>CM057464.1:60643418-61873418 GCA_030035585.1 Dugong dugon
CTGTTAGAGTTTTTTTTACTGTATTTTGGAGCCCTGTTGTTGGGTGTGTAGATATTTATTGAGGGTATGTCTTCTTGGTGGATTGTCCCTTTAATCATTATATAATGTCCTTCCTTGTCTTTTATGGTTGATTTTGCCTTAAAGTCTATTTTATCTGGGATTAGTATTGCCACTGCTGCTCTTTTTCGGTTATTGTTTGCTTGATATATATTTTTCCATCCTTTGATTTTTAATATATTTATGTCTTTGTGTCTAAGGTGTGTCTCTTGTAGACAGCATATTAGTGGGCCATGTTTTTTTAATCCATTCTGCCACTTTGTCTCTTTACAGGTGTATTTAAGCCATTTACAGTCAGTGTGATTATCGATAAGTATGAGTCTATCGTGCTTTTTTTTTGGTGCTGCTGATGTTTTCTTAGTTCCTCTTACTTTCCTGTGCTGAGTTCTTCTTGTTTGTGGATTTTCTTTTCTTCCATTATTATAGATTTTGTGTTTACTGAGACTTGTTTTTTTTTTTCTTCTTCTTTTTTTATTCCAATGAGTAGGTTTGTTAACTTTCTTTGTGATTAGCTTGAAATTTACCCTTATTTTCCTAAGTTTGAACTAGTATTTTATTACTTGGTATTGCCTTGACTTCCTCTCCATTTGAAAATTCTGTACCTACACCATTTATTCCTCCTTTTATTGTTTTGACTTTGTTGTGATTTGCAGATTGATGTCTCTGTTTCTCTGTTTTATGTCTTTTAGCTGTATTTTATTATTGAGAGTTCTTTACCTTTGTTGGTATCTGGCTGATGCTGATCTGTGTCCTAGACTCAGGGTTGTTGTCTGATGTTGTTGGTTCTCTAACCAAAGGACTCCTTTTAATATTTCTTCTAAGTGTGGTTTGGTTTTTTGAATTCCCTTAATTTCTGTTTATCTGGAAATGTCCTGATTTTGCCTTCATATTTGAGAGGTTTTTTTTTTTTTTAATATATTTATTGTACTTTAGATGAAAGTTTACAGAACAAATAGTTTCTTATTAAACAGTCAGTACACATATTGTTTTATACATTGGTTACAACCCCACGACATGTCAACACTATCCCTTCTCAACCTTGGATTCCCTATCACCAGCTTTTCCTGTCCCCTCCTGCCTTCTAGTCCCTGGACTGCTGTGCCTCATTAGTCCCTTTTTGTTTTATGAGAATGTCCAATCCCTGGCTGAATGGTGAACTTTGGGAGTGACTTCACCACTGAGCTAAAAGGGTGTCCAGGGGTCATACTCTTGGGGTTTCTCCAGTCTGTCAGGCCAGTAAATCTGGTCTCTTTTTTGTGAGTTAGAATTTTGTTTTACATCCTTTTCCAGCTCTGTCCAGGACCCTCTGTTGTGAACCCGGTCAGAGTAGTGAGTGGTGGTAGTCGGGCACCATCTGGCTGTACTGGACTCAGTCTGGTGGAGGCTGTGGTAGCTGTGGTCCATTAGTCCTTTGGATGAATCTTTTCCTTGTTTCATGTTCTCTTCATTCTCCCTTGCTCCTGAAGGGGTGAGACCAGTGGAGTATCTTAGATGGCTGCTCACAGGCTTTTAAGACCCCAGATGCTACCTCACCAAAGTAGAATGTAGAACGTTGTCTTTATAAACTGTGTTATGCCAGTTGAGCTAGATGTTTCCTGAGACTATGGTCCCCACAGCCCTCTGCCCAGCAATTCAGTTCCTCAGGGAGTTTGGATGTGTCTATGGACCTTCCATTACCTTTCCTTGTACAAGTTGTGCTGTCTTCCCCAGTATTGTGTATTGTCTTACCCTTCACCAAAGTTACCACTTATCTATTGTCTATTTAGTTCCCCTCCCCAACCCTCCCATCCCTCACAACCAACAAAGATTGTTTCTTTTTGTGTGTAAACTTTTACATGAGTTTTTACAGTAAAGGTCTCATACAATATTTGTCCTTTTGAGATTGACTTATTTCACTCAGCATAATGTCCTCCAGTTTCATCCATGTGATGAGATGCTTCACAGATTCATCATTGTTCTTTCTGGTTGCATAGTACTCCATTGTGTGTACGTACCATAGTTTGTTTATCCATTCATCTGTTGATGGCTATCTAGGTTGTTTCCATCTTTTTGCTATTGTGAACAGTGCTGCAATGAATATGGATGTGCATATGTCTATTCCTGTGATGGGAGAGAGAGTTTTGCAGGATACATTATTCTTGGTTGGCAGTTTTTTTTCTTTCAAGGTTTTATATATGTCATCTTACTGCCTTCTTGCCTACATAATTTTTGCCAAATAATCAGAGCTTAGTCTAATTGTTTCCCCTTTGTGATTTTTGTTTTTCTCCAGCTACTCTCAGGATGCTTTCTTTATCTTTTTTTTGGCAAGTGTGATTATGATATGTCTTTTGGGTGACTTTCTTTTGGGTTCTAGCCTACATGGGATTCACTGAACTTCTGGGATGGTCAGCTTTTCATCTTTCATGATATTTGGGAAGTTTTCTGCCAGCAAATCTTCAACGATCTTCTCTGTATTTTCCATTTTTATGCCCCTGTTCTGGAACTCTGATCATGTGCAAATGTTTCCTCTTAATTGTGTCCCACATAATTCTCAGGTTTTCTTTGTTATTTTCTCTGATTTTTCCTCAAACAACATGGCCTCCGTGGATTTCTCTTCAATGTCGCTGATTCTGTCTTCCATTGCTTCAAATTTGCTCCTTCTGTTGAGTTGTCTATTTCTGAAATTTTGTTGTTTATCTTTTGGATTTCTAGTTGCTGTTTTTGTATGACTTCTGTTTTTTTATTTTGATGTTTTGTTCTTGTATCATTTTCCTGAATTCTTCTATTGCTTTGTCTGTGTTTTCCTTGATTTTGGCTATGTTTTTGTTTGTGTTTTCCATGATTTTGTCCATTTTTTACTTGATTTTGCCTGTGTTTTCCTTAATCTCTTGGAGTGCCCTTAATATTAGTCTTTTGAATTCCATATTAGGTAGTTTCAATGCCTTTTCTTCTACCAGAAAGTTATCAGATTTGTTATTTTGTTCACTTTCTGCAGCTACTTGTCCTGCTTTTTTGTATGTTTTGATATTGTCTGCTGTCTCTGAGGCATTAAGCTATTATTTTCTTTATTTATTGATTGTATGTTTGTTTCATCTTGCTTTTTGTTTTGTTTTGATCTGTCAGGGTGGGCGGGATGTGCATGCTTTTCTGCTTGCTTTTCTGTGGGCATGAAAGCTCTCACCACCTTGTCCAGGTGGGCAGGGCAGCAGCAGGCAGGGTGAGCCCACTTCACTGTGCAGTGGTTTGGTGAGGTGGCTGAAGGTGGTCTGGGCAAGTGCTATGTGCCTCCTGATGTTGGTCCAGTGATGGTCCTGTCTGATGGGTGGGGGTGTCAGACCGGGAGTGATATGGGCTCACCTCCCACCATTCAGCAGCTGGTCAAGTGGTGTGAGGGGAGGGGTGGTGTGGGCCCAGTGTGGCAGCAGGCCTGAGCATCGAGGGCACTCTAACCACTGTGGTGTGGTGGGGGCCAGTGAGAAGAGGGGGAGGTGGTATATGGGGCTAGGTGGGAGGAAAAAGGGAAAAAAAAGAGAGAGAAGGAAGAAAGAAAGAAAAAAAGGGCAATGTGGCAGGTGCTGGTGGGTGGAGTGGGGCAGACTCGGGGGCTGGTAGGAAGGCAGGGGAGGTGATGTATGGGGCTAGGTGGGAGGGAAAAAGAAAAGGAAAAAAATGGCAGTGTGGTGGGAGCTGGCAGGTGAGGGGGAGGTGGCGTACGGGGCTACATGGGAGGGATAAAGAAAAGGAAGAAAGTAAAAAAGAGAAAAAAAGCCCATGTGGCAGGAGGGTGTGGGCTTATACTGCGGACCCCGGCAGTGGAGTTTCCACAATGGGGGGTACTTCTTGCTTCTACTCACCAGAAGGGTGAGGGGTGGGAAAGCGTGTTTCTCTGGTTACCGGGTGCTCTGTCTCCTGCTGGGAGCTCCGTGTAGTTGCCTTTTCATACTCCTTGTCTGAGATTGTTGCTGGCTGTGTTTCAAGATGGCTATGCTGTGCCATGTTAGTTGGCAGGGTACCTCCACTCAGTATTTCTCTGTTCTTGGTTTTCTATTAGTTTCTTCTTCCATTCAGTGTTTGATCTAGTTCTTCATCCCTTCATTTGATGCTCAGGGTTCCAGGATTGACGTTTGTATCTCTTTTACTTAGTTTTTTGGGTCTTTGCTGTAAAGGGATGGCGTGGTGTGTCCATCTAGGGTGTCTTGTTGGCTCTGCCTTCTGGGTCATTAATATTTTAGAAGAAGAAAGTGGAGTAAGCAGGAGATGGCCATGTTCCAACCCAGAGAATAATAAAACTACCCTTTAATGAGTACCTACTGCATTACCAGAACCAGTTGCCGCTGAGTCAACTTCAACTTATGATGACCCCATGTGTGTCAGAGTAGAATGGTGCTCCGTAGAATTTTCAGTGGCTGATTTTTTAGAACTAGATTGCCAGGTCTTTTTTCTGAGTGCCTTTTGATGTACTGGAACCTCCAATTTTTCGTTTAGTAGTTGAGTGCAATTAACCATTTGTACCCCTCAGGGGACTCCCTTCCCACATTTTACCTCATTTAATCTCAACAACAACCCTAAACTGCTTTATTTACCCCATTTAACAGATGGGGAAGTGGAGGTTTGCAGAAGTCCCTTGGTCAAGGTCACAGAGCTATTAATTGGTGGGACGAGACTTGAATCCACATTTGGTAGGGTCTCAGTCCCCAGGCCCTGCTGAAAACAGCACCCTTTCCCCACCATCCAGAGCCCACCTCAGAGCCAGGCCCCTTGCCAGGGGTGCCTGGGCTGCTGTGGGTGGTGGAGGAAAGGCTGGCTGGTCCCGGCTGCCCTTCTCCAGCTTGAACAGGAAAGAGACAAAGGTCCCATTTTAGAGCTGCTGTCTGTTTCCATGTCTCTAGTTGCTGAACCACCAGGAGGAAAAGTATTTGAGGTATTTCCATGGGAAATGGTAGCCAACAAAAGCGCTGTTGGGTGGTATTCTAGTTAATTGCAGGAAGGCGGGCAGCCCTCCAGGATATTACCTTTCTTGGGCTGGAAAGTGTTTCTTTGAAAAAAAGTTTCGGTTCAGCTGAGGCCTCCTAAGTTTTCGCAGATTTGCTTGTTCATAACGACCAAGAGAGTCACTGAGTCGCTCCTTTGGGGGCTGGGAAGGGGTAAGGTGGGAGGCAGCACTGGGTGGGGGGAAACCACTCGGATGACAACTCTTCGCTAAATGATGGCTGGAAAACACTGGATTATATTTCCCAGCCGGTATAAATTCCTAAAGGGGGCCATTCCCCCGAGGCCTGCCTCCCCCAGACGGAAACAGAATCTGCGACCCTGAATTAAATGTCTTATGCCCCTGCGAGGGGAGAGGGCAGGAAATGAAGAGAAGTGATCACTCTTCTTAAACACATTTTTTTTTTTTTTTTTAGTAATGAAAAGAAAAGCATCTTGCAAAGGTGCATGAATCCAAGTGTGTGACTCCTGACACGTTGCTTTAGCACGTGTGTTTGTCTTTTCAGAATGTTGCTACATCACTGCAGCCCTGGGAGGTGGGCAAGGCTGCCATCAATCTCTCCACCTGAGCCATGAGGACGGGGAGGCTAAATGGCTTCAGCACAGGCCATCTCGGCCATTAGAGGCGGAGCCGCACACCCAGCCTGCTGCGACCACGTACTTAACTAGGCATCTACTTTGTCCCCAGTACTGGGCTGTTGGCAAGGGCATTAAGGGGGACACTGTCTAGCCGTGGATACTGGCACCTTGTTTAAGTGGAACAAGACAAAATAGCCCAACGTGAGCCACAGTCCTTCAACTGGAAGCCTTTGAAGAGCTCAGAGCAGGGAGAGGTGAGGGTGGGTTGGGGCAAGGAAATGGGCAGGCTTCTTGAAGGAGATGAGAACAGCACTAAAGACTGCTGACCGCCCCGTGGGCTCTTTCTACCGGAGCTCACTAAACTCTGTATACTGTTCCCCAAAGGAATATCTTAGTTATTGTTGGCGATTATAAGCTTCGTATCTGCTTCTTGTCGTTGGGTGCCGTCAAGTCGATTTTCAACTCACGACATCCCCATGTGACAGAGTACAACTGCCCCACAGGGTTGCCTAGGCTGTAATCTTTACAGAAGCAGATCGCTTGGTCTTTTCCCCGAGCTCGAACTACCAACCTTCGATTAGCAGCCAAACACTTAACCACTGTGCCACCAGTGCCCCTTTCGTACCTGCCAGTTACTATAAATTCAAACAATATAGAGGTATAGGCAGTAAAAGTTCAAAGTGTCATTCTTGCGCTTCCAGGAATTCCAGCTTCCCCCAACCCAAGGTGAATACTCTTGTTTAACACATTGGAGAGTATCCCTTAAGTTTCTAGGTGGTGCAAGTGGTTTTCGATTGGCTGTTAACCTAAAGGTTGGCAGTTCAGACCTACCCAGCAGTTCCATGGAAGAAAGGCCTGGCAAACTGCTTCCATAAAGTTCACAGCCAGAAAAACCCTATGGTACACAGTTCTACTCTATAATACATGGGGTTGCCATGAGTCGGAATTGATTCAATCGCAACGTGTTTGGTTTTGGTTTGATGTATCCTTTCGGACTTTTTTTATGTATGCAAGCCGTGTGGATCTCTTTCCTGGCCTCCTCCTCCAGGTCCACCCCTCACCCTCTTCTCCTCTGCTCCTCCTGTCAGTAGCCCCTCCATACAGTTCCTTCTTTGGATTCTCGTAACTGCCTCCTCCCTTTACCTTTCACACCTAGGGATGGTTACTGGCCATCATGCTTCACCATCCCTTATTGAGTTCCTTAAACCCTGTGAGTAAACTCTTCTATTAAACTCTCCTCAAATCACCTCACCCCAGATTTTGCCAAGGCTTTGCTTGATAATAAACACATATTGCAATTTTGCAATCTGCACATATATAATGTCAGCGTAATATTCTATAGTATTCCATTGTGCAGATACGCATTATTTATTTAATCAGTCCCCCTGCTGATCAACATTTAAGGTTGTGTTCAGTTTTACTCTTTGATATCATGAGATTCTCAAACACGTATATGATGCCTTCCAGAAGCCTGAAGAAGGTGCCATAAGTGGAAAGCACCTAGGATGAGACCCAGCCTGGGAGCTAGCTGTGAGATTGTGAGCAAGGCAATTCACTTTCTGCGCCTCAGTTTTTCCACCAGTCAAACGGGACTAGCAACTGTAGAAAGCACTCACTAGCCCTTGAGGCATATGATGGCCCGTGGTTTTGCTGAGGCCTCCGATTTGAACAGTTGCTCCTGAGAGGCTGGAGTGCAGGTAGTGGTCAGATAGCTACCGGAAAGGCAGCTCACGGCGCTGTGTCCTCACCTCAACACAGCTTTTGTGGTTCCACACCCACGGGCACCTTCCAATTATGCTCATGAGCTGCCAAAATATTTATTTCTGGAAGAAAAACCCTGAAGAGAAAATCAGCTGTTAGTACCAGAATTAAAAGAAAAAATGACGATTCTGAGAAAGTGATGGTTCTTCGTCAAAGTTAAGAAGTTTTTATGGGGGAAACTGTTTCCGGGCATTTGGGGATTTGTGAAGACGAAATAGAGAAATGGGGAAAGGATGTTGACCGGCTGCAAAGCCAGGGACCCGTGTGCCCAGCTACACGAGGCTCCTGGGACTCCTCCCGCTGCCAGGGAGGCCACGTTTCTGAGAAAGTAGACGTGGTGGCAACTCGTCCTTCCCTCCGAAAGGACCCAGAGGCTGCCCTGCCTTCCGCCCGCCTGTGGCCACCGTCGCCCCAGGGCCCGTGGAGCCCCTGGCTGGGCTGCCAGCTAGCGTCCAGAGGAGCCCCACTAGGGCAGCAAAGAACTGGGCCTCCCCGGGAAGTCTGGAGCGAGGCAGCAATGGCCCGACCGAGCCAACGCCTGCCCGTAGTCCCGGCCAGCAGGTGTCGCTGCTGCACCAGCAGGCGGGACGGCGGCCCGCGACGGAGCGGGATAAACCCTGGGCCGCGCCTAAACTAACGCTTTGTTCCCGCTTGCTAGGGTTTACATTTCTAAAATTACAGAGTTAGAAATATGTCCCCCCCGCCCACAACTTCTGCCTTAAAGCAAGGAGTGAAATCCTTTTTCCTTCTTCTCCCAGAAGCTGGGAAGGTGCAGGTCAGAAGAGGATCCCCGTGGAGGGGTGCTGGGCTGCGCCCTCCCTCAGGGCCTGGCCGGGGCATAGTGGGACCATTCAGCGGTTGGTGTGCTGGCACCCACAGCGCGCCAGGCTCTGCCCTAGGAGCTGTGGGGGTGCACAGGTGAAGCTGGCGGGGGGCACAGCTCTATGGACTTTACAACCCAGCAGGGGGATGGGGCAACTTGAAGAGCCATTTGCCAGTGTAGCAAAGAGAGATCTTATTTATGAGTCCAACTCATTCATTCCAGTCTGGTTTTTTCCCCCCGCTACAGAATATTACTGACGGTCTTTTTAAAAATTATTGTTTTATTTTTGCTGTTGTTGAAAACGTACACAGCCAAACACACACCAATTCAACAATTTCTACATGTACAACTCAGTGACATTGATTACATTCTTCGAGTTGTGCAACCATTCTCACCCTCCTCTTATGAATTATTCCTTCACCAGTAACATGAACTCTCTGCCTCCTAAAGTTTCTTCTCTAACCTTTCGAGTTGCTGTTGTCAATATAATCCCATATACATAGTTCTTTAAAAGAGCACAATGCTCAAGGCAGACATTCTTTACTAATTAAGCTAAACTATTGTTTGGTTTAAAGAAGACTTCAGGGGATATGTTTGGGTTAAGGTTTAAATATTATCTCAGGGCAATAGTTTCAGGGTATACTGATGGTCTTGCTTTCTGTTTTCAGTTTCTCCTGTGAGTGATTGGAGAAAAGGAAGCAGCTCGCCTGTATTGGTTTATAGGGTGACCAACCATCCAAGTTTGCCCAGGATTGAGAGGTTTCTGGGATACAGGACTTTGGTGCTAAAATTGGGAAAATCCTGGACCAACCAGAACATGTGGTCATCCTAATTGGGTCCCAGTCACTTTTCATGCATTGTTTCATTTAATCCATATCAGTTGGTAGTATTGTAATCTCCAGGGTACAGAAAAAGAAACTGAGGGTCAGAGAGGCTAAACAAGCTAGTCAAAGCCTCAGGAAGAGGAAGAAAGAGCTGACATTTGAATCCAAGTCCACCTGACTCCAAAACCCGTGTTCTTTCCGCTGCACTTTGTTATTTCTTGAATGCCTCTGAAGTTGGGAGCTAAGACGTTGTTTTTACAGGCAAATCTGTGAGGCCAAAATAGTAGTCAGTTATGGGTCATGGACATGGACAACTATAAAGTGTGCTGGGGTGGTTGCCTGAGCTGTGTCAGCAGCCCACGAGCTCCTTGAGGGAATTGGAGGTCTGAGGGAAGCAGCATGTCAGGAGATGGGGGTCTTGTGTGAACCTGAGTAGTCAGGACATGGGCAGCTGAAAAGAACCTGTTGGGCCTGGCTGAGGTAGTTTATCTGGGCAGATAGGGCCTGGTGGGGAGCTAACACCAGTTGTGGGGGGTGTCAGACCACACCACCAAGAGGCTTCAATAACTGCATCTACCTCCTCCCCAGCCCAGAAACTTAGCTAAAGGATCTTTTAGAACAAGAACAAAAGCCCCAAGCCTGAGGAGCTCAGGACCTGGGGGTGGGAGCACAGGGAAGAGGGTGCATCAGGCTGCACTGGGGCAGGGGATGGGTGGCCAGGAAGAGGAAGATAGCAGGTTCTGATGGAAGTTCACTGTGGTCTCCTTTGCAGGGCGAGCAGGGACAGCATCGACTCCTTCCACAGCTCACCATGAAAATTGTGTCTGGTTCTGACAGAGCAGCAGAAAAAACCCTCAGCCTGAGCAGGGAAACCAAAATGAGGTGATTCACATGTTCTAGGTTAATTTACTACAACCAACTCTTGTCGGCTGGGCAGGAGCCCAGGCAGGGCGCTGTGCTCAGGGCTATTGTTACCGAGATAAGCTCCAGCTATGCAGTGCCTGCCTGTGGGAGCTGCCAGTCCAGCAACAGACTCCTCAGCAAGTCACTGCAATGAGTGACAAGCTTATCAAGATGCCAACTGTCCGCTCCTAGGATCTGCAAGTGTCTGTCAGGCAGGGCTGTTACTGCCTTCAGAGGTAAGAATTAGGGAAAGGTGCCTCTCTCTGGATGGACACAGTCCCAAGAGCATGGTTTGGCAAGTGCCTTTCAGCCCTCATTAGCTCCTTCAGCTGGACAACTTTGTGCAGTGCATAAACTGCACAACTGTCCGTGGCAGTCCTGCTGACAGAAGTCTGTTTATTTCAGGGACGGAGGAGCCATTTGGAAGAAAATTCATCAGAAAGGAGGAGAGCGCCAGGCATAAGCGTGCACAGAAGCAAAGCTGGAGGTCCCTGAGAGCTGGAGGGGACATGCTTTCCCCACCTGGCCCCCTCTGTGCACAGAGTGGCCAACTCTTCCTGGGAAGCACCCAGGAGCAGTTAGTCAGGAAGAGAAGGAGGAGGAAGAACCTACTGGGCAGAAAGAATGGCATGTGCAAAGGCACAGAGGCATAAAACCTTCAGGTTCACTGGAGTAGGGTGTAAGATGGGGATAGTGGGAGATAGGTGGGCAGCGGCCAGAAGGTAGAGGCTTGGGCCTCTGCAGGTTGTTCTGTGGTTGAGGCCCAGGTCAGACGAGCCAGGCTGGAGAGAAGGGGGCAGCAAGGAAGGATAGGGTGGGGAGGTAACCTCTCTTTTTTTATAGGCTCTCTTAGATGTTTATTCCCATATCACACGGATGATGTTCCCAGAAAACTCCATCGATTGTTCTGAGCTCTGTCTTCTGCCCATCATGCTGGCTCCTGCTAGGAATCTTGGAAATGGAAGTTGGGAGCCCTGCTCTCAAGGAGAAATGTCAAGGCTGAAGAAGAAAGTCAGGACACAGTTGCATTGCAGAGATCGCAATGGAGGATTGGAAGGAACAAGCCCCTGTGCTTGGGCTGGTCTGGGAGGCCTTCTCAGTGAGGCCCAGCAAGGAGCCGAGCTGCTCCGGGCATAGTTCATGTGCTGCCCACTGCTTGTGTAGACAGGGTGTGAGCACAGCCACCATCTGACCGGGCACTGGGTAAGTCACACATCCTTCCCCTTGGCGCTGCCACCTGCAAAAGGGCACAGCAGCCCCCACCCACTCAGGACCAGGGAATAAACTGCCTGAAAGCCATGATTATGTACTTTTCCTCTTGGTGGGTGGCAGCATCTCAGGGATCAACTCCTGCCTCTGGCCCACATGTGTGTGAGTGTGGAACTAGGTTTGATTTTACATGGCCAAAGAATGTAACAATTTTCTTTTTCTCTTAATTTCTGGCTTCTCTTTTTGGAAGACACAGAAAAGAGGCTGGAAAAGATACCCTTCACTAATGCTGATCTAGAGGGGCTGAAAGAGCGTGGACAATGGCCGCTGGGCCAGGCAGCCACATCCCAGGGGCCAAACCTCATGCTGGGCTGTTCTAACAAGAACTTGAACTGAACTGGACCATAGCCCCCGAATTGGCAAACACTGCCTTGATTCACTGAACCCAAACCCGAAGCCAAATATTATTATTTTTTGACTGAACTCTGAATTGAACTAATGTTTTTTCTTAAATACCTACCCAACAAGTTTGAACTAGACACAAACGTATGTGTTTTCTGAAACTGTTGAACCTGAACTTCAAAATGATCTCCTATCCAAAGTCGAAGTGAGACTTTATTTACTTGAGAGTGTCCTATTCACAGCAGGCCAATAAAGCCTCCTTTATGACAAGAGTGTCTCTCATTTGTCCAGCACTTTAACTTTGCTTCTCATTTTTAAACATTGGGGTATAATTTACGTTTAGAGGAATGCACAGATCTTAAATGCACAGCTGGATCAATTTTGACCAATGCATAAACTCAAGCAACTCATACCCCAGTCAAGAAAGATACAGAGCATTTATATGAGCCCAGAAAATTCCCTCACGTCCCTCCGGTCCATCCTCACCCCACCAAACAATCACTGTTTGCTGATTTCTATCCCCTGTTGATTCTTATTGAAGCTTATGGACTCTTCTACTTCCCACTGCCTCCTGCCCTGGAAAGATGGAGGACAAATATGATGATACCCGTTTTATGGATAAGAGAACTGAGGCTCAGAGAACTGCAAATGGCGGGAGTCCTTGGCTTAAGTGCTCGGCTACTAACCAAAAGGTTGGAGGTTTGAGTCCACCCGGAGATACCTCAAAAGAAAGACCTGGAGATCTACTTCTGAAAAATCAGCCACTGAAAACCCGATGGAGCGCAGTTCTAGTCTGACACACATGGGGGTGCTGTGGGTTAGAATTGACACCTCGAGGGCACCTGGTTTGGTTTTTTTTTGGCTTGAGCCCTTAGAGCTAAGTAGTGGCAGAGTTAGAACCACCCAGGTTTCTGCTCTCCCAGCCAAGTCTTCCTCTTTCCATCCTAAGCCATCAACTGAATTGGATACCAACAACAGGATTAATGTCTTCGTAGGTTTCCTTGGGAATGTATTTCACCTCTAGCTTCCAGGACACAACAGGATTTGCTCACCCCAGAAGCAGGGTGATTGCGCCTATTTTTAAAGATCTTTCAGCAGAGAGGGCCCCTATCTCGCTTCTGGATGGAGCCGTCCCTGCAGACAAGACCTTCTCCTGCGGCCTGGGTTCATCCCTCTGGCAGCCGCCTGCACTGGGCGCCTGTCCCCTGTCTCCAGCCTGCCTGTGTGTGGCTCTCTGTTGGTGTCTCTGACTGCCTGTGTGTAGACAAACTGTATGTGACCCCCAAGAAGCCGGTTCTGTCTCCCTGAGCAGCCGAGCAAGAGAACATTGACCAGGTTCCCAGGCTGGGTTTCCTGGGGAAACATTTTCCAGAGCCTACAACAATGTTGTATTTGATTTGATTTTTTCCCCCTTTTGCAGGCGATTGTGTGGTTTGGGGTGTTTTGCTCCTAGTTATAATCCAATAAAGAGCAGCTGCTGAGATTTTTCCAAGAGTGCCGCTTTCAACCACCCTCGTTGAAAACGCTCTAATTTATTTCAGTCGCTTGTGGGAAAACCAGCCCCAGCTCAAAACAAAGGCGTCCTGTGCTGATGTAATTGCCCCATGAGTTTCTCCTCAGGGCTTCGGGCCTGCTAATGTTCATTGAGGCGGCCCAGGAAGAAGCCTCCTTTCTAGATGGCTGAAGTTATCCAGAAGAACCCAACTCTTCTCCAGACCTTTCAGGAAGACTCTGGAGTCCAAAGCCTAATGGGGGTCAGGAGCCAACCTGTTCTTCAGGACTTGCCCATTCTCTGTGGCTCACAGGGGTCAGTTCATTGATCAATCACATCTTTTTTTATTGTGGTTAAAAAAAGAAAGTATGTATACATGTATTTTGTTATATGTAAATATAACAAAACGTTTGTCATTTCAACATTTTTTGCACCATTTGGGGACATTATGTTCATCATGTTGAAGCATCATGACTATCCATTTCCAAAGTTTCTCATCACACTTGACTGAAATTCAGTGTCTCTTAAAAAATCCCTCTCCCTTTCCCCTTCTCTCTCACCCCTGGTAACCACTAATAAACTTTGGTCTCTATACATTTGCCTAATCTAAATATTTCATAGAAGTGGGATTCATATAGTGTTTGTCCTTTTGTGTCTGACTTATTTCAGTCAACAATGTACTCAAGGTTCATTCATGTCCGTGGTATGTATCAGGACTTCATTTCTCTTTGTGGCTGATCAATCACTCTTCATGTGAATTAATCTGATCATATTTCTTTCTGCTTAATATGTAGTCAGGTCCTGCCCATTGACGGGCTAGCGGTTTGGGCAAAAGGACTGACTGTGAGAGGGGGCATTTTCGCTAAGCAGGGACTTCGAAGGGGCTCAGGCTTGGTGGAACCTGTAGTAGGGGGTTCTGGGCACTTTTGAGGGGTGGGGGAAGACATGCTAAGCAGGGAGGCCTTGGGGATCAATTTGTTCTCAACCATCAAAGCTCGCCTAGTCTGTCTCTTATTCTGTCAAAGCGCCACTAGACACCTGACTCAAGTGATTAAAGACTGCCTGCTATGGATTGGGAGCCCTGGTGGTACAGCGGTTAAGAGCTTGACTGCTAACCAAAAAGGTCAGCAGTTTGAATCCACCAGCTGCTCCTTGGAAACTCCATAGGTTATTTCTACTCTGTCCTATAGGATCGTTATGAGTCGGAATCAACTTGATGGCAGCGGGTTTGGGCTACGGATTGAATTGTGTCTCCAAAAAATAGGTTGAAGTCCTAACTCCTCCTCACCATACCTATGAATGTGACTTTGTTCAGAAATAGGGTCTTTGAAGATGTTATCAGTTAACATGAGGTCATGCTGGAGTAGGGTGCGTCCTAATCCAGTCTGAGAGGTGTCCTATAAAAGAGGAGAAGAGACAGAGAGACACAGAGGGAAGAGAAGACAGCCGTGTGAAGACGGAGGCAGCGATTTAAGTAATCTGCAAGACAAGAAACGCCAAGGATCGTTGGCCATCTCCAGAGAAAGGCATCGAACAACTTCTCTCTCAGAGCCTTCAGCAGGAATCAACACAATTGACACCGTAAATTCAGACTCCCAGCCTCCAGAACTGTGAGACAATACATTTCTGTTCTTATAAACTACTCAATGTGTATACTTTGTTATGGCAGCCCTAGGAAATGGATATATTGCCTAATAATTGGCTAGGTTTGATTGTGTTCAAATGCCTCTCTTCTTGGGTTGCATGAGAGTCTCCTGGACTCTAAACTCCAAAATGGCGGCCCCTTGGCAGAGTGATGCGTGAAATGTTTTTGCTACCTTGTCAACTCATAGATACAAGTCTGACTGAATTACACCTGGTCATGCCACCTGTTTGGCTATAACTGTGTTTCCAGTGAGGGACTCTAGGTGTGTGTGTGAGTTTGGCCGTCTCCAAGGCCTAGTTTTCCATTTCATTTGCAAAATGATTTCCATAGAGCCACACAGCTCTGTTTGCTTCCAAATCAGAGGAAGTCACATGCTAGTGGGCATTTGCCTATGAGGTGCCCTTCCTTGCTCCCCCCCGCCAGCCATCTCTTCCCTGGAGAGCCAGAATGAATCACATGGAGTAAGTCTTGCACAGGCATTTGTAGTTAGTCAGGAAAGCGCTGATGTGAACAGGATACAAGGAAAAGATTAGTCCAAAGGACTAATGGACCACAGCTACCAAGGCCTCCACCAGACTGAGTCCAGTACAGCTAGATGATGCCCAGCTACCACCAGTGACTGCTCTGACTGGGGTCACAACAGAGGGTTCTGGACAGAGCTGGAGAAGGATGTAGAACAAAATTCTAATACACACACAAAAGACCAGATTTACTGGCCTAAAGGAGACTGGAAAAACCGCAAGAGTATGGCCCCCAGACACCGTTTTAGCTCAGTGGTGAAGTCACTTCCAAGGTTCACCCTTCAGCAGGGGATTGGACAGCCTCATAAAATAAAACAGGACTATGAAGCACAGCAGTCCAGGGACAAGGGCTAGAAGGCAGAAGGGGACAGGAAAGCTAGTGATAGGGAACCCAAGGTTGAGTAAGGACAGTGTTGATGTGTAGTGAGGTTGTTAACCATTGTCATAGGGCAACATGTGTACTAACTGTTTAATGAGAAACTATTTTGTTCTGTAAACCTTCATCTAAAGTAAGAATAGCAGCACAATTGGAAGAGTGTAGTCGATGTCACTGAACTGTGCATGTAGAAATTTTTGAAATGGTGTATCTTTGGCTATGTATAGTTTCACCAAAAAAAAAGGTCAAGAAGGGAGAGGGTTGACATGTCATGGGGTTGTTACCCAATGTCATAAAACAATATGTGTACTACTGTTTAATGAGAAACTATTTGTTCTGTAAACCTTCACCTGAAGTACAATTAAAAAAAAAAAAAAAGAAAGCACTGATGTGGTGGAGGCATGGAGGAGTCCCAAATGCTTTAAAAATATTGATTTCTGGGATTCATAGCCTTCAGAGATTCTGGTTCAGTCCATCTGCAGTGGGCCTCAAGAATCTTTATTTTTATTTAAAAACAACTTTAAGTATGCATGGTCATTTAGAAAATTAAGAAAATATCAACCATAATGGTTCCTCCTCTGGACAGTCACATTGAACATTTTTGCACATTTCTTTCCAGTCCTTATTAGTGTACATACATTTATATTTGGACCCATTCTATGCCCTCAGTTTTGTGTTCTCTCCTTTTGAGCATCATGACTATTTTCCCATGACATTGAATATTTTTTGAAAGCAAGGTTTGTACAGGCTGCACATAAGGGCATCTTTGTCTGCATCACTGATTATTTCCTCGTGATGGGCTCCTGGGTGTGTGAAAAAGGTCTAGAGTAGACTTTTAAATACTTAGCTTAGCTCATTTCCTTATGCTGGACTCAACTCTCCCACTGCCCTCCCCCATCATGGAACATTTGCTTATTTATTTTCTTAGTTTTAAAGTCACAAAAGCAGTGCATGCTCAAGGAGAACAAGTTGAGCAATGTAAGAGTGTGCAAAATTAAATGTACAGTCTTCCAGTTTCCCCACCTAAGCACATCCTCCTGAGTAACCATCAGGCTGGTGCCTATCCTTGCATACCTTTCTCTTCAGTCTTGTTTTTATTTTTAATAAGCTCCTTAGTTGGTTCAGCTGCATAGGTAGATTGGAAACTATTGTTGTGGGGGGAAAGGGAAGGAAGCCTGAGAATCAGAGAACCTGAAATCCTGTCCCTGCCCTGGGAATGTGAGCACAATAAACAATTCTGGACCTCACTTTCCTCTTTGCAGGGCAGGGATAATGATATCTTTGCTGCCTGTTCATAAGATTTTTCTGAGAATAGATTAACCAGATACAGCAATAAACAAACAACCAGAATATGCCCCAGCTTGATGGTTATAATAACAAAACCAACAACAACAACAACAACAACAAAACCCAAGCAGGACACTAGTTAAATTTGAATTTCAGATGAATTATGATTTTTTCTTTTTTTTTTGTATAACTATGTCCCATGTAATATTTTATCTGGCAACCCTACATGAGAAGGAACATGTGAAAGCAACTTTGAAATGGGCCTGGAAGGATGGTTCCCTGGGGCTCCAGCTGGTCCCTTTCTTTTGGATAGAGAGGGTTCCTTTTTTTAGGGGAGATCAGGGCTCTTCCATCCTTGGACTTGAGACAGTCCCTCAAGTGCTGGCAATGGGCAGGAGGAATAAAGTCACTAGCACTATTACTTCCACCTCACAAATAATGATGGTAACACCAAAACCAACAAAACCCACTGCCATTGAGTCGATTCTGACTCATAGTGACCCTATAGGACAAAACAGAACTGACCCATAGGGTTTCCAAGGTTGTAATCCTTATGGAAGCAGATTGTCACATCTTTCTCCAGAGGATCAGTTGCTGGCTTCGAACTGCTGACCTTTAGGTTAAGCAGCTGAGCGCTTAACAACTACACCACCAGGGATCCCTGCATCCAGTTTACTGTTGGAAAAACCAAGCACAGATGGGCAAAAGGCCCCTGTGGCTACAGAGCTAGTAAGGCCCAGTGTTGACTTGCTTTTGAGACACAATCCTTGCCCTCTCCGCTTCTTCATGACCGCCTTGCCCAGGGAACAGAGAGCTTTAGAACAGCATTTCTCACACTTTAACATGCACAGGAATGACCTGGGGATCTTGTTGAAATGCAGATTCTGATCCAGTAGGTCTGGGATGGGGTATGAGGTTCTGCATTTTTAACAAGCTTCCAGGTGATACCGATGCTGCTGTTCTGAACCACCCTTGGTCAGGAGGCCTTAGTTTAGGTAAAATCACAAGAGTCCAGAAGGCTTTTTAAGGGGCGGAGGGGAAGTCAAGGGGGATATATTCATGGTATGTGTGTCTTCACTGCCCTTCAATCTGGTGGGCACTTTGACCACAAACAATATGTGTTTGCTGAGTCGATGAATTGAATGAATGATTCCGTGGCTGTCAGGGTGTGGCAGGCATGATGAAGGGGATGAATGGGTGTTGACTGCCAAGCCCATTGAGAGGCCCGTTGTTCTGTGGATGGGACCTGGCAACTGGGCCCAACTGGAAACTGAAAGCCCGAGGGGACACCTCTCCACACAGAAAGGGGCTGCCCTGGAGTAACTGTCCACGGACCCACCCATTACCCCAGGGCAGCTCTTCAAATCATGCTGTGCAACCACAGCAGTGAGACTTGGAATGGCCTTAGTTGCTGTGGGGGGACTCAGTGGTGAATGAATTAAGGTCCTTGTCCTCAAGAAAGGGAGATAAGTCATGAGACAAATTACACTAAGACCATTACTGTAACTCTCCTAGTTTCCAAATCATGTTTACATCCTTGAATTTTCAAATATGGGGCTTTTGGGAGAGATGGTGGTTGAGCCAAGCCTTCTGTCTCCTAAGACTACAAGCACGCCTCAACCCCATCATTTTCTGGGAACTGGTTCTCAGAGGGGAGATGCTGAAGGCACTCAGTGAATCTGAGACCTCAGAGGGAGGAGGGAAGCTGGGGTACGGCTGAAGTCAAAGCTCATGTGGAGGGTTCAACATGGAGACACAGTCCAGGTGACTCAGGATCCAAGGAATATGAAGCTGCAGGGTAGCGGCCTTCTAGGTAGCTGTTAGCCCCTCACTGTGCAAGGAAAGGCCCCTGAGGCTTAGACTGGTGGCAATATTTGCCCCAAAGTTATACTGTAAGGTGATTGCAGAGCCGACACCAGAGTCCACATCTCCCAGAGGGCAATCTAATAGCCCCAGCCAGAAACCTAACAGGGAACTTGGAGGTCCCTGCCAGGCCCTACCTGCTCTGTAGCCCTCTCCAAGCTGGCCTCCCACTGCACCTCCTTCTCTCAAGTTTGGGAATGAAGTTGCTTTTTTAAAGTCATGCCTTTGGGCTAATAATCTTGAGCAAGTCAGTTAAAAGGTCAGTCTTTCACTAAGCTGGTGGCCACTCCAGTAAAGTCACTGCCGTTTCTGAGGGCTATTCAATGCCCCCTTAATGTACAAGTAGGTGTCTGAGTAATTGGAGGCCGTGAAGATTCTGGACAGGGGTCAGGAGGCTGCTTAAATGGTGGGTGTGAGGTGTTGGCAGTGGGCGGTGCCTGCCTAAAAGGCATGAAATGGTAAAGGGAGTGGGGGACACCAGAGCAAACTTCGTCTGCCTCACAGGTACTCCCCACATTCTTTGCACCCAGGCTTGTATGTGTGGGGTTGTCTGGTGAATTTGGTGGGAACCAGGCAGAGTGATTTTTTTTGGCACTGATGAGCCCACAACCTTCTGTGGAAGTGGGGGGTGGCACTGCAATCGGCCCCCATGTGTTACACTGAAGGGTTCCACATGTGCTCCTGCTCCTGACTCTGTGAGCTGTGGGGTGGGGCTTGGGGTTGGGTGTAACCCCAGCAGCTCCTGTTCCCTGTAGGGGAGGCAGACCCAGCAGATCTTTGAGGCTCAGTCACTGTTTAATGAAAATCAAAACTCTTCTAACCCCAGGGTTTACCCCACATCTCTTTGTTGTGTTCCTTGGCAGTGTGGAGGAGCTGAGAGTCTCTAAGACATCCACACTTCGAACACAATCCTGGATTTCTCCCTCCTCCTTCAGCTATTGGTCAGTAACCCCTTGTTGAGCACCTACTGTGTCCACACACACTGCTAAGGCCTTTACAGGCCTCACCTTATTTAATTCTTCCATGTTTACTTCTCCAAGGAGCGCTGGTGATGTAATGGTTAAGCTCGTGGCTGCTAACAGAAAGGTTAGCAGTTGGAACCCACCTAGCAGCTTTGTGGGAGAAAGACTTGGTGATCTTTTCCTGTAAAGATTTCAGCCTAGAAAACCCTAAGTGGCAGTTCTACTGTGTCACATGGTGTCGCTATCAGTTGGAATTGATTCAATGGCACATAACAAGAACAACAACATTTAACAGATGAGGAAAGTAAGGCTGAGAGAGGTCAAGGAACACACCCAAGTTCACACAGCTCTAAGAGGCAGACAGGATGGGACTGTTCTGCCTGACTCCAAAGCTCATGTGTCTTCTTTGATTTAATTTGCAGGATTTAGGTTAGACGTTGAGAGAATGTTCCCACGTTCGTCTGGCTCTTTCTCTGCTCCTATCTCTCCATCTCTTGCTTCATTAAACCTCAGTCTCCTGAGAGAGAGGAAAGGGGATCCTCCATCAGTGACCCCCTCCTGATGCCCATGTGCTGCTGCCTTTTTATACTCGGGGAAACTGAGGCACTGAAGGAAAGGATATGCTCCAGAGCAGCTTCCAGGAGAGTTTTGAGAAGTTTCAGCTCCAAGGAAGTCTTGCCTGATTAACTGAGTATCTGGCCCCAGCCATTCAATTCTGCTCAATTGTTCAATTAATTTATTTAGTGTGTGTGTGTGTTGTTATTGCTAGCTGCTGTCAAGTCAGCTCTGACTCATGGCAATCTTACGTACAACAGAACGAAATGTTGCCTGGTCCTGCATCATCCTTACAATCACCAGAATATTTGAGTTCATCATTATGGCTACTGTGCCAATCCACCTCACCAAGTATCTCCCTTGCCCTCACTGGCCTTCTGCTTTACCAAACACAATGCAGAGATTGATCTCTCCTGATAATGTGATCCATAAAGTTTTCATTGGCTATTTCTTGGAAGTAGATCACCAGGTTTTCTTCTTAGTCTGTCTTAGTCTGGAAGCTCCCCTGAAACCTATCCACCATGGGTGACCTTGCTGGTATTTGAAATACAGGTGGCAGAGCTACCAGCATCATTGCAACATGCAAGCAGCTACAGTACGGCAAACTGACAGATGAGTGGCGGGTGAGTGTATGGATACAGGTATAATTAGGCATACAAGTGTCTGTGGCACCTGGAGACTCTTCCACCATGATGTGGGTTGAGTTTGAATCATTGGTGCATTTGGGGAAGGTCATAGCCCTTGGTGTTTTGGGAATGAATGTTTCTTGAGAACAAGGATCAACCACTGCTTTTTCTATGGAACTCCCTCATGGCCTGAAAATGGGTATATTTTGTTGTACCTAATAGATGTATCTAAAACATGTATGTATTACTAAATTTTCTAAATGCTAATAACTTAAATGTACTTGAAAAACAGAGATGAGGAGGGCGTGCTTTTGCAAAGAAACAAATTTTTTTTTTTGTGTGTGTTGGGAGGTAAACCTCCTTCTCTAAACCCATCTCCGAAGGAGATGGTTCTTTTTAAATGAGAGGCAGCTCTACCATAAGAGGGCTTCTTATTACTGGGGGAGTCCTGGGCTTGGTGCTGTGACAATCTCTAACTTGGGTGAGTTGTCTCACTCTTGACTTGGGCACCTCCTGGGAGATGAAGCTGTGGACGAGGCCAGCCCTTCTCAGACTTTTGTGTCCGCATGAGTCACTGGGGGATCATGACAGAATGCAGGTTCTGACTCAGTAGATCTGAGGCAGGACCCAGGAGTCTGCATTTCTAACCAGCTACCAGGTGCTGCTGGTGCTGCTGGTCCATGGAAAGCTCTAGAAAATTTCCTAGAGCTCTTTCAACTTGGACATCCTGGGCTATAGGTTTTGTTGTTGTTGTTTTTTTTTAAATAATATTTTATTGTATTTAAGGTAAAAGTTTACACAGCAAATTAAGTTCCCATTTAACAATTTCTACACAAAGTATTCAGGGCCGTTGGTTACCTTTGTCACAATGTGTCATCCTCGTTCAGTTTGTTCTGGTTGGGCTATGGTTTTGAGGTGGGGAGCTAGAAGCTGGGTTCCTCATGTGTAAGCACTTCCTCGCCTTCACACATATGCATCACACCAGGAGAGACAGAGGCAGAAAGAAGGACAGAAAAACAGACAGGGGGCATCACATGGACAGGAGTGAGACACAGAGAACAGGAGAAAGACAGAAGGGACTTGGGGGCTGAGAGACGGACGGGGGGAAACAGAGAGAAAGAGGAAGACACGGGGAGACCATGGAGGGGAGTGGGAAGAGAAATAGGGAAATAAAAGAAGAAATAGAGACTCCCAGCCCTGCTTCTGTGAGGGGTCAAGTGTGCAGACTGGAGCCCTGCCTGAGCCTGCTCCCCCCAGGAGATGACGCTGCCTCTAGCTTTAATCAGGTCTGCTTCAAGCCCTGAGGGGTCCCATTATTTTATTCTCATGTTTATATTTGAAAAAAGATCCTCTCTTCCCTCCCCCCATCTTCTGCATCACAGGACTCTAGCCACCATCCCAACCTTGAAGAGGAAGGACAGACACTCCTCCCCCATTAATCAGAACAGAGGCCCACGTAATGGCGGTGAGCAAGTGTACTGGAAGCTACCGTCTGACTGAACATTAGTCATGCTGCATGTTATATTCTCTAATGAGAAAATTATTCCAAATTGCCCCAAGGGATGGTTGTGATTAAACTATTTGCCTTGACTTCCTTTGCTAAATTGAACGTGCAGGGACACACACACACACATACACACAGACACACTGACACCCCCACAAAATCTGCTCACCCAAGGCCCTGGAACACACCCTTTCAAGGGTTTGGGAGAGTCTCTGAATTCCAGAGGGTTTACACTCCCAACCTGTTCAAGGCATGCCTTTTCCTGAGGCAATTTGAAGCCAGCTCGACTCTGAGAAAGGAGTTGGGGTGGGAGGAGAAAAGAGAGGGAAGCTATTAATGGGGTCGTATCAAGCCTTGTCAACGAAATCCCTTTCCTGCAAGGCCCTCACTGCCCATGGTTTGAAGGGAGCTCAGCTTCCCTGGATGTGCTTCTCCTGAGCATCAGATGTGTGTCTCTTAAAGAGAGAAGCATTTTTCGGGCAAGGATCTGGAGCCTTTTTCAGATCTGTCTTCATTTTCTTCGCTCTGAAACTCCAGTTTTATTTGGATCTCCTGTGAGTAAGCTGGGCCAAGCCATTACTATGCAGCTCTGTTCACCGTTACAGGTTTTTGAAGCTCATTTCAAAAGGGAACCAAAGCATACTATTGAACAAATAATCTTAGGAACCAGAATGTTTTTATGCAGAATTTATAACATGAAAAATGAACCCAAGAGTCCTTGGTCTTGATTACTAGAACGTTAACATACCATCTCCCCTATTGCGTCTTTAAATCCTGGCCACTTTTCAAGGTCTAGCTCAAAAGGTCCCTTCTCTGGGGTTCCTCTTAGACCATCACCTCAGTCACAATGGACCTCCCAATTCTGGGCTCCCATCGCTTTGTCTCTAGTAGACAGAATTCAACAAATGTTTACTGAGTACGTATCAGTCAGCTTTTGCTGGGTTATTCTGTGTTAATAAACACCTCCAACATCTCAGTGCTTTACATCAGTGGTCTTATATGTCAGCTGCTGGCTGGCTGTGACTTGGCCTATTCATTCTGGGACCCACGCTGAAGGAACAGCCCCCATTTGGGACATGCCATTCTCAAGGCAGAGAGAAAACGAGAACAATGGTGCAACTCTATGGTGGCTCTTGGAGCCTAGAGTCCATTAAAATTTGAATCTATGTTCTACATTTCCCCCCTTTTGATTAGGATTCTTCTATAGAATCTTTGATTAAAATGTTCAGTAATGGTTGCCAGGCACCCTCCAGTTCTTCTGGTCTCATAGCAAAGGAGGCAGCTGTTCACTGAGGCAATTAGCCACACATTCCATTTCCTCCCCTTATCATTAGGGACTTTCTGATCATAAAATGTAATAACTATTTTTTGTTTTTTAAAGGCAAGTTGCATGCTACTTGACATCTTGGCAGCTTATGATCCTGTTGACTGCTCTCTTCTCTCAGATTCTAAGACATGGATTTCTGACATCCTATCTCAGTCTCTTTGGGTTCATCTTTTCCTTCTATCCTTTAAATTTCTTTAGGTGTTATGGTTCCCTTTGGGCTGGGAAATATCTTCCCTTGAGTTGATTTTAATTTCCTCTTTTATATCTATGATCACAAAGTCCTTATTTTCTCTGCTAAACCTGGTCTTTCTCTTACGTGGCAGATTCAATAGGGTCACACATTCTTTGCAACTTCTCTTATTAAGAAGTGGAATCTATTTTCCTCTTCCTGATCCTGTGACTTGCTTTGACCAATAGAATATGACAGAAGTGACATTGTGAGAATTCTGAAGCCTAGACCTTAAGGGAGCCAGCTACCATGTAAGGAAGCTGGTCTACCCTGTTGGAGGATGAGAGGTGGAGGAGAACTGAGGTGCACCAGCTGACAGCCAGTGCCAACTGCCAGACTTGTAAGTGAGGCCGTCTTGAACCTTCTAGCCCAGATGACTGTTCAGCTGAATACAGCTGAATGAGTGAGCGCAGGCAAAGTCAGAAGAGAAACTATCCAGCTAATCTCTAAACTCACTAGAAATATTAAATCTTTGTTGTTTTAAGACACTAAGTTTTGGGGTGGATTGTTCAGAGCAATGGATAACTGAAGTATCCTATAGCCTCCAAATTGGTTAATCACACTGCTCTCTAACTACTTTTCCAACCCCCAAACCTGGGAGTCATCTCTCTCTCCTGCCTCTTCCTCAACCCCACATCTAATAGGTCAATAAGTCACATCAAAGTGATCTAAATATATCCTGATTCCACCATCTCTGTCAATCCTTACCCTCCACACTGCGTTCTTCCTGAAACCCAGTTCCAATCCTGAAACTTACTTTAAAATTCAGAGTATTACCTTCTGCCTTTGGGGTAAAATCCAAACCCTACATCAGGAAATGTAAGGTTATCTGTCCATCCTCGTGCCCCACCGTTTCTGTTCCCACTAATGTTCTCCTATTGTTTGTGTGCATTGCAGGCCCTTTCTTGCCTCTATACAGGAGCCCTGGGGGTGCAGTGGTTAAGTGCTCGGCTGCTAACCAAAAGGTCAGCAGTTCAAATCCACTGGCTGCTCTACGGGAGAAAGATGTGGCAGTCTGCTTCCGTAAGGATTTACAGCCTTGGAAATCCTGTGGGGCAGTTCTACTTTGTCCTATAGGGTTGCTATGAGTTGGAATTGACTTAAGGGCAACAAGTTTTCCTTGTCTCTGTATCTCCGAGACTTTGCACAGCAGTTTCTTCCTCTAGAATGACCTTGGTGGTGGTGTGCTGTTGTAGCCACCAAATGCAACAGAGTAGAACTGCCCCATAGGGTTTTCTAGGCTATAATGTTTATGGAAGCAGATCATCAGGTCTTTTCTCCCACGGAGCTGCTGGTGGGTTCAAACTGCCGACCTTTCCGTTAGCAGCCGAGTTGCGTCTTCAGGGCTCCTTAGAACGACCTTACTGCTTCTTATTCAACATTAGTAATGTTCATTGGGTCTTTAACAGTTTAATTTTTTTTAATGCAATGTAAGTTATCAATATATTCAAACCCTTAAAAATTTTCTCTATCCTTTGACCTAATGATTCCAATTTTAAAAATCTAATCCATGAAAATAATACAAATGCCAAACAATTAACAGACACCTCGGGGTTGATGGTTGGGAGCAGATGAGAGGGCAGGGAAGGAGAAACCATAGTTTATTGGGACAATCCTGTCCTACTACAAGAGATCAACATGTGAACACATTTTGTCATGTGTAGCTGTAGCAGCTGCTGAGTATCTACTGCATGAGGGTATTATGCTGGACACTTTTCACCAATATCCCTGATCTTTACCACAGTCATGTGAGGGGTTTATTACTACTCCTATTTTACAGATGAGGAAATTGAGGCTCAGTTAGAAAAAGTAGTTTTTGTAAGTAAACTTTTGATTGAAGTATAACATAGATGTAGAGAAGTATATAATACATCAGATGTGAAAACCTTGATGGATTATCACAAAGGGAGCACATCTTTTGACTATAACTCAGAACAAGAAATAAGACATCACCAGTGTTCCACAAATGTCCTCTTATTCCCCTCCCAGGAACTGCCCCCACTCCCCTCTCCAGAAGTAATCTTCTCCTGGCTTCTAATAAGTAGGTAAGGCCGTTTGCTTGAAGTTGCGCCATGAGCAGGGGGCCTGGTGCCTTTTATCCTACAACACAAGCCCTAAAGGTGGACAAGTTCTTGTGAGGGTAGTAGGAGAGAGATGGGGCTGGCTCACAATTATGTTGCATCCTGGCCCTGACTTAGCTAGGTGTAGGTGTGGACATCTGTGCGTCTGGGGGAGAAGGCTATGTCTTTCTCAGCAATTAGAGAAGGTCTGCAGGGGGTGCCCCTCTCTCTTTATCTGCCCCAGCCAGGGGCCTGGTTTTTAGGGCATGTGTATGTACACGCGTGCACACACATGCACACATGCATGCACATACCCCTGTGATCTATCTCCTGTGTGAACGCTGGTTGTGACTGTAAACCTTCGTAATAAATCCCTGACCTCGCGTGGAAAGCTGTTGTGAACTCAGTGGCAGGAAAGCTTTTAAAGTGACCCTCTATTTAAGCCCTGAGTCAAAGCCTTGTGTGTTTTCTTTCCTTTTCTTAACTGGAAGGTTATGTGTTTCTTAGCTACTGGTCAGACTGCATGAGACTGCCAAAAAGCTTTCAGGGAATTTCCTCACCATGTAACGAATTTATGAGTCATATGAGAAACTGGGAAATGCTTCAACCAGCTGCCTCTCATTGACTCAGAGTCGTCTTTTTTTTTTTACAACACCTTGGTGCCGGGGCCCTGAGTGGAGCCAGCAGAAGGGTTTATTGTAACTACAAATGGCCTGACATCGCCTGGGAGGAAGCTGTCTTAATCTCCCTCCTTATCTCTGTTCTCCTGTCCTCCCCAGCAGAAAGCTATAAAAATTCTCTGGGAACTGCTCAGCTGCTGAAAGGCCAACTATAGCAGTCCTGGCTGTTCTGTGAGAGACTGACAGATGGGTGGGTGGGTGCATGAAGGCAGGCTTTGGACCTTATCCCCCATCTTTGCTTGGATAGCTGATGGGTCCCTCAGACTTCAAGTGCCTAACACTGAGCTCTGATCTTCCCTCACCAAAGCTGCTCCTCCGGCTGTCCTCCCCATCTTAGAAAATGCTGACTCCTTCTGTGCCAGATAGTATTTTTCCAAAGGAGGTCATACAACAATATCCCCCAACCCACATGCTCTTCTGCAGTCTGAACTTGCCCCTCCCTCACCAAGAGGTGGAGTTAATTGTTCTCTGGTTCTTCTCTCCTTCTGGGCTCACGGAAGACTCACTTTCCACCTGGGAGGGTTTTATGGGGGAGAAATGAATGTGTATGTGTTAAGGCACTGAGATTTTGGGACTGTTGGTTATCACAGAATGGCCTTAGCCTATGCTGACTAATACAGAGCCTGAGTTCCAGAAGAAGAGATAAAGAAGCCTGCAATAATGCAACCTCAGTGATGTGACAGGACAGTGAAAAAGTACAGAGGAGGAGTGACAAATCCCACCTAGTCCAGGGGGGTAGCCATGAGCAGCAATACCAGTCGAGTGTGCTTCTCACTTCTGGACAGTGCTCCATCCAGGCTCTGATCTAGCTCTGTCACCAATCTTCTGTCTGACCTTGGGCAAGTCACTTGCCCTCTCTGGACCTTGTGTATAAAATGAAGGAGTTAGACAGGGTCATCTCAAAGGTTCTTTTCAGCTCTAAAATTCCATGGAGTCCTTGGGTGACACAAACGATTAAGCACTCGACTACTAGCTGAAAGGTTGGTGGTTCAAACCCACCTACAGGCACTTCAGAAGATAGGCCTGGCAATCTGCTTCCCAAAGTTCACAGTCTTAAAAACCCCATGGAGCAGTTCTAGTCTGCAAACAGGGTCGCCATGAGTCAGAATCCACTCTATGGCAACTAACAACAACAACAAATCTCTAAGGTTCTTTCTAGCTTTAAAATTCCATGCTTTAGGACAGATATAGTGAGCTACTCTCTTGATGTCTTGGTCTAGTGCTTCTCCCCACTGCCTTGTGCTGGGTCTGGACCTTGTGAGCCCGCAGCATCTTCATCACCTTGAGGGGATAAGGATTGATTGAGCAGGAAGCAAAGGAAAAGACCTAGTTGCTGTTCAGTGTTTCGACTTCCGGAACAATGGTTGTGAAAGCCAAAACTTGACATTTGCTGGCGGGGTTTTGTGCAGAGAAGACAAGGCTCTTGAAAATCATCACGAGAAGGTCCTGAAGGGAGCTCATAATAGAGTTTTTACCACAACAGCCTGGGAAGGCTCCCCTTTTCTTCCTTCCTTCCTCTGCTCTCCTGGTCCTCACAGGTCCATCCCTCCTCCCTGGCAGGCAGCCACCACCCTGGGAGGCAGCATTGTAGGAATGATGGAAAGAACTGGTCAGACCTCAGCAATGCCACTGGCTCGCTGGATGAGTTTGAGCAAATGACTTGTCTTCTGTGGGTCTTAGGTTCCTCCTTGGCTATATGTGGCCACAGTGCCTGCCTCCCTGCTGTCCGTGAACATCAAGTGGGAGAATGGTCTTGAAATGCCTCGCCCAGCAGGCCCTACAGGGGTGCTCACCAGCCATGTGTCTGTGCCCTGCCTGTCACTGCCCTTCTCTCTGCAGAGCCTCCCTGCTCCTGGCTGTCCCTGCCACATTAACCTTCCCACTGCTCAGCCTCACCACCTCTCCCTGCTGTGAGCACAGTGGAGTGTGGTTCTTGTAGATTACAAACTATCCCAGGCCCCAAATCCCCCTACAAGCCCCTCCCCTCAACTCAGCTTCACCTACCAACATTTATCTACAATCTTTCACCTTCAATAAATGGTAGCTATTATTATAGGGTCGCTATGAGTTGGAATCGACTTGACGGCAACAGGGTTTTTTTTTTTTTTTTTTGATTACTATTTTTTGGGGGGCAGTGGTGGTTCAGTAATAGAATTCTCACTTTCAGTACAGACACCCAGGTTCAACTTCTGACCAATGCACCTCATGTGCAGACACTGCATATCTGTCAGTGGAGGCTTGTGTGTTGCTATGATGCTTAAGAGGTTTTATCAGAACATCCAGACTAAGACTAGGAAGAAAGGTCTGGAGATTTACTTCCAAAAACCGGTCAGTGAATACCTATGGATCACAATGGTCTGATCTGAAACTGATCATGGGGATGGAGCAGGACTGGTTAGCATTTTATTCCACTGTGCATGGGTTCTCCATGATTCAGGAGCTGACTTGTCAGCAGCAAACAACAAATTACTATTGTCTCCACACATGGCTGAGACAAGGAGATACTCTCTCTAAGGGTCTTTCAAATGCAGGATTGTACTTAAAAGGGGGTGCTTCCTTAAATTTTGCGTGTTAGGCACCTCTCTTGCCTCACCTTAGTCCTGTCCTGTCACCACACTTGTGAGCATGCAGTAATTGCTAAGCTTGTGTGTTGCTGATTTGGGTTAAACAAGAAAGTCTGTAATGTAGTGTGTCTCAAACTTTATCGAGCATCAGAATCACCTGGAAGACTTGTTAAAACACAAATTGCTAGTCCTATCTGCAGATCATGGAGCCCTGGTGGCGCAGCAGTTTAAGACTAGGCGGTTAACCAAAAGTCCGCAGCTTGAATCCACCAGCCGCTCCTTGGAAACCCTATAGGGCAGTTCTTCTCTGTCCTACAGAGTCGCTATGAATTGGAATCAACTCGAACGCAACGCGTTTGGTTTTGATTTTTTATCTGCAGATCACAGGTCTTGAGTTGGGCCCGAGAATTTGCATTTCTAGCAAGTTCCCAGCTGATGCAGATACTGCTGTTTGGGGGATCACACTTTGAGAATCACTACCCTGGAGAATTGCAAAGTGGCACAAAGTCCGCTTCAGGGAAATCCAGGGATCAGCGATTCCCGTCCCAAAGGCCAGGCCTATGTTGTATTTATCCTTGCTGTTCTTAGGACTCTTGCTCTGGCCACTTGTGATACTCCTGCAGGGCTTCTGAGCCCAGAGAAGTTTGCCTGATTTATGGGCCTTGGCGGACGCTCAGTCTGAGGGAGGACAGAAAACTCCTAACAGACTACACATCTGACTACTTCTAGTGTGAGGCGCTTTTTATTGCTCACTGGGGAGAACATACATGCGGAGAGTATGTTGCCTCACTTGCTGTAAAACTTGGTAATGGAGTGAAGCAGTCTGGTTACAGAGTTTCTCAGGGGCTGTGTCCTGCCCTACCCTGGAGTAAGCTGGAGAGGGTACACAGCAGCAACTAGCAGGGATCTGTGTGCCCTGTGGGTTGTTTAATGTCACTATGCATAGAGGATCCTGGGCCATGGTTACTCCCCCTAGCCCTTTCTGTGCTTATTTGGGCTGGCCTGTGCTGGACTTGGCCACTCAGGCTGTATCTGGTCAGGCCAACTCAGTGCCGGAGGCTGATTCCCCCTCCAACAGGTAATCGGGATTGGACCATTGTGATCATTGTTTTTCATTGGCTGATTTTCGGAAGTAGATCTCTGGAAGCAGGCCTTTCTTCCTAATCAATCTTAGTCTGGAAGTTCTGAGAAAGCCTGTTTAGCAGCATAGCAACATGTAAGCCTCCACTGACGGACGGGCAGTGGCTGTGCTTGAGGTGCACTGTCCAGGCCCACCTGGGAAGAAGAAGGCTAGCCAGGTAGAGCTCTCCTTCTCGAAGTAATAGGGTAACCACCCGGCGGGGTGCTGAGTGATAACAGCTGCCCTTCACTGATCACCTGCTGTTACATCACCTCACTCTCTCCCTAACAAGAACTCGTCAGACCCTATTACCTTCATTTTATAGAGGCAGAGACTGGGTTTCAAAGAGTTTTCGAGACTTAATGTCTCTCTGTTAATAACTTGGCTCATGAGCACAGTGCCTGGCCCCAGTGTGGGCTCAGTCAGTATTACCGGGGAAGCTGGGATTTGAACTTGGGTCTTTCTAAACCCACGGCCCCTGCTCTTTCTGCTTCATGCTTCAATGCTTCCACCCCTCTGTAGCACGTTTGTTTTACTCAATGAAAAAAATGCCAAAAGCTAGGGCTCCCCGCTCTTCAGGTTTGGTCAAGTGTGAGCAGGAAGACAAAGCAGAGGAATGAACAGACCATCAGCTGTATGTTCTACGGGAGCATCTTCTTCGAGCCCTCCAAGTAGCAGCACAGTATGTCAGAATTCCTCTTGCTGAGTGTTGGGGACTGCGCTTAGTCTGGGCTGATATTTTCTCTTTGATAAAACTAGCACAAGATAGTTTGAAGCAGTGAGGAAACCAGTCCCCAAGAAGTCCCCAAGGTCTCTGGGAGCAAGGAGGCTGCCTTAGCGGTGTTCATTATAATAATCTGTTCTGAGGCATAATTCACTCAGGGAGCTCTAGAAGGACCAAGAATTGGTGCCCAAATGAGAATAAACATAAAGATGCCTGATGAATGGTTTAATAGAATAAGAGGATCTTATCCTCAGAGGAAGGTCCCTGTGTGGTGCAAATGGTTTGTGCTCCACTGCTAACCCACCCAGTGGCACCACAGAAGAAAGCCCTGATGATGTGCTTCTGTAAAGATTACAGCCAAGAAAATCCTATGGAGCAGTTCTACTCTGTAATGCATGGGGTCACCATGAGTCAGCATCAACAAGATGACAATGATTTTTACAAAATCATTATAGCAGAATTTAGAAGTAATTTAATCCTGTACTCCCATTTTATAGAAAAGGAAATTGTTTCCAGAGATCGAAGTGACTTGTTCGAGGCCACAGGTGAGTTTGTGGCTGAATAAGGATTAAAGATCAAATCTCCTAATTCTTGGGTCTGCAGTGCATGGGACATGGAAAGAACAATGGATTTGGAACTTGGATTGTGGAGATCTAGTCAGAGGTCTGAATGGGGGACCCATTCCCCAGTCCCTGCCCCCTGAGCTTGATCATCTTCTGGACAAAGATGTTATCCTTTGGGACAATGTTTATGTACAGTGTTAAATATTTTCAGGAAAAGTCAACATGCTCTTCGGAATGTTGGGTTGATGATGCTTTGTAGCTTAATTCATTTAATTAATTTTTTTCCCACCAGAAGTGGGAGATATGAGGCCATGTAACTCCACTTAGTTCAGCTTCCTGGAACTCTCAGATGTGCTGTCCCTGAAGCAGCAAGCTGGGGGCACTCATGGGGTTCAAGAATTGCCTTGTCTATTAAATAAGTGGATCCCTGGTGGCACAGTGGTTAACAGTTAGGCTGCTAACCAAAAGGTCAGCAGTTCAAATCCACCAGCTGCTCCTTGGAAACCTTATGGGGCAGTTCTACTCCATCCTATAGGGTTGCTATGAGTCAGAATTGACTTGACAGCAATGGGTATTAGTTATGCATTTTTTCTTGTTTTGTTTTGTTTTTGGTTGCACGCAACGGAAACTCCTCTGACTAGCTTAAGCAAAGGAAAAAAAAAAAAGTAATTTGTTGGAGAGATTATGGGGTACCTCATAAAGCAAAGGAAGATATGAATAACTAAGATTTGGAAAGAAAGGGGCTGCCCCTCATTACTCCGCAACAGAAGTTCCCGGATTCTCTTCTCAGTTGGAGATAACAACCCAGCCCAGAAGATTTCTAAACTATTCATGTTGATACAGATGTCAAATTCTTGGGAAGCAGAATGTGCTTGGCCCAGCTTGGGTCATGTGTCTTCCTGTGGTCAACCACCTGTGTCCAGTGGCAAGACTGTGTAGCAGAGACATGGCCTTTGGGGGCACCTGGAAACATCCACTATGTCTATCATCAAAGGGTGAATTACAGCGAGCTGAGTAGGCATCTACAGGTGTCCATCAGGACTTGTCTACAGTACCCTGTGAACTTCTACCATACCAGCAAATCTTAACCGTAGGTAGTGTATTGGGTTGAATAGTGTCCTGCAAAAACTCATGTCCACCCAGAAACTCAGAAAGTGACTTTATTTGGAAATAAGGTCTTTGCAGATGTAATCAGTTAAGATGAGATCATACCAGATTAGGGTGGACCCCGAGTCCAGTGACTGATGTCCTTATAAGAAGGTCACATGAAGACACACAGAGATGGGGAAAGAAGGTTATGTGCAGAAGGAGGCAGAAATTGAAGTGATGCCAAGGATTGCCAGGAGTCACCAGAAGCTAGGAAGAGGCAGGAAAGGATTCTTCAGAAGGAGTGTGGCCCTACTGACACCTTGATTTTGGATTTTTAGCCTCCGGAGCTGTGAGAATAAATTTCTGTTGTTTTAAGCTACCCAGTTTGTGGTAATTTGTTATGGCAGCCCTAAGAAATTAATGCAGATAGTGTACAGCGTCATTCCTACCATTTCACTACACAGGAAATCAGCTTCCTTAGCACCACTATTAACTCACTTGTCTTCGCTTATTTAAAGCTCAGAACCTTGGGACTCTGGCCAAGACACTTTTCCTTCTTGGGACTCAGCTTCTCATCTGTAGTGAGGGTGTTAGTCCTGATAAACTTTAAGGCCCCTTTAAGCTCTAATATAATCTCCTGTCTGTAGAAGCTCAACAACCTCCTCCCTCTGCCCAGTGTAGAAGATTCCCTGGCTGTGTCTCATACCATATACATACCTACGAGTATATGTGTGTGAATATGATCTTTAAGATGGTAGCACACACACTCATGTACTCAGGCACCTTCTGAACTGTAATGGTGAATGTTCTTTTAATGAAAAGGGGTTGGTCAAGACTGCTGCCTGGTCACAACGGTCATCTGGATGGATTGCGAAACTTTCCAAGCAGGGAATTCAAGGGCTGGTGTACCCTCCCAATGGTGAGTAATTGTTGTTGCAGTTTAGGCTAGAACTGGAATTAGAAGTCCTTCCAGGGCTTGACTGATAAGAACTGCAGTGATAAGTGGGGTGTGGGATGAAGTGGGCAGGTGGGACTAGAAGGAGCATGGGTGAATGACAGCACAAAGAAGAGAGACTGCGGGAAATCTCATAAAGGTTCTTTAAGTGTCAGTGGGTTCACAGACTTAGATGAATGAAATCTGTGGGAGGCTTGTAGGAATCCTCCAATTATCAACAATTATAAACCCTCTAATCTATCTCATGATTCATTTAGGGTGGTGGTGAGGGTGGGAGCAAGGAATGTGTCAATGGAAAGGACCTATCCCAAGCTGGCAAATAGCTATCACCAGGCTCTCCGACATGACTCCAACTTGGTCCCCATCCACAATGCAAAGTCCAGCTCAAAACTGGGTCCTGAACCCATTACAACCTTCCCTTAGGATCCCTGTCAAAGTTGCAGAGTTAGACAATGAAAACCAGACGATTGTCAGAGATAACATAACTTCAACCCAATATTTTCTCCCCAAGTTCTCCTAAATTCAAGTCTCATCTTTGGCAGTTCTACATAGGTAGCTACCTTTTCTCCCTGTGAACATTCATTTTTCACTGTGTTGGCTGCTTTAGAGAGAAGCATCACACTCTCCACAACCACATTCAGGGTGGGAAGAGGGGGCAGACTGAAAACAGGCCTTCTTCCCATAGTGCTCATCACTTTTATCATGGAAGATAATCTTTCCCCAAAACCCCAACAAACCTTTCTTTTTATCTCATTGGCCAGAATGCCATTGTCGAAGACCAGTTGATTGCCATGCCTGACTCAGACAATTCTGCTTCATCCCCTGGAGCTAGGGGCCAGACAGCCCTTTCCTGAGCCCATGACTGCCTACCGGTGTGTGTGTACAGCTACAGCAATATGGTGGGTGGATATGTGCAAAGGTGGAGTATTTGAATGGGGAGGGCCACTGGCTTACTGTGACTGTGCTGGCACCCAGCTTGGGCTTCTCATCTATCCTTGGGCTCCTAAGTGTCCTTCCCACTGGTTGCAGATAAACAGAGAGTGTAAGATTCTTTAAAGTGTTTGTGTGAGGAGTCCCTGGGCAGTGCATACGGTTAAGTGCTTGACTACTAACCAAAATGTTGGCAGGTCGAACCCACTCAGAGGTGTCTCAAAACAATGGCCTGGCGATCTGTTTCTGAAAGGTCACAGCCTTAAAAACCCTGTGGAGCCTTTCTACTCTGCATACATGGGGTCACCATGAGTCAGAATCAGCTTGACTGCAACTGGTTTGGTTTTTGGGTTTTGTGTGTGTATGCATGTGTGTTGTGTGATAAGCATGTACACATATGACAGAAAGAGAGTTATGACCTAAGGCCTTGTAATGTTCCTTCCTTAATTAGACTTGCGGAAATGCACCATTTTTGCTTTAAAAGAAGTGTAATGAAGATGGATTATAGTTCAAGGTCTGATTGGAAAGAGCCAGGAACTAAGATTAATTAGCAGCAGCATGTGGTTTATTTTCAAGGTCGTTTTCACTTGGCTTCCAGAAACGCTGGTGTAATATCTTCAAACTCTCACTGAACTTTACATGAGCATTGTGGTGGACATCTGCCCTCCCGTAATACTCTCTGGGCAGCCAGTCTCTGTCACTTGCCATATTGGGATGTCTGTGGATGGCCACCCCATGCTAAACTGCCCCCTCTGGCCCTCACCCAGTTATGGCTTCAATATAAATGCTTTCCAGCTGACATTTATCAGGAGATGTGTGGGTGTTGGATCTGGGGGTGGTTTTTAATCCTGCAAGCTGCTTAAAGTCTTCTAAAATTCCTTAGAATTCTTTTTATTAGTGCTTAAGATATCCAAGGATTTTCCAGAGTAAAGGGGGAGCTTTAAAAGAACCCAATCATTACAGTTCCTGTGCCCTTTGTAGAGCTTAAGTTACATCATGGATAATTCCTTGCTTAGCATTCAGATCCCCCAAGGATAGTCCCAACCAGTTGTTCAGCTTTTTCTTTTCTTCTCTGACACACTTGCTTTCTCCTGGAAGGCCACCTCTTCTCTTTTCTACCCAAGGACTAGCTGGCATCACCCTAGTAAATCTATCAATAATTCCTGCTGCACTTGGGATAAAGCTAAATTCCTTACCATAGCCCCCAGGGCCCTGCCTGCTCTGGCCCTCAGCTTCCTCCCTTTCTCCCTAGGCTCCAGGCACAGGGCTTTATTTGAGTTCTTTAAACAAGTGAAACTTCTTTCAGCTTCGGAGTCTTTACACATGCTGTTCCTGGTTTCTGGAACATCATAGCCAACTCTGGTCTTTGGCTAATTCCATCTCATCTTCCAGGTCTCAGTTTTAATGTGTGATGGATTAATTACTTTTGTGTGTGGCCTTTATAGCCATGGTCTTGTAACTCCTACCCTGGTGATTGTGTGATAGGGTATTGTGGCCTACCAAGGGGATTGGTCAGTTTTACCTTAAAGGAGAGCCAATTCTAGAGCAAAGAGGAGATCCCACCACCACCAAAGAAGGAGAGACCCACAGGAGACCATGTAGTGGGCTTCCAGGCCCTCGGAGATAGAAAGCTGAGTGACTCTGGGCAGGGCCTCAGGGCCAGGGGAAAGTCTATGCCTGACCCACAAATTTGGGACTTGCCATCCTCCAAAACCTCATGAGCCATTTCCTTCATACAGTCTGTGAGTTCTGTGAGACATTGCAAGAAATTAAGGAACCCGAGGACAGGAGGGAGAGTACTGAGGTAAAAGGGAGTAGTTGATGTTAGAGATGATGGAGTGGTACAGCAGCTTTGGACATCTTTAACCTCCACCGCATAGGAACCAGCTTTGTGCTGAGCCTTATAAAGAAATTATTCGTTTAAAATGTGATCTTCTTATAGAGGCCTTCTTCACTTTTCCAAATGGGTCCCTTCTCCACATCTTGACCACAGCATCCTGTCTGGACGCTCTGTAGCACTTAAATGCAATTTGTCATTTTTTGTGCCTATTTCTGTGTCTGCTTGTTTGGTCTGTCTCTCCTGCTAGACCGAGGGCAGCATCTTGTCGGCATGTTCACCAGCATATCCCTAGGGCATAGTTTCATGGGCGCTTGGTTAGAGCTGGTTGGTCAATGAGTGAAATCTTGCCTACTTGGGCAGGATCCACCAAGGGAGGAACTTTGTGCCAAAATTCTAGCATGAACTGTACTGTAGTGTGTTCCAGTGAGTAAATTTAGGAAGAACAGCATCATTCTATTCTGGAACAGACACACACATTAGAGTTATTTTCATCCAAGCTTCTTATAGTTGAGGCAATTGAGGCCCAGAGAGGGGCACTGGCATGCCCAAAGTCACGTGGCCAACTTACTCATCAGTCCGCTTGCTGCTGGGGAGACTGAGTGCACTCCAGGCTTCTTGCTATGAAGGCTTTAGAAGAAACCAAATCAATATGCTTAACATTATTTTTGTTCATCTCTTTGAAACATACAATGTGGCAGTTAAGTCCACTGTCAATATTTTTGTGAACTCTGTGGAAAATATGATGTTAAAGGCTTTGGGTAACCACTTCATTAGGCTTGGCTTTTTCTAGGGCACCACAAAAGGTAAATAAACCCTAATGAGTAATATGCCCAGACTAAGATCCTGTAAGTTATCCAGAGAGTTAGTGCCTCAAAACACACTCATCTCTCCACTCCAAACCTCAGGGGAGTCTGAGAAAGGTGATCCTACCCCCGTGCTGCGCCCCAACACCTTCAGACAAAGATTTATTAACCCACAAATTAGATACTAACTAAATAAAGCCAGAATTTCCATAGACTGAAAAGAATTGCATAGCATCAGTAATACTATAAAGTCAATACTCTGCCAGTTGGCCTCCCATCAGAGAAGAATTCCCTGGTAACTAGCACATGAAGAATAATCTACAAATTCTAGGTGTTGTGAATTCAACAGTGAGTAGCACAAAGTCCTAGCCCTCAAGGAGCTCATTGTATTTTTGGGAGGGATTACAGTGCAAGGGAGCAGACTGTAAGCCTGGAGTGTATGGGAACTTGTAAGAGGAGTAGAGTTAGGAAGAATTCCTTCGAAGGACTGTAGAATTGAAGGAGAGTGCTCCTTTTTCAAATAGGAGGAACTTGAGTGTATTCACAAGATGACGAGAAGAAGCTAGCAGAAAGAGAGAGGATGAAAACAAGGACTGAGGTCAGCTGTTGGCCTGGGATTCTTAAGAAGGGATAAGGGAATGGAGTCATAGCCCAGGTTGGGGGATGAGTCTTGGGAGGAAAGAGAACCCTGCCTGTGAATCAGATGAAGAAGAGGCAAAGGTAGACACAGATGTGGATGTGCTGGTAGAAAAGGGACCGGAGGTGGAGAAATGGGAAAATGCAGCCACTTTGTGAACTAGGAGCTATGAATATCTGCTGAGAGTGTAGGGAATGGTGAAGTGGTGAAGGGCTTCATGAGAGTGGAGAAGTTTAACAAAACTGCTGGGCATAATAGCTTGGAGGCTGATTGTGTCACAGAGAATGTATACTGGGTGGTAATGGGAGCCTGGATATCATCAGCGACTATGAAAGAAGAACAGCATAAAATGAATGGTTGGGTGGGTTTCCCCGGAAGTACTCAGCAGCATGAGTGTAGATGCAGAGAAGGCCAGCTCAATCAGGGTTATTATTTTCCAGGAAGATAAGGTAAGGAAAACAGGGCAAAGCAGTTAAAAGTTTTGGTAAGACCAAGGCTTAAGTTTGGTATAATCACAAGGTATAGAGAAGGGAGTGAAGACAGAAGGGGCTGACGGATTGGGGGAAATGAGTACCCAAAGGTCTAGAGGTCTCAATAAGGTTAAAAACAGATGCTACAGAATTAGTAGAGGAAAAGTGCTTGAAGGACAGGTGGTCATTGACAGAGAATGGAGTATTAGAACTTTGGTTCTAGGTAATGGTGAGCTAGGCTATTTGGACCAATCCTCCTGGTGAAAATAACCAAGAATGTTGGGTGAAATATAAAAACAGCTTCTTAAAAATAACAAGAGTTGATGAGATCGTAAGGAATTACCAGGCCAACTTTGGAGGGAAAAGGAGAAGCCAGAGAGGTAAGAGAGAATCTGCTTTTTCCCCAAGGAAATTTCATATCCCAGCAAATCTGAATTTTTGTTTTGTCTACCTCATGAGATTATGTGGCCCAAAATAAAAGTCAAAGGCCATTACAAAGTATAGAGTCTAATAGGAGGTCTTCTCCATCATCAACTGGGCTTCCTAAGAAAATTTCCTTCAAGTAGGGTGAACGGAATTACATCAACTTATACGTGGTCTTGCAGCTCAGATTTGTACCAAATGGGTAGTCCAGGGAAACTCAAGTCTTGATTTTGGATTAAGGTGGGTTCTAGACTAAGGTTACCAGATATATATCCTCTTTAAATATTTTTTTCAATAATAATGACCAGCACACAGTAAAAGATAACTAGATACACATGGAAATAATAGGATATGTGTGAGACTATGAGGAACGTAGATGTAACAGACGTGCAAAGATTTTAGATATTAGTATTATCAGACACAAATGATGAAAAACTCTGCTTTCTATGTTAAATAAAAATATCTGTAGGGAACAGGAAATGATAAAAAATGCATAGTTTATTTGAAAATCAAATAGAACTCTTAGAGTTGAAAAATATAACAATCAAAATAGAGAATGATTGGTTTTGAGGTTTCTAATGCAGAGGAGTTTCTGGTGTTGGCCTTTCATTCAGAGTGTGGCCAGTGGTAGTTTGTGGTTGAGGTGATGTGGAGAAGTCATTCATGAGAGTTGAAGTGATTAAGGGATTGAAAGGCCAGGGGTTTTGGGGTTTTGGTGGATTGTTCATGTGACCTGTGAAGTCATTGAGAATTATGGCAGGACTTGGGGTGGACAAACAAGTCACACAGACATCAGTGGATGAGAGGAAGGTTAATAGGAGACAGAGATAAACAGAGAGGGAAAGTGGTATCAACAGATGGGATTGCAACATAAAGGAGAAATGAATTCTAAAAGGAGTGGAGAAGAAGTGATCTTGAAGTGGAATTGAGGAATGAGGCGGATGGATCTCACATCTCTGTCAAGAACTGTGAAGGGTCTGGGATTTAACCCCACTTGCAAGGAGTCCCTGGGTGGTGGAAATGGTTAACGTGCTCAGCTGCTAAGTGAAAAGTTCAGTTTGAGTCCTTCCAGAGGTGCCTTGGAAGAAAGGCCTGGTGATCTATTTTTGAAAAAATCAAACACTGAAAACCCTATGGAATATAGTTTTACTCTGACACACATGAGGTCACCAAGAATTGGAGTCAACGTGACAGCAACTTGTTTAGCAAGCCAGTAAGTTAGCCTGCCATAGTTTCATGGATGCTAGCAGAAGACTTGAGATTCCTGGGTCAGAGACAAAAGACAGTTTATTACTCACAGCAATAACGGTAGCCAGACGTCAGCATTTTTATTGATTCTTTGAGTCCCAATTCCTACAGGATGATGAGATGAGGGCCAAATGATACCTGCACAGCAAGAGGGTTGTGTTTCAGGAGGGGAACCCTGAATTAGGGATATCTGAATCTTTTATAAGGGGCAGTAAGACTGTCTGCCCTTTTCTGCAGAGGGAGACATTATCTTTATTATATTCATCACTAAGCAATCTGCCTTTTGCTCTTGAGGGAAACACTATCTCTATCTGCCAAGGTCATTACACAAACACCTTGAAAAGAAAGTCCAGAATGAAGGCAGCTAATGCCTCTGCTGAAATGATGTGCAGATATATAAAGGGACCCATGGAGAATTTCCTCCCAATGCTTCCAAGCCCCAGATCCACTGTGTGTGAGGATGAATGGTTTCTACTTGACAGGGTTCAAATGAAGTATTGTCCTTACGGTCAGCAGGATTTTAGGTAGAGCCAGGAGGGTGAAGGATATGAGGAAGTTAAGAACTTAGGGAGTCTGTTTCTATCCACTAAATACAGAAGTGTTTATTAGGACTATTAAAAATAAAATAGAAGTCTGTGCCAGAATTACATTTGGCACATTTCTAGCATGAACTGTATTGTAGTGTGTTCCAGAGAAGGCAGAGTGGACTGGGCACTGGACTAGAAGTGAGGAGACCTGGATGGTGGTCCAGCTCTCCATCATTGCTTTCCCTTCCTAGTATCATTTCTTCATCTGTAAAATGAGAAGGATGGAGATCTTTAGTAGTTTTTAGCTCTAACAAGCTATGATTTCAATGCTTAGAAAACTGATAATCCAAATGTAATTAATACCTAAAGAAATTCTCTATTAGCCAGAAGATCCTACTTCCCAGCCAGGCTGAGGACAGAGTTTATTATCAAGATAATGAAGAAGCAGAGAATGGAGGAACCCCCAAGATGATGGCCCCTGGACACCCTTCTAACTCAGAACCAAAGCCACTCCTGAAGTTCACCCTTCAGCCAAAGATTAGACAGGCCTATGGAGCGAACAATGACACGCATGAGGAATGTGCTTCTTGGATCAGTCAGGTGTACAAGACCAAATGGGCACCACCTGCCCAGGGGTGTGGGCAAAAAGGCAGGAAGGGACAGGAAGACTGGATGAATGTAAACAGGGAACCCTGGGTGGAAGCGGGGAGAGTGCTGATACATTGCAGGGATTGCAACCAATGTCATGAAACAATCTGTGTATAAATTTTTGAATGAGAACTAATTTGCTCTGTACACTCTGACCTGAAGCACAATAAAAACAAAACTAAAAAAAAAAAAAAAAAAATTTCTCCTCTGACACACATGGGGTTACCGTGAGTCAGAATCTAAAAACAAACAAGCAAACAAAAGATGATGAAGAAAAAGGTGGTGATGGAGGTGGTGATGCAGTGACTGTGAAACAGAAGATGGAAACATGGCGCCTAGCCTACAGCTGTCCTTCATCAGGCTTCTAATGCTGTAAGTATTCATGAGTATTATTGCCTAGACAGTAAATTTGTTTAACTTCTGGAGAGGCTGACTAACCAACCCTGATTCCCTGATGGGGAGTAGACAGAGCTTCAGAGAGGCAGCGTGTGTCAGAAACTGATTGTGGGCTTTGGAGCCCAACAGACCTGGGCATAAATCCAGATTCTTCCAGTTACTGGCAACGAAGCTGAGGTGTGTTACTATTTTGTGGCCCGCCCCATATCCCTCTCTTTTGGGGGCTGCACACTCATTTTCTGGAGATTTCCATATCCCTACTCCATCTGTGTGGTTCCTGTGGGGAGTTGCCATGTTCTCACATGACCACATCCCTCTGACCACAGTTGATTGGTTAAGGAATGGGTATCTGGTCCACGATGAGCCAATCAGAATCTTTCCCTGGGATTTCTGAAACTAGAACTGAGGAATACAGTCAGTCCTTCTTTGCTGGCAAAAGCTATGGATAGCAGGCATGTGGGAAGGTAGGCAGACATACTTCCTGCCATGTGCAGAAAGCCAGCCTGCAGAGAGTAAAGATCAGAGGTGGAGAGAGGCCTGTTGGTATATGAACCCCAGGTTCTAGTTGTTCTGAGGCCCAGCTTCCATCTGCCTTTCACACGCATGGTTTGGCTGTTAAACCCTTTGCTGCATTTTTTGAATTATTGAACCACAACAAAGAAAATCCTATTTCTAAACAAGATTACATCCACAGGTACAGGCGTTAGGATTCCAACACATTTTTTTTGGGGGGGAGGATAGAAAACAATTCAATCCATAATGGTCATGGAGGAGATGGTCCCTCCATCACCTAATGGAATCCCCCCGTCCTAGGAGGGCTGAGGGGCCACCCAAGGTGGGAGAGGGTGCATTGAATTCATGTGAGTGCTCAGACACTGCTGTGTACCTCAAGTGACAGGCCTTGAGCTTAGGCCCAGGATGAAGATGGGGTGGGGTGCGGGGGAGGAGGCTGGAGACAGTTCCCAGAGAAGAAGAGTCCTGAACTGGGGCAACAGCCAGGGTGGTGGTGGGGTATGGGTTGAGAGCTATTTCTGAAGATTTGTCTGGATCTGGTGACCAGCTAGGAGTTCCTGGGTGGCGTAAATGGTTAAGCGCTCGCCTACTAACTGAAAAGTTGGTGGTTTGAATCCACCCAGAGGTACCTTGGAAGAAAGCCTTGGCGATTTACTTCCTAAAGGTCACAGCCTTGAAAACCCTATGGAGCACAGTTCTACTCTGAAACATGGGATCGCCATGAGTCAGAATTGACTGGATGGCAACTGGTTTTGTGACCAGTTGGACATGGGAGGGAGAGAAATGGGACTCGGTGAAGTTACAGCAGCTTTGCGAGAAAGCTATTTCCTGGACAGACTGAGGAGGGTTAACAAATTTTAGCACTCTGAAAAAAAATCACTGCAGCTTGCTGTTTTGTTTTGATTACTGACATGCTTTTGAAATGATTGCCATTTCTAAAATAGAGACCCAGGTGCATATACACTTTATTACTTCTGTAATTTGTCACATAGTTTGCATTTTCAGGCTGGTTCTCTCTGTAGTCCCTGTGGACCCCAAGGAAAAAATGTAATGACTTTGATTGACTTCCCTGTGGCCTGGTTTGGAGGTTGGGTGGTAGAATGGACAGAATTTGAGATTAGGAGCCCCAGGTTCTGGGTTTGTAGTCCAGTGACAGACAGAAGCCCTGGTGGCGCAGTGGTTAAAGCACTAGGCTTCTAACCAAGAGGTTGGCGGTTGGAACCCACCAGCTGGGAGAAGGATGTGGCAGTCTGCTTCCTTAAAGATTTACAGCCTTGGAAACCCCATGGGGCAGTTCTATTCTGTCCTGTAGGGTTGCGATGAGTTGGAATCGACTCCATAGCAGTGGGTTTGGTTTTTATGGAGTCCAGTGACCCTGTTATTGGCTGTGTGATTGCAAGCAACCCCCTGCTTCTCTCTGAGCTGTGCGAGGAATAGTTCTCTGTCTTCCCAGTGGCTGCCTCTGGGCCTGCCAAGTGGGCATGAAGCCCCAGCTGTACCTTTCTTCAAGAGGGACTCTCCTTTTGCCTGCTTATTCCCTGTGGTCAGAAAACATTTCAATTTTTTTTTTTTTTTAAACAAGGCTTTCAAACCAGTGGATGAGACTGCATGCTAAAGGTCCTTCCAGCGCACGTATTCGCGGAGTCTCTGACCATGTCAGGGGTCATTGGGTGGCGCAAGCAGTTCGCGATTGGCTGCTAACCTAAAGGTTAGTGGTTTGAACCCACTCACCCACCCACTCAGTGGCACCACAGGAGAAACGTCTGGCAATCTGTTTCCATAAAGATTACAGCCAAGAAAACCCTATGGAGCAGTTCTACTCTGTGACATGGGGTTACCATGAGTAGGAATCAAGGGGTTTGCTTGTTTGTTTTCTGATGATCTCAGGGCCTTAAAGGATCAATGGAGAACTAGACAGGACTTGACTTGTGCTAAACTGGGGTGCTCATCATGCCTGACTTATTTTGTGTGAATTAAAAGCCCTGAGGTAAGTGCAGGCGGGTGGACATCAGCCCAGATAGAGCCTGGGGCACCACCTGGGAGCGGGTTTGTGACTGTACCTGAACCTGGTGTCATTACCTCACCCACAGGGCTGCTCGCCCTCTGGGAAGCCTTTGCCTGCTGCTAGAAAGGACTTGATTTAGCTTTTAGGATAATAATTTGGACACCATAAGGTTTAGGGGTACTGGGGCTGCCTTAGTCCCACCTGAAGGCTTTAAGGAGTAAAAAGGGGAGGAATGTTATCTGAAATTGAGATTCTAATAGTCTTTGGTGGGTTTTTGATGTGTTGGTTGGAGCTTGGCTGTTGGCCCAGTCAAAGACTCCCTGGGAGGCCCTGCCCAGAGGTGGGCTATGGGGAGAAGCTGGAAGAAGACAGTACTTGGATCCAGGGCTAGATTTGGAGAAATAGTTCCCTACAGAGAGTGAGTGGTGCCACTAACTCAGCTCTCATAGATGGTGGTTCAGCCCCTTCCTCCTGCCCAGGCCAGGTGACCCTGCTCCCAAAGGCCCTCCCTAGGTCTTGCACAATTTGACCTTTTCACTTGGTGGGTATAATGTGCTCCCCCTGTATGTCACCCCACCTCCTTTGGAACTCGCTGCCATTCTCCATGTCCTTTCCCACCATCCGACCCTGGACTGTCTGTGGGACAAAGACCTTCCCACATTGGCCGACCCTTCCTGGCATGTGGCCCCAAACTGTGGCTATCTCCAGCTCTGCTGGCCTCCCTCCTACCCTGCCCTGACCTGTCGGCATGCCCATGGCCTGGCCTGGCCCGGCTTCCATGGAAATAAAGCCACAGAGTCTCTGCGAGTCCCATCTTCACTTACATTGGCCAAATGAGTTGAAGGTGAAGCCATTTGGGATCTAGGATTCCTGAAGAGCCTGTCAAGAGCAATTTTCCATATACACAGCTCTGAGCCTGTTTCTTATCTGTTAAAAAAAAACAAACAAACCCAAAACCCTTTAAATTCACTCCATTTTCTAATGAATTAAATATGAACACCTCAGTCTGGAATTAGAGATCCTTTACAATCTGGTCCCAATCTGCTTTGCCAACCTCTTCCCCTACTCCATTACATGCGGCCTTTGCTGCTACCACTTTGCTTGGAGACCGCTTGCTGATTCCTGAATGTGCCCTGAATGGCCTGCCCTATATCATTTTATCCACTGCTCCCTCTACCTGAGCGGCCATCCTCACCCTGCCAATCCATCTGTGCAGGATGCTGGGCCCTCTTCCCTAGCTCATCTCTAAGGCCACTCACCATGAAGCTTCACGGTCCCCTGACTCCTATACCTTCTCCTGCCCCTGGCACCCCAGCCTTCCCTGATTTGGTTGTCAGCCCATCTTATCTCCCTTCCCAGTCTGTGTCCTTTAGGGCAGGGACTGCATCTTTGTATTCTCCAAAGTGTTGGGTACATAGAAGGGGGAACCTGAGTTTACCGATTGAGTGGAAATGGAAGGTGATGAATGGCGGCCCCTCTCGGACAACCAGGTTGGCTTTGGAGTGATGGGAGGAAGAAGCCGAGATTAGAATAGAATTTCAGGGGAGCCTATCAGGTCTTCCTGGGCTCCCCAGATTGTGGTGTCCTGTGATTTTACAGTGTGTAACAGTTCTCAAACTCACTACTACTAAAATTGTTTTTTTCCATTATTTTTCTCCCTCCTAGACGATGTGTTTGGAAATATTTTATCTGCCAAACAAGCTGCATTTATTTACTAATTTATCTTCCTACCTTTACTATGCAGAGACCCATAGAGCTGCCACTTAGAACCTCAGATCAGAAGAGGTGACCAGAGATACTGCAATGCACCAATAGCAGAGGAACTCTATATTTTGAGTTCACCAGTACAATCTTATTCTAGATAAACATATGGTGGCTTCATAGTCTTGGAAATTAAATGAAAGGCCCCATTATTGCCATCCTGAAAGTTCAGTTGGACAATCTCTGGATTAAAGTTTCTTGTTTCTGTTAAAATTCAAATCCCCTGATTGGAGTAACATTTTAACCTTGGTTATCATTTATGCCTTAGTGAATGGGTTTGTTAGGGTCTTACCCTCAGCAGGTTTCGATAGGGGGAGAGGGAAAGGAGGAGGGGGACACTGAGTGCCATCAGAAGACAAGTATTAGGAGACGGTTTAATTTCATCCCTTACTGGACTTGACTAGGCCCCTATCCACTCAAACCTCAGTTTGAGGGAATTCCAAAGTCAGAGAATGGCAGATCCTGTTGGTTACACCCAGTAGCCATGCCCCTTTTCCCTGCTACCAGTTAACCACTTGCCATCCCAACTCACAGTGACCCCATGTGTGTCAGAGTAGAACTGTGCTCCACAGGGTTTTCAATGGCTGATTTTTTTGGAAGGAGATTGCCAGGTCTTTCTTCTGTAGACTTGAACCTCCAACCTTTAGTTTAGTAGCTGAGTGTGTTAACTATTTATATCACCCAGGGACTCCTGCTCATGAATACACCCTGTACTGACTTCTTCCCTTCCCTGTTTCATTTTCCTACTCCCTGATCAATGCTTTCTAGGATCACCTCCCAAATAAACCACTTACACCAAAATCCTTGTCTCAGGGTCTGCTTCTGGGGGAATCCAGACCAAGACAGTATCTTTTTAAAAATTTTATTGTGCTTCACAATAAAATGTTTTCAATGCAAACTAGTTTCTCATTCAATAATTTTTACACAAATTGTTTTATGACATTGGTTGTAATCCCTACAATGTGTTAGCCCTTTCTCACTTTCCCTTTATATCCCAGGTGCCTCATGTCCATTCATCCAGTTTTCTTGTCCCTTCCTGCCTTCTCATCTTTGCTTTTGGGCAGGTGTTGCCCATTTGGTCCTGTATACTTGATTGAACTGAGAAGCGTGTTCCTGATGTGTATTATTGTTTGTGTTATAGGACTGTCTAATCTTTGGCTGAAAGGTGGACTTTGGGAGTGGCTTCCATTCTGAGCTAGTAGGGTGTCTGAGGACCATAGTCTCCAGGGCTTCTCCAGTCTCTGTCAGACCAGTAAGTCGGGTCTTTTTGTGTGTGTGTGTGTGACTTTGAATTTTGTTCTACATTTTTCTCCTGCTCTGTCTGGGACCCTCTGTTGTGATCCCTCTCAGAGCCATCAGTGGTAGCCAGGCACCATCTAGTTCTTCTGGGCTCAGGGTGGTGGAGACTGTGGTTCATGTGGTCCGTTAGTCCCTTGGACTAATATTTTCCTTGTGTCTTTGGTTTTCTTTATTTTCCTTTGTTCCAGCTGGGAGGGGACCAATAGAAGTATCTTAGATGGTGGCTCACAAGCTTTTAAGATCCCAGTCACTATTCACCAAAGTAGGATGTAGAACATTTTCTTTATGAGCTAGGTTATGCCAGTTGATCTGGAAGTCCCCCAAGACCATGCTCCTCAGCCCCAGTAACTCGGTCCCTCAAGGTGTTTGGATGTGTCTCATGGAAGCTTCTGTGACTTTGCCTTGGCCAAGTTGTATTGATTTCCCCTATATTGTGTGTTGTCTTTCCCTTAACCGAAGTTAACACTTGTCTACTATCTAGTTCATGATTTCCGCTCCCCACCCCTCTTCTTCTTTGTAACCATTGAAGATTGTTTTTTCTGTGTGTAAACCTTTTCCTGGGTTTTTATAATAGTGGTCTCATACAATATTTGTCCTGACTTACTTACTCAGCATAACGCTCTCCAGATTCATCCATGTTGTGAGCTGTTTCACGGATTCATCATTGTTCTTTATGGCTGCATAGTATTCCATTGTGTGTATGTATCATAGTTTGTTTATCCATTCATCTGTTGATGGGCACTTAGGTTGTTTCCATCTTTTTGCTGTTGTGAATAATGCTGCAATGAACATGGATGTGCCTATGTCTACTCATGTGGTGGCTCTTATTTCTCTAGGATATATTCCTAGGAGTGGGATTGCTGGATCATATGGTATTCCTAGCTTTTTAAGGAGGCGCCACATCATTTTCCATGGTGGTTGTACCATTTCACATTACCACCAGCTGTGCATAAGAGTTCCAATCTCCCCGCAACCTCTCCAACATTTGTTATTTTGTTTTTTGATTTGTGCCAGTAATGTTGGGGTGAGATGGTGTCTCGTTGTAGTTTTTTTTTTTAATTTTATTGTGTTTCAGGTGAAAGTTTACAGTGCAAAATAGTTTTTCGTTCAAAAATTTATACACAGGTTTTTTTTTTTGTGACATTGGTTGCAATCCTCGCAATGTGTCAGCACTTTCCCCCTTTCCCTTTCTACCCTAGGTTCTCTGTGTCCATTTGTCCAGTTTTCCTGTCCCTTCCTGCCTTGTTGTCTTTGCTTTTGGGCAAGTGTTGCCCATTTGGTCTCGTACACTTGATTGAACTAAGAAGCATATTCCTCACGTGTATTACTGTTTGTTTTTATAGGCCTGTCTAATCTTTGCCTGAAACGTGGACTTTGGGATTGGCTTCAGTTTTGAGTTAGCAGGGTGTCTGAGGGCCATAGTCTCAGGGGTTCCTCCAGTCTGTCAGACCAGTAAGTCTGGTTTTTTTTTTTTTTGTGGATTTGAATTTTGTTCTACATTTTTCTCCTGCTCTGTCTGGGACACTCTATTGTGATTCCTGTCAGAGTGGCCAAGACAACATCTTATTCCTATTGTCCACAGGATAAAGACCTAAATCCTTTTCATAGCACGTCTCCAATTAGTACCTATCTCCATTTCCAGGCCAAGTTTGAGTCTCCTTGGAAGAGCAAACAGGCTAAAAATCTCTTTTCCCTGAACATTAGACTGGTAATTAGTACTGGCTTCCCACTTGCTCCAGACACAACTGCCATCTTCCCCCAGCCCCACCCCATCAACATGCAACCTGAATTCCTTTGCCCTGTTGGAGAAGCTTCTCTGTCTTCCGGGCCAGCACCTCCCACAAAGATTCATCACAGTCGACCCTAGCTTCTCCAGTCAGAGTTGGAGATTCCCCTTTGTTCCTTTATAATGCATTACACTCACCTAGGCTGCAGCCCTTACCACGCAGCTGGTTACCAAGACAAATACATCTTTTGTACTTGGTGTGGAGTATCTGGCTGGTGCTAATGGTTTACACACTGAGCTACTAGCCTAAAGGTTGTAGGTTAGAATCCACCCAGAGGCACCTCATAAGAAAGGCCCAGTGACCTGCTTCTGAAAAATCAGCCGTTGAAAACCTGTGAAGCACAGTTCTAGTTCTCCTCTGACACATGGGGTAACCATGAGTCAGAACCGACTGGACTGGTGGTGATGTTTGGGGCATGAACGAAAAAAATGCCTGCCCCAGGTTACTGGCAGCTTCCGGGGACAGGGCTTGGGGTCCTTATTCTCTGTATTTCCTGAAAGCACCTGCTCAGTCAGAACAAATTGGGGTCCAGAAAATTCCCAGTGATGATTCAGCACCACTTTGACAAAGAGGAGACAAGGTGAAGCTGGTTTTTTTTTTTAAATAATATTTTGTTGTGTTTTTGGTGAAAGTTTACGCAGCAAATTAGGTTCCCATTTGACGATTTCCACACAAATTGTTCAGTGACATTGTGAAGCTGGTGTTGAGCCTCCAGAATATGAGGACCAGGAAAGAGCAGGAAGGTGGGGGTGGGGAGAGAAGAAACAGAAAAATGTGCAGCTCATAAAGCAGCAGGGAGCTCTGCAAGCCATTACATAATTAACCAAAGTGAAAAATCAGAAGGCCGGCGCTAGCTGCCATTACAGGGTTGCAGCTGCTTTTGGAGTTTGATTGGATAAAGTATTTTTATTAACTTCACATTTTGCCTCTAATTTCCTCCTTGTTCTTTCCCATCCTGGAGGCCCACGTTCCTTGACTCCTCGCCTTCGGTGATAGGCAGCGGCAGGGAGCGGCCCTCCCACTGGCTCTGCCCTTCTCCCACCCCTGCCCCGTCCTGGCTCCTGGCTTGTATCGGCTCCTCTCTGCCCTGACTCTACTTCAGTCTTTGCTGAAATACAGGTGCCCTCACTTCTTCCCATCTCTGCGTTCAAAAGAAAGGCAACTCCTGAAGCAGGACTGTTCACCAACGGAACTGAATGTGTTCTCCAGCCCTGAAAACTCTGACCTCTGCCCCAGGTGGGGTCCAGGTGGGCCGAGTGGGACATGAGAGCTGTGGTTAGGCTGGGAGACTGGGTTAAAAAAAAAAATCCCAAACTAAACACCATTGTTGACGAGTTGATTCCAATTCATGGCAGCCCCATGAGTTACAGAGTAGAACAGTTCCATAGAATTTTCTTGGCCGTAATCTTTATGGAAGCAGATTGCCAGGACTTTCTTCTGTGGTACTACTGAGTGGATTAGTAGTAGAGAGCAAACCATCTGTACCACCCAGGCACCCGGAGCCTGGGTTACTCGTTTTATATTCTGTCAAACTCATCTTTGTTTCTTCATTGGCAGCCTGGGATCACAAAAATGCATAATCTGGAAAATAAAGAAAAAATGACAGGCATTGAGCACTTCCCAAGTACCAGGCACTTTTGCGGATATTACTGAGTTTGCTTCTTACTTCAGTGCTGCATGGTGGACAACAAAACGGGAAAGAATGTAGAATCAAAGAGGTTATGTGACTTGTCAGAAGCTGTGGAATTATTAGAAAGGGGCAAGGCTGGGACGCCCACCCAGGATTCCTATCCCTAAAATCTGCCAATAAATGCTATTCTGAAATATTGAAACATGTACCCCTCCCTCTGTCTCCACTTAGTTCTCCTTGGGTTTCTCTAACTGGGTCTCAGCTTTCCAACCATCTCTGTCATTCTAGTTATCTTTCCCCAAAACAAACCTGATATTGATGTTTCTTTCAAAATACTGTTATAATACTGTTAAAATCCCCCCAAACCTCCCTATCATTCAAAAAATAAAGTCCAAACAAGGCCCTTGTGACTTTTCTGGAAACACTTACCTGATCATCCCACACTTTCCTAAACAGGTCTCCTTCCCCCATGAAAATATTTGGGGTGGGAAAGAACCCCCTACTTCATACCTCCTTTTCTGCCTGTGGATGCTTTCTCCTCCTTTAAAACCAACTTTCAATGTCAGCTCCTGCGGAAGCCACCCATTACTCCTCCAGCCAAATTCATCTCTTTGTGCGCCCTAGAATGGGCCTGTGAGTGCCTTCATACATTGGCTGCTCACTATTCACGGATCCGCAGAAGGGGGACCACTTCTCCATCTGCACCCGCATGCCAGCTGCCAACAGGATTGGGTGTCAAAGTGTGTGCTTTCTGCCTGGGTCCCTGTGCGTGATGGAAAAGGCTGCCACCTTTCTGGGGAAGGTTGGTGTAGGTTGGGTTCCCTGAGAAGCAGACCCTGAGAAGGAGTTTAGTGTGCAGGATGCTTATTAAGGAGGACCCTGGGGTGCCTGGGGAAGGGCAGGGATGGGAGCTGGCATGGGCAGGGGGAGAAGTCATGCAGGCCCAATGACAGCCTTGGCTGACCCGGTGGGGACCTCGGAGCGAGCATGGCTCATTCAGAGCAGTCCTACTTTTGGCCAACGTGTCTCTTCAGAGTACCCCAGGTTGATCGGTCATTGGGTGTGGGCTGCCCGGGAAAGGACGTGACCTTGGATGAGACAGCTGTCTGGGGCTGAGGCAATTGCTTAAGGGATTGACAGACGAAGGCTGTCTGCTGATACTGCTCTCAACAGCTGGGGAAACAATCCTTCCTTTGGAGGGTGGTCTGGGTGGTGCATTACCATGTCCATTACAGAAGGGATCCAGCACCCCTGGGAGCATGGGCCACTCTCTCTTCCACACATTGTATGTACTTGGATTAGAGCATTTAGGATGTAGGCTATGGTTCTTGGGCCTGCCAACCCTTACTAAGACCCAAACCATGATGACACATTGACAGGAATACCTCTGGTGGTGAGTACAGACAGAGGTGGTCAGTAGCTGGTATGTCTAGATACCCTGCAGTCCAGCAGCGTGTGCTGAGCATCTGACCTTGTAAGCCTCTGAGCTGCTCTCTTTGTACCCGTGGAACCTTCCTCAGGGGTCTGCCCTGTGCGGAGCTGGCCACTCTCCACCCAGCCGTTGGGGCACCCACATTTTTCCTGCCTGTTTTGGCCACCAGCCCTGAAATTTCAAGGCTATTTTTATTATAGACCACTTTGCTGCGTTCTGGCAGTGATCTGGGGCAGGGGAGGTGGGAGATGCTGACATACAGCCACAGGGGGTTGGGGTAGTGGTGATGGACTGGGGCTCCGGCCTTCAGCAGGGGCTTCGCTCTGCAGGAAAGCGTACCGCAGACAAAAGTGGCATTGTTCTAGGGGAGCTGGGAGCAAGGCGAAGGGTCCCTTTGTGGCCTCGGCTTCCCCGTCTATGCCAGGGAAAAGCCAGGGCTGGCTGCCACATGGAACGTGTTTGGTCCTGAAAACCTGCAGTGACAGGCGAAGCTGTGCGGGCTGCCTGGAGAACGATTCTGCCAAGGCTCCGGGCCTTCATGTGGGAGGTGTGGAAGTGCTGGGTGGTGGCCTGAGCACCCTAGGCCAGGGGGGCCAAGACTGATGAAGGAGCTTCCCCATATTCTGGCGGGGCCCGGGGTGGGGGGCCTGGGCTTGGCCTTGATTTGGGGCGAGTCTCAGGGCCTTTCCAGTCTCCTCTTCCTTTCTTGCCCACTGGCCTCAGTTGGGAGGGTTAGTCACAGGCTTGTGGGGTTCCACTACTCTGTGGCCATTGTGTCTGAGCCCTCAACAGGGAGACAAACGTGCTGAAAAATCAGGGGCTGACGTTGATGTACCCATGTGGTGTTAATGGAAGAAAAAACAAAAGTCCCACTGTTTTTCCTACCTCCTCCTTGCTTCCAATCACATTTTCCCCATCCAGGTATTGGGTACCCGCCAAATACATGAAATCCCTAGGGGCATTGTTGTTGTGTGCCGTCGAGTCGGTTCTGACTCCTAGCGACCCCATGCGACAGAGTAGAACTGCCCCATAGGGTTTTCTAGGCTGAAATCTTTATGGGAACAGATCACCAGGTCTTTTCTCCCGTGGAGCAGCCAGTGGGTTGAAACCACCGACCTTTGCGTTAGTAGCCGAGTGCTTAACCATTGTGCACCAGGGCACTTCTAGGGACCTTAGTGTTAGGTGAAGAATCCTGAAATAGTGGAGTCCTGGGTGGTGCAAATGGTTAACATGCTTGGCTGCTAACTAAAAGGTTGGAGGTTCAAGTCCATCCAGAGGTGCCTCTGAAAAATAGCCTGATGATCTACTCCCCAAAAATCGGCCATTGAAAATCCTGTGGAGCACAGTTCTGTTCTGACACACACGAGGTTGCCAGGAGTCGGAATTGCACCTGTGAATATTTCTGTCATGCTCACCACTATCCTGTCTGTGCCATTCATCTGCTCAGCTACCTCTGTATCGCACGGGGTTGATTGCTGCAAATGCCATTCCTCAGGCTCCCTTCCCAGTTATGATTTCTAGTTCCATCCATGGGAGGCAATGGCAGGAGATCGGAAGGCGGGCGATGGGGAGAAGCCAGGATATTTCTTCCCCTCTCCTGGTGGGGCCTCTGGTAGAGTCTGCATCGCCTCCATAGTCTCCGTCCCCTCCGGGTGCTCTAGGTGCTGGATGTTGCTAATCTAGGTGGCTTGCTATAGTCTGTGAGTCTCTGAACGCTGATTCTCCTTGTCTGCTCACCTCTCTTCCCCTCTCCAGACTGTGTTCACTCACCTTTGAATCCTCAGGACCATACAGCAGATACTGCAGACATAGGGCTTCCCCAGGCTCCTCTCTGTCCCACAAGCATCCCACGCCCCTTCCTGTCTGTCCTGGGTTGAATAATGTCCCTGTAAAATTCATGTCCACCCAGAACGCCAGAATGTGGCCTTATTTGGAAATAGGGTCTTTGTGGAGGTAATTAGTTAAGTTAGGATGAGGTCATACCGAATTACGGTGACATCTAAATCCAATGACTGGTGTCCTTCTAAGAAGGCCGCATGAAGGCACAGACACACAGGGAAGCAGGCCATGTGATGACAGAGAAAGAGATTGGAACAAGGCAGCTACAAGCCAGGAATGTCAAAGATTGTTGGCAACCACTAGAAGCTAGGAGGAGACAGGGAAGGATTCTTCCCCGGAGTCTTCAGAGGGAGCAAGGCTCTGCTCACACTTTGATTTCAGATTTCTAGCTTCTAGAACTATTAGAGAATAGATTTCTGTTGTTTTAAGTTTGTGGGTAATTTGTTACCGCTTCCCTCAGCAACCGATACACCGTTTCTGTGGCTTCCTCCATGCATTTGATGCCTTATTCTTCCTCTTTCTTTCCCAAGTCTGTCCTACAAAGCCCCACTTAAATCCCATCTCCCGCATGAAGTCCACCTTGACTGCTCCAGCTTGGCCTATACTGGGCTCTGGTGAACTCCAGTAGGCCAGAGCACACAGTTTGCTTTTATTTCAAGGCATGTTCGTTCTTTGGCCTAAATATTGTAACTCTGTTGTGTCTCCCCAAAATGTGTATTTTAAACTCTAACCCCTATACCTGTGGTTATAGTCCCATCTGGTGATAGGGTTTTCTTTGTTATATTTATGAGGCCGTATCAGTGTAGGCTGTGTCTTAAGCCAATCACTTTTGAGATATAAAAAGAGCCGATCAGGCATAGAATCAAGGAAACACAGATGGGGGAAGATAGATGTCCCACTACATGAAGATTGCCAAGGAACCAAGGAACAGGAGCTGAGAAGAAACAGGGTCCTCTCCCCAGAGCCGATGGGGAGAGAGAGAGAGCCTTCCGTAGAGCTAGTGTCCTGAATTCAGAATTCCAGCCTTGTAGACTACAAGAAAATAAATTTCTGTTGGTTAAAGCCACCCACTTGTGGTATTTCTGTTATAGCAGTGTTAAGAAATGAAGACACTCTTCATAACAAAAATCACATGATAATAAAGACCTCAGAGAGGTTAAGTAACTTGCCTAAGATCACACAGCAAAGAAGTGGCAGCGCTGAGGCTGGATTGGAGCTGCCTGGCTCTAAAGGCTGTGTTCATATCTGCTGCGCTTTCTCTCTGGGTCAGTCACACTCCATTATGTTTTCAATAGGAACCACCTTACAAGTTGTTCAGGTTGGAGAGGTGGATTGAGGGCCGATGATGGGGTCTTAAAAGGTAGGCAGAGGGGCTTGTTGCCAATCAAACCTCAGTTTCTCATGTCAAGGAGACTCGGACCTCCAGGGCCCTGAGGTTAAACCCACACTCATTCTCTTCCTTTCTTCCTTTTTGTTCTCCTCCTACCCCCAAAAGCTTGCTTCTTGTCTTGCTCCCAGCCCAGGAGTCCCTCTAGCTGTCTCTGACAGCTTGCTGTTTCACGTGAAACCTCATCCAGGTAATTTTCCACTTTACACTGCAAAGAATAATAGCCAAAGGGCTATTTTTATAGGAAAAACTCCTCAAAGCTGAGCAGCCCTCCACCCCTGGGCAGACAGCAGAAGTCTGCAGGGTAGCAGTGCCTGAAGGAGCTGGAAAAAATTAACTCCACATATAGATTTCCACTCATCCCTGGCTACTACTCATGGTGGTGAGTTTCAGTATTTCCTGGCCATCTGAATCCACTTCTGTCTCTTTAATCCATTTCTGTCTTTGAGCCCCTCTGCCCGGCCTCCCCAAGAACTTAGGGCATGGCTATTTTTCACTGGAGAGTGGCACTGCCCACTGCTACAGGGTACGAGAGAGATTCAATTCCAAGTGCCTCCACGAGCCTTGCATTTATTCCTTACTGGGGGGGCAAGGAGGGAAGTGATGTCTTTTGAGCAGTTGCCGAGTGTCAGTAGTCTGCTTGCTACTGAGTGCTTTTGGATCATAAATTTTGATTCTCACCACCTCTGTAACAGGCTGGTTTCTCAGAAGCAGTTGCTGAGATGGAGTTAGGGATTGTTGTTATCTCAGGTTGAGTTGGCCCCGACTCATGTGACCCCATGCACATGGAATGAAATGCTGCCCAGTCCTGCACCAACTCCACGATTGGTTGTGAATAGGATCGTTGAGATCCATAAGGTTTTTATTGGCTGATTTTTGGAAGTAGATCACCAGGCCTTTCTTCTGGAGTTCGGGGCACAAGATGTTTATTAGGGAGTAACACCTGTGGCAGGTCCCTGGGTGGTACAAATGGTTTGCACTTGACTACTAACTAAGGATAGGTGGTTTGAGCCCACTCAGTGACACCATGGAAGAAAGGCCTGGCAATCTGCTTCTGTAAAGATTACAACCTAGAAAACCCTAAGGAGTAGTTCTACTCTGTAACACATGGGGTCATCATGAGTCGATGGCAATGGGTAGGTAGTAACACCTGTGAAGGGATGGGGTGGAAGTGGAATGGGCAGAGGAAGAAGTTGAACTGTATGCAGACCTGCCAAAGTCTCAGTTAACCTGGTGGGGAGTTTAGAACAAGAATTGCCTGTCAGCATGTCTGGTGTTGGGCTGAAATGACCAGGCCTGTATACCCCCGCCTGGCTTTGTAACCAGATGCAGGCTGTCCCAAGAAGGGCATGGCCTTGGAAAAGGCAGCTTTCTGCACAGGGCCAGATCCTGAAGGAGCCCACAGCTGGAGGCTGTCTGCTGACTGCCCTCCCCTAGAAGCTGGGGCAGTAAGGCATCCTCGAAGAGGCATCTGGGAAGAGCAAGTTCATGTCTACCTGGAGAAGGAAAGTGGGATGTACTGGGGACAGCACAACACTGCTTGTATCCATAAGGTACTCAGAGGACACTCAGTGAATATTGTGGAGGACGGGATTATGGCGACCTCTGTCTTCCAGGGCCTTAGGGGGATGACCATTTTGGAATAGGATGGAAAGATAGGTTTTGCAACTGGGGACTAGAACATGCTCCTGAGAAGGAATTGAACTAGTGGCCTATGAGTGTCTGTGCCACTGTTGCCTATGTGGGTTTAAGGTTTTAGAGAAGTACTTCTCAAAGTAGGTTCTGTGGAACATGAGTTCTTTAGATGTTATTAGAAGTTAGGTGGAAAACTGATTTAGTGGTAAAATTTACCTGTGAAATATTGGGTCAAATAGCCTTAAACCAACTTCTCCCCTGCAGGACTTCTCACAGGCTTTAATGTGCTAATACGGATTGTTAGTATGCTAGTATCTTAGGCTGGATTCTTTAGAGAAGCAAAACCAGTAAAGTGTATAAATATCTATATGCAGAAATTTATATAAAGGAAATGGCTCACATGGTTGTAGAGGCTGGAATGTCCCAAATCCGTGGGTCAGGCTGGAGGCTTCTCCTGATTCGTGTAGCCACAGGAGCTGGCGATCCCAAGATCGGCAGGTCAGACAGCAGGGCTCTGGCTCACAGGCAGCCAAGACCGATGAATCCCAAAACTGGCAGGCAAGACTGCAGGTAAGCTGCTAGCTCAATTCCCAAGAACTGGAGGTCAGACGAACAGGAGCCAGCTGCAGGATCCAGAGCTAGCAAAAGCCCATGAGCCTTGCCAGAATGTCCACTTGTATTGGATCCAGGCCACAAGCCCAAGGAAACTCACTTTCAGCTGACTGGCTACTCACAGCAGATCCTATCATGGAAGTGATCACATTATATTGAATCTCATCATGGAAGTGATCACACCATCATACGACCGCCAAACTACATCATAATTGCCAAACCACTGAGAATCATGGCCCAGCCAAGTTGACACACAACCCTAATCATCATAGCTGGATAACGAAAAAGGAAGACAGAAGAATCAATGCATTCAAACTGTGGTGTTGGTGAAGAATATTGACTATACCATAGACTGCCAAGAGAATGAACAAATCAGTCTTAGAAGCCTACAACTAGAATTTTCCTTAGAATCAAAGTTGGCGAAGTTTCAACTTGCTTACTTTGGACGTGTCATCAGGAAAGACCAATCGCTAGAAAAAGACATCATGTTTGGTAAAGTCAAGGATCACCGAAAATGAGGGAAACCCTCCATGAGATGGATTGACTCAATAGCCTCAACAATGGACTCAAACATATTAATGATCATGAGGATGGTGCAGGACCAGGCAACGCTTTGTTCTGTTATATGTAAGGTCATCGTGAATCAGAGCTGACTTGATGGCAACTAAAAACAACATTGTCGGTATGCAGTGTTTCCCAGATTCAATTGGTCATGGATCTCCCCGCCACCCCCCCCCCTGCCCCCACCAAATATGCTGTATCTCCTGGGATTATTTTCTGAAGACTATTCTTCTAGAAACTAGGACTCTGAAGTTTTATATGCAATGCCTGCCATAGTACCTTGTATAATTTCACACTTAATCTTGCCTACTGATTCTAGAGATCAGGATGAGTTCAATGGTGGTGAAGATGAGGATAGTGGTCATGATTATGGCGGTGATCACTAATACTGGTGATGAGGATGGGTAGCTTTAAGTAGCTTTAGAAATTCCCTAAGAAGAAAGAGCTCCCCGTTTAGTAGGTCTTCTGTATGTTAATGACACTATTAGGCTTTACATAGTTAATGGCCTGGTCTAGGATCAAGGAAGGAGCCCTGGTGGCACAATGGTTAAGTGCTCGGCTGCTAACTGAAAGGTGGGTAGTTCAAACCCACTAGCTGCTTCACCGAAGAAAAGACCTGGAGATCTGCTCCTGTAAAGGTTACAGCCTAGGAAACTCTACGGGGCAGTTCTACTCTGTCCTACGGGGTCGCTACGAGTTGGAATTGACTTGACAGCACACCACCACCACAACAGCAGCATCAAGGAGAAGGTACCTAAGAAGGTCAGGAAGTGACAACCTAGGGAAGTCCGTGGGCCCAGAGCTGATAAAGACCTTAGTGACATGGGAGACACACTGAGTGTTTCACCCTTGTTCCCTGGAGCCTCTATTGACAGGAATGTAGTAAACAAACAAACAAACAAAAAAACCCCACATGATTTCCATGACTTCAAGACTGCCGGAATGGCGAGTGGGTGGGTAATGCTGTGAGGGCTTGTAGGCCCATTGAAGAAACAAGGCAGAAACCTTATGTTTCCTTTTTCTAAGCTGTCTCTTTGGAATGGTTCATTCTCAGTCCTGCTGGAGAAAGTAAGATGGTTTATGACTCTCCAAAGGGACTGAGGGAATTGGAAGGTGGTGATGAGGGTGCGGATGGAGGTTTGTGCTGGTGGTGGCAGTGGTACTGACAATGGTCACGGGGGGCTGAGAGTGACGATGAGGCAATGCTGATGGTGGTGATGGTGGTACCAGTGAGTGACAGAGGTAACCGCAGGGGTGCAGGAGGTGACGGTGGCAGTGATGGTGAAGTCACAAGTCGTCATATTGGTGGCAGTGGTGGGGGAATCACGGTGAGCAGTATGTACCAACTAGATCCTGAAGTGACTCCATGCACGGCCCCCCCGCCCTTCTTTACAGGCAGGATGGTTCTGTCAGATGAAAGCTGGCCTGATAAGAATAAGACCTTGATTTAGGAGGCATTTCGTCCTCTGTGTAGAAAGGTGGCCCTTCACTTTCTCCATAAATCAGCCCCATAAACTTTCCGCTTTGCAGTTTGCAGGTAGTTGGCCCCATAAACCACTTCTGCCTGGAACACAGAGTCTGAACAAATAAATTACACTTGTTATTTATGTCAGCAGCCACGTCATCATTGCACAAGAGTCCAGACCTGGATTGACCTGCCCAGGGGACACGGGCAGCTCACTTCAATATTGTTCAAGCCAAGTACGCTATGATTCCATGCTGAATTCTAGACAGAGGCCCTTATATCAAAGTGACATAATTTAATAGCACTCTTCTCCCTCACTGAAGCAGGGCCTCACTGGGGACAGGGGCATGACTCTTGGAGGCAGGCTCACACCCTTTCCCCACAAGAAGAACTCTGTTAGGTCTGGCCTATAATTCACACAGGCACAGCCACCAGCATGCTGCTATTATATGCACCGGCACAGCTCTGCTTGCCTCTTCCTGCACCTTTCAGCTCCACCGACTTTAAGGAAGAAATACAAGCTCGCTCTCTCTCAGCCTGGGCCTTTGCCAGGGCAGCATCCGTTCCCCTGGAGGTGGCGAGATGTGACGGTTGCCTCAAGGTATATTGTTAGCACCTCATGTACGGCAGCATTCCCGCCCATTTATTTATCTCAGGCTTGCTATTTGTGAGTCCTTGCTGTCCCTCGAGGAGTCCCTAGGGGGTAAAAAATGGTTAACACACTTGGCTGCTAACTAAAAGGTTGGAGGTTTGAGTACTTCCAGAGGTGCCTCGGAAGGAAGGCCTGGAGATCTACTTCCGAAAAATCAACCATTGAAAACCTCATGGAGCACAGTTCTACTCTAACACACATGGGGTTGCCATGAAGTGAAGTTGACTCAGTGGCAACTGGTTTGGTTTGGTTTAGGTTGTCCCTTGGGAGCCTCACTGACCTTTGTATGGGATCGAGTTTTCACAGCGTCCACAGCTTTCTTGACATGACTCTGAATTCACAGCAGCGGTTTAATTAAAGCCATTTCCCTGTGCTTCTTCATGTTGGTATGCAATGGGGCAAATTGACAGTGGGATTGTCCTTTTTTCTCTTTTCTAGAAGGAATTATTTGTTTTATTTTTTTGTGTGTCTGTGTTTTTTTCCTATAGAAATGATATAACACTTCAGCAACCTCTAGGAAAAATCTGAGCTATTTAGCAGAGTGTTAAACAGGCTGAATATCTCATTCACAGATGTATCAGTTATTTTCCTACAATTTTAAGTGGTTGCCAGGACCCTTCAGATTCTAGTCACCTGGGGTGTGGGAATGTGGGTAGAGAGGTCCTACTTCAGTGTCCTAGAAATGAAAGTCTTAGGGAAAAATTCTGTGGTCTAGTAAATTAAAAGTTCTGGAACAGGTTGGAATTGGATGTTTGTAGTTTGGAATATAAATGTGTAATATATAGAGAATATATGTTTTTGGGTCATGTTAGCTGTAACTCCTGGAGGGCAGAGCCTGTGTATGTTTGAGATCGCAGCACTAAGTGAATGCTCACAATAATTTCAATAATGCCACGAGGAACAGGTGACACGTGAGATATAACATCATTCTTAATGATTAAATTTCAATTTGGTGTTTGTTTCAAAATATTTCATAGCATACTGTGAGGTGAAGACATGATGAGACAATTTTCGTAAGTTTTACTTGTAGGAACATTGTGGTTGATTCCCCAACATCTATTATACCCCAGATGATTAACTAGTCTATCAGTGATGCTAATTCCACTAGCCTCTTGCCAGTGACTGGCTTAGTACCAGGAAGGTGTAAGCTAGTTTGGGCCACTGAGACTCAAGGGTAGGCTCGCTCAGGGCTTTTGGGAAATAGAAGCCAGTTCCACCAGCTTTACTCTTCCTCCTACCTTGCTGGATGTGAACAAGGAACCATGTTGCTCCAGCCACTGCTGGCAGCCATATTGAGACCATGAGGATGAAACCAGCACTGTTGCTGCCAATGGATTAGAATGGAAAGGACCTGGGTTGAGTGGTTGAATCTGCCGACATTGACCACTGCTCTACCTCTGGACTTCCCGTTCTGTGAAATGATAAATGTCCTGATTTTTTTAAGTGAGTCTGAGTCAGAGTTTCTGTTACCTGAATGGGAAAGCATCCTGGCACAGCTATTTAATAATCAATAAATATTTGCTTTTGCAGTGAATAAGTTGCTGGTCTTGCAAAATTCTATCATGTGATTTTCAGCATCCTTTCTATCACCAAGGCCGTATTTTCCAACTACTGATCCTTCTTTTTTTCCAACTTTTGCATTCCAATCACCAGTAATTACCAACGCATCTTGACTGCATGTTTGATCAATTTCAGGCTGCAGAATACATAGAATCACTATACTGAAACAAACTGGTTGACGTTCAACCATTTCAGGAGGCAGCATATTGTCACAAACCGCTGGTACTGAAGGATGAAGTACAAGCTGCACTGAAGGCATTGGCGAAAAACAAGGCTCCAGGAATTGACGGAATACCAACTGAGAAGTTTCAACAAATGGATTCAGCGCTGGAAGTGCTCACTCTTCTATGCCAAGAAATTTGGAAGACAGAAACCTGGCCAACAGACTGGAAGACATCTCTGTTTATGCCTATTTCCAAGAAAGGTGACCCAACCTAATGTGTAAATTATCAAACAATATCATTAATATCACATGCAAGTAAAATTTTGCTGGAGATCATTCGAAAGCAGTTGCAAGAGTATATTGACACGGAATTGCCAGAAATTCAAGCGGGATTTAGAAGAGGACATGGAACCAGGGATATCATTGCTGATGTCGGATGGATCCTGGCTGAAAGCAGAGAATACGAGAAAGATGTTTACCTGTGTTTTATTGACTACTCAAAGGCATTCAACTGTGTAGATAATAACAAATTATGAATAACATTGTGAAGAATGGGAATTCCAGAACACTTAATTGTGCTCATGAGGAACCTGTACATAGATCAAGAGGCAGTTGTTCAAGCAGAACAAGGGGATACTGAGTGGTTTAAAGTCAGGAAAGGTGTGCATCAGGGTTGTATCCTTTCACTATACCTATTCAATCTGTATACTGAGCAAATAATCCAAGAACCTGGACTATACAAAGAAGAACGGGGCATCAGGATTGGAGAAAGACTCATTAACAACCTGCGTTAGGCGGATGACACAACCTTGCTTGTTCTAAGTGAAGAGGACTTGAAGTACTTACTGATGAAGATCAAAGACCACAGCCCTCAGTATGGATTATACCTCAACATAAAGAAAACAAAAATCCTCACAACTGGACCACTAAGCAACATCATGATAAACGGAGAAAATATTGAAGTTGTCAAGGATTTCATTTTATTTGGATCCACTACCCCATGGAAACAGCAGTCGAGAAATCAAAAGACACGTTGCATTGGGCAAATCTGCAGTGAAAGACCTCTTTAAAGTGTTACAAAGCAAAGATGTCACCTTGAAGACTAAGGTGCGCCTGATCCAAGCCATTGTATTTTCAGTTGCCTCATAAGCAGCCGGAAAGCTGGACGATGAATAAGGAAGACTGAAGAATTGATGCCTTTGAATTGCAGTGTTGGCAAAGAATATTGAATATACCATGGACTGCCAGAAGAATAAAAAAAATCTGTCTTGGAAGAAGTACGACCAGAATGCTCCTTAGAAGCAAGAATGGAGAGACTTCATCTCATGTACTTTGGACATGTTAACACGAGGAATCAGTTCCTGGAGAAGGACATCATGCTGGTAAAGTAGAGGGTCGGCGAAGAAGAGGAAGATCCTCAATGAGATGGATTGACACAGTGGCTGCAACAATGGTCTCAGACATAGCAATGACTGTGAGGGTGGAACAGGACTGGGCAGTGTTTCATTCTGCTGTACATAGGGTTGCTGTGAGTAGGATCTGACTTTATGGCTGTCACTATCATTGTACCAAGTACTATTGAGAGGTGTTGAGCTGGTCCCGTTGAATCTGTCCCTGATTCATAGTGACCTCATACACAATAGAATTGGACCATTGTGACCCATAGGGTTTCCATTAGCTGATTTTTAGAAGTAGATCACAGATCACAGGCCTTTCTTTCTAGTCTGTCTTAGTCTGGAAGCTCCGCAGAAACTGTTCAACATCACAGTAACATGCAAGCCTCCACTAACAGACGAGTGGCTACGGGGAGATAAACAACAGAGCATGTAATGTACAATTCCTGCTCTCAGAGTTCTGAAATGTTATTGGAGAGGTGACATAACTACACAGAAAAGCAGGAAGTGTTAATTGTGATAAAAGGTACTCTATGGCAGGGGTTGGCAAACTCTTTCCATAAGGGGCCAGATAGAAAATATTTTGGTCTTTGCCGGCCATAAGTTCTCTGACACAACTATTCAACTCTGCTGTTATAGCACAAAAGCAGTCATAGATTACATGTAAATGAATGAGCATGTCTGTGTTCCCATAAAATTTTATTAAACAGAACAAACAGTTGGCGGGCCAGATTTGGCAGGGGATGCCTGGATGGATGACATCCTCACAGACTACAGTGGGGGCCTGTTCTCCCTTGACACCTCAAGTCAAGAGCCTGAAGTTTAATTTGGGGAAGTGTCTAGAACAATAAAACCCATCAGTATGCAGTGGTGGTTAAATGGTAGAACTCTCGCTTTCCAAGCAGGAGACCAGGGTTCAATTTCCGACCAATGTACCTAAGACAGACTAGTTAAAAAGGCCTTAAGATCTTAAAAAAAGCAGTCAGTGAAACCCCTGTGGAGCACAGTGGTCTGATTCTGTTGTGTGTGGGGTTGCCATGAGTTGGGGGTTGACACCATGGCAGCTAACAACACCATTGACCTACAGAGTCTGGGAGCTATTAAACAAATCCTGAAAACAGTGATAGGTTTTACAGGGCTTGTGGATGAGGAGGACGGAAGTGAAAATCTATCTTTTCTAAATACTAAACAAGAAACATGATGAGAACACTGGTTTAGGATAAGCCCAGGAGATGAGACAGTACGTGGAAGGGAAGAGAAAGGCCCAAGGAAAGAGGGAAGGCGGGCTGGTGGTTTAGGGCTCAGAGGAAGGTCATCCAGAAAGCCCTGTATCATACTTCAAGGGATGGGAAAGGATGTGGGCCACTTGGAGGAAAGGAGAGCTTTGAGGAGCCTGGAATTTGCAGGCGAAATGCAAACGGACATTCTGAGACGGACAATATCATACCTAATAGTGAGAACCAGCATGCCCCCGAGAAGGCTACAATTTAGGGCTTTAAAAATATTCCACCTGGGTTTTCTTACTTCAGTGTATAAACACGAAGCATTCTATTTTGGAGAGAGAAGAAAAATAAACCAAGCTGCTGAGTAATATCCTCTTGAAAAGAAATATGTACTTTCAAAAAGGACTGAAACAACTTGAGGAAGCTTTTGAAGGGTATTTTCTTATTTTTAAAAGCTCAAGGGTATATTGTTGATGTGCTGTGAGATTGTTAACCACTGTCATAGGGCAACATCTGTAGTAACTGTTAAATGAGAAACTATTTTGTTCTGTAAGCCTTCATCTTAAGTGAGAATAACAGCACGATTCGAAGAGCGTGGTCAGTGTCACTGAACTGTGCATGTAGACATTTTTGAAACGGTGTATCTTTGGCTATGTGTATTTTTACAAAAAAAAAAAGAGTTTGAGAAGTTAGAGGGTTGATATGTTGTGGGGTTGTTAACCGATGTTATAAAACAACAGGCGCACTTCTGTTTCATGAGAAACTATTTGTTCTGTAAGCCTTCACCTGAAGTACAATTAAAAAAAAAAAATTTAAAAAAAAAAAAAAAAAGCTCAAGGGTTTTGGTGAAATCAGGGTTGTTTCTCAGGCTCCGAAACAGATTAACATATGGGCAACTTCAGCTTGTAGCTCCCAGAGGCAGAGGAAACCACAAAAATAGCTTTCTAGTAATTGTCCCCAAACACGTCTGTTGAGGGCTGGTTGGTGCCAACTCCCCTTCGCTCATCAAAACTCGAGGCTCATGCCACCCACCTCCCCGGCTCCCATAAGATGGTCCCTCCGGTTACCGTATTTACTCTCGTCCGCCGGCTCGGCCCTTGTTTCATCGCCACTTTCATCTACTGAAACTTCACGGCGCTGCCCATGCTCTGCCACCACGGCGGCTGCGGTTTAAGGCAAACCTTGCATCTGGTTTCTCTTTGCGTCTTTTTTGCTTTGTCTTTGTTTATTTTCACAAGGAGACGGTTGCTTTTATGAACCCCTTGCTTTGTTTTCTTTAGGTTTTTCAGTTGTTTTAATCTTGTGTTCAGCTGTCCCTGTCGGAGCACTTACCTTCCATTCCGCTGCGCTAGCTACGACCTGGTTCCAATAAAGCACGTGGGCCCTTGTTTATTTCCAGTTGGGTCCAATGGCCTCCCGGCTTGACTCGTCTCGGCTGCTTCTTTAAGCTTGACGGGGGTCCTCAGAGCCGTGTGCCTCCCATTTCTCATGGTGAAGTTTTGTGTTTCTTTCTTTTTTCCGTCAGCGTTTCTCTATGCAGGGGTATTGGGTGTTTATAAACTTTTCAGGAGAGCTTACTTTTGAAATGGGAGAATTGCTTCTGAATTTCTCGGGCTGCGCACTGAGATGTATTATCTGTGAAATTCCTGTTCTAATGACCAGCAGGTGTGTGAGCAGGGGCGGCCGTCTTTCCCAGCCCGGTCGGCTCCTCGAGCTGTTGTTTCACCCTCTCCAGGCACCTCTTTCTGGAGCAGAACAAAAAGTAAACAAGGCCCATTTCGTCTTTGCAACATCATTCCCCCTCAAACCTCCTTCTTTAAACTTATTTACACAATAATGCAAAAGATCAAAACATAGCGCAAAATAAAAATCCCCATCATGTCATAAACAACTAATTCTTCACCAAGTTATTAACATAATGCAGTTGCATGATACAGGTTAAGAACATTCATTGTTCTTAATTCTTACTACTAACCTTCTAAATCTTTGCTACTCAAAGTGTGGTCCCTGGACCAGCAGCAGCAGCATCACCTGGGAGCTGGTTGGAAATGGCAGATTTGAGCCCTGCTCCAGATCTTCTAAGGAGCCCTGGTGGTGCAATGGTTAAGTGCTTGGCTGCTAACCAAAACGTTGGCTGTTCAAACCCACCCAGCAGCTCCATGGAAGAAAGACCCATAAAGAGAACAGCCTAGAAAACCCTATGGTGAAATCCTACTCTGTCACATGGGGTCACTAGGAGTTGAAAATTGACTTGATGGCACCTGACAATAATAACCAGAGCTAGTGAATCAGAATCCAAGTTTTAAAGAGATCCCCAGGTGATTTGTGAGCACATTAAAGTTTGAGAAGCCCTGCTCTAAATAACTTTAAAAAACATTGAATGGAACATTATACCAAGCAAACATCAGCCAAGTACTTAAACAATCATATGGCACAGCATGAAAACTATGGTCAGAATGTCTGTGCTTTAGCGTCTACTCACAAACAAGTCATTCAGTTCACCTAGCCTCACTTTTGATCTGTCAAATGGAATGAGAACTCCTGCCCACCCTCCCCACCAGTCAGGGTCCATGGGAGGATTTTTTTTTTTTTTTTTTTTTGGTCATGATTAAGTGAAACGAATGGGTTAGTGCACTTTGTAAAGCACCATAAAATGTTAGAGATGACAGTTTACACATTTCCTCATTTTAATTTTGGGATGTCTTGGTACTTCCTTGCCAGAGCCAGCCTAAAGCAGATCATGATGCACTCACCTACCAAGAACAGGAAATATAATACCTCACCTGTAAATTGGGGAGGATAATCATTCCTATTATTAACAGTTACCAGTTGCTGTCAAGTTGATTCAGGCTCATGGTGATCCATGTGTGTCAGAGTAGGACTGTGCTCTATAGAGTTTTCGATGACTTATTTTTCAGAAGTAGATCACCAGGCCTTTCTTCTGAGGCACCTCTGGGTGGATTTGAACCTCCACCTTTAGGTTAGCAGCTGAGGGTGTCAATCATTTATACCAGCCAGGGACTAATTCCTATTATAACCCATTGCTGTTGCGTCAATTCCAACTCAGAGTGACCCTACAGAACAGAGAAGAACTGCCCCATAGGGTTTCCAAGGCTGTAATCTTTATGGAAGCAGACTGCTGCATCTTTCTCCCTTGGAACAGCGGGTGGGTTTGAACCGCTGACCTTTTGGTTAGCATCCGAGCAATTAACCACTGCACCACCAAAAAACCAAAACAAAACAAAAAACCCACTGCCATCCAGTTGATTCTGACTCATGGCAACCCTACAGGACAGAGTAGAACTGGCCCACAGGATTTCCAAGGATCGGCTGGTGGATTCAAACTTCCAACCTTTTGGTTAGCAGCCTTAATGTTTAACCACTGCACCACCAGGGCTCCACTGTACCACCAGTGCTCCTTAATTCCTATTACAGGGAGCCTTTTTTTGCTTTTGTCCAGTATCTGAAGGTCTTCCCTGCAACTGGGGAATTTCTCCCCATATTGGTCTTGGGGGTAAGCTGGGCTGCTTCACAGTAAGCAACCCTAAAGGGAGACATTTACTTCTTCTTACTGTGCTGCTGGGCCCCGACCCCACTTGTAGGCCAGGGCTTTGGCACATAACCCAGGCTCAGCTAAGCCTACTCTTCCACACAAGACTTTGAATCTGGGGCAAGTGATGCAGAGGCACAGGGGTGGTGGAGAATTTATTTAGCAGCAGTAGCATTTGCTGTTCAGAGTGATATTTGCAGTGTCCAGTGATGGCATTTGGTCACATTTTGAACTCAGTTCCAGGCTTCCCCTGGCTCCCGCCCATTTTCTGAACATTCCCAGTAATTCTCTGAGATGCCCAATATCCTCTTGGTAAGTTGCTTTTCAACTGAAATTGCCTAGAGTTAATTTCTGTTACTTGCTAACAAGAAACCTGAGTGATAACTTCTCCTACCTTCTCGGCTAGCTCTGAGGAATAAACAGAAAAATGCATGTGAAGTCCTGGCATGGTGGGTGGCTTGTAAAAATGCCCCATTCAAACCAAACCCGTTGCTGCTGAGTTGATTCTGACTCTCAGCGACCCTATAGGACAGAGTACAACTGCCCCTTGGGTTCCCAAGACTATTATCTTTCCGGAAGTAGACTGCCACATTTTTCTCCTGTGGAGCGCCTGGGTGGGTTTGAACTGTTGACCTTTTCATTAGCAGTTGAGCGCTTAATCACTGTGCCACCAGGGCTCCTTAAAATGCCCCACTAAGGCAGCAAAAATGAACAATGCATCTACTTTTGTTTCAGCTTGATAAGTCTCCTTCTTTGATCACTGAATTACAAGCTGTGGCCACTGCTAATTCATGGGCAGCTGGTCATTTTAACATTCTGAAGGAAAGGCAGCCCTGGCTCCATGGATATTATTCCTCTGCCCTTGGTCATGAGGCCAGTGTGTCCTGTTCCTCCAGGGTCAATGCTAAGACCCATCCTGCTCTTCTTTCCTGTCAGGGTAACAGTTTCCCAGGGTCTTCCCGACACCTCACCCGATTTGCCCACGATCATCTACCCCAAACCTGTTCAGGACTGCTTCTCAATTTCTTTCTTAACTTGTCAGGAGGTGAGTTACCAGGTTCCCTCTTTTACACCAAGAAATCGAAAATCAAACCGATTTCATCAAGGCCACAGTGTCTTGCTTGTGGTCAAAGATAACATGACGAATGTGCCAAGAACCTCCTAGGATAAACGATATAATTAACATTATTCCTCAGTTAGTTGATGTCAAAATCTGTCACCGATAGCCTTATTTCCCTTGCTTCATTTATTTCCTTCCAGGGCCATATGCTGGTGATTACCAATCTTTGGGGAGTTTAAATACTTTGTCATTATTTCTTTGATTCCAAGACATGCCTCCCTCCAGCAAAAAAGGAAACAAGGATCACAGTATGGCATTTATTTATTTTTAGAAAGGAAGTAAATTAAAATGAACTTTGCATTGGAATCTTCTGAGACTTCAAGTTGTCTCTTGAAATGATGACATCTTGGCATTGAGAAACACAACCCTACGAACTCCAAATTGTTTGAAAGAAACAGCTCCTGGGGCACATCGTTCGTTTCTTCTTTGTACATTTGTAGTTTCAGGCAAAGGCATTTATTTAATCTTTGACTTATTCTTTTTCAGTTCAACCTGTACCTTGCTAAAGAAGAACATAAGAACTTCGATCTTTCTGCACCCTGGCATTTGCTTTCTTTCATTTGCCTTCTTTTCTTTTTACTCTCATTAAAAAATTTAACAACAACAACAACAAAAAAAAACTATGCCTCAGAGAAACTCCACATGAACACCAGAAGGTCTGCACATGACAGTATTTCTGTAACAGCAAAAAAATGGAAACTCCAATATCCCTCAGTAGGAGAATGCATGAAAAATTGAGGTTTGTGATTCACACAATGGAGTATTATATGATAGTGAAGATACAGCTACCTACAATGGCATGGATGAATCATAGAGACATAACAGCAAATGAGAAAGAGCAGGTTGCAGAGGACTACATACAGTTTTTTTTCAATAAAGCGTAAAAAATAAAAGAACCCAACAGAAACAATATGTTGCTTGGGGGATAATATGGAAGAGATTTCTAGTGCTCACCCATATCCGGTTCTCCTCACCTCCTGAGCACATGTGAGGCTCACACATCCCTACCCACTAGCAACTGAGTGGAGCCACGTGACTAGTTCTGACCAATGGGCTGTGAGTGAAAGTGCCATGTGTTGCTCCTGTGCTGAAGCATTTAATTGCTGTTGAGGTGACCTTGGGGAGGTCTCATATTTAGATGGTGGTGCTGTAAGATCAAAGTAACCTGGATTGTGCAGTTGCCCTGGAGAGTGGCTTGGATCTGCAGTAGATTTTGCAAAAGCATGAGAAGAACTTGTGACGTGTTGCTGTTGTTAGTTGCCATTGCGTCGATTCTGACTCACGGCGACCGCATGTGATGTATTAACAAGTTGAAACTTTTGAGTGTTTTGTTACTGCAGCATGATGTAGCCTGCCCTGACCAATGCAGATACACATAAAAGCTATAAGAAAGGTGAGGAAAATAATGATAAACCCACAATTCAGAATATGGTTACTCGTGGGGGAAAGTTGGGAGCATGAAAGAGCACACCAGGGGATGCAAGAGGAAGATGATGTTCTGGCTCTTAAATTGGGTGATGGGTTGATAGGTTTTCATTTTATAATTCAGCTTTATAACTGACACATGTTACACGCATTCTTTTATATGGACCAAATACTATATAATAGAAAAAAGAAGTTTAAAACACTGAATAGTATTATAAAATCTATGTGGTAGACAAATGGATGGTCACTGTAAAATTCTTTCAACTTGGCTGTTTGTTTGAAAATTTTTATAATAAAATGTTGGATTAAAAAAACCTGAACAGGTCGAACAACATGATGAACACATATAATGTCACTGAACTGTACATGTGAAGATTGCTGAAATAGCAAATGTTTTGTTACCTACATTTCTACCACAATTAAAAAAAAGAAAAAGAAAGGAAAAAAACCCCTGAACAGTCAACAATTGTATTAAGAATTCTTTTAAAAAGAACTTACCTATAATTCAAATACCCCAACATACTATTTTGATTTTTTTGAGCCCTTATGTCTATGCATAGTTTTCTTTTCATAGGTGTGGTCATGGTATATATAGTATTTTATGGCTTGCTTTTTTCATTTATTATCAACATTTCCCCAGTATTCTTGCTTGTTTGGTGAATGCATTCATGTTTGGGAAATTCCTTCTAGCCTAGGCAAATGTGTGTATCCCCTTTAAACCTTAGTCATACTCCAAAAGCCAAAGCCACTTTTTAAGTTGGTGGCAAGAATAAACAGAGCTCCAACACACACCACTCCTTCTAGAGTTTCCTTTGGAGATGCTGTGTCTATCAGATTCCCTGAGACAAGTGGAACTCTGAGTTTAAGACATACTGGGCAAGTAAAGGTGTTTCCCCAAGTCATTGTTGAGTACTATTACTATGTATTAGGACAGAACAAGAGGACACCACGTGGTTTAAAGTCAGGAAAGGCGTGTGTCAGGGTTGTATCCTTCCACCATACTTATTCAATCTGTATGCTGAACAAATAATCCGAGAAGCTGGACTATATGAAGAACGTGCCATCAGGATTGGAGGAAGACTCATTAACAACCTGCAATTTGCAAATGACACAACCTTGCTTGCTGAAAGTGAAGAGGACTTGAAGCACTTACTGATGAAGACCAAAGACCACAGCCTTCAGTATGGATTACACCTCAACATAAAGAAAACAAAAATCCTCACAACTGGACCAATAAGCAACAGCATGACAAATGGAGAAAACATTGAAGTTGTCAAGGATTTCATTTTACTTGGATCCACAATCAACACCCATGGAGGCAGCAGTCAAGAAATCAAAAGACACATTGCACTGGGCAAATGTGCCGTAAAAGACCTCTTTAAAGTTTTGAGAAGCAAAGATGTCACCTTGAAGGCTAAGGTGCATCTGACCCAGGCCATGGTGTTTTCAATAGCCTCATATGCACGCGAAAGCTGGACGACGAATAAGGAAGAATGAAGAAGGACCGATGCCTTTGAACTGTGGTGTTGGCGAAGAGTATTGAATATACCATGGACTGCCAGAAGAATAACAAATCTGTCTTGGAAGAAGTATAACCAGAATGCTCCTCAGAACCAAGGATGGTGAGACTACGTCTAACATACTTTGCACACATTATCAGGAGGTATCAGTCCCTGGAGAAGGACATCATGCTTGGTAAAGTAGAGGGTCAGTGAAAAAGAGGAAGACCCTCAAGGAGATGGATTGACACAGTGGCTGCTACAATGGGCTCAAGCATAACAACGATTGTGAGGATGGCACAGGACCGGCAGTGTTTCGTTCTGTTGTATATAGGGTTGCTGTGAGTTGGAACTGACTCGACGGCACCTAACAACAACAACAACGGATGGTGTTATGAGTTTAATTGTGTCCCCCAAAAGATATGTTGAAGTCCTAATCCCTAGTATTTGTGAATGTGACCTTGTTTCGAAGTAGGGTCTTTGAAGATGTTATCAGTTAGGTCAACATGAAGAGAAGTAGAGTGGGTCCTAATCAAATATGAGAGGTGTCCTTATAAAAGAGAAGAGACATAGACACACAGAGGGAAGGCAGCCCTATGAAGATGGAGGCAGAAATTACAGTGATGCATCTACAAGCCAAGGAATACCAAGGATTGCCTGGAACACCAGGGGCTTCCAGAAGCTGGGAGATATAAGAAAAGATATTTCCCTAGAGCCTTGTGAGACAGCATGGCTCTACTAACTCCCTGAATTTGGATTCTGAGCCTCCAGAAACACAAGACAATAAATTTTTGTTGTTTTAAGTCATATATAATACACTAGTTGCCATCAAGTGAACTCTGACTCATGGCTACCACGTGTTTCAGAGTAGAACAGTGCTCCACAGGGTTTTCAATGGCTGATTTTTCAGAAGCTGATCACCACACCTTTCTTCCAAGCTGCTTCTGGATGGACTTGAAGCATCAACCTTTTGGTTAGCAGCCGAGCGCATTAACTGTTTGCACCACCCAGGGATTCCATTTAAGTCACATAGTTTGTGGTAATTTGTTACAGCAGCTCTAGGACACTAATACAGATGCCTTGTTAGGAAAATCCTTTCTACTCTTTCTTCTTGATTTTTCTCCCTTAGCTTCCCTGCGACACTTACCTAATCACCATCTCAGAAACAATCTTCATCAAAGTCTTAGCATGTATAAACTTGCAACCTACTCAAAAAGTCCATCTATGCTTGTAAGCATATGTCGTGGTTCGAATTATGTCCCCCCAAAAATGTATGTATCAGTTTGGCTGGGCCATGATTCCCAGAATTGTGTGGTTGGCCTCCATTTTGTGATTGTAATTTTATGTTAAAAAGGATTAGGGTGGAATTGTAACACCACTTTTACTCAGGTCACATCCCTGATCCAATGTAAAGGGAGTTTCCCTGGGGTGTGGCCTGCACCACCTTTTATCTCTTGTAAGAGATATAAGGAAAGGGAAGCAAGTAGAGAACTGGGGGACCTCATACCATCAAGAAAGCAGTGTCGGGAGTAGAGCGCATCCTTTGGACTGGGGTCCCTGTGCCAAGAAGCTCCTAGTCTGGGGGAACACTGATGAGAAAGGCCAAGAGACAGAAAGCCTTCCCCTGGAGCTGACACCCTGAATTTGGACTTTCAGCCTACTTTACTGTAAGGAAATAAACTTCTCTTTGTTAAAACCATCCACTTGTGGTATTTCTGTTATAGCAGCACTAGATAACTAAGACAGCATACATCAATTTTTTCTGGTTATAAAAATTACTCATGTATATGGTAGATAATTTAGAAAATATATTGAAATAAAATTCACCTACTGGTGGTGCAGTGGTTAAGAGATATGGCTGCTAGCCAAAATATCAGCAGTTCGGATCCACCAGTTGCTCCTTGGAAACCCTATAAGGGAGTTCTACTCTGTTCTATAGTGTCACTATGAGTCAGAATCGACTTGACGGCAATGAGTTGTTTTTTTTTTTTTAATAGTTCCACCATCCAGAACTAAACTACTGCTAATATTTTAGTCTTTTTTAAAGAAATGTATTCCTTTTAACAAACATTCTGTCCAAAGACAAAGTGTTAAAAATAAGACTACCTGCTTGTTTAATTTCTACTGGATGCCTGCATGGTCATAGTCCCAATGAATTTGACACCAGTGCCATGTGGCCCGTCATCTTTTATCCACGCGGTAGCTGTAACAAGAAGTCCTCCCAGCCATCATTAAGAAATGATTTAATACGCCATCAAGTATATGAAAGTCTCCTCCATTCAGAATAGCAAACAGCTGTTCACCATTTCCAGTAAGCCTGGAGCTCGAGGAAGCAGACAGAGTGATTTGGGACTCTGGGCCTCCTTCTGGCCCTTCATGGTGGAGGGCAGGCAGTTCCTGGAGCTTTCTGGCTGAAACCCACTCCCTACATGCACCTGGACTGTCCATTGAGCCAAGAGGTATATGTGTAGGGTGTGTGTGTGTGTGTGTGTGTGTGTGTGTGTGTGTGTGTGTGTGGGTATGGGGTGTCCGTGCATGGAGTATGTGTATGCAGATGTGTTTGTGTGTGCTTTAGAAATAAGCTTTCTGATGCAGAAAGGTTGTGCTATTCAAAAAATTTTTTGACTACCCTATTTTCCTACATATAACATGTGCCTCCTATGTTTGTTTGCTAATCGCACCCCCCCCCCCCCGCGCTTATTTTCATAAGCGTGCTATGCTAATTTTTTTTTACATCAACATGTAAAAACATTTGTCATAGTGGAGCTTACAAAAATACCTTGTGGTGGGGGGGGGCGCAGTTGGCAAACAGTCATAGAAGGTGCACGTTATTTGTGTAAAACACGGTATTTGTTATGAAAATGTTCAAATTAACAGAAAACTAGAATGAATACTTTTGAATGTAATGAATCGTGTAGTGAATGCCCATATACCCAGCATCTAGATTTAGCAATTGATGTTTGTCATATTTGAAGCAGCCTCCCAGAACCCAGGTTTCTTATCTGTTCTAACTGCAATAATGACACCATCTTGTGGTATAGGGCCATCTTATCCAGCACTTCACAGAGATTGTATACACAGAAGCTAAGCCTCAGGAGGTTCAGAGTTGATCAGTCACCCAACCTCTAAACATTTACCTATGTGTCAGGCCATGTGGAGGGCACTTAGTGACACAGATGAGGGAGTCATGGCCCACATCTCCAAGGCATTCACCCCCAGCCTAGAGTGGGAGATAGACATGTAAATAGACAATTGCATCGTGACGTGCTAAGCCCAATGCTCCATTTTATAGATTGACACACTGAGAACCTGAGAAGTCTGTAGTCTCATCTGTAGCAAACATTAGGAGTCCCTGGGTGGTGCAAACAGTTAAGCCCTCGACTACTAGCCGAAAAGTTGGTGGTTTGAACCCACCCAGAGGTGCCTCGGAAGACAGGCCTGGTGATCTGCTTCTGAAAAGTTACAGCCTTGAAAACCATATGGAGCAGTTCTGCTCGCACCCATGAGGTCGCCATGAGTCAGAGTCGACTCCACGGCAACTACCAACAACAACATTCTGGTATATTACCGGATCAAAAAGTTACGACCAGGGCTCTGAGTTCCAGCTTTGCTGTTATTTAGCTGTCTGACCCTTAGCAAGTCACTGCCCGGCTCTGGGTTAGTGTTTACATCTGTAAATTAAGGGTTCAGGCTGCAATATTTCAAAGGCCCCCTTCAGCTCCAGGTTTGTGGGATTTTTCACAGTGAAATATTTAACCCGTCTCCCTTCCTCCCTCTGCTTATTTGCCTGTAACCTCTACACTGAGCCTGGGCCTGTAGGAATTTCAGCTCTTCTTGAATTTAGTATTGGTTCTAATTCTGCCCCCTAGTAACCCATGCCAGGGATAGTTCTACAAGTCAGAAATGACTTTTGCGGAGCTAACCCATGTCCCTATTGCTGCAGTTTCCATTAATTTCCTTTGACCTGTCCTTGGGGGGAAGCTCATGATTACTGATAATTCTAGTTAATCCTTTAACTAGGAAAAGGAAACTAACCATCTAATAGGCAGAATGAAGGAATGACTTGGCACACCATCTGCAAAATATAAACTTAAAATATTCCAGAGTGTTCTCTGGGAGGCCACAGCCATTAATGCCCCAAAAGCCAGCTACTGTGAAGCCTTGTCTCCTAGCACTGGCCACACTTCTGAACTGAGCCAGCAGCAGGCACAGGCAAAGGCAGCCTGCACTGTGTTTCCTTCTCTGCATGTTTGTGGCAAAATCATTTTACTCACTAAGGCAGAACATCTCCAAACCTGTAAAGAGCTTTCTGACATCTCTCTGAATAGCTGGCCTTACCCCATTTCAGAAGATGCCATGGTTTATTAATTCTTTGCAGAAGCAATAAGAACTGGGTATTGGTTTAATTTGGGCCCAATTTACTGTTATGGTAGAAAAATTGGCTCTGTCCTCTTTTATTCAACTCAAGGCCCTATAGCTCCTGCTTTAACCCCTACTGTGCTGGGTTCCCCTACCCCACTTCTACCTGTGTGACCTTGGGTCAGTTATTTAACTTTACTGTGCCTCAGTTTCCTCACTATAAAATTGAGATAATCATACTATCTATTTCATAGGATTGTTTTGAGTGAATATTAAGTTACTGAGTTGTTTTAATGTCCTTCTCTACCAAAAGTTTCAAATTAATTCACTGTTTTGCAAAATATGTAAGTGTCACATAAGAATGAAGATTTTCTGCTTCCCATGAATAATTAGAAGCCATGTGGTTAAGAGCTCGGCTGCTAACCAAAAGGTTGGCAGTTCGAATCCGCCAGCCGCTCCTTGGAAACCTTATGGGGGCAGTTCTACTCCGTCCTATAGGGTGGCTATGAGTAGGAATTGACTCGATGGCAACAGGTTTGTTATTTTGGGTTCATGATAACTCTATGTACACATTCCCATGTGGAACAACTATCTAGAGCTGGGTAGACGTGGCTTCATTTAAAAAGGATGCCCTGTTCCTGCCCAGATATCTGGGCCCTTCCATTCTACACAGGCCAAGCCTCGCCTCCTGCCCTGTCTGGCCCTGACACACAGAGTTTGTGGCCTAGATTCTCTGTTTCTTCAGGCTGAGCTGGGCATTGATCCATTTAACCAAGTTCTCTTCAACCTGCAAGAGCTGCTCAGAAGTCTTCTCCTAGCTTTACCTGTACCAGTGACAGCAGGCGGCTTTGTTCACTGGGGAAGAAAATCCAAATAAAACAATGTAACCTCTCCTGGGGCTCCCTCCTCCATGAGCAAATCTATCTCTGTGGATTGAAGATGAAACTGTAATTTAGAGGTACAAGAAAAGAAAGGCATAATACTAAATGATAGTATTAGTCCCACGTTTATTTGTCATGATCATACTGGCTATCATTGAGTGCCAACCAGACAGGTGCTTTTTGTACAAAGCACTTAAGCCACACAATTTATACCAACTAAGTAGGTATTATTATTCCTGTTTCACAGATGGGAAAAGTGAGGCTCAGAGAGGCTGAGTAACTAGTACAAGGTCACGTAATTAGGCAGCAATAAAAGCAAGATAATTCAAGCCTTGACTGTGAACTGGAAAGTTCTCGTGTGATCTGGGGGCAGAGGTGGAGGTAGAACTGGTAGAACTCCTGAGGCATTTCACATTTCTTTATGAGAACTTGTAAGCTTAGCCAGCAGTGGAGGAGAGTCCTTCCTGGGAGAGGACCAGGGAAAATACTGGATAGGAGTGTAGGAGTCCTCACCCAGAGAGTTTCCAAGTTTCCCAGTTCTTAACTGGGGGCGATTTTGCTCCCAGAGGACATTTGGTAATGTCTTGAAATAGTTTTGGTTGTCATAATTAGGGGGAGGGATGCTACTGGCATCTAGTGGGTAGAGGCCAGAGATGCTGCCAAACATTCTACAATGCACAGGAGAGCTCCCCCATAACCAAGAATTATCAGCACAAAGTGTCAGCAGTGCCCAGGTTGAGAAACTCTGACCTCATGCCTCTTTCAATTTTGAGAGTCCGATTCTAAGATGGATTTCAGAGTTACTGGAAGACCCTCTGCCTTGATGTATCTTCTGTAACCATCTTATCACTGCCTGAGTCTCCCTTGATTAAGTCACTGGGGGGTCCCATGGAAATGGTGGACAATATCTGGAGGAGGGTTTATGAACTAGCAATTTGGCATTTCATTTGAGAATGTCAGACCTGGGAAGGACCTTTGAGATCATCTACCCAAATCTCTCAGTTGCACCGATGAGGAAACTGAGGCCCAGAAAAGGAAGTGATTTGCTAAGATTACATAGTTCACTAATCGGCCTGGTACTTAACTTGCGAGACATTGAAAGGTAGGCTGTCAGGTGCAACACAGACGAGGATGTGGGGATCATTTCTGTGTGACTTCAGGGTATAATGTTGCCTCTATTGACCCTCAGCTTCTCCATTTCTGCAGTGGAGGTGGAGGAGGCACAGGCCTAGAGAATTTCCAGGTCAGCTCTAATATTCTGAGAGTATAGGCCAGTGGTTCTTGTCTTGAGCAGGCGGCAGGATCTCCTGGAGGGTTTGTTAAAGCACAGATTGCTGAGCCCCTCCCACCCCCAGAGTTTCCTAGGTCTGGGGCAGGGCATGAGAATTAGCATTTCTGACAAGTTCCCAGGTTAATGCTGATGCTGCTGGTCTGGGCAGCACACTTTGAGAACCGTTAGTTCAGGAGGTAAGGAGGGTAAATTTGAGGGAAACTTATAACTGAGGGATACCTATCACAGCGAAGGATATGAATCATGGCCCCAGACTGTGTGGCCACAAATTAGGTGGGTGAAGCCAGAAGACCCCAATCCCTACCATAATCTTCACATTATGGCTTAGAATGGATCTGTGCCCCTAAACATGGTACAGTGAGATCTAAGCTTCTGTTCCTGGGGAAATCACTGACTCACAGGTAGAGTGAACATATACTTATCTTCCGAACTGTGCCACTTTTGAGTATGAAAGGAGGCAGTGTTAGCAATTATGGGGGGACAAAAGGCATATACCTGGCCTGTCCCTGACAAATATGCCATGGGAAGTCAACTAGGCATCTGGGCCACTAGGAAAATGGCAGAGCCCACATGGAGACTTAAATCTCCCCCAAAAGCCTTTTGATGTTGTTTCCACTGGGATTAGAGGGAGGGGGCATTGCTGGCTCCTCCAGAGGTTTTTAGGGAGGCCTCTATAATATGCACAGTAGAAGCCAGCAGAGCCTTGAACCCACCTGTGACAGTTAATTTTATGTGCCCATTTGGCCAGGTTATGGTGCCCAGTTTTTTGGTCAAACACTAGTCTAGATGCTGTTATGAAGTCATTAAACCAAAAAAAAAAAAAAAAAAAAATCTGTTGCCATCTAGTCGATTATTCATAGTGACCCCATATGACAGAGTAGAACTGCCTCATAGGGTTTTCTAGGCTGTAATCTTTATGGGAACAGATCGGTCAGCAATTTTCTCCTGCAGAGCTGCTTGTGGCTGCCAACCACCGACCTTTCGGTAAGTAGGCGAGTGCTTAACCATTGCACCACCAGGGATCCTCATATATATCATACTGTTTCTATTTTTCTAGAGAACCCTGACCAAGATGTGACCCAGTGGTGGGCTGGTCAGTGCCGCAGAGGCCAACTTGGACCACTGCTCCATGCCCAGGGGAAACCAGGCCACCAGAGCTGGCCTTGCCTGCAGAGGCCCTGAGTTCAAGGTCCTATATCCCATCAGCCAGGGCTGGAAGGGCCTTGGAGATTCATACAGGGCAGATGTGGAGGGTTCTTTCAACGTGCAAAAGAGAATCTGAGGCCCCAAGAGGAGAGGGGATGTGCTCAAAGTCACCCAGTTGGTTAGTAGAAAGACCTGAACCAGGTCTTCCAGGTCAGACTTTGAGCACATCACGTGGGCGTTGTCGAGTCAATTCCAACTTATAACGACCCTGCAGGACAGAGTAGAACTGCTCCACAGGGTTTACAAGGCTGTAATCTTTACAAAAGCAGGCTGCTACATCTTTCTCCCGTGGAGCGACCGGTGGGTTTGAACTGCTGACCTTTCAGTTAGCAGCTGAGCACTTAACTGCTGTGCCACCAGGGCTCCTTACATTGATATATTTTTTTGTGTGTGTGTCTATGCCATTGAGATGATTCCAACTCATAGTGACCCTATAGGACAGAGTAGAACTGCCCCATAGGGTTCCCAAGTGGATTTGAACTGCTGACCTTTTGGTTAGCATCTTGAGCTCTTAACCACTTCGCCACCAGAGCTCCTCACTGATACATAGATATATTTAATTTGTGGAGATGTAAAAATTCAAAAGGAGTCCCTGGGTGGCTCATGTGGTGAAACACTGGACTACTAACTGAAAGCTTGGTGGTTCAAATCCACCCAGAGGCACCTCGGAAACAGGCTATTTACAGAAAATAGCACCTATGGCAAGCACTAAAATTGTGCCCCTGTCCAAACATCTGACACTCATCTTTTGGATAACTTTATCATAGTATCAGCTCAAAAATACAAGTTAAGCTCATTAATCTTTTACTTAACACATTATCTCTTTCATTACCATTGGGTTAATGGTACAAACCAAAAAACCAAACCCATTTCCGTTGAGTCAATTCTGACTCATAGCAACCCTATAGGACAGAGTAAAACTGCCCCATAGAGTTTCCAGGGAGCTCCTGGTGGATTTGAACAGCCAACCTTTTGGTTAGCAGCCATAGCTCTTAACCACTGCACCACCAGGGTTTACCAGCTGCTCTTTATGCCTCTGGACCTCAGAGATAAGGCGTTATTTCAGTTCTAATGCATTTAGCGTCCAAGTGGGTCCCTTTTGAAAAGTGTGAAGCTCAGCAGACCAGAGTTGGAGCGTCATTGTTGTGTAGATTGAGCATTCTATTAGGTGATGCTTCCTGGATGTGTTAGTTGTATAAGCTTGCCTTTTTTTCCTTTAGGCTTGCTAACATAATTATGGCTTTCCTGTGTGATAGTTAGAGAGCCCTGATGGATTTGTTTTGGTTTTTTTGTATCATATTTGGAAACCAGAGGTTTCCCATGTGACCTAATGGAAGGGCACCCACAGTAAATTATTTATATAGCTCTCATTGGTATATTGTCGTACCACAGATTGGTGGTGCCACAGTGCAAGTCACCTCACTGGTGGCTTGTATTACCAGATCCTATTTCTCAAAATCCATATTATGCTTACTAATTGAGTGTGTTTACATTTTGGGTTGGTAATATGGATTTTACCAACCCAAAATTTAAACACACTCAAAATTTAAACGCACTCGATTAGTAAATGTTCCAATACTGAAAACACATGCCTTTAAAAAAAACACTAAGGAGAAAAAACATAGTAATGAAAAATGTAGCACTACGTGAAAATTATAACTGTGTTTGAGGAAGGACGTCGGGCCTTACCAGGTTAATAGAAACTGCTTAGTGGCGCTCCCATTCAAGTGGTGCCAAGGGACGTGCCATACCTGCCATAGTTTAGATATGCCTCTGCAGTTGGAAGTAAGGCCTGATGATCTGTTTCCATAAGGTCATAGCCTTGCAAACCTTATGGAGCAGTTCTATGCTGCATACATGGGGTTGCCATGAGTTGGAATCGACTCGACTGCAACTAACAACAACATAAAATTCAAAAGGACACTGTCTTAGTTACCTAGTGCTGCTATAACAGAAATGCCACAAGTGGATGGCTTTAACAAACAGAAATTTATTCTCTCACAGTTTAGGAGGCTAGAAGTCCAAATTTAGGGTGCCAGCTCTAGAGGAAGGCTTTCTCTGTTGGTTCTGGGAGAAGGTCCTTGTCATCAATCTCACCCTGGTTGAGGAGGTTCTCAACACAGGGACCCCAGATCCAAAGGACACGCTATGCTCATGATGCTTCTTTCTTGGTAGTATGAGGTCCCCCATGTGTTTCTGCTCACTTCTCTCCTTTATATTTCAAAAGAGATTGACTTAAAACACAACCTAATCTTATAGATTGAGTCCTGACTCATTAACATAACTACCCCTAGTCCTGCCTCTTTAACATCATAGAGGTAGGATTTACAACATGTAGGAAAATCACATCAGATGACAAAATGGTGGATAATCACACAATACTGGGAATCATGGCCTAGTCAAGTTGACAGATATTTTTGGATGACACAATTCAATCCATGACAGACACCATGCTAAGTGTTAGGGGACATAATATCAGCTCAGAACAGGCATCTCTTATTTTTCACCCACATACAGAAAACTAGGGTATAATGTCTAGTTGAAACATTTGAGCTCATTTTGACATAATCCAGACTTGTACATTGTTTTGGACTCCCTTTCTCTTTTGCCTTTGATTCATATTTCCTTGAAATTGGGCGTGTTTCAGGTCGTTTTTATAGTACTTTTCACATGGGGTCTCCCCTTTCTCCTTTGTTCTGTAAGATGGGAGGGAGAGAGCAAGGAGGGAGTACAGACCCACCCCTCACCTTCTGTAAAGGCTGTGCATTCTGGGCCCAGACCAAGCCCATGCTGAGAAATCCAGCCACACTACCCAAGTCACCGGTGCAAACAAGCAGATGGGATTTTGGGGTACCTTAGAGCCTATCCTGACATGGGTGATGGGGGGTCTCCAGGACTAGACCTGGGTAGAGAGGACTTTGATCACAGGACTATACAGCTGGAGAAAATCTTGAGAATCCTATAGGCCAACCCCTCATTGTGCAGATGGGGAAACTGAGGCCCAGAGAGGGGAAGGGATTTACCCAAAGTCACCCAGAGAGTTACAGGGCCAGGACTGCAGCCCCTCTTCTTCCAACTCCTTTCTACCACATGGCATTGGCCAGGCAGGAATTTGGGTGAATATTTAGGTCTCCCACACATTCTAGAGGTAAAAGGTGTAAAGGAACATCTGAGGCTTTGTTGTCAACTGTGTGGTGTTGGTTAGGCATTATTTATTCATCTCTGTGTCCGCAGCGCTTGGCACAGTGCTTGACACATGGGAGACAGTCAGTATATGTTTGTTAGTTGAACCACGTAATAGTGATACATCAGAAAGTTTTGTCTAACAAGGGAAAGATTAGTCCAAAGGACTAATGGACTAAAACTACCACAACCTCCACCAGACTGAGTCCAGCACAACTAGATGGTGCCCGGCTACCACCACCAACTGCTCTGACACAATAGAGGGTTGCAGACAGAGCTGGAGAAAAATGTAGAACAAAATTCTAACTCACAAAAAAAGACCAGATTTACTGGCCTGACAGAGACCGGAGAAACCCTGAAAGTATGGTCTCTGGACACACTTTTAACTCAGTACTGAGGTCACTCCTAAGGTTCACTCTTTAGCCAAAGATTAGACAGGCCTGTAAAACAAAATGAGACTGAATGGGTTCACCAGCCTGGGGGCAAGGACGAGGAGGTAGGAGGGGACAGGAAAGCTGGACGAATGGAAACGAGGAACCTAAGGTTGAGAAGGGGAAAGTGTTGACACGTCGTAGGGTTGGCAACCAATGTCACAGAACGATATGTGTATTAATTATTTAATGAGAAACTAGTTTGCTCTGTAAATCTTCATTTAAAGCACAATGAAAAAAAGAAAGGTTTGTCTACACAGAGTTTTTAGAAATTCAATCTAACTTACAATGCACCTGAGGAAATTTGGCAAGGAAAATAAATACGGGTCTTAACCCATGCCCTAAATGTGAATCGTCTTTTAAAAACATTTTTATTATTTCATGCATTATGCAAGTAATGCATATTTATGGTGGGAAAAAACAAGTAAGCCAAAACAAATGAACATTTCAACAACAAGGTGATGGAACCATGGACCAAGGGAGCATGCTTAGGAGCAGGAAGGTTTTGGAGCTCTTGGCTCCCTTCGTGTAGTACCAGGCCTCACTCCTGTGTCCTTGACTTCAGGATCTTTGAAGAAAGGAGAGCCATGAACAAACCCGGTCCTTGAATTTAAATCAATCTCATTTCCTCAATAAGTACAGCTCGGGTAGGGCTGTGGGGAGACAGTTATTTGGCTCAAACGCATATCTCCATGTTCTGGAAGAATGAAACCAATGCCTCGTGAGAGCCCACTCCAGGCTCAGATGTTCACAGACATTGCTCTCTCTGTCAAATGGAATCTAGAGCTTACCAGAATTAGGTCACCTGGTCCAGTCCCTGCCTTGAATTGAGAGGGCACCCAGACTGTTGCAGACATGGAAGTTATCACCATGAATCTGCCCTAGACTAAGGCACCGGAGCCACAGAAGTCACAGCAACTGTGTATGTTTATCACATAACTTCTTACAGTGCCATTAATGAGCAGCCCTAACATGAATGAAAACCATCACCCCAGCCCTCATAAGCTGCAACTGTCTATGTAGGTTGACCCAACATGCAGAGAGAATCTTGTCTGGAACCAGACAGAAGTGGGTTCAAGGACTTTTACCAATCTCTGGCAGTGTGACCTAGGACAGGCCACTTTACCTTTCCTTGCCTCAGTTTCCCTTCTGCAACATGGGGCAACAAGTCTGGTGTTACCCATTCACTGGGGCATTGTGGGACCCAAGCCTTAATGAGAGATAACGTGCATTGCCAAGGGAAAATGCCGCACAAGAATGTTTTCTTTCTAATGAGCAAAAACTTGACTTAGCTTGTGTTTTTTAGGACAAACTGCTCTTTCTTTCCCTTCTTTGCCTCCTATATCTAGCTTGCATTTCTCCCAGTCACCCCAACCCCCAGTCCTGGTATCTCTGGCTCCTCAGGAAACCCCCTCCCTGCTCTCCAACCGCTAATATTCACTTCTGTGGAAAATGATAGGTGACAAGTTGCTCCCTGAGATACTCATGATCAGATAAGCCAGAAGGGGAACCGAGTTCTTCTGGAAGAGAAACAAGCTGTACTTTGGAAATAAAATATTCCTTAGAGGAGATTAGGAAACTTAAGATTCCAGCCACAGGTTTCCAAGGAAAACTCACCAGAGAAACTGGGGCATCCCTGGGGTGAGGGCTAGAAAGGATGGAAGCTGTTGTTCCCAACATCTGCAACTATCAGCAAGGGCCTGGGTTCTGGGCTCGTGTCTACCTGCACCCAAACCCAGGAGATTGGGGTCAAAAGTCTTCCTTCTCTTCTCTTTCTGGCCCTGGCCCCCTTCCATTCATTTAGCAATCAGGGTGCCTTGTGCTTTCCCACTTAGTATCTTGAAGTAAGAGGCAGTCTCATTATTGCCATTCCCAATGTGGGGAAACTGAAGTCAAAAGGGCTGAGGCGGACAGTCCTGTGAGTGCCACCCTGAACGGAACTGTGAATGTGTTCTTCTCTGTCCACCATGCGTGTGCAGAAACACACACATTCTCTCTCATGAGTTTTACAGCCCTCTAAAATTTATGAGGAAAGTTGAGTACCCGGAGATCTCTTAATTAAGCGGGCTTCCCTTAGGAGAAAGGAAATGGGCTTCCATATTCTTAGCACCAACATCAGATTGCATGATTTACTACCCAAGGCCTGCCTTTCTCCCCAAATCAACTCCCCTCCAGAACAACCATCTATCACTCTGAAGGCGGTTCAAACACCACCCTCCCCAGCGCCCGCGCGCTTCTGGTACCCTCCAGGCCCTCAGCATTTCCTCTGGTCAGCCCTCTTGCCCCTGAAGCTCAGGGTCAGGCTGAGGCCCTGAACAGACACCCTTTTGTACCCTGGTCTGTGAGAGAGGGGAAGCCCAGAACGTCCAGGCCTGGCACCAAGGGGCTGCCCTCGTGTCTGTGGGCACAGGGGGCTGATGCCTAGTCCTTCCTCATAGCCCACGGTGGCTGCTGATGGCTGCCATGAAGATATATGGGTTTAATCAAGCCCCTGACAGGTAAAGACCCTAACAACGAGGACAGTTTGTTCCCCAAACTGTTGAGTATCTAAGCCCAGTGTTTACTTTGGAATTGAATGAATAACATTGTTCTGGGAAAGGAAATTAAAAAAAGCAGGCTTGTAATTTATAGTAAAGAGGAGAACAGATCTGGATGTCTTGGTTCCCCACACCCCAGGCCCAGACCCCCCTTCTGCAAACCCTCTCTCTGTCTTTTTGCTGTTTTAAACTTCTAAACACACCACAACCGACTCAGTTCGTCTCAGCCCTGCCGGTAAAGGGCTCAACATTGCCAGCCTCCTTATAGCTGCCAAGAGAACTCAGTGCTTCAAGGCAGAAGTGTTTCCCCCCCACTTTAAAAATCAAAACCAAATGCCACTGAAATTCCAAATGCTGTGAGACCCATTGAAAATGTAGAGTGAAGGGCGCTTATCTGGGGTGGGCTGGAGGTTCACCTGCCCCCACTCGCACCCCCTCTGGGTCAGGAGAGGATGACTTCTTATCAAAAAATTAGGAGGGAAAACCTACCAAACCCCCAAAAGCCGAACCTAGAAAAACACACCTCTCTCTAGGGGGTTGAGGAATCCCTTCTCTGAGGAAGATAATTTTATTTTTAAATTTTTTTGATTTTTTATTGTTGTGCTTTAAGTGAAAGTTGACAATTCAAGTTAGTCTCTCATACAAAAATTTATACATACGTTGTTATGTGACCCTAGTTGCTCCCCCTATACTGTGACAGCACACTCCTCCTTTCTACCTCTGATTTCCCGTGTTCATTCAACCAGCTTCTGACCCTCTCTGCCTTCTCATCTCGCCTCTGGACAGGAGCTGCCCATTTAGTCTCATGTATCTACTTGAGCTAAGAAGTACAGTCTTCACGAGTATCATTTTATGTCCCGCAGTCCAGTCTAATATTTGTCTGAAGAGTTGGCCTCGGGAATGGTTTTAGTTTGGGGTTAACAGAGAGTCTGGGGGCCGTGTCTTCTGGGGTCCCTCCAGTCTCAATCAGACCATTAAGTCTGGTATTTTTACTAGAATTTGAGTTCTGCTCCCCAATTTTCTCATGCTCCATCAGGGACTCTCTGTTGTGTTCCCTGTCAGGGCGGTCATTGGTGGTAGCCGGGCACCATCTAGTTCTTCTGATCTCAGGCTGATGAAGTCTCTGGTTTATGTGGCCCTTTCTGTCTCTTGGGCTAATACTTTCCTTGTGTCTTTAGTGTTCTTCATTCTCCTTTGCTCCAGGTAGGTTGGGACCAATTGATGCATCTTAGATGGCCACTTGCTAGCTTTTAAGACCCCAGATGCCACTCACCAAAGTGGGATGCAGAACATTTTCTTAATAAACTTTGTTATGCCAATTGACCTAGATGTTATTTTTAAATTCTTGGGGTGGAAGTGAGGTCTGTGGGTGGCACAAACGGTTTGTGCTTGACTACTAAGCTAAAAGTTTGGTAGTTTGAACCCAATCAGTGGCACCAGAGGAAAGGCCTGGTTATCTGCTTCTGTAAAGATTACAGCCAAGAAAATCCTATAGAGCAGTTCTTCTCTGTAACACATGGGGTTGCTATGAGTCAGAATTGACTCCACGGCAACGGTGGTTTTGGGTGGGAGTGAGAGATGGTGCCTTTCTAGCCAGCATCTAGAAAACTCCCAGGGACTTTTTTGAAGAGAGACCAGCATGGGCACCTCGTGCCTGTGCTAGGGCGTGGGGATGGTAGCTTACAGTAATGGGATCCTGTTCAGCCAGGGGGTGCTTGAGACCAGGCCTGTTTCCTTCAAACGCATATCTCCATTCATTTCCTAATGAAACACCCCTCTGACTGGATAAGAAATCTCCAAGCTGAGAATTCCCAGTACCCTTCACTCACCTTTCTCTTTGGAGTCACCCCCAAATGTAAGACAGGAGAAAGTGGCCCACTCGCAGGCTGCTGAGCCATAGGAGGGAGTCTTTTGGATCAGGCCCCTCAGATGCCCCTCTCCCTTGAGTCTAGCCATAGGCCTCAAACTCTTCGTCGGGACTTGGGCAGCAGCACCTACCTTTCCCGTCCTCTTCCACAAACCTGGGCCTCACTGGCTGCTGCCTGCTGACCTACCACTCTGGGTGCCTTGGATTAGCTAACTGATAGGGGGAGGCCACTTTGAACATTTCAAGGCCTGGTCAGGGGCCAAGTCTCATTACTTAGCTTGAAACTTGATAAAGAGTTCATTGGTGGAGCTGATTGTTCCAGATTGTCCCAACGGAAGTGAACACACCCGGCACCCTGGGCCTCATGTTTTCACGTCGGGGGAGAACACGTGTGTGGTACTTGGTGTTGGGGGGTGGGGTGGGAGGAGCAGGAGCCTAAAACCCGGCCTTTGCTTTTGTTTTTTTTCCTCTTTTCAAACACTTAACGATTACAAAAGAACTATAAGCATATCGCTCAAAATTTGGAAAACAGAGAAGAGAAAAAGAAAATATTCTAGAAGCCCACACACCTTAATACAACAATATTTCTTTCTAGGTGTTTATGCTATGTATAATTTTTTACATACTACTAATCGATATACGTGTACCAAAATGGTCTGCTTTTTGCCTTTTTTACCCCCCTTTTTTTGGCCAAGCACTAAATTATAAATGTTTCCCTCCCTCTTTATGACCAGTACTTTAGATGGCTGTGTGATATTCTGCCCTGTAAATGTGGAATAAGCGTTACACGTTTAGGTGATTCCAGGTTTATAAATAACATGAACATATTTATATTTCCCCATGATTGAGCTTTAATTTTTCTCTTTAAAAAAGGTAACCCTTTTTATGATTATAAAAGGACACATTTTTTATTCAAGTAAAGTGTAGAAAATCCCGGAAAGTATAAAGAACAAATAAAAATCACCTGTAATCATTCCACTCAGAGAGAGTCACTGTTTACTTTTGGGTGTATTTCCTACCCATCTTTATATATCTATGTATCTATCCCTGGCTGGTGTAAACAGTTAAGTACTAGCCGAAAGGTTGATGGTTGATGGTGCAAACCCACCCCGAGGTGCCTATGGGGGCAGACCTGATGAGCTGCTTCGGGAAGGTCACAGCCTTGAAAACCTTATGGAGCAGTTCAACTCTGTACATATGGGATCACCGTGAATTGCAATTGACTCAACAGCAACTCACAGCAACATATATATGTGTATGGAGTCCTGGTGGCACAGAGGTTAAGGGCTTGACTCCTAATGGAAAGTTTGGCGTTCAAATCCACCCAGTGGCTCTGTGGGAGAAAGACCTGATGATCTGCCCTCAGAAAGATTATAGCCTAGAAAACCCTATAGGGGCTTTACTCTGTCACATGGGGTTCCTATGCTTCAAAATTGACCTGAGGGCACTTAACAACAGCTATATAACCCACTGCCTTCGAGTGGACTCTGACGCATAGTGACCCCATGTGACAGAGTAGAACTGCCCTGAAGGGTTTCCAAGGCTGTATTCTTTATGGAGCCAACTGCCACATCTTTCTCCTGTAGAGTGGCTGGTGAGTTTGAACCACTGACCTTTCAGTTAGCAGCCCAAAAGCTTAACTACCATGACAGTAAACCAACCAAACAAACCAAACCTGTTGCAGTTGAATCGAGCCTATAGGACAGACTAGAACTGCCCCATGGGATTTCCAAGGAGCGGCTAGTGGATTTCAACTGCTCACCTTTGGTCAGTAACCATAGATTGCTGTAGCTCTTAACCACTGTGTTACCAGGGCTCCACTGTGCCTCTTAAAAAAAAAAAAAAAGAACAAGCCCATTGCTGTGCAGTCAATTCTGACTCATATAGGGCTCCTTTAATGTGATACATATATGCAGTTCGTGAGTGGTGCAAATGGTTAATGCACTTGGTTGATAATAGAAAGATTGATAGTTCGAGTCTACCCAGACGCACTTTGGAAGACGGGCGTGGCAAAAAATCAGCCTATGGAGCACGGTTCTACTCTGACACACATGGGGTCGCTATGAGTCAGAATGGACTGGATGGCAAGTGGTTTTATATAGATATGTAAAGAAAAAAATATATAAAGGGGATCATGCTGCACAGAAGTTTTATAGGTCCCAAGGCCTGGGAGAATAAAATTGGCAGAGGAAATATTATTTCCAGGGGAGATTCAGAGTGTGATATGTGTGGATTTGACATTGGATAACAATTTCATTTAGAACGTGCAACCTGGGACAGACCTGTTCCCAGCCCTGGGGCCAGGAGGGCGCCCAGAGGCGGGGGTGGGCGGGGAACAATGGCTGCACGCAACGCTGTGGCTTTGCTTGGGAATAGGTCAACAGCAAGGCCACCGCCCCCGTGAGCAACCGTGCTTTCCTCGTTTCTTTTGACAAGCGCCCTGGAGCCCCTGATTTATGGCCACACTTCACGGGACACTAGTAAACGTCCCACAGTATATTTTGTAAGAGTAATGAAGTCTCAGTAACCCCAGCCCTCCCGGCAGCCTCTGCTAATAAATTTCCTTCTGCCGAGAGGGGCTAGCCTGCTAGGCGCTTGGCGACGTCGTCGGGCTGTGGATTAGCGGAGGGGCACTCGGGGCCTCGGGCGGCTGCCTCCCTCTCCAGGCCTTTCAGAAGGAAGTGGAGGGCTTTGCTGAGCCCCCACCTGCCCCCCCCCCCGAAGGCAGACCCGTTGAGCTCAACGCTGAGCTCTCAGAAGGCACGAGAAAGATGAAAAGTGAGTCAAGAAGCTGGAAGAGGAGGGGAAGAAACCCCAAACCATAATTGCCCCTTTCCTTATGCAGCTCAGATTACCGGCCAGGGCCTGAGGGGCGGCGGAGGGCTGTTGATTTTTTGACTACTGTTTCCCTTGAGTTTGAAGATGAACTACGGGATGAAAGCAGACCCCGGGGCTCTTGGGATGGGCTGAGGCCGGGGGCGGGGTCGTGCAGGGCGACCGCAGACCAGAAATCAGGGAGGCCAGACTCTCCCCCGGTTCTAGAAGGGGTACACAGCTGCAGGTATTTACATCAGCCCCTCCCCATGCCAACACACATACTTTAAGGGATTGGGGACAGGGAACAGATTTGTCTCCACGGAAGAGCTACCCAACCCCTTTTAATCTCCTCCCCTTTCATATATTTGGTTCAGAGCTAGATGTTTATTTACTCATTATTTTAATCCAACCCTCCTTTCGGTCAGGAAGTGCCAGGCCCTACACTAGGTGCTGAGGATACAAAGCTGAATAAGACACAACCCTTGCTTCAGGGAGGCCCCATTCTGTGCTGTGGAAGTAATGAAAATATGATCTAATACTTACTGAGTGCTTACCATGTGCCGGGCACTCTGCTGACCACTTTAAACCTCTTTGCCTTCAGGTAGATTCCTGACTCATAGTGACCCTATAGGACAGAGTAGAACTGCCCCATAGGGTTTCCAAGGAGTGGCTGGTGGATTCGAACTGCCAACCTTTTGGTAACCGAGCTCTTAACCACTGCACCACCAGGGCTCCCTGAGCACTTTACATGTATTAATTCATTTACTCCTCACTAAACCCGAAGACTCATTGCCATCAAGTCGATTCTGACTCATAAAGACCCTATAGGAAGGACAGAGTAGAACTCCCCCACAGGGTTTCCAAGACTGTAAATCTTTACAAAAGCAGATTGCCACGTCTTTCTCCCGCGGAACAGCTGGTAGGTTCAAATCGCCGATCTTTTGGTTAGCAGCTGAGCACTTAAACACTGTGCCGTCAGAGCTTCAAACCCAAAGAAGTAGGTATTTTATTAACATCATCTCAATGTTACTCAGGCACCAAGAGGTTAAGTGACTCGCTCAAGGTCTTACAGGCAATGTCCACCCCTGGCATCTGGTTCCCCAGTCCAGGCTCTCTGTCACTGCCTCAAGATCCCCCCTGAGTGATACGAACTCAGAGCAGATAGGTTATTCAGATTTCTTCTCCAACAAGCAGGTTATTCTGCACGTGAGGAAACTGAAGTCTAGAAAGGAGAAGTAACGTGCCCAAGGCCACACAGCACAGTGGTAAGGCTGGGTCTAGAGTCCAGTGGCCCTACATCCTGGCCAGCACTCTTCCCTCTATTCTACCCAGCTGCCCTCTTTAGCCATCTTGATTCCCCCTCCTGCGTATTCTAAGAAGACAGTGAAGTGAGAACACTTTCTTGGTGTCTGGAAGCTTCCTGTTTGCAACGACCTACACCATGGACCCACCCAACAGATGTGGCAGAAACCATGAAGAGGATTGTTTAAGGAAAGAAACAGAATGAACTCCAAACTCGGCAAGCTGGGGAACATTTTGTTATCAGCAGGGTGGGGAATGAGCTTCTCCAAGTTAAGAATTTATATTTCAGTATCTAGAAGCTTCCCACATACAGCATATGAAGTTTTCCAATTTTCAAAGAATTAGATAAATAGAGAGTTCACTCCAACTCATGGCGAGCTTACATACAACAAAATGAAATGCTGCCCAGTCCTGCATCATCCTCATGATCACTGGCATGCTCGAGTCCGTCCTTGCAGTTGTTGTGCTAATCCATCTCACCGAGGGTCTCCCTCACCCTCGTTGGCCCTTTACTTCACTAAAACATGGTGTCTTCCTAAAGCGACTGATCCCTCCTGATGTTGAGTCCAAAGCAAGTGGGTTAGACAAAAGTGATCCATAAGGTTTTCATTGGCTAATTTTTGGAGGTAGATTGCCAGACCTTTCTTCCTAGTCTATCTTAGTCTAGAAGCTCTGCTCAAACCTGCCCACTGTGGGAGACCCTGCTGGTATTTGAAATACAGTGGCAAAGCTTCCAGCATCACAGCAACATGCAAACCACAACAGGATGACAAACTGACAGGCAGGTGGTGGTTCAAAGAATTAGAAAGTGATAAAGATCACTACACTTGATAGTAAATGGTGCTGAACATTAAGTGAAGTTTTGGGGACTGTGGGTCATCATTATGAACATGAGTTACCGTGGAACCACTGGTGAGCAGGGGTCTAAGTTCCCCACCCGGACTTGCAGCCTGTGGTGTGATCACCTGGACACAGATGGCCCTGTGTGAACGTCTGGAACAAGTGCAGGCTCCAGTGCAAATATGCGAAATGTCACGAGGACTGCCAGCAGGGTGTCAGAGCCCAAACTGCTGTGCAAACAAGCGGCTAATCATGATGGTCATTCTGGTGTCCCAGTAGGAATTTCCAAACCCTAAAAGCAATCATAAGTGCAAAGACAGACCTGCTGAGAAGCAAAGGTCACAGATGAAATCTGGGTTTTAAAAATAAAATGCCTGGCCTAATTCGATAATTGTTGTTTTCTAAATTGATGTGTGTGTGTGTGTGTGTGTGTGGGTGGGTGGGTGGGTGGGGTGGGGGAGGGGAATGGGGAACCTGGCCTCTCTTTCTTGTTAGAATTCCCCTGTGCCTGTATGAAAGAAAGACCTGGCTCATTGCGGGATGGCCCCACAGCGGGGCCAGGACCAGGGCTAGGGGCCTCAGCTGGGAATCAGGGGTCTCAATGTTAACAATCAGCAGAGGCAGGTCACATCTCTGATTTGGATGTAAAAAAAGGGCAACATGATCTTTTATAGCTCACAAGGGAAAGGTGGACATTTACGGAGCAGTTTATCTATGCCTAACATGGCGCTGGGGACCTTGGTATTTTAGTGGTGGAATTCTTGCCTTCCATGTGAGAGATCCAGGTTTGATTCCCAGCCAGTGCACCTCATGCGCAGGCACCACCCATGTCGGTGGAGGCTTGCATGCTGCTGTGATGCTGAACAGGTTTCAGAGGAGCTTCCAAACTAAGATGGACTAGGAAGAAAGGCCTGGTGATCTACTTCCAAAAATCAGCCAATGAAAACCATATGGATTCACAACTGATCATAGGAATGGCCCAGGACCACGCAGCGTTTCATTCTATTGGGCATGGCGTTGCCGTGAGTTGGGGTCTGACTTGATGGCAGCTAATAACAACAACTCCAGTATGACTCCATGCTAACTGATAACATCTTCAAAGATCCTATTTCCAAACGTGTCACATCCACAGGTACAGGGGTTAGGACTTCAGGGTATCTTTTTTGAGGGACACAGCTCAATTCATAACACCAGGCAAGGAGAATGGGGAGGAAAGGAAACCCTGGCCCACCCCTTCCGCATTCTTTGTGAGGGCAAGCGGGAGTAGGGGTGTGCTCTGGGCAGAAACAAACACATTTGTGCAATTTCTCAACCTTTCCAACTCGTGCCCCCTTTGGATGAGCATATAAAAAAAAAAACTTGCGCCCTTTCTTGGTGTTTTTGAGAGCTCAAAATAAATGAAATAGCAACTTGAAAAAAAATCAGTAGTAAGTTTAGTTCATGCTTTTTTTTTTCAAACTTCTTGTGTCCCCTGGAGAGTCTGACAAATACAAAGCAGGCACTGAAAAATGCTATTTTTCATTCGAGGCAAGTGTGGAAATTGAGTTTGTCGGGCATTGCCTGGGCTTTAGGCTAGAAGAAATGGCTCTTCTTCTTACAACTCCTTTCACTGTGAGACTTTTAGGGACTTCCGCGGTCGGAGGGTGATTGTGGGGGATGGGGAATAAGCGACGACTCCGGCCCGTCGCAACCGGCAGTATCTGGCTGTGATAGACTGAAGAAATTGTGTGCTATGCGATGTACGTTTCTCAATATTGTTAATCATATTACTGTAATTATTTATGAACCTGTGCTTTTCCACTGGACCACACTGCTTTGTGATTTTGGCTCTGATTTCTCAGCAGGAATGAGCTGTAGGCATCTTAGGAGGTGTCTCTTTGCTCATCATTCATTCTGTTCACTGTTTTTGCTTCTGCTCACCTACTTTCAGCCAGCGTTTCCCAAGGGTCTTGACATAAGAATCTCAGGAGAAAAACCTCAACCTTAAGGAATTTTGACTTGCCTGAAGGAAAGCAGGCATAGACCAATCAGAGGTAAATGATTAGGTGTCACCATAGGGTAGAGTGCCTCAAAAGGGAACACACGCTTTTTATCCAAGGTAATTATTTTTTCAACTTTCTCTTCCATCCTCTGAGGCCAGAACAAATCGGACTTATTAGTAACACGGACAATTCACCTAACCTCTTTGCGCATCAGTTGACTTGAAATCAAGGTTGGATGAATTGGTGTTTAAGGCCCCTTCCAGCCAAAGAGGCCCAAGGGACTTCTTTCGGCACAGGAGTGGGGACCCCCGCCCTTGAGGTCTGAATGTCCCTGTCCCCAAAGCCTGGGGACAGTGGCTCCTAGCAGGCTAGCTATGGCTCCTTCTGGCGCCTCATGTTGGCACCTCCCTGCTGCACCACCTTGCCCTTTGCTTTTTCAACTCCTTGTCTGTCTTTCTTCTGTCTTTAGGGAAAAAGTGAAAATAGAAGAGCTGGCATTTCTAGGACAGTGCAGGTGGGCTGTAAGAAGGATGATGGGTTAGAGGACTTCTAGGGTGAGGGCACAATGTTGACTCACTGTGTCGCCCCATGGAGCCGTTTCACATCACCACGTACCTGCCTGATGCCAAGAGGTTGCCACACTTGCTGTGGACTTCACTGCCAGCCAGCTGCATCCAGCGTCCTCAGGAGGTCTCTGGGGAGCCTAGCGTGATGCTGGCTGTGTGAGTGGAGGAGGGCGGGTGATTCTGCTGAGGGTTGTGATCACCCTTTATTGGGCAGATGGTGGAGAACCCAGTGGGGTCTGTGGTTCTCATCAGCTCCAGGCAACTGGCCCCCAAAGCCCTCCTCCCTCCAGGCCCACTCCCTAGCCCAGCCCAGTGAGTAGCCCCACCCTGAGCTGCAGAGGCCACACCCTGACACATACTGGACACTCCCAGTGAATAGCTGCTGCTTAGTATAGTGCCTGATGCATGGTCGGTAGGTGACCAAAGAAGGTTAGCTTAATAAATGGTTGCTTCAAACTCACACTATTTTAGGCTAAAATAGTTATTAAATGAATAGCAATTGACAGAACACTTTTTGCATGCCACTTATTTTCTTATTATGATTTACTTATTTTTTCTAGTCTGGCTGTCATTGTTTTGAAGACCCAAGGATGATGAGACGTGTTATGGATTGAACTGTGTCCCCACCCCACCCCACCCCCATATACACACACAGTATGTGTTGAATTTCTGGCCCTTGTGCCTGTCAATGGGATCTTGTTTGGAAATAGGTTTTCTTTTGTTATTTTAATGTGGCCTTACAAATATAAGGTGGGTCCTAAACCTAATCACTTCCGCTTATAAAAAGACCAGAATAGACATAGACACACACACATGCAGGAGAAGAGAGATGACTTGTGAGGATTCTCTATAAGCCAAGGAACCAAAGAATGCCTGGGGTTGCCGGCCAGGAAGCAATACATATGGCTGAGACTCTGATTTGGACTTGAGTCTCTAGAACTGTGAGAAAATTAATTTCTGTTCTTTAAACACCCCCCCCCCCCACTTTTGATGTTTGTGTTACAACAGCACTAGGTAACTAAGACAATGTGCAACCCTGAACTGGGCATCAAGAAGCTCTGGGACAAGCCACTTCACCTCCCTAAGACTCTGTTGCCCCAGCTTTGCGTTCAGTGGTGAAAACTAGATCTGAATGTATTTCTTCCCAGCCTGGCTGGGATGATCAAGCCCCCTGGTGGATAGGAAGGGCCTGGGGAAGTTCAAGGGGCTGTGGCAGGCGAGAGGGGCTATTACCAAGATATTCCACGTGTGCAATGACCTCTAAGAAAGAGAGACCTCCCTGTTCTCTCTGGCCCTCAATCCCAGGCCTCACAGTTATGGCAGCATCCAGAATAACTTTTGTAATGCCTAATACAGCTAATCCTGCCACAGGTAATGTGACTTGAAAGGTGTAGGGCTGATTTCCCTAAGCCACCCAAGACAGCAAGCGCCATGGTTTTTCTTTAAAAAAGACTACAGCCTTCAGTATTGGTTACAGCTCAGCATAAAGAAAACAAAAATCCTCACAACTGGACCAATAAGTAATATCATGATAAATGGAGAAAAGATTGAAGTTGTCAAGGATTTCATTTTAGTCGGATCCACAATCAACGCCCATGAAAGCAGCAGTGAAGAAATCAAACCACATATTGCATTGGGCAAATCTGCTGCAAAAGACCTCTTTAAAGTGTGAAAAACAAAGATGTCACCTTGAGGACTAAGGTGCACCTGATCCAAAACCAAGCCAAACCAAACCCATTTCTGTCGAGTCGATTCCAACTCATAGTGACCCTATAAGACTGGGTAGAACCGCCCTATAGGATTTCCAAGGAGCAGCTGGTGGATTTGAACTGCCGACCTTTTGGTTTGCAGCTGTAGCTCTTAACCACTGCACCACCAGGGCTCTACACCTGACCCAAGTCGTGGTATTTTCAATTGCCTCATATGCATGCGAAAGCTGGACAATGAATAAGGAAGACCAAAGAAGAATTGATCATTTGAATTGTGGTGTTGGCGAAGAATATTGAATATACCATGAACTGCCAGAAGAATGAACAAATCTGTCTTGGAAGAAGCACAGCCAGAATGCTCCTTAGAAGTGAAGATGGCGAGACTTCGTCTCACATACTTTGGACATGGTATCAGGAGGGACCAGTCCCTGGTAAAGTAGAGGGTTGGCAAAGAAGAGGAAGACCCTTAACAAGATGGATTGACACAGTGGCTGCAACAGTGGGCTCAAACATAGCAATGATTGTGAGGATGGCGCAGGACCGGGCAGCGTTTTGTTCTGTTGTATGAAGGATTGCCATGTGTCAGAACTGACTCAACAGCATCTAACAACAACAACTCAAGACAGCAAGTTCCGTGGTTCTTCTTTAGCATTTCAGCTTACGTGCTTCCTGGAGTCAGAAAGCCTTTTCTAACCCTTACATTAGGTTCTGTCCCATGACATTCTGCACCCCATGACACTCTTCGTAGCACCCACCATCCAGGGTGACAGTCAGCATATTTAACAACCAGTAAGGTACCAGCAGAGCCTTGGTGGCACAATGGTTAAGAGCTTGGCTACTAACCAAAAGGTCAGCAGTTCAAATCCACCAGGCGCTCCTTGGAAACCCTATGGGCAGTTCTACTCTGTCCTATAGTGTCGCTATGAGTCAGAATCAACTCAATGGCACATAACAACAACAACAACAAAAAGGTACTGTCAATAAGTCCCTGGGTGGCACAAGCTGTTTATGATCAGCTGCTAACCTAAAGATCAGCAGTTTTTTAGGTTGGCACTTTGAACCCACCCAGTGACTCCACAGAAGAAAGGCCTGGTTATCTGCTTTCATAAAGATTACAGCCAAGAAAGCCCTATGGAGGTCAGTTTTACTCTGTAACACATGGAGTCACCATGAGTCAGAACTGACTTGATGGCAGTGAGTTTGGTTTTGTTTTTTGGTAAGGTCCTATCACAGTCTAATCAGAGGAGAGAGTGGCTAGAGAGTAGGGCAGAGTCCTGGGTGCCCCACTGGTTGCTGGATCAAAAAAAACAAAAAAACTAAGGTGTCTTGGGGAAGGGATTGGGCAGCTTAGGCAGTGGGGAAGGACCTTCATGGGGCTTGGGGTCCGGGCTATTTATCAGCCAGTACGGAAGTACTTAAGGAACTCTGATGGCGAGGTGGTTAAGCGTTCAGCTGCTAAAATGAAAGGTTAGTGCTCCTGGGGAGAAAAATGTGGCAGTCTGCTTCCGTAACGATTACAGACTTGGAAACCCTACGAGTCAGTTCTACTTTGTCCTATAGGATTGCTGTGAGTTGGAACCAACCTGATGGCAAAGAGTTTGGTTTTGTTTTTTGGTAAGGTACTGTCACAGTCTAATCAGAGGAGACAGTGGCCAGAGAGTGAGGCAGTGTCCCGGATCAAGAAAAACCTAAGGAGTCCTGAAGATATAAGAGGGATTGGGTGGGCTTGGGCTTCAGGGGGCTTGGGATCAGGGCTATTTATCAGAAGGTGGAAATACTTCAAGCGTTTAACAACTTACATCGTGGTAGAGTGTTTTAAAAAACAAACACCCTACAATTTGAACAAATAGGAAGAGAGCAGCAAAAGAAGCCATTGGGCACCAGAAGAAAGCAAATAATAAAAATTAGAGCAGAATTAAATGACATAGAAAATAGGAAAAACAATTAAAAGAGTTAACAAGACCAAAAAGCTGGTTCTATGAAAAGATCAACAAAATCTGGAAACCATTGGGTGATATCACAACAGACCCAACTGAAATTAAAAGAATCATAACAGAATACTATGAAAAATTGTACTCTAACAAATTTGAAAACCTAGAGGAAATGGACAAATTTCTAGAAACACACTACCTACCTAAACTAACACAAACAGAGATAGAAAAACTAAATAAACCCATAACAAAAGAAGAGATTGAAAAGGTAATTTAAAAACTCCCAACAAAAAAAAAAGCCCTGGCCCTGAGGATTTCACTGGAGAATTCTACCAAACTCTCAGAGAAGAGTTAACCCCACTACTACTAAAGGTATTTCAGAGAACAGAAGACGGTGGAATACTCCCAAACTCATTCTATGAAGCCAGCATAACCCTGATACCAAAACCAGGTAAAGACACCACAAAAAGAGAAAATTACAGACCAGTATCTCTCATGAACATTGACGCAAAAATCCTCAACAAAATTCTAGCCAATAGAATTCAACAACATATCAAAAAAGTAATTCACCATGACCAAGTGGGATTCATAACAGGTATGTAGGGATGGTTCAACATTAGAAAAACAATCAGTGTAACCCATTACATAAATAAAACAAAAGACAAGAACCACACTATCTTACCAATTGATGCAGAAAAGGCATTTGACAAAGTTGAACACCCATTCATGATAAAAACTGTCAATGAAATAGGAATAGAAGGGAAATTCCTCAACATAATAAAGGGCATTTATACAAAGCCAGCAGCCAACAGCATCCTAAATGGAGAGAATCTGAAAGCATTCCCCTTGAGAACAGGATATATTTCTAGGAGTGGGATTGTTAGATCATATGGTATTTCTATTTCTAGGTTTTTAAGGAAACGCCGTATCGTTTTCCAAAATGGTTGCAGCATTTTGCATTTCCACCAACAGTGCCCAAGAGTTCCACTCTTCCCACAAGCTCTCCAATATTTGTTATTTTCCGTTTTTTTTTATTGGCACCAATAATGTTGGGATGAGATGGTATCTGATTGTAGTTTTGATTTGCATTTCTCTAATGGCTAATGATCGCAAGCATTTGCTCATGTATCTGTTAGTCACTTGAATGTCTTCTTTGGTGAAGTGTCTGTTCATATCCTTTGTCGGGGCTCAAGTTTTCGTACAGAAAAATAAGATACTGTCGCTGCCCTTAAGGGGCTTGCAATCTCACACTGGAGACTGACACATAAGCAGACGATCCCTACTCATTGGGAATATACCCTGATAATGTTTCCCTGCCACATGAGCTGCTACATAAATAACTGAGTCAATATAAGCAACAGTGTAGGACCAGAAAGGCGGACTCCAAAATCCATTGGTCTTTGGAACCATCTGGAAAGTTTATAAAAAACAGATTCTGATTTATGGGTCTGGAATGGAGCCCAGGAACGTTCATTATTTAAAATCAGAACAAAACAAAACAAAAAACAGAAACAAACAAACAAACAGATGATTATGACAGGCAGGTAGGTTTGAGAACCTTTGGTCTAGAGGGTTTGGTTTTAGGAGAACAATCAACAGATTTGAACATCTCTCAGAAGTATTCCAAGTGGAAGGAAGAGAGATTTCTCATGGGCTCAGCCTGCCAAGCCCCCTAGGTGTTTCCCTCCCCTGGCCTACCCTCCTTGGAATAACCCTCTGACCTTGCCATTTCCCCTGGATATCCCCTATTCTGCTCTAATGTGCCCCAGTTATGCCCTTTCCCCATATTTCTGGCCACAGTCCAGTTCAAATCCCACCTGTTTTAGGCATCCCACCCAAGTTTCAAGCAAGGAAGTGCTTTCAGGGAACCATGCCAAGGGTGGAGTTACTTGGGTTGGGCGTGGGTTAGTGGGTTACAGTCATTTCCTCCTCTGAATTCCCACCAGCCCTCACTCTGGTACCCCACGAGGCATCTGCTGTTACAATAGCTGATGAACAGATGTGCTCTCGCTGAGAGATCGTAAACTCCTGGAAGGCAGATCATTTTGACATTTGGGTTTTGATCCCTTACCTCCTTCAAGTCTTGGTTCAAATATCACCTTCTCAGTGGGGCCTATCCTGGCCACCCATTTAAAACTGCACTTACCGCCTACATTCCCAATCCCCCCAACCCTGCTCATATTTCTCCCTGTAGAACTTTATGACCTTCTAGTGTACTGTACCATGTGCTAATTTATTATGTTTACTATCCCACGGGCAAGGACTTTTGTCTCCTTTGTCCATGGGTGTATTCCCAGCACCAAGCACAGTGCCTGACACATAGTAGGTGCTTCAGAAATACCTGCTGAGTGAATAAGCCTTGAGCAATGCCCTTGCCGGCAGTGGGGCCCCCTACAAGCTGTTTGGTTGGTTGGTTGATTTATAAAGTGATCCAGATTAGAGCAAACCCATCTCCTTCTCTTTCAGAAGATGCCCTGGATGGACAGCCAAGGCTCAGAGACCCTTTTCTCAGGGTCAATAAAGTGAGCCTTGTTGAGATTGTCAGAGCCTTCCTGGCTGGACTGAAAAATACCTTTGGAATCAGATGCTGGGGCAGTGATGGGCCAGCTCCAAGACTTCCCAAGAAGCCGGGGTCAGGGCTGGCTCCACATCCCGTTTGTCAGGGCCCAGCATGCAGAGGAGAGGCCTTCAGCTGCCAAGGACTTTGTTTTATTGTCACTGCAGTTGGCTCCTCTCTGTATGGGAGCTGCCAGGGTAGCTGCCATCAAGCCCTGGACACTGGGCTGGGGTAATAACAGCAATTCCATAATTCTCACCCAAGCCACAGCTGAAAGGAAGAACTGCTGGAGGTGGCTGAGAACAGGAGCCACCGCGGCAGGAGGAGGCGGCAGGGCTGGTACTGGCTGTTCTTGCTCTCGCTTCCTCACGGGCTGGCCTTGGACGTGGCTCCCGGAGCTTCCCCCAGCCCAGGCTCGGGTCTGTTTTTCTACAGCTTGTCACAGAAAGAGGATTGGGAAGTTATTCTTAAGTATTGAGAATGCAGCAGAAGATTCTCAGGTAGGAAATTCTGATATTGTCTGTAAATCCTGCCACATAAAGCCTGTATTGCAGGCAAGAGAGATTGCTGCCTGGGGATGCATTTGAAATGCTACTTCTGCTGTTAGCCTTCCTGTATTCTCCTAACATGTGCTTCCAGGCCTCTGGAAAGAGATGCCACCAGATTGAGAAATTACTCTGGAACTCTTTTCACCACCCTGGATTGTGAAGCTCCCATGTTTGGATATCATATCTACCCTGGTCTGAGATATCACTGGGTCCTGGCCTCGGAGTGGGCAGGCCCTTTACACTGCATGTCTGTCTGAGGATTGCTGAGCCATTGCAATACACCCCTGTTCCTTATTTAGGTAGAGGAAATAATCCATGTCCTAAAGCCTGTCTTGTCAAAGAGTCTTCCTGTGGCACCTGGGGGCAAAGCAGAATTGAGAGCCCAGAAGATTCTCCAACCAAAGCGTCCGTCCAAGGGGCTGAGCAGGGAGGTTTAGGTGAATGGACACAAGCCCCCAAAGAACAAAGCGGGTAGCCCATGTGATATTAGTTATATAATTGCATGCAACGCCCCCCTCCAAGCCCATTCCCCACCCTGACATCTGTCTATCCTTTCCTGACAACTGCTCCTTGGCACATGAAGCCTGTAAGATGCTTCGTGAAAAAGGTCTCCTAGGTCCAAAAAATGTGGGAAACGCTGCCTACCTTCGTGGAGATTCACATGTTCACCTATTAAAGGATCTGAGAAGTTCTGCAATGAAGAAATGTTTCATTCTATTTAATCCAGTGTTTCCCACACTTAAACTCTTTCCCTTTATAACTTTTTAAGGCTCCTTAGTATTGAAGTTCCTCAAATAGACCTCTGGGAAACACAAGTCCTGAGAGTGAGCTTCTAGAAATACTCACAGTCGTTTGGACCTCTTGGCTCCAGGGCCCTGTGTAATTTTCATTCATGCTGCATAGCCTACCGTTGAAGCCTACCAGCCTCAGTGGTTTGAGCTCATTAATGAGACACAGAAAGGGCCAGGAGCAGAGCCGGCGTGTCCGGACAATTAAGCCTCTGCTCCAAGCTTTCCCCAGGTATGGAGTGTTCTACCATCCTCTTAGTGAGCACAGGTGAGCCCAGACCCTAGCAAAGTTAAAGTTGTATGCAGGCTTGGTTTATGATTCTCATCCCTCTTTTCAGCAACTCCTCTGGCCATGCTCTCTGGTGCTGCCATCTGCTTACCCTGCCAAGGCAAGGCGGGGGCCCAGATTATGGACTTTGCTTTCTCTTCTTCCATTGAAATGTCTCCTTTACCTAAAAGGCAACAGATTGTCAAACCACCTAGTCTTAATAATATGACATTTCCTCCCAGGCGTCTTAATCCTATAGCTCAGGGAAGATAACAAATAACCATAATAATTTACATTTGTAAGCACATCTTAATCATTACAGAGACTTTTCTACATGCTATTTATTCAACAGTCTTTAATGAGCATCTACCGTGCCCAGGCTCCTGCAGGATAGTGGCAACACCATGGCTTGAGAAAGAGTCACAAGAAACTAGCTATAACACCATTGCTATGTGCAACGGCTATCAGATCATCAGGAAGGATAATTGCTCATCAGGGGACAAGGAGTAAGGTGGGTGGCATAGGCTCATTTGGTTCTCAGGGCGATCCTAGGAGTTTGGCAGAATCGGTATAATTGCCATCAGTTTTGCTGCTGAAGAAAGTGAGACCCATAGAGAGGCAGGGACTTACCTAAATTCATTGAGATAACCAGAGACAGGACAGGGAACTGAGCTTAACTCTGCTGATCTCAGGCCACTTCTCCAGCTGCTCCAGGACCCTGAGGCCATCCTCCCATGCTAAGGTGGTTGTCTTGAGGTAAACATTTGTTTATAGTTTATCAAGCAAGTATGCATCCCTAAACCCTGCAGTTTGGCTTTGCCATGTTTTTGATGTAGCTTTTAAAGTCTCTTTTAATCTACATGCCTTTTTATTCCTTGCAACATATTGTTGAAGGATCAGAGTCCTTTGATCCGTAGAGATTCTCACGGCCTAGATTTTTCTGATTATATCCTTATGATGTTGTTTAGCATGTTCCCCTATCCTATATATTTCCAGTAAATTAGTAGTTGAGCCTAGAGTCTTGATCTCATTCAGGTTCAGTTTTTTTCCCCTAGAAGAAAGGTGTGGTGTGCTCTTCCATCAGGAGACTTTTGTGACTTTTAGTCGTTGATGCTCAATGCCTAGATTCACTAATTAATTCACACTTTGGGCTGAGGATTACATAAACTAATAGAACGGCTCCTGATTCCAACAGCATTAGCTGTTATTTTTGTCATTGATGACTTATTTCATGATGTACCATCTGTACATAGTTCAGGGGCCAAAGAAGACTTACAAAAGCCTGTCAGCATGGAGGGCTTTGTCCAGGATGATGTCCGCAAACAGGACCATGCCTCTGGGATTTGGGAGGCTCTCACATTCAAAGAACCACTTGTGAAATCTGTAGAGCACTTAGTACTTCCAAACATCCATAAATACAGACTCTGGTTTAAGATATTTGGCTGGAGTCCATTGAGAGTTCTGAATCCCTCTTCAAACAATGGCAGCTATTATTAAAATCTAGAGGCTTTCGCGTTAGATGCTTTCTCCAGCCCAGACACTGCTTCAGAGCTGCAACCTTCTAAATTCCAGGGCTAGAAAATTGATGCCGTTTTTGAGCTGATTTATTGAGAGTTTTCTTGATGTGGGTCAGGTTCCTGCAACATTTGGAAAGTGACGCCTATAACATCATTATTTCCCCCAAATAACCAAAATTATAGCTGGTAATTTGAGGCCAGTAAATTTCCCTGCAGCAGATGTTAAACTCTTTTAAAAGATGATTAACAATGAGAAACTTGGGCTCTATGGCAGAGCAGCCAATCAGGTGGTGTTGCTGAAGTCGTTGTGTGAGGTAGGGGGTGCATCCAGACCCCATGGGGTGGTGGGGAGCTCAGGCTGGAGACGGTAAAAGTCCACAGGTTGTGGTGTAAATCAAGGCTGTGGTCCTTGGTGGCTGGATGTGTGGTGGTTATGACAAGAGACTATGACAACAGACCCGGGTTCAAGGCTGCTTCTGACAGCGCTGTGACTCAGGCAAACTATTTCTCTTTTCTGGGATATAGTTTCCCCATCCTTTAAAATAAGGAGGGGGCACATTAGGTGGTCTCTAAGGTATTTTATTTTATTTTCTGAGTTTTAGACTGATTTATTCTACTACTTAAGAAGAATGCAAATAAATCATCTATTAACCTCCAAAGAATCTGCAGATTCTTAGATTTTAGTTTCTATAGATATTTAGATGAAGCAACCACTGAAAAAAACCAAGATAGTTATACAGTTATGATGATTGTCACTTTGTATTACCACTATCAGAAAATGTGGCAATGAGAAGGGGCGAGGGTGGATCCAGAGAGGCCACCTCTGGAATACTCAGACCAGATCTCTGGGACCAGATACACGTGCTTTCTGGCTGAGGACAGAACTCCATCAAAGTCCCCTTCAGAAATGTTATGGAGCTTTTTCTCATATTTCCAGCAGTTAAGTTCTCCAACTACTCCTCTCTTCTTCCCCTTTCTGGAGGGTTTTTACTTTTTGCATGCCTCCATCTCTTCTCCTCACACAAAGGGGAAATGACCCAGATCCTGCACCTCACAGCCCTTCAGTCACAGGGCTCTGGGAAGTAGAACTTAAGTTCTTCCAATCTCTCTGCCATGTTATAAGACCCAACACAGCAATCCTCTCACAGGAATCACCCATTCTTTCAATAAATATTTATTGAACACATACTAAGTGTCAGGTTCTTATGCTGACCCTGGAGATACAGTGTTGAACCAACAGCTTGGAACGCTCTAGGAGATGAAAGAAGGCCAGTGTAGCTGAAGCACAGTAAGTGAGGAGGAATGATACAAGACAAGATTGTAAAGGAAGGCAGGAGCTAGGTCATGTAAAGTCTAGGTGATCTGAGAGGTCATTTGCCCACCCACAGTCCTAAGGGAATTGGAACACAGAGAGACACAGTCCATTGGCTGAGGGAGGCCACATGGAGTTGAGACATCCCATAGACACTTCTCTGCTATCACACTGAATTCTTAAATCAGGTTTCAACACAGTGAAAATGGCTTTTTAATGAAGTTCTTTATTGAATTGCATGAGAAATATCTGGAGCAGAGGAAAGAGCATAGGCTTTGGATTCAGGCTTGAATTTGAATCTGGACCCTGCTAATTGCTGGGTAACACTGAACAGGCTAACTTTTACGACTTCAGATTCTCTCATCTGTACGATGAAGGTGGCAGTTTCCCGCTCATGGGCTTCTTAGGAGATGATAAACAACTTCATGTTTGCACAATCTATAGTTCCCTGTACTGCCTTCCCACCAAGCTCCATTTTATCATATGGGCATGTATATATTAGGGTTCTCAGTTGCAAGCAACAGAATCTACTCTGGATAGTTTAAGCTGTCAAGGAATGTATTAAGAGATATTGACTAACTCCCAGAATTTTCGAGAAGGCTGAAGAAACACTCTCAAGACTAAGCTTATAAGAACTCTTCTCCAACACTCAGAACTGACCCGATCTGGAAGCTGCTTCCCCCACTGATGACCTAGAAGCACCCAGCCTCTGCTGTCACCCACGCCAGTAATAATGGAAATCCCTGAGCCACAGAAGTTTCCAGTACTCAATTGGTGACCCATTTGTTCCAGGCAATATTCTGTTCACAAAGAATCTGTGTAATAAAGGTCTGGAAGTGCCCTGCTATTTCTGGCCACACCAGCTTGAGCCACTGCTTTTGGCTCTTCTCAAGGTGGGTCATCTGATTCTCCACAAGCTTAGTTTAAGGTGCACATTCTGTATTCAAAAACATTTGTTTTTAGTGTCAATCTGTCTTAACCAAAAAAGCCAAACCAGTTGCCATTGAGTTGATATCAACCCCATAGGATTTTCATGGTTGTGACGTTTCAGAAGTAGATGGCCAGGTCTTTCTTCTGAGGCACCTCTGGCTGTGTTCGAACAGTCAACCTTCTGGTTAGTAGCCACATGGTTAGCCATTTGTGCCACCTCCTACTAATCTCACCTTTCCAATCTCTAGCAGAGAACAAAGGTTAATTGTGCCCCTTGAGTTTTTTTTTCCTTTCAAGCAGCTTTTCACTTTTCTCTCTGTCTTTATCTTCACCCCTACAGGTCTTCTGTGTTTTACTCTTTATTTTTCTCCTTCTTCATTGCTTTAAAAAAAAATAAAATGGCAGACTTCAATTTCTGAAACAACACTTGAAATCATGGCGTCTAACGCTGTGTCCTACCCAAAGAGAGGATGTGGCTTTTCCAAGATCACTTAGCTATCTGAAGCCCCTTGTGACCGGAGAAGGTGGACTCAGGGGCTCTAGGTTCATGTTTCAGCTCAGCCACTGACAAGCTGGGGACCTGGGGCAGGGCATTTCCTGTACTAGTCTGGACTCTAGGCTAGCAGAAACACAGCTGGAACCAGCTTTGGCAAAAAGGGGACTTTATCTGGAGAGGCGGGACGGGGGCGCCGAGGAAGTTAGCAACCAGGGACTTGAAGTCACCCGAAGTCTCTCTCAGGCTTTGCCCCACTTTCTTTTACCTCAGATGGGCTTTCTTTACACCATGGGGACCATGGCTGCTGCCAGTTTCTGACTCATATTTCCCAGATACATCACTGAAAACGAAAAGGCTTCTCTCTTTAGCTCCAGCTTAAAAAGGGCTGTCATCATGTGACCCATTCTTTGGACCAATTGCAGAGGCTGAAAGGGTAGGAAGGGAACTGTGATTGGCTGACCCTAACAAAGTACCATGGCCAGGGGGTGGAGTCACATGCGGCGGAGCCATGTAGGTCTGAAGGGAGAGAAAGGAGGGATAGGGTGAAGTGTACAGGTATGGCCACCGGGGTGTCACTGGGAGCCAGGCAGCACTGAGGTTTGTGGGGCCTCCACATTCTATCTCTGGGTCTGCTGTATTTATCCCTCCCGAGTGGTGATGTAGAAGGAAAAATAGGTCTGAAGTAGAACAAATAGGATTTGCTTATGAAGAGAAGTCCCTAAATGTGCTTCCTAGAAAGAATAACACTTTGACATCAATTGTTCCGTGGATATGGGTCACCTGGAAGAAACTAGAATCCTGAGGGAATGAGACACAGGAGGCAATTTTTCAGGGTGAGACAAGAAATCAGTGTGGTAGCCTTGGGTGAGGCCCACCAATGGATGGCATACAATTGTGTTTTCTCTTGCCAGAAATGCTAAAACTCAACTCAGCTTCCTGGTGCTTGACTTTTTTTCCTTATTCAAATTCATCGTTTTTTGCTATCAGGTGCTGATGAGATGGTTCTGACTCACAGCAACCCTATGTACAATAGAATGAAACACTACCTGGTCCTGTGCCATCCTCACAATTCTTGCTGTGTTTGAGCCCATTGTTGTAGCCACTGTGTCAGTCCATCTTGTTGAGGGTCTTCCTCTCTTTTGCTGATCCTCTACTCTACCAAGCATGATGTCCTTCTCCAGGGACTGATCCCTCCTGATAACATGTCCAAAGTACTTCAGAGAAAGTCTCGCCATCCTCACTTCTAAGGAGCATTCTGGCTGTATTGCTTTCAAGACAGATTCGTTCGTTGTTTTGGTAGTCCATATTATATTCAATATTCTTCGTCGACACCATAATGCAAAGACATCAATCTTTCCTTGGTCTTCCTTATTCATTGTCAGGCTTACAAATGCACATGAGAAGATTGAAAATACTATGACTTGGGCCTGGCACATCTTAGTCCTTAAAATGACATCTTTGCTTTTTAACACTTTAAATAAGTCTTTTGCAGCAGATTTGCCCACTGCAATGTGTTGCTTGATTTCTTGACTGCTGCTTCCATGGGCGCTGATTGTAGATCCAAGTAAAATGAAATCCTTGACAACTTCAATGTTTTCTCCATTTATCAGAATGTTGCTTATTGGTCCAGTTGTGGGGATTTTTGTTTTATGTTGAGATGTAATCCACACTGAAGGCTGTGGTCTTTGATCTTCATCAGTAAGTGCTTCAGGTCCTCTTTGTTTTTAGCAAAGAAAGTTGTGTTATCTGCATATCACAGGTTGTTATTAATGAGTCTTCCTCCAATGCTGATGCCACGCTCTTCTTCGTATAGTCCAGCTTCTCTGATTATTTGCTCAGCATACAGACTGAATAAGTATAGTGAAAAGATACAACCCTGATGTACACTGTCATGGTTTGAATTGTGTCCCCCAAAAATACATGTATTAATTTGGCTGGGCCATGATTCCCAGTATTCTGTGATTGTCCACCATTTTGTCATCTGATGTGATTTTCCTATATGTTGTAAATCCTATCACTATGATGTTAATAAGATGGATTATCAGCAGTTTTATTGATGAGATCTACAAGATTAGATTGTGTCTCAAGTCAATCTTTTTTGAGATATAAAAGAGAGAAGCAACCAGAGAGACATGGGGACTTCATACCACCAAGAAAGCAGCGCATGGAGCAGAGTGTGTCCTTTGAACCTGGGGTTCCTGTGTGGAGAAGCTCCTAGTCCTGGGGGAAGATTGATGAAAAGGACCTTCCTCCAGAGCAGACAGAGAAAGCCTTCCCCTGGAGCCGACACCCTGAATTTGGACTTCTAGACTACTAGACGGTGAGAGAATAAACTTCTGTTTGTTAAAGCCATCCACTTGTGTTATTTCTGTTATAGCAGCACTGGATGACTAAGACACACACCTTTTCTGATTTTAAACCATGCAATATCCCCTTGTTCTGTTGGAAAGACTTCCTCTTGGTCTATGTAAAGGTTCTCCACGAGCACAATTTAAGTGTTCTGGAATTCCGATTCTTCGTAATGTTATCCATAATTTGTTATGATCCACATACTTGAATGCCTTTGCGTAGTCAATAAAATACAGGTAAACATCTTTCTGATATTCTCTGCTTTCAGCCATGATCCATCTGACATCAGCAATGATATCCCTGGTTCCATGTCCTCTTCTGAATCTGTCTTGAATTTCTAGCAGTTCCCTGTTGAAATTCTACTGCAACCATTTTTTAATTATCTTCAGAAAAATTTTACTTGTGCAATATTAATGATACTATTTGATAATTTCTGCGTTCAGTTGGATCAACTTTCTTTGAAATGTGTACAAATATGAGTCTTCCATCGGATGGCCAGGTAGCTGTCTTCCAGATTTCTTCCCATAGACGAGTAAGCACTTCTAGTGTTGCATCTGTTTGTTGAAACATCTCAACTGGTATTCCATCAATTCCTGGAGTCTCGTTTTTCGCCAATGCCTTCAGTGCAGCTTGGACTTCTTCCTTCAGTACCATTGGTTCTTGATCATATGCTGTCTCCTGAAATAGCTGAACATCAACCAATTCTTTTTGGTACAGTATCTAGACTGTAAGATAACCCATGAGCACATCAGATCTTGGCCCAAGAGTGTTGTTGTTGTTGGTATTAGTATCATTATTGCTATTATTATTATTTAATGCTTGCTAATGGAAAAGATAGCCTCAGGATCTTGAAGTGATTTTACTGCACTAGTAAGACCTAATCATGGAGTACCTTTAAGGTTTCAGGAAAGGGCTTTGTTTGAGAGAATTTTCTGAATAACTGATTGACCTAATCATGGAGTACCTTTAAGGTTTCAGGAAAGGGCTTTGTTTGAGAGAATTTTCTGAATAATTGATTGACTAATAAAAATACCCTTTTTGTTTAAATCTTAGGACTTAAGATCCTGATAGAATTTATTAGACTCTGTCCCAGTATCAGTAAGAAGGGTATAATGAACAGAGGCAACTCTGGAATCGGAAGTCAGGTATAAAGTTATTTGCCCTCTCTGAAATTAATTTTTTGCTTACTTGCATACATCCTGGCTCAAAAATGTCTGCTTTCTCTTCCACTTCTAGGCATTTTTGTAAAAGGTGGAAGTTTTTGGTTTATCATGAGTCACTAGCCACAAGGACTAGTGAATTTTTCAGTCCTATGTTATCAGGAGGGATCAGTCTCTGGAGAAGGACATCACACTTGGTAAAGTAGAGGGTCAGTGAAAGAGAGGAAGGTCTTCAATGAGATGGATTGACACTGTGGTTGCAACAATGGGCTGAAAGATAGCAATGGTTGCAAGGATGGCGCAGGACTGGGCAGTGTTTCATTCTGTTGTATGTAGTCGGAACTAACTCGACAGCACCTAACAACATGTTGCTTCTGAAGTGACCAGTGGCTGTTCTAGTTTTGTTCTGGGTTAGATTTTGTGGCTGACTAGAAACAAGTGATTATGTAGGTGTGAACAGGAAGAGAATGAGGCACTCACTGCTGAATCCTGAATTGCTGAAATCTGGCTGTGATGCAATGGGTGGACGTCAGTAAGCCACACGGAGTAAACATAGTGCATTATGGGGTAAGAGCCCCAGAAGGGAAGTAAGGCTGCGTTAAATTTGTATTTTACTTAGTATAAACGAAAACCAAGCCCATTGCCGTCCAGTCGATTCTGACTCACAAATGACCATATAGGACAGAGTAGAACTACCCCATAGGGTTTCTAAGGAGCAGCTGGTGGATCTGAACTGCTGACCTTTTGGTTAGCAGCCAAGCTCTTAACCACTGTGCCACCAGGGCTCTTACATTGTATAGTGAAGTTTTTAATTGTTCTAAGTAAATAGTCAAAATATATCTATCTGATTCATCAGATTCTGCACTTAAACATTCCCCCAAACACAATGTACCCCTTGAAAGAAGACAAAAATATAAGGATGTCTACATCCTGTAGTTCTACCAAACTGCCGTTTGTGAATGACACAGAGGATGCTGCCTATGATGACTGAGTTGTCCTCATTCTTGCACCAGGAAAACTGGGATGGGGGTTTATTGAGGCCTGAAGTCTAATGAGGCCTCTGCTCATGCATTTGCCTTGCTTATCTTGCAGAGGGCATGACCTCTGATAATGAACACAACTGATTCTTCTTTTAATAGCAGAGCTGCTCAGTGTATTAGTTTTCCAGTGCTGCAGTAACAAAGTAGCACACATTGAATGGCTTATAAAAACAGAAATTTATTGTCTCATAGTTCTGGAGGCTATGAGTCTACATTCAGGGTGTTGGCTGTGTTGATTCTTTCTGAGTTTCTGAAAGAGAATCTGTTCCATGCATCTCTTGTAGCCTCTTTGGCTTGTAGATGCATTACTCCAAATCTCTGCCTTTGTCTTCACATGACCATCTTCTCTCTGTTTATTCTCCTATTTTGTAAGGACACCACTTGTATTGGATTAGGACCCACCTTAACGTTATTATTGATGTTACCTTAACTGATAACATCTTTAAAGACCCTGTTGCCAAAGAAAGTCGTGTTCATGGGTACTGGAGGTTACAACTGCAACCTATCATTTTGGGTGATACAATTCAATCCATAATACTCAGAGATAGAATTCTGAACTTAATTACCAAAAGGGTTGGTTGAATTTAAGCTTAATGTAAACTGACCCCAGGGTTTCTTTTAGAAGTTGAGATTTTGAAGAAAATGCAGATAGTTTCTCTCTGAGGGTGTAGACATTGGAAGATCTCAAGTTCTGATTACCTAAGGTTTTATTATATTGAAGAAATTGGAGTGGGTGGAAGGTGGTAAAGAGAATTTGGAGTGGGTTGTTGTAAAACTAGAAACATAGGCAAAAGCCAGGCACAGACATGACTAAGACTAGCCTTAAAGATGTGCTGATAAATTCAGCCAGTTTTCAGAAAGCCTTCTCTAGCATGGTTTTTTCCCTGACACCCACTCTTGGTTGCATTAGGCGAATGTTACATTTCAGGGGAATTTATCAGCTGAATATACTACACCATCCATACAAACACAAAACACCCATTGAAAATAACTTCATTTAGAGAAATCAAATAGAAAGGGGCCCTCACATCCCATACAGACCCTGGTCAAAAGCACTATCATGAATCAGGAGGAATTTGTTACCCATGGATTAGGCATTAAACAAAGCCAGACTTTGATTTTTTCATCAGGCAGAGGGGAGTTGGTCTCATGTAAGTGAGCTTGGTCTCCATGTGTTCTGTGGCATGAGGTACATTGCTTTAATCTGCTGTGCTGTTTGGGGAGGAGAGAGCTACTTTGTATGGTTACATATAGCTGGAAGAGCCCAATGTGTCATGCCACTGTTCAGACTTCTCCCCATGCCACAGAATCATTAAGTTCTTCCCATCCAGACTGGCCTTTCTGCCTACCTCAATATAAGCTGGTCTTTTCCAACGTATGTCTTACCTCCTCTATGGAGTCTTTCTGCACTCCTGGGGTCCTCAAGTCTATTTTGTTTGATATTGTTTGTTTTCCCAACTTTCTTTTGATTAGTATTTGATGTATCTTTTTTCATCCTTTTCACCTTTAACCTTTCTGTTTCCTTAAGTTTAAAATATATCTTTTATAAATGACATATGGTTGTCTTTTTGACAATCTATGTCTTTTAAGTGATGAGATTAGTCTTTTTACATTTATTGTAATTAGACATATTTGGACTTGTTTCTCTCATTTTACTTTGTTCTTTTTATTGTCCTGCTTTTTCTACGACTCTTTTTTCTCCCCCTTCTTTTTTTATTGTACTTCAGGTGAAGGCTTACAGAACAAATAGTTTCTCATGAAACAGTAGTACACATATTGTTTTATGACACCGGTTAACAACCCCACAACATGGCAACCCTCTAATTTCTCAACCTTTTTTTTTTGGTGAAAATACACATAGCCAAAGATACACCATTTCAAAAATTTCTACATGCACAGTTCAGTGACATTGACTATGCTCTTCCAATTGTGCTGTTATTCTCATTTAAGATGAAGGCTTACAGAACAAAATAGTTTCTCATTTAACAGTTACTACAAATGTTGCCCTATGACAATGGTTAACAATCTCACAACACATCAACAGTATCCTTACTCAACCTTGGGTTCCCTATCACCAGCTTCCTTGTCCCGTTCTGCCTTCTGGCCCTTGTCACTGGACTACTGCACCTCGTTAGTCTCATTTGGTTTTACGGGGCTGTCCACTCCCATGCTGAACGGTGAACCTCGGAGATACCATCACCACTGAGCTAAAAGGGTGTCTGGGGGCCATACTCTCAGGGTTTCTCCAGTCTCCTTTAGGCCAGTAAATCTGCTCCTTTTTTTGTGAGTTAGAATTATGTTCTACTTCCTTCTCCAGCTCTGTCCAGAACCCTCTGTTGTGATCCCGGTCAGAGCAGTCAGTGGTGGTAGCTGGGCACCATCTAGCTGTACTGGACTCAGTCTGGTGGAGGCCTTGGTAGCTGTGGACAATTAATCCTTCAGACTAATCTTTTCCTTGTATCCTGTTCTCTTCATTCTCCCTTGCTCCCGAAGGGATGAGACCAGTGGAGTATCTTAGATGGCCACTCACAGGCTTTTAAGACCCCAGACACTACTCACCAAGGTAGAATGTAGAGCATTGTCTTTATAAGCTGTGTTATGCCAATTGAGCTAGATGTTCCCCGAGACCATGGTCCCCACAGCCCTCCGCCCAGCAATTCAGTCCCTCGGGGAGTTTGGATGTGTCTATGGGGCTTCCATGACCTTTCCTTGTCCAAGTTGTGCTAGTTTCCCCTGTATTGTGTACTGTCTCACCCTTCACCCAAGATACCACTTATCTATTGCCTATTTAGTACTCCCCCCTCCCCATCCCTGGTAACCAACAAAGATTGTTACATTTTGTGTGTGAACTTTTTCATGGGTTTGTACAATAGAGGTCTTATACAATATTTGTCCTTTTGTGATTGACTTATTTCACTCAGCATAATGTCCTCCAGTTTCATCCATGTTATGAGATGCTTCACAGATTCATTGTTGTTCTTTCTCGTTGCATAGTACTCCATTGTGTGTATGTACCATAGTTTGTTTATCCATTCATCTGTTGATGGGCATCTAAGTTGTTGCCATTGTTTTGCTATTATGAATAAAGCTGCCATGAACATAGGTGTGCGTATGTCTATTCGAGTGACGACTCTTATTTCTCTAGGATATATTCCTAGGAGTGGGATTGCTGGATTGAATGGTATGTCTATTTCTAGCTTTCTGAGGAAATGCCATATCATTTTCCAAAATGGTTGTAACATTTTGCATTCCCACCAGCAATGCATAAGAGTTCCCATCTCCCTGCAGCCCCTCCAACATTTGTTATTTCCTGTGTTTTTGATTCGGGCCAGTAATGCTGGGGTGAGATGGTATCTCATTGTGGTTTTAATTTGCATTTCTCTAATGGCTAGTGATTGCGAGCATTTCCTCATGTGTCTGCTGGCCATTTGAATGTCTTCTTTAGTGAAATGTCTATTCATTTCTTTTGTCCATTTTTTAATAGGATTATTTGTCTTTTTGTTGTAGAGGTGTTGGATTTTCTTGTAGATTATGGAGATTAGACCTTTGTCTGACTTGTACTGTCCAAAAATTTTTTCCCAGTCTGTAGGTTGTCTTTTCACTCTTTTGGTGAAGTCTTTTGAAGAGCATAGGTGTTTGATTTTTAGAAGATCCCAATTATCTAGCTTATCTATTGGGGTTTGTGCATTGATGGTTATGGTTTGTATCCTGTTAATGCCATGTATTAAGACCTGAAGTGTTGGTCCTAGTTTTTCTTCTGTGAACTTTATAGTTTTAGGTTTTATATTCAGGTCTTTGATCCATTTTGAAGTAGTTTTTGTATACGGCATGAGGTATGGGTCCTGTTTCATTTTTTTGCAGATGGATATCCAGTTTTGCCAGCACCATTTGTTAAAAAGACTGTCTTTTCCCCATTTGATGGACTTTGGGCCCTTGTTGAAGATCAGGTGACCGTAGGTGGATGGATTTACATCTGGGTTCTCAATTCTGTTCCATTGGTCAGTGTATCTGTCATTGTACCAGTACCAGGCTGTTTTGACTACTGTAGCTGTATAGTAGGTTCTGAAGTCAGGTAGTGTGAGTCCTCCAACTTTCTTCTTCTTCTTCAGTAGTGCTTTACTTATTCGGGCCTTCTTCCCTATCCATATAAAGTTAATGATTAGTTTTTCCATCTCTTTGAAGAATGTTGTTGGTATTTGGATTGGGATTGCATTGTATTTGTAAATTGTTTTGGGTAGAATTGTCATTTTCACAATGTTGAGTCTGCCTATCCATGAGCATGGTATGTTTTTCCATTTATGTAGATCCCTTTGGGTTTCTTGCAGTAGTGTTTTGTAGTTTTCTTTGTATAGGTCTTTTACATCCCTGGTCAGATTTATTCCTAACTATTTTATCCTTTTAGGGGCTATTGAAAATGGTATTGTTTTCCTGATTTCCTTTTCATCATTCTCCTTATTGGTGTATACGAATCCAACTGATTTTTGAATGTTTATCTTGTATCCTGCTACCCTGCTGAATCTTTCTGTTACTTCCAGTAGATTTCTCATGGTGTCTTTAGGGTTTTCTATGTATAGTATCATATCATCTATAAACAGGGACAGTTTAACTTCTTCATTACCAATTTGGATGCCCTTTATTTCTTTTTCTTGCCTTATTGCTCTAGCTAGGACTTCCAGCACAACGTTAAATAGGAGTGGTGATAAAGGGCATCCTTGTCTTGTTCCTGTTTTCAAGGAGAATGTTTTCAGCCTCTCTCCATTAACAATGATATTGGCCATTGGTTTTGCATAGATGCCCTTTATTATGTTGAGAAATTTCCCTTCTATACCTATTTTATTGAGAGTTTTGATCAGGAATGGGTGTTGGACTTCGTCAGATGCCTTTTCTGCATCAATGGAGATGATCATGTGATTTTTTTCTTTCCTTTTATTTATGTGGTAGATTACGTTGATTGATTTTCTAATGTTGAACCATCCTTGCATACCTGGTATGAATCCTACTTGGTTGTGGTGTATTATTTTTTTGATATGATGCTGAATTCTATTAGCTAGAATTTTGTTAAGAATTTTTGCATCTATATTCATGAGAGATATTGGTCTGTAATTTTCTTTTTTGTGACGTCTTTGCCTGGTTTTGGTATCAGCATTATGCTGGCTTCATAGAATGAATTTGGAAGTGTTGCTTCCTCTTCTATGCTCTGAAATAGCTTGAGCAGAACTGGTACAAGCTCTTCTGTAAATGTTTTGTAGAATTCTCCAGTGAAGCCATCTGGGCCATGGCTTTTTTTGGTTGGGGTTTTTTTTTTTATCACCTTTTCAATCTCTTCTCTTGTTATGGGTCTGCTCAGATTTTCAACATCACTTTGTTGTAGTTTGGGTAGGCTATGTGTTTCTAGAAATTTATCCATTTCCTCTAGGTTTTCAAATTTGTTGGAATATAGTTTTTCATAATATTCTGTTATAATCCTTTTTATTTCAGTTGGGTCTTTTGTAATGTCCCCCATTTCATTTCTTATTTGTGTTATTGGTGTCCTCTCCTGTTTTTCTTTTGTCAGTCTGGCCAGTGGTTTGTCAATTCTTTCAAAGAACCAACTTTTGGTTTTGTTGATTCTTTCTCTTGTTTTTCTCTTCTCTATTTCATTTATTTCTGCTGTGATCTTTACTATTTCCCTTCTTCCAGTGGTTGTGGGCTTTTTTTGCTGTTCTCTTTCTATTTGTTTGAGTTCTGTAGTTAATGTTTTGATTTTGTCCCTTTCTTCTTTTTTGATGTGTGCATCTATTGCTATAAATTGTCCTCTGAGGACCGCCTTTGCTGTGTCCCAATGGTTTTGGCATGATGTGTTTTCATTCTCATTTGATTCTAGGAATTTTTTGATTCCATCTCTGATTTCTTCTATTACCCAGTGATGTGTAAGCAGGGTATTATTCAGTTTCCATGTAATTGATTTTTTTTCCTTGCTCTTTCTATTGTTAATTTCTACGTTGATGGCATTGTGGTCAGAGAAGATACTTTGAATTATCTCAACGTTTTGGATCTTGTTGAGGATTGCTCTGTGGCATAAGATGTGGTCTATTCTGGAGAACGTTCCATGTGCATTGGAAAAGAATGTGTACTTTGCAGCGGTTGGATGGAGTGTTCTATATATGTCCATGAGGTCAAGTTGGCTGATTGTGTCCTTTAGGTCTTCTGTATCTTTGCTGAGTTTCTTCTTAGTTGTTCTGTCCTTTACTGAGAGTGGTGTGTTGAAGTCTCCTACTATTATTGTGGAACTGTCAATTTCTCTTTTCAGTGCTGTTAGAGTTTTTTTTATGTATTTTGGAGTGCTGTCATTGGGTGTGTAGATGTTTATTATGGTTATGTCTTCATGATGGATCGTCCCCTTAATCATTATATAGTGTCCTTCTTTGTCTTTTATGGTAGATTTCCTTTTAAAGTCTATTTTATCTGAGATTAGAATTGCCACTCCTGCTCTTTTTTGGTAGTTGTTAGCTTGATATATATTTTTCCAACCTTTGACTTTTAATAAATTCACCTCTTAGTTTCTAAGGTGTGTCTCTTGTAGACAGCATATTGATGGATCCCGTTTTCTTATCCATTCTGTCACTCTCTGTCTCTTCATGGGTGCATTGTGTCCATTTACATTCAGTGTAATTATTGATAGATGTGAGTTTGTTGCTGTCATTTTGTAGTGCTTTTTCTTGTGGTGCTGAAGTTTTCTTTGTTCTTACTCTTTCGTGCTGAGTTACTCTGTTTGTGGATTTTTTTTTCATTTCTTTTGTTTTTGTAGGTTTTGTTTTTGCTGAGACTTTGTGTTTTTCCTCTTTTTTTTTATGAGTATGTTTGTTAACTTTGAATTTTACCCTTATCTTTCTAAGTTTGAAGCAGTCTACCATTACTTGGTATCGCCTTGCCTTCCTCTCCATTAGACGGTTCTATATCTATGCTGTTTATTCCCTCTTTTATTGTGTTGATGTTGTTGTCATTTACTGATTAACTGCTCTGATTCCATGTTGTATGTCTTTTGGTTTTGGACAGTCCTTGAGAGTTCATTTCCTAGATTGGTATCTGGCTGGTACGATCCTGCATCCTAGATTCTGCCTGTGAGCTGAAGCTGTTTGTCCTCAGATCGAAGAACTCCCTTTAATAGTTCTTGTAAGTTTGGTTTGACTTTTACATATTCCCTTAATTTCTGTTTATCTGTAAATGACCTAATTTCACCATCAAATTTGAACGAGAGTTTTGCAGGATATATTATTCTTGGCTGGCAATTTTTTTCTTTCAAGATTTTATATATGTCATCCCATTTCCTTCTTGCCTGCATGGTTTCTGCCGAATAATCTGAGCTTAGTCTTATTGTTTCTCCTCTGTATGTGACTTCTTGTTTTTCATTAGCTGCTCTCAGGATTCTTTGTTTGTCTTTGGTTTTGGTGAGTGTGGTTACGGTATGCCTTGGTGATTTTCTTTTGGGGTCTCTCCTACATGGGGTTCGTTGAGCTTCTTGGATGGCCAGCTTTTCATCTTTCATGATATTGGGGAAGTTTTCTGTCAGCAGTTCTTCAATGATCCTCTCTGTGTTTTCTGTTTTCTCCCCCCTGTTCTGGAATTCCAATCACCCGAAAATCTTTGCTTTTGATTGTATCCCACCTAACTCTCAGCGTCTCTTCATTTTTCTTTGTTCTTTTTTCTGAGTTTTCCTGAAACAGAGTTGTATCCAAGTGTTTATCTTCAATTCCACTTATCCTGTCTTCCACCATTTCAAATCTCCTTCTCAGCCCATCTATGACACCGTCCATTTCTGAAATCTTGTTGTTTATCTTTTGGATTTCTAATTGTTGTCTTTGTATAATTTCTAGTTGTGAATTTGTTTTGGTATTTTGTTCCTTCATTATTTCCCCAAATTCTCCCATTTTCTTGTCTGTATTTTCCATGAATTTGTCTATTTTTTCCTCATGTTTGTCAGCTTTTTGCCTCAGCTCTTGGATAATTCTGAGTATTAGAGATTTGAATTCCCTATCAGGTAGTTCTAGTGCATTTTCTTCCACTGGAGAGTCATCTGGTGTTTTATTTTGGCCACCTACTGGAACCATCCTGTCTGTTTTTGTAAATGTTTTGATATTGTCTGCTGTCTTCGGGGCATTCAGTAGTTATTTTTCTCATTTATTGATTGTAGATTTTTTTGTTTTGTCCCTTTTAAAAAAAAAATTTGACTATGTCTGTGCAGGCGGACTGTGTGTTCTTTGTTGTTTGGTCATCTGTGGGCACAATACTTTTCACCTCCTTCTTCAATTGGAAGGGTCAGTCACTCAGATATGGTACAGCAGGGCAGGTCTAGCTGAAGAGGAGTTATTGGGATGGGTTGTTTGTGGCACTTACTACAGCCACCACAGCGGGTTGGTAATCAGTACAGGGCAGGTTCCTGTAGGCCATGTCTATGCTGCTTGGTGGTGTGATGTCAAACGCACGGTGCAGGTAGGCAGGATGCAGTGGGGAGATTGTTATGTGTGGAGCTAAGATGGATATGGGAGAGAGGAGAGAGGAACAGGAGCCAAAAACATACAAACAAACAAAAAAGAATGCTAAGGGAGCTTGCTGTTGGAGTGGAGAGATGAGGGACTATGAAATGGAGAAAAACTGAAAGGGGAAGAGGAAGAAAAGAGAAGAAAAGAATGAATAAATAAAAATCGGAAAGGTTAAAGAACCGCATAGTTCCCAGGGATCCCACCAGTGCAGCTATGAGGTCTGGGGAAGTCACTCTCAGGTGTTGCAGTACAGCCTGGCTAGAAGGCGTAGAAGTATACAACGCCAGGTATTCAGGGAACAGAAAGAGAAGGAAGATATAGAGAGACGAGAAACTGAGCAATGAAGAAAGACAAAAAGGGAAAAAGAGGGAAAAGAAAACAAAACAAATTAAAAAAAAAAAGAACAAGAAAGGCCCCCCAGAAAAACAGAAAAAAAAGAAAAAAAAAAAACAACTAAAAAAGAGATGCCCTCAGGGATCCCTCTGCACACCTGTGCAAGCCGAGGGGGAAGTCTCCTTGCCACAGAGCACCGCCTGGCCAGAAAGGGCTCCCAACTGAAGAAAAGGAAAAGAAAACAAACAAACAGTTCAGGACAAACAAACGAACAAAAGCCCTGGGATCCCACCAGTGCAGCAGCCCAGACCGGGAAGCAGCTCCACACTCGAATGGAGCTCCATAGTCCCTCAGGAAGAAGCAAAGATGGTGCACAGAGGCAAGTATTTGAGTGAAAGGAGGGGGAGGTGGTGAGAGGTAAGGAAGAAATCAAAAGAAGCAGAAAAAAAAAGCAACAGTAGCAGCCAATAAATGGCACTCAGAGAGCCAGCTAGTGCGGGCTGGTGCTTCTCGGACAAGAGACTGTGTCCACAGGAAGGAGAGGGGGCCGAGTGTGGGTGAAGAAGGGTAGGGAGTGGGAAAGCGTATATTACAAATTACCAGAGCTCTGCAGCCCCTCAGGAAGAAGCAAAGATGGCTCACAGAGCTAGGTATTTGATCGAAAAGAGGGGGAGGTGGTGAGAGGTAAGGAAGAAATCAAAAGAAGTGGAAAAAAAGCAACACCAGCAGCCAACAAATGACACTCAGAGAGCCGGCCTGTTTGGGTGTGTGGAATCCAAGCAGCCGGTGTTTCCCGGTCGAGAGATTGTGGCCGCAGGAAGCAGAGGAGGCCGAGCTGGGGTGAAGAAGGGTGGGGGGTGGGAAAGCGTATATCACAGATTACCAGTTGTTTTGTCTGCTGCTGGACGCTCCGTGAGGCTGGTTTCTTGTACCCCATTTGCTGGTTTCTGATAGGAGTCCAAGATGGCGGATCCGCACTGCATTAGTTGGTAGGGGACCTCCGCATGAATCTCTCCTCACTCTCCGTTCTCTGTCAGTTTTCTCACTCCATTTGGTGCTTGGCTGAGTTCTTTATTTCTTCATTTGATGTTTTAGGGTTTCAGGATTGTTGTATTCTCTGTTCGGCTTAGTTTTTCAGATCTTTGCTGAGGAGGGATGGCGTGGTGCTTCTGCTTAGAGCACCATTTTCTCTACCTTTCTTAACCCTCCTTTTTAGATTATATTTGTTTTCTTACTCCGTTTACTGACTTGGATGTTATACATGTCTTCTATTCTTTCACTGAAATTTTATCATGCCTATGAAACACACTGTAAGTTAGTCAATGTTTTAACCCTCTTCCTAAATAATACACGAATCTTGAAAGACATTAACTCTTTGTGCACACCTTCTGGATTTATATTCTTTTTTGTCCAGTTTAAAAAAAAACTCACAACATACATATTATAATTTTTATTTAGAAAATTTCATTTTGGATTTAAATACATGTTTATTAATCTCTTTGTTCATCAATCATTCTTGCATCTTGGATGTTCTATCTGGGATCATTTTTTTTTTTTTTCCTAAAGTATATTCTTTGGAAGATTCCCCCCGCCCCAATGTCTTGTCCTGGTGGTGCAGTGGTTAAAGTGCTCCACTGCTTACCGAAAGGTCAGCAGTTTGAATCCACCAGCCCCTCCATGGGAGAAAGATGTGGTAGTCTGCTTCTGTAAAGATTATAGCCTTAGAAACCCTATGGGGCAGTTCTACTCTGTCCTGTAGGGTTGCTATGAGTCAGAATTGACTTGACGGCAAAGGATTTGGTTTTTTATTACGTCTTGTTGGTGTTACTGTTAATTTTTGTATATCTGAAAATGTCTTTATTTCACCCTAGTTCTAAAAGAGAATTTTTCCAGGTACATAAATCTAGGTTGATAATTATTTTCTTTGAGTATTTTGAAGATTACTTCCATATTTGCTATTAAGAATTATGCTGTCTAGTTGTTATGCCTTTTTTGGATGATCTATCCTTTCTCTCTCTGGCTGCTTTAATATTCTCTTTATTGCTGGTGTTCTATAGTTTCACTATCATATATCCAGATGTGAATTTTTAAAAAATATATCATCCTTAGTATATTTAATATTTCCTGTACCTGTGGATTCATGTCTTTTTATTAGTTCTAGAGACAGTGGGGCCATTATCTCTTTAACTATCACCTCTTCTCCATCTTCTTTTTTTCTTTCCTTCTTGGACTCTGATTGGAGTATTTCTCATTCTAGCTCCCTTGTCTCTTAATGGCCTCTGGTCCCCATTTGTCTTCCCCTGTTTTCTACACCTACAAAACTTGTTGCTTATACTATAATTTGTATACAGACATTGTTTCTTTGGCCATTTTAGGTTTTAGTCTTGTCTCCCTGACTAGCCTGAAAGCACCTTGAGGAGAGTGCTCCTGTCTTATGTGCCATCTGTATTCGTACAGCACTTAGTTCAGTGCTTGATACAGTAATTGGTCAATAAATACATGATCAATACAGGCTCATTATTCATACTCCCAAATTATACCTGTGGGATGAAGAATTACTTTACCCAAGGAATTTTTGAATATTTGATGTTTTGAAACCCATGTGAAACTGTTCACTACCAATTAGTAAGTAAACGCATGTAAGCCCAAGCATACCTTGCTTAATGTAAGCCCATGGGTACCTTGCTTTCTGATTAATCTGTCCCTGTGCTTCCCTAAGTTCTGTGAGTCATTCCAGTGAACTACTGAACCTTAAGGGGTAATGGGAACCTCCGAATTTGTAGCCATCAGGTCAGAAGTTCAGGTGGCCTGGAACACCTGAACTTGTGGCTGATGTCTGAAATTTTGGGTAGATTTGATAGACTGGAGGACTGTACCCTCTAATGTGTGAAATCTGACCTAGCTCCAGGTGATTAGAGTTAAAAGAACTGCTTTGCAGTTAGTGTCTGAATTGAATTGAGAACTGTAGCCCGAGTATTAAGAGCCAGATGAGTGCATTGGGCCAGGGCACACTCATTCTCTCTCTATACGTCCTTGGAGGGCATAGGGCCTTGTTTGACTTGCTTCAGCTCACTTCCTTGGATTGCACTTTTTACCTTCATGATCCTTCCAGGCCAGGTTGCAAGACTTATCTGTGTCATTGGAACCCACCTCTTGTCTTCCCCATCTAATCTTTTCAGACCAGCCCTGTTTAGGTACCATTCACAGTCCAGAAATACAGTTCCAAGAGCAGAACTTGGAACTGCTTGGGGTTGACTGCCACCTGTGAACAGCAATTTAGAGTCTGAAGCGTGGCTCCACCACTTACTAGCTGTGTGACCCTGGGCTCTGTGCCTTAGTTTATTATCTGTAAAATGGGAACAATGTGGTTACAAAAAATAATTGTGATAATGAATGTGAAAGTGCTTAACAAATATCAGGTACAGTTTTTGCCTGCAAAACTACATTAAATGATGGCTGTAGCCATTAAACATTGGAAACATAGGAAATAGCCTTATAAACCAGCTTTGGAAAAATAAATTTAAAGCTACATTATTCTGCTTGTTTCTTTAAAGTTTTTCTCTTTTTCCAATCTCTATCAATCTGACTTTAATCAAAAAGTGCTGAAAGGGGAAAAGAACACAGATTTTTTTGGGTTGCAAAAAAAAAAAAAAAAGAGGAATTGAGCCATTTATTTAAAATTCTGAGTACCTTCAAACTATTTGAAACTCTGTTTCTCCTTTAAATCATGTTGCTCCTTAGTTAATAGGTAAGATTACAGCCAGGACGCACAGAGCAACAGGAAATAAGGGAGAGGATTTAAAACATAAAAGTTGTCAAGCTTCAAGAACTCTGAATTCCATCTCAAGTACAAGCATCCTGCCCCTTAAGCCTTTGGTGAGGCCACTGCATTCATATGGATCTTCTTCTCTGTTGCAAACTGTTTGAAACCCAAGCCACATGAAAACTTCACCTCCCCACCCTGGCGACCTCCCTCCAGCTTCCCGTACACCAGTTCCTGCTGTCTGTGATGTCTAAGAACCTCGGAATCTTGAAGTTTTTGTAAGAAGCAATTTCAACCTCAGACACTCTTATGGCAGCAGCAGTAGAGCAAGTGATATCATAACAATGGATGTCCCTTGTCTTTTTTTTTTTTTAATAAGTCATTGTTATAGACATAGGGTCATTTCAACAACACATTGCCCTGTCAGGTGAATAGGAGGAATTGAACCCCCATTTTATAGATGAGAAAACTGAGACTGGCCTGAAGTCACAGAGCCTGTAAACGGTTGAGGTGGAATGACATCTCAGGTTTCTTATCTTTATTATTCTTCTCCGAGAACTGTGTGGGGCTGGAGCAGTTATACCACCATCGTCTATCAAAAAAGATCCGAAGATCATGGGCCTCCAAGTGATTTAAAAATTCCTATAAGATTTAAGCCAGCTATAAACCCCATTTCATCAATAAGAAGACTGAGGCCCCAGGACTTACCCGTGTATCTACTCACAGTGGTTGTTTTCAAGCCTGGGTTTTGTGGCTTCTGTTCCACACTCAAAAGGGATTTAGAACTCTGATTCTTTTAAAGAGTGGAAATCCATATGTGATGTAAATGGAGGACTTACCTAGTAATTGAAACAATTGCTTTCACTCACTGAACTCTCTCCATTCTATACAACGCTTTCACATTCTTCATCTTATTTGGCCAAGATAACCCAGTGCCAAGACAATTAACCAAAACATTGCCCATCTTCGTGGAAACCAGTGTTCTATAGGTATTTCTGCAAACTCTCTCATTTCACAGATGGAGAAATTGAGTCACAGAAAGCAGTTTTCCCAAACAGAGTTGACCCAGAAATAGAGTTGCTCTTCTTCTCGCTCTAAATCACCACCCACATGCTGTGTCACTTTACTCTCTGGGTAGAAACTTGAATCATGGGAGGACCCTTGCTTTGGGAGTCAGACCTGGGTTCAAGTCCTGGTGTTGGTGCCAACTAACTGAGTGAACTTGGAAAGTCACTTTCCCTCTCTAAGCTATTTACTTTCCTCATCTGTAAAATGGGGATAAATAGTACCTACCTAAAAGGGTTTCTGATAAAATATAAATGGGATTGTGCTGAATTCAATGCCTGTTATGTAGAGTATGCTTAATAAATATTACTTGAATTTGAGTCTTTCTAGGACTTAGTTTTCTTATCTGTGAAAGAGGCATAGTGATCCCTGTCCTGCCTTCTCCATAGGATTCTTCAAAAGCCTCAAATGAGACTGTGGATTTGAGAAGTAATGCAAAATGCTTTGAAATTGTGAGGACTGTATTAGTTGAAACTGTGTGGAAGTTACTGATATTCCTTTACAAGTAGAATCCTAGGTACGTATCAGCCGTTGCTCATGGAATCCAAAGCCCCTCTTAGATTAGAAAGTATTACTAGCACCATTTTACAGACAGAGCCGCTGAGGACTGAATTGCTGATATCAACACAGAATGTAGAAGTGGGGTCAGGCATGGAAACTGAGAATTATACTAGAAGGTTTTAAGTGCCCAAAGAGAAGCATGAGGAGGCAAAAGAGTTCATATTCTCCCCTATCAGGGAAGGTTCACAGAGGGTGAGTGTCTGTGTTGGGTCTTGAAAGGTAGGTAAGATGGGAAATACTAGAGGGCAATACCAGAAACACTGAAAACGTAGGCATGGGAAAAGTAGAAAAGATAACGAGTCCTCTCATTTGGCTAATTAGAGCCAGGGATTAGGAGAAATAACAGCCATCAGAAAGAGTCCTGACCAAGCATCTAGCCTCTAGTCTACCAAGAGAATGGACTAGAAGGTTCTGGAAGTATGACAGGAAGAAAGATTTCACCCAAGCTCTGGTTCATGGGGGGAGGGAGCCCAAGTTAAGGATTTAGGATGAAACTGCATTTCCCATGTTCGTATGAGGTGAGGCTGGAGCCATTTCATTTGGTTGTTAGCTGAAAAGAGTCCCCAGAGGGCTGCAGGGACCAAGAGATTCAGGCTACTGGAGGCCGGAGAGGGTCTGTCACCTGGGTGGTGAAGGGAGGGTGCTCCAACCACATGTGGCTAACAGAAACCACCACCCTCCCAGGAAGCAAGAGGGAGGATGTGCCCACAGGAGAGGAAGCAGCCCTTCACAGCTGACGATTCTGGGGGCTTCAAGGAGCTGCCAAGAGCCTGGGGAAGGAAAGAAACTCCCTCTCCCACCCATTTCTCTCCTCTTCCCCAAGGCTATTCTGGGAAGAAGGGGCTGTGAGGACTGGAGCTGGGGGAGGAGCAGGCTTTGTCTTGGTTTTCTCCACCTTATCTCCCTGACCCTATTTTCCTGCCTTTCACCTTTGCTGCCATGTTGGCCTTCAAATGGGAGAGTGACCTTGACAGAGAAAGGCAGGGACACCCTGAAGAAAGGTCTCCCCTCTTCAACTTCTCCTGGGCCCAGCACATATGTAGCCTCACTGACCGGGTTCTTACAAAAGACTGCTGGAGCCTACACCCAATGAGAGTTGCTGGAGCTTTGTGGAGAAGAGAAAACGAGATAAGGTATATGACAGCCTTCTGCTGACCATACAGTCCTATGTATAGTGCAGCTACCTGGAAGCCAGGGGAAGCAGTGGCAACTGAGCAAGGAAGGTGGAGGTCAAAGGTCAAAGAGATCCCAGCTGCTCCATCTCACTCTAGTCCCCACAGTGTTGCCACCACTGATCTGATTCTCCATGTCACACACCCATTCGCTTGGGTCTTCTCCCAGGCAGTGCCTTACCCCAGTTAGAGGAAATTAAGGGGCTGGCCCAGGTCCCACACTAAGGCATGAGTCTTGACTGCTGCCTCCTCCCTTCTTGCCCCATCAGGTGATGAGTTGACTTCCCTGAAGGTTAGCAAATGGGGCAACGCTGAGATTTCTCTGACCTTTTCCTTTATTGTTATTGTTGTTGGAGGTTATTTTGTTATCGTTGCTGTTAGGTACTATTCAGTCAACTTCAGACTCATACCAACCCCAGGCGACAGAGTAGAACTGCCTTGTAGGGTTTTCTAGGCTATAATTATTAGGGGAGAGATCACCAGGTCTTTCTCCTGCAGAGCCACTGAGTAGGTTTGAGCCACCAACCTTTGGTTAAGCAGTTGAGCACTTAACCATTGCACCACCAGAGCTCTTGTATTAGCATTTTATTTTCTCATGATTGCTGCCTGGGCTTCAGCACAGAAAAGTTAGGTAGGCATTTTCTGGGTGGCAAAGTACGAGGCCTGCTGTGGGCAATATGATGAGGGGTGGCGAGAGCCTAGAGCAGAGACCCAAACCATCCACTGCTGTGGAGTCGATTCCAAATCATAGCGACCCCCATAGGGCTTCCAAGGCTGTAAATCTCTACTGAATCAGGCTGCCACCTCTTCCTCTCGAGGAGCTCCTGGTGATTTCAAACCACCAACCTTTCAGTTAGCACTCTAGCACTTTAACCACTGTGCCACCAGTGCTCAGTGACAATGACAGTGCTCTCCAAATATTCTAAGTGCTTCCTGTATGTTTCCCAGGGCATTTCCCAGCCTTCTTTGTGGTTAAGGTAGGGTCACTTGACTAGCTGGCCAATGAGAAGAATGCCCTGTCTTACTTTTCCATACCCCTTTTCCCCTCCTGGAAACCCTGCTGGTGCAGTGGTTAAGTGCTACGGCTGCTAACCAAAATGTTGCTAACCAAAATGTTGGCAGTTCGAATCCACCAGCTGCTCCTCGGAAACTCTATGGGGCAGCTCTGCTCTGTCCTATGGGGTTGCTATGGGTCAGAATCAACTCGGTGGCAACAGATTTCCCCTGCTAGGAGCCCTGGTGGCCCAGTGGTTAAAAGTTAGGCTGCTAATCAAAAAGTCGGCAGTTTGAATCCACCAGCTGCTCCCTGGAAACTCCCTGGGGCAGTTCTACTCTGTTCTACAGGGTCACTCTGAATTGGAATCAACACAATGATGGCTTTGGATTTTGGTTTTTCCCCTGCTGTGGCAACGTTGGAGATCCCATGTTCTGGATAGCCTAACTATAAGATGGAGAAAGACTGTCCAACCTTCACTGGAATTTTCCTGAGTGAGAAATAAGCCTTTATAGTGCTAAGCCATTAGGTTACTATTGTAGCAGCTAACATTAATTACTTTGGTCCAAAGAGGAGACCAAAACCCCATTGAACCTGCTCTATGTGTGCTCTGGATAGGAGACTTAGTGGCAATAAAATTATTGAGACTTTGTATAAACCGCTTGCTGTCAAGTTGACTCCGGTTCATGGCGACCCCATGTGTGTCAGAGTAGAATGGTGTTCCTTAGGGTTTTCAATGGCTGTTTTTTTGGAAGTAGATCGCCAGGCCTTTCTTTCAAGGAGCCATCAACCTTTCAGTTAGCAGCCAAGGGCCTTAACTGTTTTTTGCACCACTCAGGGACTCCAAAGCTGCCCCTTATTCTAACCAGGTTGTCATTGCTCAATGGGTGTTTGTTCTCCTCCTTGGGATGTGTCCATTTGCTAGCCACATCCTTTATAGTTAACCCACTTAAGTGCTGGTTCTGTTTTTCTGTATTGTTTTTAATCTATTTTTAATAATAGATAAAATATATATACAAGTTTCAAACATTAAAAAATATTTAAAGGTATAAAAAAGGCTCTCTCCACTCTGTCCTCCATCTGCTCAGTTCCCATTTCACTCAACGAATAATCACGGTTATTCGTTTATTATTTCCATTCAAATTTTATTCTGTAAATTTACAAGGTAATCAAAATATGCATTCCTTTTTTCTTTGCTTTTCTCACAAATGTTGTCACACTATGCCACATTCTGTTTTTATCACTTAATACATCTTGGAGGTATTTCCATGCAATAATCATAAAGATCCTGCCTCCCTCCCTCCATCCTTCCTTCCTTCTCTGTCTCTCTCTCCAAAAGAGTCATAGTATTCCATTTTAAGGATGTACCATGATTTCTTTAACTAGTTCCCCATTGACAGATATTTCTGGTTTTTCCAATCTTTTATTATTACAAACAGTACTGCAAAGAACAGCTTCCACATAGATAATTTTGTGTATATGCAAGTATATCTGTAGGATGAATTCCTAAAAGGAGAATTGCTGAGTCAAAGGCAATGTGTATTTTTAATTTTGATAGATACCAAATTGCCCTATACAGGGCTTGTACCAATTTCTATTCCTCTTAGCAGTATATCCGAGTATCACTCTCTACACAGTTTCACCAATAGAATGTATGCTTAAATTTTCAAAATTTTGCCAGTCTAATAGGAGAAAAGTGGAATTAATAGTTTTAATTTACATTTTTCTCATCATGAGTGAAGTTGTCCCTATTTTAAAATGCTTAAGAGAGATTTGTAGTTCTTTTTTGTGAATTATATGTTCATATCCTTTGTCTATTTTTGTACTGTGTTGTTGGTGTTTTTCTCATTAATTTGTTGTTGTTTGCTGTTAGGTGCCATCGAGTCGGTCCTGACTCATAGTGACCCCGTTGTGTACAACAGAACGAAACACTGCCCGGTCCTGCACCATCCTCACAATCGTGGTTATGCTTTGAGCCTCTTGTTGCAGGCACTGTGTCAGTCCATCTTATCGAGGGTCTTCCTCTTTTTTACTGACCTTCTACTTTACCAAACACGTGTCCTTCTCCTGGGACTGGTCCCTCCTGACAACGTGTCCAAAGTATGTGAGACGAAGTCTACCATTCTCGCTTCTAAGGAGCATTCTGGCTGTACTTCTTCCAAGATGAATTTGTTTGTTCTTCTGGCAGTCCATGGTATATTCAATATTCTTTGCTAACACCATAATTCAAAGGCATAATTTCTTCTTCAGTCTTCCTTATTCATTGTCCAGATTTCACATACATATGAGGTGATTGAAAACACCATGGTTTGAGTCAGGCACACCTTAGTCCTTAAAGTGATGTCTTTGCTTTTTAACACTTTGAAGAGGTCTTTTGCAGTAGATGTGCCCCATGCAATGTGTCCTTTGATTTCTTGACTGCTGCTTCTATGGGCGTTGATTGTGGATCCAAGTAAAATGAAATCCTTGACAACTTCAATATTTCCTCCGTTTATCATGATGTTGCTTATTGGTCCAATTGTGAGAATTTTTGATTTCTTTATGTTGAGTTGGAATCCATACTGAAGGCTGTCTTTGATCTTCATCAGTAAGTGCTTCAAGTGCTCTTTACTTTCAGCAAGCAAGGTTGTGTCATCTGCATATCGCAAGTTGTTAATGAGTCTTCCTCCAATCCTGATGCCCGGTTCTTCTTTCATATAGCCCAGCTTCTCGGATTACTTGCTTAGCATACAGATTGAATAAATATGGTGAAAGGATACAACCCTGACACACACCTTTCCTGATTTTAAACCACTCAGTATCCCCTTGTTCTGTTTGAACAAAACTGCCTCTTGGTCTTTGTACAGGTTCCAAGTGAGCACAATTGTTCTGGAATTCCTATTCTTTGTAATATTATTCATAATTTGTTATGATCTACACAGTCGAATGCTTTTTCATAGTCGATAAAATACAGGAAAACATCTTTCTGGTATTCTCTGCTTTCAGCCATAATCCATCTGACATAAGCAATGATATCCCTTATTCCACACCTTCTTCTAAATCCAGCTTCAATTTTGGCAGTTCCCTGTCGATGTACTGCTGCAACCGCTTTTGAACGATCTTCAGCAAAATTTTACTTGTGTGTGATATAATGATATTGTTCGATAATTTCCACATTCTGTTGGATCACCTTTCTTTGGAATAGGCACAAATTAGGATCTCTTCCTGTCGGTTTGCCAGGCAGCTGTATTCCAAATTTCTTGGCATAGACAAATTAGTGCTTCCAACGCTGTGTCCGTGTGTCGAAACATCTCAGTTGGTATTCCGTCAATTCTTGGAGTCTTGTTTTTTCCCAATGCCTTCAGTGCACCTTGGACTTCTTCCTTCAGTGCCATCGATTTCTGATCATATGTTACCTCCTGAGATGGTTAAACATCAACGAATTCTTTTTGGTACAGTGACTCTGTGTATTCCTTCCATTTTCTTTTGATGCTTCTTGCATCTTTTAATATATTTCCCATAGAATCCTTCAGTAGAGCAATTCCATGCTTTAATTTTTTCTTCAGTTCTTTCAGCTTGAGAAATGCTGAGCATGTTTTTCCTTTTTTTGGTTTTCTAACTCTAGGTCTTGGCATATTTCATTATACTATTTCGTCTTCTTGAGTTGCCGTTTGAAGTGTTTTGTTGAGCTCTTTTACTTCATCATTTCTTCCTTTTGGTTTAGCTACTCTACTTTCAAGAACAAGTTTCAGAGTCTCTTCTGACATCCATTTTGATGATTTCTTTCCTTCCTGTCTTTTTAATGATGTTTTGCTTTCTTCACGTATGATGTCCTTGATGTCATTCCACAACTTGTCTGGTCTTCTGTCATTAGTGTTTAATGAGTCAAATCTATTCTTGAGATGGTCTCTAAATTCAGGTGGAATAACTCAAGGTTGTACTTTGGCTCCTGTAGACTTGTTCTAATTTTCTTCAGCTTCAACCTGAACTTGCAGATGAGCAACTGATGGTCTGTTCCGCAGCTGGCCCCTGACCTTGTTCTGACTGATGACATGGAGCTTTTTCATCATCTTTCCACAGATGCAGTCAATTTGATTCCCCTGTATTCCATCTGGCAAGGTCCACATGTGTAGTCACTGTTTATGTTGGTCAAAAAAGATATTTGCAATGAAGAATTTTTGGTCTTGCAAAATTCTATCATGTGATCTCCAGTGTTTCTATCACCAAGGCCATATTTTCCAACTACTGTTACTTCTTCTTTGTTTCCTGTTTTCACATACCAATCACCAATGATTATCAATGCATCTTGATTTTATGTTTGATCAATTTCAGACTGCAGAAGCTGGTAAAAATCTTCAACTTCCTCATCTTTGGCATTAGTGGTTGGTGCATAAATTTGAATAATAGTGGTATTAACTGGTCTTCCTTGTAGGCATGTGGATATTATCCTATCACTGACAGCATTGTACTTCAGGATAGATCTTGAAATGTTCTTTCTGATGATGAATGCAACACCATTCCTCTTCAGTTTGTTGTTAACGGCATAGTAGACCATACGATTGTCTGATTCAAAATGGCCAATAACAGTCCATTTCAGCTCACTAATGCCTAGAATATCAATGTTTATGCATTCCATTTCATTTTTGACAACTTCCAATTTTCCTAGATTCATGCTCTGTACATTCCACATTCCTATTATTAATGGATGTTTGCAGATGTTTCTTCTCATTTTGTGTCGTGCCACATTAGCAAATGAAGACCCCAAAAGCTTGACCCCATCCATGTCATTAAGGTCGACTCTACTCTGAGGAGGTAGCTCTTCCCTACTGGTATTTTGAGTGTTTTCCAACCTGAGGGGCTCATCTTCTGGTACTATATCAGACAATGTTCCACAGATATTGATAAGGTTTTCACTGGCTAATTTTTTCAGAAGTAGATCTCCAGGTCCTTCTTCCTAGTCTGCCTTAGTCTGGAAGCTCTGCTGAAACCTGTCCACCATGGGTGACGCTTCTGGTATTTGAAATACCAGTAGCATCGCTTCCAGCATCACAGCAACATGAAAGTCACCACAGTATGACAAACTTACAGACATGTGGGTAGCTCTTTATTTATTAGAGATATTAGCTCTTTGTTAATGAGATGAGCTGCCTATGTTTCTTTCCAGTTAACATTAAAAAAAATTTCTTAGGTGCTTTTTAAAATTTTCAGGTAGACAAATCAATCTTTCCTTTTGTAATCTGGACATTCCATTACAGTTAGAAAGACTCTTTCTATTCCAAGGTTTTTAAAGAATTAATTTATGTTTTCTTCTAGCAGTCTTGTAGTTTTTTTATTTTTTGTTTAAATCTTTAATCAATTTTGAATTTTTAATTCAGTATATCCTAGTTTATTTTTATCTAGCTTGCTACTAAGATAGTCCAATAGTATTTATTGAATAACCTATTTTTTTCCAACGATGATTTAAAATGTCACCTTTATCATACCAAAATCCTATATATATTATCCTATATGTATTTTTAGGGCTCATTTCTGGTCTTCCTATTCTGTTCCAATGGTTAACGTATTCATGTGACAGTATCACAGTTCTTTAAAGCATTGAACATGTCTCAATGTCCGGTAAGATTAGACCCCCTAATTCCTCTTTTTTTTCGGAGTTGCCTGGAATATTCTTGGGTTTTTTTCCATATAAAATTCAGACTCAGATAATCTAGTTAAAAAAGTACAAGTTGATATTTTTATTGGAATTTCATTAAATTAAATCATTAATTCAGGAAGGATTGTTGTACAATCTTTCATTTACATTGAATTTTCTTATCCAAGACTGTGGTGTGACTTTTATTTGAATCTTCTTTTGTGCCTCTCCATCAGTCCTGTTGCTCTTAGTGCTGTCAAGTGGGCCCTTGCTGGATTGTTGTGATTCATAGGGTTTTCATTGGCTGATTTTCCGAAGTAGATGACCAGGCCTTTCTTTCTAGTCTATCTTAGTCTGGAAGTTCCATTGAAACCTGTTCAGCTTCATAGCAACATGCAGGCCTCCACTGATGGAAGGATTGTGGCTGGGCTTGAGGTACATTGGCCGGGAATTGAACCTGGGTCTCCTGCATAGAAGGTGAGATTCTACCACTGAACCACCAATGCCTCCATCAGTCCTAGTCTTGTTTAAACACAGGCTTTTGGAAGGGAGAAAAATTTTCAAAGCCCTAAGTAAGTTTTAGTGCTCAAAATGACAGAGATAACTCAGGGCTCCACTTAGTCTCCACCAATCTCCCTTTGAGCCAAAGCTCTTTTGCCTTTCCCTCAGGTGGTGTTTGGTTTGGGGTTTGGGGAGGGAAGTGGGAGTTCTGCCACTAACAGACAGAAAAAGAAACAATAGAGGGGGCCTTGAAGGTGGGGAGAAACAACACCATCTGGGTATCCAGAACTGAAAGTCAGCAATCTAGGACAAAGATAGAAAGACGGGGCAGGGGTGGAGGATTGTGGGTTACCGGAGAGATCTGCAGGAAGGCAGGGAGGAAGAGAAACCAGAAGGGGAAGATCAAAGCATGGCTGAGGAGGAGGGAGAAGGAGAAGACACTTAGCAGGAGCGTGTTTCATAGAGGCCCAAGGAGCAGATACAGCAAGGCAGAAGAGACTGGATAGATGGAGGGAGAGGTGGAGGACCAACCTCTCAACACTGTCAAATCCCCTCCTACTTCATTTCCTACCCCCTAATGAGACTGCAACCTCTTCAAGAGCCAAAGCAACGTCTAGAGTTAAAAATAATTTTATTGTAATGAATAACATACGTATAAAATGCCTAGAACATATATGTACTTTTTACTGTATGGTTATGAAGTCAACTCCCATTCAACCATCACCAGGTTAAGAAAGGGAGCATTTACCAGCACCCCACAAGCTCCCCATCATGTGTCTCCCAGAGGCAACCATTGTCCTGACTTCTTATGATCAGAAGACTATTACTATTATAATAAAGAAAAAATGTCAACAAATTCAAGACCAGGACTGAAATGTGCTAGAAAGTGGATTAGAACCCCTGCCAAGATGGGAGGGCAAATCAGGAAACTGAGGCAAAAGTGCAGTCCTGAAAACTGGACCTCTGGAGCTGATGGAAGGATTGTGGCTGGGCTTGCATTGGCTGGGAATTGAACCTGGGTCTCTTGCATAGAAGGTGAGGTTCTACCACTGAACCACCAGTGCCTCCATCTGGGAGGAAGGCTGCCGCTCCATGGAAATGTGGACCCCGTGTGCCCTCCCCAACCCCCTAGCTGCCTGCCTTAGAGCAGGCAGCCCAACTCAGCACCAATAGCTGGGGGGCAGTGGCTTGGTGCACAAATGTTCAGGCCTGGGTGGGGCCATAGTGCAGGATTATCTTAGTTTTAAGGCACAGACCTGTTGCTGTCGAGTCAATTCCGATCCTATACGACAGAGAACTGCCCCACAGAGTTTCCAAGGAGCTGCTGGTGGATTCGAACTGCCAACTTTTTGGTTAGTAGCTGAACTGTTAACCACTGTACCACCAGGGCTCCTTAAGACACAGAAACCCATTTAAACTAGCCTGAGTTAGGTGGTGGGGTACTCCCCCCACAGTGTGAAGCCTATCTGAGCCCCAGGGCTCTATCAGGGAAATACAAAATGTAGACTTCATAGATTCCCAGGGCCTACTGGTCTCTTTCTTCTATGTTTCTCTCTGCTCCACTCTTCTCTTGCTTCCTCAGGACATGTTTCCCCGTTGCCCAAGACTGTCCTTCTTTCTATACCAGGACATTTTGTTTTCAGCTCCCAATCCCTACTTTTTTTTCCATGTCTTAGTTTTCTTCCCCCAAGGAAGAAATCTAAGGGGGTCCCCTACACTGGGGCCCCACCCTGGGTCAGTTAGTGGCCACCTTGGAGCTTGAACAGCTCACCTGATTCATGGGAAGAGGATTGTGAGTGGGGCTTTTGGCAAATTGTCAGATACAAAGGGGACAAGGCAAGAGGCCTCCACTTGGCCAACCCTTGGTGTTTGTAGACAGAGCATCTGGAGTTCCAAAATTCAAAGGTGCCCTGGAAATAATCAGGGAATGTGTTGAGGTGCCAGCTTGAACTGCTTCTGCCATGGGGACAGTGCAGCAGGAGGGAGTCAGGTGGTGTTGCCAGCGTCCTCCCTGTTCTCCCCTCATGGGTGTGTCTCAGTAGCCTTATTACCCTAAACTTCTAATTCTCCTTATTCTGCTCAATTTTATTTTTACTACACTTTTCACCTGCTAATGTACAATATTCTTTGTCATCTATCATTTTCTGTCTCCTTTTACTAGAATGTATGCTTTAGGAGGGTATAGATTTTAATCTATTATGTTCATTGGTATAACTCCAAGGCCTAGAAAAGTGTCTGGCATATGGCAGACACCCAATAAATATTTGCTGAATGAACTGAATGTCTATAACCTGAGGATGCTGAGGTTGGGCTGGGGGCTGTGTAATATTTTAATCCATGATTCCCAACCTTTTTGAGTAGGAAGGCCTTTTTTAAAAAAAAAAAAAATATATAGTTTTCTGTATTTTGCTGCTCTTGTTGAGAATATAGCAAAATATACACCTGTTCAACAGTTTCTACGTGTACCAGTTAGTGATGTTGATTACATTTGAGTTGTGTAACCATTCTCATCCTCCTTTTCTGAATCATTCCTCCCTCATTAACATAAATTCACTGCTTCCTAAGGTTCTTATCTAATCTTTTGAGTTGGCTATGGTCAATTTGATCCCATATCGATAGTTCTTAAAAGAGCATAATGCTCAAGGCAGACATTTTTTACTAGTTAAACTATCTTTTGGTTTTAAGAAGACGTCAGGGTATATTTTTGGTTTAAGGTTTAAGGATTATCTCAGGTCAGGGCAATAGCTTCAGGGTTTTATCCAGCTTCCATGGCTCCAGGAAGTCTGGAGTCCAGGAGAATTTGAAATTTTGTTCTGCATTTTCTTCTTTTGATCAGGATTCTTACGGATCCTTTGATCAAAATGTTCAGTAATAGTAGCTGCAACCATCCAGTTTTTCTGGACTCATGGCAAAGGGGGTAGTTGTTCATGGAGGCAATTAGCCACACATTCCATATCCTCCTGCTATTCCTGACTCTCCTTCTTCCTCTGTTGTTCCAGGCGAATAGAGACTTACTGTGCCTTGGATGACTGCTTGTATGCTTTTATGACCCCGTAGGGAGGTCTCTTTTAAGCTCAAAAAATTTAATAGATGCCAATATGATAGGTGTGCTTTGAAAGTACAAAGTGTTTTTAAATGAATATGTCTTTTATTAATCCTCATGCATTGGAAAAATAGTATGTTATATTTTCATTATGCAATATGCTGACATTACCTGATACACATATGAACAGCACACTGTTTGCAGGAACTCTAAGGACACCAAGGGTCTGTAGCCCACAGGTCAGACGCCACCATTTTAAACCATTATCAACTATTAACAATTTAACACTTACTAGTTTTTTGAAGTTTTAATTATCAAACAGCAAGATTCAAAAGTGTTAAAGGGGTTAATAGTTAAATTTTTTTTTAAATGTTTGGCTTTGTCATGGCTTTTATTTGATTTTATTTTTTAGTGTACTTTAGATGAAGGTTTACAGAACAAACTAGCTTCTCATTAAATAGTCAGTACACATATTGTTTTATGACATTGGTTAACAACCCCACGACATGTCAGCACTCTCCCTTCTCGAACTTGGGTTCCCTATTACCAGCTTTCCTGTCTCCTCCCGCCTTCTAGTCCTTGCCCTGGGCTGGTGTGCCCCTTTAGTCTTGTTGTGTTTTATGGGCTTGTCTAATTTTTGGATGAAGGATAAACCTCAGGAGTGACTTTATTACTGAGCTTGAAGTGTGTCCGGGGGCCATACTCTAGGGGTTTCTCCAGTTTCTGTCAGGCAGGTAAGTCTGGTCTTTTTTTGTTAGAATTTTGTTCTACATTTTTCTCCAGCTCTGTCTGGGACCCTCTATTGTAATCCCTGTCAGAGCAGTCAGAGGTGGTAACTGGGCACCATCTAGTTGTACTGGACTCAGTCGGGTGGAGGCCATGGTAGTTGTGGTCCATTAGTCCTCTGGACTAATCTTACCCTTGTATCTTTAGTTTTCGTCATTCTCTCTTGCTCCTGGAGGGATGAGACCCGTGGAGTATCTTAGATGGCTGCTCACAGGCTTTTAAGACCCCAGACACTACTCACCAAAGTAAAATGTAGAACATTTTCTTTATAAACTATGTTATGCCAATTGAGATAGAAGTTCCCGAGACCATGGTCCCCACAGCCCTCAGCCCAGCAATTCGGTCCCTCAGGGAGTTTCAACGTGTCAGTGGAGCTCCCATGACCTTTCTTTATACAAGTTGTGCTGGCCTTCTACAAGTTGTGCTGTCTTCCTCAGTATTGTGTACTGTCTTACCCTTCACCAAAGTTACCACTTATCTATTGTCTATTTAGTGTTTTTCCATCCCCACTGCTCCCCTCCTTTGTAACCGTCAAAAATTGTGTCTTTTTGTGAATAAACCTTTTCATGAATTTTTAGAATAGTGGTCTCATACAATATCTGTCCTTTTGTGATTGACTTATTTCACTTAGCATAATGCCCTCTATATTCATCCATGTTGTGAGATGCTTTGCAGATTCATCATTGTCCTTTATTGTTGCGTGGTATTCCATTGCGTGTATGTACCACAGTCTGTTTATCCATTCATCTGTTGATGGGCATCTAGGTTGTTTCCATCTTTTTGCTATTATGAACAATGCTACAATGAACATGGGTGTGCATGTGTCTATTTGTGTGACAACTTTTATTTCTCTAGGATATATTCCTAGGAATGAGATTGCTGGATCATATGGTATTTCTATTTCTAGCTTTCTAAGGAAGCAGAGTATCATTTTCCAAAATAGTCGTATCATTTTGCATTCCCACCAGCAGTGCATAAGAATTCCAATCTCCCCGCAGCCTCGCCAACATTTGTTATTTTCTGTTTTTTTGGCCAACATTTGTTATTTTCTGTTTTCTTGATTTGTGCCAGTAATGCCGGGGTGAGATGATATCTCATTGTGGTTTTGATTTACATTTCTCTAATGGCTATTGATCACGAGCATTTCATCATGTGTCTGTTAGCCACTTGAATGTCTTCTTTGGTGAAGTGTCTGTTCATTTCCTTTGCCCATTTTGTAATTAGATTATATGTCTTTTTGTTGTAGAGGTGTTGGATTTTCCTGTAGATTTTAGAGATTAGAACTTTGTAGGATTTGTGATTGCCAAAGAAATTTTCCCAGTCTGTAGTTTCTCTCTTTACTCTTTTGGTGAAATCTTTTTTTTTTTTAAATTTTTTTTTTTTAATTGTACTTTAGATGAAGGTTTATAGAACAAATAGTTTCTCATTGAACAGTCAGTATACATATTGTTTTATGACATTGGTTAACAACCCCACGACATGTCAACACTCCCTTCTCAACCTTGGAGGACCTTTTTTTTTTTTATGGTGAAAATATACATAGCCAAGGATACACCGTTTCAAAAATTTCTACATGTACAATTCAGTGACGTGGATTACATCCTTCTGGTTGTGCTGCTATTGTCACTATCCTTTTCCAAATTATCCCATCACCGTTATCTTCAACTCTCTGCCCCCTAGGCTTCCCATCAAACCTTTTGAGTTGCTGTTGTCAATTTGATCTCACATAGATAATTTTTTTTTTTTTGTACTTTAGATGGAGGTTTACAGAACAAATAGTTTCTCATTAAACACTTAGTACACATATTGCCCTATGATAATGGTTAACAACCCCACGACACGTCAACACTGTCCCTTCTTAACCCTGGGTTCCCTATCACCAGCTTTCCTGTCCCTTCCTGCCTTCTAGTCCTTGTTCCGGGACTGCTGTGCCTCATCAGTCTCGTTTTGTTTCATGGGGCTGTCCAATCCCCTGCCGAATGGTGAACCTCGGGAACCACCTCACCACTGAGCTAAAGGGTGTCTGGGGGCCATACTCTCGGGGTTTCTCCAGTCTGTCAGGCCAGCAAATCTGGTCTTTTTTTGTGAGTTAGAATTTTGTTCTACATCCTTCTCCAGCCCTGTCCAGGACCCTCTGTTGTGATCCCTGTCAGAACAGTCAGTGGGTAGCCAGGGACCATCTGGCTGTACTGGACTCAGTCTGGTGGAGACCGTGGTAGCTGTGGCCCGTTAGTCCTTTCGACTAATCTTTTCCTTGTATTCTGTTCTCTTCATTCTCCCTTGTTCCCGAACGGGTGAGACCAGTGGAGTATCTTAGATGGCTGCTCACAGGCTTTTAAGACCCCAGACGCTACTCACCAAGGTAGAATGTAGAACATTGTCTTTATAAACTGTGTTATGCCAGTTGAGCTAGATGTTCCCAGAGACCATGGTCCCCACAGCCCTCTGCCCAGCTATTCAGTCCCTCAGGGAGTTTGGATGTGTCTATGGAGCTTCCATGACCTTTCCTTGTACAAGTTGTGCTGGCTTCCCCAATACTGCGTACTGTCTTACCCTTAGGTGAAGTCTTTTGATGAACATAAGTGTTTAAACTTTAGAAGATCCCAGTTACCTAGCTTATCTTCTGGAGTTTGTGTGTTGTTAGTTATGGTTTGCATCCTGTTAATGCTTTGTATTGCATTGATCTTATTTTTTCTTCTATCATCTTAATATTTTTTGTTTTATATTTAGGTCTTTGATCCATTTTGAATTGGTTTTTGTGTATGGTGTGAGGTATGGTGCTGTTTCATTTTTTTGCAGATGGGCATGCAGTTTTGCCAGCACCATTTGTTAAAAAGACTGTCTTTTCCCAATGGACTTTTGGTCCTTGTTGAAGATCAGGTGACCGTAGGTGGGTGGATTTACATCTGGGTTCTCAATTCTGTTCCATTGGTCAATGTATCTGTCGTTGTACCAGTACCAGGCTGTTTTGACTACTGTAGCTGTATAGTAGGTTCTGAGGTCAGGTAGTGTGAGTCCTCCTACTTCATTCTTCTTCAGTAGTGCTTTACTTATCTGAGGCTTCTTCCCTTTCCATATAAAGTTAATGATTAGTTTTTCCATCTCATTAAAGAATATTGTTGGTATTTGGATCAGGATTACATTGTATTTGGGGTAAATTGCTTTGGGTAGAATTGTCATTTTCACAATGTTGACTCTACCTGTCCATGAGCATGGTATATTTTTCCATTTATGTAGATCTCTTCTGGTTTCTTGCGGTAGCGTTTTGTAGTTTTCTTTGTATAGATGCTTTTATTTTTTATTTTGGTAAATAACAGTTAAGTTTTGAGTAGGAAAGAATAGGAAAGAAGGGATTTAAGATCAGCATGAATTTTGGAGTTAAGAGACTATTTCAAGTTTTAGCTTTGACAAGAATGATTTGGGTGACTGGAAAGTTATTTTTCTCTTTATGTCTGGGTTATGGGGCTTGAATGTGATGGTGAATGCAAGGTGCTTAGAAGAGAACCCGGGGATCTAGGTGCTCAAAAAATGCTACCTCTTTCTAGATAGGTCTAAGGGATGGGGCAGTATCCAGGAAGAAGGGGTATTGTAGGGTGGTCCTAGGCATCTGGGGGAATGGCACTGAAATGGGAAAGAAGAGGCAGGGGCATAGCAAGGGTAGCGAGTGCCCAGGTGCAAAATCTAAGTTGTGTCCCTCCACTCCCAATTCGAGGGCCCAAGGGCAATCTCTAAATTATGTCCTCCTCCCACTCCAATTTCAAGATGAGTAGATGTTGATAGCAGCAACATGTCAGCAGAAACTCCTTCCCCCCTCTTGCCTAGCTGCCTCAGTCAGGCGCCTTTCATATTTGTGGTGCATCTGGTGCCTGGGGGAAAGTGCCCTCTTCCCCCGCCACTACACTCTGAGAAGAGGCTCTGAAAGATGGGTTGAGGGTGTTTTGTGCAGACGTGACAGGGAGATCTTCAGTAGTTGAGGGAATTAGGGCTTTTGGGAGGTGCAAAAGGACAGTTGTTGCCTTGTCTCTGGAAGCATTAAGCTTTGGGTGGAGAAGAGGAGTCCGTGGATACATTTGCAGTCTGGGCAAGTGGCAACCATGTGTTCCTTGCTGAGGAGCTGATGAGATGCATTCCCCTAATTAGAGAGTGAAAGTCCTGTTTGAAGCCTCAAACTGAGACTCTAATTCTAATCAGCATTTTAATTCCAGTACATTTGGAAAAATAAAAACAGCTGTGAAGAGAGCCAATGAAAAAGACAAGAAGTGAGCCCCCGTCTTTGCCTTTCAACTATCCAGCTTTAGGAGACACTTGGGCATTCAGTTGCTTTTCCCCTTCCTTTTTTTTTTTTTGGGACTTGCCTGGGAACGTGATACTTGCAAATCAGCATGTGTTCCAATCACCTAACCCCCAAAGAAACGCTCCAGGATCCCTATTGGTGCCTAACTTCTTCTGTTGCTCTGTAACAATCGGTGTCTGTCATTTCAGACAGGCTGTGGCGGGACCAATCACACAGACATGAGCCACAGGGACCGACAACGTGTCTATTTTCAAGAGATTGGGCTGTGAGCAAGTGAAAGACAAAACCAAAGAACATGACCCATTGCCCAGAGCTCCACTTTTCAGCTACCGATGGGTTTGGCCTCTGTCCTCTCTGTTTTTGCAGGTCAGCAGAGAAGTGTCCACTTATGCAGGGTGTAATTTTAAGAGCTCCTAAATGCCTAACTATCCTTTGGCCTAAAATAGAAATTCTCCTCTAGGAGACACACCTTTGCCTCAAGAAGGTTCTGGTCAAAAAGAACTAGCTAATCAGATAGGGACAACCTACTTTACCCATTAGCAGGCATTGCCACCTATGCAGGTTTTTATTTATTTATTTGGTGGGGGGGCGGTGGTTCATGGTAAAGACCATGTAACACAGGACAGTTTATGCAAAAGAATGGGCCTCCAATACATGTGGGTTGCACCGAACTACATTTAACCATCAGCCTCTCACATGGACCCATCAAAGACCTTCAGTGAAGAGTGATAGTCTGACCCAATGGTTCTCAACTGTGGCTGGAGAGACATTAAATTACTTCATGAGCCTCACATAAGTGTATGGAATTAGCATCTCCGTGACAGGACCTGGGCATGTGTGGGATTCTGGTGTGTGGTCTGGGATATTGGAAGCACCCTTTAGCCTGTAGACTGTAGATCCTGTGGTGACAGGAGGTCAGAACCTCCTCTAGCAGCATGCGGTTTTATGACTCCTGTTTGCTGGGTCCTCTTCAGAGGTGCTGAATCTTGGGATAAAGAATAAATCCAGGCTATGGGGTTTCCTATGGGGCCAGGTTGCAATTCTGGGAGTTGCTAATGAGAAGGAAGGGGTATCTCTTGGGGAGAAGGGGTAGCTGAGAGCAGGGAGGAAGCCAGATGTGGCTATATTGCTCCCTTCCAGGCCCTCAGTAAAGGCCACAATTATCTGATTAAAAAGTTCCCATCTCAGGCCTCTCCAGCAGGGCCAAGGGCAGGCAAAAGAGATGTCAGGGAGTGAGGATCACCAGGCTTAGCGCCACCACTACGCCTTTTGAGAGTTGGTTGCAGAAGGGTTCACCTTGGGACCAGTAAGTATTGTTAATCAGATTAGAAAGAGAAGAGTGTACCTGGGGCCAGGGCGGTGGAAGGAGGAAGGAGGAAGGAGGAGAAGACACAGCATAAGCAAATATGATCTCAGGAAAGGTCCTGGGGACACTAATAAAGGGAAAAATCTCACATAAAGATAAGTGAAACTTGATAAAGTGGCCCTACACTGTCAGCATTGAGTCACAGAATGCAGAGGGTGCAGGGGACCAGAGAGCAGACAGAGGAGACACAAGGCGTCTCCTGAGACCACACAAAGCGCTCACGGAAGGCATCAGCAGTAGGGAAAGTCTATGCTTTACTTTCCATCCCCTCCTCTGGCCTAGATGGGATGTCACTTGATCTCTAGTGACTGTTTGCCCAGCTATAAGATAGGCGAAAGTGTAAGATTAGATGTAGACTTCAATTCATTACTTTGGACACAGCATCAGGAGGAACTGATTGCTGGAGAAGGACGTCACGTTTGGTAAAGCAGGGGAACAGTGAAGGTGAGAGACAATGGCTACAATGACGGACTCAAACACAACAACAATGAAGAAGATGATGCGGGACTGGGCAACGTTTCCTTCTGTTGTACATGGGGTCACCATGAGTCAAAGTTGACTTGATGGCAAGTAACAACAACTACAACATGCTTAGTTAGGAGGGCAGCTGAGAACTTGGGAAGAGGCTTTTGAGGAGACAGATGTTGAGTCCACATAGCTTCCAGGAGGAGGCTGAGCTATCTTGGGGCAACATAGAGGCAGTCTGGAGACCTGCTGGGGCAGAAGAAGGCTTGTTTCTAAAGAGAAGGGGGAGGACCCTGGGAGAGAAATGGAGGCAGTCACAACTCCCTCTGCTTTCCTATTCCAGGGTCAACAAGCTGAGTGAGTCCACACCAGCTCATCCTTCCCGGCTGGCTCCTGTTTGAACTGGTCTCTGTGGGTTTCCTTTCTGGCTCACCCAGGAGAACTGTGGGCTGGGGAGACAAACTTGAATCCTCATGGAAATTATGATGCTCTTACCTCCTGATTCTGAGAACCTTTGCCTCAGTGGAGCAGGGTCTCGTACTCTAGAGATGCGGCCCATAGACCAAAATTTTCTAGGGCAATTCTGATTGCCAGGGATCTGCTCTGAGGCAGAAAAATCTATATGTTTCATAATTTCCAAAATGTCCACAGCCACCTTCCATATTTCCAGTCCTGAATGAACATGACAATCAGAGGTGGGAGCCCTGGTCCTTCTGTCTTGACTGGGGGCAGGGGCAGGCGTCCCTGATTCAGAGGGATTCTGGGGAGATGACTCTGCATCCCCAGATTTCCAAGAAAGTCTTGATTTCAAACAGCCTGCTGTGTTGGGATACCACGTGTCAGGCTAGTGCCAGACAAGTGTGTCCTGATTTTTGTTTCACAAAATATGGTCAGCATAACTGGGGAGACAGAAATTGGAAGGGACAGTAATTGGAGCCTGGTCCTGGGTATAAGGGGAAACCACAGAGAGTCTGCATTTCAGTTTGTTTAAGCAACAGTAGCTATCACAGCCTTGCAGGATGGAAGGGGCCCTCAAGATCGTCTGGTTTGGCCTTGGTCTTTCCATAAACATGTCCTGGTGGCCCAGTGGCTTTGAGCCCTGGCTTGGCAGTCAGACAGATGTGGGTTTGAATCTTGGTAGTGCCACTTCCTAACTGTGACCTTGGGCAATTGCTTAACTTCTCTGAGCCTCAATCTCAACACCTGTAAAAGTGGAAAAATAACGATACCTATGCCACAGGGTTGTTTTTAGGATTAAATGAACAAATGAATGGAAATTGATCAGCCCAATGTCTTTCAAGTACAACCAGAATGCTCCTTAGAAGCAAGGATGGTAAGACTACATCTCACATACTTTGGACATGTCGTCAGGAGGGATCAGTCCCTGGAGAAGGACATCATGCTTGGTAAAGTAGAGGATCAGCGAAAAAGAGGAAGACCCGCAACGAGATTGATTGACACAGTGGCTGCAACAATGGGCTCAGACATAACAATGATTGTGAGGATGGCGCAGGACTGGGCAGTGTTTTGTTCTGTTGTACATAGGGTTGCTATGAGTCAGAACCGACTTGATGGCACCTAACAACGCAACAACAATGCCTGGCTAATCAGTTAGTCAATATTGAAGCCTTCTTCTCCTCCTTACCATGTGCCAAGCCCTGTGCTGGGTGTGGGGACACCAGAGTGAATAAAACACAGTGCCTGCCTGTGATAGACACTCCTTACTGCCTGCTCCTTAGCCAATTTCCTCTCTCCCTCCTTCCCTCCCTACCTTCCACGATGAACCCTGCTTTTACTTAAGGTCGCAAATATCCCTCTAAAAACTACATGTCCCCCCCGCCCCGCTTTTTTGCCTGATAGAGGTGGTCATGTGACATGGTATGGCCAATGAGGTGTCAGTGAAAATGACTGGGTGAGATCTTGGAAGGTTCTTTAAAAGGAGACAATGCTAGAGGTGAGGTAGCCATTGGTGACAATGATGGGAGAAGCATGATAACAAAAGCCATATACTAAGGCAGAGCAGGAAGAGAGAAAAGGAATGGAACCTTAATGGCAGGAGGCAGCAAACTAAATAAAGTTTTATTGGAACACAGCCACGCCCATCCATTTACTTATTATCTGTGACTGCTTTCCATCTACAGTGGCAAGTTGAGTAGTTGCAACAGGCATCATATGGCCTGCAAAGCCTAAAATAGTTACTATCTGGATCTTTACAGAGTGAGTTTGCCAACCCCTGCTTGATGGGATCACTGTGTTCTGTGCTAACTCTGAATTGCTTATTCCCAAGTGTCTTATTGATGACGATATAAACACTTGCTTTTAATCATTTCATTTAGCGGGTGTTTCCCTTTCTGGTTCTCAAATGCAATGCTAAAAGGTGTACTGCCCTACCGTAGGGTTGCTTTTGGTCCTGCCAGAGGTTGCAAGCTTCTGCTGGAAGATTTAGGTGAGAGGGTATCTGAGAGGGGTCTTAGGTTGCAAGGAACAGAACCCTCCTCTAACAGATTTAAGCAGAAAGGAATTTTTTGGGCAGAGAAGGAAAGGTTTGAGAACTGGTCTGAGATAGGTCAGGAACTAGGCAATTGGAGAGGCGGGAAGAGGGAGGATAACAGGAACCAGTCCTTCCCTGGGGCAGGTGGTGGAATGAGTAAGAGGTTCTCCTACTTGAAAAGGAGCCCTGATGGTGCAAGGGTTAAGTGCTCGGCTGCCAACGGGAAGGTTGGTGGTTCCAGCCTACCCAGTGGCTCTGTGGGAGAAAAACCTGCTGATCTGCTCCCATAAAGATTACAGGCTAGGAAATCCTATGGAGCAGTTCTCCTCTGCCACGTGGGGTCACTATGAGTTAATAACCCACTCGAAGGCACACAACAACAACCTACTTGAAAGCTGGGAGCACCTACTTTTCAGGGGGTGGCCAAACTCACATGAGCACCTCTGCCCTCATAGCCAGTAGCTGCTCAGACAAGTCAGGTTTCCTGGTGAGCTGGGTTGTTTGCCTATGCCCCTTTCCCTTTGCAGGCTGCTCCCATAAACTCCTCTAATACCAACGCAATCTCACAGTTTTCTAGAAGAGGGTTTTGAGTGAAGTCACTGGGTCATCTGGAGTGATTTGTGGTTTACCTGTTGGGGTGATAAAAACGTTTGTAGCGGAGCAAAGCTGCTCAGATGCTGGCTGTTAAATCTCATTAAGCAATTAATCTGCCCTCTGGGGAGTGGTTAATTAGTAGTTTCCCACTAATCCTCCTGGGCCTGAGGAGAGGGAGGGCTCTGGACCCGAAGTAGTTTAGGTAGGGTCTTCTGTTTCCAGGGCACGGTACGCTAGACACTACAGGTAAGGGTCTTCATCTGCTAGGTAACCAGTTCTTATTCAGAAATTCCAGACTCCTGAGCAGAGAAATGGATTTAAACCAGTGCAGGCAGAGCGCTCCTGCCAGTGTTCTACATTTACTAAAAGAGAAGGCAGGGAGGGTGGATTCTTATTCTGACTTTAACTCCTGAGAGTTGTGTGGCCTTGGGCCGGTCATTCTGCCCCATGAGCCCATTCCTCATGATATTTTTTCTATTGCTGCATAACAAATTACCACATTCTTAGTGGCTTAAACAACACACATTTATTATTCACCATATCCAGCCCCTTTATTTTACATACTAGGAAATTAGGATCCATTTCTGGGGATCAGGAGCCTGGGTGTGGATTAGCTGGATCTCACAAGGTTATAATCAAGGGGTTGCCTGGGGCTTGGTCTCATCTGAGGCTCTTCTGGGGATAGTTCTGCTTTTGTTAGCAGAATTCAATTCTTTACAACTATAGGAGTGAGGACTTCTGTTTCTTGCTGGCTGTCTGCTGGAGTTCATCCTCAGCTTCTAGAGGCCGCCATTAGCTCCTTGCCATGTGGGCCTCCCAACATAGGCAGACTACTTGGCAGCTTGCTTTTTCAAAGCCAACAAGGGAGTGAGAGACTCTAGCATGTGACTCTAAGTGCTCCCTTTTGGGAGGAGTATACTTCCTGGCTCCACTGTTGTTGGGCACAGCCATGTGACTTGCTTTGGCCAGTGGAAATGGTATATGTTACGTCTGAGTGGAAGCTTTAAAAGTCTTTGCCTGATTTGGCCATTGAGATTTTCCCTCTGCACAAGAACGGCATGTTCCAGATGAGGACTGCTTCCTCAGTCAGGGCTGAGGCATATAAACTGTGAGTGAAAAATAAACCTTGTGCCTTGAAGCCACTGAGATTTGGGGTCGTTTGTCACCACAGCATAACACTTAATGAAAGATGACAAAACACAACGTTGAATCAACTGTGCTTTCTGTATATGTAAGTGGTGCTAGATGATGCTGTCCCTGTTGTCTTAGTGTTTCTGCCCAGGCTCCAAAGCAAACTGGGGGAAAGCAGAAGTTGGAATTGATGAAAGACTGAAGTTTTGATTTAGATGGCACTGGATTTTCTAACAACTGGAAATGAGACTGTTATGCTTCCTGAAAGGGAAGAGAAAAGCTATCATCCAGGTCTGGAGAAGTCAGATCCGAGAGACTGTGATAAAAGGCCATAGTGGTGAGGGAAACAGAGCTTTTTCCTGATGGTACCCTGCCAACATTGGCCCATTTCATAAACCTGTTACTTTATTTTATATGTTGTTGTGTGCTATAGAGTCAATGCTACTCATAGCGACCCTATAGGACAGAGTAGAACTGTCCCATAAGATTTCCTAGGCTGTCATCTTTATGGGTCTATTCTCCCACAGAGTGGCTGGTGGGTTTGAACCTCCGACCTTTCGGTTAGCAGCCAAGTGCTCAACCACTGTGCCACAAGTGCTTCTTGGAAAATACCCTAAAAAACAAAAAATCTGTTGCCCTTGAGTTGATTCTGACTCATAATGACAGAATAGAACCGCCCCCTAGAGTCTCCAAGGACGTAAATTTTAATGGAAGCAGACTGCCACATCTTTCTCCCTCAGAGCAGCTGGCCTTTCATTTAGCAGCCAAGTGCTTAACCACTGTGCCATGGGGGCTCCTTGGAAAAGACCCTGTTTTCGTTGTTAGGGGTCGTGGAGTCGGTTCTGACTCATAGCAATCCTATGTACAACAGAATGAAACACTGTCTGGTCCTGTGCTATCCTCATAATTGTTGTTATGCTCGAGCCCATTGTTACAGCCACTGTGCCAATCCATCTCATTGAGGGTCTTCCTCTTTTTCTCTGACCCTCTAATTTACCAAGCATGATGTCCTTCTCCAGGGACTGATCCCTCCTGATAACATGTCCAAAGTACATGAGACGAAGTCTTTCCATCCTTGATTCTAAGGAGCATTCTGGAAGTACTTCTTCTAAGAAAAATTTGTTCGTTCTTCTTGCAGTCCATGGTATATTCGATATTCTTCACCAACACTATAATTCAAAGGCATCAATTCTTCTTTGGTCTTCCTAGAGGACATCAAATCCACCTCCTTTACTTTACGGATGAGGAAATCAGGATCCAAAGAGTGGAGGCAACCAATTTACTTTTCTGTATTCTCTCATCACTCAACAATCTCTGTTGGAGTTTGATTTCCAGGGTAGACCTACCCTATTGGGAAGAAATGACCTTGTCAGTTCCCCTGACATGTAAAGAGCACACTGGCATTCTCTTTCATCCCTCCTGTTAGTGATTATGACCTGATTCTCCAGGACCCATGTGCCCCTGAGTGACCTGATGAAATCAAGATGTGAATGTGTGGGCCCTGAGCTTATGGGTCCCCTAGGAAACAGCCTGCAATGCCAGCGGCTGCTTCTAACCACAGAAGAAATGAGCCAAAGGCCTTCAGCCTACTCCCAGATCCTAATCCACTTGGTTCCACTGTGGATAATTTTCCAGCTTTCCTCTGTTTTACCTCACCCCAGGAAGTGGGAGAGGTACTGTGATACCAAGGCCAGCCTAGGTGGATCCTCCAGAGAGAGCCCACTGGGTCTTATATTGCAGAGACCTCACTTCTGAGGGCCAGGGAGGTCCTGGTGGGAGATATCACCCATCACATCCTACATGCATGCACATGCACATGCCCAGCCACTTTCTGAAATATCTAAACAGTCTCCCTACAGCCAGCGCTATAATCAAAGCCATCCCCTCCCTATTCCATTACTTCAATTAGTTTGTCTGTGGGTCCCTCAAGGACAAGTCAGCCTCACCAGGACTGAGCCTTAGAACATCAGAGGTTGCAGAACTCTTTGAAGAACATGCGCTCAATGGCCAGATTTCACTTGTAACTGTTAAAGATGTAATCATTTTGTGAGTAAACTGACAGTTGTGAGTGAAGACAGATGTATGGAAATTGTTGTCTTTGGTACATTTGGTTTCTGGATCAGTGTTGACCCATTCTGTGGTCCATCCTGCAAGTGTGGGTTTGTTTACTTTGCTCCTGTAGCAATGTAGTCCCTGGGCTAAGTCCCAAGGCCGAGGCCAGGGCAGGTCATGACACTGGCCCATGGGCAACTCTCATGAATGTAACCCAGTGCCTGGCACACAGCAAGTGCTCAGCAGCTGCCAGCCCAGCAACTTAGTCCTGAACATGAGTGAAAACAGTATGGAAATCCCATCTGAAGCACAACAGGCCCAGTCTTCCATCTGCACTGGCGGAAGGACTTGCTTGGTCAGTTGGGACTCAGACACATTCACCATCATCACAGGACCCAACCCAGCTGATTTCCTTTGTTTAGAAATGCTGCCTATGTGGCTTCAAATATATCAAAGTTGCCAAGAGAATTGAACCTGAGAGATGGACAATTTGGCCAAGTTTCAAACCCACTTAAAACTCTGGCTCTAAATTTAGATGTGAACTGGAAACTTGAGTTTCAAGTTCCCCTTGACTTGGGCAAAGTCTGAATTTCAAGCTACTGCAGATTTCAATTTACCCATTCTCTTCTTGACTTCCTGAACTCTCCATCTGATTTCCAAACTCATCACTCTATTTGTTGTATTTTTTGTTTGGCTGTTGTCATTGCTCAGACCTTGTACTACCTTTAGTCTTGTGTCCTCAGCTGGATAGTCGATCCCTTGTGGGCAGAGGCAGTTCTCAGGTCTCCTTCCTTTCCCCTCAGCAAGCCTTGTCCAGGATTCAGTATACCATTGGTCACAGTAAAGGCTTGAAGATTGCTGAGTCCTAAAGCTAGATACCAGGAGAAGGTGCCTTCCCCTCAGATTTCCAGAGCCCTGGCTTTCTGATTTGGTTAATTATTCATTGAAAGTAAGCAAACAAATAAGCAATACAAACCTCTGTAGAACAGTGGTTTGAATTAAAAAGCAGTTTACACAATTTAACAGAAGTTTGATGAAAACAAAGCCATGTGTGGGCAAAATTCCATCAGTTTGGAACAGCTTTCCCTCACTCTTCCATGTGAGTATTACCCAACTTGTTGATCTCCATTTTGCTGGGAGAGTAAAGGAGTAAAAGATTAGAAGTGGACACATGCAGAACTAAAGTTCAGATCACATGCACCTTTGCACACCATCTCCCTTCTTTTGGAGAAAGAGAGGGTAGCCTTCTTGTTTGAACTCATTAGTCTCCAAATCAGGATGTAACAATTTGATTCAGTCTGGGCCACACCTATGTATTTGGATGATAAAAATCTAGAACAATCTAAGGAAAAAAAGAGGGGGTGCCTTTCTCTTTCCCTCCATCCAGTGATCCATCCATCCATCCGTCCAGGGACACTACTCGGAGTCCTATTTGTATGTGTCCAATGAGCCACCACAAAGGAAGATCTACAGGGATTCAAATGGAGCCCCAGGGGTCAGGCCTGGGTGACCCACTTACTGGCTCAGTGACCTTGGTGACTTCGTCCGCTTGGAGCCTTGGTTTCTTCATGTGTAATGCAGCCTGTATTAGAGAGTAGCCTGGTGTCTAATGCGTACTCAATAAATGGTGGTGGTTATTAACATGATTATTATTGATTGAGATGTAGAGAGAGGGATACAACGGGAACATGGCCTGTCTTCCAACTTCCAGGAAGTCAACACAAGAGGTGTACCCCAAATGGAATTTTGAAGTTCCCTTGCAGAAACCATCTCATTTAGTTGTCCCCACAAAAATCCTGGAGCAGTGATTCCTACCTCTTCAGGAACCGGACCCCACAGAGAATCTGACAAAAGCTATGGACTCTCCTCCCCAAATAGCACATATGTGTGTACTGTCCTCACACATTTGCATGTGATCTCCATGGAGGCTAAGAACTCTTACTTGAGAGGTAACAGCCTCGGAAATTCATTTGTTTATTCAACAAACATTTATTGCATGGCTGCCACACGCTGAGTGCTGTGTGAGGGGCCAGGGAGTCAGGGAAAATCAGACACGAGAACTTTTCCCAAATTGCTCACAGGCATCAACAACCATAATAAGAAGGAGAAACGAATCAATGTTATGTATGTGTGGAGTAATCAAGTGGGTTTGGTAGAGGAAGAACATTTGTGTTGGAAAATGAGAGCCGAATTAAAGTTTGGTCTGAAATTATACATTGGCATTCCCAAGGGACATACTCGACAGTTCACACAAATTAAGTGCACGTATGTCAGTCTGCTGGTGTTTGCCTTCACCTGAATGAAACTGGTGGGTGGATTGCCAAAATGCTGCGTCTCTGATAGGAAGCCAGACATAATTCACATTATTTTCTGTAAATATGGCCTTCCTAACTCAATACGACCTTGTTATGGATTAACTAACTGTGCTCCCAAAAAAGTTGTTGAATTCCTGACCCTTGTGCCTGTAAATGTGACCTTGCTTGGAAATAGAATTTTTCTTTTGTTATCAGTTAAGTTAATGAGGTCATACCAGAGTAGGGTGGGGTCTTATAAAAGGGGAGAACAGATACAGAGAAAAGAAGTCACACACAGGGCCAAGACGCTATGTGAGGATCTATCTACAAGTCAAGGAACGCCAAGAAACACCCAGGGCAACCAGAAGCTGAAAGAGACAAGGAAGGATCTTCCCCCAGAACAGACAGAGCACAGTCCTGCCGACACCCTGCCTTCTAGCCTCCAGAACTCTGAGACACTAAATTTCTGTTCTTTAAAGCGAACCACGTTGTGGTATTGGCAGCCCTAGGAAACTAAGATAGGCCTCTACAACACAAAGCACAGCTCAGCTGTGCACACAGAACACAGAAGACATGGACATTTTTCCTGTCTTCAGTCTCCACCTTTGTCGTAAGAAGCCCTCTGGGGTCTCTGGCCCTTGATGGGTCAGTGCCATTGAGGCAGGTAGAACATAGCTGAACTTTCTGTCTCAGTCCTGGATGCCCTAATAGGACTTTAGATGGGGTGGTGCACATCCGTGGGTAGTTTACCACCAACTTTCGTTTTCTCTCTACCAGGAGGGAGTTTTCTTTCTCACCCCCACGTTCTCCGTCATTTTCCACATCATCCTACTTAATGGTCAAGAGCTGAAACCTCTCAGGATCAGAGAACACTTTGACATGCCAGGTCCTGTTCTGCCTCAGTTGTATTCAAAGCACATCCATTTGGTTCTGGTTCATAATGGCTCACTAGGAATTTTTCTGAAAGCCCTCAGTTCCTTTTGTGGTTCAGTGAAAAGATTGGTATTCGGGTTGGGCACAAGTTAGGGTTAGACTAGTGATGAAGCTCGTTCTGGTTTGGGATTTAAAGGGTGGTCATCTTCAAGACCCTTATCTCAACCCACCCCAAATGGTGAGGTCAGAGGGATGTGGCCTGGGAACCCACTTCACAGAGAATTTTCAATACCCGATCTCAGACCAGCACAGCGTGTTTTTCTCCTGGGCAGCAGCATCAAGCTGTCTTTGGAAGATAAACTGGGTCTTATTCTCTGCAGTATGGCTCTAGGTTCCCACTATCAAAATGAGTTTGAGCAAGCAAGGATTTACAGAAGTGATTTCTGGTTCAGGCTCAGCTACAGACTTGCACTGTGACCTTGGGTAAATCAATTCCCCTTTCTGGGACTCGGTTTCCTTGTCTACAAAATAAGAAAACTAGACTGGACACTAGATGATGGTTAAGGCACCTTTTACAGCTAAAATGTTATGATGTTATGAAAACGACTTTTTTTTTTTAAATTAATTTTGCCTCTAAGGAAAAGACTCAGAATCTTCCTTCCCCAGTTGCACACAGAGTTCTTCCTTCATTAAAATTTATCCTTCCCGTGTTCCATTCTCTTTTCTCTTAACACTATGCTCATTAAACCAGTTGCCATTGAGTTGATTCTGACTCATGGTAACCCCATGCGTGTCAGAGTAGAACTGCGCTCCACAAGGCTTTCAATGACTGATTTTTCTGAAGTAGATTGCCTTTCTTCCGAGGTATGTCTGGGTGGATTCAAACCTCCAACCTTTTGGTTAGCAGCTGAGCACGTTAACCATTTGCACTACCCAGGAGTTAACATAATGGCTTAAGCAGCCTTCCTGGATTCCATTTATATTTTAACAGAGGACTTCGATGCCATCACTTGAGACTCCCTCAGTAACTGAGGTAGTGGAGTAGAGTTGCAAGCCCGCAGGCCACAGTTCCTCTGTCCTCTCTTCCCTCCTTCCTTCCCTTCAGCAGACCTTGTGTTGAGTACCTCCTTTGTATGAAGCCCTGTGTTAAAGGTGCCGTGGGGAACAAAAGAGGGCAATATTAGGCATCATTCTTGCCCTCAGAGCTTTATGTTCCAGAAGGAAATGCACCACTTCAAGGTGCCAAAAGGCAGAACCCATCCAGCCTGGTGGCTGAGAGCCAGAGGCCCTCCCAGCCCCGCTGTCACTCTTACAGCATATGGGAGCTGGGGACCTTCGAACAAACTTTTAACATGGAATTTCCTCATTTGTTCACTACTGGGGGGAGTAAGGGACCCTGGTTGTGCAGTGATTAAGAGCTCGCCTCCTAACCGAAAGTTTGGCAGTTCGAATCTACCAGACGCTCCTTGGAAACCCTATGGGGCAGTTCTACTCCGTCATACAGGGTCCCTATAAGTTAGAATCGACTCGACAGCAACGGGTTTGGTTTTTCTGGGGGGGGAGGGGCGATAAGGTGTGCTAGGTAGGTACATTTTTCTCACACCTGAAACCCTTTTAAATAATAAAATGAATGTTTTCATTCATTTTAAACAATTCAAAATGGGAATATGTCCACTTTTTGTTTCTTGCTTCTTGGCCGTCTTAGCTGGGTATCAACAGCCGTGCCTCAGGCTTTCACGGGAAAGCGGAGAAAAACTACCTCCCTCACAGGGTCCAGGTGAGGCTCTGCAAGTGAAGTGCTTGCCTTGAAAGAACTAAATGCGTAGATAATAGTAATTATTGTTTTAATTGTCAGTTGAGTATATGGTGATATATGTAGAGGTGATTGATTTACAGAGAGCAATTTACCCTTCCGCAAAATGGCCTCTCCCCCCTGCCACGCTCCCTCTCTCTCTCTCCCTCCTCCTCCCTTTCTCCTTTCTTCCCTCTGTCCCTTCTTTTCCTTCCTCTCTTTCCCTATTTCTCTTTTTAGAATTTATTGGGAGCTTTTCATTTCAAAATGAGTACATGCTCAGTACAGAAGATCTGAAAAAATAAGGTAGAACAACAAAAAAGTAGGAAGAAAAAGGAAAAAAAAAAAAAAAAATAGCCCACGGTCTCCAGAGAGAACTACATTTGGCTGTATACCCAATTTATCTTTGTATGCTTAATTCTGAGTTTTTGTTTGTTTGTTTAACATGGTTGCAGTCATCCTAAAGGCATAATTTTGCATCCTGCTTATTTTTACTTATAATCATAACATAAGCTTTTCCTTATGTTAATTATAAATTCATCACCAATAGGGAACCCAAGGTTGAGAAGGGACAGTGTTGACATGTCATGGGGTTGTTAACCATTGTCATAGGGCAATATGTGTACTAACTGTTTAATGCAAAGCTGTTGGTTCTGCAAACCTTCATCTAAGCTACAAAAAAAAAAAAAAAAAAAATTATGTACGTGAGATCAAATTGACAACTCAAAAGTTTGATAGGAAGCCTAGGAGGCAGTGAGTTGAAGATAATGGTGATGGAACAACTTGGAAAAGGATAGTGAGAAAAGAAGCACAACTGGAAGAATGTAATCCATGTCACTGAATTGTACATGTAGAAACTTTTGAAATGGTGTAATTTGGGCTATGTATATTTTCACCAAAAAAAAAAAAAAAAAAAAATCCTCCAAGGTGAAGAAGGGAGAGTGTTGACGTGTCGTGGGGTTGTTAACCAATGTCATAAAACAATATGTGTACTGACTATTTAATGAGAAACTATTTGTTCTGTAAACCTTCATCTAAAGTACAATAAAAATAAGTAAATAAAGATGTCTTGAAAAAAAAAGTTATCACAAACATCATCTGTATTGGCTGCAAATATGGTTGGGTCTAATGCTGCCATTGAATTTATGCATCCCCTAACTTCTTTCTAATCTTGTGTTTCGAATTGGCTCTGGCTGGGAAACCACACCACCAAGCCTGTTAGAACAGTATGTAAAGTAAGAGTTAATAGCTCTTGGGCGAAGGCCTGAGGGGCTTTGCTCAGAAACCTTTGGATTTGAATTTTGTGACATAAGCTTTGGTCTCTCAAAGGCTTCTTTTACTTACATTTTCTGTTGTTGGTTGAGGCCTGGAGACTTGGGAACGTCGAATAATTGACCTCTTGTTAAATGAACTCCTATGTATTATTAAAAAGGATCAAATCTATTTTTCCTCCATTAGAGAAAACTTCTCATTGGAGAGGTAGAATAGTATAATTTTTAGGAGCTGCCTGAGTTTACAACCCAACTCTCCCACTTCCTAGGTGGGTAACTCAGACAAATTCCAGCATCTCTGTGCCTCAGCCAAAACCCAAACCAGTTGCTGTCCAGCCGATTCCGACTCATGGCGACCCCATGTGTTGCAGAGCAGAACTGTGCTAAACAGAGCTTTCAATGACTATGACTTTTCGGAAGCTGATCACCAGGTCTTTTTTCCAAAGGTGCCTCTGGGTAGACTTGAACTGCCAACTTTTGGTTAGTGACGGTTGCATAACCGTTTGTACCACCCAGGAACTCCCCTCTGTGCTCAGCCCCCTATAAAGTGGGGTAATTATGATAGTATCCTCCACCTCAGGGTTGTTGTGAGTATTAAAGGAATTAATGTACGTAAGGTGCTTAGGACAGCGCCTGGCACTTGTTTGGTATAATAACAGCAAACAGGTATGAGGCACTATCGTAAGCACTTTACATATTTAATATGCTTTTAAACATTTCTGACCTGCTCTTTGGGCTCTTTTTTAAAGAGGTTCAAGAGCAGAAGGAGGAGACCGATCAGAGGGCTAGGCCTGGAATGGAGGCAGAACAAGGAGAAAGAGGGCGGGTAAGTGGGGCAGCTGAGGAGCAAGGCTGACACCCAGGCTACCCTCAGCCCCTGAGGCCAAGGAGGGCCTGCGGCTGGTTCCTGGGAAGAGCTGCATCTGGGACTCCCCAGGCACTGCCCAAAGCCGGCCAAGAGTGGGGCAGGAAGTGAGAGTCAGCAAGGGGAGGGGGAAGAGCTGCAAATGAGAGCCTGAAGGAGGAAGGGGCCGGGAACTACCCCTCCTAGTGCCACAGCCTAGGAGGTAGGGGCCATGCAGAGCCTGCAGAGGAAGAAAGCCTGACCATAGCATTTACAGTTTTCCTTCCTTACTGGAGGTACAGCACAGTTGCATTCTGGTAACAGAAGCAAAATAAAAAATATGAGCAGGAAGTAAAAATAACTTTAAAATATCTGAAAACATGTCTTGTGTGACTGTCCAGCTGGTTAGCGTTGGCTGGCTAGTTCCTCCCCCTCCCCCACCAGCCTCCCCACCCCCCAACCCTGCTGCCGTCTTCACCCTGACTGACTGATTAATAGACACAGATGAGGAGGTATGAATTTATTCTGTACCTGGGTGGGGAACCGGGAGAGGCTGGCATCAACCCACTTAGGCTAAATCTGCATTTTCAAGTCCACCAACTGGATATCCTGGGGGTTGGAAGGGAAGCACTCAGGACTGAACTCCTTCCCAGCAAGCTTCTGTTGTTGAGTGCTGTTGAGACTGACGCATAGTGACCCTATAGGACAGAGAACGGCCCCATAGGGTTTCCTAGGCTGTAATTTACAGGAGCAGATTGCCAGGTCTTTTCTCCTGAGGACCTGCTGGGTGGGTTCGAACCACCAACCTTTTGGTTAGCATCTGAGAACTTAACTGTTGCACCAGCAGGGTGCCTTAGCAAACTTTTAGAAGCAGTTTATTTTTTTTCCTCTTATGAAAGGACAGTCACACAGGCCCAGACGCCATCCCGTGAAAAGTGTACTCCAGGGCCTTTTCCCTGGAGAATGACCAACACACAGCTGCCTGAGGAGGGAAAAGGAGCAGGGCTGGTCTTTGAGCCCCAAGCGCTCCCTGGGAAGAGGTGGGAGGATGGAGCCGGCACTCAGCTCACACATAAAATAAAATCCCGCTGGGCTGTTTTCTTCACTAAGCATGGAGAATCATTTAGCGGCATGAAAGGTGGTTGAGAAGCAATAAATAATCTTCAAATGGGGAAAAGCAGCCGTCTGGGAGGTAGGGAGAAGGCTGTAACACAGAGCATTTTATCTGAGTTTGAAACTCTAGAGAGAGGCTGATTTCACTGTATTCCAAGACATGGATAATTAAAAACAAAGACATCTTTAAGTCAGATCTAAGGAGGCCTCCTTGTCCCCATCCTCCACGCTCTCATCTCCTTTTCCCGGAAAACACTGGGAACACCCTCAGAAGTCAAATCATCGTAACAAGAGAAGACATGCTCTTGAAGAAATTTTGACTTATAGTTTACAGCTCTATAAGCATTTCAGTAGAAAGATGTCCCACACTGAGGCAGGAAGTCAAGGACGCATAGTTTCAATGCCAGTTGGGTCTTCTGTGTGATTATTTTTACAACATTTACAATTAAATGCAGATTTTCTGCTGCCTGATTCTGACTGGACAGGGCTTTTGTGCTTCTGAATCTATCGGCACACACGCTCCAGCACACGTAGCCGCACAAAGGCACACGCTCGAGCAGGATGGACACCCCACCCACCACACGCACACAAATGTAAACCAACTGGGACACATGTGTGCCCGCAGACAAGCCGCCTTGCTCCAAACCTTCTTCATTAGAAACAGATCTGCTTTGCTGCTCTGCTACTTCATTTGGATGAGTGAAATTTTCCTCAATCCAAAGTGTAGGGATAATGACTTTTTTTTAGTACTCTAGAAATCTAGAAGAAAATATGATTATATAAACTCACATATTTTGGCTTCAAAAGGAATTGATTTCTCTCTCTGTGTGGTAGAGAGAAAGCAAGCTCACGTGTGTGTGTGTGTGTGTGTGTCTGTGTGTCTGTGTGTTGGGATGGTGGGGATGCTGGGAAGAAAAAGGACAAGCGGACTCTGAAGCAATGAAGAGAAATGTGGTGGATCTAATGGAAGGTATGAAGAAGTAATAGTTGGCCCCCTAGAAGAGAAAGGATGACAGGAAATGAACTGTGGAAATTTGGGGTGCTCCCACCAAACCCCTGTGAACCCAGGGATTTAGTGGTTTTCCAGAAAGTTCTATACTGTCCTTTCTCCTGGGATAGCCAATGCTTCCCAGCACTGATACAGGAGCAACTTGCAGGAAGTGGGAAACTTGATTTTTTAGTCCTACAGTTACTCACCCCTGCCCAGTATTGCATACTGTGGGCGCCAATGAGGTACAAACAGTTAACACACTTGGATGCTAACCAAAAGGTTGGCGGTTCAAGGTCATCCGGAGACACTTTAGAAGAAAGTCCTGGTGATCTGCTTCTGAAAAATCAGTCACCTAAAGCCCTGTGGAGCACAGTTCTACTCTGACAAACACGCGGGCGCCATGAGTTGGAGTCGACTCCATGGCAACTGGTTTCATCCATTCTTTCTTGGGACGGCCTCTTTGCATCTTGCCCAATTTCTTCTAGAGCCCTAAGGGCATCTACACCCTTTGTGTGGCTGTGTGAGTCCGGAAAGAAGGAAGCGGGAAATAGGAATCACCACCCAGTACTGAAGATGGAACTTCACCCACTATGGGCTCAGGCGAGGTCTGTGGGGGATGCTGTTAACAATTAGGACGGTGAAAGCTCAACCTTTGGACATTCAAAGTCAGCCCATTGTCAAGTATTTCCAACCCATTTTCCTTCACAGAAAAATAATTGAATGTAAAGCATCCTTCCCACCCCTCACCCAGACTTCTCTGAAGTTGGACTCTTGACATTGATTTTCCCAGCTCAGAATCAAGTATAGCATCACTGAAGATCACCAAACTGCTACTTAGATATTTTAAAGATGCAATTTGAGTTCCATGCTGGGGAAGAGGGGTGGATAAAAGAGATGATATGATAATGACATGGCTGTGGGAAGCCTGTCAAATAAAGTGCGTTTCCTCTGGCGGGCAGGCTATTTCTGGAGATGTGCATCGGCCCCTACACCGAAGGGGTGTGTTTATCCTAATGGGAAGCAGGACTGAGCTAGGCCGCAGCTCCCTGCACAGTTTTTAAAGTCTTAAGATACCACAAGAGACATTTGTGGTGTCCAGAAGACGCATTTAGTCTGCCCCGGCCCTTTCAGTGTGTGCTGACTTAGCTCTGACAGGGGGCAGAGAGAAGGTGAGGAGAAGTCTGACGGCAGAAGTGGGAAAAAATGTGTCCTTCCAGATGTGCCCATTAGGATGCCTTTGAATCCAAAGAACAGAAAAGCCATTGCAAACTGACTTAAACAATGAGGAGTTTGTGATGTCATCTAACAAGTAGCCCAGAGTCGGGGCTTTAGGTAGGGCTCTGATTCTGTTTTTCTGTGATCTTGCCTGCTCTGTCCATTTCTCGTTCTTTGTCCTCAGGCTGACTTCCCTCATGGCTGCAAGAAGACTGCCAGCAGCAGCTCCAGCACTTGCTTCTTTGATCATATCCAGAAAGAATGAGAGGAGACCTTTTTTTCCTTCAGTCTGAAGGGGGTCAGTTTAAGCCACCACCTGGACTAACAGCAGCCCCTAGGATAAAATCCTGGGCTGACTGGCCTAGTCCAGAGTTTCAGAATGAAATGCAAGCAAAGGAGTCTGAGTCACCATGACTTCTGGAATCATCTCTCCTGAGGCACAGGCAGTGAGTAGGGGGACAGGCCCTGAACCAAATGCAGTCTTCCAAAAGGAAGGTGGGAACGTGGATTGGAATCAAAAGATAAGCCACCAACAGTGTTCCCAATGGGAAACGCGGGAGCCCTGCTCTAGAAGGGCTCTGTAGTGGGCTGAGAGGCTGGCAGTCTGGTCTTTCTGCCTGACAGAGATGTCAGGGAATAAGAAAGATGACAGAAAGGCAGATGTAAATAGTGTCATAAATATAATGCAAAGAATAAAATACATGCATATAGATCGTGTTACTACCGAAGCCTGAGCATCACAGATGAACAACCTCATATCTTGGTTTTCTCTCCAGTAAACTGGATATAGTAATACTGACTTCTTATTCTTTGCAAAGGGCATCAAAGATTTATGTATTAATTCCAGTTCTCCTAGAGACCTGCCAGGCTACCCAAATAGGAACTTGTTACCCCTCACTGTGGAATGGTGACAGTCTAACCCCTTGGCAATCTCTCCCTGTCTCCCCATCCTACCCCAGCCCAGGCTGGTCTTGGCAACATTTCCTCTGGAAAATACGAAAAATAAATTTCCTCAGAGTTGTCAACTGCTGCCCTGCTGCATAGGAACACACTGGGGGCTGGGCCTTGTGGGTCCAAAAGGTGGTGCCCATCCTGGACTTGTGTCCCAGATCTCTCCAGTCCTGGGGATAAGGTCTGGCTGGGAGGTGAGACGGAAGGGCCAGGGCCTGGGTGGAGCCTGCTGGCAGGTCCCAAAGTAGAACAACACTGGCGAGAGAAGGAGCGAAGGGGTATTCTAGAAGGTGAGTGACTGCTGGGTTGCCCGGAAGACTCATGTGGGCTACAGCAGGACACTCTGCTCCTGCTGTCACAGGCAATATTAGCCTCACCTGGAGCCGAAATGATGGCTGTGAAGGCTGCAGATTCCCGGCTTGAGGGCAGCCCCTGAAAGTGGAATTGATCGTGTCCCTTGGCCCGGCCTCCCTCTCCATGGGAAAAAAGCCAGCACTTCATTTTCCCCAGATGCCATCCGGCCCAGGAGCAACTCTGTCCCCTGTCTTCTTCCTCTAGGTCTTGTCCAAATTCTGTCTCTTCTTGTAAGAAAGAGACACTGAAACACTCATGCTCAGAAACACACATAGCACCAACCACACACACACACACACACACAGCATACAGGACACACATGCACACACAGCACCCATGACACATATACACGAACACATGCCCAGCACGCATGACACAGGTACACAGTTCACAGAACACAAGCAGCACCCACAACACACACATGTACACACACATACACAGCTCGCATGACACAGCACCCATGACACATACACACATGCACAGCCTGTACAACATACAAACACACACATATACAGAGCTCACATGACACACAGCACCCATGACATACACACACACACACGCATAGCACACATGACACACATACACACACTGTCTCTCTCCATGCCTTCTCCCAGGTCTTACCTGCTTGGCCTCTGTGGCCACCATGAGGAGACTGCATTCCTTCCTTGTATGAGGAGGCATTTCCCCCTTCAGATCCCCTTGCTTATTAAGAGGAACTGACTAAGGAAATTCTCAAAGGAAAAGTGGAGAACTCCTTTTCCCATTCCAGGTGCAGTGTCTCAGCAACCCCAACGTGGTGCTAAGTGAGAGGGTGAAGCAGCTCCTTAGGTTTCTGTGTCCCCCATGGAGTCTCACACAAAACTGTGACTAACTTAACAGGTAAGATCTGGAAGGGAACCTTGGGGTTTATGAGGTGATGCCAGAACAAACCTGAAGTTTTTCAGAGGAGGGACGGCATCTAGCCACACAGCCAGTCACTAACGGAGTCTGCCCAAGGCTTGTCTTACCAGTGGAGAAGCCCAGTGGCTGAAATCCCAGGGAAAGACTACATTTCCAGGAGCCTTCAGGGCATGAAACAATAAAAGATTCTTTGGCCAGCATGTCAGAAGTTTCTAACCTCTGTGTTAATGTGTTATCCCTCCAGGAAACACATTTGCTTTCTAACAGAGACCAACAGGCGTAATGTTATTAATTTAGTGATGTTCAATCTTTTTTATAAAGCATGCTTTCTGACCTGGTGGCACAGTGGTTAAGAGCTCGGCTGCTAACTGAAAAGGTTGGCAGTTCGAATCCACCAGCCACTCCTTGGAAACTCTATGTGGCAGTTCTACTCTGTCCTATAGGGTCGCTATGAGTTGAAATCAACTCAGACAGGTTTGTAAGCCCTCCAGAGGCATGTTTCACTAGAGGAGCCTAGAGCAGCCAGAACTTGAGGCTCACCTCTGCTGGCCACAAGATGGCAACAGAGGTTTGTACGAGCCCCCCAGCTGAGGAGGGGGATGGGGGCAGCTCTCTCTAAGGACGGGACTTCACACCCTTACCCCGATGGTCCGGAGTATTCCTTCTGTATTGTCAGATCAGATGGTGTGTTCCTGTGGGCCCAAGTGTGTCTCTTCTTTTTGATTTATTGCCTTGCTGACCACACTTCTAATGTGCACCTATTAAATGGTTCTGATTTTTCCCCATTGTCCCTTTTACCTATCCTATAAGGATTGTTTCCACTCGCTAGTTCTTTTCATTAGAATAGAACTAGGGCATACTGCATGGTTTAAAGTCAGGAAAGGCGTGCGTCAGGGTTGTATCCTTTCACCATACCTATTCAATCTGTATGCTGAGCAAATAATCTGAGAAGTTGGACTCTATGAAGAAGAACGAGGCACCAAGATTGGAGGAAGATGTATTAACAACCTGCATTATGCAGACGACACAACTTTGCTTGCTGAAAGTAAAGAGGACTTGAAGCACTTACTGATGAAGATCAAGACCACAGCCTTCAGTATGGATTATACCTCAACATAAAGAAAACAAAAATCCTCACAACTGGATCAATAAGCAACATCATGATAAACGGAAAAAAGACTGAAGTTGTCAAGGATTTCATTTTACTAGGATCCACAATCAACATCCATGGAAGCAACAGTCAAGAGATCAAAAGACCCATTGCATTGGGCAAATCTGCTGCAAAAGACCTCTTTAAAGTGTTGAAAAGCAAAGATATCACCTTGAGGACTAAGGTGTGCCTGACCCAAGCTATGGTGTTTTCAATCACTTCATACGCATGTGAAAGCTGGACAATGAATAAGGAAGACCAAAGAAGAATTGATGCCTTTGAACCCTGGTGTTGGTGAAGAATAGTGAATATACATGGGCTGCCAGAAGAACAAACAAATCTGTCTTGGAAGAAGTACAACCAGAATGCTCCTCAGAAGCAAGGATGGCGAGACTACGTCTCACATACTTGGGACATATTATCAGACGGGATCAGTTCCTGGAGAAGGACATCATGCTTGGTAAAGTAGAGGGTCATTGAAAAAGAGGAAGACCCTCAGCCAGATGGAATGACTCAGTGGCTGCAACAATGGGCTCAAGCATAACAGCGATTGTGGGGATGGTGCAGGACGGGGCAGTGTTTCATTGTGTTGTACATAGCGTCGCTATGAGTCAGAACCGACTTGACGGCACCCAACAACAACAACAATAAGGATTGTAGGAACCCTAGTGATGCAATGATTAAGCACTCGGCTGCTACCTGAAAGGTTGGCGATTCGAAGTCACCCAGCGGTTCCACAAGAGAAAGATCTGGTTATCTGCTTCTGTAAAGATTACAGCCTAGACAACCCTATGGGGCAGTTCTACTCTGTCACATGGGATCTCTATGAGTCGAAATTCACTCGATGGGGCCCAGCAACAACATAAGGATTGTGGAGGTAGTGGTGGTTCAGTAGTAGAATTCTCACTCTCCATTCTGGAGTCCCAGGTTCAAGTCCAAGCCAATGCACCTCATGTGCAGCCACCACTTGTCTGTCAATGGAGGCTTGTGTGTTGCTCTGATGTTGAACAGGTTTCAGTGGAGCTTCCAGATTAAGGTAGTTTAGGAAGAAAGGTCTGGTGATCTACTTCTGCAAACCAGCCAATGAAAACCCTATAAATCACAACAGTCCAAACTGCAACAGATCATGGGGATGGTGCAGGAGCAGGCAGCGTTTTGTTCTGTTATGCATGGGGTCACCATGAGCTGGGGCCACCTTGACAGCAGCTAACAATAACAGCATAAAGATTGTGGGAAGATGGTGGGTGGGTGGCAGGAGGACATATTTCTACTTACAGGACTCTTAAAAAGCCAGTGAGAAGACAAACCTAGATATTTAAAATCTATTAGACAGCAGACAAATGCATACAATTTAATGCTATATGTGGTGATGAATCTACATTTTTCATTTTAGCAGAAGAATTTAAAGTGGCTATTCCACCTGGAAATAATGTTGCTTGAATCACATAATGCTCTCTCCAGCAGCCTCCTGTGCTTCCCTTCGCCCCTGCACTCTGTACGTTACTTCCCTATCTGGCCATGTCCAGCCCTCAGTGGGCTCACTGGGTAGGCAGCTCTGGGATGAGCTGGGGTTGAAGAGCAGGGCCTCACAATACCCTCTGCCCAGAGTTCGTTTCAAACTTCTTACTTCACCACCAGGGTGTCCATTCAGGAATTTATAACTGTCCTGCTGATCACATAGTGGCCATTACTCCAACTTGGCCCTGTGGTGCCAAGGGTGGAAAGAACAAAACAGAACAGGACCCAAGCCTCTCAGCCCCTTGGTTTCCATTTCTTCATTCACTCAATCATACATTCACTCACTTATTCATACTATTCATTCATGCGGTCCTTGCATTCATTCTTTTCTTGCGCTCATTCCACAGACCTTATATAACTATGGTTCATTTGTCAAAACTAAGAGGTTAACATTGAAACAATTTTTCCGTTAATGTCCTTTTTCTGTTCCAGGGTCCAATTCAGAATAACCAGTTGCTGTGGAGCCAATTCTGACTCATGACGACTCCATGTGTATCAGAGTAGAACTGTGATCCATAGGGTTTTCAGTAGCTGATTTTTTTGAAAGTAGATCATCTGGCATTTCTTCCAAGGCACCTCTGGGTGGACTCCAACCACCAATCTTTCAGTTAGCAGCAGAGTGCATTAACAGTTTGCACCACCCAGGAACTCTGGGCTACCTACCACATTTGGTTTAGCAGGTTTGCTTTTTGAAAGATAAACTGTGTGGGCCAAATAGATTAGAGTGGCCCAGGCCTGGAGGCCAGAGCCTTGACAGGAAGCTGGGGCAATAGGGCAATGGAAGATGTTGAGGGCAGGAATTACAGCTGTTGCAAAAGCGGGGAGACAGAAGGGGTCAGTAATGTACCAGGAAGGTTAAGAAGGTAGACTTGGTCGGACTTCAAGATTGACACTTGCTGATGAACGGATCTGATAAAATGGAGAAAAATTGTTACCATGTATTGCTTTTTCCTACACCTTAACCAGCCATCCATGTAGCAAATAATTATGGAGTGCCTCCCAGTTGGCAAGCACTGTGCAGCCAGCCCCTGGTGTTCTCTGGACACATCGCCATGGGTCCACCTGCCACCTTCTGCCTTCTTCAGCTCCAGCCTGGTTTCCCCATTACACAGCCCCCACCGACTCCCGCTGCCTGCAAATATGCTAAAATAAAGCTCCACTCCCTAAACGAAGTCCAACACTCAAAGAATTTTCACAGCCTGTCCGTACCGCTGCCAAGAATATATATTACCCATTTCCAGTGGAAGCTCAAATGTCCATTTATAATAACCCAGCATCTGAACACTAAGTTCGAGGGGTTACCACAAGTCGGGACTCCACCTCTAGGGGACTGATTGCCTGGCTGCCCTGCTAGAGGTGTGGAAGGGGGAAGGGGTGTATGAGGTGATTACGGAGCTTGACACTCAAGAGGTCTGGATGCCGATTCCTTTGTGTTGCAGCCTAAGGTTAAGAAAAAATCCAGAGAAATCCTGGTTGGCATGTTTCTAATCCAGATGGAAGAAAAATGGGACAAACTCCAAAGAGGTGCCAAAACTAACACATAGAAGTGTCTGCTGCCAGCAAATTCGAGGTATGTTGGCACGTGCAGCAGAAGAGAAATGTATTCATCCTGTTAGAAAGGGGGAGACAAGAAGACAGACAGCTTTTGAGAGAAAGCGGGGTGCTCCCTGCCAACTGCAAAACGCCAGCTCTGTGAAGAATGGCTGCTTCCAAATGGCCAAGTGGGGCTGGCATGAGTGAGGAGGAAGGGGCACAGACAGTGAGGCGACAGGCATCGTGAAAGAAAGGGCTTCTGGCTCATCCGTCTGACTCCCCTCTGTGGCACCCTCAGCCATGCAGCCTGGCTTTCTGCACCAGGTAGTGGAGGCTCTCCTGCTCCCCAGATTCTTTCTTGCCCCAGCCCGTCACTCACGCTGTTCCCCTCCCCTGAAAGGGCTTCTTCTCCATCCTCTACTTATTCACACTCTACCCATCTTTGGAGTCCCTGAGTGGTGCAGACAGTTAATGTGCTTGGCCAGCAACTGAAAGGTTGGCAGTTCAAATCTACCCAGAGGTGCCTCAGAAGAAAGGCCTGGTGATCTTCCAAAAGTCACAGCCACTGAAAACCCTATGGAGCACAGTTCAACTCTGACCCACATGGAATCAACTCAATGGCAACTGGTGGTACCCATCCTTGGGGGGCATTTGTCACCCAACTCTGCAAACCCTCCCTATATTTTGCTGATTTCCCACAATAAAAATTCCACACCATGAAGGTAGAAACTGAAAAACTCACATCTCCAGATTTGTCTGCCATATATTGTATGTGACATGTCCACCTGAGAATGGAGTTTCAGGTAGTGGCCTATCAAGGGACTCAATCGGCAAGAGGGTAGCAGAGTTGGGTGCTTCCTGAGGATTAGAAGGAACTGAGCTACTACCTGAGGGTCGTAGGTGCCAAGGGATCTTGGAGTTTTCTCTAAAAAAGCCCTTGGTGTGGTTGGGCACTGTTTATGGTTGATGGCATCAGAGCGCAGCTCTCCTGGACATTTTGCGAGCTCTCTGATAGTCTTTATTAAATTCCTTTTTTCTCCCACAGATGAACAGAATGGATTCCGTTGTTTGCAACTAAGACTCATGACTAATGTGCCATTCTTCCAGTGCAGCTGAAGAAGTGACTTTTCACCACCCTACTCTGGGGACTCCACATTCTGCGGATGTGCAAGTCTTCCAGTGTGCCAGATCTTAGTCGGCACCACCACAATTTAATTAGCATTACATTGCCTGTTGTCTTTTAGAATTTTCTGTGGTTGGGTTGGCCTCCACACTGGGTTGGAAGCACTCTGGAGGCAGGGACTCCGTCTTCTCTTCCTTTTGTCTTTTCTACACCCTAGCATCATATGTTTGTAGCATACCACAGCTGGAAAGGGATGGAGCACACGTAGGCCAATCCACCCATTTTACAGGAAAGGTGGGCCCAGAGCAATGAGAAGGGGGGTGACTGGCCTTGGGCCTCAGGAGGCCTGAATAGAAGAACTGGAACCAGGTCTTTTCTTACTACTGCTTCCTGGGAGAGTGCTGGACCTGATGTAGGGCACTGATATGAAAAATGCACAGTGGTGAGACTGAAATTTAAACAGGGCCTTCCAAGGAGCTCAAAAGGCTTCATCAACCTAAGAGTTCCAGACTGTCTAATTTATACTGCTCGGAATCACAAAGACAGGAGAAAGGCTCTTCTCCTCTTTAAAACAAACAAATGAAAGCCCCAAACCCACTGTTGCCAAGTCGATTCCAACTCACGGTGATCTCATGTATGTCAGAATAGAATTGTGCTCCATGGGGTTTTCAGTGGCTGATTTTCGGAAGTAGATTGACAGCCCTCTGGCTAGACTCTAACCACCAAGTTTTTGGTTAACAGCCGAGTGCTTAACCATTTGTGCTACCCAGGGACTCCCTCTCCTATTTACAGTAGGTAAAACTGAGATCCCAAGAAAATGAAGTGATTTGCCCAAGATCAGTATCAAAGTCAGGAATCTGTAGCTCCTTGGATGCCTATGTCTGTTTCAGGAAAACAATAGGATATAGGTTCTGGTAATGGATACACTTCCCAGAGTTTAGTTGGTGCTGCCACGTGAGAATGAAGCAGTGGTGGTTCGGTGGCAGAATTCTCTTCTTCCATGCAGGAGACCTGGGTTTGACTTCTGGGAAAAGAACCTCATGCACAGCCACCACCCGTCTGTCAGTGGAGGCTTGTGTGTTGCTATGATGTTGAACAGGTTTCAGTGGAGCTTCCAGATGAAGACAGACTAGGAAGAAAGGCCTGGCAATTTGTTTCCAAAAATCAGCTAATGAAAATTCTACAGATCACAATGGTCTGATCTGAAACTAACCATGGGGATGGCCCGGGCCCATGGGTTTGTTATGAGTTGAGGGCCGACTTGACGGCAGCTAACAACAGCCACGTGAGAAGTTCCTGATTATCACTGAATCTTCAGGGGGTTCCTTCAAGAAGAGATGATGGAAAGTCCCTGCATTAGTTACCGCTTGCTGCTTAACTAATTACTCAAAGCGTAGTGGCTTAAAACTGTACTACTCGGGCAATGAAAAAATTTAGAAATGGATTGTGGTAATTGATGCACAACATGGTAATGTAATTAATATCACTGAATTGTACACATAAAAATGGTTGAAATGGCAACCATGGTATATATATTTCGCCACAATAATAATTTAAAAAATACACGAATCATTTATTATCTCTCAGTTTCTGCTTGTTAGAAATTTGGGAGGAGCTCAGCTGGGCGGTTGTAGTTCAGCACCTCTCCTGAGTTTGCAATCAGATGGTGGCTGGGGCTGGGGCCACCCTGAAGGCTTCTTCACTAACATGTCTGGTATCTGGGCTGGGAAACTCGAATGCTGTGGCTCCTCAGGCAGCTCTCTCTCTGTCTCTATGTGCACTCTACAGCAGGGTGGCTTCAGGGTCACCAGACTCTTAGATGGTGGCTCAAGGCTCCGAAGATGTGTGTTCTAAGAGTGCCACGCCTAGCCTTGGAAGTCACACAACGTCACTTCCACCGCAGTCTACCTCACCTAGTTAGAAGTGTCATTAAGGTTGACCGAATTCAAAGGGAGGGGAATTTGACATCACCTTTTTATAGGAGGAGTGTGAAGAATTTGTGGACATGTTTTAAAACCACCACAGCTCCCAAGTCCCAGAGATCAAAGTGATTTTCCCCAAGTTGCATGGTTAGTGAGTGAGCAAGACCAGGATTGGATAACGGGATCCATTAGTTTGCTGTCTTCTTAATGATCAGCATTAAAATATTGAGAGACGGCCATATAAGGGGATCTGGTTTGAGGGTCTTCTTTAGAATGTTACCTCATCTTTAAGCTGCTATAAATCCTTTGGGGGGTAAGATGGCTGAGGATAGCTAAACAAACAAACAAATGTACCCTTAGTGAATTATCACTAGTAATGGCTGCAATGATGCCTCTTTACGTCTGTTTAACATTTGGTGCAGACTCACACACTGGAGGACCTGTGAATGATCATAGAACAAAAAAACCAAACCTGTTGCCATTGAGTCGATTCCAACTCATAGAGACCCTATAGGACGGAGTAGAACTGCCTCATAGGGTTTCCAAGGAGTGCCTGGTGGCTTCAAACTGTCGACCTTTTGGTGAACAGCTGAGCTCTTAAGAACCGTGCCATCAGGGCTCTGATCACAGAACAAGTCAGGTCAAAAACAGAATTGTAACCAGACCCAGGTGGCCTTATTCTTGATTTCTGTGTTGACGCAATTGCCTGGAAACCCACGTACTTCTTTGAGGAAATATTCTCATTTCATCTTTTTTCGAAATAGCAGTAGTGCTACCCATCGCTGACTCCCGAGAGGTTGCACACAGGATCATGATTGTGCATCTTGGCTCTGGCTATTGCTGGGACTCAGAAACCATGGTGGGGTGGACTCATGAGATGTTGCTTAAGTCCTTTGATGGGTTGTCAGAAGAATGACAATCAAACTCAGGTCTCTTAAAGTTAAATCTAGAGTTTTCCCCTCCATCTTGGATTCCTGTGTGTTTCTGAAATGAAAGGCAAACTGGTTTTGAAAAAGTGTCTTGGATTGAATCATCTGTTGTTTTGGTTCCTGCAGAGGCCCTGGAAGTGTTGTTACTTTGGGCAACTTCTCAATTCAGTCAGTCAATATGTAATTATTGAGCTCAGTCTCTTTACCCAGCATTGTTCTAGGTATGGATGACACTGGTGGCGCAGTGATTAAGAGCTTGGCTGCTAACCTAAAGGTCGGCAGTTCAAATCTACCAGCCGCTCCTTGGAAACCCTATGGGGCAGTTCTACTCTGTCCTATAGGGTCGCTACGAGTTGAAATCGACTCTATGGCAAGGGGTTTGGTTTTGGGGTTTTTTTTAATGGATAAGACTGAGTCTGAAAAGTTGGTTTATACCAAGTTTATAGTGATGGTTCCTGGCTTCAAATAACTTTATGAACCAAATCACACAGAAAATGCCATTTAACTAAATATTAATCACATGGATCACACAAAATGGCCTAATTTCACAGAAATCACACTGCAACTGGTGCTTTCTAGGAAAAACAAATAATGAATAGTGGTGTGCTTTTATAAAAACAACACACATACATAGGACTGCAGTGAACTTAAGCACTGTTGGAATCTCTGGAACCTGTGGCAGCCTTCTAATTAAAAAGATTATTTCCTACAAACCCAAATGGAATATCCTTCCCTTGCTTCTTTTTTTTCTTTTTTTCATGAAACATACTGTCTGTAAGAAATGTGAAATTTATTTTGAGGGTGAACATACTAACTTTCCAAACATCCTCGTCAGTCTGAGGATAAGAGGCAGTGGCTGCTTGGACTTGGGGAAAACACCTCCCTTAACACACACATTCATTCACACGTGTCAAGGCAGTGTCTACTACCTTGGCTGGAGTCAGTCCCCCAGCAGAACCTGACAGCAGGGGGGAATGTCTGGTGAGTCAGAGCAGCGTAAATTAAAATCACCTATTGGGTATCCTGGTCCCACCGCCAGACTAATCCAAACTCCAGCTTTGTCTATTGTACATCCTCCGCGACTTATTCCAGCCAAGGTTAAAATGACTCAAGTTCCACCATGTTCCCTGGAGGGGTTATTCTGCAGCCAAGTAGAACAAACTCACCATTTGGAATTTTTTCCCCTTTTATTGAATCTAATTTTTCCGGTCCTTCTTCTCGTATTGTCATGTTCTTGCTGGAACCCTTTGGACCACCCACTGCGTCTACTCTTCAAATGTGTAGACAAGAATTTCTCAACGTTCTTGGTCTATGACACACTTTTGCATTGTTAGCAGTCAAGGCTATGGTGGTACAGAAAGTGGCACAAGGGGATAATGGGATTCCATCCCTTAGATTCTGACACACACTAGTTCCAGCCGTCTGTACAGCCACGCCTTTGATTCTCTAAAGTACCACATACACGTACACGCCGCCGCCACCACCACTACCACGTCCCTCTTTTTGTCAGGATTCCACCATCTCTACCCTTAACTCCCTGAGTCAAAATTCAGCACAGTGGAGTAAGGAAATCCAGAATGAGGCAAAGTAGGAACAATGTCTTTGAGACCCAGAAAAAAGTTAGGTTGTCCCAGTTGTGAATCACTTGTCAGTTACAGATCCAAAGTAAGTGACACTTCTTACTCACTTATTTTTTCCCCTTAGGCATTTTTACTCTTTCTTTGGGCATTCTTGCCACTTCTTTTTGAAATTCTATGACAGTTTTCTAATCTTTCTTTTAAAATCTTAGGGCTAAAGAAACCACGTCTAATTAGAGCAGAGTTTCATCCTTTTGCCTATTTAATTCAATCATAATATGGGAATACAGGCAGTCCCCAGGGTTATGAATGAGATCCGTTCCTAAGTGGGTCTTTAAGATTTTGTAGGTAAGTCAGAATAGGTGTTCATTTAACTTTACTTTTGTGCAAGAAAAGACTTGAAGCCTTTTCAATGATTTAAAAGCTGCACATGCAGCAAGTGAAGGTGATTGTGATGAAGAATTTGTTGGGAGTAGGGGTTGTTTCAAAGTGAGGGCAAATTCACATAACATTAAAGGGCAAGTATGAGTTGTCCATAAGTCAGACTTTCTTAACCCGGGGACTTACTGTACTAGAAAGAAGCCTGATAATAATATTTACCATTTATTGATACATGTGCCAAAAAATACATGGTCTTGTTCAATACTCACAAAAATCCCAAAAGCTAGTACAGACCCCATTGCACAGGTGAGAAAACTGAGGCTTAGAGGTGTTAAATAACTTGTGAAAGTCATTGACCTGGAATTTGAGGTCAGAGGATTGGTTCTGGACCTGAAGAGTATAACCACCACCAACACTATCTCCTGCTCTCCAAACAAACTCATCTTGGAATTACCAAGGAGCAGGGAGACGTGAGATGGAGCATGGGAACCAGAAACAGGCAGATAATTTGGCACTGCTAAGCTTCTGTCTGCTGTTTCCTCACATTGCACATAGAAGAAAATGCGCCTGTCCCATTTCCACCTTCCAGTGACAGCTGTTATTCCCACACTTACTCATGTGCATATCACTCACATCGATGTCACAACACTGCATTGATGGGGACATACGTCATCAGTTGCAGACAGTCATAGATAATGAGGACTTTGCTTGAGGGGAAAAGATGCAGACCTGAGCCTAGGAGAGCAGTGCAACAACAAAATCCTTTTGTGGTTTGCTTTTACTTTTTTGTGTCTGTTTGTGTTTTAGGTGAAAGTTTACATAGCAAATTAGGTTCTCATTTAACAATTTTTAAACAAGTTGTTCCGTGACATCGGTTACAATTTTCCTAATGTGTCAGCATGCTCATTATTTCCATTCTGTTTGTTCTGTTTCCATTGATGTAGCTTCCCTTCCCCTCCTTTCCTTCTCATCTTTGCTTTTGGGTAAATGTTGACCATTTGCTGTCACATAGTTGATTGTTTAAGGGAGCACGTTACTGACGGGTGATGTTGTTTAACAAGCCAATCTATTTTTTTAGCTGAAAGGTGACCTCCAGAAATAGCTTCAGTTCCAAGTTCAAAGGTTATCTTAGGACAATAGTCTTGAGTGTTCCTTTAGTCTCTAGTAGGTCTGATTTTTTTTTTAGGAATTTAAATTTTGTTCTACATTTTTCTCCCATTCTACCTGGGAGCTTCTATTTTGTCCCTGGTCAGAACGTTCAGTGCTGATAGCCAGGCACCGTCTAGTTCTTCTGTTCTCAGGTTAGAAGAGGCCGTGGTTCATGTGGGTCATTAGTCTCGTAGACTAGTTTCTTCTCTGAGCCTTTGATTTCCTTCATTCTCTTTTGCTCGGTATAAGTAGAGACCCATAGTTGTATCTTAGATGGCTGCTCACAAGCTTTTAAGACCCCCGACGCTACTCACCAAACTAGGATGTAGAACATTATTTTTATGAACTGTGTTATGCCAATTGACTAAGTTGTCCCCCAAGACTGTGGCCCTATGCTTTTTAACCCAGTAAACCAATCCTGCAAGTTGTTTCGATATATTTAGGAAGCCTTTGTAACTGTGCCCCGTATGTGCACATATATATGGATATATACGCAGCACACACATATATGTATTTACATATGCCTACAGATGCACCTATACGTGCACGTGCATTTACTCATGCATTTACTTCTTATACATATATATGCATACATATCTACCTATGTAAGCACACACGTATTTTGCTTTTACATTTGAAAGTCCCCATCATGGCTGAAAACAATACTGGTGGCTCCATCCATTGCTGAGGCTCACGTACCAAACACATAAATCAGAATATCTGTGTCGGTTACCCAGAATATCTGCCTTGAGAATCAACAGAAGGACCTCTGATCCTGGGGTTGCCACTTAATTTTTTTGTATGATTCTATTCTCTGTGCTTCAATTTCCTAATCCATACAGTGGGTACGTTAACGTATTTTCCCTTCCTTTCTCAGAAGAATTTTGCCACAAAGTGATAAAACAGAACTACACTGCTATTCTTGCTCTTTCATCCAGAAGTAGGGCATGTTTTCTCATTGTTTATCTATAGCAGGATAGCTCAGCTCTCTGCTGTTCACACTCTCTCCCCAAGACCTCCTTGAGGTTCTGGACCTCCAGTGAGTCACTGAAGGCCAGTTCTCTGGATGCTGGCCCCCGCCTGCATACTGTGTGGTCATGCACCTTCTCACACATCTCATTTATGAACATCCAAATTCCATCTGTTCTATCTTCCTGATTCAATTCAAATTCTGAATCTGTAGATTGGTGTCAGTCATAAGTTCTGGGAAATTCTAATCCTTTATGCCTTCAAATCGCCTCTCCCATTCTCTTTCCTCACCTTTTGAAACTCCATTTAGATGTATCTTAGACCTTCTCACTCTGTCCTTCATGCTTTAAATTTCTTTTACATTTTCCCCCTTTTTATCTCTCTGATTTGCATCCTATATAATTTCTCCAATTCTATCCTCCAGCTCACAAAGCCTCTCTTTGTGAGACATACTGTCTGCTGTTAAATGTACACTTTGAGTTTTAAATTTATATTTTATTTCTAGACATTCATTTTCTAGGCTTTCTGTTTCATTCTTTTACAAATATGTTTACTCTTTACTCACAGTTTATAGATTCTCTTCTATTTATTGTGAAACAGTTATATATTCTGTGTTTGACAATTCTAATATCTGAAATCTTTGTAAGTAGATTCCACTCTCTGTTGTTTCTGCTGGCTGTTGCTATTGGTGCCTTGTTTCCTTGTATGATTTTTTAGCTGTTAGCTGCTCATTTTCTTTAGAAATTTCATGAAATTCTTTGAAGCCTAGGGAAAAGGCGAATTCCTCCAGAGAGGATTTGTGTTTGATTCTTTGGCTGCCTATTAGTTGTATAGTCTGGGGTCACTTTAATCTAAATTCTCTGTTTGGGTGTTTCAGATCACCGAGCTAGAATGAATTCAGGCTGCAAATACACAAGATTTCTGGCTTGTAGTTGTTCATTCTCAGAGAGATATTTTCCTCCTCCTTTCTAGTGCCAAGATACATAATGGGCAATTTTCCTTGTAGTTGTGACATGCTTCTTAATATAGGAGGGAGGTTGGGTTTATTTCTAGTCGTTCCTTACACTGAGGGTGTGACCCTTTGAGGTTCTAATTTTATGGGGGACGGGGATCTCCTATTAGACTGTCTACCTTGGTCAACCCTGGATTTTATCTTCTGCCACCAAATCTTATGAGGCTACATACATATCAACGCTCAAGTTCACCAGATCCAGAAAATTCCTTCAAGGCAAATGCTAGACACAGTTCTCTTCTCACCTTCTGGATTCTGCTGTCATTTATTTTTTGGCCAGAGTATTTCATACTCATGGGAGCATTTAAAAAGATTAAAATATATTTTTTCTCCAGCATTTTTAGTTATTCTGAGCAGAACAGTTAGTCTGGGTACCTAGTGTACTATGGTCTTAGAAATCAAAATCTCGGTTCAAATCCTACCTTTTTTAGGAAGCACCCCACCACCCCTTCAGCCTACAGAGCTTCCTCCTTCTCAGCCACTCCACAGAATTTAACCAAGTCAGTAATTTGGCAATGCAGACAGTTGACTCTTCACCAACAGGTGTTGTACTGTCTCAGCTGGGAACCCATCCGCTTTTGGCTATTTTCGCTTTCTATCTTATCCAACTCTCAGCCCTGACCAATTAACACAAGAAACACAAAACATCTCATTCTGACTTCTTTCTCGTGTGCTAGTTTTTACATTTTCCATTTCCTTTGGTTCCTCCCAGTTTGCTCTCCTACTAAACAAATGAAAAACATTATAATTGTCTAGCAGTTTAGCTAAATTGATCCCCTCTATCTTGTTTGGATCTCAATCAAATACTTGCTCATGAGTCCAAGGAGAGCAAAAGATACTTTTTTGAAGAAAACAGTTGATCTGAGGTGGTATTTTTAAAGACCCTCACATGATTATAATATGTAGCCAGTATAGAGAACTTTTGTGCTAAAGTACAAACTGTTGATTCAAATTCTGAATATAAACGACAGGTAAGTCAACAGATATTAGTGTGCTAAGGAGTTCCAAAAACAAAAAACCAAACCCATTGCCATCAAGTCGATTCCGACCCGTAGCAACCCTGTAGGACAGAGTAGAACTGCCCCATAGGGTTCCCAAGGAGTGGCTAGTGGATTCAAACTGCCGACCTTTTGGTTAGCAGCCACACTCTTAACCACTACGCCACCAGGTTTTCCTGGGTGGTACAAATACTTAATGTACTCAGCTGCTAACTGAAAGGTTGGAGATTTGAGTCCACCCACCAGTGCCTCAGAAGAAAAGTCCAACAGTTTACTTCCAAAAAATTAGCCATCAAAAACCCTGTGGACCACAATTCTACTCTGACACACGTGGGGTTGCCATGAGTTGGAGTTAACTCAGTGACAACTTTTTTTTTAAAATCAGTTATATGACATGAGTCATTGGGCTATGTAAAAATTTGTCAATCAATCAGGAAAATGTAAGAGCCTTGACTGAAATCTCTCCAAGACCTTCAACATTTATTCATTAAAAAAAAGTATATGTATATTTATGTATATCTATACATATACGTTGTGTATTTGTATATATGCATACATATACATCATGTGTATATATACATTAAGTATACATATATACACATACACATATATATTATGTATATATATACATATACGTTATGTATGTATATAGACTTTTTTGAAAAAAATGAATAAATGTTGAATGTCTTAGAGAGATTTCAGTCAAGGCTCTTACATTTTCCTGATTGAATGACAACTTTTTACATAGCCCAATGGCTCACGTCATATAACAGATTAAAAATATATATATGTATATATGCATATATATGTAGCCCTAGTGGCACAGTGGTTAAGAGCTACGGTGAGCTATGGCTGCTAACCAAAAGGTCGGCAGTTTGAATCCACCAGCGACTCCTTGGAAACCCTATGGGACAGTTCTACTCTGTCGTATAAGGTTGCTATGAATTGGAATCGACTCGATGGCAATGGGCTTGGTTTTTCTGGTTTATGTATATATATATTTAAGTATATATATCCGTTACGCACCTGCTCCATGTCAGACGCTGTGCTAGCCTTGCTGTCCATTGGTGAATGAAATAGACATGGTCTCCATGTGGAGCATGCAACGTATGTGCACTTGATGGAGGTAACCGGGGTCAGGGGTGGAGGAGTGTAGTGTGGATAAAGCATCAGCAAGAACAGAAGGGAGTCAATGTTTTCCTCAAAAATACCTATACCCACTCTCAGGAAGTATATAAAGTTTGGGTGTAGTATTTACCAATAACTTAGGACCAAAATTTCAAAATGGGGTTCTGGGTATAGGTCAAAGGTATGCAGAGATCTTGGTCCACTCATCCCTCATTTCTGAGTCAGGTCTGGGACAGCCAACAGGCATGTTGCCACCTCAATGAGCCACCTCATCTCTTGACCTCCCTGTGCCATACAAATGTTATTCTCCCCTATATGTGCCATGATGTGGAAAAGGTTTGGAGGACCTGAGTTGGAATATTTGTACCCTAGGATTTGGTTGAGATTGAGAGTATGCTTTCGTTAAAAAACAAAATTTAAGAATTCGACTAAGAGAGACTTGGGTTTGTATTTCTGCTCATCCACAGGAATGAGCTTGAGCAAGTTGTACAGCTTTTCTCAGTCTCAATTTCCACATCTACAAATGGGAATAATATGACCTACTTTGCATGATTCTTGTGAGGATTAGAATATAATACATGTAAAGCACCCAGCTCCAGATTTTGTTCATATAAAGAGTAATAAGTAAAAAGCAAAGATGTCACTTTGATGACTGAGATGTGCCTGACTCAAGCCACGGTCTTTTCAGTCACCTCCTATGCATGTGAAAGCTGGACAATGAAAAAAGAAGACAGAAGAAGAATTAATGCATTTGAATTGTGGTGTTGATGAAGAACATTGAATATACTGTGGCCTGACAAAAAAATGAATGAATCAGTCTTAGAAGAAATACAAATGCTTCCTTAGAGGTAAAGATAGTGTTATGGATTGAATCGTGTCCCCCAAAAACATGTGTCAACTTGGTTAGGCCATGATTCCCAGTGTTGTGTGATTGTCCAAAATTTTGTCATCTGATGGGATTATCCTATGCGTTGTAAATCCTAATCTCTATAATGTTAATGAAGGCAGAATTAGAGGCAGTTAGGTTAATAAGGCAGGACTCAATCTACAGGATTAGTCTGTATCTTGAGTCAATCTCTTTTGAGATATAAAATAAAGACTTGAGCAGAGAAGAGAGGGACTGCATGCCACAAAGAAAGAAGTGCCAGGAGTGGAGCACGTCCTTTGGACCCGGGGTCCCTGTGCTGAGAAGCCCTAGACCAGGGGAAAATTGAAGACAAGGACTTCCCCCAGAACTGACACAGAGAGAAAGCATTCCCCAGGAGCTGGTGCCCTAAATTCAGACTTCTAGCCTCCTAAACAGTGAGAGAATAAATTTCTGTTTGTTAAAGCCATCCGTTTGCCGTATTTCTGTTATAGCAGCAGAATCTATACTAAGACAGATGGTGAGATTTCATCTTGCTTACTTTGGAGATGTCATCAGGAAAGACCAATCACTAGAAAAGAACATCATGTCCTTTGGTAAAGTGCAGGGTTAGTAAAAATGAGGAAAACCCTCAGTGAAATGGACTGACACAATAGCTTCAACAATGGGCTCAAACATATCAAAGATCATGGAGATGACATAGGGCTGGGCAATGTTTTGTTCTGTTATTCATAAGGTCACCATGAGTCAGAGCCAACATGATGGCAATTAACAACAACAACAGTAGCCATTATCGCTGATGTAGTTATCATTGTTAAAGAATTCTACCACGGACTCCTACCAGAGCCAGAGTTAAAAAATTAAGAACAAGAAAGAAAATGATAGTTAGGCAGAAACATGGGAAATGGTTCCCCCTCAGCTCTCTTGGTTATAGATTGTCCCATGTGTCTCTTTTTAGGGTGTTTGTGGGTTCCAGGATTGATGCAACAACATCACATCAAACCTACTGGGAGGTATCTGTGGAGTCAAATCCTGGAGCTCCTGGTTCCTCCTGAGGCTTTCAGGGCTCCTTGCACAATCCTGATTCAAAGACACTGCAGGGATCTTAAAGGTCATCTCCTTTTTATCTTTTTCTTCTCCAGTAGAGTCTGGGGACTGTGAGCTTGCCCTTGGGTCACCTTGGGTCCTTCCAAACCAGGCTTCCTGCAGTCAGGAGAAGATGGATGGGAAGCTGGGCAGGAGCTGCAGACCCTGAACAGGGCCAGGTCCTGTTACCATGCAGCCTTCTTCCTGGGACAGAAGAGAAGGTAAGAGTCACAGCAGACCCCCTGCTTCCAACCTGCTGGCAACATCCATTGTTATGGATTGAATTCTGTTCCCTCAAAAAATATGTTGAAGTCCTAACTCCCGTTACCTGTAAATGTGACCTTGTTTGGAAATAGCGTATCTGAGGATGTTATCAGTTAGGTTAGCATGAGGTCATACAGAGTGGGGTGGGTCCTAATCCTATGTGACTGGTTTTGTTATAAAAGAGGAGAAGAGACACTGAGACAAAGATAGGCAGAGCAAGAATGGCCACAGGAAGATGCAACTACAAGCCAAGGAATGCCTGGGGCTACCAGTTGTTGAGAGAGACAGAAAGGATCTTTCCCTAGAGATTCCAGAGGAACATGGCCCAGCTGACAAGTTGATTTGGACTTCTAGCCTCCAGAACTGTGAGAGAATAAATTTCTGTGTTTTCAGCCACCCAGTTTGTGGTATAGGGCAGCCCTAGGAAACTAATACATTCAGGAATGGGAGTACAGAGACTGTAGGCTTTCACGTGCAATCAAGTCTCCCACCGAGACACTGACAGGAGATGCCCTCAGGGTGATGATGACCTGAAAAGTAAAGGTGAATGCGAAAGCCAGGACACCCTGCCCTAAACCTAATGGGACCACTGAGGAGTGTCCCAAAGTGGCAGTGGCTGTTGGCTTTGCAGAAGGGATCTTTCACTCTCAACCAGATTTGCTCAATAGTGAGCTGGCCCTCTGCAGTCCACTTAGAAAGTCTTTGTTCTCTTTCCATCCTTCATGTCCTGCCAATCTCCAAGACCCTCAGTTACTGTTTTGAAACATTCCTTGGATCTCTGTGGGTCTGTTTCTTTCTTTCTTTCTTTTTTTAATTGTTGTAATTCAATGAAGTTTACGTTTCATGTTAGTCTCCCATACAGAATTTTTTTTTTTTTTTACATACATTGTTATAAGACCCCAACCGCTCACCCCATTCTGCGACAGCACACTTCTCCCCTCTGCCCCTGATTCCCCATGAACATTCAACCAGCTCCTAACTCTTTCTGCCTTCCCATCTCACCTCTGGACAGAAGCTGCCCCGTTGGTCTCTTGCTCTGTGGGTCTGTTTCTTAATCTATAACAAAGAGAAGATAATAATGATGCCTCCTTCACAGGGGTGTGAGCATCCCCTCAATGGTGAGCTGAGGCTCCAGTCCATGCTGTCAGTTCCCCAGACTGTGCTACCTTGGGCCAGGTTTGTCTTCTCAAGAAGATGGTCAGCTCCTTGAGGGCAGGGACCGTGTCTCCTGTGTCCTGCATTGCTCTTGGTGTGGTCTGCTGTTGTAGACAGAATCAGTGCCAAGTATTTCATGTATGCCTGCTCATGGCCCCCTTCCAGAGAGAATGAGCTTTAACTCTCCTGTCTGGTGTAGAAAAGACTGTTTATGCTCCTTCTCCCAGTGGTCTACTGGGCAGAGGAAGCCCCTTTCAGCAGGAGGAGACCAGGCTGGGTTCCCTCCTGCAGGGAATTGGTCAGGAGAGGAGCCAGGCCTTGGCTGAGCTATGCTAAGTCTTCTGGGCTCAGGAGTGTCTTCATTTACATGTTACTGCCATCAGGACATGGGCCGTGGTTTCCGGGAGCTTGTCTGTGGACAGTGCATTGCATCACAGCCTCTTCTTGGCCTTTCTCACCCCTCCTCCTTTTCCTCTTTGATGGTCTGAGTCCCAGGATCCAGATGTGGTTCATTTGGTATTTAAAAAAAATTTCCTGGCCAAAGGGTTCCAGCTTCCAGGAAGGCTCTCCCAGGGGCGCGTGGGAGTCTGAAGCTGACCCAGGGGGCCTGCCTGTGGTCAGGCTGTCTGCTTTCTCCACTCCTGGACGCTATTTGTCTTTGACTCACTTCTTCTTCCAGTGTGAGTTATTCTTGCCCTGACCAGCCAGACCACATGGGAAGAAGTCATGGAGGAGCCCACAGCTTCCAGTTAGCTAGAAGGACACCTCAGGAAGACTTGGCTGTAGCCTTGACCAAGACTCTCTCAGCATCAGACCTGTCCCCTCACCAGCTCAAACCATAGGGTTGAACTACATCTGCGCTTCCACAGTTGATTTGTAACCTATCTCACCTTCTGATAAATATAAAAATCCCATGACTTCTACTCCTGCTACCTAAGGATATTCTGAACAACTCCAATTAAGAATTACAATTATTTTACATATTTGCCTCATGTAACCCTGTAGATAGGCTCTATACAGGCACATGTCCACAAGCAAGAAGATTTTGTAGAGCTTTCCTTTCTGTCTCTTAATTTATGAAAACAATAGGTAGTCTTTTAGCCTTCCAACAGGAAGTCATATTATGATGCTTATCGAGCATTTGTGAAAGGACAGGTGTTCCTCCCTCAACCTTGTGCCTCCTTCCTGGAGAATTATACACAAGGAAGCCAGAGTAACAGGCTTGTATTCCTGTTCATCTATAAACCTTGAAGTGAAGACTGTTTTGTACATTGAAGACTCTCAGTATGAGCTTTACTGACTAACACTAGCAAGGCTGCTACACTCGCCCCTCACTGACATCACAGGCCAGGATTATGCATTTTCACATCACATTCCCTCCGCCACTCCATACCACACATTTCAACTCTCCCCATCATACAAAGTCAAGCAGCTCTTTGTTCTATGATCCTTGGGAAAGTCCCGGGTCTCCACAGTGTCACGTCCTCATCCGCATCATGGCTTTGATTTCTCTAGGATTTTCCAGAGAGAAGCACCTTGAAAGCATATGTCTAGTTCCCCTTGTCAACATCCTTAACCTTGAAGTTATTGTCACACCCTACATGGGCAGTGGCCTTCCGAGAAGCCCTGGTCAGTTGCTTCCAGGCCCTGAGTGGGTTTGCTGCTAGACCAGGCGCTGGTCCCTCAATTCTCAGAACCTCAGCTCCATCCTGGCTTTCCCTGGGTCCTGCTTGCACAAATTCCTTTCTCCATACCTTTGCCACAGCATGACACCTCTGTTCTTTTTGCTTCTCACTAAGGTCTACTCTGGGCTTCAGTGGGCGGGCTTGGCGGTGGCCTTCCAAAGAGACCAACCAAGGAACCCAAGCTGGATCAGTAGCTCATGCTCTGTCTCCCTGTTGGAGCCTGATCCACAGATGAAACCTGCTCCCCTCTCCCCGCTCCAGGGCTTCTCCACTGCTGAAAATGCAACTTTAAAATGAGGTGGATATTTGATCAACAAAATAAATAACCCAAAGGCTAAAATAAATATCCATCTGTTCATACCGATATAAATAAATGATTGAATAAATACATAAATGGGGGTAAGCAAAGATAAATCTTTCTACAGAAGAATTCCAAATAACATGTAGATACTCCTCCCTCTAGGAGGAGGAGCTTAATTCTCTCTCCCCATGAGTATGGACTGCATTCAGTGACTTGCTTTCAAAGAATAGAGTGTGAAAAACAAGGGTGAAGGGAGTAGAGTTGGGGAGTAGAGGAACGGAAATCACTTTACAGTGGAGGAAACTGGCAAACACTACCTAGGCCAGGCGATCAAAGTTAATGTCACCAGTGTACGTCATGTTGACTTCATGTACCACGTGATATGATGCAATGAGAAGGGTACTTCACCTCTGCCGTCTTCCCCCAAACTTATAATGCCAGTATAATCATGAGAAAACATCAGACAAACCCAAGTTGAGGGACATTCTACAAAATACCTGGCCAGTACTCTTCAAAAATATGAAGGTCATGAAACCCAAGGAAATACTGAGAAACTGTCACAGTTGGAGGAGCCTAAGGAGACATGATGACTAAATGCACTGTAATATCCCAGATGGGATCCCAGGACAGAAATAGGACATTAGTGAAAACACTGGTGAGATCCAGATAAAGTCTGTAGTGTAGTTAATAGTAATGTGCCAATGTTGGTTTCTTAGTTTTGACAAACATACCACGGAAATGTAATATAATAACATTAGGGGAAACAAACTTGGTGATGGATATGCAGGGACGCTCTGTACTATCTTTGGAACTTTTTTGTAAATCTAAAACTATTCCAAAACAAAAAGATGAGGCAGGCTAATTTAGAGCATTTCTTTTTGTGTGTGTGTATGTTTTATCACACAATTAATACATAAATACAAGCTCGTTTGTATAGGATTCAAACAAACAGAATTTTACAGAACAAAACCTAAAAGTCTCCCTTCTCTCCTACACCCCTGCCTTCTACTCACAGCTAATAGTGTTAATCATGGCTCCAACCTTGAACTTCTTATTATGTGCCAGGCTTTGCCATGAATGCTTTACCTATACTGAGTGAAGGAGCTCTGGGGCACAGTGGTTAAGAGCTCGACTGCTAACCGAAAGGTCAGCAGTTCAAACTCACCAGACGCTCTGTGGGAGAAAGATGTGGCAGCCTCTTTCCGTAAAGATTACAGCCTTAGAAACCCTATGGGGCAGTTCTACTCTGTCCTATAGGGTTGCTATAAGTCGGAATCGACTTGACGGTAACAGGTTTGGTTTGTTTTATACTGAGTAATTGAATTTAATTTTCATAACAGCCTGTTGAAGTAGGCACTGTTAGTCCCATTTTCCAGATGGAGAAACCAAGGCATATGGTGATTAAGGACGTTGACCAGGGAAGGTAGAAATTGGCAGAGCTGGACTCAGAACCCAGATAATCAAGTGCCAGATTCCACACTTTAACTACCTCTTTTAAAAAACATTGGGATTAACATGCATGCTGTTGTGCAACTTGTCTTTTATTCTTAACAACGCATCTCAGAGCACCATCTATGTCAGTATTCAGGGGCCTACCATGCTGTTTCTTAATTGCTCTATGCCGGTGGCTCTCAACCAGGAGACATTTGGCAATGTCTGGAGATATTTATGGTTGCCACAACTGGTGGGGGTTGGGGGTTGTTACTAGCATCTTGTGGGTAGAGGCCAAGGGTGCTGCTAAACATCCTACAATTTACAAGACACCCTGCATAACGGAGTTACCTGGCTCAAAATGTCAGTTGTGTAAGATTGGGAAATGTTGCGATAAGGAATTCTGTGGCAAAGCTGGAAGATTCCTAAGATCCCTTCCAGCTCTAACATGTGACATAGAAATACATCTCAGGGCCATCCCTGCTCTCCTCTTGGATCCAACACTTGCCAGCTCCTTATGCTCAGTCCCACGGTGGCATATATGATTAAGTATTAAGCGCTCAGCGGCTAACTGGAAGGTTGGCAGTTCAAGTTCACCTAAAGGTACCTCGAAAGAAAGATCTGGCCATCTGCTTCTGAAAGGACATAGCCATTGGAAACCCTATGGAGCACTACTCTGACACATATGGGTCACCATGAGTTGCCGCTGACTCAACGGCAACTAGTTTGTTTGTTTGTTTTTTTGGTATGCTCAGTCCTGTTTCCACCCCTCCCTGCCATGGACTCAACAGCTTAGTCCCTCCTCATAGAACGCTAGCACTTCTCAAAACCACCTCTTGTGGTAGACCCTTTCATTGTGTATCCTACCTTACCTTGCAAGTATATGATTCCCCTGCCCCCTACCATTGAGTTGCCAGTTCCTGGAGAGCAGTAATGGTACCCATTTCTGTATCATCCACAGTGTCTGTCATGCCATGCATGGTGGATGAATAAGAAAATTCCATTACTACCCTCCTAAAGAAGTCTAGCTACTCAAGGTGATAGTTTATTCCAGGAGCTCTCAGTCCTGGCTGCACAGTAGACTCACCTGGAGAGCTCCAAATAAATACCAACGTCCAGGCCCCTTTCCAGATCAGTTGAATCTTGAGTTGGGCCCGCACATCAGCATTTAAAAAAATTTCCCTCGGGGATTCTAATGTACAGCCAGGAAAGAGAACCACAGGGCTAGTTGGTTTCCACTGCAGCGTTATCACAAACACCTGAACCTAATTCTTGCAGTTCTTGAGATAGTGCCTGGTGGTAAACTTGTGTTAAAGAAGGGGTCACGTCCAGTTTCTGTTCTCTAATCCAGTGCTTCTGAAATTGTAATGTGCACATGAATCACCTGGGATCATGTTACAAAGCTGATTTGGGTTTAGTAGGTGTGGCATGGGGCTTGAGGGTCCAGCTTCCACGAGATGTTGATGCTGCTGGTCCAGGGACCACACTATGAGTCTCAAGACTTTACATGTTGTCTTGGTGGCTAGAGGCCTTCAAGCTGCTTCCCAAACTTAGGCTCTGAAATGCTTACGTGTTCTTTGGCCAACCACCCAGCCACCCTCTTGCTAAACTTAGCGCAAGCACAGTTGGACTGAAACAAAAACTCCGAGGAGAAATGGCAAATGTTTACTGAGAGCTTGAAAACAAAGCCAAGAGTAAAGAAGGAGGAACGTGACAATTCCCAAAGCTTAAAAAAAAAAAACAAAAGCCCAGGAACTTCAGGGCCCCTTCCAGTTTTAACAGTCTTGACTCAGTGTCCATTAGAATGTCAGCTAAGATCCATCAAGAGTGCAATTTCTGCCCGCAGACCAAGGACCTCGTTTTTGCTGCTCCAGCCACACTCTGTTCTCCATCAGTGGGATTTACGCATATGGAACCGAGTGTGGAATTGGGCCCATTACATTTAACTTCCTATATATGACATATTTAATACCTACTTTTCAAATAAATAAATGAAATCCTTGTTTAGTGCCGGCCTCGAAAGGTGCAGTTGGTTAGAGGATTTCTCACAGCAGGCTCTGCCTACGCAAGGTGGCTCTGCGAAACCCTCTTGAAGAGCGTACAGTGACCAGGGTTTCCCAGAAACTGGAGGACAAATTATAGGATAACTGAACAAGTTTTTACAAATGAGCAAATATGCTTTTAAAAAGTCTGATTAAAAGAAGTGCTGCTTTGTTTGTAGAATTATAATCACTAACATTGAGAAATGAACATGCCTCAGAAGTAGGGTGGGAGAAGCTTCCAGAAGGCATCACATCTATGCGCCTACCTTCATTACATGCCAATCCAGAGAGATCCGTGGGACTTCAGTTTGTAAAGTATTACAGTGAAATCACAACTTGGCCCAACTTTAATAGATTCTCCAGGTTCTGGGGCTTGAAAGTGGGTGGCCAAGGAGGGGGTCAACACCTACTCACACTCCATCTTTACCAACCAGCTCTCTGGCAAGCATGTGTCAAGGTAGACATACCACAAGGTTTCTGGGCTTGGCCAGAGCTGGAGCTCCAAAGACTGGAGCTTCTGGGGGAGAAGAGGGAGGCAACCCCAACCCTATCCTCCACCCTCAAGGATCCATTTGCAAGAGTTTAGATGCATAGGGTCTCTTGGCTTGGGGCTGACAGGGAAGTGATATGTGTGTCAAGAGGTATCTAAGAGGAGAGAAAAATAAGGATAGTGGAGGGGATATTGTGTGTCTCCTACTCTCCATGGAGGGATAGTATATTGGGGTTGAATAACATGCCCCAAAGTTCATGTCTACCCAGAACATCAGAACGTGATCTTATTTGGAAATAGGGTCTTTGTAGATATACTTGAGTAAGGACTGAGATGAGACCATACTGGTTTAGGATGGTTCCTAAATCCAGTGGGAGTGTACTTATAAGAGACAGAAAAGGAGACACAGAGGAAGACAGCCATGGGAACATGGAGGCAGAGATTGGAGTGATGCTGCCACAAGCCAAAGAATGCCAGGAGCCACCAGAAGTTGGAAGAAGCAAGAAAGGATTCTCTTCTAGAGCCTTTGGAGGGAGTGTGGTCCTCCTGCCAACACCTTAATATCTGATTTCTGGCCTCCAGAACTGTGAGAGAATAAATTTCTATCGCTTTGAGCCATCTAGTTTGTGGTAATTTGTTACAGCTGCCCTAGGAAACGAGTACAATTGGGTAGAACCAGAAGTTGAGAAGCTCTTTTCAAAACTTGCTTTGCAAGCTCCGGGACCCAAGCGTTGCTGATTGTCAACCCATTGACAGAGGATGGTGGGGGTCATTCTTTCTCTCCTCTTGTTTACAAAAACCAGGCCCCTCTGACTTGTCATGGCCCTGCAGTGTTAGAGCGTGGGTCAGTGCAAAGACTGTTCTTTAAACTCAGTCGCTGGGTTTTGGGCTCTGGAATTGGCCGAGGGAAGCTGAGATGGGGGACAGAGGATGGGGTGGTGTTAGAGAGTGCAGGGGAAACTGTGTGTGAAGAATTTGGTTCTCTGTATACAGTATTCACTTTTTGCCACTCACCTCAACCCAGCATACACCAGAGTTCCAAGAACCAGAATGCTTAGAAAAATAAAGAAGAGAACCAAGGAAAAATTCAGAGTTGTTATTGTTGTTGCTTTTGTTGTTGCTGGGTGCTGTTGAGTCAATTCTGACTTCTAGCAACCACATGTGACAGAGTAGAACTGCCTCATAGGATTTTCTTGGCTGTGATCTTTATGGGAGCAGATCACTAGGTCTTTCTCCCTTAGAGCCACTGGGTAGGTTCGAACCACCAACCTTTCAGTTAGCAGCCAAGTGCTTAAGCTTACAGCACCAGGGTAAATGTTTTAAAACCTCAGCTCAAGTCCAGGGCTTAGCTCATATCTCATCCAGGCTGGTTTGTCTCAGTGTCATGCAAGTTTCTGTCGGGATGGGGTCTCTGGGTGGTGCACAGTTTGTGCTTGACTAACTTAAAGGTTAGCAGGTTGAACCTACCCAGAGGTGCCATGCAAGAAAGTCCTGGCAAACTGCTTCCATAAACATTACAGCCACGAAAACCCAGTTCTACTCTGTAACACATGGGGTCAACATGAGTTGGAATCAATTCAACAACGGATTTTTTTTTTTTTAACCACCTGGATATCAGTATTTAGCCCAGAGCTGGTCCCTGCCCTTGTTCCTTCTGTGGCTGGAAACATTTGCGTGGCTCCTGATTGGAAGACAGAGGGATGTAGTGCTTTTCTCTGTGCCCCTGTCTTCATCTGTCTCAGCCCCAACATGATAACAAACAGCCCTGTAAAAGGCACTTACATTTATGAACTGTTTATAAATTTACTGACATTGATTTATGACCCTTGGCTGAACCTGACATTAGACTCTTTAGGGACCTTTCTTTCTTTCTCTCTCTGTCTTTCTTTCTTTCTATTTTTAAAAGATTTTTCTTAAGTGCTAATGTTACGGTTCACATTCTTAATATAGCCACACACCAGGAACTACCCGGAAGACAGCTGGGAGCCTGACCAATGACCCATGGGCAGGAACCGAGCAGTGATTTATGCTGGGGGCTGGAGCTGAGGGAGAGAGCTGTTTCTGGTTGGTTCAGGGACGGGCTGTTGCTCCAGAAGAAGATCCCTAAGAGGCCACTTCAGCTCTGGGGGGCAGTTGGGAGAAACCAGAATAGGACAAGCTGGATTTGCAACTGAGTCAACCTCACTGCTTCCTGGTGTGTTCCTTAAGCAATGAATGGCCTGTTCACCCTGAGCTCCAATTTCCTCACCTATGAAATGGGGGAGTAATACTGATGTGAATGGTTGTTACAAGAATTAATGAGGCATAAGATACAACTATTGGTCTCTATTCATCCAGAGCAAAAGAGAAAGAAGGGAACCCAAGAGTTGGAGAAGAAACTAGTCTATAGGACTAATCATCTGCGTGAACCATGATCTCACTTACCCTGAGAACAAAAGAACTAGATGGGCCTGGCTATCACCACTGATTGTTCTGATCAGGGCAACTATAGATGGATCCTGATAGAATAAGAGAAAGATGTGTAACAGAACTTCAAATCTTAAAACATCCAGACTTACTGGAGCAGCTGAAACTAGAGGAGTCCTGAGACTGTTGCCCTGAGATATTCTTTAAACCTTGAACTGGAACTGCCCCCTGAAGTCACCTTTTAGCTAAGTAACAGAGTGATTCATAAAATAAAGAAGTACTGTACTCCTTTAAAAAATCATCTGTATGAGACCAAATGGTTAACAATTACTAAACCAAAGATGAGAAGGTGGGGGAGGGGGCAGGGAAACTAGGTTACTGGAAATGAACTACCAGAAGGGAAATAATGAGAACGCTGATACAATGTGACAGATGTAACCAGTGTCACTGAACAATTTATGTAGAAATTGTTGAATGAGAACCTATTTTGCTGTGTAAACTTTCACTGAAAAGATGACAAAATATTATTTAAAAAAATTAGTGACTGACAACTCTAGGAACTAGAGAGAGAGGAGTAAACTAAACCTAAGCCTACCAGAAGAAAGGAAATAACAAAGATTAGAGCAGAAATAAGTAAAATCAAAAACAGAAAAACAATAGAGAGGATCAATAAAACCAGAAGTTGGCTCTTTGAGAAGATCAATAAATTGACAAACTTTTAGCTAGACTGACAGAGAGAAGATGCAAATAACCAAAAAGAAAATGAAAGAGGTGACATTATAACCGACCTGATAGACATAAAGAGAATTATGACAGAATATTATGAACAATAGTATAGCAACGAACTGGATAACCTAGATGAAATGGACAAATTCTTAGATGTACATAACCTATCCAAACTGACTCAAGAGGAAATAGAAAGACTCAATGGACCCATAACAAGTGAAGAGATTGAATCAGTGATCTAAAACCTCCATTAAAAAAAAGAAAAAGAAAAAGTCCTGGACCACTGGGGAATTCTATCAAACATTTAGAGAAGAATTGACACCAATACTGTTTAAACTCTTTCAAAAGAGAGAAGAAAGGAATACTCCCTAATTCATTCTATGAAGCGAACCCTGATACCCAAACCAGACAAAGACACCACGAGAAAAGAAAACTACAAGCCAATATCTCTTATGAATAAAAAATCCTCAGCTAAATACTAGCAAACAGAATCCAACAACATATTAAGAGTCATACACCACGACCAAGTGGGATTTAGTCCAGGAATGCAGGAATGGTTCAACATTAGAAAATCAATCAACATAATACACCACATCAGTAGAACAAAGGAAAAGAACCACATGATCATCTCTATGGATGCAGAAAAAGCATTTGCTAAACAACAACTCCCTTTCTTGATGAAAACCCTAAAGCAGATTGGAATAGATGGGAAATTCCTCAATATGATTCAAGGCGTAAATGAAAAGTCAACAGCCAACATTATACTTAATGGAGAAAGACTGAGAGATTGCCCCTTGAAATAGGAAACAAGACAAGGACGGCCACTCTCACCACTTCTACTCAATATTGTATTAGAAGTCCTTGCCAGAGCAATAAGACAAGAAAAGAAATAAAAGGCATCCAGATTGGAAAAGAAGAAGTAAAATTATCTCTATTCACGGATGATATGATTCTGTATATAGAAAATCCCAAAGAGTCCACAACAAAACTTTTAGAGCTAATAGAGGAATTTAGCAAAGTTGCAGGGTACAATTAAAAAAAAAAAAAAATTAGTTGAGTTCCTATACCTGAGCAATGAGAAATCTGAAAGGGAAGTTAGGGAAACAATTCCATTTATAGTATCTAAGAGAATAAAATAGCTAGGAATAAGTCTAACCAGGGATGTGAAGGACTTATATAATGGAAACTATAAAACACAGCTGCAGGGGATTAAAGAAGACTTAAATAAATGGAAAAATGTTCCATGCTCATGGATTAGAAGACCTAATATTGTTAAGCTGTCAGTACTACCCTAAGTGATCTACAGATTTGATGTAATCCTGATCAAAATTCCAGTAGCCTTCTTTACAGAAATGGCAAAACCAATGCTCAACTTTATATGGAATGGCAAGAGCCCTGAATAGCTAAAAGAATGTTGAAAGAGAAGAACAAAGTAGGAGGACTCACATTTCCTGATTTTAAAACATATTATACAGCTATAGTAATCAAAGAAGCCTGGTACTGGTATAACAATAGACATATAGTCCAACGGAATAGAACTGAAAGTCCAGAAAGAAACCCACACATCTATAGTAGACTGATTTTTGACAAGGGTGCTAAGTGCATTTGATGCAGAAAGAAGAGTCTCTTCAATAAATGGTGCTGGGAAAATTGGATTTCCACATGTAGAAAAATAAAACAGGATCCACACCTCACACCATACCAAAAAAAAAAAAAAAATTCAAAATGGATTAAGGACGTAAATGTGCAAACTAAAACCACAAACATTCTTAGAAGAACAAGCAGGGGCAATGCTGTTAGGCCTAGCTTTCAACAATGGAATATCTAATATAATAACAAAAACACAAACAGCAAAAAGACAAAATAAGTAAATAGGATCCCATAAAAATTAAAAATTTTTATTCATCTAAAGATTTACCAAAAAAGGGAAAAGACAAGCTACTGATCGGAAGAATATCTTCAGAAACCATGTATCTGACGAGAATATATATAAAACTTGGACAACTTAAGAACAAAAAGACAAAGAACCCAGTCATAAAGTAGGCAAAAGACTTGAACAGCCATTTCACCAAAGAGGACATTCAAATGGGCACCAAGCACATGAAAAGATTCTCAGCATCATTAGCCATCAGACAGATGCAAATCAAAACCACAATGAGTTACCATTTCACTTCCACTAGGATGGCTAAGATAAAAAAAAAAAAAAAGAAAAATAACAAATGTTGGCAAGGATGTGGGGAAATTGGAACCCTTATCCATTGCTGGTGGGAACGTAAAATGCTATAGCTGTTGTGGAAAACAGTGTGGTGGTCCAGTCGAGTTTTGATGTATCGGTGGTATGTCTTGTTCGAGCTCCAACATTAGGCAGAGGGTTATATGTGTCTATAGCTTAGTATACAGGTTTGATGTAGGGCTATAGACTCAGAAGTCATCAGCACATAGGTAATAAAGTTCAAGCAATGGATATGGAGGAAGTTATCCAGGAAAACTACAGGTATATAACATGAGAAGAAAGCTGAAGTCAGAGGATTGGTTAACACCAATATTTGACGACTGATCCAAAGAAGAGGAACCAGCTAAAGAAATAGAGAATGAAGTGGCCTAAGAGGTAAAGGGAATGAAGAGCAATACCCTTAAAAAAAAAAAAAAAAAAAGATAAAGTCCTCTTGGCCACCACCCCAAAATGCTCCCCTCCTTTCTTCCAATAAATAAATTTACTTATTTGGAGGGGGAGGGGAAACCAGTATGGTGATTCCTCAAAAAACTAAAAATAGAACTACCATATGACCCAGGAATTCCACTCCTAGGTATATACCCAAAAGACTTGAAAGCAGAGATTCCAAAAGAGTCTTGTACACCAGTGTTCAATGCAGCAATATTCACAATAGCCAAAAGGTGGAAACAACCTAAATGCCCATCAACAGATGAATGGATAAACAAAATGTAGTACATACATACAATGGAACACTACTCAGCCTGTAGGAGAAGTGAAGTCTTTATACATATAAATCAAGTATGGATGGAGCTTAAAGCTATTACACTGAGTGAAATAAGCCAATCACAAAAGGACAAATATTATATGACCTCACTTATATAAAAAGCCAAGAAACGGCAAATGTACAGAGACCAAAGTTTATTGGTGGTTACCAAGTGTATGAGGGAGGGGGAAAAGGGGGATTAACAGTGATAGAGAAATTGCATTGATTCAGGGTAGGGTTGCATAGCCAATTATTGTAATTGCTGTCAATAAGCTGTACAGCTGTAAAAAGTTGAATTGACAAAAGTTGTGTGATAGATATATTTACAAAAATACCAAAAAAAAAAAAAAAATAAGTGAGAGAGAGAGCTGCTGAGGCTGCTTATGTACAACCACATACCTCATGGAAGTTGGTTCCTTGGTTTGGAGGTTTAGGGTCATGGTTTCATGGGACTCCCCAGTTAATTGGCCTAATAACATGTTTAATGCTTCTGTTCTTCCTCCTAGTTCATTGCATAGTGCCTGGGGTCTTAAAAGCTTTTAAGCAGCCATCCAAGACACAACAATCGTCTCTATTCACCTGGAGCAACAAACGAAGAAGGAGAGTCAGGAATCAGAGGAGGATATGGAATGTGTGGTTAATTGCTTCCATGAACAACTGCTTCCTTTGCCATGAGCAGAAGAGCTGGATACTGCCCGGCTACCATTACTGAACATTTTGATCAAATATTCCATATAAGAATTCTGATCAAAAGGGGGGAAAATATAGAACAGAATCTAAAATTTTCATGGACTCTAGACTTTCTGGAGCCATGGAGGGTGGATGAACCCTTGAAACTACTGCCCTGAGAGAATCTTTAAACCTTAAACCAAAAATATCCTCTGAATTAATCTTAAACCTGAACAATAGTTTAGCTTAACTAGTAAAAAAAGGTCTGTCCTGGTAGTGCAGTGGTTAAGCATTTGGCTGTTAACCAAAAAGTCGGCAGTTTGAATCCACTAGTGGCTCCTTGGAAATTCTATGGGGCAGTTCTACTTTGTCCTACAGTGTTGCTATGAATCAGAATTGACTCTATGGCAATGGGTTTGGTTTTTTGCATTATGCCTTTTTAAGAATTATCTATACGAGATCAAATTGACAACAGTAACTCAAAAAGTTAGATAGAAACTTTAAGGGGAGTGAGTTTATGTTAATGAGAGAGGAACGATTTAGAAAAGGAAGGCGAGAATGGTTGCAAAACTGGAAGAATGTAATCAGTGTTACTAACTTGTACATGTAGAAACTGCTGAATTGGTGTATGTTTCGCTGTGTATGTTCTCAACAACAACAACAAAATAAATAAAATTTAGCAAAAAATAATAATGAGGCAGTAGTAAGGTCCCTGGGTGGTGCAAATGGTTAAGCACTAGACTACTAGCCAAAAGGCTGGCAGTTCAAACCCACCCAGAGGCACCTTGGAAGATAGACCCAGTGAACTGTCTCTGAAAGGTCACAGCCTTGAAAACCCTATGCAGTTTTACCCTGTTCATGCGGGGTCACCAGGAGTCGGAATGGACTAGAGTGGCAACTAACAACAACATTTGCTGAATCCCTACATGTGCCTCCCTTCCAGTAGGTCGTGTTCACTAAATAGTGATGAGCACTGTGGTTGGAAGATGACCCACACTGGGTGCACTGGGCCCTGGAGAACCTTCCCAACAAAGCTTCCTCAACAGTGATCTACCTTATTCTAAACTTCTGTATGAGGTTTGGAACAGAAGTGTACAATCAGGGTCCTTACACAGAGTAGCAGTCAGTATGTACTTCTTGTCCTAGCCATGCAAGGCCTCTGGGGTGAAGGAGTTTGTAGGCAAGCAAGAATAAAGCCCCCGTCTCAAGCTCTTCCCGTCCCCACACATACCAAGAAAGACCAGTGTTACTTGGATTTTGTCGTTAAACTTTAATTGTTACCTATGTTATTATTTACGTCTCCCTATGTCTGCTAAGAAGAGAAGAACTAACATTTATTGAACATCTTCAGGTGTCAGAAACTTGACAGGAGTTATTGCATTTTAAATCTCACATAATTCTCTGAAATGGGTGTTGTTAATCTCTATTTTCAGGTAAAGAAACTGAGGTTTAAAGAGATTAAAGTAATTTACCCATGATCACACAGCTAGTAAGTGGCTGAGATAAGACAGAAAATCAGTGTGACTGCTTACCAGTCTATTATCCCCAGATCTCCTCTCTCTCTTTCTCTATATATGTGTGTGTGTGTATATATACATATGTGTATGTACATAATACACATACATATACAAAGCCCTGGAATACTGAGGGTCACTAAGAGCATGGCTGATGGAACCTGCTGGTTGTCACGCACACACTGGCTCAGACAGTGTCCTTTAGGGCAGGAAATGTCCAAGTTAACTGGTGTCTGCTCAGCTGCCATAATCGAGACAAACCCCACCTTTCACCATAAAGCCTTTCTGATCTAAAAGCAGAGCAGGAAAAACAAAGACAAAACAAAATCTCGGGTGCTCTTTCGGTTAGGCCTGAGTTGACTGGCAGTGACCCTCTTGGACGCCAGGTGGCACTCGAATAAGGCCAAATGCTGAGTTTCACAAGCACTGATTTCTGAGAGGAAGCAGTTTCAATGAATTGTCAAAGAGAGTGGGCTAAGGTGACTGTGAGTGAAAGGGGGGTATCCTAGCTATGTCAGCTGAGCGACTATGTGAGGGTGTCAATGTGAACACTAAGCGGCTGTGGTCATGTCCATCTGTCCAAGGCAGAGTGACCAGGTAGGGGTTGCAAATTCTAGGCTGAGGGTCCCACCATGGAGGCTGTTGAGGAGCCCAGGTTGGGGAAGATGGAAGGTGTGTGATGAGGAGGGCACCTTCTGTTTACCTCAGGGGCCCTCTTTCCAGCGTTCACTCAGAGAGGTGCCCCTCAGTCCCTCCTCAGCTTCATCACATAGCCCTCACCCTCAGTGGCGTTTCTGTGTGGACGGCAGTGTGCGTGTGAGTGTGTGGGAGGAGTCCTCATTTGACCCCAAGCTTCTGGTTGCAGTGGGTGGAAAAGAGAAGACCCTCTGACGCTAGGGCTGCCCCTCAGGCTCCAGGCCCATCTGTCCGTGGCCCCATCCCCTCTCCCACTGTCAACTGAGCCTTAGTTTTTCTTCTTCTTTTTTTAAAAATAATATTTTATTGTGTTCTTGGTGAAAGTTTACACAACAAGTTAGGTTCCACACAACTTGATCAGTGACATTAGTTACGTTTTTCACAACACGTCAACATCCTCTTTAATTGTGTTCTGGTTGTTACATTTCCAGTACTCTAGTTTCGCTGCCCCCTTGTCTTCTCATCTTTGCTTTAGAGTAAATATTGATCTTTTGGTCTCATTCAGATGGTGTTTTAGGAGAGCACCAATCTTATGGGTAATAGCCTCTATTTTGTGTGCCACTCTATTTTGCTAAAAGGTGATCTCAGGGGATAGTTTCTGTTCAAGGTTTAAAGATGAGCTTTAGTTCTTGACTTCAATGTAGTAGAATGTTGGAGTCAAAATATGGACATTTTGGTTCCAAGAACATGGACATGTCAAAAACCCAGGCTACACAGATCAAGCGGAAAAAGGAAGAACTTGGTGTGCCAATATCACACCCTTCCCTGCCCCTACTTCCTAATTGCTGGGACTATCTCAGGCCTTTTAGGATATGCCAATTTCAAATATCCTAGTTTTTCTGATAAATCATTGAAAATAGTCTAGAAGGTCTAACATTCAACGTAATGTCTTCCAAACAGCTTCTCTGAGCCAGAGTATTACAGAAATCCTCTGTTGGGCCAAATGTCTGGGTTTTGGTTTAGATAAGAAGATCATCCATGGTACATTTTACCTTGCTAGGGGCTGGGGACTGTTGGGAAGGGGAGATGGCCCTCCTCTACCATGGAATGCCAACAGGGAAAGGCAACCACCTGCTGCCTTTCAGCCTGGAGGCCTTGCGTTCCTCTCCATTTACATGTTCTGGATTCAGAGCCAAAATCTTCCAGTCCCATAGACAGACACTGGGTTCATTCAGAGGCTCATTAATTACATGGCTAAGGGAAGGAAGGAGGGGGGAAGAAAAAGACTCATGAAAATGTTCATTTAAAGTTAATTGCTGCCCATATTCTTCCTAATTGAGGTAGCTCAGTTGGTTTTCACTTATGTACCTGTGTGTGTTTAAAATGGGATATTTCACAGTATAAACCAAGCCACATCACAACTTAACGATCTGGAAAATCTCCGTTTAATAAACAAAGCTGGCTTTGAGTTACATAGGAGAACCGTGCATTTGCTGTCACCCACTGACACACGCACACACACGCACACACACGCGCACACACACATGCACACACACACGCGCACGCACACACACGCGCGCGCACACGCGCGCGCACACACACACGTGCACACACACGCGCACGCACACACACACGCACACGCGCACACACACACACGCACACACACACACGATCGCCAGATCTCAGACCTTCTGTTCACGTCTTTTCCTCTATAGTTCAAGTCTGTGAAACACAGTCTCAGACTCTCTCTCTCTTCCTCTTATTAAATTTATTTTCAACAGCACCTTAAAATAAAAAAAATAAACACACCCTTCTGTGCCACTCCTCTGCCAGGTGGAGACAGGGGCAGATTTTTACAGCTGAATTACATGACCTGAAAAATACAGAGCACATAAGGAGGACTTTGAGAGACACCCGTGTACAGCGCTGGGCCAATGGCTGGATAATAACATTCCTGGAGAGAGCAGTAGCCGAGCAGCAGCGGAGTCAGGACTGGAGCCCTTACTCAGCATGAGGAATTATATATATCTTGGAACTCTTTCTCGAAACTAAACATTATTACTAAGAAAGGGATAACAGTGTGAGCGGCCATGCTCCAGCCGGGACTCACATGCTGCTGAACGCGAGTTTCCGTGCACGGTTGAAGGGAACCACTCCAGACCGGCTGTGCTGAGGACAGGGGCGAGGACGGAGCTGGAAGCATGGGAAGCCATTAGCTCACAGGTGGTGCTGACATGGCAGGGGGATGGAGCTTGGCTCTCCACATGCCCAGGTTTCATCACCCAAGAACCCTCAGAAGGGTATTATGGACATTTTTTGAAGCCACTTCACCGTAATAGCTCACTGGGTATTATCCTGGAACTCACCAGTTATCTGAACTCAGAGTACCCTCAGTCTCAGCTACCTACAACCGCACGGGAGCCAGGAGAGAAGAGGCAAACGCTGTTGAGTTGCAGGAATAACAGTCACAAAGATGGTCTGCCAAAGCTCTGGCTCTTAGAGAGGGGCCCATCTAAGACAGAGTTGCTTTGTTTTTCTTTTCATTTTGAGGTAAAATCAACCATTAACCATTCTGAAGTGTGTACAATTCAACAGCATTAAGAACACTCACAATGTTGTGCAACCATCACCTCTATCTAGTTCCAAGACATTTTTAATCACCCCGAGAGGAAACTATACTCACTCAGCAGTCACTCCCCATCCTCGTCTCCCCTCAGCACCTGGCAACCACGAGTCTGCTTTCTATCTCTACAGACTTGCCTGTTTTGTATGCTTCAAACAAACGGAATCATACAGTGTGTAATCTTTTACGCGAGATACAGATTTTGAAAACTGTCTATTGATGTATAATATGCATTCATTGAAGTGCACGTATCCTAACTGTTCAGCTTGACACATTTTCATGAAAAGACCACACCCAGGTACCAGCACCTAAATCAAGAAATGGAATGCTACCAGCCCTCCCGGTTCTAACCCCAACTCAACAGAAGGGAATCACTCTTCTGTGTTCCACATCATGAATTCCTCTTGCCATTTTTGCCCTGTTTTGTGTTTGTAGTTTGCTCATTTTCATCACTACTATATAGTATTCTACTGTGTGACTATATTACTACATGTACATCCATTCAACTGTTGATGGACATTTGGGTAGTTTCCAGCTTCCAATCTATGTATTTTTAGTCGACGTGTGTCTTGGTCTTTTAGTGCTACTGTAACAGAAATACCACAAATGGATGGCTTTAACAAAGAGAAATTTATTTCTCCGTAGTAAAGTAGGCTAAAAGTCCAAATTCAGAGCATCAGCTCCAGGGGAAGGCTTTCTCTCTGTCGGCCTTCTCATTGATCTTCCCCCAGACTTGGATGCACTCTGCTCCGGGCACTGCTTTCTTGGTGGTATGAGGTCCCCCGTCCCTCTGCTTGCTTCTCTCTTTTATATCTGAAGAGATTGCCTCAAGACACAATCCAACCTTGTAGATTGAGTCCTGCCTCACTAACACAACTGCCGCCCATCTCCCCTCATTAACATCATAGAGGCAGGATTTACAACATATAGGAAAATCACACAATACCAGGAATCATGGCCCAGCCAAACTGATACAACATGCAAGTCAACAAACTCAGTGAGCTTCTTTCTCAGATAATGGCAGATTCAAAGCCTCAGAATAGAAAGAATGGGGACATTGGGGACAGGAACTGGACTAGATGGTTCCTGAGGTTCTGAATGCTTCAGACATACTATGATTTGATGCATGGCAAGGGAACCTAGAGTGGAAGGAAAGTGTGTTGAAAAAGAAGTGTGCGCTTTTGAATGTTTTTTCCCTAAATAAACTGGGAACATTTATGGTAAAGTGTCACGGAGTCAGAAAAGCCCGATGAGCTTTCATGGTTCAGAGTCACCTGTTTCTCCCTCTGCCCCCATTTTGACCCCCAGACGGACAACTGCTTCCTCTGCCCACAAGGGCATACCTCCAGGTCCATCTCCTGACCATCCCTAATTATTGTTGTGCAAAGGGACAAAGAGCTGGACAAACAATAGGGAGAAGGCCTGATTGATTCAGGGCTTCGAATTGGTTCATTCTGATTCGAATCCCTGCTCAGAATTTGCATTCCTTTTTTTTTTTACTCTTTTTTTGTGTGTGTGTGTCTGTGTGTGCTTTAGATGAAGATTTACAGAGCAAATTAGTTTCTCATTAAACAATTAATACACATATTGTTTTGTGACATTGGTTGCCAACCCCATGACATGTCAACACTCTCCCCTTCTTGATCTTGGGTTCCCCATTACCAGCTTTCCTGTCCCCTCCTGCCTTCTTGTCCTTGGCCCTGGGCTGGTGTGCCCGTTTAGTCTTGCATACACGGCTGAGCTATGTGCGTTATTGTTTGTTTTATGGGCCTGTCTAATCTTTGGCTGAAGGGTGAACCTCAGGAGTGACTTCAGTACTAAGCTATAAGGGTGTCAGGGAGCCATACTCTCGGGCTTTTTCCAGTCTCTATCAGACCAGTAAGTCTGATCTTTTTGTGTGTATGTGAGTTAGAATTTTGTTCTACATTTTTCTCCAGCTCTGTCCGGGACTCTCTATTGTGATCCCTGTCAGAGCAGTTGGTGGTGGTAGCTGGTCACCATCTAGTTGTGAAGAATTTGCATTTCTAACAGGTTTCCAAGCGATGGTAATGCTGTTGGTTAGGGACCAATTCTGAGAACCACTAGCGGAGCAGTGGTTCTCGAAATTTATTATACATAAGAATCACCTGGGGATCTTGTTAAACTTTAGATTCTGATTCAGTACATCTGGGGTGGGAAAGCAAATTCTCAGCAGGGGTTCAAACTGGAGCGAACTGGTTTGAAGCCCTGGATTGATTGCATAATTGGTGGTCTGGGGGCTCCAACACAAGGCCTTTTTTATGAACCTGGGCTCGCTCAGGGCTCATAATCCTAGAACTTGGTAAGTTCCAGCTTGTGCCAAAACCTGGACACTGCACACTGCATAGAGAGGACATGCCTTCCAGCCGGTTGTCCGAATGACCTGTGAGCAGACTCAGGTGGCCCATGCTCACACATCTGGCCCTTGGAGTTGTACTTTGGTTTGTCTTTCTTCTGTAATTCGTCTCTTCCTACCTAAATCAGAAGCCCCTTAAGTTGTGGGAGGAGGAGGGGGGTAAGAGGGCCATGTCTTCTGCCCACAGAAAAACAGAAGGAGGCCTCTAATACATCACTTTACAGTTTGACTGTAGCATTTTCTTAAATTACTCCTCTTTAGAAATCAATGACAGATCAAAATATGTTTCACCTTACAGATATTATTTTATGCCTGGCCCTCTTACATGGTCTTACATTGTCCCATTACCCACACAACAGACTTTTAAATTTGCTAGTTCTGCCTTGGCTAGTCCTATTTCTGGAATGAAGGTTTGGGGCAGCAATTGAAAATAAACCAAAACCCAGGTAAAAGAAATACAGTGAGTAGACACCCACACTTCTTGCCTCCTGTGTTTTTGTAGTTGACCCTTGATCCTCTCATTTCCATCTTCTGGGCTAAGCACAGCCTGTCTGTGGGGAAATGGATAAAATGTGAACACAGTAGTAAACGTCTTCCAGGTATTTTCTTTGTGGGGAGAAACGATGCCTTTGAACGTAGATTTCTCAAGTTTAATTTCCTTTCCCATTATTGGATGCTGTTGGGATGACCTCACTACCTAACATCCCTGTGGATATGACATCACTGGGGAAATGGGTTAGGAATGGAGCTTGTTTAAAGAAAACAAAATTGAGAAGGGACTGTCTTATCACTAGTTAGAGCAGGGGGGAGAGCCCAGATTAGGGGCCTATTTCTTTGTGACCTTGGCTCTTCTGGCTGTCTTGTCTACTCTGCTCATCCTTCAAGATTCAACTCAAGTTTCCTCTTCCTGGGAAACCTATTCCAATTGCTCCCTTACCCTGTGGCACTTCCACCTCCAACTCCTGAAACTTGGTGGTCCATGGTCACTCACCTGGCCCTTGGTGTTGTACTTTGGTTTGTTTTCCCTCTACAATTCCTGTCTTCCTACCTAAATCAGGAGCCCCTTAAGTTGTGGGAAGAGGAGAGGGTGAGTGTCTTCTGCCCATGTCTAGCTTTCATCACAACACTCGGCAAGCAGGAGGTTCTTCATAACCTTTTGGTTATTGATGACAATGTGTGAAATAATTCTGCACCTAAGTTTTCTCCCCATTGGTATATTGTGTCAGTGCTTTTTTACTCACTTAGAATACTGGGAAATTGAAGGCCAGTGATGATAAGTAGGTTTGAGGCCAGCATCAATTCCCTCTAATGGGTTGTGAGTGCCTAGAACTCTCTGTTGTGTATGCCTGGACTCAGTGGGGAAAGGTGCTTAGATCTATTAGCAATGTCTGCCGCGGGCATGAAATAGTAAAGACTGGCAAGTGTGCCACAAATTTTCCATGCTTGATCTCATTCAACTGCTTCATCTACAGTGGAAGAGACTGAGGTGCAGAGAGGGGAAGTGACTTTATCCAAGGAAAATCAATTTCCTAAAAGGACTTTACGCTCCAGGCCGATGAGCTAACACATTGGCACCGTTCACATGCGGCTGTCTTGAGCACAGTCTCTGTAAGACCATCTTCCGCTTCCCTTTGAGGTGGTGGATTTTGACACGGGAAGACATATTAGGAAAAGGCATGACTCAGATCTTCTGAAGCCGCTAAAGAGCATATTAAGCCATCTACAGCTTTTTCTGATTTCTGGTTTTCTTGCACTAGTTGAACTTTTTTCTTCTTTTTAATGTAAACAGACTTTCCTCTTTGTAGCCAGCCAAGTCCCCCCTAGTGAATCTGTGAGAGCAGGGCGGCTTTTATGACTTCACAACTACAGGCATCGAAAAAAACAACTGGATGTCATAAGAATTTGTGCTGCTCTTTCCCTGCTCAAACCCCAAGGTTATAGCTGAGATTTTGCTCTCTTCATTCCTCAAAATTGGCCAGGCCCTATCACATTGATTAGATTCTACTTAGCATTTCCTTCATTCGGAATTATTTTCCCGTTAGTTGTTTAAACATCTCTAGCCCTCAGTAGAGAAAGAACTCCTTAAGGGCAGAGACTATGATTTGTTTATTATCACATCTCTCCCAAACCCATCGTACTACCTTGAATTATGTCTATTTATTAGTTCATTCATTCATGTACACCTGCATGCAAAAACCATTTGCTGAGTGCCTACCTTGTACTGCCAGAACTCATTATGGAAAGATCTGCTTGGGTAAGATGGATCATGCGGATAAGATTGACTATTACAATTCTCATGAAGCAAGGAAGCAGCCGAATGTGACTTTTCTTTGCACAGCTTGATGTTTTTTAGGGTGGTGAATGCATTAACACAGGGTTTCAGAGGGATCTGATTAAAGGGCAGATTTGGAAAAGCTGGGGAGATGGTGACAACAGTTCTTTGAGGGAAAAAATGTCTCCAGCTCCAGAATCCTTTCTACTATTTCCCTTCTCTTTTTCTTTTCTTTTACATATTTTTCTGTGAAAAATTTCAAACACACCCAAAAATAGAGAGAAGAGTCAAATGAACCCCGTGACCCCATCACTCAACAACTATACTTATGATCAGTTTTATTTCATCTTCGTGTCACTCTCTTGCCCCCTACTCTGGGTTATCTCAGAGCAAACTCGGACATCACATCATTTAACTCATATTTTCCGCGTGTGTCTCTAAAAGATGAGGAATTTTAAAGAAGGTACTCATGATGCCATTCTACATCTAAAAATTAACACTCACTCTTCAATATCATCACAAAAGTCTAGGGGGCAGTGAGTTTATGTTACTGGGGGAGGAACAACTCAGAAAAGGAGGATGAGAAAGGTTGCACGACTCAAAGAATGTAATCAATGTCACTGAATTGTACATGGAGAAACTGTTGAATTGGCGTTATGTTCTGCTGCGTATATTTTCAACAACAACACAAAATAAAATAAATGATTTAAAACATCCATTAATTCTTTAATATAATCAAATATCCAGTTCTGGAATTATCTCAGGAATATTTATTTTTAAGATTTTAAACAGCGTACTTGTTTGATTTAGTATCCAAATAAAGTCCATGCAGTGCGATCGGTTGATATGTTTCTTAAGCCCCTTTTAATCTATAGCAGTAGTTCTTACTGGGGATAATTTCCCCCCAAGGGGACACTTGACAATGTCTGGAGACATTTTTGGTTATCACAACTGTGCGTGTGGGTGTGGGGGTGGGTGGGTGGGTGGCTGGGTGCTACTGGCATCTAGTGAGCAGAGCCAGAGGTCAGGGATGCCGCTAAACATCCCAAAATGCACAGGAGAGCCCCCGGCCCCTAACAGAGAATTATCCAGCCCCAAATGTCAATAGTGCTGAGGTTGAGAAACTCTGGCCTAGAGATTCCACTTCCATCTCACTGTCTCTATCTCTTTTTCTTACAGTTGATTCATTGAAGAAATCGGGGTTTCTAAATGTCCTGCAGAGTCCCCCTCACTCTGCATTTTGCTCCTTGCAGCCTCATGGTGTAGTTTAGCATACTCCCTTGAACCCTGTATTTCCTGTGACTTGGTGATTGGATCTCCTCACATTTTTCTCAAGGTGGGCACTATGCCTGGGCCTCTCATTCAGAAGCATTTCACTCAGTGGGCCCACCTGCTGCCTTGCGGGGGGGAGTCTTCGTGTGGTTGGTTGATCTGCCTCACAGATGGGGTATGCCTGGAGGAATGCTGTGGGAGACCTAATTCCCTCCAGGCACTTCTCCAGAGCAAGGACTCTGTCCTGGTGGCCCCAGTTGGCCTACCTGTGCGTCTTTTCTTCCAAGTGGGGCTAGTCTCCCTCCAGCTTAAGCAAAACATCTCTTCCTTTGGTGGTTTTCAATTTGACACCAAAAACCTGACATTTACACAGATGCAAACTTTCAAAACAGGGTCCAAGAATTAAAGTTATTCTTCATCAAATTAGCCCTTGGAAGAATCCAGAAGCTCTTGTTTCTGGAGTTGGCATGCTGTCTGTCCACCTCCCCCAAATCTACCTGAGATATTTCACACATAGCCCACAGAGTGTCTCCCACCACTTATTGGAAAGCCAGATATCTGCCCTCCTGACAATGAAGGACAAAGCCACAGAGACAAAGGTAGGGATCGAGACTTCTGCTTGGTGAGGAAAACAGCTTGGAGCCCTGCAATTTAATGTTTAAGACAGGTGAGGTCCTCACCCAATAATTGTGTATAAAGCAAGACACACAGTCAGCAGTGAGAGGTGAAAATTTGACAGCAGAGGAACGAACAGAAGAACGATTTTTAAAACCCCAATGGTCTGGGCCTATTTAGTGCGGAGATAAATTGCCTTAGTCAACTCTGTAGTCCAAGGGTTGTAATTACGATTATTATCATTGGTGCTGAGGACGCTGTGTCTAGAAAAGCAGAGAAAAATGGAGCCTAAATGATTGAAGGCAGCTATCCATTAGCCACTACTCTGGGAAAAGACACAGCCCCACCCTGTAAGGTGTTTATGTGGGCAGACAGGAAGAATGTCAGCTGAGCAAGATAAATCCCATGAAGAAGAGAGCACAGTAAGGTGCACCTAATGCATGCTGGGAAAGCTTCCGGGAGGAGCCAACAGTTGGGCTGAGCCTTGGGGGAAAAAAAACAAAAAACAAAAAACAACCCTTTGCCGTCGAGTCAATTCTGATTCATAGCAAGACTATAGGACAGAGTAGAACTGCCCCGTAGAGTTTCCAGGGAGCGCCAAGTGGATTCGAACAACCAACCTTTTGGTTAGCAGCCATAGCACTAAGAGGAGTCGGAATTAGCCAGGTAATTTATGTCCATGCCCTGGAGAAGTCCCTCTCCTCAGAAGGCACTCGGGCAGCATTTTGTAAGCATGCCTTATCTTCGAGGCAGATCAGCTGACAACACAAGGACCCATCTAACGGCAGCCATTTTGTTCCTGAGAAGGAACGAAAGGACATGGCTGTTCCAAACTGCGAGGAGTGTGGCCTGGAATATAGCCACAGGCAGGAGAGGTGAGGAAGGGAGGTAGGGGCCCGAGGAGATGCTCTATATGACAAAGCAAGAGCTTAATAATTGTTCTCAGAGTTATAAAGGATTCTGAAGATTTTAAGTAGGGGAGAGACATTTGGGATTTGCATTTTGGAAAGATTATTCTGGCTGAAAGAGGAGAGAAGAAGGGCAAAAGCAGAGGCTTAGTTAGTGGCTGGCAGTAAACCAGGCAAGTCAGGAAGACGGTGCATGGAGATAAAGAGGATGACAGGATCATCTCATTTCATCCTTGCAATACCCAACACCCCCAATTAGGTCAAAATTATCTTTTCATAAGGAGACAGGCTCATGGAGCTACCAAGGTCATAGATAGTAAGTGGTACAGTCTGGATTCGAACCCAGCTCTGACTACTAACTCAGTGCTTGCTCCAAAACCAGGTTGCCAGGGCCACCCTTTATTTTACATCTTTGGGTTAAATTATGCTCAACAAGATATGCAATTTTTTGCCAGGGAAGCACAACATGTTTTAGAAAGATTTCCATAAAATGATTAAAATATCAAAGAGTGCATTCTCTGGGGAAGGTCTGCTGTCTCATGATACCCAGTGGGGGACTGTCAAAGGTTACATTCCAGCCACGGAGAGCAAGGCTCCTGGAGAGGCCTCGTCCTCCCTGAGGGATGCCAGTGCAGGGAGGTGCTCCCTAGAAGGGTTGTGTCTGACCGGCAGACCACCAGAAGATGAAAAGCCTTGGGAGAGAAGGATGGTGTGGCTGGCCTTTGGGGAGGCACAGACCCAGGATCTGCTGCCACAGGCAGGGAGATTGCCGGGCAAAATGAGCGACATCAGACTCACCAACTGAGTGGCTCTTAATATTATTGAAAACTGTTTTCCATGGGAAGAGAAGAATCATATATTTCAGCCTCCACTCTCTTTCTCCCTCTCTCTCTGTCACACACACACACACACACACAAGCACATACACGCACACAGACACACGTAAGTGTGCACACACACATTTTTAAAATGTAAAGAGCAAGGGGAAAATGTCTATTTGCACCATCTGGCTTGTTCTTTAAATAGCTCATTCCAAGAAAGAAATATATTCTCCTTGACTTAATTTATGTTTCTACCTTTTTATTCCAGTAGGCCTGAAGAAGGAAAAAGGGAGCAGGGAGAGAGGTCGGGTGCCTTGTGAGGATTCGGCAATAGCTTTGGTATGTTGCTGCCTACACAGCAGTATTTAACCCAATTACAGGATAATAAGGGCTCAGACAAATTATCTGCAAATAGATATGTCTATATGTAAGCCCTCGTATTTGGAACATGCATCTGGTGCCAAAGAAAAGTTAAGTGCTTAGCCAGAGAGGGACTGAGCTCACAGAATTTTTTTTTTTTTCCATCCCCGTGTGTGGAGATATTTGAGTCAGATGCATAGGAAATCCCAGGTACAGGCTAGAAGGTCCTGCCTTGAAGCCATCCAGATGAACAGTTTGACATGGGGTGTGGGGGGTGCGGTACTCTGGAACTGTCCCCATCTGGTAAAGCCTGTGCCTTCCCAGTGACCCAGGGGACACTGAGGGGCCTTGCCAGGCTGGCCCAGCATGGCCCTCTCTCAGACTGCAGCCCCAGGAAGCTGCCCAGCTGCCCTCCTCCCAGTTCCTTCCTGGAGCACCAAGGACAGATCTCCCTAGCTAGGGACATGCTCACATGCTGCCCCAAACCGAGCTGCTCCAAGCCTAAAAAGCAGTGGACTGGGCTGGAAGCGAGTGGGGGGCAAAAGGTAAATTGTGAAATAACTAAGCTTGCATTTTTATGACTCTAAAATATCAAAGCTGGAAGAGCCTCACCCTTTCACTTTACAGAGGGGCAGGAATTGAGGGCCAGAGGGAAAGGAGTTGCTCAGAGCCACTGGGCTGACTCGTGGGGAAGTTAAGAACCCAGGCTCCCACCCCCAGCATAGTGCCCTTTGTAGGACCAACCCAGTCCTGCCATCCATGGAAGAAGTGCCTCGTAACAAGGCGGGCGGAGTAGACGATTCTTGGCAATATGACTCTTCTTTCAGAATACAGTTTAAAAGAGAAACTGGAATTCTTTGTTTTTCCTCCTAAAATTTTCCTTTATACCTAAAGGAAATTAAAAAATATGTATGTATATACAGTATGCTGAGTCCCTGCATGGTGCAAATGGTTAATGTGTTCAGCTGCTAACAAGAAAGGTTGGCTGTTCTAGTCCACCCAGAGGTGCCTCAGAAGAAAGGCCAGGTGATCTACTTCTGAAAAATCAGCCATTGAGAACTCTATGGAGCACAGTTCTACTCTGACACACACGGGGTCACCATAAGTCGGAGTCAAGTCCCTTGCAACTAGTTATATAATATGTACAATGAAAGTATGGATTGCATGATGCAAAATTCCTTCTTTGCCACTGTGGGGGTATGTTTGCACGTGTGTGTGTGATTGTGTGTGTGTGCACACAGGTGTGCAGTCAGGACCGACTCTGTGTGTGGGTCCGTGTCTGTGTGGGCAGGTGTCCCCCTCTGCTCAGCACTACGATGTGTTAACCGTTTTGTTGGTTTAACAGTTTGCACTTCCAGCACATTTCTCCCTGTGCCCCGCCATTACCTGCCCTTCCACAGTTTTCTCTATTACGATGCGTTCTTCTGCACTGTTTTCTTTACACGGGGTATTTGCTGTTTTATATGAGGCAATTGAAACCCAGCCCACATCTAGGCCTTGGAAAATACTTTTGGTTCCCAGGGCGAGGGAGGCAGACCAACTGCAACAGCTTTCCGAGAGGTGGAGGGGGGCCTTCTCCAGTGAGGCCTGCTAAAGACACCTTGACAATTTCCCCTGTCATTTCCAGGAATGTCTTAAATCAGTTTGAACATCTGCAAGGCTTTGAGGATGGTTGTGGCAGGAGCTACGGGGCTGGGAGGGGGGTGCTTGCTACAGGAGGTGGAAGAGTGGTGAGGAGAGAGAGAGGCAGAGAAGAAGCCCAGATGCCCAGCGTCAAAATACCCCGTCTGAACTGTCTGGCAAGATGCCCCCAGTCCATCCAGGCCTCCTGCTGCCTGCTTCTACCACCTGCTTTCAAAGTACCAGAGCTTCTCATTCATTTCGGTCTTCAAAGAGTAGCCGGGTGGCTGAGCTCAGAGCAGGTCAGGGAATGGTGGAAAGACCAGGTTGTTGTTTTTGTAGACAGGAGGCCTGGTTTTCGTCGGTGTGAGGAGGTACCCAGGTGTTTTTAGGCAGCCCCCAGTGCAGGCCTGGCCGGCTGGAGTGGATTTCAATTCTCGTTTGCCAAACTACACTTTCAGGAGGTGTCAGATATCGAAAACCTCTCCCCCAAGCCAAAGCAAGCATTTGGAGGTGGAGGAGAAACGCAGAAGGGCCTGGGGACGGTAGGAGAAGATTCTGGTAAAAAAGGAAAAAGCAAAAGCAAAAAGAAAAGTTCTTTCTCAAAGAAAAGCATAGTGTTCCAAGTTGGCTGTTTCTTTTTTAAATCATTGGTTAAACTGTGCATAAAACCAGGTAAGCCTGTTCTGCATTGCAAAGGAGTCTGGGCTGAGACCTGGTCTTCTTGGCGTAGGTGAAATTTTGCGAACCAGAGCTTTGTACGACAAGGGAAGGGGCTGCCCCGTGACCTGAGGTGACCCTCTTCTTAAGGGAAACCCAGATACAAAGGGCTTTACCAAACTCTATGGGGAAAGAGGAGGAGAAGGAAGTGGCAAGAAAGAGTCCCCAGGAAGTACTGGGAGGGAGGGAGGAATGGAAGGGAGAGGAAGGGAAAGGAAGAGAAGAGGAACTGAGGGGAGAGAAAGATAGAGGATTAGGGAGAAGAAGGCAGGAGTGTGGGCAGGTCTGTTAACTCCTGGGTCTCAGGCTCCTTGTCTGTATGATGGAGCCAGGCCGGCATGAGCTCGGGGACCTCCTCGCCGGGCTTTCTCTCCTCCATGCCTCAGAGCTTCCATCCTTAAGTATCAACAAGGGCACTGACTGAGGTTCTCTTCTATAGGCTTCAGTATTCTTCTCTCTAATGACTCATGAAAGCATAAAATTAAGACATTCTGGGAAGCCAAAGGAATTTGGTTTAAAATGTGTGTTTGGGGAATGGAAGGCATTAGAAGAATGCTGGTGTCTGGACTATTCTGTTGTTTTCTTCCCTTTTTCTCTTCAAATTAATGAATGAGTCATGGTCGTCTTTAGGGCTGTAAAATGCCTCCAGAAGGGGGAATCAGGAGGGCTGGGAGCTGACAATCTCATTTTCTCTGCCTTTTATTGACTGTTCAGACTCGCTGCTGTTTTCCTCTTCCTTTCTGTCTCCAGAGGAGTGATCTTTCCCATGAATAAGCAACACAACTTGAATACCTTTCTCCTCTTCCCCCACACCCCAGGACTAGATCGCCCACCTTGCATAAGATCCAGCCAAGTAATGGGGCTATGCAGGCTGGAGTCTCCTGGACCTCCAGACAGTCTCAGTCTAGAAGACCAGCCTGACTCAACGCCTTGCAGCTGACCGGTCTAGTTGGAACCCCGGCTTTCCACCCCACACCTATGATTCATCCCCCAATGTCTGCACTTGGTCAGCTCCCCAAGCCAGGGGCACCCCCTCGGGGTGAGTAGAAATAGCCCAACCATTTGGAGGGTTGAAGGACAACACCTCAGCCTCTAGAAAGTACAGAAGACCATGCATTTCACTTCTGGTTTCTTCCCTTTTGTCCTCTTAGGAGGGCTCCTCCCTTCTAGCGTACCTCAATGACCCACCCTATCCAGGGCTCACTCTCTGTCCAGTCCCCTTCTCCCTGCCCTACCAATCCTGGCCTCCCACCCCTAGACATCACTTAGACCCTGCGAATTTCAGAAGTGGCCCGTGTTCCATAATTATCTCTTCTTTCCTCCATTATGATTCCCTTACGTCTTGCATTAAGAATTTACTCTGATAAAAGAAGAAGAGGAAGGAGGAGGAGGAGTGTCATGGATTGAATTGGGTCCCCCCCAAATATATGTCCACTTGGCTAGGCCATGATTCCCCGTATTATGTGATTGTCCACCATTCTGTCATCTGATGTGATTTTCCTATGTGTTATAATCCTGCTTGTATTATGTTAATGAGGCAGGATTAGACGCATTTATATTAATGAGGCAGAATTCAATCTACGAGATCAAGTTGTGTCTTAAGTCAATCTCTTTTGAGATATAAAAGAGAGAAGCAAGCAGAGGGACAGGGGACCTCATACCAACAAGAAACAAGAGCCAGGAGAATAGCACATCCTTTGGACCCAGGGTCCCTGCACTGAGAAGCTCCTCAACCGGGGAAGACTGACGACAAGGACCTTCCCCCAGAGCTAGCAGAGAGAGAAAGCCTTCCCCTGGAGCTGGCATCCTGAATTTGGACTTCTAGCCTCCTAGACAGTGAGAGAATAAATTTTTCTTTGTTAAAGCCATACACTTGTGGTATTTCTATGATACCAGCACTAGATGACTAAGACAAGGAGGGTCTCACATTTGAACTGCTCAGTATAGGACGTCTCAGTGAGCCTCCCAAAGCCCAGTGCAGTTATTGCTGACAAGTGGAGAAACTACACCCTGGAGCTGCCTCCCCACCCTTTTGTCCCCCTGCTTCCTGTACATGGCTCCTTTGGCCTCTTACCTTCTCTGAGGAGAGAGGAGACAGGGGACCACAGACTTATTTTAAGACTTACTTAAACCTAGAATTTACACCCCACAGAAGCTTACGATTTAATCAAGGAAGCTGCTGAGGCTCCAGCTGGTTGCTGTGGAGTGGACCCTGACGCATGGCAACCCCATGTGTGTCAGAGTGGAATGTGCTCCATAGGGTTTTCTGTTTTTAAAAAATCTTTTATTGTGTTTTTGGTGAAGGTTAACACAGCAGTTTAGGTTCCAATTCAGCAATTTCTACACAAATTGTTCAGGGACATTGGTTACATTCTTCACAATGCATGAACATTCTCAATATTTCTGTTCTGGTTGTTCCATTTCCGTAGGGCTTTCAATGGCTGATTTTTTGGAGGTAGATCACCAGGCCTTTCTTCTGAGGCACTTCTGGGTAGACTCAAACCTCTAACATTTAGGTTAGCAACTGTGCTCAGTAACTGGTTTGCACCACCAAGGACTCCTGCTAAGGCTCAGGGAGGTTAAAAAGCAGCCCAAGGTCACAGCCCAGGGAGAGAGGATGCCCGAATCTGTACCTGAATTCATCATCCTACAAAGCAGGAATTGCCTGCCTCCCAGGCCCCAGAAGCATCTTCCCAAACTAGAACTCACCTTTATGCTTCCCGAAGACAGAACTGGCAGCTCTCACAGCCCACTGTTCTCAGATCCCTGGCCCACAGGCTCAGTATTGGGAGTGCATCTTAGCCTAAGGCCAGGCAGCCTCCTATCCCAAGATCAGGCCAGCTGAAGGAGGGAGTGTCAGGGGAACCAAAAATCCCCCTCCACTCCTCCCTGTCTCCCCATCCCGGCTGATGTCCAAAATGCTTGAAGTTGTTGTGCCAAAATACATGATGAGCATTTATGCCTTATTACCAAGCCACATAGCAACAACTGTGCAAATGATTAAACATGTATCAGATTAGCTTCATTGTAAAGTTTTATTTAATTACAGCACTAAAAGTCTGCATACGTATATTCCATCTTTATAGGCTCTTTCTTGTTGAGTATGGTCATTTACTCAAAATAAATTGAGGGAACTTTGTTTATATATGCCAGTTTCATAGCCAGGAGAGAAAAGCTGATGTTTATGTAAGACGTGATTATAAAATAATGACTGTGTTTTTTCAGCAAACAGACTAGGACTCCAAAGACATTCCATTGGAAAGCTCCCTCCTTATTCCAGGGACGCTGCCATTGATCAAGTAAAGTTTGGGCATCTCTTTTGGAACTGCCTTCCATCTGTAGGCCCCATGGAAAAAAAATAAACCACCTTGCCTCACCTCCTTATTGACCAAGAAATTCTATTACCCAATTTGATTACCCACCTAATTCCCTGGGATTGGCTTCAAATGGCTTTCAATTGCTTCTAAATATCAGATCTACCCTCAAATGATGAAACCTAGCAACCTTTGAAGGACATTTCCAAGAATGCTGAGCAGGCTCTGAGAGCAATGCCAAAAGAGCTGAAATCCAGGCAGGGTTGGCAGGTGAAGTCGTCGTTGAGCTGAGCCTTGAAGGATGGGAAAGCTCAATGAGAATACGAACACTACTATTTACCAAGTATTTTTCACACCTTATTTAAATTCTTACAACAGGGGAGGGGTAATGATCATCACTCAATTGTAAACGAGGAATTTAAAGGCCAGAAGAAAATCATGTATAACAGTCACACAACTAGCAAATAAATAACAGAATGGAACTTGAGATCAAGGCTTCGTGGACCAGGGTAGCTGCCTTCCCTCCATGTCCCACAGTATCTCAGGCAGCAGAAGCAGAAGTAGGCCCTGGTAGTATAAATGGTTAAGTGCTTGGCTGCTAACCAAAAGGTTGGCAGTTCAAAGCCACCCAGTGCCTCTGCAGGAGAAAGACTCGGCGATCTCCTTCCCTTAAGATTACAGCCAAGACAACCCTATGAAGCTGTTCTACCTTGTTACATGGGGTTGCTATGAGTCAACAACAGGCTGGGCTGCATGGAGGGAAGGATTCCTGTAAAAAATGGCTGGGAGGTGAGGCCCAGGGAGTAGGTTGGGCTGCTTTCTGGGAGGCCTTTGGTTCCAGGTTAAGGAGTGTTGTAGATTGAATTATGTCCCCCAAAAATATGTGTAGTAAATCCTAACTTCGGTGCCTGTGGTTATAATCCCATTTGAGAATGGACTGCCTTTCTTATGTTAATGAGGCAGGATTAGTGTAGGATATGTTTTGAGTCAATCTCTTCTGAGATATAAAAGAGCTTTAACAAACAAGCAGAGGATAGATGGGGTAAGATAGATGCCAAGACACATGGAGATCTTCAAGGAACCAAGAAGCAGAAGCTGAAGAGACAAGGACCTTCCTCCAAAGCCAACAGAGAGAGAAAGACTTCCTGTAAAGCCAGTGCTCTGAATCAGACTTCTAGCCTCCTAAACTGTCAGAAAATAAATTTCTCATTCACTTGCAGTATTTCTGTCATAGCAGCACTAGATAACTAAGATGAGAAGCATGGCAGAGATTGATTGCTGCTGCTACTGGGTACAGATCAGTGATGGGAACACCAGGGAGTCCAAAGCATAAGTGGTCGCTACCTTTTCAGCACGGGCCTGGATGCCAGGAGCTTCCAAGAGGCCTCAACATGGTACACCCTGCAGGCTGGCTCACTAAACATCTTCTCCATCCAGACTTCTCCACACCTTGCAAGTTCTGCTGAGTTCAGCCAGAGTTCTGCTGATGGCCCAGGTCTCACATGAAGCCTGGAAGGTGACAGTGAGCAATGTGAGGAGGTGGCTGTGTGAAGACATCATATTCTCTGGGGAGACATTTGATTTTTCTGCAACCATCCTGACTGACCCTCACCATCCCAGGTGTGGGGTATCTGCTGAAACTATCCTGTAGTATGGTTGGGTGTTTCTCAAGTTTGGATTGTTTCCAGCTGTGTAGCATCCTTGCTTGGTTCCTTGATGTTCCAAGCAATTCTACAAGCTCCCCAATACTCTATAATACCTGTAAACTAATACCTTTACCTGTAAACTAGAGTAGACACTGTTGTCTGCAACTAGGCACTGCGGTCAATCCATCCTTCCATTCATTGCACAAATATATTTTCTTTAAACAATTTGCTCAACATCTACTACGTGTCAGGATTTGTGTTTTGATGTACCTTTTTTTTTAACTTAATGCTCATCATTGCCTTGTGATGTAGATATCAAAACCAAAACAAACAAAAAAATCCCAAACCCGTTGCCATTGAGTTGATTCTGACTCGTAGTGACCTTATAGGACAGAGTAGAACTGCCCCATAGGGTTTCCAAGGAGCAGGTGGTGGATTGGGATTCAAACTGCTGATCTTTTGGTTAGCAGCCAAGCTCTTAACCACTGCGTCACCAGGTCTCCGATGTAGATATCACACTCACTTAAAACCAAACCAAGGGAGGCAGGGCTAAGATGGTGGAGTAGTCAGACGGCTTCCTATGTCCCTCTTACAACAAAGACCTGAAAAACCAAGTGAATTCATTGTATATGAATATTTAGGAGCCTTGAAAAAGGCAATGTTGAGGAATCGAACTGAGTGATGCGGGGAGAGAGAGAGATGGTTCAGAAGCAGTGAGGTGTTGCCTGACCTTACCCGGCAAGAGCCACGGCCTTCAGCCTGGATTGGCTCGGGGTGAGCAGTGAGGCGGGCGTACATCTCTGCTCGCTTGCTTGGGAGGCATTTTCCACATCAAGAGAGATCTGGCAGCAGAGATTCTACTCGGACAATCCAAACCAGTGAAAAGCAGCATCCAAGTGGCTAAAGATAAGTACGTGTATGTGGCCTTTCACGAGGATTTAAAAAAAAAAAAAAAAAACCCATTTGGGAAATACCTCTCTCCCATTTACCTCCTCCCTCCCTGCTCTGCACCAGGTCCCACTGGCTTCAGCGATCTGTGAGTCCCCTGGGCTGGAAGTAGATCACATAAGGTGCCCTGACCCATTCTCCTGGCCTTGGAGAGGAAACAAATCAAAAAACAGGGAAAAAATAAGCTACCGGCTCCCCTAAGCCAGGAACTCAGGGTTGGCATAGCTCCTTTGCCTAGGCATGGGCATAAAGGGTCTGCAGACTCTGAGTGCCTTCCACCCCTGTATAGACTTGTGTGGAACCATCTCAATAGCGTAAGCCCTCACTGTCACAGTATAACAGGGTAAGTACTTAAAGTCTAACTTCAACTGTTTCTGCTGTGAAGTGGCAGGTTTGTGACACTTGACACTGCTCTGCCCTTTAAGCAGGTGCCTTACTTATCTGCATCAAGGGCTTGAGGACTGGTGGCTCTACCCAAACCGCCTAGCTACCTGCTACAGGGGTCCAAGAATAAGTGGTGACCCCCAGTCCTTACAGCCAACAGAGTAGGGTGCCCAGAGTCCAGCTGCAAAAATCACCTACCTACTCGCTCTAGGGAACAGGGACACACTTTCCTTTCATACACTCAGGGGCAGCTGTCAGCCACCTGCCTTGCTCAGTACATGACCCCCTACTGCAGCCAGATACCTGTGCCTACACCAATCACTCATGTTTCTCTAAGATTGTAGGTGAGAGTCTGCACCACACACTTGGTGACTGACTGCCTGGTCACCTAAGCTGAATCCATACAGGAAAATTTAATGGACTCCTGGGCACACACACTTAGATACAGACCTAACTACCTGGTGACAGGACGTTGAGCTTCAAAGGCGCCAATAATCAAACTAGTGCATGAGCAGCCTATTTGGGCATATCAAAACAAAACAAACCAAAAAGCTAGGACACACTAAACAAATGTGAAGTAAAATTGTAATAACTTATTGATGGCTCAGAGACAACAGTCAATATCAAATCACTTAAAGAGGCAGTCCATGATGTCTTCAGCAAGCTCCCAAAATAAAGAATCAATAAATTCTCTGGAGGAAGAGAATTTCTTGGAATTATCAGAGGCAGAATACAAAAGATTAATATACAGAACTCTTCAAGAAATTAGAAAAGAAATTCATCAAGACACAGAGAAAGCTAAGGAATACAGACAAAGCAGTAGCAGAACTTAAAAAGGTTATTCAAACAGCATAATGACAAATTTAACAGGCTGCAAGAATCCATAGAGAGACAGCAATCAGAAATCCCAAAGATTAACAATAAAATTTCAGAATTAGACAACTCAATAGGAAAGTCAAAGGAGCAGAATTGAGGCAGTAGAAGTCAGAACTAGTGACATTGAAGATAAAGCACTTGACACCAACTTATTTGAGGAAAAATCAGGTAAGAGAATTTTAAAAAAAGAAGAAACTCTAAGAGTTATGTGGGACTCTATCAAGAGAAATAACCTAAGAGTGATTGGAGTACCAGAACAGGGGTGGATAACAGAAAACACAGAGAGAATTGTTGAAGATTTATTGGCAGAAAACTTCCTTGATATCATGAAAGATGAGAAGATATCTAAGATGCTCATCATGCCCACATAAGGTAGATCCCAAAAGAAAGTCACCAAGACATATAATCAAACTTGCCAAAACAAAAGATAGAGAATTTTAAGAGCGGCTAGGGATAAAAGAAAAGTCATCTACAAAGGAGAGTCAATTAGAGTAAGCTCGGACTACTCAACAAAACCATACAGGCAAGAAAGCAATGGGATAACATACATAAAGCCCTGAAGGAAAAAAATTGCCAGCCAAGAACTATATATCCACCAAAACTGTCTCTCAAATATGATGGAGAAATTAGGGCATTCCAGATAAACAGAAGTTTAGGGAATTTGCAAAAACCAAACCAAAATTACAAGAAATACTAAAGGGAGTCCTCCGGTTAGGAAATCAATAACATCAGATAACAATGCAAGACTAGAACATAGGACAGAGCAACCAGATATCGACTCAGATAGGGAAGTCCCAAAAATACATCAAAACTAAAACATTGAAAATAGGGAAACAGAGATATCAATACGTAAAAAATGACAACATTAAAACAAAAAAAGAGGGACTTAAAAAATGTAGACACAGATTTTTCATATAGAGAGGAAGTCAAAGTGATATAAAGAAATAACAGACTGGTATAAACTTAGAAAAATAGGAGTAAATATTAAGGTAACCATAAAGGAAACTAACAATCCTATAAATCAAAATAAAAAACTAGAAAAATATAAAGACTCAGCAAACACAAAATCAACAACAATGAAAAAGATGAAAAGGCAATACATAAAGAGAAATGACTCAGTACAGAAAACTAAGGGGAACAAAGGAACTATGACAGCACACAAAAAAAGACATCAAAATGACAGCACTAAACGTACCTATCAATAATTACGCTAAATGTAAATGGACTAAATGCACCAATAAAGAGACAGAGGGTGGCAGATTGGATAAAAAAATACGATCTGTCTATACGCTGACTACAAAAGACACACCTTAGACTTAAAGACACAAACAAGCTGAAACTCAAACGATGGAAAAAATATATTAAGCAAACTACACTCAGAAGAGAGCAGTATTAATTATTAATCTCTGACAAAATAGACTTTAAAAGTAAAATCCAACACAAAGGATAAGGAAGGGCACTATATAATGATTAAAGGGCCAATACACCAGGAGGACATAACTATAATAAATATTTATGCACCCAATGACAGGGCTCCAAAATACATAAAACAAATTCTAATAGCACTGAAAAGAGAGATAGACAGCTCCACAATAGTAGTAGAGACTACAATACGCCACTTTCAGTGAAGGATAGAACATCCAAAAAGAAGCTCAACAAAGACAAGGAAGAGCTAAATGCTACAATCAACGAACTTGATCTCATAGATATATACCGAACAATCCACCCAACAGCAGCCAAGTATGCTTTCTTTTCCAACGCACATGGAACATTCTCCAGAATAGACTACATATTAGGCCATAAAGCAAGCCTTAACAAAGCATCAAAATATTACAAAACATCTTTTCTAACTATAAAACCATAAAAGTAGAAATCAACAACAGAAAAAGCAAGGGAAAAAACCAAACACATGGAAACTCAACAACACCTTGCTCAAAAACTACTGGGTTATAGAAGAAATTAAGGATGGAATAAAGAAATTCATAGAATCAAACGAGAATGAAAACACATCCTACCGGAACCTTTAGGACGCAGCAAAAGCAGTGCTCAGAGGTCAGCTCATAGCAATAAATTCACACATCCAAAAAGAAGAAAGGGCCATAATCAATACATTAACCTTACAACTGGAACAAGTAGAAAAAGCACAGCAAAAGAAGCCCTCAGGTGCCAGAAGAAAGGAAATAATAAGAATTAGAGCATAATTAAATGAAACAGAGAATAGAAAAACAATTGAAAGAGTTAACAATACCAAAAGCTGGTTCTTTGAAAAGATCAACAAAATTATAAACCATTGGCCAAATTGCCAAAAGAAAAACAGGAGAGGAAGCAGATAACCCATATAAGAAATGAGATGGGTGATATCACAACAGACGCAACTGAAATTAAAAATCATAACGGAGTACTATGAAAAACTGTACTCTAACAAATTTGATAACCTAGAGGAAATGGACAAACTTCTAGAAACTCTCTACCTACCTAAACTAACACAAACAGAGGTAGAACAACTAAATAAACCCATAACAAAAGAAGAGATTGAAAAGGTAATTAAAAAACTCCCAACAAAAAAAAAGCCCTGGCCTGGATGGCTTCTCTGGAGAATTCTACCAAACTTTCAGAGAAGAGTTAACCCCACTACTACTAAAGGTATTTCAGAGCATACAAAAGGATAGAATACTCCCAAACTCGTTCTATGAAGCCAGCATAACCCTGATACCAAAACCAGATAAAGACACCATAAAAAAAGAAAATTACAGACCAATATCCCTCATGAACCTTGACGCAAAAATCCTCAACAAAATTCTAGCCAATAGAATCAGCAACATATCAAAAAAATAATTCACCGTGACTAAGTGGGATTCATAACAGGTATGCAGGGATGGTTCAACATTAGAAAAACAATCAATGTAATCCAACACATAAATAAAACAAAAGACAAAAACCGCATGATCTTATCAATTGATGCAGAAAAGGCATTCGACAAAGTCCAACACCCACTCATGATAAAAACTCTCAACAAAATAGGAATAGAAGGGAAATTCCTCAATATAATTAAGGGCATTTATACAAAGCCAACAGCCAACATCATCCTAAATGGAGTTTGTAAGCTCTTGAGAACGAGAACCAGACAAGGATGCCCTCTGTCACCACTCTTATTCAACATTGTGCTGGAGGTCCTAGCCAGAGCAATTAGGCTAGAAAAAGAAATAAAGGGCATCCAGATTGGTAGGGAAGAAGTCAAAGTATCTCTATTTGCAGATGATATGATCTTATACACAGAAAACCCCAAAGAATCCACAAGAAAACTACTGGAATTAATAGAAGATTTCAGCAAAGTTTCAGGATACAAGATAAACATAAAATATCAGTTGGATTCCTTTACACCAACACAGAGAACCTCAAAGAGGAAATCACCAAATCAATACCATTTACAATAGGCCCCAAGAATATAAAACACTTAGGAATAAACCTACCAGAGATGTTAAAGACCTGTACAATGAAAACTACAAGACACTACTACAAGAAACCAAAAGAGACCTGCATAAGTCGAAAAACATACCTTGCTCATGGATAGGTAGATTCAACATTGTGAAAATGTGAGTTCTACCCAAAGCAATCTACAGATACAATGCAATCCCGATCCAAAGTCCCCCGGCATTTTTTAATGAGATGGAGAAGCAAATCACCAACTTCATATGGAAAGGAAAGAGGCCCCAAATAAATAAAGCATTACTCAAGAAGAAGACCAAAGTGAGAGGCCTCACACTACCTGATTTTAGAATGTATTATACTGCCACAGTAGTCAAAATAGCCTGGTACTGGTACAACAACAGATACATAGACCAGTGGAACCGAATTGAGAATCTAGATATAAATTCATCCACCTATGAGCAGCTGATATTTGACAAAGACCCAAAGTCTGTTAATTGGGGAAAAGACAGTCTCTTTAACAAATGGTGCTGGCATAACTGGATATCCATCTGCAAAAAACTGAAACAAGACCCATACCTCACACGATCCACAAAAACTAACTCAAAATGGATCAAAGACTTAAATATAAAATCAAAAATGATAAAGATCATGCAAGAAACAATAGGGACAATGCTAGGATCCCTAATACATGGCATAAACACAATACGAACCATAAGTAACAATGCACAAGCACCAGAAGAGAGACTAGATAATGAGAGCTCCTAAAAATCAAACACTTATGCTCATCAAAAGACTTCAGCAAAAGAGTAAAAAGACAACCTACAGACTGGGAAAACATTTTTGGCTATGACAAATCCGATCAGCACCTAATCTCTAAAATCTACAAGATACTGCAAAACCTCAACAACAAAAAGACAAATAACCCAATTAAAAAATGGGCAAAGGATAGGAACAGGCACTTCACCAAAGAAAATATTCAGGCAGCTAACAGACACATGAAGAAATGCTCACGATCATTAGCCATTAGAGAAATGCAGATCAAAACTACAATGAGATATCATCTCATCCCAACAAGACTAGCATTAATCCAAAAAACACAAAATAATAAATGCTGGAGAGACTGTGGAGAGATTGGAACACTTATACACTGTTGGTGGGAATGTAAAATGGTACAACCCCTTTGGAAATCGATTTGGCGCTTCCTTAAAAAGCTAGAAATAGAAGTACCATATGATCCAGCTATCCCACTCCTTGGAATATATCCTAGAGAAATAAGAGCCATCACATGAATAGATATATGCACACCCATGTTCATTGCAGCACTGTTCACAATAGCAAAAAGATGGAAACAACCTTGGTGCCCATCAACAGAAGAATGGATAAACAAATTATGGTATATCCACACAATGGAATACTATGCAACTATAAAGAACAACGATGAAGCCGTGAATCATCTTATAACATGGAGGAAGCAGGAACTCATTATGCTGAGTGAATTTAGTCAGTCACAGAAGGACAAATATTGTATAAGACCACTATCATAAGAACTCAAGAAAAGGTTTAAACACAGAAGAGAACATTCTTTGATGGTTACGAGGGTGGGGAGGGAGGGTGAGGGTTATTTACTAACTAGATGGTAGATAAGAATTATCTTAGGTGAAGGGAAGGACAGCACACACTACAGGGGAAGTCAACACAACTGGACTAAACCAAAGCTAAGAAGTTTCCTGAATACAAACAAACACTTTGAGGGACAGAGTAGCAGGGGTAGGGATCTAGGGACCATGCTTTCAGGGGACATCTAGGTCAATTGGCATAACAAAGCTTATTAAGAAATTGTTCTGCATCCTACTTTGGTGAGTGGTGTCTGAGGCCTTAAAAGTTTGCAAGCAGCCGTCTAAGATGCATGAATTGGTCCCAACCACCTGGAGTAAAGGAGCATGAAGAACACCAAAGACACAAGGAAAGTATTAGCCTAAGGACAGAAAGGGCCACATAAACCAGAGACTTCATCAGCCTGAGACCAGAAGAACTAGATGGTGCCTGGCTACCACCAATGACCACCCTGACAGGGAACACAGGAGAGAGTCCTGGATGGAGCAGGAGAAAGGTGGGGTGCAGAACTCAAATTCTAGTGAGTAGACCAGACTTAATGGTCTGACTGAGACTGGAGGAACCCCGGAAAGCATGGCCCCTGGATTCTCTGTCAGACCAGAACTAAAACAATTTCCGAGCGTAACTCTTCAGTTAGGGTTTGGACTGGACTGTGGGACATAAAGTGATGCTCGTGAGGAGTGTTCCTCTTGGCGCAACTAGATACAAGAGACTAAACCAGTAGCTTCTGTCCGGAGGTGAGATGGGAAGGCAGAGAGGGTTAAGAGCTGGTTGAATGGACACGGGGAATCAGAGGTAGAAAGGAGGGCTGTGCTGTCACAGTATGGGGAGAGCAATTCGAGTCACATAACATTGTATGTATAAATTATTGTATGGAAAAAAGTTAAACAAACAAACAAACAAACAAACCAAACCTGTTGCCGTCAAGTCGATTCAAACTCATAGCAACCCGACAGGACAGAGTAGAAACGCTCCAGAGGGTTTCTAAGGCTGTAAATCTTTATGGAAGCAGACTGCCACATCTTTCTCCCATGGAGTGGCTGGTGGGTTCAAACTGCTGACCTTTGCTTAGCAGCCAAGCGGTTTAACCATTGTGCCACCAGGGCTCCTTATACCCACTTAGAAAGGAACAAACTGAAGCTCAGAGAGGTTAAGAGACATAACTCAGGTTGCACAGGTAGATTTGGACAAGATTCTTAATTTGCCCATCACTTTTCCATGACCTAAATCTTTTGGAATAGTTCTTAATGGAGGATGGACTGGTGTCTTTTAGAGAAAGGAGGTCCAGCATGCCAGCCTGGGCATTCTGAGGGGCCCCGGCTGCACTACGTTAGGAAGGAGTATGTGCTACTCTAGGCTGCTCTCCTGAGGGAAGTCCTTACGTATTTGCTATCACTGGGTTTGCCTTGCTTACCAATAGTGATAAATTCTGTAAAATGGGACCAGATTGCTGTAAATTTAAAACCAAAACCAGATGCCACTGAGTTGACTCTGATTCATGGTGACCCCATATATATTAGAGTAGAACTGTCTCCATAAGGTTTTCAATGGCAGATATTTCATAAGTAGATTGCCAGACCTTTCCTCTGAGGCACCTTTGTATGGACTGAAATCACCAACCTTTCTGCTAGCAGCAAGCGTGTTTACCCATCTGCACCACCCAGGCACTCTGTGCCCATTTTAAATACACTTGGATAACTCACTAGTGACAGGACTACTATAGAACCTCTTTTTGTCACGAGAAGAAGCCCTTTCTAATAACGTTGTCTGTCCCCACAGCTCTGTTCTGTAACTCAAGATTTTCATAAACTAAGTGAACTTACAGTGGGGCCCACCTGGCCTCCTCTGGAGTCTCACCCAAACTCTTTCCAGGGGTTCTGGACAAAGGCTGAGGTGGGAGGTATGGGAGCGTTTTAGAGTTACAGATATTTTCCCTTTCCTTGAAGCAGGTGATTTTTTTTTTTTTAATTTTATTGTAATTTACTTGAATGTTTACAGGACAAACTAGCTTCTCATTAAACTGTTAGTACACATATTGCTTTATGACATTGGTTAACAACCCCACAACATGTCAACACTCTCCCTTCTTGACCTTGGGGTCCCTATTACTGGCTTTCCTATCCCCTCCTGCCTTTTAGTCCTTGCCCCTGGGCTGGTGTGCCCCTTTAGTTTTGTTTCATTTTACAGGCCTGTCTAATCTTTGAATGAAGGGTGAACCTCAGGAGTGACTTCTTTACTGAGCTAAAAGGGTGTCCAAGGACCATATTCTTGGGGTTTCTCCAGTCTCTGTCAGGCCAGTAAGTCTGGTCTTTTTTTGTGAGTTAGAATTTTGTTCTACATTTTTCTTCGGCTCTGTCCAGGACCCTCTATTGTGATCCCTGTCAGAGCAGTCAGTAGTGGTAGCCAGGCACTATCTAGTTGTACTAAACTCAGTCTATCGGAGGCTGTGGTAGTTGTGGTCCCTTAGTCCTTTGGACTAATCTTACCCTTGTATCTTGTTTTCTTCATTCTCCCTTGCTCCTGAAGGGGTGAGACCAGTGGAGTATCTTAGATGGCCGCTCACAGGCTTTTAGGATCCCCAATGCTACTCACCAAAGTAGAATGTAGAACATTTTCTTTATAAACTATGTTTTTCCAGTTGAGCTAGATGTTCCCCGAGACCATGGTCCCCACAGCCCTCAGCCCAGCAATTTGGTCCCTCAGGGAGTTTGAATGTGTCTATGGAGCTCCCATGACCTTCCCTTGTACAAGTTGTGCTGGCTTCCCCAGTATTGTGTACTGTTTTAGCCTTCACCAAAGTTACCATTTATCTATTGTCTATTTAGTGTGTTTCCATCCCTACCCCTTCCCTCCCTCGTAACCAACAAAGATTGTCACTTTTTGTGTGTGAACCTTTTCAAGAGTTTTTACAGTAGAGGTGTCATACAACATTTGTCCTATTGTGATTGACTTATTTCACTCAGCAAGATGCCCTCCAGATTCATCCATGTTGTTACATGCTTCACAGATTCATCATTGTTCTTTATCGTTGCGTAGTACTCCATTGTGTGTATGTACCATAGTTTGTTAATCCATTCATCTGTAGATGGGCATCTAGGTTGTTTACATCTTTTTGCTATTGTGAAAAATGCTTCAATGAACACAGGTATGCATATGTCTATCCACGTGATGACTCTTTTTTCTCTAGGATATATTCCTAGAAGTGGAATTGCTGGCATGTTGTGTTTCTATTTCTAGCTTTCTAAGGAAGCACTATATCGTTTTCCAAAATGGTTGTATCATTTTGCATTCCCACCAGAAGGGCATAAAATTCCAATCTCCCCACAGCCTCTCCAACATTTGTTATTTTCTGTTTTTTTGATTCGTGCCAGTAATGCCAGGGTGAGATGATAGCTCGTTGTGGTTTTGGTTTGCATTTCTCTAATGGCTAGTGATTGCATTTCCTCAAGCGTCTGTTAGCTCCTCGAATGTCTTCTTTGGTGAAGTATCTGTTCATTTCCTTTGTCCATTTTTTAATTTGATTATTTGTCTTTTTGTTATAGAGGTGTTGGATTTTCTTGTAGATTTTAGATATTAGACCTTTGTCTAATTTGTAATGGCCAAATTTTTTTTCACAGTCTGTAAGTTCTCTTATTACTCTTTTGATGAGCATAAGTGTTTAGTTTTTAGAAGATCCCAGTTATTTAGCTTATCTTCCAGAGTTTGTGTGCTGTTGGTTATGATTTGTATCCTGCTAATGCCATGTATTAGGGCCTCTAGTGTTGATCCTATTTTTTCTTCTATGAACTTTATAGTTTTAGGCTTTATATTTAGGTCTTTGATCCATTTTGAATTAGTTTTTGTGTATGGTGTGAGGTATGGATGCTGCTTCATTTTTTTGCAGATGGGCATCCAGTTTTGCCAGTACCATTTGTTAAAAAGACGGTATTTTCCCCATTTGATGGACTTCGGGCTCTTGTCGAAGATCAGGTGATCGTAGGTGGATGGATTTACATCTGGGTTCTCAATTCCGTTCCATCGGTCGATGTATATGTTGTACCAGTACCAGGCTGTTCTGACTACCGTAGCTGTATAGTAGGTTCTGAGGTCAGCTCGTGTGAGCCCTCTTACTTTATTCTTCTTCAGTAGTGCTTTACTTACCCGGGCTTCTTCCCTTTCCATATAAAGTTAATGATTAGTTTTTCCATCTGTTTAAAGAATGTTGTTGGTATTTCGATCAGGATTGTATTGTTTTTGTAAATGAAGCAGGTGAATTCTTCTTATGTTTTGTTCTCTGGAACAAGGATCTTGAAAACCCAGGGCTTATTTCCTCCAATTAAGCAACAAGGAACTGAAAACATGGAAGGCAAAGATTTATGTCAACAGGCTCAGCATTCTCACTCCTGATTTCTCCCCAGAGTCGTGCTCTGGCAGCTGGCTGGCCTGGGACAGCCCTAAGGAAGCCACCTCCTTCACCCTTCACCTCTCACTTCCTCACCTACTTCATTTCCTCGCCCCTTTCAGTCCCTTGCCTGCATCACCTCCTTCATACTTTCTCACCCTTCCCCTTCCTCATGTCTTCACCCCCACCTCTTAATCCTCCTTCCCCTCCTATACTCCCCAGCCTTCTCACGTCCCTCACACTTCTAACATCTTTACTGCCTTACTCTTCAGACCCCTCACACCTCTCACCCCCTCTCCTTAGCCCTCTCATCCCTGAATCTCCTCACCCTTCACCTTCCTCACTCTTCAGCCCCTCTACTCCTCACCTCCCTCACCTCCCTCTCCCCCTCCCTCCTCAGCCCTCTTACCCTTCACCTCCCTCACCTCCCTCTTCCCTCCCTCCTCAGCCCTCTTACCTTCACCTCCCTCACCTCCCTCTCCCCCTCCCTCCTCAGCCCTCTTACCCTTCACCTCCCTCACCTCCCTCTTCCCCTCCCTCCTCAGCCCTCTTACCCTTCACCTCCCTCACCTCCCTCTTCCCTCCCTCCTCAGCCCTATTACACTTCACCTCCCTCACCTCCTCTCCTCAGCCCTCTCACTCCTCAGTCCCCTCATCTTTCACCTCCCTCACTCCTCAGCCCCCTTACGCCTCACCTCCCTCATTCTCTCTCCTCAGCCCTCTCACCCCGCAGTTCCTTCATCCTTCACCTCCCTCACTCCTCAGCTCCCTCACCCCTTCACCCCCTCACACATCCCTCTCCCTTTGCTTCCCTACACCTTGGATCCTCCATACAGCTACTTCTCCATGTGCAATCAGCTGCTTCTAATAGAGGCCAGTGTGGAGAACACAAACCCAGGCAAACCTCTTGCAGATTCTGGGTAGGATACTTTCTATTAAATTAATAGAACACTCAGCTCAAAACCAGCTTGAACAGTAAGGGAATAATGTATTAGAAAATGCAACTGAAAGTCTAGGAGTGGTTTGATTAGGACTATGGCTCCATTTCTCTGGGAGCCTCTCAGCTCTACACTTTTTGGTGGTTTGGCTTCATTCTTAGCCTGAGTTCCCAGATGGCAGCAAAACAGCTGCAACTGTTCCACGCATCACATCCACATGCCACACCACCCAGAGTGAGATAGAACTCCCTCCTCCCCAAATATTCAACATGAGTCCTACATTTCATGTGGATCGGGCCAGCCTGAGTCAATCGCTATGGCCAGGAGAAGGTCGTGCACTGATTGGCTTAGGCCTGGGTTCCTTCCCATCCCTGAACAAATCACTGCTGTGGCAAAGGGGATATGACTGAACTGATTGGCTTATGGAGTTGGGGGAGGCATTAATTCCCCTAAACAAGCATGGATGCCCCACTGTACAAGAGGGTTGGAAGAAGGACTGGGTGGCCACTTCATTGTCCACTTCATTGTCCACCAAATACCTGAGCTGGTCTTTGGTTTTAGATACAATCTCAGCCACTGGGCATCCTAGTAAGAACATGGACTTTAGGTCTTGACAGAAGCAGTTTGGACCCAGGTCTGCCACTCTCAAGTTAAGGAAACTTTAACAAGTTTCTTAACCTCAATGAGCCTCAGTTTTCTCAGCAGTAAAATGGGGATAATTCTACCTGCTTTCCAGGGAAATAATATATACAGAAGAACCTGCATGATGTCTGGACATCGCAGGCAACTGAAAGGTGGTAGAGATAATTATGATATGATAATTACTTAAACAGCAGAGCTCAGGAGCAGGCTCTGTCTGTCACCTGCCTACCCTATCACTGTCCCCTGCTGAGAGGAAGAAGCCTCTAGGGTTACAATAGAGCCAGAGTCCAATAGAGAAGCCTCACATGACCTGCTGAGCCTCTTCTCTCTCCCTCTGGCTGCTGCTGAGACAGGGCTCATAGAGATTTGGCTGATCTTTCATCCGCTGCCCCAGGGCATTCTGGAGAAGTTGTTCTGGGTGACATACTCAGAACCGGCAGGCAAAGCCCTTTGAAAACCATCTTGTTTGCTTCTAAAGTACCAAGCAAGATTCTAGGAAGAAATAAAAGAACAGTCTTGACCTTGAACCTTGGTGTTGGGCTTCAAGGGAGGAGCTTGGGCTTTGGAGTCAGACAACACTGGTTCAAATCCCAGTGCTGCTGCTTTAGGAGCTGTGTTGTTTTGTTTTTCTGAGATATGATTTCCTTGTTTGTAATAAGGAACTAATAATTCGGCTTACTTCATGGGTTTGTTGTAAGGATTAGAGCAATAAAGCATGCAAGGAGCCTAGGACTGTGTCGGGGATTAAAAGGTGATAAATAAATGTTATTGTTATTAGGATTAGGTGCCACAAAAATATTTGTATTTAAAGAATCTCTTTCCATTGCTCCATTGGAAGAATCTTTCTCCATTACCCCTCTAATAATCTTGGATGTTTTGATTATATCTGGGATTCACTGAAGTTTATAGGATGCTCATATTATCCTCCCAGTTAGTCTGAGTTGCATCAGCATGTATTAATTCAACAAATATTTATTGAGCATCTACCAGTTGCCAGGTACTCTGCCTAGAGCTGAAAACACAATGATCTGCCACAGTGGTCATGTAGGTTGTGCACTGCACAATTACAGGTGTCCAGTCATAACCTCATCTATGTAAATGCCCCCTCACACCTTGGAATTGTGCAATGCATGATCAGTGTGGCCAACAAGGTGCTCTACCTGCTCTCTAATCAAACCATCCCACCATTTTATAATTGAAAACTTTGACTTGTGCAATGAAGAAAAAGCAAGGGTTGTGACAGGATTTTATTAAAGGAGGGCTGGAGCAAGGGCCAAACCATGCAGGATGTCATTGCCTGAGTTAATCGTTTGGATTTTTATCCTTGAAGCAATGGGAAGCCATTGGAGGATTTTTAAAGTGGAGCAACCTGATGAGAATTGCATTTAAAAATATCCTCTGGCTGTTGTGCAGAGAATGGATTTTAGGGGCAAGTGTAGAAGCAAGGAGTCTTCCCTGAAGACTTTATGGGAGAGAAATGGTTGTGGCTTGGAGTAAGGTGGCAGGAAAAATGGAGAGGAGGGACAAGTTCAAGTGCTTACAAGGGTGGGGGTGGGCGGGGAGGGGAAGGACTGGATGGAGGATGGTGATTTTTTTCTGAGAGGGGTAACCTGGAGGACGACTGCGTTTGCTCCAGATTCCCTGGCAAAGTCTTCTCGTGAAGGCCTCTGTGGTGATCTTTCTATTCCCATCAGTGGCATCACTAGGGTCGGTGTCACCCACTGTGGTAACTCATGGTGTCACACCTCCCCCCGCCATGGACCTCTTCCGTACCAGACCATAAAGAATCCTTAGTAATGTTTTTAATGTTCCTTGTAAACCATAACTCCTGTATCTCACTCCTTTTCCTTTAATGACTACTTCGTTTTCAAAGAAGTTATTGATATAGGTTCACACATACTAATTACCACAATATTGTAGCTAAAACACCAGAAAATTTGACAAAATCAGCAACTGTAAGAACACCGGCAGTAATTGAAACAACAGCACGTGCTTGTAGCACACGCGGACGAAATGACATGATTCGAAGTGTCATTGTCATTGGGTAACAATGACAGCCCTGGCTGGAGCACATTAGACGGTTCAAAAAGTAAATTAGCACAGGGTTTAGCCTTGTAGGTATATTGATACCTGCAATCTTGGCTTACAAAAAATGTTTTTGTTGTTATAACTAACTATAGGGATATTTTTATAGACAGTCATTTTGGTCTCACCCCCTCTGACAGTGTCACCCAGTGCAATCCAAACCCCCTGCACCCCCGCTAGTGATGTCATTGATTCTCATGCTTTGGACACTTAGAGCTTCCTCAGCAGCTGCAAGAGCTGAGATACTAAAGGTGGGCAGAGAACTGGGCAAGGAGAGAGAGGCTCAGGGGCAGACCCCAGCTCTACTGCTCTGGCTCAGAAACGTGCTGTGCTCTCGATGCAGTCAGGGCCGTGCCTTTGTCCAGAGCTGGGCTGGGGGCCTCAAAATAGAGCAGAAGTCTTTGCCCATAGGTAACAGCAAACCTCAGCATTTGAATTCCCTACAGGAAACCTGCCTGAGGCACTGGAAAGATGAGTCAACCCCAGGCACCAGAAGTCTGGGCGGATTTGAACCAACCTCAGAAGTCTACCTGTTGGAAAGCCTATTATTAGACTTCTAAACTGCCTTAATCCAACTCACAGAGGCACACCCTACCTGCATGCAAATCTCCTTTCCACCCTTCACACTGGAGCCATGAGTCACGGATGTCTCCCCTGTTTCCAAATCTAGTTCCTTTCCAGAGGAATTACCAAGGGGGAAGCTGGTGCCTCCGAAGGCAAAGGTCCCACAGAGATCAGTGGCCCTGCTTCTCCATCACAAGGTTTGACAATGGACGACTGGCCTGGACCCAGGCAGACAGGCCACCTTCTGCTGGAGTATGTATGGCTGGACCTCCTGACATCTTTCTTTGCAAAGCTCAACTGTGGAGATGTAGACCTAAACCTGAGAGCTGGGCACAGGAGTGGGAGTGAGGGACCTGAAGGATGCTAGAAAACCCAATGGATGATATTTCCAAAACGGCCTGCACTCTGGCACCTCTGAAAGGAAAGCCCCAGCACATCAGAGCCAAGGTTTCCCAACAAATTCATCTCAAAAAGAATGACAGAAACATGTAGGCTTTCCATGGAAATGTTTCAAGGCACTTTGCCTTTTATTATTGTACTCTATTGCTCCGTTTACTCATTCATTTAGCAAACGTGATTTGAGAACCAGTATATGCTAGGTGGTGTGCTGGATACTGGGGAGACTAAAGAGAACAAGAGGTGCAAGATAGCCACCTACATGAGTTTGCCTTCTAGAACATTGCAACCACACAACCTTCTCTCTGCCCAGAGAGCTAAAAAAAAAAGGCACTTTCTCTCTGCCCCAGAGAGAAGGTAGCTTTTTTTTCTTTCAGCTTTTTGTTATTATTTGATAATTTTATTGCATTATGGTAAGAGAACATGTTTAATACTGATCCTTTCGAATTTACCAAGGTTTTCTTTGAGCCCTAATATTATCTACTTTTGTAACTGTTAAGTTGTTGTTAGGTTCCATTGAGTCGATTTCGACCCATAGCGACTCCATGTGACAGAGTTAAACTTCCCCATAGTGTTTTCTTTGCTGTAATCTTTACAGGAGCAGAACACCAGGTCTTTTTCCCACAGAGCCGCTAAGTGTGTCAGAATCACCAACCTTTCGCTTGGCAGCTGAGCGCTTAACTGTTTGTGCCACCAGGGCTCCTTGAGAAGGTGCTTTTTTATGTTTTAAATAACCAGTACATTCCCTGAGTATATTTACAGCCACCCAGCAGGAACACACAGGACCTTTCTGGAATATTCAGCTACAAAGATAACAACCATGAATGTAAGCCCTTGTGGACAGGATTCTAGAATAGATTATTAAGGTGAAGGTTTTCCAACACCTAGAGAAGCAAGCAGTAATAATAATAATAATAAAAACACGGCTAACACTTCGGCTTCATACAGACTACTGCTCATTCGATCTTCTTAACCACCTCATGGAATGGGTACAATTACCACTTCTAGTAGGCAGATGAGGGTATTGAGACAAAGAGGAGTTAAATAGCTTGCCCAGTGCCACACAGCTGGCAAGTGAGAACCAAGATTCATACCTAGGTGGCCCAGCTCCAGAGCCTGTGCCCTAACCACTGCACCACACTGCCTCTCTGGGAAGTGGCTCCTGGAGAGGAGCATGATCCACCAGATAAGTTCTGTCAGTCCATCCATTTTGCCCTGCTTGACAGGGTTAAATGACTAGCACATCAGTAAAAGACAGTAGCTACTGTGTTCCTGGACAAGACAGAGAACAATGCCCCAAGTGCTGATACAGCTGGGTGGGAGGATAACTGGGTTGAATAACTATGTTCAAGAGGGTGCAGTGGCTGGATCAGTGTTACTCTGAAGGGAATTTTCCAGAGGAGACCCACAGGACATGGGGTTTGCATTCTAGAATGTTGGAACCAAACATTCCAACAAAGCAGTCCTTAACTTCGTCCTGGTGAACATTTTCATCAGTGACTTGGATGGAAAATGGAGAAGCTGTTGTTACTAAGTCTGCAGAGGCAGGAAGGAGAGCCAGTGTGGGCTGTGTGGAGCTCTGTCTTTTGATTTGGTGGTCTTCCAGAGGAGGAGAGGAGCCAGATTAGAAGTTTTTTTGTTTTTAAATTGTACTTTATTTATTTGTTTTTATTGTACTTTAGATGAAAGTTTACAGAACAAATAGTTTCTCATATGCATATTGTTTTATGACATTGGTTAACAACCCCACGACATGTCAATATTCTTTCTTTTCGACGTTGAGTTCCCTATTACCAGCTTTCCTGTCCCCTCTTGCCTTCTATTCCTTGTCCCTGGGCTGTTGTACCCCATTAGTCTCATTTTGTTTTATGGGACTGTCTAATCTTTCACTGAAGGATGAACCTCGGGAGTGACTTCATTACTGAGTTAAAAGGGTGTCCAGGGGCCATACTCTCAGGGTTTCTCCAGTCTCTGTCAGGCCAGTAAGTCTGGTCTTTTTGTTTGAGTTAGAATTTTGTTCTGCATTTTTCTCCAGCTCTGTCCAGGACCCTCTATTGTGATCCCTGTCAGAGCAGTCAGTGGTGGTAGCTGAGCACCATCTAGTTGTACTGGACTCAGTCTGGTGGAGGCCGTGGTAGTTGTGGTCCATTTGTCCTTCGGACTAATCTTTCCCTTGTATCTTGTTTTCTTCATTCTCCCTTGCTCCCAGAGGGGTGTGACCAATGAAGTATCTTAGATGGCTGCTCACAGGCTTATAAGAACCCAGATGCTATTTACCAAGGTAGAATGTAGAACATTGTCTTTATAAACTATGTTATGCCAGTTGAGCTAGATGTTCCCCGAGACCATGGTCCCCACAGCCCTCCGCCCAGCAATTCCTTTCCTCAGGGAGTTTGGACATGTCTATGGGGCTTCCATGACCTTTCCTTGTACAAGCTGTGCTGGATTCCCCCGTATTGTGTACTGTCTTGCCCTTCACCAAAGTTACCACTTACCTATTGCAGATTAGGCGTTTTGATGAGACAACTTACAGGAAACAAAAGCCGCCACTACCTTAGCAGATAGGAATTCCTGGGTGGTGCAAATGATTAAGTACTCGATTACCAGCTAAAATGTTGTTGGTTCAAAGCTACCCAGTGGTGCCTCAGAAGACAGGCCTTGTGATCTGCTTTTGAAAGGTCACAGCCTTGAAAACCCTACAGAGCAGTTCTACTCTGCACACATGGCATCACCATGAGTCGGAATCGACTCCATGGCAACTAACAACGTTAGCAGAAGGAGGCATTTACTGGTAGGTAGGATGGGGCTGTATCCTGTGGGGATGCTGGTTTTGTGGTTTGCTGTTCCAGTCCTAGACTGGAACCTTGAGTTCAAATCCTATAAGACTCCTGGCTGAGTCAGCCCAAAAGGGCTCACCAACCTGGAGGTGGTTTCCTGTGACTGGATCCCTCAGAAATGACGCTGGAGATGAGATTTGTAAGCAGAGGCAGAATTGGGACAGGAGTCAGCTCTCTTGGCTTGGCTTGTAGCCGTCATCCCTTGGCCCCTGTAAATGCCCAGACACCTCCTGTTAAATCTACTCAAAAGGCCTCAGCCAAAGACATACGTATCACTGCTATTTACATATTAGCAGGAATTAGTTTCTTGGTTCCCAAGACAAGGACCAAGAAGGTAGGGGATCAGGGGCGATTAACCAGTAAGCACAGTGCGCACTGGCTTACAGTAAGCAAGGTATGCATGGGCTTGATTGTATTTATTTACTAATCTGTAGTGCATAATTTCACATGGGTTTCATCACATCTTTGATGTGGTAAAAAAACAGGTCAAATGTGTACTACAGATTAGTAAATAAGCACAATTAAGCCCATGCATAAACCCTCTGCTGTTGAGTCTATTCCGACTCATAGTGACTCCAAAGAATTTCTAAGGCTGTAAATCTCTACAGAAGCAGACTGCCACATCTTTCCCCCATGGAGCCGCAGGTAGTTTCGAACTGCTGACCTTTCAGTTAGTAATCGCTTTAACCACTGCACCACCAGGGCTCCTTAAGCCCATGTATACCTTGCTTATTGGGTAATCTGTCCCTGCATGGAACAGAGTTTTCCTAAGAGGGAGAGGGTAAGTAACCATTCAAGACAGAGGCTGCCACAAGGGGGCTCTTCAAATCAGATGGGAGGCTGTATCAGTTGCCTGTTGCTGCTATAACAAATTGCTGCAAACTCAGTGGTTTTAAACAACACCCATTCACTATCTCACAGTTCTGCAGGTCAGAAGTCTGGCTCAACCTGGTTCAGCTTAGAGTCTCACAAGGCCAAAATCAAGGCATTGGCTGACCTAGGCCTTTCTCTGGAGACTCTGGGGAGGATATGCTTCCAAGCTCATTCAGGTTGCGGACAGAATCCAGTTCTTTGCTGCTTGTCAGCTGGAAGCCTCTCTCAGCTTCTTTAGGCCACATGCATTCCTCGTCAAGTTGCCCCCTCCACCTTCAAGCCAGCAAAGGCCCATAGGGTCTTACTCACGTTTGACTCTCTCTGACTCCAGCCCAAGAAAGTTCTCTGCTTTTAAGGACTCATGTGATTAGACTGGGCCTACCTGGATATTCCAGGCTCATCTCCCAGTTTTAAGGCATGTAGACTTAATAACATCTGCAAAGTCTCCTTTGCCAGGAAAAATATTCAAGAGTGTAACACCAGGGGGTGAAGGTCATGGGGGCCAAAATCCTACCTACCTCAGAAGATGAGCGAACTGAGCATCTGAGGAAGAAGCATCTGTGGAGGGAAGAAAGTCTAGATAACCCCCCACCTATGTCCTAACTTGCCCCAGGGGCTGCCCTACTGAATCTCACAGTCCATATTGGTGATTGGTGGTGCTATGTGCCATTAGTGTACAGGTCGCTTTTCTAGGTGTGATATTGCTCTTATAAGTTTGTATTCCCACCTCAGATAATGTATTTGACTTGCCCACACATGTACCATTGGAAAACAGAAAGTGTATGCGTGTGCTTTCATGTAACCTGTGACAAGCCTTTATTTTTTAAACAATTTTACGGCAACATTTGTTGACCTACAGCTGGAATTCCACGTATGGACTATGAACAGACCTCAAAAGACAAAGGATAGAGAAGAGGTGGTTAGCTGATTACAGCATCATTCCCTACACACACACACTCATGCACATATGTGGTTATGTGCATGCCCAGATATGTAAACATAACCACACACGTGCATGCACAGATATGTAAACACATACGTGCATACACTTATACACACACAAACATGCACGCACGCACACAATGTATACACATGCAGGCAGAGTCGACCAGCGATATGTAGCTAATCATTAAGTACCTACATTGCACTGTTCTTGGAATATAACATGTGTTCAATAGATGCTATGATTACCATCACCAGTCTAGGGGTCCCCCAATAATAGTGACAAAATACTATTCCCTCATTCATGCAGTAACTACGTGCCAGGCACTACTAGGAGTGGGGGATACTGTCTCTGCTCCCAAGGGGCCTTCTTACAATTCAGTGACGGAGACAGACAAGTAAACCCTACAACATAATGTAGGGAGGGGAACAGTAGAGATTAGAAGAGGTCATATGGGTCCCCACCCCAGAGAGCTGAGGAATGTTCCCAAATCTCTCCTGACTGTCACAGGGTCTCTAGGTGGCTAACTGTTCCTTTGTGGCTGTCAGGGGCTCAGCCACCCTCTCCACATGTGGGGGCAACAGTCTCCACCCCAAGCACCTTTCACTGGCTTCTTCCCACTGGAGCTGTGCTGTTCCCTCCACCCCGTGTGCCAGGTCACATCTCCAGTTCTGAACTCGGGCCCGGAGACCATGTCACCCCTGAGAGAGAAGGGGCTCACCAGGGGATAGGGCAGGTGCAGTGCAATGGATCGCTTTTAACTTCCACCAAATGATTGGGTGGGACTATACAGATAAGGAGCTTGTGGCCCACCAAAGGAATTGGACAGCTTGCTAATAATGCAAGTAAGGTGCATGGCACCCTTGTGGAGGGGGGCCATGCAAATAAGGTGTATGGAACCCTAACCAAGAGGATTAATCAGTTTTGCCATCACACTAGGCTTAAAATGAGCCATCCCAGAGGTGGAAGTGGGGGACCTTACTACCACCAAGAAAGAAGAGCTAGGAGTGGAGCCTGTCCTTTGGACCCAGGATCCCTGTGCTGAGAGCATCCTAGACCCAGGGAAAGACTGATGCCAAGACAGATGGATATCTCCAAGGAACACCAGACTCACAGATGTTGAAAGGAGACAAAGACATTCCCCCAGAGCTGACAGATAAAGAAAGCCTTTCCTTGGAGCTGGCACCCTGAATTTGGACTTCTAGCCTCCTAAACTGTGAGAAAATAAATTTCTGTTTGTTAAAGCCATCCAGTTATGGTATTTCTGTTATAGCAGCACTAGATAACTAAGACAGGTATACCACATGTATACACATACATACACAGACAAACATGGGAGCCTAATGCCAAGATTCCTGTTTCCCTCTGTGTCTTCTCTCCTGTCCATTCCTCACTCCTGGTCCACATTCCCACATGACTCACTGTTTCAGAGAGAGAGGTTAAGGCCTGAAGCCTCCTGTGAGCTTGTGGAGCCACCCCATGCCCATCCTTCCCCTCACTCCTAATCCTCACTCTCTTATCCTAACCAAAAGTTAAGGCCCCATTCAACTTTAGTCCCTGCCTACCTAGAGAGGCCCTACTATGTGAACCAGGCATCATGAATAAGGCTCTAAGAAGGGACGGAGGCATTTGATTCCACTTAATAGGATGTGTCCAGTTAGGAATGGTCCTGGTTGTAAATAACAGAACACATAGTCTAAAAGAAGCTTAAACCATAAACACATTTAATTATCTCACAGAATAGAAAGTCTAGAAATAGGTGATCCCAGGGTTTGTGGGTCAGCAGTATCTTTGAGACCCAGGCTTCTCCCATCACACCCCTCTGCCATCCTCAGCCTGACTAAACTGGGTCTCCACGTTGTCACAAGATGGTGGCCACAGCTCCAACATCACATCTTCAAAGCAGTCAACAAAGATATAAGGAGATGGAGCAGGGGCTTTCTTTTCACATGGCTTCTCTGTCTCTTTTTTCTTTCAAAGTAAAAGAGAACCCCTGTTTCAGATAGGAAGTAGTTTCAGATCTCCTGCTGAGATCTAGAGTGATTGTTACAGTACGCAGCTTAACTCTTCCTTGGTCACCCATGTTCCCATGCAAAGAAGCTCCAAGCCAAGATTTGATCAGCCTAGTTCATTTCCCAAGGAGGGTCAGTGTTCTCTTTCCTACCTGTTCTCACCAGCCGTGCCCACTCCCTTGCCTCTCCGACTCCCGTTCCTGTGGTCCCCCTGCCCACATCTCTATGGTGCCCCCCAAATGTGAAATAATGTTACCTAATAGGTCAGCAGTCCCCGAGGTTGTAGTCAATGCAGCCTGCAAACAAATGAAACTGTTACTAAACATAAAAAAGATATTGTGATTGTTTCATTTCTTCATTCATTTGATCCTTCATTTACCAAATGTGCATTAGTCTTGTCTAAGTGCCAGACACTGGGCTGGAGAACAGAGACAGTCAATAGCAGAAACTCACACAAATAAGTGTATCATCACACATTGTGATAGTTACTAAGGACACTTACAGAGTTGCTGTGGGCTCTGACTTGGTCTGGGATGGGGTTAGGGGGTGATCAGGAAAGAACAGAGTTGAGGGCAGGGTGTGAGTTGGCCAGGGAATGGGGGAAGGCATGGGCAATGAGTGCTACACTGGCTTTTGGGAGAGCTGATTGTGAGCATCTCTTCTCAACTCTGCATTCAGTGGCTTCACGGCGGTGGCTTGAAACAAGCCATGGTGGCAATCTTTACACCACAGAAATTGGCAACCACTACAAATCAGGGAGGAGCACTGGCGGCGTAGTGGTTAAGCGTATGGCTGTTAACCAAAAGGTTGTCAGTTTGAATTCATCAGCTGCTCCTTGGAAACCCTATGGGGCAGTTCAGGCTTCTTTCCCCAGAGAGCTGGGAACATGTGCCAGCATACCACTGGGCAGAAGGGTGACTTCTGAGCACATGGGCCCACAGTCATTATTTAAAGTCCTTTCTCCACAAGGTTCCGTAGACTTCTCACCTGTCAGATGCATCATGGAACACTGTTTTGAATCACTCCACACTTGGGCTGTGGGGCTGAGTGCATCAAGGTCTGATGAGAAGCAGAGTAAGTTGGCATTTAATGAAGGTAGGATGACAATGGCAACAACCAGCTGTCAGGGGAGGGTCTTTTAACTCACAGGGCAGGCCCCAAGTCTCCCCGGCACTCACAGCTCTCCTCCAAGTGCCATCTCACAAGCTGTCCAAGCTCATCCTGGTTACTCTCCTCCGTAGACCATCTGCTCAAAGTAAAGGAAATCGAATTTCTTGCCTAACGACCTCCTTCCTCCAGTACACTCTGTTTCCCAGATCCTTCCCTCTTTTGTGACTAGCTCACACTTTCTCAGGCAGGAGCCTCAAGTTTCCAACAATTGGGGTATATTGCATCCTCTAAAATTTCCTTTAAGCCCCACCTCCCCCAGGAAGCCTTCCCTGATTACCCATAAGTCCACATGGATGCCCCATTATTCGGTGTCCCTTGGCAGCTGTGCTCTTCAGTTTTTTCACTAGTGAGGCTGGTTGCTTTATAACTCGCCTTGGGTTAATTCACAGGTGTGCAATCAGATTTGCCAATAGTCTAAGCTCCCTGGAGTCAGAGAGTATACCTCCTCTTTGTACTCCTCCTCATTCACATTATTATTGACTCCTAAAAATGGCTAAAATGAGTATGGGCACTTGGAGACATGACCCACATTCTTAATCAATTATTGTAAAGACGCAATAATGAGTTCTGAAAAGGAGGAGGAAGGGCAGAAGGGGGCCTAGTAAGCCTGTTTTACCTCCCTGTCCAATGGGCAGCAGGGTCCTGAGTAAGAGGACAGCGTGGAGTTGTTAAACCAGAGCACAAACTTCAAGGTCAAGCACGGGCCTCCTGGCCCCTCACTGACCAGCCATGTGACCTTGGGCATGTTATTCTAATTTCTCTGAGCCTCAGCTTTCTCATCCCTAAAATGGGGACAATAAATCCCATTGAGGGGTGAGGTGTGATGGTCAAACGAGGAACACATGTGAGCAGCACCTGGGAGGGCACGTAGCCATCACTTGATGGCTGTGACTTTGCCCCTGATAGATGGGTCAGGAGAGGGTCTGGTTCGTTCTACCCATAGACATAACATCACTTATTCGTCTGCTTACTGTCTGTCTCCCTCTCCAGGACCTGGTCTGTTTTGTTCACTGTTGTTTCCCCAACATCTGGTTCTGCATATGTTGTTATTGTTGTGTGCTGTTGAGTAGATTCCAGCTCACAGTGACCCCCTCACAGGACAGGGTAGAACTGCCCGAAGGGTTTCCAAGGCTGTAATCTTTATGGGAACAGACTGCCCCATATTTCTCCCATCGAGTGGATGGCGGGTTTGAACTGCTGACCTTTCAGTTAGCAGTTGAGCACTTAACCACTGCCCTACCAAGACTCCTTCTGCACATAGTAGGTGCTTAACACTTGAATGGTGAGACCAGTTGTGCTACATCCAGCTGATAGAGAGCAGTTACTTATTTTTACATAACTGTGATGTTTTCCCACAGCGGCCCGCACCTCCCTCCCTTGGTCTGCAGGACCAGACTCGGCTGGGTCCTATTATTCATTCTCCTCCAGCTTTTGGTTTGCCTCCCCACTACCCAGGCAGCTCCCTGGTGTCCTCGGCTATGATTTATGCCCCACCACCTGACCCCTGGCCTCACTCCTCGCGTGTCATCCCCTTTGTGACAAGCCATGGTTTTAACTCTATGCAAATTCTCTGACCCAACTTGTCTCTGCTTTCCAATCCCAGCCCTGTGGTCACTGGGTCACCCTGTGGCTTGCTGAAGGTCAACCCTGGATGACTGTGAATTTTCTCAAGTGGAATCCAAATGCTGTGAGCTGAGGGACTCAGTGAAGAGTGCTGGCGGTGGGGGAGAAGGGTCCCGCCCAGAACCTGGCTTATTACAGAGTCTAGCCCCTTCCTCCCCCGGGACCCACTCCCCACCACACGCACACAAAGGAAGCATCCAGTATTAAAGGGGCCCCCTCTCGCTTTATTTTTTATGCTGCAACTCAGCTATGTCGTCAGCCAATACTTTGACTTGAGAGAGGCAACCTGAGCCAGCAGATGCAGGTCAGCTTGACCATGACCATGATCAACTCACTACATCATTTCCAGAGTCATGGTAGGTCCCAGAACCCCCTAAGTCTCCCCAGGAGGGAAAGGGAAGCCATCAGTAGAGGTAGCTCCTTTCCTCACCAGCTCCACTGGCAATGTCCTTGGCAGTGAGTGTCAACTCTGTCCACTCTGGGAAGACGACTACCAGGAGCTCCTCGGTGGAGGTCAGCGACCCCAGCTCACAGCCTGAGTCACGGTGGATCTGGGCTCCCTCTCCAGGAGGTAGACATCAGCCCTCTGAGCCCCTCAACAGGCAGCTCCAGAGATGGAAGCCAAGGCACCAGTCCGGGGCTCCGCATAGGCTCCTGTGCTGCCATTACTAGCCTTCCTTTTCTTTCTAGCTGCTCCTTCCCTCCCTCTTTCTTCCCCTCCCTCTCGCTCTCTGGCCCACCAAGGAGGCTATAATACAGCCATAACTCAGAATTGTGACCAGATGACCATGTAACTGAGTTGAACTCCAGTCAGTCATGACATCACCCTTGTTCTCAAAACCTCTACTTTGGCTCCTCTGACGAGCTCACATCCACTTTAGGGTTTGGCTCCAAAGCCACTGGTCTTACTTGCTCCATATTACCTCAAAAGAGCTACTTATGCTGTGCAAACCTCCTCCAGCCTCTGAGGTCAACAGCAGCTTATGTAGCAACCATTCCAATGTTCTGAGTGAAAGGACAGAAGCCCGTGATGCCTTTGGCTCCTTGGAGCCCTTCTGTGGAAATCCCTGCAACCACCAACCAAGTACTTTTCAAATCCCCTTTAAATATGTTAACATTTTCAAAACGTGGAAAGCAACCATAAGGCTCAGCTGCTCTCACATCAGGCAGAAAGAGGTGGCCCTTGCCCCAGGCTGCTTACCTCTCCCCTGTCCCCTGCCATCCTCACCCTCTTCCAGGGTCTAGTTTTCTGCCAGGAGCAGCTCATCACTGTTCTGTAATAAGTCTCATATGGTTAGGTTCTAGGATTGTGAGGTTTGATCCTTATCTTTGAGGAGGGAGCCAGTGAGGCCACAGTAATAGTAATTCGTTGTTGTTGGGTGCCGTGGAGTCTGTTCCGACTCATAGTGACCCCAGATGGCCCCAAGTAATAGAACTGCCCCATAAGGTTTCCTAGGCTGTAATCTTTACAGGAGCAGATTGCCAGATCTTACTCCCACAGAACCTTCGGGTGAGTTTGAACTGCCAACCTTTTGATAATAGTAATAAAACATTATTTTTGTAGCTCAGAGCAGTGACAACCTTGGCCCAGATCCCTCTACCTCAGTGACAATCATCCTGGCCCACTCTGCAACATCCTCTGGTGTCCTGACCATGTAGGTCTCTGGCTCCATGGCTGCTGCTACAGATGGAGAGGTGACGCAGTGGCTCTTTTGCTGGGGCCTTCTTCTGAAATGACACCAGCCAGGTAGCTCCCAGGTTGCTGCCACTGCCAGCACACTCATAGCCCACTCTCTGTTCTGAGTGCAGACAGTCTGAAGTGAGCAAAACACCCTTCACCTCCTCCACCCCCCAAATGACCAGCCGTCCTCTAGTGACACAACCCCTTTTCTCTTCCACACAAGTTACAGGTTCGTGTAGCTTGTGTTTGAGGACATTGGGCAAAGGGGCATGCAAAAGGAGAGGATGATCCAAGTAGCCCACATTCAAACTTATTTTCAAAATTTCCTTGCCTCCTGCATGAAGCATATGCATTTGTGCTCTGTCTTCCCTTACAGTCGTCATTCTCAAAGGTGGCCTCAGATTAAGAGCACCTGGGAGTGTACACTGGTGTTCACTGCAGCACTATTCCCAATAACCGAAAGGTGTAAACAACCTAAAAGTGCATCAGCTGATGAATGGATAAACAAAATGGGCTTCACACGTGTAATAGAATAGTACTGAGCCATAAAGAGAAATGAAGTCCTGATAAATGCTACAGTACGGATGAGTCTTGAAAACATTACGCTGAGCGAAATCAGTCACAAAAGGACAAATATTGTGTGATCTCACTTACATGAGATAACAAGAATAGGCAAATGTAGAGGGACCAAAGTTTATTAGTGGTTACCAGGGGCAGGGGGAGGTGGGGAGAGGGGGTCATTATTTGGGAAGCAGTGAGTTTCTGTTTATGGAGATGGGAAATTTGGCAAGGATTATGGGTGAAGATTGCACAACACGATTAATGTAATTCATATCACTAAACTGGACACCTGAAAAATGTTGAATTGGCAAATGTTGTGTTATATATATTTCTACAGCAATAGAAAGAAATGAACACCTGGGTATGATTTTCAACCCTACACCCACATACAAAGATACAAAGATACTGATACCCTTACTCTACATAGATGTAGTAAACACGGCTACTCTGCCGGATTGTCTGTTGGTACTCACCACCACTTCGGTCTCCACCTCCTCTGTAAATGCAGGGCTTGGAAGCCTGGAACTATATTTCCCAGAATACTTTGCCAATGGGCTTCTCCTTTAGATTCCCCAATAAGAGGCCTTCATCTGAGGATTGGAAAACAGAAGGGAAACAGGTAACTTTTTTTCCTTTAGCAGTGGTGGGCAGACACATTGGTTTTAGACGTATTACTTCAGGTGTGTTGAAATAGGAAACGGATTGCAAACCTCTTCTGTATGGGGCTTTGCAGCTGCCTCTGGTCTTTCCCTTGTGAATCACCTGCTGCAGGTAGCTCTAGTCGCTGGTGGCGGTTTCCTGCAGTAGTAACTTCCTGATATCCTGAAATCTAGCAGTGCCTTCTTTCCTTTAGCCCTTACTGATAGCAAGCGTAGCCAGCAGCTGCTCAGCCATCACCAAGCAAGACCTTCTCCTGTCCATTATCATCAAGACCTTGAGTGATAGACAGTGCTGCCCGTGGCTCAATTAGCAGCTGCTCAGCCATTATCAAACAGAATCTGCCCCCTCCTGTCCATTGTCCTCAAGAGCCTGAGCGCTGCATATGGCTCCGTTTCTGCCTTTAACCAGTCAAACCCAGTTTACTAGCCTCAAAATTGTCCTAAAGTAACCTAAGCCTCATTAAGACCTAATTAAACATTAAAATCTCCACCCAGGGTGGGACTTATCTGCCATTTTCTGTATATACTGAGGGGAAAAAATGCAATGTATCTTCCTGTGCCTGTGCTCCACGATAACCTATGTAGTCCATGATGTTTGTGTGTACTTCCTTGTGAAGGACAGTATGAAAGGTTCTGCCTCTCTTTGTTTGGGGAGCTTGATTTGAGGTATACACCTCCTTGCTTCTTGCCTCTGTGCTTGCAATAAATGTGCTTCCTCCCTCCTAACCTCAGTGTGTCTTTATTGATGAGAAGCCGCACCAGGCAGGACCTGCTTCGGTTAACATTACTATTGTCTTGTAAACGCGAGTTCCGGGTATCAACTTCCTTTCTGCTTGAACTATTTAAATTAGTTCTGTTTTTCTGACTGATGTACATATTCAACATTCATTCACACCTCCTTCCTTATAAATAGAATCCTGATTTGTTCAGCTAAAACATCCAAATGGTCACCATCTGACCAGTAAGTCATAATCAACAGTCTACTGAAGCTTTGGGAGAAATCTTTCACTTTTATGATCCATGTATTGCCCCTTCTTCCTCTTCCTTGTTGCTTCTTCCTCTTTCCTTGTTTTTTCTACTTTCTGACTGGAACTTGGACTTAGTGGCTAGAAGTTCAGCAGCCATTTTGTGACCATGAAGTGAAGTAAAGGCCAAGGAAATTGCAGAAATCTCAGCTCTGAACTTCTTAAACCTCTGAACTAATACTAGGAAATGCCTTTTCTGAGTTTATTGTTTTGTGAGAAAAAAAATATCCTACTTAATTTATGCTAACGACTGTTTAGTCATGTTTTCTATTACTTATAGCCAAGAGCAATCCTTATTGATTCAGTAGAGATGCCCATCTACCTTGCCTCTTTGGGGATGACTCTCATATTGAGCCATATTATTTCAGGTGTGTTGAGATAGAAAACAGGTTACAAACCTCTTCTGTATGGAGAATTCCTTCTCCAGGCCCCCTGGCTTTGCAGGTGCATACAAACCTATCTAGCTGCCTCAATAGCTCCCAAACATGTCCAGACATGTCTTTGTCTACAATATGTAGACATCCTAGATGAGTCTTCTGATATCAAAGCATGCATGGGCTTTATCTAGAGTCTTTTAATCAAACAGACTGAACTCTGAAAATAACCCATCCTTTTCTTCTCTATAAGGCCTAAATAAAAACCAAACCAGTTGCTGTCGAGTTGATTCTGACTCATGGTGATCCCATGTTTGTCATTGTGAAACTGTGCTCCATAGGATTTTCAATGGCTTTGGCCTTTTGGTAGTAGACACGCTCAGAGGTGGATACAATCCTGAGTGGATTCGAACTGCCAACCTTTCAGTTAGTAGCTGACTGCTTAACCGTTTGCATACAATCACAATAATCTGTTACATTTGAACCAGGGTCAGACATTCACTCACATGGGCAAATAAAATGTACCTTCTTGATTGTCTACCTGTGGCTCTCTCCTTCACAAGCACCTTCATGCTTCATCTTCTGCATATGGGAGGGAGCCCCGACATTTGCGGCTGTAGAAGGTGGTGTCACGTGTAGTTCAGTGCTCAGATGGTATGCTACAATACTTGTATATGACAGTACCCACCTCAGAGTTCTTTCTCACTGTGGAACAGAATTGGCCTTCTTTTGAAAAAGCTATAATTAGCATGGGTGATTGAGATTATGCCAGGAGTAATAGTGGCAGAGAAGTATGTCTGCTTACGCATGGTAGTGGGCGGTGTTTTTGCTTATTAAGGGAAAAAGAAAGTAGTTTTGTCCTAAAATAAAGTGTTTAGTTGTTCCAGAATGAGAAAGAAGATAGTGAGGGAAAAACTTATATGGATATAGGAAGTTGTAGAAGGTTTGCAAAAAAGAAATTCTATTTTTCTTTTATTATGATGCCTGCAAATAATGAGTCTCAAAACAAGCAGTAAAATATATTAAAATTTTGCCAAAGCTGGCTTTGTTTTTATGGTTTTGTTCCTAAATTTTTTTAAAAAAGAAACTTGTGACTCATTTACTGCCAAATATACTAATGTAGAAGCTGGAATTTGGCTTTTTCTCTGTTAAAGTGACGAACTGGTCTTGAAGTATCTGACCTGCTTTTTCTTCATCTTTTAAAAAATTTTTAATCTTTTTTTAAAAACATTTTGTTGTGCTTTAGGTGAAAGTTTACACAGTGAGTTAGTTTCCCATTCCACCGTTCAGACACAGATTGTTCCGTGACGTTGGTTGCAATCCCCATGTGTCAGCACTCTCCCCATTTCCACCCTGGGTTCCCTGTTTCCATTCCTCCGGTTTCCCTGGCCCTTCCTGCCTTCTCATCTTTGCTTTTGGGCAAATGTTGCCCTTTCAGTCTCGTATAGTTGGTTGTTCTAAGGAGCAGCTTCCTCACAGGTGTTATTGTTTATTTTATAGGCCTGTCTATTATTTGGCTGAAAGGTGACCTCCGAGAGTTGCCTCAATTCCACGCTAGCAGGGTGTCTTAGGGCTATAGTCTCGATGGTTCTTCCAGTCTCTATCAGAACAGTAAGTCTAGTCTTTTTTATCAATTTGGATTTTTTCTCCCACTCTATTGTGCTCTATCGTGTTCCTGGTCAGAGCGGTTAGTAGTGGTAGCCAGGCACCATCTAGTTCTTCTGGTCTCAGTTTAGTGGAGACTGTGGTTCATGTGGGCCGTTAGTCCTCTGGACTAATTGCTTTCTTGAGTCTTTGGTTTTCTTCACTTTCTGTTGCTCCAGATGGGATGGGACTAATAGATGTGTCTTAGATGGCTGCTAGCAAGTTTCTAAGACCCCAGATGCTACTCACCACAGCAGGATGTAGAACATTATCTTTATGAACTGTGTTACGCCAATGGATTTAGATGTTCCCCGAGACTATGGTCCTTAGCCTTCAATCCCAGTATCTCAGACCCTTGAGATGTTTGGTTATGTCTAAGAAGTTTCCATAACTGTGCCCGCTATGTACTCTATTATATATATGAATATACATGCAGCACATATAAATATGTAGGTAGAAATATCCACAACCATACCTATATACGCACTTGGGTGTGCTCCTGTACAACCTTCCACACCTATTTAGCATACATATCTACCTATGTATCCACTGGTAAATTATTGTCTGTTATTACTATTTCTGCAGGATTGTATATGCTATATAGTATTTGCCATAGTTGCCCTTTGTTCTTCGAACCTCTCAGTGTCTCCCTTTGCCTTTGTCGCATTGTGCTGACTTCCCCCATAGTGTATACTGCCTTTGCCTTCACCAAAATTAACGCGTCTACTATCTAGTTAGTGATTCTCCCTCCCTACCCCTTCCATCCCTGCTAAACATCAAGGAATGTTTCTTTCTGTGTTTAAACCTTTTCTTGACTTTTAATAATAGTGGTCTCAGACTATATTTGTCCTTTTCTGATTGACTGATTTCACTCAGTATAATTTCCTCCAGATTCATCCATGTCGTGAAATGTTTCATTGATTCATCATTATTCTTTATGCATAGTATTCCATTGGGTGTATGTGCCACAATTTGTTTATCCATTCTTCCATTGATGGGCACTTAGGTTGTTTCTATCTCTTTGCTGTTGTGAATAATGCAGCAATGAACATGGGTGTGAATACATCTATTTGTGTTACAGCTCTTATTTCTCTAGGTTATATACCTAAGAGTGGGATGGCTGGGTCATATAGTATTTCTATTTCTAGCTTTTTAAGAAAACACCATACCATTTTCCATAGTAGTTGTACCATTTTACATTCCCACCAGCAGTGTAAGAGTTCCAAATCTCCCACAACCTTGCCAGCATTTGTTGTTTTCCGTTTTTTTGATCACTGCCATTATTGCCAGCATGTGGCTAGTCTTTTTTACAAATTTGGATTTTCTTCTACATTTTTCTCCCACTCTGAGATCTATTGTGTTCCTGGTCAGAACGCATCTCTCTAACGGCTAATGATCAAGAGCATTTCTTCATATGTTTGTTAGCCACCTGAATGCCTTCTCTGGTGACGTGTCTGTTCATGTCCTTTGCCCATTTTTTAATTGGATTGTTTGTCTTTTTGTTGCTGAGGTGTTGAACTTTTCTATAAATTGTAGAGATTAGACACTTGTTGGATATGTTGTCAAAAATTTTTCCCAGTCTGTAGGTTTTCTTTTTACTGTTTTGAAGAAGTCTTTTGATGAGGCTCAGGATTTAATTTTTAGGAGGTTACAGTTATCTAGTTTATCTTCTGCTGTTCGTACATTTTTAGTTATGTTTAATAGTCTACGTATACCATAAATTAGGGTCCCTAGATTTGTCCCTATTTTTTCTTCCATAAAATTTATAGTTTTAGGTTTTAAACATTTATATTTTTGATCCATTTTGAGTTAGTTTTTGTTGATCTGCTTTTAACAAGTGGTAATAAAAGGTTTTTCTTTACTTTCTATATAACCTTCCTAAGTAGCAGAGACTCCATATTTCAGAATAACTTTCTGTGCTTTATGCTAATTTTATCATGCTCTTGATTGTTTTTAACAAACTACAAAATTTCCTCAATTTTGGGTCTCAAGACCATCTTCAAGTTTCCTGATTTGCTAGAAGGACTCGCAAGACCTAGCAGTGAATTATACTCACAGCTAAGGTTTATTACAGTAAAAAGACATAGAGCAAGAGTAACAGGAAAATGACAAGAGTTCAGAGAAACCAAAGGCTCTGAATCTTTCCATATCTGAGGTCATACAGGACATACTTTCTCTCTGGCTATGAATTGTAGGGATGCATGTAAAGAGTCTCTGCCTAGGAAAGCCCGTTTAAGTTCAGAGTCCAAAGCTTTTATTGGAGGGCTGGCCACATAGGCAAATCCTGCTATGCAACCAGTCATGGCAACCTAAACTCAGGACCCAGTGAAACCAGATGCTTGTGCAAGGCAATCCTGTTAAGTTGGTATGCCACAGTCCATTGCTGCAGATCTATACAACAAAATTATCAATCATTACATAAAGAAACTTTCAGGGGTCACAGTCCTAGGAATTGGCCAAGGATGAGTCATGGTACCGGTTTCCCACAGAGACATGCAAGGAGAAAACTAGACTTGCTGTGTTAACTCTTTCCTCACAAAGGTGTTACTTTCTTCTGTGTTATTTAAAATATGGTATTGTTATTTTGTTAATAGGTAGCCAAGCTACAGCCATTTATTGTTCTCAGACACCCAAGAACCTTCTTAATCGAGTTACCAAATCTTCTCCCGTAACTCTTCAGACTTTTGCCTTCCCAAGAGCACATCCTATGTCCAAAACAACAACAACAAAAATGTATCAAAATTTCAGAATGTCTTTTACACCTAAAATTATCTCTGAGAGTTCCCAAAGAGAATCACTGATTTTTGTTCATTCACCTTATGAGAAAAGGGGTGCTACAGACAATTCTGTCTTAGAGGAAGTACAGCCAGAATGCTCCTTAGGAGGGAGGATGGGGAGACTTTGTCTCATGTACCTTGGTCATGTTATCAGGAGGGACTAGTCCCTGGAGAAGGACATCATGCTTGGTAAAGTGGAGAGTGAGCAAAAACAGGAAGGCCCTCAAAGAGATGAATTGACACAGTGGCTGCAACAATGGGCTTAGACATAGTAACGACTGTGAGGATGGCACAGGACCAGGTGGTGTTTTGTTCTGTTGTACCTAGGGTTGCTATGGATGGGAGCTGACTCAACAATGGCACCTAACAACAACAGATGGTTACGTTTGTCTGCTATGCTCCATGTTCCTTAAATAGTCCAACACTATCATGGTGCAAATGGTTAACATGGTCACTGCTAATCAAAAGGTTGGAGGTTCAAGTTAACCCAGAGGTACCGCAGAAGAAAAGCCTAGTGATCTACTTCCAAAAAATCAGCCATTGAAAACCCTATGGAGCACAGTACTACTCTGACACACGTGGGGTCAGTTTACAAAAACATAGACTACTAACTTAAAGGTTACAGAGAGATCTAGAAAGGGAAGGGCTTCATTATATATCCATAAGAAAATAGAACGCTGAGCATGAAAATGAAAATGAATAAACCACGAACATGAGTAGGTGTTGGAGTTAACCTGACAATAATTTTTTTTTTTTTTATTGTAAAAAAGTTTTATTGTAAAAGTTGCATGTGAGATGTTATCTAATCAAAAAACTTTCTGTAGCTTTTTTTTGTTTGGGTAAAATATTTCTATAAATATTAATATAAATATGCTTCAGAGATTGAATATGTCATATGAAGGCGCTGGAGACTTGTGAATACTCTCAGGAGAAATATTAAACCTTATGAAGTAATTATGTGTTGCATTCTAATAGCTTTCATTCTCCTCCATTCTTTTGATTTCTTCTCATTCTTGCCTGAAGGCTGTTATAAACTATAGGCTACAGACTGGGTCTTCAATAAAGAACAGTCTTAGAACCTTAGAACTGTACCAGATACTCTTTAACCATTACTGCTTCAAGGAATAGACTCATGGGTACAGGCTTCTGAGCTATTATCACTTAGACAAGTTTCAGAGTAAGGATTTCCAGGACTCTTTTTAATCCAGAAGCAGATGACTTGATGAAAGTAGGCTGCTAACCAAGATCCAGAATACATTACATAGGATAGAATGAACTGATAACGATAATCTGTGCTTATTTTCATTTTCATATTTAATGTTCTATTTTATTATGGGTCTATGATGAAGCTCTTCTTTTTCTTGATCTATCTCTAATCTTTAAGTTAGTAGTCTATGTTTTTGTAAAATGAAATGAAACATTCTTTAAATGGTACCTTGTTTTCACTGACCTCTCAAAATTAGGAACATATATAATTTACTGAGTCTCTTTAATGGCAGTGTAGGTATTTGTATAGACACAATAAATATTTGTCCTCTCTCTCTCTCTCTTTTCTTTTTTCAACCAGGATATAATTGGAAAAATTGATTTTGTAACCAAGGACATACTGGAGCGTCATATATGAGAATAAACCTCATTTAATCAGGAATGAAAAGCCCACTATTAAGGCACAAGAGTTGTACTTCATATGTGGAACCAATGCCCACAAGCCCTCCTAGGAAGCTGGTCTGGTACTTGTTCTATGGTTTATCAAAAGGTCCCTTCCTGGTAGTCCAGGAAACTTAGCAGATTTTGGGGACCTCAAGAAGAAAGGAATTCACTTGCATTTGTATATTTATATAGACAAAATTGGTGGAGATGATTTTTTTGGGTTGCTTTCCTAATTTCAGAATAGAAGTTCAAAGATGAGAAGTAAAAAGAAAAAGAAAATCTGGGATAATAGAGGTTATTGAAAATACAGTGCCTTACAGAATCTTCAGTCAGAAGTTGATTTTCTAGCCCTAACAGTGCTTCACACCATACGGCTCTAGATTTATTAACCATACTACAAGGATGCTTACATATGTTAATTAACACTTCTTGCTGCATCTATGTAAATAATCAGGCCAAAACAAAATGTGATTAAGAATAATGCTTGGAGATCATTTATGACCACAGGGAGAACTATTCAGAAAAGTTGTCCATAACTAGGAAACAAGCAGAAGAGATTATTGCATGTCCTTTCAGTGCTAAGTGCTGTCCAGCCGCACAGGGGGGATTACTGGGTTCTCTAGAGATGTGTTCTTTAGATTTGCTACTTACTATTGATTTAGGCTATTTTATAACTCTAAAGATAGTGTTGGCTTGTAGAAAAATGAGAAGGATGAAATTACTTTTGTACAATAGCAATGCAAATGAATTTGTTCAGTGGAGATACAAATATTTCTATCTGGTAGAAAAGGCAACCCCAAAGGTTATAGTGATATTACCCTGTGGGATATTAACCAGTTTTGTATCTAAATTAGCATTTATATTCAAGCAATCTTTCTTTCAGTCACTTTAAATAGTTTGCTGGTTAAAAATACATGTGCACTCCAAAATAAACAACATCAACAAAAAATTGAACATTCAGAATGAAGAAACACCAAAGTTGAGAAAAGTTTCTTTTAAAGTATCATGTATGTTAATCTTCCCACTCTACAGGAAAATAAACAAGATACGATAGTAGTCATCAAGTGTAGTCTGGAATATCTTCCAACCGATGTAAAAATACCAAACAGAATGTCTGGTGATACTATAGAAATGTTGGTACAAAATAAGCCAAATAATTTATATTTCTGGAATGAAAACAGTTTGATTACTTCAATTAAAATATGACTGGCTTATTTTGCTGGTAATGTAAATGTTGAAAGCAAATAGCGCTCAAAAGTTGTTAAAAGTTGAAAGTGCTAAATACTTAACTATCAGAATGGCCATCCTGTTTTGGTGAAGCTCATGGTCCAAATAAATAAAATCTGCAAGCGTCAATGAGGAAAAAGTATAAAAGATTATCATGAATCAATTTTATATAATATAGCATTTATAATCATTAAATTTCATGAAAAAAAGTTTATCAATAACTGTCAATGAAGAAATAAACATTTAGAAAGTACTATTAGACTTTGTAACTACCATGTGGTTAGTTAAAAATAACTGAACTTTTTAAATATGAAATATTTAATAGAACTTCAAAAACAATAATTTCAATATAGATATATAATTATATTCTAGATTTATGGCTCTGCTATTACAAAACATTTATCTACTGAAGCTTGAAAATTGCTTTTTGGAAAACAAATACATCAAGGCAATAAAATGTCAACCATTATTGACAAAGCTTCAACTGCTCACATTAAAATGTTTACAATTTACTGAAATGTGAAATTTGAAACTTTGAAGATATTTTAATGGATTTTGTTTACCTTATGGAGCCGAAGTAGCAGCATCTGAAATAATGTATCTAAATTTATTATCAATGCTTGAGAAAAATGGTTTTTCAATGAGAAATGTTTACATGAAAACCTTGTTGCATTTTTTACAGAGAGTACTAGTATAATGTTGTGGAGAGAATTTGAGGTTTCAACCAAAATTTTAGAGAATTTTCCAGGTGTTATAATTTGGTCACTGTGTTCAGTTATCTTTGGAAGATTCAAAGAAAGATGTAAATAAAGTAAATCACTTTAAATCTTTCCTCCATAAACTTTCTATTTACCACCCAATAAAACATTATTGGAGACTAAATGATATATTTTAAGAACTTAAAATTTAAATAGTAAAAATTGGAGGAAGATTCAGACCTCAGGCAGCATGTAGCAATAAGAGCTGCAAAAGCAGGGTGGAAATTGTGTCGAGATTTGGATATTTTTTAACAGAAATTATGGAATGGGAATAGTTGAACATTTTGAAAATAAAAAATTTTTAGAGACTTGGCATTAATAAATGCTATCCTAACAAAAACATCAATTCTTTTTATAGCTTAATAGGAAAGAAAAGATTCTGTGATGGCTAATTTGGGGCCAATTATGGTCACCGAGCATCAAAACTAAATATGTGAAACTATGAAAGAGAAGCAGCAGATGTTATAAAACCAGTTGCCTTTGAATTGATTCCGACTCATGGCAACCCCATGTGTGCAGAGCAGAACTGTGCTACAAAGAATTTTCAGTGGCTGATTTTCTGGAAGTATATCATCAGGGCTATCTTCCCAGGTGCCTCTGAGTGGACTCATACACTAATACATCAAGGCAATAAAATGTCAACCATTACTGACAAAGCTTCAACTGTTTTACCTTAAAATGTTGTTAATAATTTACTGAAATGGGAAATTTGAAACTCTGAAGGTATTTTAATGGATTTTGCTGATCTTATGGAGCTGAAGTAGCAGCATCTGAAATAATATATCTAAATTTATTATCAATGTTTTTATTTATTATCAATTTTTCAGTGAGAAATCTGTTAGCAGCCAAGCACTTTAACTATTTGCACCACCCAGGGGCTCCAGAAGATGTTACAGAGATAAAGAAATGTTATGCGTCTTCTGTTTGCTTCCCTAGCCTCTCTCTTTCTTGTTTCTCTGCTGTGCTCTCTGTCCTGAGAAAGCTGACTTGCATGGACTAATCAATGGGCTCCCATGCTTTCGGACTGCCAGTTGGTTTGGTCAATCGTAACCCTGACAAGAAGTTCCAGAGAAGGAGGAGAACAGGTCAAAGTGTTTTCAGCCAGGCTGCCTCCCTGCTGGTAGCTACCACCTGACTACATTCTACTATCAAAGGTGCCTGTGGTGCTACTGTTTCCACACAATTATCTCTCCCAATGTTAGTAATGGCTCCCTGTCTTGGTTATCTAGTGCTGCTATAACAGAAATACCACAAGTGGATGGCTTTAACAAACAGAAATATACTCTCTAACATTTTAGGAGGCTAGAAGTCTGAATTCAGCTTACCAGCTCTAAGGGAAGGCTTTCTCTCTCTGTCAGCTCTGGGGGAAGGTCCTTGTCTTCTTTCAACATCTGTGGGCCTGACATTCCTTGGAGATCTCTATGTGTCTTGGCATCAATCTTTCCCTGGGTCTAGGAGGTTCTCAGTGCAAGGACACCAGATCCAAAGAAGACTTTGTTCCTGGCTCTTTTTCCTTGATGGTAATGAGGTCTTTCTCCGCTCCATTCTCTCTTTCATGTCCTAAAAGAGATTGACTCAAGATACAACCTAATCCTGTAGATTGTGTCCTGCTTCGTTAACATAACTGGCTCTAATCCTGCCTCATTAACATCATAGAGGTTAGGATGTACAACACATAGGATAATTACATCAGATCACAAAATGGAGGACAACCACACAACACTGGGACTCATGGCCTAGACAAGTTGACACACATTTTTGGGGGACACAATTCAATCTATAACACTTCCTTTCCTCACTTTTCAGCCAAGGTTTAGTAATGGCTCCCTACTGTTACTAGCCATGGGGTTCTACGCTATCCTTTGTGAGTTTTCTACCTGCTTCCCACCCCTTTGTTAATAGTCCCTTTATTAAACTCTTCTCAAATTACCCATTTTGAATGTGTTGTCTGTTTCTTGGGGGATACCTTTGAAACAGCAAAGAAAGTACCTATTCCAAGAGAGGATCCCTGGTGGCTCAGCTGCTAACCAAAAGGTCGGTAGTTCGAATCTGCCAGCTACTCCTTGGAAATCCTATACTGCAGTTCTACCCTGTTCTATAGGCTTGCTATAAGTTGGAATCAACTTGACAGCAGTGGGTTTTGGTTTTATTCCCAAAAAAATCTCTTACTTTAAAAAAAAAAAAAAAGGAAGGAAGGAAGAAAATGTGTTTACTGTTTGGTAACAAAAAATGAAAAAATATAATAGTTTTTTAAGTTCTTCTGATTTATCAAATCATGAAGTATGGCTAAATGATGTTTGGGTTGATGGTGAACAAATATTAATAAAGTTAGACCAATTAATTAAATAGGACATTCCAATAATGATTTTGCGTGACTCCTTCAATAATACAGATTGGAATATATAAAAGTATTGCAAACAGTATTACAAGAACTAGAAAAATGTTAATGGATTGCTACTAGTTCAGCAAGAACGAGAGAGGATTTAACACCAAGAATAACATCAGTGATGTTAAGAGAAATTCTCTACTTATTGAGACTAAAAGTCACCTAACAACTATTAACTTACAAGTCTTTGGAAGATTTTGATGTAGTTCCGAATGTAATAATAATAATAATGATCTGATATGTTCATTATTTGGCTAATGAGAACAGTGTTTAAAAAAATAATAATAAAGATCACATCAACAATGTCTAAAACTCCACAAATGATTTGGAAATTATTAGTCTTATGGTTGATTTGTAGTACAACTTCTATAACTTAGTAAATAGTTTTGTCTTACTTATAATATAGTTTATGTGGGAATAAAAGATATGCTTTTAAAGTTGTGATTTATACATTGATTTATAGGCCAGAGGGGATAGAAATTTATTCCACATTTCTTATAGTTGGGAATGGAGACCCCTAACTCAGAGCCAGAGTGCTGGGCACTGCTTTATGGACAGCAGGAGCACCAGGATGGCAGAGAGAGGGCAGGGGAGAGCATTTCTATCCTGCTCCCTTGTGCTCCAGGGAAGAAAATGGCACCATAATTTATGATGACCTGTTTCACTGTCTCTCTTGGTTTCACCATCTCCCGCCGTTTCACCATCTCACTCCTCCTGAGATGTCCAGGCTACAGCTCCAGAGGGTCCAGGCTTTTCCTCAGGAGTTAAATCTCTACTGGTGTAGGAGTGTATGCAAGGTTGAAGGAGAGGGTCATCCAACCTTCAGGATGTGGCCCTGCTTTCTTACATACAAGTCTCCCTCAAGCTTACAGAGCACTTGTTGGTAACTGTCTTAGTTATCTAGTGCTGCTATAACAGAAATACCACAAGTGGATGGCTTTAACAAAGAGAAATATATTCTCTCACAGTCTAGGAGGTTGGAAGTACGAATTCAGGTGCCAGCTCCAGGGGAAGGCTTTCTTTCTTGGCACTGGGGGAGGGTCCTTGTCAACTGTCTTCCCATGGTCTAGAAGCTTCTTAGGGCAGGAACTTTTGACCCAAAGGACACGCTCTGCTCCCAGTGTTGCTTTCTTGGTGGTATGAGGTCCCCATGTCTCTCTGCTCATTTCTCTCTTTTATATTTCAAAAGAGATTGGCTTAAGACACAACCTAATTTTGTAGATTGAGTCCTGCCTCATTAACATAATTGCCGTTAATCCTACCTCATAAACATCATAGAGGTAGAAGTTACAACACATAGGAAAATCACATCAGATGATAAAATGATGGGCAATCACACAATACTGGGAATCATGGCCTAGCCAAGTTAACACTCACTTTTGGGGGACTTAATTCAATCCATAACATTCTACTCTTTGGCCCCCAAAATTCTTGTCCTTGCCACACGTAAAACACATTCACCCCATCATATCGTACTAAAAGTCTTAATTCAACTCCAAGTTCAAAATCCAAAAATTCCCCTTCATCTGTGCAATCTAGAATACAAGTTATCTGCTTCCAAAGTGCAAATGTATACATTTCCATTACAAATGGGAGAAACTGGAGGGAAAGAAGGGATAACAGGCACCAAGCAAGTCAGCAGAACACATTATATTGGCCTTTAAGGCTTTGAAAATAATCCTCTGTTCTCTGAGACCATTTAGACAACGGCCCTTCCCTCCAGACTCTAGGTATTGGCCACATTCTCTGGATTCTGAATGGAGGCCCTTCAGCCCTGGGCTTCAGCTTCGCCTTCCAGGCTGTCATGGATTGAATTATGTCCCCCCAAAAAATGTGTGTATCAATTTGGCTGGGCCATGATTCCTGGTAGTGTGATTTTCCTGTATGTTGTAAATCCTGCCTCTGTGATGTTAATGAGGGAGGATGGGTGGTAGTTGTGTTAGTAAGGCAGGACGCAATCTACAAGATTGGACTGTGTCCTGAGGCAATCTCTTGAGATGAAAGGAAAGGGAAGAAAGCAGAGAATTGGGAACCTCATACCACCAAGAAAGCAGTGCCGGGGGAGCGTGTCCTTTGGACCTGAGGTTCCTGCACAGAGAAGCTCCCAGACGAAGGGAAGATTGATGACATGGACCTTCCTCCAGAGTCAATGGAGAAAGTGTTCCCCTGGAGCTGATGCCCTGAATTTGGACTTGTAGCCTACTGGACTGTGAGAGAATAAATTTCTCCTTATTAAAACCATCCACTCGTGGCATTTCTGTTAGAGTAGCACTAGGTGACTAAGACACAGGCCCACTGGGACAGCAACTCTGCTCCCTCGCTGTTGGCGGCCCCATTCTCCTAGTCCATCTGAGTGCCAGCTCCACTCTTTGAGAGCCCAGAGGTCATGGCCATAACTGTTGAGACTGAGGCAGCTCTGCGTCCTATGTTCCTTGTCTCTTCAGTGTCTGCTTCTTGGTTCCTTGGCCTCTTGGCCCCTCGGGCCTCACTGCCTGCATAAGCCCTGCTGGAGCAAGTATTCCAAAGCTGTCTAGCTCCACCAATAAGTGCCTGGAGGCACCCTACTCTGCCAGTAAACTTTGGCTGGAAGGCAGTCAGCTCTCTTGCTCTGTGGGTCAGCTCCAGCACTATCTCACGCTGGTCTCCTGGTTCTGCTGTTGCCGTTTTTCTGCTGCTGCTTCTCACCATCTCCAGTGTAACGGCTCCACTCACATCCTTCTGAGTCCTCACTAGAATTGTCTTTGAAGTCCATAATTCCACCAACAGTCTCTTCATGGCAATCTAGGCTTTTATTATTAGGTGCTTGAAAACTCTTCCAGCCTCTACCCATTCACAGTTTCAAAACCACTTCCAATTTCTAGGTATCTATTAGAGCAGCACCCTACTCTCTCTGTACCAAATTCTGTCTTAGTTATCTAGTGCTGCTATAACATAAATACCACAAGTAGATAGCTTTAACAAAGAGAAATTTACTCTCTCACAGTGTGGGAGGCTAGAAGTCTGAATTCAGAATGCTAGCTCCAGGGGAAGGCTTTCTCTGTTGGCTCTGGGGGAAGATCCATGACAACTATCTTCCCTGGCCTAGAAGCTTCTTAGGGCAGGAACTTCCGATCCAAAGGACACGCTCTGCTCCGAGTGTTGCATTCTTGGTGGTATGAGGTCCCCATGTGTCTCTGCTTGCTTCTCTCCTTTATGTTTTCACAGAGACGGGCTTAAGACACAACCTAATTTTGTAGATTGAGTCCCGCCTATTAACATAAATGCTGCTAATCCTATCTCATTAACATCACAGAGGTAGAATTTACAACACACAGGAAAATCACATCAGATGACAAAATGGTGGAAAATCACACAATACTGGGAATCATGGCAGAGCCAATTTGACACACATTTTTGGGGTACACAATTCAATTTATAACAGCAACCAAGCCAGACTCACAGGGAACCCCACAGTCCTGGAGTGAGACCAACCTGGGAACTGATCCTCATAAGCCTGGCTGGAGACAGCGCCCCCGGAGGCACATCTGCAGCAATTCCACACCAGGCTCAGCTAGGCAGTGCCATCAGGTCTACTGAGGTCCTGTAGCAGAGACGGCTCTGACGCAAGGCCACCCCTCCAGGGTAGGGAAGATGGGCCGGGGAAACAGGCCCAGGTCAGAAAGGGTAGATTCTAGGGTGTGAGGGAGGAGAGGCAGGGTACACTGCTGCCAGCCTGGCCCAGCTGTGGCCTTTAGGCCATGGCACCAGCAGAGTGGTCTGGGAGCCTGGTCTCCAGATGTGCCTTGCCAGATGGAGGCTCTTGGGCCATGAATTCCCTTCATGCTAGGTCACTGGGGACAGGGGATTTTGAGAGAGAAAAAGTTTGCTACTGCCAAACCAAGAAGTGGTAGACAGGACCCCAATCATTGCTTCAACCCTTTCTCCCCTCCCCCCAAAAAAAACCCACCCAGGAAGGGCAGGAAAGATATATTTGATATATTCATGGTTTAAAGCCACACATACACACAAACACACACGAACATGCACTCATACTCACACACATATACACACATAGTAACACACGTTTACACACACTAATTATAGTCACACACACTCACATACACTTACACACACGAATGCACATACACCCACACACACTCACACACACACATCAGTCACGCTCCAGTTTTGAAAAGGTCGTTTACAAGTTGTTTAATGTGGCTGTGATGACATCCTTACACACTAGAAAGGGATTCTTCAGGGGAAGAGGCAGCTGGAGGGAGTGATAAGATGGGATGGACAGTTATAATCCTCCTGTGACTCTCCCATCACACAGTATAATCTGTCAGCCATTGAGGAACCACAGTGTCAGGCCGTGGCTGCCCCAAGAGGAGACTCAGAGACAGTTCACACTCCCGGCTTGGAGACGTGTCTCAGCTAAGCCGGCTGTCGGCTGCCAGCCCTGAGCTGCCGTCAAACTGCCTCAGAAGGTGGGACCAGGCCCCCTTAGACTCTTCTTCTCAGGTTGCTAATTCTTACATCATCTATGGAAAGACAGATGCGAGCAGCTAGAGCAGGGTCTATATCCTGGAGGTGAGAACCGCGCGTTCCTGGAATGACTCTGCCATGACTTGTCTGTCTCAGGTGGGGGGAGGATGCGGGTGTGGACAAGGAGGGAGTGCCTTCACTCCTGGGACAATGACCATGACAATGACCATCGCTGCCTTGGCCGGTGGGCATGGAGGACATGCCTGGAGCAGAGGTCAACCGCTGCCTTTCCCTACCATGTCCTCCCTGGCCAGGAACAGCGGACCTTTTCTGGTGGGGCTGTGATAAGTAATCCCTGGTTTTCCCCAGCACCGCAGTACTCTTTCCCACAGTATAAGCATCATCCTAGTGATAACCACAATCTCTATCCACTGCATCATGAACCACCAATGTATGCTTCTCTCCTCTGCCTAGTCTACCCTCACTCCACCCATTCATTTACTCAACACATTTATTGAGCATCTACTACATACCAAGCCCATTGCTAAGGTTGGAGAGCTCATGAATTCAGACAGATCTAGGTCCAAATTCTAGTTTGGCCACTTACCAGTAGTACGACCTCAGGTGTTCCTTAACCTCTCTGAGCCTCAGATTTCTCATCTGTAAAAAAAAAACTAAACCAGTTGCTGTTAAGTCAACTCTGATTCATGGTGACCCCATGTGTGTCAGAGTAGCACTGTGCTCCTTAGAGTTTTCAATGGCTGATTTTTTGGAAGCAGATCGCTGGCCTTTCTTCTGAGATGCCTCTGAATGGACTCGAACCGCCAGTCTTTGAGTTAGCAGCTGAGCCTCTTAAACATTTGCACCACCCAGGGACTCCTCATCTGTAAAAGGGGGACAATTATACTTACTTTAGAGTGCGGTTGTGAGAATCAAATGAGATAATACTTTTAAGGCACTTAGCCCAGTAAGCAACCATTCCAACTCTTCCTTCTCCCTTCTCTTTCCCCTCCAGGGTAGGGAGCTTGCTTTGTGTTTCCCAAGTGTCACACAGAAACTAGCACACAGTGAGTGCCCCACAAAGATCTAGTGATTCTCTAGACACTGCCTGGTAATGAGTTGGACACAGGAATCACCACGTGCCTTGCTCTGGGGGATCTCAATGTGCCACCCAGCCCTGGGTAGGAGCTTTACAACTGCACATGTCTTTGGAGACATTGTCACTGTTTCATTCTGTTTTATTTTTTCTTCCACTGCCTTTGTTAGCAAAACAGCAAACCAAGACCTGAAGAGGTAGTGACTTGCCAATGGGGTAACCGAGCTATGGAACTCAGAGCAGGCTGGACTGGGCCGGGAGACCTGGTTCGGATCATGGCTCTGTTACTAACAATGCGCGTGCTGGTGCTAAGGATTTTATGCTCTTGGCCATCCAATCCTGCCTCCTGTGAAGTCAAGTGGCTCATCCCTGTCCCATCTATTCTGTAAGATGGTTAGCAGGGGCGGTAGCATTACAGAGGCACAATGGAAATGATTTGGAGAGTTAATAATGCTTTGGCAATAGTGGCTGTCACTGTTGTTACTGTTCATTACACCACATGCACATTTGTGTTAGCCAAGATCTCTGTTGTGGTGGAAGCAACGTGGGATGGGTGTTAGAAGCTTAGATTTAAATTTGGATGTTGGTGTGATTTTGGGTGTCTCCTTTCCTGCTCTGTAAAACCCAGAGGTTGTGTTAGGTAATCTGTCAAGTCGCTCTGGGATTTAAAGGTCAACGACTCTGAAGAGACACTAATAACTGTGAAGAGTCACTAATGACTTCGAAACAATGAACATTCACTACAGCTCTAGATGCTTTGAGGAGTGATAATCTGTTGACAATGAACAAGTTGGCTCCTTTAGGCCAGACTCTTGGCGGTTCACCCTCGGGGGTGGGTGCTGGGGAGGTGGGGGCTGAGTCAGAGGCTGCTCAGGCCATTGCTACAGCCCACATGCAAGGCAGCCTGTGGGGGGTTGGGAGCATATTTTTGAAAGGAAAATAATTTTTCTCCAACAAAAATCTGGCAGCTGCAGAAGATGTGGAGTCCTGGTCTTGGAGTTTTCCAAGCTCAGCTAGATTTTCGACTCCTACCCCCATGCTTCTGCACTGAAGATCCAGTGAGGGAAGCTTATGATTCACCTCTTCCCAGGCCTGGCGGCTGTGAATTGTGACTCTCCTCAACAAACCATCAAGCTAAGCCCGTCTTTCTGACCTTCTTCCCCTGTTTAGTGCTGATTTGCTCCTCAGTGATCCCACATCATACTCCAAACATGCAGGGCATTGCAGAGAATCTGAGAGTAGAGAGCTTCTGCACTGGAGGAGACTTTGACTCGCTTGTTTACAAATATTTTCAGTATTTTGTTGAAAGAAAATGAAATTGCTGAAAGTGGTATTTTTTTTAAAGGTGCAGTTTATAACATTGACTTATTATGAAGTCAATAAATGAGTACAGCCATGCTGTTTTGGTGGACACCACAATCGAAAATTCTGGGTCAGGGCAACAGTTATAATCATATCAACATCCTCATTCAATCTATTTCTGCAGTTGTAGTGGTTGTTGTGGGTCATTTAAAGTAGCTACAAATTATAACAGTTTTTAATTAGCTTCCAATCTTCAGGTACTATTCAATCAAACAGAGGTGACCAAGGATCAGCATTTGAGGTCTGCTTAAAAACAAGTTCACTGGTGTCTCTCTGTGTGAGCAAAGGTGAGTATTCTCAGTGAAGATAGAAATTAGATAGATGATAGATAGATAGATCAATCGATTTATTGATTGATCAATCAATAGATAGATAAGGATGTAATCGTGTCTCAGAGTCATCATTCTAAGCAAGAATTCCCATTGCAGGCAAGACCTCAGGTAAGCTGCTAGCTCAAGTCCCAAAAACTGCAGGTCAGACGAACAGGAGCCAGCTGCAGGATCCAGAACAAAAAAAGCCCCCGGGCCCTGCCAGAATGTTCACCCACACTTGATGCAGGCCACACACCCAAGGAAACTTCCCTTCAGCTGATTGGCTACTCACAGCAGATCCCATCATGGGGGTGATCACATCAAATCTCAACAGGGAAGTGACCACAACATCATGCACCTGCCAAAACACTGAGAATCATGGCCCAGCCAAGTTGACACACAATCTTAACCATTAAAGGTGCTGTCAGTTTGGTTCTGACTCATAGAGACCCATGCACAGCAGAATGAAACATTGCCTGGTCCCACACCATCCTCATAATTGTTGCTATGTTTGAACCCATTGTCACAGCCACTATGTCACTCCATCTTGTTGAGGGTCTTTCCCTTTTCTGCAGATCTTCTACCAAGCATGATGTCCTTCTCCAGGGATTGGTCCCCCTGATACCATGACCAAAGTATGTGAGATGAAGTTTCGCCATCCTCACTTCTAAGGCTGTACTTCTTCCAAGACAGATTTGTTTGTTCTTCTGGCAGGCCATGGTATATTTAATACTCTTCACCAACACCATAATTCAAACGCATCTATTCTTCTTTGGTCTTCCTTATTTGTTGTCCAGCTGTTGCATGTACATGAGGCTACCATGGCTTGGGTCAGGCACAACTTAGTCCTTAAAGTGACATCTTTGCTTTTTAAAATTTGAAAGAGGTCTTTTGCAGAAGATTCATTATTTGATGCAAGACATCATTTGATTTCTTGACTGCCGCTTCCATGGGCATTGATGGTGGATCCAAGTAAAACGAAATCCTTGACAATTTCAGTCTTTTCTCCATTTATCATGACATAGTTTATTTGTCCAGTTGTGAGGATTTTTGTTTTCTTTATGTTGAGCTGTAATTAATACTGAAGGCTGTGGTCTTTGATCTTCATCAGTGAGTGCTTCAAGTCCTCTTCACTTTCAGCAAGCAAGTTTGTGTCATCTGCATATCGAAGGTTGATGGTGAATCTTCCTCCAGTCCTTATGCCACGTTCCTCTTCACATAGTCCAGCTTCTCGAATTATTTGCTCAAGATACAGATTGAAAAAATCTGGTAAAAGGATACAACCCTGATGCACCCTGTCATGGTTTGAATTATGTCCCTCCAAAAATGTGTGCATCAGTTTGGCTAGGCCACGATTCCTGGTACTGTGTTGTTTCCTGTATGTTGCAAACCTGCCTCTACGATGTTAATGAGGGAGGATGGGTGGCAGTTGTGTTAGTAAGGCAGGACCTGATCTACAAGACTGGATTGCGTCCTGAGGCAATCTCTTGAGATATAAAAGACAGAAGTGACAAGTGAGACAGGGGGACCTCACACCATCAAGAAAGCAGTGCCGGGAACAGAGCGCATCCTTAGGACCGGGGTCCCTGCACAGAGAAGCTCCTAGTCTGGGGGAACACTGAAGAGAAGAAAGCCAACAGAGAGAAAAAGCCTTGCCCTGGAGCTGATGCCCTGAATTTGGACTTTTAGCCTACTTTGACTATGAGGAAATAAACTTCTCTTCATTAAAACCATCCATTTGTGATATTTCTGTTGTAGCAGCACTGGATGACTACAAGCCCATTGCTAAGGTTGGAGAGCTCATGAATTCAGACAGATCTAGGTCCAAATTCTAGTTTGACACACCCTTTCCTGATTTTAAACACATAGTATTCCTTTGTTCGGTTTGAATGACTGCCTCTTGGTCTATGTACAGGTTCCACATGAGCACAATTAAGTGTTCTGGAATTCTTATCATTCTTCACAATGTTTTCTTGAAGATAATTCAGAAGGGTAGGAGCAGAATTTCAAAGAAGTAGTGCTGAGGGCATGTGGCCCCCCAATATCTTTAGTCCTTATCACCCTAGGATTCCCTTCTGATCTAGAGCTTTCAAGTCTTCCCTCTTCATACATCCATACAGTGTGTGTGTGTGTGTGTGTGTGTGTGTGTGTGTGTGTGTGTGTGTTTGTGTGTAGAGGAGCTGGACGGAGAGAGTTGGGGTTGACAATTTAAATAAGGCACCCATCTGGAAGGCAGATTCTAACTTACATTCTGTATATTGTGCCAATCGTTCATCTGTGATGGATTGTGACACGTCAGACTTGGCTTTGTCCCCCAGCATCCAGGTGCAGCCATCACTGAGTTATGCACCCTGGGGTGTAGGTGCCTTCTGTCCAGGCAAGCAGCCCCATCTTGGCATAGGCCTTCCACTTCCTACTCCGACATGCAAATGTCATGGAGCAAGTAGCCCAGCTCAGCTCACAGCTTCTAGGACTGTTCAATTCCAAGGGCCTTCTCTTTCTCTCTTTTGATCTTTCTGAAGCTGACGTGAAACCCCAGGACTCTGCAATGGGACTTTGATCCACATAATAGAATCAGGCAGAGGAAGACAGTAACATATGCTGAAAAGCCTTTTCTGCTGGCTTGGGCTCAGGGCTAAGGGAAGCATGGGCTTGGATATTTAATGAGGGCAAATTCTGGAAAACCCGGGAAATAAAAACTGAAAGATGTAAATCGGAGGAGATTATCGCTGAATTCTTGTAATTGTTTTACAAGCCCCTCTGATGGGGCAGACAGTGACTAAGAAGGGACTCTGCCATCAGATGACGATTAGGGCTTGGCAGGCAAGGCGCGGTTTATAGTTGTTCCTGAATGAAGCTTAATGTTCCAATCTGATCGTTTTCAATCGCTGGTTTTGTCAGTTTTCCTGCACATGCCCCCGAGCCATAAGCTTGTTGGGTATGAGTCAGAGGAGGATGCCGGGGACTTAGGAGAGTGAGCTGGTTCCCTCCTGCTTAGTCGATCCCCACTTGGGAGAGCTGGGTTCTGGTCCCAGCTCTGCCCTAATGAGTCAAATGAGGGCTGAAGCTTTCTTTCCTTTCTGCAGGCCTTGGTCTCCTTATTGGAACTGTGGTTCCATTCCCCTCTCACCATCTCTGCTATCTGACATGCATGAAGTCAGCTTCTTCTTCCCTTTAACTGCGAATCTGCCCCTCTATATTGGATCCCACTATGGGGCCCTCTTGGGACAGCAGGACTGACCTTTACAGGAGCCCACGCTTGGTGTGTCTGTGGGTGGCGCAAACAGTTAAGTGCTTTATTACTAACTGAAAGGTTGATGGTTTGAACCCACCCAGATGTGCCTGGGAAGATAGGTCTGGCAATCTGCTCCCAAAAGGTCACGGCCTTGAAAACCCTATGGGGCACATTTGCACTCTGCACACGTGGGGTTGCTATGAGTTGGAATCGACTAGACAGCAGCTAACAACACCCTCAATGCAATGTCCACTCTTATTGGTAACTAGCTGGGTGAACTTGGACAAGTTATTTAATCTTTTCACTTGTAAAGTGAGAGTTGTGAGGATAAATAAAATATTCCTTGTAGACACTGACATAGTTCTTGGTGCATAATGAGCACTCAGTTCATATTTACTACAGCTACTATTCTCCATCGTCTGCCTGTCAGTCTGTCAAACTGTGGTGGCTTGCATGTTGCTATGATGCTGGAAGCTATGCTACTGGAATTTCACCCAAGGTGGAGCTTCCAGATTGACAAACGAGGAGGAAAGTCCTGGTGATCTATGTCTGAAAATTAACCAATGAAAATCTTATGGATCACAACAGAACATTGTCCGACTCGCTTGCTTTGGGCCTGTCAATTACTAGAGAAGGACATCTTGTTTGCTGAAGTAGAGGGTCAACAAGGGCATGGAAGACCCTTGGTGAGATGGATTGGGCTCATGTTATGGATTGAATTGCGTATCCCAAAAAATATGTTGTAAATCCTAACCCCTATACCTGTGGGTGTAAACTCATTTGGAAATAGGTTTCTCTTTGTCATGTTAAGGAGGCCGTATCAGTGTAGGGTGTGTTTTAAACCAATCACTTTTGAGATATAAAAGAGCAGATTAGACACAGAAGCAAGGAAGCATGAATAGGGGAAAGAGAGAGGCCACATGGAGACTTCCAAGAAACTCGGAGAAGAATGCTAGAGAAGCTGAGATAAGGATTTTCCCCAGAGCAGAAAGAAAGAGCCTTCCTCTAAAACTGGTGCCCTGAATCAGACTCCTGGTCTCCTAAACTGTGAGAAAATAAATTTCTGTTTGTTAAAGACACCCACTTATGGTATTTCTGTTATAGCAACACAAAGACACTAAGACAGCACAATAGCCCTAACAATGGACTTGAACGTGCTGGCGATTATGAGGATGATCTAGGACCGGGAAACTTTTCATTACGTTGTACATAAGATCACCATGAGTCAGAGCCGTCTGGGTAGCAGCTAACAACACAAACTATTGTTTATGATTTCTTCTTGGGCCAAGACACCCGGCTGCAAACTAGACCTAGCCCCTTGACTTTCCAGCATCTCCTTGGCCCCTGACTCTTTGAACTCAAAGTGCTGACCTTTGAAAGACAGTGTGACTCCCCCATGGTGAGGAAGGCACATCTTCAAGTTTTTCCTCCAATAAACAGCTTCCAGGCACTGCAATAAGCATTTTGCATACTCTATTTCCAATTCTTTCAGCATCCTTACAGAGGAGGGTTTTCTTTTCTTTTTTTTCCCATTTATTAGAAAAAGATTAACAGAATTGACCAAAGCCACACACTTAGAAAGTGCTGGAGCCAGAATTTTATCCAGGTGGTTCTGGTGCCAAAGTCCATGGGTAAGAAGCACTGTCTCGTTCCACCCCCATAGGTACTCAGATGAGTCCTTTCAACTTAGCCCTACCCACTGAGACCAGTGTGGTAGCTGACTAAGGGAAGAGAGAGATGAATTGGTCTTGGCAAGGTCCAAGAAAGCTTAAGAGTCAATCAAACTATTCTCAGAAACTAAGTCCCTTGAGAAGTATCTTTCATTTGAAAGGTTAACCTAGCGATTAAAATTACCCACATCGCATTATTAAAGCAGGTTATCAAAGGGCCGATACCACCTCAACTTTTGTCAGCCTCATTGAAACTATTATGTGAGCTTTAAAATAATGTTTTCCACCTTTTAGGGACATTCTAGAATTTAGATGTGCATCCGTTCCAGTGCATCTTTCCTTCAGTCCAAATGGTGCAGCTTCTCTGTGGACACTGTGTACAAAGTTATACTTTCCATTTCTCAGAGGGTCCCAGACTGTTTTTGCAATGAACATTTGCTACAAAACTGTGGAAAACATAGTACGGAGGGGTTGAGAGTCAAAGTCCAATGGAGAAAACATGGGATGGTACCAAAGGGAAGGAAATTGGACCATGGACTTGGCATTTAACCAGATTTTCTGGCAAGACAGGAGAGGAAGAACCTGGGGTGAAGACATTAGTCAAGGAATGTCAAGATTTGGTGGTAGAGTTGGCAAAAGACAAGAAAGATGGAATGAGTCAGGGGGCTTTGGAAAGTGGTTGGGAGGCCGTGAACCCTCCGCGAAGGAGTATTGGGGCCACGGGAGGCCAGCAACCTGTGAGCACCCTCCATGGTAACACCCTTGGCTGCTGAGCCCAAGTTGGCTCTCTCTTCACACCCCCTCTTTCAAAAACCAACAACCCTTTTTGAGAGCTCACCCAAACCCAACTACACTGACTCAGCAAGCCCGGGAAGCACGGAGAAAACTTTTGGGGAAAATCCAAAGCCCAGATCTTCTTATTCTGAGAACCTCCCACCACCGGAAGGAAGAAAAGATCTTGAAACTCAGCACTTTCCACCCGCCATTTCACTCCATGGTGGTAGCACTGGCCAGGGGCTTGCAGCTCTGCAGCTATTTTTACCCTCAGATTTCTGGAATTGCCAACCAATCCTGGTTACATGATACCACAGTAAACTCCACTCCAGCCACAACAATCACAAGAAATCTAAGCCACAATGAGCAGCTGCATATGGCCACACTCATCCTTACCCTGGACACACAGGGCCCAGCTACAGAATCAAGTACCAGGTCCCAGGCTGAAGAGCAAAGAGGCACCTCCCTTGGGCTTTCCGAGGGTCAGACGTGATGCTCATTGTTGCCAAAGTCCACTGACTATTGGAGGACACCAAAGTTCAGCGTTAGTGTTTTCACCAGTTGGAGGGCCCCTAAGTTGAATGTTTGTGTGATTTGTAATGGACTTAGTCCAGAATCTTTTTCCACAGCCACAAAGAGGACTTTGTTAAAGGCTGTCCTGCCCTGATCCTGTTTTAATGGTTACCAACTCAACAATGCTTTCTTTCCTCCTCTTCTAAACTTCTCACCTGTGAACCACCAGGCTGACTTACCTTTGGATTTCCCTCTTTCATCTGCCTTTCAGTCAACAGACCTCTTTCAGAGGTCCCAGATGCTGGTATATTTTGAGAAGGAAATATTTCCTCACAGTGTGGATAAATAAATAATGTAAATGCTGGAGAAAATGTTAAATCTTGATGGAATTTATCTTCTGTCCAAAATATATGTGAAAGAATACTGTGCACTATAAAGTCCCACTCAAGGCTTTTCAGAGGTAGTGGTGATTCAGTGGTACAATTCTTGCCTTCCATGGGGGATACCCGGGTTGAATTTCCAGCCAATGTACCTCATGTGGAGCCAGTGGTGTCACTAAGGTTGGTGTCACCCAGTGTGGTAACTCATGGTGTCAACCCTCCCAAACCCACACGGTGTGCTGGCCAGCCAGCAACTCCCCACACTGTCCTGTGGCTGCCCCCTGTGGCTCCCCCACCTCCTCCTCGCTCCCACTGGCCAAGGTAGAGACCCTTCTCTCTGCCCAGTGATGAGTGCCATGGCCAGCTGACTGGTGGGTGAGAGGAGGGTGATGAGTTATTGCGCTGGGTGATGGGTGACACCAACCCTAGCGATGCCGCTGCCTTGGTGGCCCCTCCCCTCGCAGCACCAGCCAACCTGCTGCTGCCACGGACCTTGGGGTCATTTTGGTGTCACCTCCTCTGACCGTGTCAGGGAGCGCAACCGTACCTCTCTAGTGATGCCACTGTGTGCAGCCACCACCTGTCTGCCAGGGGAGGCTTGTGTGTTGCTCAAAGATGCTGAGCAGGTTTCAGTGGAGCTTCCAGACTAAGACTAGGAAGAAAGCCCTGGTGATCTACTTCTGAAAACTCACCCAGTGAAAACACTATATGGATCACAATGATCCAATCAACAACAGATCATGGTGCAGGACTGGGCAGTGTTCTGTTCTGTTGTGCATGGGATTGCCATGAGTTGGGGACCAACTCAATGGCAGCTAACAACAACAAGGCTTTTCAAAGCTGGCTGTAGTGGGGGGTGAGTGAGGATAATGCACACTATCACTGTGTTCTGTGTTCTCTTCTCCAGCTGCAGCCAAGGACTTTGGGGTTCTCTGGGCTGATAGCCAGAAAAAGAGGCAATGAATGATTTTTATGATTACTATTAATGACAAAACAAAAAAAACCAAACCCATTGCCATCAAGTCAGTTCCAACTCACAGCGACCCTATAGGGCAGAGTAGAACTGCTTCACAGTGTTTCCAAGGAGCAGCTGCTGGATTCGAACTGCCAACCTTTTGGTTAGCAGCTTGAGCTCTTAACCACTGCTCCACTAGGCTTCATTATTAACATCAGCAATTGGTATTGTTGTAATAAAGAGAGCCCTGCCTGAATCAGGCCAAAGGCTTGCCCAGATAAGCTTTCACCGTTTTCCCAGGGAGGAAGGCCTTACACACATGGAATATTTCTGACTCCTCCGTGATCAAAATTTTGTCAACCGAAAGGAACTGAATAGCCAAGTCACCATGAAAAAAAAAATTCTGATCAATGTTTTTAAGCTTCAAAACACCACTAAATCATAAAGCCTTTCCCCATTAGATTTTCCCTTGGAAAATTATCTTGGATCAAGAAGGATTCAGGGTGAGTGGGACTTTAAATCTGCCCTGCTCAGGGAACTCATATCTTGCCCAACAGCCCCCCATCCTTTGCAGGTCCAGCTTCCGGGGACCATTCAGGGGGGATCTGCAGCAGCAGCTATATTTTCTGTTTTGGTTACTGAGCTGTGACTGTTACCGACCTATGACTCACTCACTGGTTGTGGAGTTACTGTAGCCAACCCACCGGCAAGGGAGCTCCAGGGCTTTAAAGGCCGGGGTGGGGGTGGGAGTGGGGTGAATTGAGGTGGGAAGAAGAGTGAGAAAAAAGAAAGGTACAAAAAATAACAGACTTGATGAGCCCAATATTTCATCATGTAATATTCAAATACTAGACCCTGGCCCAAAATAGCCGCTCACTCACTCTCTTTTCCCTTTATGTTGGCTCCGGGAAACACGAAGTGAGAGTTTGCTGAACGAAGTGCCTCATTCATGACAACCCGGCGAATGCAGGCAAGTTCAGGACTTGATAATCCCTGACAGCCCTCATTAAATCAGGGAGCTGCAGGTGTGAAGGCGGGCTGGGCGGGTGCTGCACCTCCCCACTGTGTCAGTCCCAGGCTGGAGGACTGAAGACTCAGCTCTGCGACTGTCGGCAAATTCTCTGCAAGGGGAGGTCTGGATAGGTCAGCTCTCCAAGTTGATAAGGGAACAGCCCTGCTAGGAAACAGCCCCAATGCAGAAGGAAGACTTAAGGCAGAAATCTCTTTTTATGGCGAGAAGCCAGAGGCTTTTCTCTTATTTTTAAGTGTGTATACAAACGCTTAGATTCTTCAATAAAATTGAGCCCAGATACCCCCAAAACTGGCAAAAAGTGGGGAGATTTTCCTGGTGAGGAGGGTTGGCCCTAAATATCCCAGTCTTGACTCTCATGCTTCTGGATTTACCATCCCCTTGCGAATCAATTGTAATGCCCGTTTCCTGTGTAGCAACTTCAGGAAACAACCCTCATGCCATGTGATCCCACCACTGCCAGCAAGCAAAAGGGAGCAGAGGCTCCCCTGTGGACTTAACCAGGGATTTCCTGACTTGGCCATGGAGAGAGCATCTCTCTGTGGGAGGAGGACCTGCACACAGCCCAGGTTTCCTTGCCCTCAGGGAGCTCTCTCTTTTTGTTCGTCTCAGAGCATCAGGGTTCAGTTTGATTGGGGAAGTGAGTGTACCCCAGGGAATGTTTGCATGACATTGGAATAGATCCATGTGCAGAGGGAATATTAGCTGCCACCTTTGTAGTGTGATTTTAGGAGTGTCTTTAGGAAAATTTGAGGTCAAAAATCTCTCCCATACTGGCTTTTTGTCACTGACCCCTGAAATCCTTCTGCTAAGGATTCTGTTTGTTTAGGTTAGTATCTTGTTAAATTGCAAGTACCACTGAGAATCATAACGCACAGTGCTGTTTCTAATATTACAAGGCACCAAAGAAACAAAAAATGGACCAGTTGTCATCGAGTCGATTCCAACTGACAGCAACCCATGTGTGTCAGAGTAGAACTGTTGTGCTCCATAGAGATTCCAGTGGCTGATTTTTTGGAAGTATATCACCACACATTAACAGTTTGTACACCCAGGGATGCCGTAAGGCACCAAGGGGGGACATAAAGAAATGAAAGAACCCAGCTCCTGCCCCCAGTGACTTCACCAACAAACTCTTGATTGGCAAGGACAGTCACAAAAGATAACTGAAATACAAGGTGACTCTTGACAACCTTTCTGATCCTCAGTTTCGTTATCTGTGTAATGGGGATGATGATAATGATAACAGCACCTAACTCCGTAGGATTGTTAGGAAAATATAAGGAAGTCTGGAAATCTGGCGTGAGCACCTGAAAATTATTCTAGTCAAGTGACAATGTCCTATTGCCCCATTTGCCAGAAGAGGGGATCCAGAGACGTGTGCTCTGTTAGAATCTTCTAGGTGGTTTTGGTTATTGACCTAGTGGAAGAGGTACTCTCCAGGGATTAAGGCCTCAGTACATACCCCTGAAGACTTGGCTTTGTATGATCTCAAAGTCACTCGCTGCAGAGACGAAATATTTCCCACTGGTCTCTTGGTACAACTTGTGTCTATGGGAACATCAGTTTTTCAACTTCAAAATAAACATTTAAGACTATGCTTAGTGAAAATGTTGCTCTTGTTGTTGTTAGCTGCCATTGTGTTGGCCCCCAACTCATGGTGACCCCATGTACAATGTAATGAAATGATGCCTGGTCCTGTGACATCCCCATGATTGGTTGCAGATCAGACCCTTGTGATCCATAGACTTTTCACTGACTGATTTTCAGAAGTAGATCACCAGGCCTTTCTTCTTAGTCCATCCTAGTCTGAGAGCTCCGTTGAAACCTGTTCAACATCATAGCAACATGCAAGCCTCCACTGACAGAAAGGTGGTGTCAGCACATGAGGTGCATTGGCTAGGAAATGAAGAACCTCTGTCTCCTGCATGTAAGGTGAGAATTCTACCACTGGACCACCAATGCTTCCACAGTGAAATACATATTGAATAAATAACTCATTTACCTGGTCACCTAGGCAGCAACCAGTACTTGAGGAATTGGGAACAAATACACAAGAAGTCATTCAAAACAATCCAAACCATTGAAATTCAACCACCATGTCAACACACTTTGCAAGCAGACTGAAAAAAAATGCAAAACTGAAGCTATTTCTAACGGCTTTTGCTAAACAAAATAAACCTAGGGGGGGAAATAAAATCATTCTTCCCAACTACAGTTTTTACGAGGGGAGAAAAATCAAATGCTTTCCTTAAACTCTACAGAGCAAACAAAACCCTTCAAAAGTCCATGAGAATGGCAGGTATTTAGGTAATTAAGTTTGAGTGGACATGTAAGAAATGTTTCTGGACAACTGTGGGGCAACTGGCCAGGACAGCACTGTCGGAATCGTCAGTATTGATGGTATTAGAAACGCAAGCCTGAAGCTACAAACTTGGAAACCAGGGTTTAGAAACTGAATCCATTCTTAACTCTCCCAACAGAATAAAACCGTAATGTTTGCAGAAAGCTGTAGCTCTTGAGGAGTAACAGGCAAAGTATTTTAAATCATTAGCAATTAACCAGAGCCTGCCTTCTCTGTTTTCTTAATTCGCCTTTCTCTGCTCTTGATCTCGCCACACCTTTGCACGAGGTGGAATCAGCCGTAGGTGCTCTTGTTTGTTTTCTCATTTAGTCTGTCTGCTTTGGTTTCTATCTCTCTGTCTTCCTGACTCTGTCTCTTCCAGTCTTTCGTCAAATATCTCTTGAGTAATCTCTACATGTCCTTTATGAGCGATGGCAATAGAGACATGTTCCTGCTCCCAAGAAACTTTAATTCTAGAAGTGGAGATTTGACCTCAAATATCCATAACATAAAGGCAGCAGGTAGTGAATGCTATAAGAGACTAGAACAGTGGTTGGCAAACCATGGTCCATCGGCCAAATTTGGCCCACTATCTGTTTTTATAAATAAAGTTTTATTGAAACATAGTCATGTACATTTTTTACTTATTGTCTATGGCTGCTTTTGCAGAGTTACATAATTGTGACTAAGACTGTAAGACAAAGCCAAAAATATTTACTAACTGGCCCCGGACTAAAGACAAATTTTATAGGAGATGAGAGGCAGGGGGAAGTCCTTCTGACTGTTGTATTTGGGGATATGTCACCAAGGAAGTGTGATTTAAGCTGGGCTTTGGAGGATGAATAGGAGTTCAAGAGGTGGAGATGGGAAGGGAGTTCTAGGTAATATGAACAGCATGAGCAAATATGTGGGGTGACAGGAATTCAAAACATGTTTGGAACGCAGTAAGAGTTCATAGGATGGGTAGTAGACTGGGGCTCAAGGTGAAGTACCTCAGATACCAAGATAGGAGCCTGGACCTCACTTAGAAAGCTCTAGAGTGTCTTGGAGGATTCTGGAGCAGGGGCTAACATAGAATTAACCCATGCAGTGTTAGAGGCACTGCACTGAATACACGGATGAATTATACCCAGTCCTTGCCATCAGGAAACTTACTATGACTCTAATAATGAGAAAAAGACAAGTGTCTCAACAATTATAATACAGGGAAGAATAATGCCTCCTCAGGGGAAACCTAAACCAGGAAAGTGACCAAAGAGCAAATTAAAGTTGATGATCAGTTGGAGGATGGATTATTAATCATGATAATAATGATAGTTAAGATTCACTGAGCCGGTGGTCTGAGTCAGGTCCTGTGCAAAGTGTTTTACAGACCATATCTTATTTAATCTCGTAACAACTCTGTAAGGAGATAACTTGTATTATTCGCAATTGACTGATGAGGAAACGGAGGCCCAGACTGAGCCAGGATTCAAACCCAAGTTAGATATGCCCCAGTCCATGCTTTTCACCATTATGGTGAGAGGGGAGGGAGGGAGACCTATTAAAATGCTTTTGCAAATTTCACATTTTGGAGCTACCACTGTGGTGGCTTGCAAGTTACTATGATGCTGGAAGTTATGCCACTGGTATTTCAAATACCAGAAGGGTCACCTGGGTTTCAGCAAAGCTTCCAAAGACAGACCAGGAAGAAAGGCCTGGTGATCTACTTCCAAAACTTCTTTTACCATTGCCATCGAGTCGATTCCGACTCATAGCAACCCTTTAGGACAGAGTAGAACTTGCCCTATAGGGTTTTCAAGGCTGGAATCTTTACAGAAGCAGACTGCCACATCTTTGTCCCACAGAGCAGCTGGTGGGTTTGCAGTGCTGACATTTCAGTTAGCAGCCAAGTGCTTAACCACTGTGACACCAGGCTTCAAAAATTAGCCAGTAAAAACCCTGTGGATCACAACAGAACATTGTTGGTAATATGTTATAAGATGAACACCGTACGATTGAGCACAGTGGACTCAAACATGCTGGTGATCATGGGAATGGTGCAGGACTGGGCAGTGTTTTGTTCTGCTGTGCATAGGGTTGCCATGAGTTGGAGTCAACTCTATGGCAGCTAACAACAGCAACAAATGTTTTAGAGAGAAACAGGAGGATTTAGGATTCAGAGTTTATAGTTAGTGTTTGAGTCGGTTTCAATTTTTGAAAAAAAAGTAAAAGCTTATGAGGATGTCGGGTATGCCACAATAGTTGCCCTGGGTTCCCACATGTGGATAGTTAAGGAACCCATTTACTGTTGCTCTTGTGGGTGCCCCATGCGCTCCATTTGACACATTGGCTGCACGTCATGGCACTTCCCTGAGAGACTGGCATAGAGTAGAAGCCTGTCCTTCCGGGGGAGAACTCTGAAGAGGTTGTTCTCTGCACTGAGCCAATAGAAGGAGGCCAGGTGTACCCATACTATAATATTTTGTGCTTTACATTTAAAAATGGAGTCTCTGGGTAGCACAAAAGATTAAGCACCACTACTAACCAAAATGTTGGCAGTTCAAACCCATCCAGTGGCGCCTCAGAAAAAAAGTCCTGGTGATCTACTTCTGAAAGGTCGCAATCATGCAAACCCTCTGGAACACAGTTCTGCTGTGACCCACGTGGGAATCGAATTGATGGCAACTGTTTTTTGTTTTCTTTTAACTTTTACATTTAAAAACGCACCATAAAAATACCCAGAGAAATCCCCTGGGATTTAATGATACAACCTAAGGCTCACTGAGGCCGAGGATTGTCAGCATTTTAGACAATGAGAAGGGGTGTCTGGAAGAAGTCCCTCTGACCTTCCCACTGTCTGCCCATGACGCCACACCAGCCACGGCAACAGTGCTGACAAGCCTCCTAGCAACACCCTGAGAGGAAGTGGCGGTACCAAGAGCCGTGGCTGAGAACCGTGGGGGCACTGGGACTGGCACATCAACAGGGATGCATCTCTTGCCTTTGGCACTGGGCAGTGACTCCAGCTGGTGGCAAAATAGATGCTATATAGTCTGAACAGCCATCAAGAAGGTAGCCATCCAGCTGGTTACAGTGGGATCCCCATGGGAAAGATTGGGAGCAGCCCCCAGGGTGCGAGAGAAGCTGGAGTACATTCCACATGGGAACTCAGTAGCCCTTGAGTCCCCCTCCCCTCAAGTTCCGTACATACTACTAGGTCCTAAATGACAAGCTGCAATTACAGAAAGTGCTAAAGTTACCGGTTGCTCTAAACACTCTTCGACAAAGAACACTCGCTGGAAACAAACCCCAGGCGGTTATAAACCTTTTTGCTGTGCAGAAACCATACGGTTTGCATCCAAGAGCATGTTGTCTGTTGGAGGCTGGCTTTTCTTCTTGCAGGCGGGTGCCAGTGGCATGCGTCTCAAATGAGCAGTTGTCTATGGCCCCAGAGTCTGTGGCAGAGGCATATCTAATCAGGTTAAGCAGCCGTTCATCCCAGCTGTCAGCTCACTGAAAATCAGAGCATTATCTGTAACCACATGCATTCGCAAATGTAAGGTTGGTGCTTGGGGCTCCGATTCCCCAACTCCCCCAGGCCTTACTGTGGTGGTCGCCTGTTTTCTCTTTTTCTACATGATGGTATACAACAGTAGCAAAGCTATTTTAGGGATTAAAACAGCTAATTGCAGATTCCCATCATGGCCAGCCACTCGGCACGCAGGCTTGGAGAGCACACTGGTGGTCTTCGCCTGTGGAGACGGGTTTGGCTGGTTTGCCTGTAAAGTCATGTGTCCATACCCAGGCCTCCCTCTGCCCCCTGCACAAAGCTGTTAACTGGAGGCTGTTCCACATGGGCCTCTTGGTTCTGGGCTTGAGGAATTTGGAGGAATTAATGTAGAATAGTGAGTGATGTTTTTTTGGCTGCTGGAATTATAGTGTCCCTGCGTGGCACTAGTGGTTTGTGATTGGCTGCCAACCTATAGGCAGTCCAAGCCCACCTGGTAGAAATCCATGGAAGAAAGGCCCGGTGAACTGCTTCCATAAATGTTACAGCCAAGAAAACCCTACAGAGCACAGCTCTACTCTGTAACACATGGGGTCACCATGCGTTGGAATCAACTTGACAGCAATGGGTTAGAATTACGACTAGCAGGACCGTTAAAATTTGTCTACTCTGCATGCTTGACTTGACAGATGAAGAAACAGGGGCTCAAAAGGAGTCTCATCGCTTGTCAAGGGCAGAGGGCTCCTGACTCCAGGTTTCCTGACTTCCTTTCTGGTGCTTTTCCTTATGAGATGTCTGCACAACACAATCACGTTGTTTAAAAGCTTAAGGGAGGCAGTAAGACAGGCTTGCAGGTCCAGGTTTAAATCCAGGCTCCAACACATATCAGCTGTGTGACCTTGGGCAAGTGACTCACCTTGCTGAGCCATAGTATTTCCATCTGCAAAATGGGGATAATAAGACCTGTCTATCAGGTCGGTTGGAGTCCCTGGGTGTACCAATGATTAAGTGTTTGACTGCTAACTAAAAGGCTGGAGGTTCAGGTCCACCCAGAAGTGCCTTGGAAGAAAGCCCTGGTGGCCTACTTCCAAAAAAATTCAGTTTTGAAAGCCCTATGCTGCACAGTTCTACTTTGACATATATGGGGTCGCCATAAGTTGGAGTCAACTCAATGGCAACTGGTGTATCAGGTTGGTTCTAGTAATTAAATGACTGAATGCTTAGCATAGTGCCTGACATTTACAAGTGGCCCTTTGACAGTTGTGTTACTTACCTTGGGCTACCACAACAAAGTACCATAAACCAGGTGGCTTAAAACAACAGAAACGTATTCTTTCACAGTTCTGGAAGCTAAACACCAAAACCAAAATCATGGTGTTGGCCTCCGAAGCCCCCAGGAGTAGATTCTTCCTTGCCTCTTCGAGCCTCAGGCAGCCTCAGACGTTCCTGGGGCATGGCAACGTCACTCCACTCTCTGCCTCCACCTGCACCTGGCCTTTCTCTGCTGTGTCTGTCTTTGGGTCTCTTCTCCTGTTCTTATAAGGACACCAGTCATGATACACTAGGGCCCACTCTAACGACCTCATCTTAACTTGATTATACCTGCAAAGACTGTATTTCCAAATAAGGTCATATTCTCAGGCACCAGAGAGTAGGACTTCAACATTTTTTCTTTCTTGGAGGAAGGACACAATTCCACTCACAACAGTGGTTGGTGTACCTATTGCTATTGCAGCAATATGCGGCTCCTTTTGCTGAGGAGAGTCTCCAGACTCCCCACCTAGGAGGAGACGCACTGAAGGTTGACCTCCTCCAGCTTCCTCAGTGCGTCCCGTCGTTTCTGGGAGGTGATCTCCACAGGGCCAGGTGGACCTAGCAGTCCTGGGAAAGCTGATGACCCAGACAGACCAGAGAAATTCCGAGGAAAAATACCTGTTATCTTTCCCCCAAGAGATTACATTTCATCAGATGAAAATAAGACCTTTGAATTGTGATCCTCTTTTTTCTCTAGAATGAAATAGACGTGTGAGATAATGCGCTCCACAGCCTTAGCCTCTCCAGAAGAAGCACTTTGTGTATCTCCACCACTAGCTGAGGAGGACAAGCTGTGCAGAGCAGCCTGCCATGGCCAGACAGGGCTCCCCTCCTCCAGGGGAAAGCACTGCTTTCACAGCAAAGAAAAGGACAAGTTCCTGCTGATCCTGGCTGCCGTCCTCTCTCCCGACCTCTGACCCACAGACGGCTTGGTGGGTCTGCGGAGCCTCGAAGGCTGGGGCAGGCGCTGGACATGGGTGAAGACCGCCTGGGTGCTGGCGATGTTGGGAATAACGAGTTCATCCCTCTGCCTGAACAGAAGCCCCATCTCCTAGAACATGTGGGAGAAGCACTTCATGGTCTCATCAGATATTTGAGGAAGATTAAAATTAGGAAGTGCTAAAATGAAAAGAAATGGATGTTAGATGGCAAACCATGAGATGGATTATTTAAAGTCATAGTTAGGAGAAAGCAAATTTGGTCAGGTTAGGGACTTTTCTCCCTTTTTCTCTCACCTATTTTTCTCTCATTTGCTTTTGTCTCTTAAAGAGGGCACTTAGTCCAATGATTATAATAAAAGTATTTGTTTTACTGTAACATTGAAGTCGCTTACTAGTCTTAAATCCCTGCCAGATCCTCATCTATAATTTCTTAGATTTCTAAATGTTCAACAAGAACCATGATGTAGACTTTTATGACTTGAAATTCTCCTTCTAGTGTAGATTCTCAAAGAATATGTTGAGCAAGGGGGTTAAATTTCAAAAATTCCAAACATGTTAGCCAACCAAATTCAACAGCTTGTGTTTAAAAACAAACGACAACAAAATGTATCCCAGTTAGGCAGAGTTCACCTCATGAAGAAAAGCATAGCTCAATACCGAAAAATTAATTGATGGAATTCCCCACATCCATAGACTAAGAAGGAAAAAACTCACATCATCACCTCAATCGATGCAGAAGAGACATTTTTTATAGTTCAACACTTACGCATGATCAGGAAACATGAAACCTCTTTACTAACTGGGAATAGGTAAGCGCTTCTGCAACCTGATAAAGGTCACAGGTCAAAAAGTGACAGTAGACATCATACTTACTGGGGAAACGTTACAGATTAATATCCCCTTTAATACTGGAATAACAAACAGATCCATTAATGCTACTGTAACTTAGCTTTAAGCACCCTTCCCTCAAAAACTCCACAGTGGAACAAGACAGCAACAATAAAATGTATAAAGATCAGAACAGACGAAATCGCTGCCCTTACCTGCAAATAAGAAAAAAAAGTCAAAAAGAACCAGAGGCAGCAAATACAGAATGGAGGAGTATGTTTTAGCAAGTTTTCTAGATACAAGTTTAACTTACAAAAAAAACCAATCAGCAATTTTCTTTAAAGGTTGGTAATTAAAAAAACAAAAAAACAAAAAACCAGATCTGTTGCCACTGAATTGATTCCGACTCACAGCAACCCTGTAAGACGAGTAGAACTGCCCCATAGGGATTCCAAGGAGCAGCTGGTAGATTCAAACTGCTGACCTTTTTTTTTTTTAATTGTACTTTAGGTGAAGGTTTACAGAACAAATATTTTCTCATTAAACAGTTAGTACACATATTGTTTTACGACATTGGTTAACAACCCCACGACATGTCAACACACTCCCTTCTCAGCCTTGGAGGACCTTTAATTATTATTTTTTTTTTGGTGAAAATATACATAGCCAAAGATACACCATTTCAAAAATTTCTACATGCACAGTTCAGTGACGTCGATTATGTTCTACCAGTTGTGCTGCTATTCTCGCTTTAGATGAAGTTTTACAGAACAAAATAGTTTCTCATTAAACAGTACACATATTGCCCTATGACAATGGTTAAGAACCCCAGTACGTGTCAACACTGTCCTTACTCAACCTTGGGTTCCCTATCACCAGCTTTCCTGCCCCTTCCTGCCTTCTAGTCCTTGTCCCTGGACTGCTGTGTCTCATTAGTCCTGTTTTGTTTTATGGGGCTGTCCAATCCCCAGCTGAACACTGAACCTCGGGAGTGACTTCAGCACTGAGCTAAAAGGGTGTCCGGGGGCCATACTCTTGGGGTTTTTCCAGTCTGTCAGGCCAGCAAATCTGGTCTTTTTGTGTGTGTTAGAATTTTGTTCTACATCCTTCTCCGGCCCTGTCCAGGACCCTCTGTTGTGATCCCGGTCAGAGCAGTCAGTGGTGGTAGCCAGGCACCATCTAAGCTGTACTGGACTCAGTCTGGTGGAGGCTTTGGTAGCTGTGGTACATTACAAACTGCTGACCTTTTGGTTAGCAGCCGAGCTCCTAACCACTGTGCCACCAGGGATCCAAAAGATTGGTAACAGATGACTAAAAATATAATAGAGAATAAAATATTGTTGTTAATGACAACAAAAACTACTAGTGTCTAGGATTTAATTTAAAGAAATACGTAAGACTGCCATGGAAAAAAGTTAAAGTTTTTCTAAGGAATACCAAAAAAAAAACTCTAAGTAACTAGAAAAGATACTCCAGACACCTAAGTGGGATGACATAATATTATAAGAATGAAGTATCTTCCCCCAAACATCTACAATTCAGTGACATCCCGATATTAAAAATCTATTGCATTTTCTTTTAGAAACAGAATAAATGTATTCCAAAATTCCTATGGAAACATAGAAACCCACAAATAATTATGTCAACAAAACATGAACAAAGAGTTTTGCCTCCCCAACTATTAATGCGTTTTACAAAGGAACCCCAATGGGCAAAGGATGTGAACAGATAATTTACAGAGAAGGGAGACCCAAATGCCTAAACAAGCAAATGGGAGAGATGCTCCAATTCATTAGAGCTCAGATCATCGTAATGCAAATGCAATGCAAATCAAATCAACGATAATATATCACTTTATATACTTGGCTGTTATTGTTGTTAGTTGCTGTCGAGTAGGCTCCAACTCATGGTGACCTATTGGAAAGTCAAGAATGGATAGTTGGATAATGCCAAGGTTGCACGGATTTGGGGAAATAGGAGACTCGTGCATCACTGGTGGATGTGCGTACAGGGGCACTTGTGCTGAAAAGCAGCCTGGCAGCCCTCAGTCAAATTAACTGTGTTAAAGCCCATGGAGAACATTGGTTCAGTAGTAGAATTCCTGCCTTCCCTGCAGAACACCCTGGTTCGATTCCCCATAAATGCACCTCATGCGCAGTCACCACCCATCTGTCATTGGAGGCTTGTGTGTCGCTATGATGCTGAGCAGGTTTCAGCAGAACTTCCAGACTAAGATCAACTAGGAAGAAAGGCCTGGTTATCTACTTCTGAAAATAAGCCAATGAAAACCCTATGGATCATAAGGGTTGCCTAGGCAGCATTTTTTTCTTTTGCGCTTGGGTTTGCCATGAGTCAGGAGTCAGTTTGATGGCAGCTAATAACAGCAACAATATCCCACATCCCCACAATCCCACTCCTGCATGTGTAGCCCAGTGAATTTATCATCCAGATCCATAAGGGAATATGTATAAGCATGTTCATCACGGATTGTCTGAGGAAGCAGGAGGCGGATAAGTAAAACAGGGTGAATGCACGCTATGGAATATATTGTAGCAGAGAAGCAGGGAGCAACGTGGAGATATCTTTGAAACATGGTGCTTAGTGTGGAAAAAAACTAAGAAACAGATGAGGTTGATAGGACAACATCGTTTACGTAAATACGTATTTACACACTTAAATACCATATGCTTTTACAAGTACATATACAAATTCAAGGAGACCTCTGAAACACGTTAGAGCGGTTGCCTGTGGGGAGAGAGGAACAGGAGCAGGAAATGGGAGTAAAAGGAAATCAACCAAACAAGCACCAGGCATTGCAGGGCTTGACGGAGGACAGGTGCTGTGAACTGAGTGTAGCGTGATGCTCTGCACCTGTGGTCCATACAAAGGTAAGCGAGGAAGAATTCATGGTGGAGCAAAGAAACCTCTATGGGAGGTGTCTGTTTTGGGATTGCACGAAGCAAATTTGGAGTGATTTATTCTCCTAAAGAGATTTTGGTGTGTCTACTGGGATTTGACACGTTAGATTGGAGCGACATTGGCCGTGGTTAATTACGTCTCCAGCATCCTGCCTGTTTCCATTATGGCCTCAGTTGTGTCATCTGTAAAATGGGAATAAAAATGCCTACCCCTTGAGGTTGTTATGAAGATGAAGTAAGGCAGTGCTAGTAACGATCTTAACACAGAGTTGTGCAAAGATCTATGTACAGGGCACACAGAAGTTACCATAATAATAACAATAATGTTCCATAAGGACACCGAGGCTTTGGGAAATAAAGTGACCCATCCAAGGTTACACAGCTAGTAAATGGCAGAATTGGGTCTGGAGCCAGGTTTTTCTCCCTCTGGAGCTCTTGCCATCAGCAGCTTTTGGCACTTGCCGTGGGTGCCACTGCAACCTCAGACGCCCAGCGTCCAGGAATTTTGTTTTTGTGGAAAACGAAGACGCGGGACCTGTTGCAAATCCTGAAGCCCTTATGATTCTAGCTGTGTAAAAGCCATCTCAGCTCGGGAGGCAGCATCTTGAGTTAGTTTCAGAAGAGTGAATTTCCAGTTTGGAGACAATGGTAGAGACCTTGAAGAAGAAGTGAGTCTTTAATGAGGATATTCATTTGAAAAAATGATTTGACTAGAAGTAGAAAAAGCAGGGAGCTGTGAAGAGGGGAAAGAAACAAAGCAAAGATTTGGGCAATGAGTTTGTCTAGAGGGGACCTGGGAGATGAGCTGGAGGAAGGCACTTAAGCCCAGGACTTCCCAGGCATTGGAGTCTCTGGGGAGTGCAAACAGTTAACGTGCTGGACTGCTAACGAAAAGGTTGGAGGTTCAAGTCCACCCAGAGGCACCTCGGAAGAAAGGTCTGGCGATCTACTTCCAAAACATCAGCGATTGAAAACTCTGTGTAACACAGTTCTACTCTGACATACAGGAGGTCTCTCTGAGTTGGTGTCTACTTGACAGCAACTGGTTACTGGTCAGTGACCCCTCACTCCCTAGAGGTTGTCACCTCAGACCCTGGAGAGCCATCAGAATGCTCTACCTGCTTTGTGCTGCTCAGATTTTACCAATCACCACGTTGAACTGTCAACATTTTCCACATTAAGAACAAATCAAGAGATTTTTCACTAAGCATGAGTTAGTGGACGGGAATGAGAGCAAATCAAATTCATGCAAAAATAAAGGAAATTAACTTTTAAAAAGCTCAACCAAACACCCTGTAATTTTCAGTGATTTCCTTTCAGGGAAGCTGTGACCACTGTCACTATAAACAAAACAGAGAATAAATAAATAAAACAGGAAAGAAGTTTGTGTTTTTTTTCTCTTTGCCTCCCCGATGGATGGTTTATAGAATCCTCGGGATAAAAGTCAGCCTATAACTAATGGTTCCCAGATGGTGCCTGCCTCTGCCCCTGCCTCAGCATTTCCCTGCATGCCTCTGTCCCTGGCCTGCCAGACACACGGACAGTGACAGGCCAGACCCTCGCCCCCTTGCTTGTGACTGCAGGCAGACCAAGAGGAGCAGCAGAAGGTGGGGGCCGTTGGTGAGTGGGGTTAAGCTGAAACCAGTTACCACAGAGTGAACTACAACTCATGACGATCTCGTGTATGTCAGAGTAGAACTGTGCTCCATAGGATTTTTAGTGGCTGATTTTTTGGAAGTTAATCACCTGACCTTTCTTCCGAGGGGCTCCAACCTTTCGATTAGCAGCCGAGAACATTAACTGGTTGCACCACCCAGGGACTCCAGTGGGAGGGGCAGTCGGCCACAAAACCCACTTGTTGTTGCCATTGAGTCAATTCCGACTCATGGAGACCCCATGTGTGTGGAGTAGAACTGTTGCATAGAATTTTCATGGCTGTGACCGTTCAAAAGCAGATTGCCAGGCCATTCTCCTAAGATGTTTCTGGGTGAGTTCAAACCGCTAACCTTTTGGCTAGTAGTCAAGCACTTAACTGTTTGCACCACCCAGGGACTCCCAAAACCCATTTACCACCATGGAAATGATGAGCTGCCCCCAGCCAACACCTAAGCCCTCCCTTCAGATTGTGGCCAGGGCTCCTAGCAGCTGGCGCTCTAGGGGGCCACTGAGGAGCTGTGAACCTCCTTCCTCTCAGAATCACCTTCCTCAACTGTGCTCTTTGCCAGAATGTCTGCCTCTCCTAATGCAGGAGAAGGACTTTGCGCTTCTACAGCCCCAGCAGTATTGTGGCACCTGGATCAGTGTTATAAGCAGCTTCAAATCCTTCCTGAAATGAGGCGGGGTGTTCTTCATACTTCAAGTAACCCTATCATATCATCTTTGCCCATGTCAAGACTGAGGCGGGGGTCTTCATGGATTGCCATTGGTGGGCATTGCTATTCCATCTACTGGGAGTCTCTCCACTCCATGCTGTCACTCCCAGCACCTCTTGTCTGCTTCCTTAAACCTCAGGAAGCGATGCTGGTGTAGCATGTGACTCCAGGGTGGTCACTTGGGCAGCATCTCCTCTACTTCTCCCCCTCCTCTGTGTCCTTTGCACGCTTCCTGCACCCATATCCCGGGAATGAAGCTTGGAATGCTGCATGGGTAGGTCCTCTCCTGATTCCTCAACTCCTGGGACTTAGTAGAAACAGGGGTTGGACGTGTACCCAGATTCTGAATCTTCATCCTCCCCATCTTAGCTTCTTTACTGACTATAGGGATTCAGATACATCTATGCAGACAACTCTTTGTACATGAGAAGACATAAGCCTTTCTCTACCAAGAACTTGAAAATAACTTTTGAGTTGTTGAATATCTCTTGCAAAACAAATATCTTGATGAGTTGGGACAAATGAATCAGAAACAGATGAATAAAGTTTCTCTGCAAGACAGAGAATTTCAACCCAGAGGGAAAGTGTGGGTTGGGTGCAAAAAAGCATTTGGGGTTTACATGAGCCCAAAATATAAGGAAAGGGGCTTGAGCCATTTGATGGATCAAACCAGCTAATCTGGGAGCATCCAGCCCAGCATCAACTGAGACGTCTGTGCGGCACTTCCAAGGTTATCAAGAACATGGAGTTGCTATCAAGTTTCTCAAATACGGCTTCTGAAAATAAGCTGCTCTAATTGACAGTATACCTTCCCCTAACTACTCCCCTGGAGCACATGGCCCCATGGAAGATGGGAATTATTTTGTAAATAACCATTTGCTGGGTTTGGCATCCATTCTGCAACAGTTAGATCTGTGGAAAGTCGGCCTGATTGGCGGGGTGGGAGTGTGCAGGGCAGGCGGGGCGGACACATCAGTGGTTTCTAGAAGAATGTGAAAATACTATATTTTGTGACAAAGTTGCTCCAGGGCAAGCAGATTGCTCACAAATCGATTACAGATTTCTCTAAAATATGTAGGGACTTCCATGCAGAAGGAAGGGAGGTTGTGGCCCAAATGCATTTGGGGTTTTGCTGAGCTTAAAACGTGGGGTCGCAGTTGGAGAGGATGACTGGTCCCAGCAGTGGCCCCGGTCCATCCGCATATGCCGCTGCACACCTGTGACTGTGCTGATCACACATTTGCAGGGTGGGTTTGCAAGATGATCAAGAGGACTGTGGCCTCCTGGGCTCTCCGGTCTGCACTTCGGGGTTAGTCTATCCTAAAGCCGTCGCGAGTCTGTGATAGCCTCTACCAGGACCATGCAGCTATCTTTGTTGTTCAGAGGAGAAGCCTGCTGTCCAGCGTGGCACATGGCATATTGAAAGCGACACCAAAATGGAAAATGTTTAGGGATCACTCAGAGTCTGTCCTGAATTTAATATTTTACTGAGTTTTTAGACACTCCATCGCAGGCCCAATGTGGTCCTTCCTAGAAAATCAAAAGCCTTCATTAATTAATTAATTCTTACCACATCTAAAATGGACCTTCTTGTTCTGGTTACTGCCTCGGTTTTCCTCCTTTCAGCCAGTGACGGTGTCATCTAGCTGATCTGGAAACCTCAGATTCCTCCTCGATTGCTCCCTCTCGCTGACTTCCCAGCTCTAGTCCATCAGGAAGCCCTGGAAGTGTAATTCCCAGGCCCCAAATATGCCTTGAATCCATACACTGCCACTGCCCCCGTTCAGGCCTCCAGCATCTTCTGTCTGGACAACTTCAGTTGGCCAAACAAGCTGGCTTCCACCATCTCCATTTCCTACTGCCAGTCCATTTTCTGTACAGCTGCCCCATGGACCATTTTTCTTCTCAAAATGTTATTCAGTTCATGTCATATCTCGACTTAAAATTGTTTACTGGCTTCCCATTGTACTTAGAACTAAATTCAAAGTTTTCACCATTGCCTTCAAGACTGTGTGATCACCATCGCCTTCAACCCCTGCTTAACTTCAACTACATCATCATTTTCCCCTCTTCACCGCATCCCATCTTCCCTGGGATTCAGTGACCCACCTTTCTCGACACCCTCGCCCATGTCAAGCCCTTCACACATACACACACATTCACATACACACCACGGAACTCTCTCTCTGCAGCTCTTCACATCACTGGCTCCTTCTCACACATTAGGTCTCAGCTTCTATGCCTGCTCCTGTTTGTTCATGGAAACCCTGGTGGCATAGTGGTTAAGTGCTATAGTTGCTAACTAAGAAGTTGGCAGTTCAAATCCACCAGGCGCTTCTTGGAAACTGTATAGGGCAGTTCTACTCTGTCCTATAGGCTTGCTATGAGTCGGAATTGACTTGATGGCAATGAGATTATTTGTTCACAGACAGTAATAATGATCCCAAAGCCCCAAGAACTTAATGTAAATTGGCCATTGATGGGAGTCAAAAATAAGAAAGTATTCTGGCTGTTAATTTTAATTTCTCTTCAGTCTTTGACCCTTGTTAGCTCTAGGATGCACGCATGTATATGCATGTAACACACATACGGGTGTGCATGCAGGCACACAGACACATGCACCCAAGCACACTGACACCCATTCTTCCGGCCCTGGCCAGGAACGCACTGCTGAGGAGGGGATGATGGAGGCAAGGCTGAGGCTCAAGGACAAATCCTCATAACAAAACACTGACGGTAACCCTGGACTGGACCCATCCAGGAAACACTGCTGTGGAGGCCTGTGAGGAAGATCCTCTCTCCTCTTTCCTGGTGGTGGAAGATAAGGATCTGGGCTGTCTGAAGGCTCAACGGCAAGTGAGCTGGTCAGAGTGAGCGTTCCATGGGACCCCCCTGGAGACTTATTTGATGGTCCATCCCCCTCCAGGGATACAGGATAAAAAACCCATTGTCGTCCAGTCTGACTCATAGTGACCCTATAGGACAGAGTAGAACTGGACCATAGGGTTTCCAAGGAGCGCCTGGTGGATTCGAACTGCTGACCTTTTGATTAGCAGCTGAACTCTTAATTACTACGCCACTAGGAGACAGGATAGTGATGTCTAATCCAGATTGACCCTCTGGAGCATGGAAGGGAGAAAGAGAGTGTGGGAGGAAGGCCTGATTTAGCACAGACAAGGGGAGGGGGCACCCCTTAAGGCATTTAATTCTTTTCTTCTGAAACTTACCCCATTGCAAAACAGTACATGCTCTCTTGGAAACTTGCACATTACTGAAAATTAAGATCTAGGGTGAACAAATCTCCTGGAGTTCCCTTATCCAAAGACAACTTTTGCTATTATTTTGATGCATTTCTTCCTGTCTTTCCTCTCTGCAGTTTTTCCCCTTTTTATTTTTTTTTTGACATTACATAGCAGCCATTTTACTGTAATACTACTTTCGGTCCTGCTTTTTCAATTTACTGTTATAACTTAAGTATTTTTTAGGGTATTATTTAGTCACCAAGAATATCATTATTTAAACGATGGGTTCAGTTTATCTTTCCCCTATGAATTGGAATTTATGTTATCTTGAATAGTTAATTATACGTAAGTGATTAACTTTTTTTTTTTTTTCCACATAAAAGATTAGGATGACTTTCTCAGGATACATTGAATGGGCCACTCATTTTAATCTGTGACTTCACCTTTAGTTCATTGTGGTCAGTAGTCATTTTTATGTCTCTTTACTTTCTCTCTTGATATTCTTTTTTTCCTCTTAGATTCTTTATAAAGTAAATTTCAAAGGTTTGCAGAAAGTCTTACCAATCTGTAAGTGTGTGACAGACACTGGTAACTGCTCACCAAAATCCTTTCTCCCCTTCTGCCTGAACATACAGTTAGACTCCATTTCCCAGCTTCCCTTGCAGTTAAATATATCATGTGATTGAGTTTTAGCCAACGGAATGTGAGAGGAAGTGAGGTGTACCACTTCCTGGACCAGCCATAAAGTCTCCAGTGTAAGCTCCTCCATATTTTTCTCCTTCCATCAACTAGATGCATAACACCCTAGAAGATGATAGAGCCACAAGACAAAAGGAGCCTGGATCCCTGAATGACATGGTAGGGAATCACCCTGCCTTTCTGAACAGCTGTCCAGATCTATTATGTGAGCAAGAAAGAAAAAAACTTAATATTTTTTTGTTGAGACATTATCCCATAAAAAACCAAACCTATTGTCGTTGAATTGAGTCTGACTTATGGAGACCCGATAGGACAGGAGGAAACCCTGGTGGCGTAGTGGTTAAGTGCTATGGCTGCTAACCAAAAGGTCAGCAGTTCAAATCCACCAGGCGCTCCTTGGAAACTCTATGGGACAGTTCTACGCTGTCCTACAGGGTCACTATGAATCACAATCAACTCAACGGCAACAGGCTTGGTTTTTTGGTTACAGGACAGGGTAGAACTGCCCTTAGGGTTTCCAAGGCTGTAATCTTTAGGGAAGCAGATTGCTACATTTTTCTCCCATGGAGCAGCTGGTGGGTTCAAACCACTGACCTTTCAGTTAGCAGCTGAGCGCTTAACTACTGAACCACCAGGGCTCCTTTGAAACATTATAGTTTAGGTCTATTTGTTACAACAGACTAGCCCACCCTGACAAATAAAATGTGCAAATAAAGGCTCGCTAACATTAATATCTAACTTTTAATGGCTCTGAGCTCTAAGGGTAAGAACTCATCCTCCTCACCCAGGCATATCTGAGGGTCGTGGGTTCATGTGCACCCAGGAGTAGTTCTGCTCATGCTCATCCACCTGCCTCACTAAAGAATCTTATTTGCTTCTCCAAGGTGAATAAAGTACAACTGTTATCAACCACCCAGGGGTATAGCCTTGGAGTAGACAGGAAACTGCTTTGAACTCCTCAGAGATAGGTACTATTGGAAACTCACCTGGCCAAGGGGCTTGGGCACCTCCCTTGAGATGTCTCTGGGGAGGGGTTCCCTGGACCAAAGTAAGACCCAAGGCTAGAGGATGGAGCTGGAACAGATGTGAGTGGCAGCATCAGCATCCAAAGCAAGGGTAAGGATAACCAAACAGATAGTCCTCCTGAAGTCTCATTCCAAGAGGCAGAGTGGTGAGAGGCAGTGAGCAGATCCAGACAGCAGGTGGAGGGGAGAAGGATGAAGCAGAGGTGGGAGGCGCATCTGGAGAGGTCCAGGAGCTCCAGAGTAGGGCCTGTGACCTCCGTCATGGGAGGTAAGGGGTCTCCCAAGGGTGCCAAATCTGTTTAAACATGTGCTAAAAAATTATTAGGTGCTATTTCCTGAACTGCCTAATTTTAAAGCTCACATCAAGGACTAGGCAATAAAAACATCTTTTCATATTCCACAGATGATGAAAGCTTCCTCATTGCCAATGTTTCTGCTAAGTAGCCTCTTCCTCTGGAATGGTCCTACTTGTATAGTTTCACAGTCTGCCTCTGACACAAGGGGAGATACAGTGTAGTGGTCACATCCCAGCTCCAGTGGTTGAGCTAGTTAAGGGCAAGTTCCTTCCCTCTCTGTTACTTAGTTTCCTCCTCTGTAAAATGGGGACAATACTGGAACCTGTCTCACGGGTATTGGGAGGATTAAATGAATGAAAGCATGAAAAGTCATATAACCACCTAGAAGATAGCTATTATTATAAGAAACAGTGTTTTTCTGGCTGAATTCTACAGCTTCACACAGACTATGACCTTATATTTACCAGAATCTTGAGCCAAGTAAAATAGCCATCTAATTTGGAGGGCACTTTATGTTTTGTTTTTGTTCCAGTTCAGGTTTTTATTTTTATTTTTTTTAAAATTCATACAAGTTCAATTACTTTTTTCAAACTAGGTTTGCTGGGCTTTTGGAAAATCTTTGGTTTGGTTAGTGGCAAAATTTGAAAAGTAGCATTTGGATTTGGTTTGGCTTCTAATCGAAGAGAGCAGCTTGGACTGGCTTGGGGTTCACAGTTTGGGTCGACTGGTTTGGGGTTCACAGTTTGGGTCGGGTCACAGCCTGACCATGGGATTCTGATTCTCCTTCTCTGCTACTCACAAGGCCGTGCAGAGCAGGGGGACCAGCAAGCCCCAGAGGTCAGTGCAAGTTGCTGGGTCTTAGGTTCTGCATCAAAAAGTTATTTGAAAGAGAAAAGGTCAGAGGTAAGAAAGTGAAGGTGGGGGAGGAAGAGAAGATTACTGAAGGCCTTGCAAGGCATTGCAAGGACTTTGTCTTTTACTCTAAGAGAACAGAAGACTTTTGAGCCCTGGAAATGGCATGATCTGCTTTAATTATATTTATCGTGGTAAACATGTGCATATATATGTGTGTATTTTGCACATATATATTGCTGAAAGCAGGGAATACCAGAAAGGTGTTTATCTGTGTTTTATTGACTATGCAAAGGCATTCATCTGTGTGGATCATAACGAATTATGGAAAACATTGCAAAGTATGGGAATTCCAGAACACTTCATTGTGCCCATGTAGAACCTGTACATAGGCCAAGAGGCAGTCATTCAAAGAGAGCAAGGGGATACTGTGTGGTTTAAAATCAGGAGAGGTGTGTGTCAGGGTTGTGTTCTTTCACCATACTTATTCAATCTGTATGCTGAGCAAATAATCCGAGAAGTTGGGCTATATGAAGAAGAACAGGGCATCAGAATTGGAGGAAGACTCATTAACAACCTGCATTATGCAGCTGATACAGTCTTGCTTGCTGAAAATGAAGGGGAATTGAAGCACTTATTGATGAAGACCAAAGACTACAGCCTTCAATATGTATTACACCTCAGCATAAAGAAAATAAAAATCTTCACAACTGGACCAATAAGCAACATTAGGATGAACAGAGAAAAGACTGAAGTGGTCAAGGATTTCATTTTCCTTGGATCCATAATCATCGCACATGGAAGCAGCAGTCAAGAAATCAAACAACACATTGCATTGCACAAATCTGCTGCAAAAGGCCTCTTTAAAGTGTTAAAAAGCTAAGACGTCACCTTGAAGACTAAGGTGAGCCTGACCCAAGCCATGGTGTTTCCAGTCACGTCAAATGCATGTGAAAGCTGGATGATGAATAAAGAAGACCGAAGAAGGATTGACGCCTTCAAATTGTGGTGTTGGCAAAGAATATTGACTATACCATGGACTGCCAAAAGAACGAACAAATCTGTCTTGGAAGAAGTACAGGCAGAATGCTCCTTAGAAGGGAGGATGGCGAGACTTCATCTCATGTACTTTGGACACGTTATCAGTAGAGAGCAGTCCCTGGAGAAGGACATCATGCTTAGTAAAGTAGTTGTTGTTGTTAGGAGCCTTCCGGTCGGTTCTGACCCCATGTACAGCAGACCCCAGGTGCAACACAGTGACCCCATGTACAAAGGAACGAAACACTGCTTGGTCCTGCCATAAAGAGAAATGCCTTACTTTTTAAAAAGAAATTTCTGGCTGTTGTGTTGAGAATGGACTGGGGTTGGGAAGGGTGGCTGATGAGCAAGGAAATAAGCAGGGAGACCAGGTAGAAACTACAGAGTAGTCTAGGAGAGAGAGGATTGTGGCTAGGACAAGGGTGGAGATGATAAGAAGTGATGGAATTCTGGATGCATTTTGAAGGTAGCGCCATTAGGGGCATATGGATGTGGGGCATAAGAGAAAAAGAGGAGGCAATTGATCGTGCTAAGATTTTTTTTTTTTTTAATTGTGCTTTAGGTGAAAGTTTACAGTGCAAATGAGTTTCTCATTCAAAAATTTATGCACAAATTATTGTGTGGCATTGGTTGCAATCCCCAAATTGTATCAGCACTCTCCCCCTTTCCCTTTTCACCCCAGGTTCCCAGTTGCCATTCATCCAGTTTTCCTGTCCCTTCCTGCCTTCTTGTCTTTGCTTTTGGGCAGGTGTTGCCCATTTGGTCTCATATACTTGATTGAACTAAGAAGCACGTTCCTCACGTGTGTTACTGTTTGTGTTATAGGCCTGTCTAATCTTTGGCTGAAAGGTGAACTTCAGAAGCAGCTTCAGTTCTGAGTTAGCAGGGTGTCCAGGGGCCGTAGTCTTGGGGGTTCCTCCAGTCTCTGTCAAACCAGTAAGTCTGGTCTTCATTTGTGTGTGTGAATTTGAATTTTGTTCTACATTTTCCTCATGCTCTGTCTGGGACCTTCTGCTGTGATCCCTGTCAGAGTGGTTGTGGGCTCCAAGATTTTTGACCTAAGAGTGTGTTAGCTCTAAGTGTCAGCCAAGAGCTCCTGTGATCATTCTGTGGAGAAGACATGCCTGACAGAGAAGCCAACATAGAGGAAAGAGAATCAAGAAAAGGGAACGCGATGGGCCCCTGATGTCATCATTTTAATAGCTGCATCTAAAGCTCTCCCCTGTTGACTTTTCATTGATGTGAGCTGGAAAAGAATCCATGTGCATTTCAGAGGCGATAAACCAGAGTGACAGATGTTGACCTCAAACTCTCTTCAGACTGCAGCTTCCCTTGAACCCAGATGGGTATTTTCTTTTTTTTAACTGGGTCAGCTTGGTCTCATGTGGCTGCCTTGTCCCTTGGGCTGTATTCTTCCAGGGGCCTCCTCATTCCGTCAGTCACATGTACTTCTGATGACTCTCCCCACAAGCTCCCCAGACACAGCCTGATGAGTCCAAATTCCACCTTAAGCTTCCCCTGCTTGTCTTAATCAAGGTAAATAGAGGTCATGGTAGATTAAAATATCATGAACCTAGAGCTTGTGCTATCAGTTTATGAGATGAATCTAAATCAACCACTTTATATTAAGATAAACAATGAGAAAGCACATTAGGAACCATGAAGCTCTCTGCAGATGCAACAGCCTGATTTCCCACATCACCTGCTTGCCCACGTTTCCCATTTCCTGGCAGCCCTTACCTGGGGAGGGGCTGGGGGATCTGTGGCCCACTCCTACCTTTGATCAGGCTGAATTACCCACTAGCCAAAATCATGTTTTTGTTAACTACTTATGAAGTTGATGATAATAATTCACATTGCCTTTAAGGTTTTTTTTTTCTTTTAATTCTAGTTTGCTGAGCCCTGGTTGCACAATGGTTAGAGCTGGGCTGCTAACCAAAAGGTCAGCAGTTGGAATCCACTAGCCACTCCTTGGAAACCCAGGGGGGCAGTTCTACTCTGTCCTACAGGGTCACTATGAGTGGGAACGACTCAACAGCAGGTAACAGCAACAGTTTGCTGAGGCTTTCTAAAGCCAATCTCTAAGGTTGGCTTGTGGGAGGGGGTGGAGGTGGAGGGGAGTGAGAGAGAAAGAGAGAGAGAGGGAGGTAGAGACTCAACTTGGGACACACTGGAGCAGTACTCTGAGTACCTTTGAGACAGTAGTGGGTGAGTGGGTATTTTTTTACTCTAAAATGGTGAAGTCAGTCTCCCCGGGTATGTTACTATTACAATTTTCAGTTTAAAAGTTAAAACAAAATTTAAAAAAATTTTTTTAATTGTACTTTAGATGAAGTTTTACAGAACAAACAGTTTCTCATTAAACAGTTAGTACACATATTGTTTTATGACAATGGTTAACAACCCCCTGACATGTCAACACTGTCCCTTCTCAACATTGTGTTCCCTATTGCCAGCTTTCCTGTCCCCTCCTGCCTTCTAGTCCTTGTCCCTGGACTGTTGTGCTCCATTAGTCTCATTTTGTTTTATGGGGCTGTCTAATCTTTGGCTGAAGGATGAACCTCGGGAGTGACTTCATTACTGAGCTAAAGGGTGTCCAGGGGCCACACTCTCAGAGTTTCTCCAGTCTCTCTACATAAGCAGGCAATATCATTTTAAAAGTAGATATTGTCTGCTTATGTACAACCAAATACCTCGTGGGATTTGGTTCCTTGGTTTGGAGGTTTAGGGTCATGGTTTCATGGGACATCTCGGTTAATTGGCCTCGTAAAGTGTTTAGTGCCTCTGTTCTACCTCCTAGGTCATTGCATAACGCCTGAAGTCTTAAGAGCTTGCAAGTGGCCGTTCAAGGCATGACAATTGGTCTCTATTCACCTGGAGCAGCAGAGGAAGGAGAGCCAGGAATAGCAGGAGGAGGATATGGAATATATGGCTAATTGCCTCCATGAACAACCTCCGCCTTTGCCATGAGACCAGAAGAACTGGATGGTGCCCAGCTACTATTACTGAACATTTTGATCAAAGATTCTACAGAAGAATCCTGATCAAAAAGGTGAAAATGCAGAACAGAATTTCAATTTCTCATGGACTCCATGGACTTTCTGGAGCCAAGGAGGCTGCATGAACCCCTGAAACTATTGCCTGGAGAAAATCTTTAAAAAGTAAACCAAAAATATCCACTAAATTCATCTTAAACCCGAACAATAGTCTAGCTTAACTAGTGAAGAATGTCTACCTTGAGTATTATGCTCTTTTAAGAACTATTTATATGGGATCAAAGCGACAACAGCAACTTGAAAGTGTTGCATAGGAACCTTAGAGAGGACAGTGAGTTTACGTTAATGGGGGAGGAACAACTCAGAAAAGGAGGGTGAGAATGGTTGCACAGCTCGAAGAATGTAATCAATGTCACTGATTTGTACATGTAGAAACGGTTGAATTGGTGTATGTTTTGCTCTGTGTATTCTCAACAACAAAATAAAAATTTTTTAAAAAGTATACATTGCATCTTGAGGCTCAAAGAATTGATGAAAAGTTAAACAATCACAGAAGTTGTGAAGAGATACCATCCTGTTCACAAGCAGTGTCATCATTTCTTCCCAAATACCTACTTCCTGCAGCAGAACACAAAGAAATAATTTTTAGCATATGATGAAAATTGTTCATAACACCCTCTCATCCTCGTGGTTGAAAATAAGCCCCTTGCCCTCACGGAATATATGAATGGTTAAAATACTGGTTTTTAAAAACGAAGGCTTCAAAAGAAGAGTGATTCGGGTTTTTTATATTTTCAAAAATCAGCAAATCGGCACACACCTCCACATCCCCGAACTTGAACTCCAAATGTACGCTCACGGGAGACAGGGCTGACAGCCTGGGGACTTGAAGGCCCCCGTTAGCAGTCATCCACGCCCATTACCCTGTCTCTCTGGATTTCCTTTTGTGCCACTGTTCCAACACCCTTCGCAAAGAGAACCAGCAGACAGATTCTGAAATTTGTATGCAGATCCTTCTTAATAGCAAAAATGCTTCAAGATGTGGCTGGGAGGGCTGCGTGGTTGACTTCTGAGGCTTTAAAGAACCTTCCCGGTCTCAGCCTCATTTCTCACAGTGGAGTGGGACCCACAGTCGCCTCCCCCCGCTCCCCACCCCACAGCAGTGGCCCTCTTCGTCCCCTCTGCAGGAAGGGTTTCCCAGAAGGAACTGTGTGGCCCAGGAGAGCCATGTTTTTTGGAGGTCAAGGTTCAGAGAGGCAGGGGTGGGGCAGTGAGGGCAGCAGAGGGCGACGAGGGCAGAGTGTGGACATAGGGGGCTCGCAAGCCTGTTCAGCGACTCCACCATGGCTTTAGCCCATCCAATGGCCAAGGAGGGACGTGGGGTAGGGGGACTTGTACCCACGGGCTCACTCTGCCCCGTCACCAGGACGGCTGTGAGGTAGGATGGGGCCAGCCCACAGTCACCTCACTTCTCTGCCCACAAATCTATCAGGCCTTTCCCTTCAGCTTCAAGCGGTCAGGTTTCTAGGATTCTCCCCTGGGATGTCTCTCTAGCGCAGGGATTTTTATCCTGGGGTTAAGATTTCAGGGGTCTACGAATTTGGATGAGAAAAAAATTTACATCTTCATTTTTACTCACCTCAACCTGAAATTCAGCATTCCCTTCAAAGGTAGTCTTCATCTCCAAGCAGAAAGCACAGATACTTTCATGTTACAGCTGCCCATATCTTGAAATACCATCTACAACCATCAGTACTGCTTGGGCATTATGGTAGTTGTTAGCCCCACCACTAAATCTTGCACTTAAGGTCTTAATGAAGAAGCACGTGTAAAACTGTATCACAATTTTTATGAAGTTCGTTGATTACATTTTGTAAACCTATGCATTTTATTTTATGCATGTAAAACATGACTCTAGGAAGGGGTCTCTGGGCTTCTCCAAGAGGCCAGAAGGGCCCACCGGTCCACAAAGCCTAAGAACCCCCGGTTCAGGGCTCTGTTCCCCAAGCTTCTTGGAGAACACAGTGCTGGTGTCTGGATACACAAGGACGGACTCCTGGAAAACCAATTTTACTCAAGTGTCACACCTTTCAAACATTTTTATATGAAAGGAAACATGAAATATGGAGTAGGAGGCAAACTTTACAGGAACTTTTTAAGATGAAACATGAGATGTTAAATGCATGTTGCGTGGGTGACTGGTTGTTTGGATCTACCTCCAGAATTTCAGGGGTGCAGAACCAGCCTTCTCGGTAATTAGGGATAAATAGGTCTCTTGAAACTTTGAGATACGCCAATTGAAAGGGAACCATGCCCCACTCTGAACAGGCCCCTGAATGCCGCTAAGGAGTCAGGCCCCCTCATTCCTCGGCACAGTCAACTCCTTTTAATTAGGGAGACTGAAGGCAGTGGTCAGAAGAGGAGACACTTGTACAGGAGATAAATCTGGGTGCAAATCTGAGCTCTGCCAATTATTGGCTGAGTAACAAGTTACTTACCCCCTTGGAGTCTCCGTTTTCCCGTCTGCACACAGAGATCCCAGAATCTGTCTTATACAGTACAAACGCCTGATCCCAGAAGGGGCTCAATACAATTTAATTTCAAAAAAAGAAAAACAAAACAAAACAAAAAACCAAGCCTATTGTCAGGGAATCGACTCCAATTCATGGTGACCCCACATGTTACAGAGTAGAACTATGCTCCAGAAGGTTTTCTTGGCTGTAAATTTACAGAATCAGATTGCCAGGCCTTTCTTTCACAGTGCTGCTGGCTGAGTTCAAAGTGCCAAGCTTGTTCTGTCTGTGGACTCCTCTCCCCAGGGATGTCACAGCTTGGGTACCGTTTCCATCTCAGCTCCTCCACACCTGCCCCAGTCCAAGGGACTGACTCAGGAGAGAGGCTTTGGCAAACGAGCCGGAATCTCTCTTTCATCTTCCCTCAGTCTGCACCTGCTGTCCTCCAGAGGCGTAGCGAGTTGGGGGATCAGAGGGGAGCACTTGCCCCTGGGTCACAAGTCCAAGGGTGCCCCAGATGAGGCATGGAATGACATTCCAAGGCACCACAAATATGAAAGGCGCCTGACTGAGCAGCCCCACAAGATGAGGGAAGGCGTTTCTGCTGATGTGACGCCGCTATCAACGCCTATTCATCTTGAAATGGGAGGGAGATGCAACTTAGAGATTGCCCCTGGGCTCTCAAAGGAGGGGAAGGAGGGGCTGGCAACTTACAGATTGTCCCTGGGCGCTCATTACCCTCACTCTGCTCCTGGTATCCTCAGTCTTTTCTGGCTGCTTCCTCTCATGTGCCTTCAATCTGACGACCAATCTGAACAGCCACACCAGGGACAGTTGGAAATTTCAGAGCTGAGGCCGGGCCACCTACTCTGTGTCCTGGAGAGGCCTCCGAAATCCCTGCCACTTTGGTCAGAATACAGCGAGCTCAGCGCTGTCAATCTGCCGGCCAGGCTGCTGAGAGCCCTAACCAATGGACAACCACAACCCTGACCCAGGCCAGAGAAGCAGGATGCAGAGAAGCTTAGAATAGTGTGCCTGCCCCTGCTAAGCATGAGCGAGGCCAGGCACCTGCACACTCTCCACGCTCCTGGCCGTTTGCCGTGGGCTCACAAAGATGGTGCAGGACCAGGCAAGGCTTCATTCTGTTCTACCATAAGTGGACTCATAAATAACATCTGCCCAGAGGCAGCCAGAGGAGCTCTGGAGAAACGGAAGGTGTCGGGACCTGAGCCCAGGCAACAGGAAGAAGGAAGGTCAGGAGAGGAGGGCGGGAAGATGGATGTGAAGAGCGTGGGAGGGAAAACAGCTTCTGAGCCGGCCCTGGGTCAGCTGCGTGCCTGGGACAATCATCGGGTCAGGCTGGTGAGAGTGAGGGCGTGTAGAATACCGGGTGGGTCAAGTGGTTAACATGCTCAGCTGCTAACTGAAAGGTTGGAGGTTCGAGTCCACCCAGAGGTGCCTTGGATGAAAGGCCTGGCAGTCTACTCTGGACAAGTCAGCCATTGAGAACCCTGTGGAGCACAGTTCTACTCTGACACACATGGGGTCACCAAGTGTTGGAATTGACTCAGTGGTATCTGGTTGGTTGGTTGGAGAACACCTGAGGACAGTAATTGCAAATTAAGTCACCAGGTCCCCTTCTCTCCTTTTCTCTGTAAGCTCTCAGGCCCTGTCTGAGCCGGTCTCCTTTCTCATGACCTCACTCCTCACACTCTTTGCTCCAGGCAACCCCCCTGGGTTGGGCTGACTCCTGGGGTGATTGTACACCAGAATGAAGGTCCCAGGCCTGGCCCTGCCCTCTGCAAAGTGCTAAGCAATCTTGAGAAACTGGGAATACTGCCTGGTCACCTGGCAGCACCCACTGGGATTCTTGCTTTGCCGTCAGCCTCGGCGACAGCCCGGAATTCCTCCCAGACCAGCATCGCGCCTCCAAGCAGAGAGAGCACTGGACAGGGAGTCAGGGCCTGTGGTCTTTCCTGGCTTTACCCTTCCTGATATTGTCATAAGCCATTTAACGCCTCAGTTTCCTACTCAGTAAAATGGGTCTGATTTTTATGCCAACTGCCTCCGTTAGAGGGGTGTAGTGGGAACTGAAAGAAGACATCGAATCGAAGTCCCTCATGCCTTGCGAATCCATATAAAAGCTCATCTTCTTTACGCTGTCATTACTTGGTGTCAGGTTGCCATTGTGAGACACTTATGTTCCAGAACAACCAGCTCCCCCACAGCGGCCTCGCTGACTGCCCTAGGCCTTCTGTTGAGAGCCCACCCAAGCTCCCGTAAGTGGGGAGCATCCCCTGGGTGCAGCCCCGGTGCAGGAGCAGAGGGTGCAGCGGGCCAGTCAGCAGTGGGAAGCTCAGTACCCGAGGCCTCCTCGTCTTTTGAGGCCAAAGACTGGAATTGTGGTAAGCACATGGGAGATGTTAATATTGTTGTTGTTAACCACTGTCGAGTTGACACCAATTCATGGTGACCCCATGTACAACAGAATGAAATACTGCCCTGTCCTGCATCATCTTCACAATTACCGGCACGTTCGAGGCCATCGCTGCAAATCCATCTCACAGAGGGTCTCCCTACCATTGCTGGCACTCTGTTTCACCAAACATGATGTCCTCCTTCAGCAATTGATCCTTTCTGATGATACATGTCCAAAGCAAGTGACTCAGACAATGTTCTGTTGTGATCCATGAGGTTTTCATTGGCTAGTTTTCCGAAGTAGCTTGTCAGGCCTTTCTTCCTTGTCTGTCTTAGTCTGGAAACTCCACTGAAACTTGTCCACTATGGGTGACCCTGCTGGTATTTGAAATATCAGTGGCATAGCTTCCAGCCTCACAGCAACAGGTAAGTTACCATGGTATGGACAGAAGGATGGTGGTTACTAATGTCACTACAAAATGAAAAGATAGTAATACCTGACTTCTGTGTTTTTGAGTCCTTTTATGCATATGATCTAATTTAGAATGATGTATATAAATATGCTATATTACCTTTTTAAAAAATACTTTATTGTATTTTTGGGGGAAGTATACACAGCAAAGCAGGTTCCCATTCAACAATTTCTACACATAACGCTCAGTGACATTGGTTACATTCTTCAGCTTGTGTCAACATTTTCATTATTTCTATTCTAGCTGTTTCACTCCCATTGATTTAGTCTCACTGCCCCTTCAAACTTTTCATCCTTGCTTTAGAGTAACTATTGTCCATTTAGTCTCATACAGGTAATTTTGAACTCTTTGAAGATCCAATTATTTTCTGCTTTGAACTTTTTGTTGATACCATGTGTTTTCATTAATGGAAGCATGCTGAATCATTGAGTGTGTCTGAATTTTTGGTAGGTAGTATAGATTTCTTTTGACCGCCCCCCCCCCCCCCATAAGCCTACTCGTTGGGTCCAGAGGGATATACAGTGTCCCACTAATTCTACCCCCCAACCCCCCGCCCCCGGCGTCCCTCAGAGTCCATCCACTGGGACAATATGTGTCCCCAAAAAATTTCAAAACTTTTATTTTTCCTACAAAAAATGCACACATTTCATACAATACCCTGTAGACACAGTAATTTGTAGCACATGCCTAGTTCCTCCACTTCAAACAGTCATAAAGGCCCCTGCCTTGTTGTAACATGCACTGTCAGTGGGAAAGCATCTTTCCAATAAACTTGAGAGGCAGAATATGCTGGTGGGCAACTGTATATCCCAACAGGCAAGAATGAGTTAAAAGAGGTTATACCACCTTTTACTTTCTTCAGAATAGTAAAGGAGCATCATGAGATACTTACAACAGAAAAAAGGCATTGTGTTTGAGAAGGTTGAGGATTACTTCTCTGAGCAAATACAGTTCCTTCTTTTCCTGAGAATCATAGAATTCCAGAGTTGGAACAGACCTTGAAGATCAGCCAGTACCCCCATCAAGTGCTAGAATCCCATGAATTAGGAGTGGTGACCGAAGGCCTTCGCACACTTCTATCCGCTTCCTTCCTCCTGTGACATGACCCATGTAGTCCCAAGATGGAGCACAGTGGGAAAATAGGCCTGGACGACCAAGGACCCAGACTCCGAGGCCCTTACCGGGTCTCAGCAGGGGCTACGGGAGTCCAAGAGTCATTCAGGATGTTGTTTACCTAAAACTTCCAGCACTAGCTGTGTGGAAACCTAGACTTGCATTCCACGTGGAAAGACTCTCAGCAGCTCAGTCCATATCAGGAATCCCAGAAATGCCACGCCGGTGGATGAACCCACTGTGTCCCAGACCATGTCCTGGTGCCTACATCTGACGCTCATGAAGCACTGGGCCAGTTGTAAATAAGTAAACAAATAGGCCGGGGTCAGCCTGAAACTAGAGGGTGACTAACTGAAGGGGTCTCTTTGGTAGTTTATTCCAGAGTCAAGCTTCCATGATCCCATATTCTAGGATGAAGTGAAGGTGGTCTTCAGCGAGGGCCAGCCCCCATGTTCCTGCCGACTTTGCTTTCCAAGCAGCCAAGATGGGAGAGAGATCCTGAGGAGCAGAATGCTGGGATAAACCACGCCTTTTAGCATCCTGACCACATCCACGTGCAGCCATGCCCAGCCCTCCCTGCTCCCCGTCCCCCCATGAAGTTTGCAGCTCCCTTGTCCCATGCCCCCTGCCCTTTTGACGAGGGAGGGGAGGGGGCCAGACAGCTGTCCTCCTCCTACTCCATCCCATCCCCTGGGCTGACACAGGGCCCCCTGTCTTCCTGTGGAATGCAGCAGCAATTCTGCGAATGGTGCTGGACAAGGAGTCCGGCTCCTCTTATAAATTTTTTACAGCTCAGGAAAATAAACATGTGGTTTAAGGTCTTTGCATAGGCAGTTCTTGCCGAGTTTGAGCTTGTTCTACAGAACTACGAAAGAAAATATTGGTAGAGTTAATAAATTTCTGAGCCAGCCAAGGGACAGAAGTCCAGAAATCTCGGGGACGGTTTGATGGTTTAAGAGATTAAAAGAGGTGTTAACTCTGCAGCTGTTATCTAAGCTCCTCTCCTGCCCAGAGTCTGAAGCCTGAGTGCTGTAACTGGGCTCTCAGCTCCTTGGGGTAGGGGACCAGCAAGGGATGGGGAGTTGCAGTATTTTCCAGAGGCAGGGGCTGTTGGAGATAGTCTTACAGATGAGAAGGCAGGGTCTAGAGAGGGGGCAGGGGGCTCTGCCAGTTCACACAGCTCCTTATTGTCACAAGCAGCACACTTCCACTCAAACAGGTCTCCGAGCATCTGCGGGCACTGGCCTGTGAGTTGGAGAAGGAGGCATGGGTTGCAGGAGACCACGCCACGGGTGTGTGCAGGGAGAAGGGCAGCAAGGAGGGACTTGGGGTTCATTTCTGACTTTCAGTTCTGGGTGTATGGAGGAACAGAGACCTGGGGAGAAGGCAGAGGGAGGAGTCTGGAGTGACTACGGGGTTTCTAATTCGAGCACTGGGCAGCAACAATAAAAATAATCAACACTGCATTGCTCTCGTTACTGTTTATTAAGCATTTACTCTGTGCCAGGACCTGATGACACCCACTGAATTCACACAGACTATGATACCTCAGAGGCAGGCATTACAATCCCCATTTTGCAGCTAAGGAAAAACCATAGCTCAGACTGGATATAACTTGCCCGAAATCCTGTGGCTGGTAAGTGGCAGGGCCAGTAGTCAAACCCAGATTGTATGACCACTACCCCTGTCTCCTACTAGCTTGTGCACCTAGTCAAACATCTTGAAGATGCAGGTTATGGGAAGGCAGGGTGGTTGGTTTGGACCGGGCTGAGTTTGAAGCGCCCGTGGGATAGTCAGTCAGGGTCCCAGGTCGAGGCAATGGCACACGGGGTTAACTATGAGGACAGCACACAACAATAGTACTGAGGCATGGCAGAATGCAGGACTAACTGGGGCTTTACTCTACAATTAGCCCACAAACCCGGGGTTGAGGGGGGGACCCTCTGTACAATCCTTCCTTGGTAGTTTGGGAAAGTACAAGGGGCTTGAGGGAATAAAGCCCAACCCATGGGGAGTCAAGGTCCTATCGGCAGAGCTCAGAGTCCAGGGTCTGCCATGAGCAGTAAGTAATAAATACAAAGCAAGACTACGGCAGCCCACTCTGGAGTGTTTTAGAGTCTTGTACTTGCCCCAGGCCACACGGACTCGAAGGGAGGGGCTGATATGGAAGAGCCTGAGCTCCTTATCCCATTGCCACTGGATTTTATGGACTGTTAAAGCTAATGTTAAAAATAGGGAGGAGGTGTCAACACTGGGTTTCCAACCTTATACTTTGCCAGGTAAGGACATTAAAAACATACTATTGTGGCGGATTGTTTTATGGTTCATAACTACCAGCTTTATCCCCTGTAACATGATTGTACATCCATCTTTTGCCCATGCCTTCTACTGTCCCCACCCTACTGTCTGGCTCAGTCAGTGACTTCTTTTCCCAATGAAATGTGAGGGGACGTGATGTATAGCACATCCAAGCAGAAGTTTTAATGCAATTGCATGAACCAACTCAGTCTCTTAGAGGGCCATGAGAGCTTTCTGGTTGGGTCCTAGAATCAGAAGACAAGTGGAGTAAAATGCTCAGTCAACCCTCAGCCCTCCTGCAATGTGAGTGAGACCCAAATACTTGATGCTGAAAGGCACTGAACTTTGGGGTGTTTCTTACCACAGAAAATGAATAATACAACCCTCTATTGTCACCATCATTCAATAATGTAAAGAACACTTTAAAACCAAAATAAGAGGAATCATAGAAAACCAAAAGGGACGAACACCCTCAGCATCTCTCAAGCTGAAAGAACTGAATTAAAACTTGAAGCCTTGAGTTGAAACACTGAAGGATTCTATGGGGAAAACATTAAACAACTCAGGAAGCATCAAAAGAAGATGGAAGGAATACACAGAGACTTTATACCAAAAAGAATTGGTCAACATTGGACACTTCAGGAAGTAACATACGATCAGGAATTAATGGTACTGAAGGAAGAAGTCCAAGGTGCACTGAAGGCATTGGTGAGAAACAAGCTCCAAGAATTGACAGAATACCAACTGAGATGTTTCAACAAATGGATGCAGCACTGGAAGTGCTCACTCATCCATGCTAAGAAATTTGGAAGACAGCTACCAGATCAATCGACAGGAAGAGATCCATATTTATGCTTATTCCCAAGAAAGGTGATCCAACCAAATGCGGAAATTATTGAACAATATCATTAATATCACATGCAAGCAAAATTTTGCTGAAGATCATTCAAAAGCAGCTGTAGCAGTATATCGACAGGGAATTGCCGGAAATTTAAGCTGGATTCAGAAGAGGACGTGGAACCAGAGATATCATTGCTGATGTCAGATGGATCCTGGCTGAAAGCAGAGAATACCAGAGAGATGTTTACCTGTGCTTTATTGACTATGCAAAGGCATTCAACTGTGTGGATCATAACAAATTATGGATAACATTGCAAAGAATTGGAATTCCGAAACAACTGTGCTCATGAGGAATCTGTACATGGATCAAGGGGGCAGTCTTTCGAACAAAACAAGGAGATACTGCATGGTTTAAAGTCAGGAAAGGTGTGCGTCATGGTTATATCCTTTCACCACACCTATTCAATCTGTATGCTGAGCAAATAATCCAAGAACGTGGACCATATGAAGAAGAATGGGGCATCAGGATTGGAAGAAGACTCATTAACAACCTGCATTATGCAGATGACACAATCTTGCTTGCTGAAAGTGAAGAGGACTTGAAGCACTTACTGATGAAGATCAAAGACCACCGCCTTCAGCATGGATTACACCTCAACATAAAACAAAAATCCTCACAACTGGACCAATAAGCGACATCATGGTAAACGGAGAAAAGATTGAGGTTGTCAAGGATTTCATTTTACTTGGATCCACAATCAACACCCATGGAAGCAGCAGTCAAGAAATCAAACAGCGCATTGCATTGGGCAAATCTGCTGCAAAAGACCTCTTTAAAGTGTTGAAAAGCAAAGATGTCACCTTGAGGACTAACGTGCATCTGACCCAAGCCGTGGTATTTTCAATCACCTCATATGCATGCGAAAGCCGGACAACGAATAAGGAAGACCGAAGAAGAATTGATGCCTTTGAATTGTGGTGTTGGTGAAGAACATTGAATATACTATGGACTGCCAAAAGAACAAACAAATCTGTCTTGGAAGAAGTACAACCAGAATGCTCCTTAGAAGCGAGGATGGCGAGACTACATCTCACATACTTTGGACATATTATCAGGAGGGATCAGTCCCTGGAGAAGGACATCATACTTGGTAAAGCAGAGGATCAATGAAAAAGAGGAAGACCCTCAAAGAGATGGATTGACACAGTGGCTGCAACAATGGGCTCAAGCATAGCAACAATTGTGAGGATGGCGCAGGACCCGGCAATTTCGTTCTGTTGTGCATACGGTCGCTATTTGTCAGAACCAACTCGATGGCACCTAACAACAATAACAAGTAATCTCAGAACACAAATTTAAATAGATTCAACATTATGAAAAATTTAGCATACTGGCCTTATTATTATTATTTTCTTATTTATTTATCACTAGGGAACAACTGCCCTAGGCTATATGACCCTTCAGTGACCTTGATGGGTTAGGATGATCTACAAGTGCGATGAGGAGAGGGAGGAACAAAGGTGGACTCAGGAGGTCAGGGTAATTGTGGGCTGCCCTGGGGGAAAGAGTTAACTATAAGCAAGTGTCAATGACTGGTGGGTAAAGAAGGAGTTTAGAAGTTGAACACCGAGGGGCTAGAGATGATGGTGGGGGTGGGGTGTGGAGGGTCAGGGAGAAGGGGACAAACCCCACCAACCTAATAGCTTCATCCTTGCCTGCCCACTGTTTCTGAGAAAACTGGCACCTTCCAGCACAAACATACCAATGATCATGAAGATAGCAAAGGACTGGGCAACGTTTTGTTCTGTTGTACATAAGGCCACCATGAGTCAGAGCCCACTCAATGGCAACTAACAACAACAATATCTAGGCACACTCATTCTCTCCAGGCCAGTCCAGCAATATCTAAATTAAAAAAACATATGGCCAGGCATTCCCCTTGAACCCAGCAGTTCCTTTTCTAGGAATTTATTCTGAGGACATGACAGGAATATGTATAAGGATATTCATCATGGTGTTATTTATAATAGTGAAAAATCACGAAATCATATAAATGTCCCATAATAAGGGATCAGTTACACAATGAATTACATGCAGCCAGTAAAGTCAAATGGCAGAAAAATATTTATGGCCACCAATTTCGACATAGTGTTAAGTTTTAATTGTCAGGCTATAAACAGCATGAATAGTTTTATGATTTTTGTAAAGAAAATGGTGATATGTGAAAAACATAGGAAGAATATTTCATAGAAAAACAATGAAAGCTCATACTCTAAGTGGTTAGTTAGTGATTCACTTTGGATGGGGAGATTTTGGGGGTAGGTTTTCTTCTTTTTCAGATATTGCAAGGTTGGTTGGTTTGCTTGTGTTTATATCAAGTATATGTTATTTTTGTAATTTGGGAAAAAAGGCTTTTTATGTAAGAATTCATTCTTAATATTAGCAAATGCTTGGGTGGTGCTTACCTCCTGCCAGGCGCTGTTCTGAGTGCTTTACATGGATTAGGTCATTTCACCCTCATGAGAATTCAGATGAGGGAACCATGGCTCAGGAAGGTTGGGCAAGCTGCCCAAGTTCACAAAGCTGGTGTGTGGCAGAGCTGGAGCCAAAGCCAAGTCATCTGCCAGCAGAGTCCATGCGCTTAAGCACTGCCTGTCACGACTGCTCGCTAGAGAAGAAAAGGCGATCCCCTTGGCCGACGAGGACTTGGGAGGAAATGGATGGGTTTCTGTCCTTTGGGCGTGTCAGCAGGCTTAATACACTTTGATCCCTTGAGTGCCCCACAATGGCAGTGCTCACAGTGTTCAGTGAATGAACGAATGCAAGTGAAAGGTTCTTCTTGTTCCCAAGATTTGAAAAGAAATCTTAGAGTACTTTTTGCTAGATTCAAGCCTGACTGTGATGGGACTCAAGGAGCCTTCCCCTCACCTTGACAGGGGGTGACTTGTTTTTCTTGCCTCTGCTGGGAAACAGCTCTCTCTGCTGAGAAACCTGTCCTGTCTTCCAGTCCCCTAGGAGAATGGAGGATGGGTCAGAGTATCATGGCTATGTCCCCACCAAGAGGAGTTCACCAGCTGTGGAAGATTATTGCATTGGTGGCCTCCAATGGACCATGTCTCCCCGTATTTGCACTTTTGTGTGGTGCTCTCCCACAATGACTCTGGGCTTGGCCATGGGACTTGCTTTGGCCAATGAGACACTAGCAAGCACAACAAAGAAGAAACTTGATAAGTGCTTGCAAATCAGGCCTGTCTTCTCAGAAGAGTCCCTGTTGGAGCTCAGCCACCATGCTGTAAAGAAGTACAGGCTAGACCACAGAATAATGAAAAGCCATGGAGGGAGGCTCTGGAAGATCAGAGGCCATCTTGGACATACCAGCCCCAACCAGGTTCCCAGATGAAGTCAGCTGCTGAGTGAGCCCAGACAACCCATAGGTTCATGAGAAATAACAAATGATTGTTGTTTTAAGCCACTAAGTAGTGGGTGATTTGTTTTGCAGCCACAGATAACTAAAATATTGGCCTTCCTTTACTGAGACAGCTCTTGGAAACAAATCTGCATGCATTTTTAAGCACCCACCCTGTGCCTGGTCTTGTGTTAGGCCCTACAGGCTTATAATGACAGGACCCTGATTAGGAAGTATGAATATGTAGAGACATGCAACAAGATTGAAGGATTGTGAGCTCAACTGGTTGCATGGTAAGGAAAGAGAGCTGATTTCCCTAACCCAGTCCCCAACATTTTACCTTGCAGCAAAGCTTTTGTAGCTGGTATATTTGGTAAACCAGGATGAAATGGTTGGATACATTCATCTTTTACTTCATCATAAAAATAGCCTTTTGGACATCTCTGGGTCCCTACTTTGCTAAACACTATCCAGATAGCAGGGCAGCATTTGATTCCCTGTGCACTAAAAAGGAAACCATGTGCATGAACCCTTGGAACAAAGAGAGGGGATGCGATGGGCAATTGAGTGGCCTGCTCAGCTGTGTGGGGACCGTGACACCATCATTGCTCTCTGAGGGGTGGACGGGTACTTGCTTGTGCTTCTGCTTGGCTCTGGCTGGGTCTGGCATGCTCAAAGCTGCATGAATAAGAAGCTGCTCCACGAAGACCCACAGCCTAGAACATCAGAGCTGGAGAGACACAGAGATCGTCTGGTCTGATGTCCTCATTGTGGACAGCTGAGGTCCAGAGATGGGAAGGGCTTGACGGATGACACACAGGGTTTCTTCATGCCTCCATCACTGGCCTTCATGCTAGGCCAGGGCTCAAATACAGTCCACAGGGCCTCGCTGCTCCCACCTCCCACGCTCTGCTTCTCTTCCTGCCTCCACCTCCCTGCTCAGGGCTTGCTTTGGTGGCTAAGCCAAGCTGGGCTGAAGAGGACAGCTTGAAACAGGGACTTAGAACGTCCACCCAGTTGAACCAAGGCAATACAGGCTAACCTCTGCTTCAGACAATAACGGTTCCCGTGCAACTGCAAAAGTGTGTGGAGATACAATCCCACCTAAAACCAAGCATTTAAGGCATCCTACAGGGAGAGCTTTTTGGAAAGCAGACCAACAGCCCATCGTTTAACTCTCTTTCTTAGTTTGATTTTTAATCTGGGTTTAGCTTAAAGGAGGTACACCTCACATAGCCTGTGTTTATCGAATCCCCTGGTGGGTAAGGAAATGCCAGTTGTGCTTGGAATCCTACACCTTCCTGAGCAGTCCCCGATCCCCTCCCAGCCAGGCCTACAATGGCAAGAACGGTAGGGAAACCTGGCTGCTGACACTGGCCGGGTCCCTCCTGCCCATAGGGCCTTGCTGGACTGGTGACTTCTATTCTGTTTCTGAATCTCCTCACTGGGATCAAGTTAGTCGAGCCAGGAAGAAGGAGGGATGGGGGATCTGTGAATCAAAGATACATCTGGAATACGCTCGGGAGCCTGGGCGATCTTTCAAGCCAAGGCGTCATCATTTCGCAAATGGGGAAAATGGAGGCAGCGCAAAGGGGCGAAGGGATTTTCTCCAGGCCTTGGGGTGGTCAGGCACGTTGCCAGGAGGAAGACTGGGGGGTGGGGGGTGATGCTCTCGGCGCTGGAGAACAGGCTGAGTCAGGCCCCCGAGGTGTTTTCTCACATGGTTTCAGTTCCCAGGTCAGGATCTTGGCGCCTGTGAGGAAAGCCTGGTCCAGGCCTCGTGGAAACCCCGAGCGGCCGCAGCATCTCGTTCGGGTGGGGCGTGGCTGGGAGGCAAGCGAGCTGCCAATAAGTGATTTACAGCATGTTCCCTCATGTTTTACATTTTCATCATTTCATGTTGCAACCCAATCTCCAGTAATGGGATCTGCAGAGGCGTCGAGCTCCACAGTCTGCCGCCCACAGGAGGGGAACCGTGATTTTTTTTTTTTTTTTTGGATTTTCATACATACGTGCTGGGCTTCTCTACCTGGCATTTCAGTGCGGCTTTGTCGTGTCCCAGAACCATTACCATGACCACTTTCCTGGGCCTTGTGCCTTCATTCCTCCCTCCGCTACTCACCCAATCGCTCCTCAGACTCTTAGTGCCTGCTCTGAGTCACACAGCGTTCTGGGCAGTGGAGGGAGGGGACTGGGGGGAGGGGGTCTTAGGTGTCCTGGGAGCACCAGTCCCATCTCCGCCTCCATTACACAAAGCTGTTACATGAAACCTCACAGAGCACAGCTTTCTGTCTGTCTGAGGATTCTTAGAGTCCTTTCCACTGCTAGGAACGTAATATGGAGCAGCCACTGTGGAAAAGAGTTTGGCAGTTCCCCCAAAAGTTAAACGGAATTACCATTAAAAACGAACAAACAAAACTGTTGCCCGTGGAGTCGATTCCAACTCATAGTGACCGTATAGGACAGAGTAGAACTGCCCCACAGGGTTTCCAAGGGGCAGCTGGTGGATTTGAACTGCTGAGCAACCGAGCTCTTAACCACTGTGCTACCAGGGCTCTCAGAATTGCCATATGACCCAGCAATTCCACTCCTAGGTATACACCAAGGAACTGAAAGCAGGGACTCAAACAGATATCTGCACACAAATGTTCATAGCAGCACTGTTCACAATAGCCAAAAGGTGGACACAATCCAAATGTCCATCAACTGACAAATGGGTAAACAAACTGTAGTATATACATACAATGGAATATTACTCAGCCATAAAAAGGAGTGAAGTATTGATAGATGCTGCAGTGTGGATGAACTTGAAAACATTACACTAAGTGAAATAAGGCAGACACTAAAGGTCGCATATCATATGATTACGTTTCTAAGAAATATCCAGAATAGGTAAATCACAGAGGCAGGAAGCAGATTTGTGGTTGCCAGAGGCTAGGGGTAGGTAAAGGGGATGGGAGTGACTGCTTAATGGGTGCACGGTCTCCTCTGGTGGTGATGAAAATGTTTTGGAACTAACTAGAGGCGATGGTTGTACTATACTGTGAACGGGCTAAATGCCACAGAACTGTACACTTTAAAAGGGTCAATTGTGTTATGTGAATTTCACCTCAAATAGAATAAGATTTTAAAAATCAGAAACCTTTTCCACTGCCTAAAAATCTCGCAGCATCCTGGCATCCACATGTATCATTTGTGTCTCCAATTGCTCACCCAGAACTCCATAGTCCATGACCTGAGGTGATTGGTGAGGTTGTCAATGCAGGAATTTGGGGATTAGCTTGCAGTGGGGGTGGGAGGGCACAAGGACCACACTTAGCCTGTGAGTGCACCTCGAGCACCTCAAGCACTGGCACTGCAGCTTTCTCCTCTCTCCTCGTCCTCATGCACATGTAATATTCATGGTGTCCTAAACCATACGTAATAGTCATTAGGTGGTGTCGAGTAGGCTCCAACTTACAGCGACCCTGTGTACAACAGAACGAAACACTGCCTGGTCCTGCACCATCTTCACAATCATTGCTATGCTTGAGCCCATGGTTGCAGCCACTGTGTTAATCCATCTCATTGAGGGTCTTCCTCTCTTTTGCTGACCCTCTATTTTACCAAGCATGATGTCCTTCTCCAGGGACTGGTCCCTCCTGATAACATGTCCAAAGTATGTGAGCTTGCTTCTAAGGAGCATTCTGGCTGTACTTCCAAGAGAGGTTTGTTTGTTCTGGCAGTCCACAGTATATTCAGTATTCTTCACCAACACCGTGATTCAAAGGCATCAACTCTCCTTTGTCTTCCTTATTCATTGTCCGGCTTTCCCTTGCATATGAGACAACTGAAAATACCATGGCTGAGGTCAGGTGCACCTTAGTCCTCGAAGTGACATCTTTGTTTTTTAATACCTTAAAAAGGTCTTTTGCAGCAGATTTGCCCAATGCAATACGTTGTTTGATTTCTTAATTGCTGCTTCCATGGGCGTTGACTGTGGATCCAAAGACCATAAAAACCAAACCTATTGCCATCGAGTCGATTTCAACTCATAGTGACTTTACAGGACTGAGTAGAACTGCTCCATAGGGTTTCCAAGGAGCGGCTGGTGGATTCAAACTTCCGACCTTTTGGTTAGCAGCCCTAGCTCTTAACCACTGCGCCACCAGGGCCCCCAGTAACTAATAGTTGGTGTTTAAACACAGACATGCTGCATGTGGCTCTCTCAAAACCTGACCCCCAGCATTTCATCCTGGGCTTGTTGCGGGAGATCTGACCTGGGCCTGCCCCTGGACCCGTGGAGGCAGCCGCTTCAGCAAGGAAAGCACCCGCATTGCAGGGCCCTGGTAAGGAGGAAGGTGGAGCAGGGAGGCCCCAGGGCTTGGGATGTGGGCAGTGCGAGATGCCTGCCAGAGGCACCCTAGTTCTACCCCAGGATAAGTCCTCTAGGCAGTGCTCCCGGCTTTTCCAGGTCAGGTCAGCCTCCAAAAGAAACCCCAAAAGAAAAAAGATTGAGAGCAGAGAGTCCTGTAAAAGTCCCTATGAGCTCCTGTAAAAGGTCTCCATATTTCTTTCTTTAGATTCTTATTTGTGTGTCCTGTGGCCATAGGCTTCAAGTTTGCGTAAACGCAGCCTCGGCTAACAAGCAGAAGATGGGACCTGGTAGAAGGTGGCTTGCAGAGCCTTAGAATGAGCCAGCTCCCTGGGTATCTTCTGACTTGCAGTGGTTTTGAAATTGCTTTTCCATTTAGAAGCAAGGAAAGCCCTTTGCCTTGCATTTGAAGATAATGCTGGTAATTCCTCTCATCAGGAAAGGGCCCTGAGGCAGGCAGCTTCAGGGGGTGGAGGGGGCTGGGGGCAAGGGAAGGGAGAACAGACAGGCAGAAAGAGCAGAGGACAACACCACTGGGAGGGGGCTGTCGCTGGGAGGAGGGGTTACTCTGTGGCCCTGGGGGTGTAGAGCTGCAAGGATGTGGGCTGGCGCAAGAGGAGGGAGACTGAGAAAAAACAAAGTGAACACTCAGAGAAAAAGAATGGGGCGTGGGGGAGGGGCAGGGATTGTGAGGACACAGAGAGAGAGGCCTAATCCTCCCCTCCCCATCCTCTTCTGCCCCTCCAGACACTGACGTCCTCTGGCCCTCGTGTCACATATGGGCCCAGTTCAGGTAGAGTGAAATCTTGTATTGCTCTAGTTAAAAATTATTGCTTCGGATAATGAAATCTTTGTCATTGGAAACGCCCAAAAAAAAAAAAAAAAGGCACTTCAAGCTGTGACTTACGGGCAATGTGGTGATGGAAATTAATTCATTATCCCATTTTCCCACATAGGAAAGGGAGGACGGGCTTGATTCATAACTGAGCCGTGTGCGGCTGGTCCCCACCCGCAGGGCGGTGGCCGGCCCTGCCCTCTGCGGCCAGGGGGGACCTGGCTGAGGACGTGGGGACCGCGGAGCGATCGTTCCCTGCTGGACCGCTCTCGCCAGGTTTTTTGAGGGTTTGCCTGAGCTGTCAAAACATTTCAGGGCCTTGTCGACATTGTTTCTACAGAGAAAATCCCATAATAACTCCATGAAACGAGCTGCATTTCTTTTTTAAACCCTAAACCTCACACCCACATAAAAATCTTCCGAGCAAAGCAATTTGACCTGCGCCAGAGAGCACAACGGCGGTGAACGTCTGTCTGTGGCGCTTTTCATCCGAGAAGCGCAACGTGCTTCCGATTTCATATTTCACTGATCCTCTGGCCCTCCTGCAGGGTAGTTGCAGGGAGCAAATCTTGGAATCCGTTTGATAGGAAAGGAATTTAGCATGGCCCAGGGAATATGACTGCATTGCACGGGAACCCACAGCCTCGCAGGCTCAGGGTTTTGGGCTTTGTCCTCCGCCTCCGAGCAGTGGGTCTGACTCTGGGACCCCGCATTCCTTTAGCTTCATGCCGAAGTTTTGCCCATTTGGAATCAGGTCCCTGACGTTTTTATGGGGCAGAGCGATTTTAGTTTCCCTGAAGCCTCGAGTCTGGTGAGCAGAAGTAGAGGTGGGAGGGGAGGGAAGGCTTTCCTGGGCAGAGAGTAAGGGGCAGGCCTGGTCAGCCAGTTTGGAGATCCACCAGATAGGGCTGTGGGATCCACCTCGAATCTCTTTTGGGTGACCTGTGGCCAAGATATGACTTCTTCAGCAATAATTTTTCACAGGGAAATGGGGCAGAAAAGTGGCTGTTGAGGTTGGGGCTACAGAGGGCGATGTCCAGGATGGGCGAGGGATGGCTTTTGCTGGTATTCAGACTCTGCCGCCTTCACTCGCTCCTTCACCAAATGTTCGGTGAGCACCAGCCTTGTGCAGGCACTGATCTAGGCACCAGGGTTCCAGAGAACAGGGCAGACGTGAGTGACAGCCCACTGTCTCCCTGTGTTCACAATCTGCTTGGGGGTGAGGGGAAGAAAACAAATGAATAAATGAATGAGGATTAAATGTCTGTTAGTGGGAAGAAAACATGGTGCAGTGAGTAGATGGAGGGGGCCTCGGGGCTCCCCTTTAGTTTAGGAGGTTAAAGAAGATTCTCCAAGGAGGTGTCATCTGAACTGGGTCCTAAAGACAAGAAGGAGCTATGTGTTGAAATCTGCGGGGAGAGTGTTCTAGAGTGGGGCAAAGTCCCTGAAGTGAGAATGGACTGACACAATGTCACCAACTCCCTGTAGCCGAATGTTCTCCCTTCCAGAACCAACATGCAGACACTAGACACTGGTCAGCAGCAGACACCTACCGCAGGCTGGGAGTCAGCAGCCCAGGCATGACTAGGGGCTCTGCCTTTACCGCCATAACGCGGATTGGAGCTGCCTGCAGCAATAGCCAATTCTGAGACGGGTGAGGTGAGCAGCAAGAGTTTTATTATATATTGATATATAGGAGACAGAGGGGACTAGATTCCTCCAAAAAAAACATCTCCCCCACTGGAGATCAGCTGAAGGCTTTTATAGGGACTGGATTAGGGGTCTTAGAAGTTTGTGTTAGTTCCCCCTTGAGGTGGTCATGTCTCAGATGAGTTAATCTTCTACTGGTATTCTTGGGGGTTATTTGGCAACATTCTTGGGGATTATCTGGTGACATCCTGGTTTTTCTTGTCACAAGACGGGTGGTTTGTTCAGTTTTTCACCCCTAGGTCATTATCACTTGTTTTCCACCCTCCAAGGAGGAACATCGGTTAATCTTAAACATTTTGTAGGGACTGGAACTGGAGGGAAAAACAAGATCATGAGACAATGTGGCGGTTAGCAATGGGGAGTAAATAATAGTGAGCTGAGCCTATGCAGCCTCTTCCACTAACTGCCCCAGGACCAAGGTTCAAGAGTGAGCCCAAGGCCCCTCACCTCTGTTTGGCTCAGGCTATGTGGAGAAGAGGAAAAATCATAAACCTTGGAGACAGACACAACAGATTTGAATCCTGGCTTGCTATTTACTAGCTGTGAGGCTCTGAGCAAGTCACTCAACCACTCAAAACCTCAGTTTCCTTACCTGCAGATTAGGAGGATAAGTACCTCTCAGCCTTGCTGTGTGGATGTAAAGGACTTAGCCCAACTCCTGGTGCCCAGAAACTGGTAGCTATTGTTTTAGTTCTAAGGGCTCCACTTTTCTCATCCCTGTCTCCCTCCATCATGAATTCTGTTGCTTGGTGGGGGTCCTGCCCTTCAGTGCCAGCTCCTCACCCACACCTAAGCCTGGGGTTCTTAGTCCAGCTAGCCCGCATAGATTCTCTGAAGATGCTGCCGGGCCTTGGGGCTCTCTAGAGCTCAGGATTGCCTGTTCTCTCAAGACTCTAGTCACAGCTGCTTCTGGAACTAGGAGCAAAGCTGTGGCTCCCTTGCTTCCTGCCTGGATCACACAGACCCCCTCTCAGAACCACAGCCCACTCAGCTTTTGCCCCTTCCTGCTGTAGCTTTTGCCTCTCTCCTGCAGCCAAGGCCTTAGCCAAGCCCAGAGACTTCCCAGGAGGAACTGCTCCTTGAAGTGAGGACAGATCCAAGTGGGATCCCTGCTTTGCTTCTTACCAAGAAGCTGTGTGACCTTGAATAAGTTACTTAGCCTGTCTGAGACCAAATTTCTTCATCAGTAAAATAACGATACTTTCAGAATAAGAAAAGTATTATTTTACAATAACCTGCATCAGAGTTTGTGATGGTTAAGGTTGTGTGTCAACTTGCTAGGCCACGATTCTCAGTGGTTTGGCAGTTATAATGTAATTTGGCAGTTATGTAATGACGTAATCAACTCTGTGATGAGATAGGCTATGAGCAGCCAATCAGTTGAAAGGAAGTTTCCTTGGAGGTGTGGCCTGCCTCCAGTATATAAATGGATGTTCCAGCAAGGCTCTTGCTCTGGATCCTGCATCTGGCTCATCATCATCTGACCTCTGGTTCAGGTAAGCTAGCAGTTTACCTGCCGATTTTGGGATTAGTTGGCCTCTGCAGCCGGCAAGTCAGAAGAAGCCTCCAGCCTGATGCCTGACCCACGGACTTAGGACTTGCCAGCCTCTACAACTGTGTGAGCCATTTCCTTGAGATAAATCTCTATCTATCTGCATCTACATATATACAGATATATAGATAGATACATATATACATACCCCCATGCGTCTGTCAGTTTGTCATACTGTGGAGGCTTGCATGTTTCTGTGATGTTGGAAGCTATGCCACTGGTATTCAAATACCAGCAGGGTCACCCACGGTGGACAGGTTTCAGCTGAGCTTCCAGACTAAGATAGACTAGGAAGGAGGAACCTGTGGTCTACTTCTGGAAAGAATCAGTCAGTGAAAACCTTATGAATAGCAATGGAACATTGCTATAGTGCCGGAAGATGAGCCCCTCAGGTTGGAAGGCACTCAAAATATGACTAGGGAAGAGCTGCCTCCTCAAAGTAGAGTTGACCTTAATGACATGGATGGAGTCAAGTTTTGGGGACCTTCATTTGCTAATGCGGCATGACTCAGAATGAGAAGAAACAGCTGCAAACGTCCATTAATAATCGGGATGTGGAATGTATGAGGTATGAATCTTGGGAAATTGGAAATCATCAAAAATGAAATGGAACGCATAAACATCGATATCCTAGGCATTAGTGAGCTGAAATGGACTGGGTATTGGCCATTTTGAATAGGACAATCACATGGTCTACTATGCCAGGAATGACAACTTGAAGAGGAATGGTGTTGCATTCATTGTCAAAAATAACATTTCAAGATCTATCCTGAAGAACAACGCTGTCAGTGATAGGATAATATCCATACACCTACAAGGAAGACCAGGTAGTACAACTATTATTCAAATTTACACACCAACCACTAAGCCCAAAGATAAAGAAACTGAAGATTTTTACCAACTTCTGCAGTCTGAAATTGATCGAACATGCAATCAGGATGCATTGATAAATACTGGTGATTGTAATTTATAAGTTGGAAAAAAAGAAGGATCTGTAGTTAGAAAATATGACCTTGGTAATAGAAATGATGCCAGAGATCAGATGAAAGAATTTTGGAAGACCAACAACTTCTTAAATGCAAATACCTTTTTTCAACATAAATGGCAACTGTACACATGGACCTCACCAGATGGAATACACCGGAATCAAATCAACTACATCTGTGGAAAGAGGCAATGGCAAAGCTCAATATCATCAGTCAGAACAAAGCTGGGGCCAACTGCGGAACAGACCATCAACTGCTCATATGCAAGTTCAAGTTGAAGCTGAAGAAAATTAGAACAAGTTCATGACAGCCAAAGTAAGACCTTGAGTATATCCCACCTGAATTTAGAGAACATGTCAAGAATAGATTTGACAGGTTGAACACTTATGACCGAAGACCAGACTAGTTGTGTAATGACATCAAGGACATCATACGTGAAGAAAGCAAGAGGTCATTAAAAAGAAAGGAAAGAAAGACAAGACCGAAATGGATGTCAGAAGAGACTCTGAAACTTGCTCTTGAATGTCAAGTAGATAAAGCAAATGGAAGAAATGATGAAGTAAAAGAGCTGAACAGAAGACTTCAAAGGGCAGCTTGAGAAGACAAAGTATTATAATGACAAGTGCAAAGACCTGTGGGTAGAAAACCAAAAGGGAAGAACACGCTCGACATTTCTCAAGCTGAAAGAACTGAAGAAAAAATTCAAGCCTCGAGTTGCAATATTGAAGGGATTCTACGGGAAAAACATTAAGCGATGCAGGAAGCATCAAAAGAAGGTGGAAGGAATACACAGAGTCACTATGCCAAAAAAAACTGGTCAATGTTCAACCATTTCAGGAGGTAGCATATGATCAAGAATTGATGGTACTGAAGGAAGAGGTCCAGACTGCACTGAAGGCATTGGCAAAAAACAAGGCTCCAGGAATTGATTGAATACCAGTTGAGATGTTTCAACAAACAGATGCAGCGCTGGAAGTGCTCACTGATCTACGCCAAGAAATTTGGAAGACAGCTACCTGGCCATCCAATTGGAAGAGATCCATATTTATGCCTATTCCCAAAAAAGGTGATCCAACCGAATGCGGAAATTATTGAACAATATCATTAATATCACATGCAAGCAAAATTTTGCTGAAGATCATTCAAAAGCAGCTGTAGAAGTACATTGACAGGGAACTGCCAGAAATTCAAGGTGGGTTCAGAAGAGGACGTGGAACCAGGGATATCATTGCTGATGTCAGATGGATCCTGGCTGAAAGCAGAGAATACCAGAAAGATGTTTACATGTGTTTTATTGACTATGCAAAGGCATTCGACTGTGTGGATCATAACAAATTATGGATAACATTTCAAAGAACTGGAATTCCAGAACACTTAATTGTGCTCATGAAGAACCTGTACTGAGACCAAGAGGCAGTCTTTCGAACAGAACAAGGGGATACCGTGTGGTTTAAAGTTGGGAAAGGTGTGCGTCATGGTTGTATCCTTTCACCATACCTATTCGATCTGTATGCTGAGCAAATAATCTGAGAAGCTGGACTATATGAAGAAGAACGTGGCATCAGGATTGGAGAAAGACTCATTAACAACCTGCATCATGCAGATGACACAACCTTGCTTGCTGAAAATGAAGAGGACTTGAAGCACTTACTGGGGAAGATTGAAGACTACAGCTGTCAGTATGGATAGCACCTCAACATAAAGAAGACAAAAATCTTCACAACTGGACCAATAAGCAACATCAGGATAAATGGAGAAAAGATTGAAGTTGTCAAGGATTTCATTTTACTTGGATCCATGATCAACACCCATGGAAGCAGCAGTCAAGAAATCAGAAGATGCATTGTATTGGGCACATTTGCTGCAAAAGACCTCTTTAAAGTGTTCAAAGGCAAAAGTCACCTTGAAGACTAAGGTGTGCCTGACCCAAGCAATGGTGTTTTCAATCACTTCATATGCATGTGAAAGCTGGACAATGAATAAGGAAGCTCAAAGAAAAATTGACGCCTTTGAATGATGGTGTTGGGGAAGAATATTGAATATACCGTGGACTGCTAAAAGAACGAACAAGTCTGTTTTGGAAGAAATACAGCCAGAATGCTCCTTAGAAGTAAGGATGGCTAGACTTCGTCTCACATACTGTGGACATGTTATCTGGATGGATCAGTCCCCGGAGAAGGACATTATGCTTGGTAAATTAGAGGGTCATCATAAAAGAGGAAGACCCTCACCAAGATGGATTGACACAGTGGCTGCAACAGTGGGTTCAAGCATAATGATAGTGAGGATGGAGCAGGACCAGGCAGTGTTTTGTTCTGCTGTACTTAGGGTCGCTATGAGTCAGAACCAACTCGACAGCACCTAACAACATAACATATTATGTATCTCTATATATAGATACATATATACGCTTCACCGGTTTGCTTCTCTAGAGAACCTAGCCTAAGACAGAGCTTTACTTAGAAATAGAACCTCCTCGTTTATGAAAATGCCCAGGAAATAGGGCATGTCTTAGTTTCTTAGTGCTGCTATAACAGAAATGACACAAGTAGGTGACTTTAAAGAACAGAAATTTATTTTCTCACAGTTTAAGCAACTAAAAGTCTAAATTCAGGGCACTGGCTCTAGAGAAAGGCTCTCTATCTGTTGGCTCTGGGGAAAGATCCTTGTCTTAGCTTCTGTAGGGTCCTTGACAATCTTCAATAGCATCTCTCCCCCTCACCTTCCAATTTGTGCTTGTTCCTGTATCTAATCTTCTCTTTTTATAACTCAGAAGCAATTAGGTTTAGGACAGACCCTACACCAATATGGCTTCATTAACATAACAAAGAAAACCCTATTCCCAAATGAGATTACATCCACAGGTATAGGGATTAAGATTCAACACGTATTTTTTGCTGGGGGAGACACAATTAAATCCATAACAAGGCACTTTGGGGAGGGAGGGGGTCCTGAGGGCAGGCTAGAGGAAGAGAAGAGAGAACTATCCCAGTCCACATAAGAGGGGACCAAGATGGGGGGTGGGGCAAAAGGAGGAAGGTCAGGGACAGAGGGCTGGGACAACATGGAACTGAAGCTGATTGGGAGGAAACAGCTAAGGAACTTCTTAAGAGCACCAGAGTCCACTCTTTTAATTTCCGTGCAGCATGGAGTGAGATACAAGCCTCTTGAGGTTACCCCTGAATCTTCAGAAAATCTCTACAACCAACCTCCGTGTCTGATTGTATGCAGAGGCTTGGGGGTCTCAAGAAAGGATCATACCACTTCTGGGTCGGTGCTGGGAGGAGTCCTAGGAAGAGCCATAAAATGCAGAGAAGGAGGACAGTTCAGCAGGAGCCAGAAATCGGAGCCAGAGGAAGCCAGAAGAAATGAAAATCCCCAGAAGCCCTGGGGAGGGCACTGGACATCCCTGGGGAAGGGACTCAAGCCAGTCAGGTCTGAATCTTGAGTGGCAGGTGACCCCAGCTGACACTGGAGTTACACAGTCTTGCAGGGCTTCCGGGAGGTTTAACAGCATTTGTAGGGATGTACTTAAAGGCCAGAAACCCTGGTGGCGTAGTGGTTAAGAGCTCAGGCTGCTAACCGAAAGGTCGGCAGTTTGAATCCGCTAGGTGCTCCTTGGAAACTATGAGGCAGTTCTACTCTGTCCTATAGTGTCGCTATGAGTCGGAATTGACTTGATGGCAACGGGTTTGGCTTTACTCAAAGGCCTCTCTGACGGGACACAGAGCCCCTGTGGTCTTCCTCACCTGGTGTTGCCTGGAGGTGGGGTTCAGGCGACTTGCTTGGGGCTCTGCAGGGAGAGTTGGGTGGGTAGCTTCCTGGATTGGGGCCGCCAGGCGTGTTCTTTAATGCTTTCTGACAGCTCTGTGCCCTCACTGCAGCCTGTGAGTGTCAGACAAAGCCTCAGAAAACAAACAGCACACACTGAAGTGATTTCTGCTCTGAGTGCTGGCACGCTCTCTGGCCGGCCTGTTATCTGAGCAAGGGAGCGCTGCCAAGGAATTCCCTCCACTCTGAGTGTTTCTGAGGCAGGATCCATGGAGGAAGGGGTGGAGGGAGGCAGCCAGCTTCTGACAGACAGCAGAGCCCCCCCCCTGCCTTGGGGAGGGGTGCAGGAGGAAAGGGGCCAAGGCTCCTTTTTAACACAAACATCTCGGTCCTAGATTTGGGGCTAAGGGGGAAGCCAGATGCTCAGGCCTGTCCTTGATCATCGTGGGGGCCACTGGGTCGCCAGGAGAGCTTATTTGTTCTAAACATGAGAGCAGGGAAGAGGGGAGGAAGGCTTGATATAGAGACAGAAAGAGATAAGGAGAACCTAGAGAAGGAAGGAGAGAAGAGGGGTCTTAGAATGCAGGTGAAACCTGGCAGGGAAGAAACATCAAAGCCGATTATTTGCTTTAAAGCAAATGAAGTCTGACCCTGAGCCCTCATTATGGGGGCTCTCCTGGGACGGACAAGAATCTGGGAGTTTGTGGGGCAGAATACAGGGCAGGCTTACCTTCAGCTCCGCTTGGTCATGGCTGAAAGCAGGAGGCTCTTGCACTGGGGTCACCTGGACCCCCCAGTCCCCACCTCTAGCTAGAGTGACCAACTCATCCTGGTTTGCCCGGGACTTAGCTAGTTTTAGTACTAAAAGTCTGATGTTCTGGGAAGCCTCTCAGTTCTGGGCAAACAAGACAGTAGGTCACCCTGCTTCCACCTCGAATCTCTCAGGTGCACCTTGGAGGTCCTATCACCCATAAGGGCAAATACAAATGAAAAAGAGGCTTAATTCTCCCCATTGAAAACAAGGGAAGAGACTTTCCCCTTCCAATTTCTTTCAGTGTTTACTTTAGAAAAAGTAGTTAAGTTCTTTTCCTGTCTCTGAAATGTATGTAAATCAAGAATGTCTCCTCAAGGACCTGGGAGTCATCTCTTTGAACTGTAATCATTGAGGAAGATAGCGCCCCTATCTGACAGTTTCCTGGGAGGAGATCAGCATAACTTCAGGTGGCAGCAGGCTCCAAATTGCAAACGTACCCCTCCCCCCCCTGTCATAAAGATACAAAAAACAAAACAAAACCAGTTGCTGTGGAGTTGATACTGACTCAAGGCGACCCCACGTGTTGCAGAATAGAACTGTGCTCCGTAAGGTGTTCCTTTTGGAGGCAGAGCTCCAAGCCTTTCTTCCGAGGCAACTCTGGATGGGTTCTAACGGCCAACCTTTCCGTTAGTAGTTGAGAACTTAGCCTTTTGCACCACTAAGGGACGCCTCATAAAGATACTAGGAATTAGTAATTGTTTATCTTGAGAGCATATGTCTAATGGGTTGTATGGTTAGCTACATAAAAGGATGACATTTCTTTCTGTTTTTTCAATCTCTTTAGCAGATTGCCCGTGAAGCACATCACATTCTGGTTGGATGCTTGTTCAATAGTAAAACTGTTTTCTTTCTCTTCCACTTTTCTGGAGAGGTTTTCTGGATTGGCAGGAGATTTTGTGTTTACATTTCCCCAACACACTTTCATGGGGGGGGTCCTACTGTCTAGGGGGAACCCCATAGGCTCTTCTGTATGGAGGACCCTCCCCTCTCTGGCTGCCCTCTCCCCACAGCCTGATTCCCTCAAGCTGCTCAGGCTTCTGGAAGGCCAAGTTTGGGGAAGTGGATAGGCTCCAAGCAGCCTTTACCCCTAGCCTCCACCACAAGCCTCCGAGAGATGCAGGAGCACAAAGGTACCTACTTTAACAAATAGGGAAAGTACAGCATAAATTACCATCTCAATGAATTAGCCTCCCAAAAAAAAAACCCTGCCGTGGAGTCGATTGCCCATTCATAGCAACCCTATAGGATGGAGTAGAACTGCCCCATAAAGTTTCCAAGGAGCGCCTGGTGGATTCCAACTGCTGACCCTTTCGGTTAGCAGCCATAGCTCTTAACCACTACGCCACCTGGGTGGCACAAAAGGTTAAGTACTTGACTACTAACCAAAGGTTGGTGGTTTAAACCCACCCAGAGACAACTCGGAGGACAGGTCTGGCGGTCTGCTTCTGAAAAGTCACAGCCTTGAAAACATTATAGCCTGCCAAGGTCTTCATATAAATCATTCCACATGACTTAGGCGAAGGGCGGGGGGGGGGGATGCTTGGTGCAAATTTGAGTTGCCACAAAGGGTTTTCCCTGGACATTTGGGGGCACAGCTCCTTGAACCATGACATAGAGAAGCATCCCAAGTGCAAAACTGTATCCTTCTCTAAGCTGGGTCCCTGCCTCTATCCTCAGCACCACGTCCTGCTCTGGCACTTTCTCACTCCAGAAAGGCTTCCATTTCCTGCCACCTTTCCCGATGCTTTACATTTTCAAGAACAGGAGCCTCAGACAGCTGTGTCTGCTGCCGATTACAGAAAGTTTATGATTTAAGACAGTGCTGGGCAAGGTGCAAAACCCAGCCCAGAGAAAATGATGCTTATTAGCAGGATAAAACCTCAGTGGTGAGAATCCACAGACAGGGTCGGGGGTGGGGAGTGGGGGTAGGGGCTGATGAGAACTGGTTCAGGGGTCAGGCCAGAGCTTGTGTTTTTAGACTGTAGAAAGATCTAAGTAAGGAAAAAAAAAAAAAAAAATGGAGGGAGGGGATGTTTAACCCACTTAAGAGAACAAATAGCTTTTAAGCACTTTGGACAGGTCGTTTACATGTAACCGATTGATGTGCTAATTCCATCTCATTCTTCATTGTTTCACCAAAGGAAAGCACTAAAGCTTCTACGTGCCGTCGACTGTTTCAGGTTACTCTTCCTCCTGGAAAGGAATAAACCTGCATTTCTTTGAAGACAGTGTTTGATTTCTTTAATAACATTCTGTGACTGAGAGTTTTTATAAATTCCATTTATTTCCAGATTTCCAGTTAGTTCACATGAAAAACGAAGGAAAAAAAAAAAAAAAAAAAACCCAGCTGCTGTCCAGTCAATTCCGACTTATGGCAACCCCATGTGTGTCAGAGTAGAACTGTGCTCCATAGGGTTGACAAAGACTGATTTTTCAGAAGCAGATTACCAGGCCTTTCTTCTGAGGCACGTCTGAGTGGACTCCAACCTCCAACCTTCTGGTTAATGGCCAAACACGTTAACCATTTGTATCACCCATGGACTCCCAATAAATGGTAGATATTATTATTAAAATTAACATCCGCTCCCCATCTCTTTTCTTTTTTAATTCCCTCTCCGTGTCTATAGAAGAGCGAACAGGCTGTGAATGGAGAGGCCTGTCGAGCTCACCAGGAGTAAAGCTCATGATCTTTGGTGCATGGACTTCGAGGAGCTTGAGGGCTTCTCTGCTCCCTTCCTGGTTTTCAGCTAAGGGTGGGAGAGGGATTTCCCAACTGGTTGCATGATTTACCTATTTTATTCAGGTATCAGTTCCCCTTTTGAAAAGTGTGTTTCACATCCAATGCCACATGCCCTGAATTTGAGTAAAACTCTCCAGTACTTTCCAGGTTTCGAAAAAACTGTCCTATGTCAGAATTTCCCACCTTGTGTGAGTCAGTCGGGGAAGTGGCATTGGCACAGACCACCTACATTTCAGGCACAAATAGGACCCAGCATGTGTCTCCTGAAGGGCTCACCAAGGAGACCAAGGCTGTGCAAACAAACGCCTAAGCCAGAGTCAGAGGTGACCCAGAGGGCCGCTCCAGGGGCAGGCAGTCCTGGGTGCTTCCAAGACCAGGACTTGAGTGACACAAGGCATATAGGCTTGAGCTAAGACAGAGAGCTGTGAGGGTCATTTGGAGCCCTATCTCCCAAGACATGGGTGTCATCATGTCTGAAATTTCCCCAGTAGAGCTTAATTCCACTGGGTTCTCTTCCCTCTTTTAACAAGAATATACTCTGGGTTGTTGTTATTATTGTTAGTAGCTGTTGATTCCGACTCGTGGCCACCCCATGTGTGCAGAGTAGAAGTGCTCCACAGGGATTTCAAGGTTGTGACCTTTCAGAAGCAGATCGCCAGGCCTGTCTTCCAAGGTGCCTCTGGGTGGGTTCAAACCACAACAGTCTGTGGTAGAGCACTTAACCATTTGCAGCACCCAGGGGTAATCATAATCATTCAGCTAACATGTACTTACTTGCTCTAAGATGTTACTGAAGATCAACAACTCAGTCAAAAAATGGCCAAAGGATGTGAATAAGGAGTTCACAGAAGAAGAATATACGTGGCCCCTAAACATATAAAGAAATGGTCAATCTCACTCGTAATAAGAGAAATGCATGTTAAAACTCTATCAAGATACCATTTCTCACCTCGCTGGTTGGCAAAATCCAAATGTTTGACAATACACCTTTAGGTGTGCCAGTTATTAAGTTATTGGCTCTCAGCTCCAAATCTACCTTTCTCTCCTCTGCGCTGTGATGTTGGGTCTGTTGTCGTGTGCTGTCTGAGTAGATTCCGACTCGGAGCGAGCCTGTATGACAGAGTAGAACTGTCTCATAGGATTTCCGAGTCTGTAATGTTTACTGGAGCAGATTGCCAGGTCTTTATCGCAGACCTCTCAGATAGCAGCGGAGGTCTTAACTGCAGTACCAACCAGAGCTCTTTTATGCCAGGGCCGGGACTGCAAACTGCATCTCTGCTTTGCCAGTCGTGCTGTCTTAGGATCTACCAATAGGGGGCGCTAGAAGAGGCTGCAAGGTTGGAGGAAGGGGAAGGAACTCACTCCTTCCTGTTTTGCTTCTTGTGTGTTTCCTGCTTATTTCCATTTCTTGAGAGGATCAGTCTGGCTCCTAACTGATAAAATTGGTAAAGCTGGTGAAAGTGCAAAATGATACAACCCTTATGTAGAGCAATTTAGCAATATCTAACTAAATTACAAATTCAATTGCCATTTGACTGGTTAACCCCTCTTCATTCTAAATATCACATGTTCCGGATCATCTATGGCAGCATTGTTTCAAATAGCAAAAAGTGTCCGTTTATAGGGGCTGGCTAAATAAACTATGGTATATCCATACAGTAGGAGTCCTTGGGTGGTGCAGATGGTTAACAAGCTTGTAACCAAAAGGTTGGAGGTTGAATCCTCCCAGAGGCGCTTCAGAGGAAAGGCTTGTGATTACTTCCAAAAACTCAGCCATTGAAAACCCTGTGGAGTACAGCTCTACTCACATGGGGTCATCATGAGTAGGAATCGACACCACAGCAACGGGCTTGGTTTGGTTTATCCACACAATGGATATCCTGCAGCAGTAAAAAAGAATGAGAAACATATTATTAAGTAAAAACAAACACACAAAAAACAAGCAAGGTGATAACAATGACCATAGTGTTCTTCTACGTAACAAACAGGGTAAGGTCAGAAAATATATTCATGTTTATTTAGGGCTGCATTTGGAAACGCTGGAAAAATACACAAGAAACTAATGAGAGCAGTTACCTAGGTGAGTAGGCACGGGGATGCTGGGAGACAATTTTCTGCATGTCTTCTGAGCAGAGGTCCTGACAGCTTTTGTTCTGGATTATCTTTTCAAGGATGTTGAATCTTAGAAGATAGAGGTAGTGTCTCTCTCTGGAGCAGAGAACTGGCTTTATTGTATCTTGCTTTCTCGTTTGATAATATAAGATGCCTATTTTCCTATATCACTAAATAGTCTACAACACAAGTTTTAATGTCACCATTTGGGTGCATAATGATTTATTTAGCCAATTTCCTATAACCGTTTCTAACTTTTCTCTCAGTTAACCAATGCATCTGTAAACGTTCTTTCAGTCAAAGCTTTGTGTGCATCCAAGAATATTTCCTTACGGTAAACCTGTAGTTTAGGAATTCGTTTCAAAGGGTGGACACATTTTAAATGCTTTTGATGCAATCTGCCCAACTGCCTACCAACGGTTTGTAACAATTTATCCTCCCAACAGCCGTGGGAACAACTGTCGTACTACATCCTCACCAATGCTGGATTTATCATTTCTCAAAAACTTCTTACCAATTTGATAAGTGAACAATGATGACTTGTTTAATTTGCATTTCTTCCATTCTGAGTGGGGCTAGACATTTTCCTCAGGTTTTTTGTGTCTCAGTAGCTCTACTGGTGTCTCTGGGTCTTTCCAGCACTTAACCATTGTGCCATCAGGGCTCCTTCCCCATAGGGCACAGTAGAAGTGACCCCTAGGGTTTTCTACGCTATAATCTTTACTGGAGCAGATCGCAAGGTCTTTTCTCCCCTGGAGCCGCGGGGTAGGTTCGAACCATCAATCTTTTGGTTAGCAGCCCAGCGCTTAACCATTGTGCCATCAGGACTCCTTCCTTTAAAGCTGTTGTTGTGTGCCTTGAGTCGATTCCAATTCATAGCGACCCCGTAAGACAGAGTAGAACTGCCCCATAGGGCTTCCTAGGCTGTAATCTTTACAGGAGCAGATTGCCAGGTCTTTTCTCCTGGGGAGTGGCTGATGGGTTCGAACTGCTGAGTAATTAACCACTGCGCCACTAGGGCTCCTTTCCTTTAATACTAGTGGAAAAAAATTCACTGTTTCTTTTGGGATTTAGCCACTAATTTCGCCAGGTATGTAAATCACCCACTACATACTCTTTTACAGAGGAGGAAAAGAAAAAGAAAAACGTTCTCATTCCCTGGAAGGGTAAAAGGCTTCTCAAGCAAGGACTGAGTGAACGGAGACCAGCTTGGAAATGGGATCCTTCATCCCCAGGAAGCCGTTCAGAATTGTCCTCCTCATCAGGAACTGGAACGTAGCTTAGGAGCTGAGGGTGGACATTGAGTTAGAGGAGAAAGAGAGAAAAGCCAAGTTGTCTATAAAGGAACCCTGGTCACAGGAAATGCTAAACTCTGCTTCCCCTGGCAATGCAGATATGTATAGCTGCAGAAAGGACTGTCCCCAGGGCCTGTAATGTTTCAGTCTCCTGTCCCTTGGCATTGTCTAGCGCAAAGCCAGTAGCAGGGTTTGTACTACTGAGCTGGCCCTGGTGATGAATTCTTAAAGTGGTGCTAACATGTTCCAGCTGTAAGCTAGCAGCCTGGTGGCACGTGGGGGACAGGTTTTCCTGGTCCTTTGTCTTCTCTCCGGCGTGCTGGGTGCATACTGGAAACTTCCACATAGGCATGACTCATACCCAGTGCCAGACCCTGGCCAGATCCCAGGATAGCAGAGCCACAGGCCGTGAGCACGGTGGCCCCACACACGTTCACGGCGGGGATGAATCTCCCAGCTATGGCCCTGCCACCGCTGCTGAGCCAGCCATCTGGAAGCAACACAGGCGTATGCCAGCTGCTTTTAGCGAAGTGTGTTGACAAGTGATTCCGTCTAGTAATGTTCCTGGATCAATGGATAATAGAGTACAGTAGTTAAGAACCAGCTACACTACTTACTATCTGGAAGACCTTGGGCAAGTTATTAAAGCACTCAAAACCCCACTTTTCTCACTTGTAAAATGCAGACAATAAATATTTCTACATTATAGGGAGGGTGGCATCTTGTTTGAAGGATGTTCCATTCCTCCCGTTGGCTCAGGCCAAAAACCTTGTTGCTCTTCTTGACTCTTCCTCTTTTCTCAGACTCCTTATCCAATCCATCAACAAATTTTATTAGCTCTTCAAAATAACAAGTCTATCCAGAATCTGACCACTTCGTATCGTCTCCACTGCTTCCTCTCTGACCCAAACCACAACATCTCTTGACTACATTATTTTATTTCCTTCTTAATAGGCTTCCCATTTCTACTCTTGCCCTCCTGCAGTCTGTTTTCCATACAGCAGCAAGTGTGATCCTTGTTAAAATGTGAAGTCAGGCTCTCTTTTGAATTACTTGCTCTGGGGGCAGTGTTCTCATGAGGACACTCATGCAGCCTATGGAGAGGGCCATGTGGTGAGGAACTGAAGCCTCAAGCCAACTGCCATGTGAGGTACCATCTTGGAAGCAGATACTCCAGCCTTACTCAATCCTTCCAATGACTGCAGCCCCTGAGTACAACCACATGAGGGGCCTTGAGTCAGAACCTCCAGCTAAGCTGCTTGTGAATTCCTAAACCACAGAAACTGTGTGATAATAAATGTTCGTGGGTAATTTGTTGCACGACAATACATAACTAATAGAGATTTTTGGAAGTCTGAAGCTGGCATAACAAATACCTAGAAATCTGGGAGTGGCTTTGGGACTGGGAAGTGAGTGGAAGCTAAAAGGACATTGAGGAGAGAGTGTAAGTAAAAACCTGAAGTGCCTTGAAAAGATTTTTAGTAGAAGTCTGGAAGCTGAGGAAGCTGTTGGTGTGGGCTTAAAGGGAAATAAGGAATATGTTACTGAAAACTGGGTAAAGGGGAATCCTTGATATCAGTGGCATAAAATTTAGCCACAGTGTCCTCTGTAGTTATGTGGAAAGTAGCAAATGCAGCTAATGAACTAGCTAAGGCGATCTAGCTGAGGACATTTCTAGCCAAAGTGTTAAAGGTTTTGTCTGTTTTTTTCTTGGGCCTGTAGTAAAATGCAACAGTAGAAAGATAAGCTAAAGGAAAGACACTAAATAAAAAAGAGTTAAGATCTGCTGATCTAGACGCTTCTCAGCATCTTAAGATGCCAAGTGAAGTTAAAATTAAGAAATGCTTTTCAAGTAAAGATCAAATCAAGGGCACTGCCACGAAAACTTGTTCCAAAAATGAAGCTGAGGATGTGGCTGTGAAATCCTTTATTAAGACTTCACAATGATCTAATGTGGTGCTTCAGGGTACCATTCAGCTGGACAAAAGTTGCTCTAAGGTGCTCTAGGGTGTCTCACAGAGCCTCTCAATCTAACAATAGGTTTCTGAGAAGCTTACAGGTGTTGTTCCTCAGCCATTGCAGCAGAAGTCCAAAATGGAGAAGGGCTTATTTTAAAGAGATTTGTGGGTGTGGCTTTTGTCTAATAAAGATTCATAGGAAAACTTCTAATTAAAAAATTTAAAAATTAAAAGAAAACTTTTAATTTAATTCATAGAAAAACTTCTAAATTTTTAAGTTAATTATATACAGAAAGACCTCCAGCTTGGGCTGAAAGAGACAAAGTACAAAATAAATAGAAGCATTGGGACCTCCAAAATTCTACTGACAGGAAACACACTGAGAAAACTACATGGAAAAGGAAGGATCACTCAGGATGGAACCAAGAGCCAAGAAGGTGGAACTGAGAACCCGGAAGCTAGAGTCCAGAGCTATGGAGGATTATTACCTAGCAGGGGCAGGACTAAGTCCTAATCAAGGAACTTCCAATATTTGCCCCACTGGATTTCAGAATTGCTGTGGGCCAGTGATTCCTTTGTGCCTCCCATCTATCCCCTTTTGAACAGGAATGCCTATAGTAGTTACATGTTGGGTGCAGATAACTTGTCCGTTTAGTTCAGATGCTTTAAAATCAAAAGAAATTGTACACAAGGACCTTACCTAAAGAATCTCATTACAACTAGACCTGATTTAGTTTATGAGATTCTGGACTTTGAACTGATGCTATAATGGGTTGAGAATTTGGGGGACCTTGAGAAGGCAAGTGTATTTTGCATGTGGAAGGCATACCTGCCAGAGGACAGACTGTGGTAACCAGCTTCAGATATGGCCCTCTATTCAGAGTCACATCACTTGGAAATGCCTGTGAGGTCACACCTGCTCCTTGAGGGTGGCCAGCATACCCCTGATACTGCAACACAAAAGGCTAGCTAGTCTCCTTGCCTGAAAGTTGGATAACTTTCTGGTACTATTCATAGTTTAGAGCTCACCACATGATCAGATTGAGGCTAGACTTCAGTTGAACCCATTTCTTTGCCTTGCTTCTTCCCCTATCCTATTCTGCTTTCTTCACTCTCTCAATAAAACACTTGTACACAGAATCCTCATCTCTGCTTCTTAGAAACTCAACACACGACATCTCATAATTATAAAGTGGGGCTCATTCAAAATATGTTCATTCATAACGGAATTTTGGAACATTTTGTGAAATCATCATGGATACCAGGATCAAGACTAATGAAACAGCTTTGCATCTGAAGTTCAGGGTTGACGCAAATCCTGGTTGAAGTAACACTGGAGGCTACAATAAATATGTTTTGAGCATGCCTCTTTAGCAGAGGCCAGAATGAAGTGAAGGGGTAAGTCATGTGGCTCCTATTTGTTTTGTTTGTTCGCAGAATATTGGTAATCCTATTTCCTAGTTCATAGTGCCCTGTCTTCAGCAGCCAGAGCAAGGCCCTTTTCTCATTCTATTTTATTCCATTTCCCCTCTTCTCTCTGACTCTTTTTCTCACTTATTCCCAATAGGTGCTCAATGTGTTAGATGAATATTCTTAAACTGTATATATCCTGGAAAATATGAAGTGTTTTTGTATGTACTTTTCATTTATGTAAGTGAAATATGGTATAATTTTTGTTCTCTTTCACATTTTTCCACTCAGCACTATGTTTTGAGAAATATCCATATAGTTGTATGTGTTTTTAGTTCATTGCTGTTGCTTAATATCCAGTCTTCATGGTATCTTAATTTTAATGTAGTCAAGTTTGTCAACATTATCCTTTATGGTTTGTACTTACATGTCTCGTGAAAAAATTCCTTCTTTACTCAGAGGTCATAAAGATATCTTTCTCTATTGTTTTCTAAATGTTATAAAATTTTGCCCTTTACAAGTTTTTAATCCACCTGAAATTGATTTCTTACGTAGGATGTGAGGTAAGGTTCTTTTTTTTTTTTGGCACACAGATAAAAAAGTGTCTTAGCTGTATTGATTAGTCCATTCTGCAAGGCCTGTTTTGTCCTGGTTTGTTACTCTGTTCCACTCGTCTATTTGTCTCTTCTTATATCAGTGCCAACCAAGAAAACCCAAACCTGCTGCCGTTGAGTCGATTCCGACTCATAGTGACGCTATGGGACAGAGCAGAACTGCCCCACAGAGTTTCCAAGGAGCACCTGGTGGATTCCAACTGCCGACCTTTTGGTTAGCAGCCGTAGCTCTTAACCACTACGTCACCAGGGTTTCCATACCAGTGCCACACTCTCTTAATTTTTATAGCTTTATTCTAAGTTTTGGTATTTGGCAGGACAAGTTCCCCCACCTTCCTCTTCTTCTGATTATTTTTGATCCTTTCTTTTTTCATATAAATTTTAGAATCAGGTGGTTGAACACCCTCCCCATCCCATCCCATATACTCACATCTAATGGGATTTTCTTTGGTATCACATGGACCCTAAACATCAATGAGAGAAAGCTGATATCTTTAGGATATAGAATCTTCCTGTCCAAGTACATATACTCTTATAATTAGGTTTTAAGTACAAAAGGCCTTTCGAATCTTTGGTAGATTAATTTCTGGGAAATTTTTTTTTTATTGCTATTGTGAATGATATTTTTTATTACATTGTCTGACTGATCGTTGCTGATGTGTAGAAATAGAACTGACATATCATGTTTTAAATCCATTTTAATAATTATAATGATTTATTTGTAGATTACTTTGGATTTTCTATATGGAAAATAAAATCACCTGCAAATAATGATGATTCTGTTCCTTTCTAACCTGACATTTCACTTCTTTGTCTTGTTCTAAGAAGATGGCTGGGGAAACGGTGAACAGGAGTAGTGAGAGTGGACATCCTTGAATTTTTCTGATCCTAAAGAGAGGGTTTCTGGGATTTCGAAGTATGACATTTGATGCAGGGTTTTTGTAGCTGCTCCTTTTTTTTTTCTCTTTGCTTTTATTATTATTATTATTTTGAACCTTTTATTGTTGTTTAGGTGAAAGTTTACGGAGACCAAAATTAGTTTCCCATTGAGCAATGTATAAACAGCGTTTCGTGACACCGGTTGCAAACCCCTGAATGTGTCAGCACTCTGCCCCCTTCCTCCCTGAGTTCTCCGTGTCCATTCACCCAGGTTTCCTGCCCCTACCATCCTTCTGAACTTTGCTTTTGGGAAAATGCTGCCCTTTAGGTCTCATATAATTGATTGTTCTGAGATGTACATTCCTCAATGGTGTTAGTGTTCATTTTATAGGCCTATCTATTATATGGCTATAATGTGATCTCCGGGAGTGATTTTAGTTCCAAGTTTGAAGTGTGTCTAAGGGCCAGAGTCTCAGGGGTTCCACCAGTCTTTATTAGACCAGTAAGTCTGGTCTTATTTATGAGTTTGAATATTGTGCTACATTTCTCTCCCATTCTGTCCGTGACCAACTACTATGGTCCCAGTCAGAGCAGTAGGTAGTGGTAGCTGGGTACCATATAGTTCTTCTGGCCTCAGGCTAGTGGGAAGCTGTAGTTCATGTGGTCCATTAGTCCTTTGGATTAATTGTTTCCTTGAGTTGTTGATTTTCTTCACTTTTCTTTGCTCCAGAAGGGAAGAGGCCAATTATCGTATCTTAGATGACTGCTCACAAGCTTTTAAGACCCCAGTTGGTACTCACCAAGGTAGGGTATAGAACATTGTCTTTATGGATTATGATATGCCAGTTGACCTAGATGTCTCCTGAGACTATGGTCCTTAGCCCTCAAGCCCATATCTCAGTCCAGGGAGGTATATGGTTATGGCTAAGAAGTTTTCACAACTGTGTCCCGTGTGCAATATTGCATACGTGGGTATATCTGCAGCAGGTACACATATATATGTACATGGTTGTACTTCCATATGCCCTCCCACCCCTGTTCAGCTTACATATTTACTTATGTATCCACTCGTGCATTATTGTTTGTTATTACTGTTGTTGTAGGATTGTATACGTATTAGTATTTACCGTTGTCTTTTACTCTTGAGTACCTTTCAGTGTCTTCCTTTATCTTGATTATGTTGTGCTGACTTCCCCCAAATTGTGTTTTATCTCTCTCTTCACTAAGGTTAGTACGTGACTACTATCTAGTCAGTGGTTTTCCTTTGTAGATGCTCCTTTTCAGATTCAAGAAGAGCTCTAGTTTGCAAAGAGCTTTTGCTTGCCCAGTATACATTTTTGAATTTTATCTAATACCTTCTAAGCCTTTATTACTATAAAAAGTATTGAGATGATCATAAAAGTTTTTCTTCTTTGATTTCATGAATGCAATTATATAATTAATAGCTTCTAAATTCTTCAAAAAGGGGCCCTGGTGGCATAATGGTTAAGCAGTCAGCTGCTAACTGAAAGGTCACAGTTCAAATCCACCAACCACTTCTCAGGAGAAAAGAGGCAATCTGCTGCTGTAAAGATTGTTGTTGGGTTGATAGCTGCTATTGAGTTAGTTCTGACTCATAGCGACCCCATGTACAACAGAACGGAACACTGCCTGGTCCTGCACCATCCTCTGACCCTCTTCTTTACCAAGCATGATGTCCTTCTCCAGGGACTGATCCCTGCTGATAATGTGTCCAAAGTATGTGAGACGTAGTCTTGCCATCCTTTCCTCTAAAGAACATTTTGGTAAAGATTACAATCTAGGAAACCCCACAGGGCAGTTCTACTCTGTCCTATAGTGTCACTATGAGTCAGAATCGATTCAGTGGCACAAGGCAACAGCAACAACTTCGTTACGATGTATTATCTTTTTAAATCTATTTCTGGACTTGATATGCTACTCTTTTGTTCAGGATTTATGCATTTATGTTTAGGGGTGAGACTGAACCGTCATTTTCCTTTCTCATAGTATCCTATCTGGCCCCGGTATCCTCCTCGCCTCCCAGATAAATTGGGGAGCCGTTCCTCTTTTTTCCATTTCTTGGTTTATGTTGGAATTATCAATTTCTTGAATGATTTATAGAACTCACTGTAAAGCCTCCTGGCTTGATGTTTTCATTTTTAAAACTATTTTTAACTTGTGATTCGATTTCTTTGAAAGTTATAGGATCATTCAGATTATTTATTTCTGCTTGAACCACTTCTGGCAAGTTGTATTTTTCTAAGAATTTATCCATTTCATTTAATCTAAATTGTTAAATTTATTGATGAAAGTTGTTCATAATGTCCTCTGACTATTTTTTAAATCTCTACATCATGCTTGGCAAAGTAGAAGGTCAGCGAAAAAGAGGAAGACCCTCAACGAGATGGATTGACACAGTGGCTGCAACAATGGGCTCAAGCACGGCAACGATTGTGAGCGTGGCGCAGGACCGGACGGTGCTTCGTTTTGTTGTACGTAGGGTCACTATGAGTCAGAACCGACTTGATGGCAACTGACAACAACATCCTGAAGTTGTTTGTTTTAGTGTCTCCTCTCTCTTCTTCTTGACTAATCTTGCCAGAGGTTTGTCTTTGCAAGGAACCAACTTTGTTGATCCTCTCTATTATCTATTTTCTGTCTCATTAATTTCTGCCTTGAGTTTTATTATTTTTTCCCCTCTACTTTCTTTGTGTTTATGATGTTCTTTTTCTAATTTCTTAAACTGGGTTGGCTAACTCATTCATTTTGAAGTTTTCTTATTTTCTAATGACACATACAAACCATAAATACCCCTCTAAGTACCACTTTGGGGGCCCTGGTGGCACAGTGGGTAAGAGCTACAGCGTGCTATGGCTGCCAACCAAAAGGTCAGCAGTTCAAATCCACCAGCTGCTCCTTGGAAAGCCTATGGAATGGTTCTACTCTGTCCTATAGGGTCGCTATGAGTCGGAATCGACTCGAGGGCAATGGGTTTTGGTTTGGGTTAAGTACTTCTTTAGATGCATCCACAAGTTTTGATATAGAATATCTGCATAGTATTTCTAGTAGGCATCCGCCTCATTTTGCTTATCCAATCCCCTAGAGGTAAACATTTAGGATACACTTACCTCTGCATCGCCAAGTAATGCCACAATGAATCTTCTTGTACACATTCCCTTACTGAACTGTGTAAAAATTATTGCTAGAGCTTGGGGAAGCACATACTTAATTTTCTTTAAGCACTGCCAGATGCCTTTCAGTATGGCCGTACCAATTTATACTTTCCGCAGTAGTTCATGTCTCTCCACATCCCAGCAATGGGACATTTAACCGAGAGCAGGTGAGCCTTCAGGTAGCATCAGAATGTCTTCCCACTGTTTCCACCACAAGAGGAGGTGACATCTCAAGGGAGATAGTCTAGTTGTAAGAATTGTCACATAGCTGACTACTAACTCATTTCCAAGGGGGGGAAGGGGCAAGGGAAGAATAGCTTAGCAGACAGCCTGCTGTGCCAATTACAAATGTTTGGATTCCCAGGGCTGTAGCCACATGTGAGGTTTTGTGGAGGACCTGAAGCCTGGCTTGTGGGTGGAGAGGGCTCTGTCTGGGACAGAGAGCTTACTCTGACACGAGACCTCTTTCCTCTTGTCTGGTGCCACCCAGGATACTGTGAAGGGCTCCACCTGCCCTCGCTCCATGGTCCCCCTTACACATCATTGAACCTAAACTATTACCTATCTCAACCCCCCAACCCCATCCCACTTAGATGCCCTCCAGCTTCCAAATGTCACTGATTATCAGCTTGTGCCCAGATGCCCATTGTAGGGAGGGACAGACATAATGACGAGGTTGCCCCAGGGGCAGCTTTCTGGAAGACGTTTTAAAGACAGAGCCCAATCTCAAGCCCAGTTTCTTGTGATCTTAATTTGTGGCTTTGTCTGATGCGCCTTGCTTTCCTCTGCATCTTCCTCTGGCTGTTTATTTGGGTAAAAGATATTCTCCTCCCTTTCATGTCTGAGCAGTTTCCTCCTGCCTTAGTTCCCTGTGAGGTCTTCTGTAGGCTGGGGCTACATTGAGGGGGGTCCTTTTCCTGAGAAGAGGTGTCCTTGGGGTGGGGGGGGGTCAGACAGATCCTCCCTCCGGGGGCCCTTGAGGGCCAACCCTGCCCACTGGGCCATCTGTGCAGATCTGACTGGAACTCCCAGCAGATATCCCTGGACTTGGGCTAATAAGATTTTTCCTTTAAAAGGAACTTTCCATTGTTTGTTTTAAAAGTGAAATGAGCATTTTTTCCAACCGCAGAGGCGATGCTGAAGGAGCCTGTAATTTCTAAGATCCAAGACGGGAACTTAAAAACAAGAAGAAAAGAAAAAAAGAAGAAGAAAAAAAAAAAAAACCTTTCCAATTAAAATGGGTCTCTTTCTTCCTCCCCTCAGGCTTTCTCTCGTCTTAAGTCTTCATTCAGAGGAGTCAGCAGGGCTTTTATTTTTTTCCTTCCACCCCAAATTCTAATGAGCTAATTCTTCCATTCTCTTTTAACCAATAAAGAGATACCTGTAGCTAATTAGACACGAGGTACTGGGTCTAATCTAAAACTGAAAATGAAAATCAAATTTAACTGCCGTTCAATTCAATCCAGAGGCTGAGTGGTGCAAAGGGTAACATACTGGACTGCTAACTGGACGGTTGGAGGTTCAAGACCACCCAACAGCGCCTCAGAAGAAACACCTGGTGATCTACTTCCAAACAATCAGTCACTGAAGACCCTATGGAGCACAGTTCTACTGTGACACACGTGGGGCCACCACGAGTTGGACCGGATGAGACAGCAACTGGGTAACTGGGTGGGTCAATTCAACCCGCATTTAATATGTGCCATTCAAAAACCATGGGACAAGTGCCGCTAGCCCAGCCCCTGCCCTCAGGGAACTTTGCAGTCTAGCAGGGGAGCAAAAACAACTACAGTATGGAGTGATAAGGGCAACAGCAGACGATGGGAAGGAAGAGAGGGAACCGCAGCAGGGCTTGAGTGACTGTTGCTTTGGTTTGTTTTTGTTCTCTTGGTTTTTTCCCCCCTCCCAGAGCAAAGCGGCCACACTCCAGGCAGGGTAGCAAGGTGAGGAAGCCATAGTCCCACTCTGAGAGGACCATGATCTTTGCGGGACAACAGATATCTCACGAGTCTGGAACAAGACAGACTGACCAAGTCCCCTGACCCAGCGGGGAGCACAAGGCCACGGAAGACTTAGAAGGGAGAGAGATGAGTCCAGATGGGAGGCCGCGGCTTTCAGAGGAGACTTGAAGACCGGCAGACCCCCACGGGCATTCGGGGGGAATGCATTTCTCTTGACTAAAATCCCAGGGGAAGAGGGTGCCCAACGTGGGGCAGACAGGGCTCAGGATGGTACAGGGGGAGAAGCGAGGGCCCTCCCTGGTTGTGAGTGGGGCCGCCAGGCACTGCTCAAAAGCATTCAGGACTGACCTGGCCTGAGCTCTCAAGTTCATTATCAGTCCTGATTCTACCTTCTAGAGTTTGCAGGGCTTGGCTGGAAAGTTTATGAGAATTGGCTTATTCTCTGGTGTCTTGGCACTTTCCCTTCATGTCCTGATTGGAACCAGGGAGGCTGTAAGTGCAAACGTTTTTGTACCTTAGAGTAAATTATATCTGCGTTCCTGGAGAAGGCTGTGGTGAAAGTGTCTCTTGTTTCCAGTGGCCCCACTCCCCTCCCTCAGGAGACCTGAATTCCAAGCCTGCGCTACTATAAAGTTGATGAATGCATGCCAGGCCCTAATCCAATATGCAATTGCCCTTCTTTTCTCCTCTCCTTTCTGGAGGGAAAGGAAGCTGGATTTTTTAATAAGGTAATAGCACCTCTTTTATATTTTCCTTTCATAAATTATAAAGAATTGAAAGCAGAATAAGGCAGCAGCTTGGCATAATGGAAAGATTACTGAGCTGGGTGGGAGTGTGAGTTGGTACAGTCACTTTTGGAGAGCAAATTGGCAATATCTAGTAAAGCTGAAGCTGTTCTTGTCCCAAAGCCCCACAATTCCTTTCCTAGGCAAATTCCCTAGAGAAACTCTGGGGCTGTGTCTTGGAGACATTGTAGCATGGTTGGAGAGAACAAAAAATTTTGGAAAAAAAGTCCATTCATAGGAGCATGAACAAAATTATATCCCCCAAATGCTTATTGCAATGTTACTTCTAATAGTGAAAAAATTGGAAAGACTTAAATGTCCATCAATAGAAAGATAAATAAATTGTGGTATCTGAACAGTTAAAATGAATGAACCAGCCCTGTATTTATCCATATGGCTACATCCCAAGGACATAATATTAAGCAGGAAAAGAAAGTTGCAGATGCAGAAGGACTTGTACAGATCAGAAGTAACAGGGTTGCTGCTGGGGAAATGGAGAGAAGTGGATGGATAAGCTCTATTTTGGCTTGATGTATTGGATGTAGGGTCTCAGAGGAATTTGCCTTGTGTTTCAAGTTTGAACACCTGGGTGGATGTAGGGCACATTTACTGAAAGGGAGAAAAGCAAGGTTCTAGCAGAAGTTAGTTATCTTTTGACCATGTGGAGTTTGAAATACCTATTAGATATCCACATGAAGATGTCATTTAAGCAGTTGAATATGTCAGTTTGATGCACAGTGGAGAGGTCAGGGCTAGCGACATAAACATGGGAGTCACTGGCAAAGAGATGGTATTCAAAGCCGTAAGACTAGATGTAATCTTCCAAGGAGAATGCGGACAGAAAAGAGTAGAGAGCCTACGATCAAACTTTGGCATTTCAGCATTAAATATTTGCTCAGAGGAGGAAAAGCCAGTGAAGAAGACTGACAAGAAATAGTGACTGAGGTAGGAGGAACACCAGCCAAGGGTGTGCTGCTGAAATCAAGAGCAGAGAGTGTGAAAAAGAAGGGAGTGGTCAACTGTGAAGGAGCCCTGGTGGCAGGCACAGTGGTTAAAGTGCTAGATTGCTAACCTAAAGGTTGGCAGTTCGAACCCACTGGCTGCTCCGTGGGAGAAGGATGTGGCAGTCTGCTTCCATAAAGATTTACAACCTTGGAAACCCTATGGGGCAGTTCTACTCTGTCCTATAGGGTTGCTATGAGTCAGAATCAACTCGATGGCAGTGGGTTCGATTTGGTTAGTTAACTGTGCCAAATGCTGCTGAGAGGTTAATAAAGAAAAGGAGAGAGATGACTGGATTTGGCAGTGCAGAGGCCACTGATGACCTTGATAAGAAGTGGGGGAGACTTGGAGAAGAGTGAGTTTTGGAGTGGGGAGGAATCAGAGTGCGTGATCTCATAATCCTTTGAGAGGTGGCAGCAGGTCATGTGATGCCAACTCCTTGGCCACAGATGAGAGGCTCAAGAGTAAACTCTTCACCCAGGCTGAGCCCATTGGATCGTCTCTCTCAGGACTGATGACTTGAGATGTGATGATTCCAATTGATTGATCAATGACTTTGGGTCTGGAGTGGCCAGTTTAGGTGTAAGAACTATAGGTGCAAGTGTTTTACCACTGTTATTGCTCAGGGGGAGATCTTAGGCAGACTACATCCTGTCCCATGCAAAGGAAAGTGTTGGGTACCTTTCACTTCCATACTATACCCCCTTCTGTGTATCACTTCTGTTTGGGGAGCTTATGAACATCCTGTGCCATTACAGCAGATGTAATTAGGACCAGGCTGAGCAATCCCTTGGGGTATTACTCATGCTGGAACAATCACCAGGCCATGTGCAGGCTGATATCAATGGGAGACACAGTTGGCTGGCAATGAGACTTCCTAGGGGTCTCCTGGTTAGGGTGTTAAATGGTGACCCAGAAGTCTATGGGTGTTAACTTAGCTTCCATAGGAGTCCTTGGTGCCAGAGACAGGTGGTCTTGCTCAGGGAGAGGCTGGTCTGGGTAGTCTCTAGATACTGATTCTATTTCTATCTCGTCATTCTGGACCCTACTGATCTCTCTTTATCATCTTCCCTTTGTTTGCCTCACCTATTTCCCAGCTGGTGGAATAGTTCATCTCTGGGGCCTGGTTGTCTTTTTCCTCTCCTAATCATCTCAATCTCTTCTACATAAGAGCTTCAGGATTTTGCCTTTTGTGTCTCCATAGTCTGGTTTTTAGAACTCAGCAGGCCCTTTTGCTCCCACAAAAGCTTGGCTCTTGCCAATCAAAAGCCCCTTGCTTTCAAGACTAACATTTTTTCTGTAAGTGCCAAAAGTTTCTTTTCCAAAACTAGGCATTGACTATTTCAGTCTGTTTCCCTTCCTGCTTAGATTAACAGCTCCAATACTCCTTGAGACAATGGATGCCACTGACTGAATAGGATCAGATCCAAGGAAAAGGAAGTAAGGAGAGCAAATGATTCAAGATGTTATCCTACCACATAAGGCACAGAAAACTGGTAGGCAGAACTGACAGAGAGAGAATGACATAGAGGAGCAGAGATAAAGAGAAAGGAGAAATTCTGAGGGGATTGGGTGGGCCACAAGAGAAAGAGTGAGAAGTTGCTGTGTTTCTTACAGCCCTTTCATGACTCATGGGACACATATTGCCCACTTACATTTTCTGATTCTGAGGTTTATTGGGACACTCATTTCCCACTTAATAGTGTGTGCTGCCGCAAGGTGAGGACCTGTTTAACAGTGTGAAAATGAAAAACAGGCATTGGCACCGTGTTACTGTGGCGAGAGGCTATTACATTAGATGCTGCATCTTGGAGGTGTGATTTTGCAAAACTTTAATCTCTTTTGGCTTTTTTACTGGGAGATAAAACTTGTAAGTATATTTCCTGGCTCCTGTGTGTTATTTGGAAGGTGTGATAGTTCCAGGCTCACCTGATTACCTCATTTTCAGGTACCATACATTTTATGCACCTGTCAAGGAATCTACAAGGCAATGAAGAATCTAGAGGGACATATGTGCCCCACATAACCTACCCCCAGAGCCCAGAGGGAAATGTGTGCTCTGCATAATATGTATCAAAATCCATATTTCATAACAAAATTTCAGAAATGCTCCTTGATTCAGTATGATTTCCATTAATGAAAACACATACTATCAAAAAAAAAAAAAATCAAAACAGAAAATGATTGGGTCTTGAAAGGGATAGCTAGGCAGTTTCCAATTGCAGTTCCTTAAAAAACACACAACAAAAACCACTGCAGTTGAGTTGATTCCTAATCCTAGCGGCCCTATAGGAAAGCATAGAAGTATTAGAGCTGCCCTGTTTAGTGCACTGACTCCTTACACCAACTGAGGCAATGCAAATGGCTCAGGGAGCTCTTTTGGCTGGAGCATGTGCCCACACCCCACTGCCCTTCAGTAGTTAAAAAAAAAACCTTTTACTATGGAAAATTTCAAACATAAGAGTAGACAGAGAGTATAATAAACTGCAAAGTACTCATCCCCCGGCTTCAACAATTACTGATATTTTCCCAATCTTTTATCTATTCCCTACCGCTTTTTTCTCTGAAGGATTTTAAAACAATCCCATGTGTATTAGTCTTCTATTGCTGCTGTAACAAACGACCAAAATCTTATTGGCTTAATAGAACACAAATTTATTATCTTACAGTTTTGTAGGCTACAAGTCTGATACAGATCTCACTAGGCTAAAATCAAAGTGTCCACAGGGCTGTATTTCTTTCTGGAGATTCTAGGGAGGATTGTCTCCTTGCCTTTTTCAGCTTCTAGAGACTGCCCACATTTCTTGTTTCGTGGCCTCCTTCCTTCATATTCAAAGTCAGCAGCATTGTAATCTCTTCAACCATTCTTTCATCATCACATCTACCTCTGAGTGTCCTCTTCTGCCTTCCCTCTTCTGCTTTTAAGAATTTTGTCATTACACTGGACCCACCTGGATAATCCAGAATAATCTCTCCATTTCAATATCCTTAACTGAATCATATCTGCAAAATCTCTTTTGCCATGTAAAGTAACATATTCACAGGTTCTGGGATTAGGACACGGGCATCTTTGGTGGAGGGCATTATTCTGCCTACTACACCGGACATCATTTCATTCACCCTAAGTAATTCAGTGTGCATTATTCTAAAAGGGGGCATTGATTGTTTCTTTCTGTTTTCCTTCCTGCTAGATAAACAGCACAAATACTCCCTGAGACAATGGATGCCACTGACCGAATAGGATCAGGTGCAAGGGAGAGGAAGTAAGGAGATCGAATTTTTCAAGATGTTATCTCACCACTTAAGGGAGAGAATTACTGATATTAAAGAACTATTTTCATGTCATTGATCTGGTGGAGAAACCAGGTTATTTGACCTGAAGAACATCTGGCATTTTTGATTTGGCTGATTGCATCTTCCTGGTATTGTTTGATTTGTTCCTCTGTCCCCTGTATTTTCTGTACACTGGTAGTTAGATCTACAGGCTCAGTTAGGAGTAGATTCACACTTGTTTGGCAAACTTCATAGGTGGTACATCACATTATGAAACACAGTGTTTGCTGTCCTACTTTAGTGATGCTCAGGTTGATTGGTGGGTTCAGGTGGTGCCAGCCTTATCCTTCTATTGTAAAGTTCTCCATCAACCTTTCACCTAATGATTTTGACAACCATTAAGGATTGTTGCTAGATACATTATTTCATTAGAAGTTTCCAAATGGTGATTTTTGTACTTCTATAATTCTATTTTGCATGAATTACCTGAAATTCTTCTACAAAGAAATAGTTTCCCTTAACAACAATTTGGTTACTCCAAAATACAGTCCATACAAAAACCAAAAAACCAAACCCACTGCCATCAAGTCAATTCCAGCTCATAGCAACCCTATAGAACCGAGAGTAGAATTGCACCATAGGGTTTCCAAGGAGCGGCTGATGGATTTGAATTGCCGACCTTTTGGTTAGCAGCCAAACACTTAACCACTGCGCCACCAGGGCCCCGCAGGGAACCAAAATAAATAAATAAAACCCCATTGCCATCAAGTTGATTCCAATTCATAGTGAATAGGAATAGGACAGAGTAGAACTGTCCCATAGGGTTTCCAAGGAGTGGCTGGTGGATTTGAACTGCCGACCTTTTGGTTAGCAGCCAAGCTCTTTACCACTATGCCATCAGAAGACAGGATAATGCTTAATTCTTAATTGCTTTTTAAAAGCAATTTTCAGAATAATGAGTTGATGGCTCAGTAACCTGCAAAGGTAACCTGTGAATTTTCATTTTAGAATTGTTTTGAGCTCACGAATTTATATATATTTGATGTGTTTCAATATTTTTGATGTTTAAATTCAGTGGTAGAACTCTTGCCTTCCATACAAGAGACCCAGGTTCGATTCCTGGCCAATGCACCTCAAGTGCAGCCATTACCCATCTATTAATGGAAGCTTACATGTTAGTATGATGATAAACAGGTTTCAGCAGAGCTTCCAGACTAAGACAGACTAGAAAAAAAAGGCCTGGTGATCCACTTTTGAAAATCAGCCAATGAAAACCCTATGGGTCACAACAGTTCGATCTTGCTGTGCGTGTGGTCTCCAAGAGTCAGGGGCCTACTCGATGGCAGCTAACAACAACAAATTTTAGGTCAATGGGAGTCCCTTCCAGTAGCCTCATAAGTCCTATGTGTTAATGAGTAACCAAAAAAAAAAAAAAAAAAAACACGAGTAGACTTATTAAAATTAGTCTTGGATCGTTTCCTTGCTTTCTGGTACAAGATATCCTAGGCCCATCTTTTATATGTCTTGCCCTAGACCTGGAATCAGCTATTTCTCCTAGTATCTTTGGTTGCTTTTGATAGGAAATGAGATTTAGATATCACAGTTTAGGAGCTAGGTTTGCTTATTGCTACCGGGTGGTCAGCTTCTAAGCCTTTTCAGTGGATAGAGCTAGGAAATGCTATTTTATTTCATTTAAAAAAAATTATTTATTTATTTATTTATTTTATTGTACTTCAGGTGAAGGCTTACAGAACAAATAGTTTCTCATGAAACAGTAGTACACATATTGTTTTATGACACTGGTTAACAACCCCGCAACATGTCAACCCTCTCCCTTCTCAACCTTTTTTTTTTTTTTTTTGGCGAAAATATACATAGCCAAAAATACACCATTTGGAAAAGTTATTTTTTAAGAGAAAAACAATTATGAATTCATATTGATTTTCCAATGTGATTTAACGTGGCAGTAAGACTACTGAATGCAATTTAAGCTGTCCTTGTGGTTATTCTCATCCTGAGAATATATCTTACTAAAAATAAAAAACCAAACCTGTTGCTGTTAAGTCAATTCCAACTCATAATGACCCTATAGGACAGAGTAGAACTGCCCCATAGGGTTTCCAAGGAGCAGCTGGTGGATTCAAACTGCCAGTGAGCTCTTAACCACTGCATCACCAGGGCTCCTACTAGGGATGTATAATCAAAATATTGTATTTTAAAGTGGCCTGGGTTAAAACGCTCAGCTACTAACTAAAGGTTGGTGGTTCAAACCCACCAGCTGCTCCATGGGAGGAAGAGGTGACAGTCTGCTTCTGTAAAGATTTACAGTGTTGGAAACCCTATGGGGCAGTTCTATTCTGTCCTATAGAGTTGCTATGAGTCGGAATTGACTCGATAGCAGTGGGTGGGTAAAAATTTCTTGTTTCTCTGTGGCTATATCATCAACTTGATATAAAATTAAGATGATTTCTTTCAGTTTGTCTGAGTGAATTTTCAATATTCATTTATACATTCAATCATATACCCCCCATAGCAGTTATACTACTGGAAACTTATCTTATTCGTTGTTTTTTAACTTATTATCTATCTCCTCACTTTATGATGTAAACTCCATGAGAGGAGAGTCCCCTTCAGTCCTATTCACTACTTATCCCCAGTACTTAGAATATGCCCAAAATGTGGAAGCACACTCTACTAGTTGCTTTTCCACACGTCATCCCAACAGTGAAAAGCAGGCCTTATTATCCCCACATAACCGATGAGGAGACTAAGGCTTATACAGGACACTCACTCAAGGCCTCACATGTAGTAGCCAGTGGAGGCTTGAGGGACGTTGGATGGCGGATAAGATCCTGGACTCCCAATATTTCTAAATTTGGATTAATTCTACTCCTGAGTGCAGAAACAGAGGCCCTAACTCCCTGCGTTCCTAGAAAAGGAAGCTATAGTGACAGACTTTGAGCAAATACAGGAAGCAAGGCAGACCTAGGTCACCCAGTCACTCCACTCCCATCCCCTTAGGCCATAGCCATGAACCCTGCTTTTCATTTGTCCCCAGAAGAGGTTCCCTGTGCTGGAAGGAGCACTGAGTGGGGTTGGAGACCTGCTGTAGGATCTGGCTTCATCGCTTACTGGTTGTGCATTCCTAAGTAAGCCACACAATCTCTGTGAACCTCAGTTTCCTCATTTGTCAAGTGAGCTGACAATCTCTGCCCTGACTATGCCTTAGGGTTGTTGTGGAATAAACTGAGGCAGGAGATAGGGAAGCACTTTGTGCCCATAAAAGGCTCTCTAGACAGAAGTGGCTATTATGGTCCCTCCCTCCACTCTCTTTTCTCCTGGCATTTTATCAGAAGTGTGTTCCCCTCTGCCTTAGGCTTTCAAAGAAGTTGGTCAGGAATACACTCACTCAGGAGGCAGGCACAATACTTTTCCAGGGAACACCAGATGAAAAGCAAAACAAACAAAGACAGGGAGTGGATGGAACATCTGGCTTTTGGTGATTATTTATTGTGGAAGAAAAAAAAAACTTCAGAATAAGCAACAGTTAGAGATGAGCTGATGAAAACTGAATGCAGTAGTGTAATGATGGTTCCCACTCGGTGACTGTGTACTCCGTGCCAGTTGCATTACTTGCACTACCTTGAATCCTGCTAAATAGGAACTATCACCTTCATTTTATGGATGTGGAAATTGAAGCTTACAGAAGTCAAGTAACATGTCCAAGAATACGTAGCTGGAAAGTACCAGAACTAGAACTAAAAACCCATGCAGTTCTTACTATTTCGTGTTGCCAAGTCCAAGGAAGCTCAGCAAGCTCTACTAGGAAGTAAGGGTGGAAAGAATGACACATTTACTAGTAAACCTACACTGAGTAGAGCTTTTCCTTACTTGATCAACCTCATCCTCCCTGGGTTGTTGCTGTGTGCGACAGTGCTTGATACGTAAGGGAATGAGGGAAGGCTATTTCATAGAGTGTCTTGGATGATTTGCAGGAAAATGCAGCAATTGCCATGTTTGCAGCCACTTTTAACAGCCATAGGAGCCAGAATTGGGGCCAGTGACCATTTTGGCTTCATGGCCTTGGGGCCAGAGTAGTTTATGGATCCAGAAGAAAGAGAAGCCCAGAGCAAGACAATTGGAGACCACATGGATCTACTAGGGGCAGTGCAGTTACCAAGGCCGCCATTTTATCTTCATCCCAGGACCAGATCAAAATGCGAGCGCTCTTCATGGTTCCCTCACATTAGATTTCATCAGAGCTGGATCAACAGGAGGGGGAGACCTGTTCCAGGTTTGGGCGAATTTATGACATACCTGCAGGCAAACCTATAGGAGAAGGAGACTCCACATCACTGCTGAGTACTGTCTAAGCCTCTCAGAAAAAGGCCTAGAGAGCTTTGACCGAGTTCTATTATTTATGTACTTTTTAGCCATCTAAAGTATAGATATTTGCTGCTCTGATGGTTTTAACCTCTAGGATTACTTGTACTGACTGATCTGAGCTCCCTTTCCAGTCTAGGAGAACCACACCGGGATCTCCAATTCCCTCCAAGTTTCAATCTGTGTGGTCTTGGGTTAATTGTTAAACCATTCTGCACTTCAGATTTTCACCTGTAAAACAGGAATAATAGTATCAAATTTATACAACTGGTGTAAGTATTAAATGAGATTATATATCTGTGTGTGTATTTTAGATAATACACCTACTCACTTATCGACTATCTTGTTCTCCAACATTTCACATTTATGACAACAGAAAGATCTACCAGATTATTTTGGGCATTAACAGGGAGCCAGGTTGAGCGGCATCGGAGGAGGAGGACGATGTTTGTGAGAGGGATTTACCCAGCTGGGCGGAGGAACCAGGCGGCAGAGGTGGCTGCGGCTGCAGAGTGGGTGGGGCTGCGAAGCCTCTTCTTCCAAAGAGGGCTCTCTGCCACCTCCTCAGCCTCCGCCGGGCCCAGGTGGCCGGGCCTCAGATGCCTGCAGGAGCCGCCTGCCGCCAGGGCCCGTCTCCAGGGCCATCGGAGCCGGAAGGTGGAGGGGCGAGGCGCGGGGGGTCTGCAGGGGAGGTCTAGAGTGCAGCCACGTGAAGGTGGGCCCCTGCTGCTCTGGAGGCGGTAGGCAACCACCCCCCCTTCCCCCGACCACCACCACCACCACAACCACCCCTCCCACGCCCCCACCCCACCCCCTCAACCCCTGCGGGCTCCGCAGTGGTGAGAAAGGGACCCCCTCCCCACGCAGTGCCACCCGCATCTTGAGATGCGCCAGGGGCACCCGACAGGCAATGAGTGACAGGGGAAACATCAGCGCCTCTGCCCTGACTCGCATAACACTGAACTTTGCATAATGACCCGGTCTTTGGAACCTAACCTTGTGGATAAGTGAGGAGTTGGTGTAATACGTATATTACAAATACTTTTAAACTTTTTTTTTCACTTTTAATGCACAAAATTCTGCCCCATTCTCTGATTTCCTTTTCCATACAATCATCACAAGACAAATGGCAGGAATCAGCTGAAATCTGGAAAGTCTGATTCAGAAATCTTGACTTAAAACCACAATAGGGAGAATTCCACCCCCCCCCCCCCCAGGTCCCCTCGTTTGAGAGAAAGTGAAAAAGAATGACAGCCAGTTGCTGGAGTTTAATTATTACATGGAATTATATATTTATTATACTAAATACTTTCATTACTTTTATTTTGCCCAAGAGGGGAATAAATGACTTAATTCTCTTTCCATTCTTTTCCTGATTGGAATTTTCGCTCGTTGACTTTCCTGCCTATTTATCTCTTATAAAACATAGCTCAGGTGATGAAACCTTGGAGCAGAATGAACCACTGGAGGAAATTCAGGGCTCCCGTACAGAGCAGCAAGCCATTGCTAGGGAGGCTGGAGAGAGAGTGTGTGTATTTGTTTAACATCCTGGATCCTGCCTTGTTGAGTCCAATGGCATGTTATTGCCACTGGGTGGGAGCCAACGCTGAGTTCCTCCCTGTTGTGTCCAACCTTGAACATTGCTCTGCGATTATGTTTCATCCAGGGATTGGCAAAACGCAGAGGGGAAAAAACCGGAGAAGGTGTTTGGCATGGGGGCTTAGTGCTGTGTTAGCACAATCTGACGCATTCTCGGCTAATTGGGGAACAGCAACAAACAGAAAGGGCTCTGAAGCTCACAGGCAGCGTTTCGTCTTCCCTTACTGTAAATGGTTTATTTAGTGAGTGTCAAGCTTTCTCTTTTGTTTGTTTTTTATAACCTCTGAGGAAACGCCAAATAAACAAGCAGTTCTTATTCCTCACACTGTGTCCCCCTCACAAAGGGTGTTGTAAATCCTAACCCCTATACCTACGGTGGAAACCCTGGTGGTGTGGTGGTTAAGAGCTATGACTGCTGACCAAAAGGCTGGCAGTTCAAATCCACCGAGCGCTCCTTGGAAACTCTATGGGGCGGTTCTGCTTTGCCCTGTGGGGTCACTATGAGTCGCAATCAACTTGGACAACAGGTTATACCTATGGTTACAATCCCAATTGCGACTGGGTTTTCTTTGTTGTGTTAATGAGACAGTATTAGGGTACAGTGTGTCTTAAGTCAATCTCTCCAGAGATATAAAAGAGATTAAAGAAGCAAGCAAAGAAGCAGAGGTGAGGGAAGATAGATGCCACACCACACCACGATCACCAAGGAACGAAGGAAAAAGGACCTTCTCCCGGGGCCGACAGAGAGAGGAAGCCTTCCCCTAGAGCCGGTGCCCTGAATTCAGACTTGTAGCCTCCTAGACTGTGAGAGAATAAATTTCTGTTTGTTAAAGCCACCCCCTTGTGGTATTTCTGTTACGGCAGCACTAGAGGACTAAGACAGTGATATACTTCTCCCTTCGAGGCTGTTATGGGCTAAATGGTGTCCCCCAAAATATGTGTTGAAGTCCTAACCCTTGTGCCTGTGAATATGACCTTATTTGGAAATAGGGTCTTTGCAGATGCTACCAGTTGACATGAGGTCTTACTGGAGTAGGGTGGGCCTACTATGTGACTGGTCAAATAGGAGAAAAGATCACGATCAGGAGAAAATCTGAGAGCGAGGTGTGAGAAGATCCTTTTCAGATGTGCCAAGTGCCATCATTCAGATTTGAGCAAATCTTGATGATTAATTTTTCCTGTTAAAAGGGGACACGCTTAGCTGTCAGAAGACAACAGTTTCCAAAGAGACTGCCTGACAAAGTTCTGCTACCCAAGATCTGTGGTGCAAACAGGTAATGTGCTTGGCTGTTAACCCGTTGGAGGTTTGGGTCCATACAGAGGTGCCTTGGAAGAAAGGCCTGACAATTTCCTTCCGAAAAATCAGCCATTGAAAACGCTATGGGGCGCAGTTCTACCCTGACACACGTAGGGGTGCCATGAGTGGGGATCGACGGCAACTGCTTTACCGTATCTGTTTTTGGCAAAAGAAGTGCAAAGAAGAATTTCCGAATCAGGCTTGGTCTGTCCCTGGCCACTCTTTCAAGTGTCTCGGGGGACGCTGGGTGGGTGGGTAGTGTCCGTGTGAGGTGAAGAATGGTGTGAAGGGCAACTTCCGAGTGACTCGCAACTCTTCTCTTCACATCAGACCCAGCCTCCCTTGTGTTGTTGCTTGTCTTTAGCATACAGCCCTCGGTGAAGAAGACATCAGGAAAACAAATAGCTCAGGAGGAAATAAAAAGGAGCCTGGCTTGAGAAAGGCAGTCCTCTCTGGCCCGGGGAGCCTGTGTGCAACAGCCTCCACTCAGGCTTTCAGAATCCTAGCCTTTTACAATCCTTCTGTGAGGCCAGAGGGGAAGCAACACTTTACCAGGCACAGAGCTGCCACCAAGTTGCTAAAGAACCGGGAACTCCCCAGGTCAAGTTTTTATTAAAGTTCTGAGGCTGTTGGTTGTATTTCAATGGTTTGCAGTACAGCCAAGAAATGTATGAGGTCACCAGCTGATCCTGTAAAAACTGGATGAGGGCTACAGTACTGGGGAAGAAACCAACAACCCAGAGATGTTAAGAAGACATCAGGAGAAAGGAGAAACATATTCCAGGTGCAAGCAGCAGGTCTGAAGTTGGACTGTGCAGAAGAGACTGAAGTGGGAGAGTGGAAATAGACAAGAGCATTAAGGTAGGGCTAGCTGGGAGGCTCAGATTCAACAAAAGATAAGACAAAAAAAAAAAAAAAATGAGCAAGGGCCACAGAATCAGTCTGGAATGAAGTGTCAGAGGGTGTGTAGGGTACAGCATCTTAGCTGGGATTATTTGGTTCAGGGGTTTCAACATTGTGCTGAGGAGATAAGGGGACCATGGATATGGGTCAGATTCCAGTGGGATCAGTGAGCCCATCACTGGTCCTATTACATGGCCACAAATTGCTCCCTGCTCTGGGACAAACCATTTTTAAATGTACTGCATTAGCCCAAATGGGATCATCTGAGTGTGGCCTATTGGAAATGTCTCTGAATCTGGTATTAGAAGACCTGGATTCTAGTCCTGATGCTGCCACTTTCTAGCTCTTAGCAAACAATTTAACCCCTTCAAGCGTCTAGTTTCTCATCTGGAAAACGTGTAGGTTGAGCATATTAAATAAGGAGAATACGCTTTAAAATTAGAAAGACATCTAGTCCGTCACTTAGATTTAGAATGAGAAATGAGGAAGGTAAAAGCCATTAGCAGAGCCTTGGTAGATTGACTGCAATTATATCTACAATTCATTACCCTCCTCTAAATCTACACCTTTTGCAGTATCACTTTAGAGATCCTTGCATAAAGAAGTGGAGTCTATTTTCCAACCCCTTGAATCTGGCAGGCATCATGGTTTGCTTTGGCCAGCAGACTGTAGCAAAAAGTGACACTGTAGTACAAGTTTTGAGCCTAGGCCTCAAGCGACCTTGTGTATTTCACCTTTCGCATGGAATCCTGCTACCTCCATGTGAACAAGCCTGGGCTAGAGGGTGAGACCGCATGAAGAAGAGCCAGTTGTCCTAGCCAAGGCCATCCTAACTAGCCACAGCCATCTACCCTCAGACAGATGACGGAGCCCAGCCAACATCAGCGGAGATGCCCACCTGACCATTGCCAACCACAGATGCATGAGCAAGCCAGCTGAAACGAGAAGATCTTTGGACTCATGAGCAATAATAAATACTTACTGGTTTAAGCCACTGAGTTTTGGAGTGTTTGTTATGTGGCAACAGCTAACTGATATAGAGCTCATTGAGAATTTGGCCAAAAACTAATCAGTCAGAACTAATCTTCAAGGGTAAGGTAGATATCTTTGGCAATGGCAGCAGTGGCGCGTGAAATTCATCACAGAGTGGAACAATATGGCCTCCAGCCCTGAGGGGCCCTTCCCTGGGCCACCCTCTTGGGTAGGAGGATGAGAAGCCACGTCAAATGATGTCTTGGTCAGGTCTTAGGCAGATTTGGGGTTCAGAATAATGTAATAACAGTGTGTGAGAGGCAGCCTCTGAAAAGAAAGCCAACTTGAGGTTTATAAAAACAATTAATTGTAACAATGAGTGAATACTTTCTGTGGAATCTGTTAAATATGCAGCACCGTAAATGTAATAGTTTGAAGACAAAGTCCTCACTTATATTCTTGATTTATAGATTCACCAAATTAATCTGTCAAATTAATGTACTTCATGCAAAGAAGACACAAGGAAACTTCCAAAAGTGGGCTCAAATGCCATTAGCCTCAGGTGTGAGGCAGCTGGGACTTTGGTGGGGCTGAAGAAAGTAATAGATGAAGGCATGGCCCTGTGGTTAGGGTAACTAAATGGGGTGTAGGGTTGTCTTCATGGAAGATGGGCACCAGTCCAAATCACTGTCCAAGGGAGTGTGGTAAACAGGGATCTGGGCTGGGATGTCTATGCATAAGCGTGAGCTGCTGAACTGGGCCTAGTGGGGGCCTCTGTAGAGGCAACTTTCAGGAGGCTGACTCCAGTCAGGAGGCTGGCTCAAAGCTAAGGTAAAGGAACAGGAAGCAAGAGTACCCTTATAAGGGGGCGGGAAGGTTAGTGACAGACAAGGACTCCCGAGGAGCTAATGCAGAAGTGCAGACTTCCCTGCCACAGGGGAGAATGAGTGTCATGCCAGGCTTGGTTGGAACTGGGGCAGGGACTGAGCTAGGACTGTGAGTTGATGGTTCTGAGTTCATTTGGAAGACTGTGGCTATCCTGAATGGTCAGAGGATTTGAGCCATCAAATCATTCTGTGCAAATGGAGGACATCACTGGGTCATTAATGGTAGGGAGGCTTTTCCCAAAGGACTTGTAGAAGGAAGTGGAGCACCAAGGGGCCCATACCCAGGAATTGGAATCCTCTCCCCATAAGATCTGGAGCATTAGGACGGGTGAAGAATAGATGTGGAGGGAGAGGCAGGCTCCCGTGGCTGAGGAAGGCACCACCTTTGGGGACAGTGAAGGCCAATGTGCCCATCTCAGGAAGTTGTGACTGGATCTTAGAGGGCCCAATGAGTCCTCCTGCTCTAAACCTCAGTGATCCCACAATTTTATGGCTGACCTAAGGAGAACAATGAGGCCATCCCTCATCTTCTATTTCCACCAATGAAGAACCAACTCAGCCTCTAATTTGGATGGAACACGTGGCTCTCTCTGTAGATAATGACTCTTCAGGCTTCCGGATAAATGAGAGTTGTTCCTCCTGAAGGTGTAGCTGATTCTGGAACTCTGAAAGTTTCCAGACTAGCTATCTAGGATGAAAGAACTTATTCTGTAGCACTTTTTCCATAGAAGCAATGACACCCTTATATCCTCTGCTGACCCTGCCAGCATTTAAGGTGCAGAACTCTGATCTGCCCTTCAGTAGGCTGTGTCTTGATTCCTCCAGGGCCAGTCCCAGGTACTCTGTAAGCACATACAGTGACTGTGTACGAACCAGAAAACTGCATCCTCTTAGGGCAGAAGAATTACAGGAGTGCCCCTCTAGGTACTTCTAGGACGATAAAAGAATGCTTGTGGGCAACGGTTAAGCACTTGGCTGCTAACCAAAAAGTTGGCGATTCGAACCCACCCAGCAGCTCGGTGGGAGAAAGACCTGGTGATCTGCTTCCATAAAGATTATCAGCCTGGAAAACCCTATGGGTCACATGGGGTCACCACAAGTCGGAATCCACTTGACGGCACCTAACAACAACAACAACATAGAGTGATTAGAAAACAATGCCCCCTGAGTAGACACAGATCCCATGCCAGGCCTGGCATGACTTGGCAAGTGAAGCCTGAGCTGGATTTTAGCCTCTTTGTGTGCCCCCTGGGGCTGATGACTTTGTGTAGGGCACAGTCTGCACAACCCTGCCCAGTGCCACCTTCTGCCTAGAACCAAGCAACCTTATACCTTGTTCCGTTTAGGTCCTGTGCCCACTTAGAACAAGACAAAGCAGGATTCAGATAGGGTGATAAGGAGGTCTGAAGAGAGGTGGGGGGCAGTGAGAGGGCTTGGGGAAGGCACGAGGAAAGGTCTCACTCACATATATGTATTCATTCATCTATACTTCGTCCATAATAAAACCACATTCTCCCATCCTGCAGACTTCTCTGAACTTTTTGCCACTTGCAGTTAAGTGGCCAAGGGGACTTAGGTAAGCAGGAGGACACTGTCTTTCTCCAACGGCTGAAACAAGGCAGTTCTTTTGTGTAAGACAAATGTGGTTAATGAACAGAAAAAAGGCCAGCGGGCAGATCAAGTTCTATAAAAAACACATGCAAACGTGCGCCCTTCCATTATGTAGCCTCACAGATGACAATCCAAGTGTGTGAGACATGTCTTGTGCAGGGACATATGTGACCCCCACCGCTATGGGGGGAACGTGCAGTTCAGCGCAAACCACATTCAAGATGAGTTTCATTTCCTTTCCGGTGGATCTCTACAGCGTGCAAATGAGTGATTCTACTGTGTCTTGCTTCTCAGCACCAGTGACATCACCACTTAATAAGTCAGGGAATCACAACCACATTTCAAAGAATCATTCAGTTTTCTCATTAAGATTCTATAGGAATTTTTTTTTTTTTGCACAGCAACAGCCTTGCCAAAACAGTGTTAAAAATAGATCTGGTAATACTTTTCACATTTGTAGGCAGTCGTGAAATGTTTAACAGCATGTATGTCCAGCAGATGCACATAACTTTAGAATTAGGCACTGAATTTTACATAGCAATACAGATTACATATACTTGCCTAAAGGATCCTAACAAATGAAACAAAAACCAAGCCTTGGACTTGGCTTATCTTGGGGAAGCAAAACCTATTAGCCTCTTAATTTTCTTGTAAGAGTGTGTTTGTTAAATGCATTGAATATCTAAGGTAAAAATGCATATGTAAAATATATATGTAAAAAAGCAAATTTTTCTTAAGTGATCATTTCTGGATATTTTGACGTCGTCAGTTCATACGGTGGTGGTGGTGTTGGGTGCCATGGAGTTGATTCTGAATTACAGCGACCCCATGTGACAGAGTAGAACTGCCCCATAGGGTTTTCTAGGCTGTAATCTTTATGGAAGTAGATCGCCAGGTTTTCCTCCCACAGAGCCACTGGGTGGGTTTGAAGAGCCAACCTTTTGGTTAGCAGCTGAGTGCTCGCTCAACCATTGCACCATCAGGGCTCCTTGCTCATATGGTAAATCCCCCAAATTCAAGGGCCTGATCCTGGTTCGCAATGTATGAAATTATTCCTGAAATGGGCAGCAAGCATCCTATGCTTGTCTGGCTTGCACCACTTGGGAAAGAGGCATGGTTGGGCTGAGCTGGGAGGTGGTGAGGGTCAGAGGCAGCCCTGCAGAGAAAGTGTGTGAATCGGATAGCTTGCAAGTTTTTGGCAAGCTGAGCTCTACAAGGCCACTGAAGAGAATGAGACTCTCCCAAAAAGGAGGTAATGAAATAAAATTTAATCATAATGATTAAAAAACATGAGCACCACACATTAGTAACTTTATTTGGGCAGTGTCCTTAGTGAATTCTGAATAAATCCTTGGCTTCCAGGAAAAGGGTTGGAAACAACTGGCAGGGTTGGCCTCTAAGAAATTTTTCCATGGTTGGGCCAGCTTGCATTTTGGAAGTATAGGAAAAGTGCCTACATGCATTTGGAGAATGGAGACATGGGCAGTTCCCGTGTTCCTAGCTCCACTTTTTGCTAGTAGCTAGAACTGATAATGGATGATAACGTATTGATGGCTTTATAAATACAGCTTTTAATCATAACTTGGTGGCGCAGTGGTTAAGAGCCATGGCTGCTAACCAAAAGGTTGGCAGTTCAAATCCACCAGCCCCTCCTTGGAAACCCTGTGGGGCAGTTCTGCTCCGTCCTATAGGGTCGCTATGAGTTGGAATCGACTCAACGGCAAAGGGTTTGGTTTTGGGTTTGGAACATTTTAACCTTTAGAAGTACATCTACAAATGAAAGTTTTCTTGCTCTTGTGGCAATCATCTAGATAGACATTAATCTTCTTCTTTCCCTAGGCTCTAAAAATTATTTGGACCAAAATGTTTAAGTCAGGGGTTTCATGTAGACACAGCTTAAAGGAGCCATTAAGAATTCTACTGGTTAAAGTAGGCATATTTTTTTCCTAGTAGACATAATGACATAACAGTAATAAAAATGTAATACTCAAGTAATTGCTGTAATGTAATTACAGCTTGGTCATAAGGTAAGATTAGAAGTCTGGGATGGCTGTTTTGTGCGTGTGTGTGTATTTTAATGTCTGCGTGGAGTCTTCGAGGTGCCTGTCAAGTCTCCCTGGAATGCTCATGCACTTCATTCAGAACCAGGTGGCCATGAGCCCAGCTGAGCCGGCACTATCTAGGCAGCCTGCTCACCCGGTTTGCCCTCTCTGGGCACTGGCATCTTGCCTGCCTCGGATACAGAACCATCACAATAACTGAGGACGGTGTTTTTCATCTTATATAGACAACAAAGGCAGAGTCCCGGGGTGGTACGAATGTTTAAACACTTGACTGTTAACCGAAAGGCTGGCAGTTTGAACCCCCCCAGAGGTGCCTTGGAAGAAAGCCCTGATGATCTGCTTCCAAAAGGTCACAGCCTCGAAAACCCTAAGAAGCACAGTTCTACCCTGTAACACGTGGGGCTGCCATGAGTCAGAATTGACTGGTTTGATTTTTTTTTTTTTTTCAATAGACACCAAAAGGAGAAATAAAGAATGCTGGAATCCTCATTAGGGAAGAGACTAGACAAGAGTTCAGGTGCCATCCAGGAACGGCGGCCTCTTTGCCCACACTATGGATTAATCCACCTCTCATCTAAGCGCTTGGAGCTCTGTTCCTATATGACTCTGCTGGGCTGCTGTGTTAGCCTGTTCTGGCTTCTGGAGGAAAGAACAATTTCCAGACCGAGTTTGAACTGAATGAACAAAAGGAGCTATCTTAGGCATTTGACCAAAGTATGTTTTATCAAAGGAACTGCCATCAGGGGAGATATTGTTTGAACTGTTATAAATGAATTTCTCCCCGTCTGTGTTTCTTATTTAATGGTACAGACTGCAGAAAGATGAGACTTAAGCAAAAGAATTAATCATTGTGAACCAAAACAATAAAAAAATTTTTAATTAACAATATTTATAACAGATAATTAAAAGAATGCCAGGTTTTTTTCTTTGTTACTATTTTTGCTTTGTAATTAATAAGTAATTTGTGGGTAGAAACTTTGAGACTATGTACATATCCACTCCTCATCAGTGCTTCCCTTGATTGATAAATTTTTTAAGGCCATGACTCCTCCAATATTTATTAGTTGGCATTCTACTGCAAAGAATTCTCCTTTCTTTACTTCTTATTTATACTATATGGACCCATGGATATTTATTTGACTCTATGGGTGATAACCCACTTCTATCATTACATAGTTTGATGCTCCAGTTGTCCCATTTTGGCCAGTGGGTGCTTTTTTAAGATCCCATTTTTGACAAGTCCCCATGGTTCTTTGAGCAATTCCTTACTGATGCAGTAAGATGTTCCAGGCTCATTTTTCCAGGCATCTTTCCCTGCCCAAGTGCTGGAATCACGGAGCCCTCAATACCAGTAGATAATATTTAGAAACTAAGATCTGGGAGCTAGTTGTGAAAGAGCATCACTTTTTAAATGTGTAAATTTATTTTCAGTGTGAGGGACCAGTTTTAGAAGAATCTAGGGTGCTTATAAAGAGACGAGCTTGTGCCTGAGGTGAAGGCTGCCTCTGGATCTTGAAAGGGCTAGAAATGTAAGAGGAAATCAGCTTCCTTCCCCTGAACAATACAGCTATCTCAGTCAGTATGCCAATTACAGTCTCAGCAAATCCACAGATCCTTAAGTTTTCTCCCTCTAAGGAAATACGATTCTTAAAAGTATGTTCTCACACTCCTAGTGGATAGCTCCTGATATCTGCTAACCTGTGGTCCAATCATACATCAACATTATAGAATATTCCACAAACTTCACTTCTTGCCAATATCTGTGATTTTCCATACCCACTATCTCTGAATCCCCTTTTGTGGATTCAGTCACACATCTACAAAGGCCAGTCATGAATGCAGTATGCTTGTGCCTTACCTTTCCTTTTAGCATGCCACATTAGTAAACAACGGATTCTCATTCTAAGCCTTACTGTAAGCCTGGTGGTCTTGTTTTCTATGATGGTATCTGCTGAGCTGAGGTCTCAGGTAAGGTGGAGAGCCAGCTACAGTGAGCCAAGAGGTGGCCAATAGTGGCCAAAGCAAGGCTGGACCTACAGGATTTCTTTCTTCTTTGAGTGAAGTCAAAGGAAAGCAAAGCTTAGGATTTGACTGATCCAGGAGAGTTGCAGCCTTTCACTTGGCATCCACTCTCTTACTGCTTGAGGAATGTTATTTTTTCCCCCTAAACTTCTCTCATTAATTTTGTACTGAGCCATCTAACCTGGTAGTTGAGCAGGCTGCTTCTGTTCCAATTAGCAGATATTTCCATAAGTGTTGAGTGGAGAAGGGGATGGAAGAGGCATAATTTCTAAACTACTGACCTGAGGGACTTGTATGAAGGTGTGCCTGACACGAGTGTAATACAACTGACTCTGAAAAAGCTCTAGTAAATGGTAAGTGACAGTTGGCTCTGGTGATTCATGCTAAGTGGAATAGACTATGAGGGAAACATAAAATATTTCTAAGCTTACATTTTAGTCACTCAATATACATGAAGCTCAATGTCCTTACTTAAAAAATAAATATTTAGGGCACTGAGAATCTCCAGAGGAATCAGGTCATTTACTATCCTTGTGTTGGCCCACATATACCATGTTTAAGAGTTGAAAATGCTTTGATAGTCTCAGCTGGAAGATACTGTGTGAAGCTCCCATTTGAAAACCACCCCTACCATTACATGAAGTGACTTTCCTTTCTACCAACGATTTGAAGGGGGAATGTCAAAGACAGGGCTTCAGTAGTCAAAATGTTTCATTGTTCAATTATTGACAGACTGCTTGCCTAACCGGAAAATGCAGAATTAAACCAAGAAAGCTTATTTGAGAGCAGATCTGTCACCATCTATGATATGTATGACAAGGAAGTAAACAGGAAGTGCTGAGTTGGCTTGGTTTACTCCTACAGGCACAGAGAGAAATAAAATCAGTGTTTACCAAATGGAAAAGCACAAAGCTGGTACAGAGAGAAATACTATTTTCATGCTTCTGAAAAGGTATTACAAATAACACGAGGTTCTAAACCTACAATTAAAAACTATTTTTAGAAAGTTTTGATTAGAGTCCCTTCAAAAATAGACACTCAGGCTGAAATAAATTCTTAATGGTTTGACTTCTGCTAATACTGTTTTTCGCCTAATGCATACTCTATAAATGCTCTTCTTAAATAACAAGCTTCAAGAGTAAAAAATGTGCCTTAAAGTCATCTAGCAGAAGTTCAGTGCTCCCACTTAATAGATTTGGAATCTAAGGTCCCAAAGTTAAATCAATTTGTCAAATGTCACCAGCGAGTTAGGGGCAGGGAGAACTTAGGACCCAAGTTACTCATCAGGTAAGAGTTATGGATAGACTGAATTTCTTAGTGCCAGACCTAAGGATGACACAAACCTTATGGTGAAGGAGTCAATTGCATTGTTGGTATAGTTTTGACCAGAAGCCAAAAGACTGGTCCTGGGGGTCCAAACTGTATAAACTCTCTCTCCTTCACAATTTCTGAACAAAACCCTTTCTTCTTTTGGTGTCAATAATCTCAAATGGAAACTGAGGTGATTTGCAGTTCTAACATTATGAATCTGAGAAAAGAAAGCCCTGAAAAAGGTAATACAATCCAGAAAAATAAAGAATAAACTTAATGCGAAAGAAGATAGATTCTTTTGGATGAGAGTAATTCATAATATTCAAAAACCTATTAGGGTTGTCTGAGGCCAACTAAGTTTTAATAATCCAGATATCAGGCCAACATTAACACTCAAACGAGGGATAGTGGAAAAGAAGAATGGGAAAAGTACATGACTAGGCAATTCAAAACAGAACATCTACAGATACCCAAACCAAAAACCAAATCTGTTGTCATCAAGTTGATTCCATCTCATAGAGACCCTATAGGACAGAGTAGAGCAGTCCCATAGAGTTTCCATGGAGCGTCTGGCAGATTCGAACTACAAACCTTCTGGTTAGCAGCTGTAGCACTTATCCACTATGCCACCAGGGTTTCCACATATGCCCAATGTCTTGGCTATCTAGTGCTGCTATAACAGAAATACCACAAGTGGCTGGATTCAACAAACAAGTTTATTCTCTCACAGTCTAGTAGGATAAGTCCAAATTCTGGGTGTCAGCTCCAGGGGAAGGCTTTCCTTCTCTGTCAGCTCCAGAGGAAAATCCCTGTCTATCAGTTGTCCCCTGGTCCAGAAGCCTCTCTGTGCAGGGAACCCGGGTCCAAAGGACGTGCTCTTCTTTTTTTTTTTTTTTAATTGATGCAATTAAATGAAGTTTACATTTCAAGTTAGTCTCCCATACAGAATTTTTTTTTTTTTTAACATACACTGTTATGAGACCCCAACCGCTCACCCCATTCTGCGACAGCACACTCCTCCCCTCCGCCCCTGATTCTCCATGAACATTCAACCAGCTCCTAACTCTTTCTGCCTTCCCCTCTCACCTCTGGACAGAAGCTGCCCCTTTGGTCTCTTATATCTACTTGTCTAAGAGGCACATTCTTCATGGGTATCACTTTATGTCCCACAGTCCAGTCCAATTCCTGTCTGAAGAGCTGGCCTCGGAAATTGTTTTAGTTCCGGGGTGATGAAGAGACCAGGGGCCATGCTTTCCGGGGCATCTCCAGTCTTAGTCAGACCATTAAGTCTGGTCTTCTTACTAGTATTTGAGTTCTGAATCCCATCGTTCTACTGCTCCATCAGGGACCCTCTGTTGTGTTTCCCTGTCAGGCGTGCTCTTCTCTTGACACTACTTTCTTGGTAGTAATATGGTCCTCCTGTCTCTCTGCTCGCTTCTGTCTTTTACATCTCAAAAGAGATTGGTTTAAGTTGTAGATTAATCTTGTAGATTGAGTCTACATAACTGCCGATAATCCCATCTCATTAACATCATAGAGATAGGATTTACAACACATAGGAAAACCACATCAGATGACAAAATGGTGGACAATCACACAATACTGGGAAACATGACCTAGCCAAGTTGACAGATATTTTTGGGGGACATAATTCAATTCATGACACCCAGTGAACATGAAAAAATGTTCAACATCAGTGATATATAAAGATGCAAATAAATGCAATGGTAACAATTTCTCCCTCATTAAACTGGAAAGATTAAAAAGAATAATCATGTCTACTAGTGGTGAAGGCACAAAGAAACTGATGTTTTCAAACATTGCTAATGAGAATGCAAATTGGTGAAGTCTGAATGAGGAATCACTGGATATGTGTCAAGTTGTTAAAATGAGGAATACCTTTGATGCAGCAATTCCAATTCTAGGAATTTACCTTAAAGGAAATAAATGGAGATTTACACATCTGGTGGATTAAGAAGAAATGTTGGATTAAAAATGGTTACACATTGTTTGTTGCTCTTCTTATCAAGCCGTAGATTATATGTCCTTTCCCCTTTAATTTGCACTGGCCTTGTGACTAGCTTGGACTGTAAAATGTAACAGAAGTGATGTTGTGGGACTTGTGAGCCAAGCCTTAAGAGGTTTTGTTAAGTTCCTGTCATTTTGCACTTGTTAAATGCTTCCATTTTCTCGCCGGAAGTCAGTTGCCATGTAAATCCGAGGTCTCTTGAGACAAACCTATGAGAGAAGCGTTCTTGATGATTCCAGCCTAGCTCATGTGCCCATTGAATGCAGCTGAGTAATGAACAGATGATTCCACATGGAACAGAAGAACTGCCTTGTCAAGGTCTCCCTGAATTCCTAATCCCCAGAATAATGAGAAATAATAAGTCGCTGTTATTCCATAATCCATTAAGTTTCGGGGTGGTTTGTTACACAGAAAAATATAACTGATACAGAAATAGGCAGGATCATTCCTTCAGATGAGGAATCACAATGAGCTGATATATTTACTGACAGCAGACAACTGTGTATGGTCTGATTCCTATAATAAAATCCTTATTCTGTAACTCATAGTGTAAGCAACTAAGAGCAGAACTTCAAAGCATACTAAATTAAAACTGATAGAACCTAAAGGATACAGACAAATCTACAATTTTAGTTGGATACTTCAACACTCTTCTTCCAGTAATTGACAAAACAAGTAGAAAATCAGTAAGTTTATGGAAGGACTGAACACCACTATCAACAAATTTGACCTACTTGATACCTATAGAACACTACACCCAACAACAGCAGAATGTATATTTTTTTTTTCAAGTTCACATAGACATATTCTTGGCCATAAAGCAAATCTTAACAAACCTAAGGAACTATAATAATACAAAGTATGTTCTCTGACTATAATGGAACTAAACTAAAAATTACTACCAGAAACATATCTGGAATATTCTCAAATATTTGAAAGTTAATCAATACATTTCTAAACAGCCCATAGGTCAGAGAGAAAATTAGAAAGGAAATTAGAAGATATTCTGAATTGAAATAAAATTAAAATACAATACGTGAAACACTTGTGGAATGCAGCTAAAGCAGTGCTTAGAGGGAAACTGATACCATTAAAACGCTTATAGAAAAGAAGAAAGGTCTCAAATTAAGGAAAATGAAGGGCAAATTAAACCCAAACTAAGCAAAAGAAAAGGATAATAAAGATAAAAGTAGAAATTAATGAAACTGAAAACAGAAAAACAATAGAGAAAAATCAATGAAACCAAAGGCTGATTCTTTGAACATTCAAAATAATCAATAACCTCTACCCAGACTGATTGAGAAAAAGGAAGAAGAAATAAACTGTCAACATCAGGAATTAAAGATAGGAATATCACAACAGTCCCTATAGACATATAAAGGATAATAAAGGAATTTTATGAACAACTTCATGCCAATAAATTTAACTTAGATGAAGAACAAATTCTTTGAAAGACAAAACTACCAAAGCTCTCTCAAGATGAAACAATCTGAATGGCCTTATATATAATAACGTATACAATAGCCTTATATATAAGCCTTATATGGCTTATATATAAGGCTACTCACAGTTAAAATCCTTCTCAGAAAGAAAACTTCAGACCTAAGTAGCTTCACTGGTGAATTCTACCAAATATTTAAGAAAGAAAAGTACTAATTCTACAGAAACTCTTCTAGAAAATAGAAGAGGATAAAGTACCTCCCTACTCATTTTATGAGTGAGTATTACCTGATATAAAAATCAAAAAAGGCATTACAAGAAAACTCCAGATCAATATCCCTCATGAACACAGATGAAAAAATAGTTAACAAAATATTAAATAAAATTTAGCAATATATAAGGACGTTAATTATAATGTCCAAGTGAGGTTTACGTATCCAAATGAGGTTTATCCTAGGAATGCAAAGTTGGTTCAAAATTCAAAAATCAATCAATGCAATTTACCACTAAAAAAAAGGAATACTCTATGATCATCTACAAGGATGCAGAAAAAGCATTAGACAGAATTCAACATCCATTCATGATAAAAAAAAAAAAAAAAAAAAAAAAAAAAACCACTCACCAAATTAGGAATAGATTGGAACTTCCTCAATGTGATAAAGAGCATCTAAGAAAATCTTACAGTTAACATCATACTTAATGTTAAAGACTGGATGCTTTCCCCACAGATCACAAAAAATACAAGGATCCTGTTCTCATCACTTCTAGTCAACAGAGTATTGGAGATCCTAATCAGTGTAATAAGGCAAAAAGGAGAAATGAAAAGTATACAGATAAAAAGAAATAAAACTGTCTTTATTTGCAAATGACATGATCAATTTATGCAGAAAATCCCACAGAATGTACCCCCTCCCAAAAAAGGGTCATTATAGATAATAAATGTTGCAGGTCAATATACAAAAATCAATTTTATTTTTCGATATTAGCAATGAACAATTGGAAATCTAAAATAAATTAAAAATATTTATTATAGTGTCAAAAATGGGTAAATCTAATAAAATATATTTAAGACTTATATTCTGAAAACTGTAAAACACTGATGAGAGAAATTATAAAAGGCCTAAATAAATGGAGAGTTGCGATGTTCATTGGTTGGGATATTTAATGTAGTTACGGAGTCAATTCTGCCCAAATTGATGTACAGATTTAAAGCAATCCCAAACAAAATCCCAACATATTTTTTGTAAAAATATGGAAAAGCAAAGGACCTAGAATAGACAAAACAATGCAGAAAAAGAGCAGAGTTCAGGGACTGTTACAACTTAGTATAAAGCTACAGAAATCAAGACAGTGAGGTACTAGTTTAAGGATAAACACACAGATTAGTGAAGTAGAACAGAGTCCCAAAATATACTCACACATAAATACGGGCAACTGATTTTAGATAAGGGTGTCAAGATAATTCCGTGGAGAAAGGACACCCTTTCCAATGAATGGTGCTGGAACAATCAGACATCCGTGTGTAAAAAATGAACCTGAACCCTTACCTCACACTATATACAAAAACAAACTCAAAATGGATCATAGATCTAAGTGTAAAATTTAAAACATCAAGAAGAAAACATAAAAGAAAACCTTTGTGAGCTTGGGTTAGGCGAAGATTTCTTAGGTAAGACACAAAAAAGCACAAAACGTAAAAGAAAAAAAGTGATAAATTAGACTTCTTCAAAATAAAAACTTTTGTGCTTCTAAAGACACTTTAAGAAAATGAAAAAACCTCATTGTGCAGAAATGCAGAACACATTTCTGATAAAGAACGTGTATCCAGAATATATGAAGAACTCTTACAATAACAATACAAAACTATTTTTTTTTGATGAGCAAAAGATTTGAATAAACACTTCATCAAAGAAGAGATACAGATGGCAAATAAGTACATGAAAAGATACTGAAAACCAGTCAGCAGGGGAATGCAAAGTAAAATCACAATGAAATACCACTACTTATCTACTAGCATGGCTAAAATCAAAACAAAACAAAGCACACCAACAGATGACAACAAGAAACAAAATGGAAGATATGGAACAGCTAGAAACCTTGTATTTCTGGTGGGGGTATCAAATGGTACTTTGGAAAACATTTTGAGAGTTTCTTATAAAATTAAATAGTCACCACATGATCCAGTAATCCCACTTCTAGATACTTACCCAATACATATGAAAACATATGTCCACATAAAGACCTGTCCATCAATGTTCTTAGCAGCTTTATTCTCAACAGTCCAAACTGGAAACAACCCAAACGTCCATTCAATAGTGAATGGATAAACAAATTGTGGATCATCCAAACAATACAAAACTACTCAGCAACAAAAGGGAATGAACTACTGGTATAAGCAACAACATGAATGAATCCCAAAAGCATTATGTTAAGTGAAGGAAGCAAGACACAAAAGGTTTCATACCAAATGATTCCATGGAAAAGCTAAAACTATAGGGATAGGAATCAGATCAAGGGTTGCCAGAGATTGGGGATGGAGGGATCAGTTACAAAGAGACATGAAGGAACGTTTCGGATTTCTGTATCTTAACTGTGGTGGTTGTTACACAACTGTGTTCATTTGATAAAAGTCACTGAAATGTACTGTTCATCTAAAAAAGGTTTATTACTATATGTAAACTATATCACAATAATCCTTATTCAAAAAAGAAATATATTCTATGTTCTCTGCCTGAAGAAACTACTGCAACATATGAAGTGATAAATAAGTACATTAAAATGAAAAAAAAAAATGCTAATCTGGAAGTTGCGGTAAAGAAAAAAAATTCGAACAAGAAGAGTAGAGAAACAGAATATCAAAATAAAGTTTGGTATAATATTAATGAAAATGTAACTATATCAAACCAATTCTGGCTGGCAGGAGCCAATTATCTTATTCTGTTGAAGATACATTGTGATTTAGGAAATATTAAAATTTAAAAACATTAAAAGAAAGGTTATTTTGAGAAGCATGAAGAAGCTCGGAGGACTCGGGGACATCAAGGGAAAGTTCACAGTTGAGGCACAGAGCAAGATGACAAGCTAGGACAGAAGTGAGAAGGAACAGTGCAAGGCTGGAGAAGAACCAGAGAGTAAAATGACAAGGGCAGACTGTTGCAAGAATTTGCAGAATTAAGGGCAGATTAATAATTCATTCATGTAGTAAATATCGATTGAGGATTTACTCTAAGTGCTGGGGGCAAAACAGATCATAATCTGTGATCTAACAGAGTCTACATTCTAGAAGGAGGGGACAATAAACAAAGTAAGTATACAAAATACTATGTTAGAAGGTGGTATTAGAGGGAAAAAATAAAGCAGGGAGGAGAGACATGGTGTGCCAGGGCAGGAGCTGGGGTTTCAGTTTTTAGGAGGGCGGTCAGGGAAGGCCTTACTGAGAATGTGATGGAGAAGGCTGGGGAGCCATGAGGATGGCTTTGAAAAGTGGATGCTTTCCTCCTGGAGATCACCTTCCAGCCAAATAACAGACAAGCCCATGAAATAAAAAATAACACCCAAGAGGAATGTGCTCCTTAGAACAATCAATTATGAGATCAAAAGGGCAATATTTCCCCAAAAGCAAAGATAAGAAGGCAGGAAGGGGTAGAAAATCAGGACGAAAGGCAATGGGGAACCCAGGGCAGAAATGGGGAGAGTGCTGACATACTGTAGGGAATGAAACCTAGGCCATGAAACACTTTATGTACAAACTATTGAATGGGAATCTAATTTGCTCTGTAAATGTTCACCTAATGCACAATTAAAAAAACAAACAAAAAAAAAAAGGAAACACACCACATTCACACATACGCACATAAAAATGAATGCTTTCAAACATTGAGTACTCATGGTATATGAGCTGCCATCTATCCACTTTTGTTGGGATCCATTTAGCTTCTATAATAATAATAATACAGAAGATACAATTTAACATGATAACCGGTTATGACAGTTTATAAAAGTGATTTACAGAATATAATCTTCATTTCAACTGAACAAGAAAAACTTGAGATCCAACTGAAAGAAAACCACATACTTCCATTTATTTTTAACTATTACTACCGCTCCTCTCTTAAACCTGTCCTTCTTTCAATTTTCATTATACATGATCCTGGGAAAGCTGAAAGGTACGGTTTTAGTGTTAATAAATTTGGGGGTATTATTAGCTGGGAAAGGGGGTTAGAAAAAAACAGGAGGAAATAGCCTATCCATATGAAAACAATAATCACATAATATTTATTGTCTGGGATTGAAGTGTTTTCAGATACTCAAAGCAATAAAATGTCAGGAAAAGCAAAACTTCCTAATGTTAAAAAGATCATAATTTTTTTTCCCAAAATAAGACATATAAAAAAAGTTCAGGTGATAGTTTATGTCAAAAGAAAATATACCCTTAAATCTAATTTAAAGCTGCCTAAAAACCTAACATCTAAGGCACAAACGGCTCAGCACTGAGGAACTGAAGAGCCAATGGCAGTTAGGGTAAAGTATAGGAAGTGATGGCTGCCATTATTTTTTAGAGTTTGAGAATCACATTTTAACATAAATGAATGTAATGATGACTGTAGTGCAGAACTTGTATTTTTAATATCTCTTTGAATGAAAAAAACACATAATGTCAAAAGCTACCAGGATTTCAGTATCACTTTTAAATGAATTTATATTTTATAAACCACAATGGCACATACCAAAAACCCAAAACCCTTTGCTGACCCTATAGAACAGAGTAGGACTACCCCACAGGGTTTCCAAGGCTGTAATCTTTATGCGAGCAGACTGCCACATCTTTTCCCCATGAAGCCGCTGGTGGGTTCCAACTGCCAACCTTTTGGTTAGCAGCCGAGTGCTTAACCACTGCACCACCAGGCCTCGTGGCACCTATCTAGTCAAAATGTATTGCTTATTGATTCTGCTGACAAAGCTAGGAGACCTCATGAGCCCCTTTCTAGAATTCCACAGTTCCCCACAGGTCCTTGTCTCACTGGGAGTTGTAGAACTCATGCTGATGGCTTGGTTTTCAAAGGTGTTAAAAAATGTTTCTTTTTTTGAATGAATGGATGAATGAACAGAGTTAAAAAAAATTTTTAATCACAAACTACGCTTGTGATAAACTGTTGCTTCCAGTTCACAAAAATTTCATTATTTTCAGTCTAAATAGATCTCCATATTTGCTTTAAATCCAGTGGACATGTTATTCCCACTACCTTTAGGCAAATCTCGTCCTACATGGCTCACTGTCTTTACAGTAAACCAGAGGGAGAACTAGCAAGCTTTCAAAGATGGTACTACATACAAAAATAAAAAAGAGAATAAAGGCTGTAATTCTTTTTCAAGTCTGTACAGGTTTAGGTTTTTAGGTCTTTAACACTGCAAATATGATTGAAGTTATCTACTTACAAGGTTATTAACCCCTTTAAATACCACTTAAGTTATAGTGACCTGCTGACAGAGGCCCTAAGAAACCTCACAGGGCACCTGGGGTGCTTTGAATTCGTTTCTGTGAGACACTGTACTTATCTTTAGTTATGATTATCTATAGTTCATGAGATTTGCAGCCAAATAAGTGAAACAAGTATCAATAAGAGATTAAACAAAGATGTTACAAAAAAAAAAAAAGATGCCCACACTTGTGTTGACCGTCTTGTCCATTAACCAACCAACAAATGGTTATTGAATACCGAATACGAGCACTTAAGGATTATAAAGAGGCATAAATTAAATTCAGGATTTACCCTCAAGAAATTCTTAATCTGATGCAGACTACAAGGCACACGGACAGACGATTCACCACCTACACCAGCTGCAGTTGAGAAGATTCCAACTCTTGGAGACCACATGTGTGCCAGAGTAGAACTGTGCTCTGTAGAATTTTTAATGGCTGATTTTTCCAAAGTAGATCACTAGGTCTTTCTTCTGAGTTGCTTCTGAGTGGACTCAGACCACCAACCTTCTGGTTAGCAGCCGAGTATGTTAACTATTTATACCACCCAGGGACTTCGGATAGACAAACTCATAGCCTTGGAGTTGATTCTGACTCATAGTGACCCTACAGGACAGAGCAGAACTGCCCCACAGGGTTTCCAACGCTGTAATCTTTATGGAAGCAAACTGCCACATCTTTCTCCCGTGGAGCAGCTGGTGGATTCAAATCACCACCCTTTCAGTTTACAGATGAGTGCTTAATCCCTGCGCCACCACAGCTCCTGGAGAGACACTAAATACTCTTATTTAGTGATCAAGGCTTAAAGACTTCTGAGGAAGTGGAGGGTGCTATGGTCTGACCCAGGTAGGAAGCTTTATGGGAAAAGAGCTAAGGAAGAAGGTCACTATGAAAATCTAGGACAGGAAAGACTGATTTTTAAAAACACAATGACACTACACATTGTAGACATATTATAGTGGAACGGCTCCACCATGACAACCTGATGATCTTGTACATCTCCACATAAGCCATGTACACAAAGCTCCATCACAGTCTGTGATCTTCCCAGGAACATGGCAAGATAAGTAGTCTTGTGAGGAGCTTCCCCAGGGAATTCCTTACCCACCTCTCTAACTTGTGGGGAAGCTGCCACCAGAACTCATCCCTGGTTATGGTGAGGCATGGGACTTTCCATCTAGACTGCTTTTGGATACATAAAACCAAAAAAACCCATTGTGTCCTTGTCTCCATACAGGCTGAATCCATGGAAGTGTGGCAAGCAACCCACCAACTGTAGTAGACTTTTTAGACTTGCTTGATCGAATGACACATATAGGTCAGGGAGGGGTTACGGGGAGTGGCCAGTGCACTGGCAGGTGAACTCACTCCTTCCAAGTGAAGTCGTTGGAAGAAGAATACCAATGCCATTCAGAAAAGAAAGCTGCGGGTTCACAGTACCACAGGCTAGTGCACTGCTATTTGGGAGCTTAAAGGGCATAAATCAGAAAGTGACTTGTCCTAGGGCAGAATAAACCAAGGGTTGCTTTAAAGAAGCCAACTACTGACAAGAGGAAAACCACCATTTCTAATTCAAATTGTGCTCAGCCACCTTCTTCCTTATCTCTGTCCACTACCCACTTCCCTCAACACACAAACAAATGGCCTGGACTAGGAGAAACTATGACTATAATGTAATTAATGAGCCAACACTTAAAAGGAGCATTTGTATGAAGTTTCAGGGCATTTCCATATGTACTTCTATATCTGCTACTGCAAACACATGTAAACAAGATGGGGATTGTTTTATAACATGGGATGAATACCTTGTAGGGAAGCATAAAATAGTAGTCTGGGTAATTAGAGCCTTCTGGAGAAATTTCTTCAGAAAGGAGAGGCTTTGTGCACATGGATTTTTGTGGAAGTTTTTCTCGTAATTTGTATATGGATTCTCAGTATGTGCATTAATCATATGTATTTATCTTTAGGTTTAAGACATTATAGTGTACTTGGCATTATTGTATATAATTATATTCTATTATACATTATATGATATTCTATTATATACATAGTACTTGGTGCTAGAGAAGGAATGTTAAGTTAAAACAAAATTTCTTGTAATCAAGTTTTTTGGTACTGAGACGTGCCTCTAGGTCCAGGGTCAGGCAGCAATTTCCTTCAATGTATTATTAGAAATCTCTTCCTCTAGTACAATCCCCGCCGTGTATCAAGGGTAAGAGCATGAGCTCTGGGGTAAAAGTACTGAGAACAAACAACGGCTCCATCTTGGGTAACTCTGCATAGGGTACTTAACCTTTGTTTCTCAGTGTCCTCTCTCCTGCCTATGGACTGCATGGAGAATAACAGTGTATAATGGGCTGTGAGTATTAATTAAATGAGATAATCCACACAAAGTGCTTAGCACAGATTGTGCTATAATTATCATGTCAAACTTGTTATTACAATGCTGACATAATTTGTCATCATTTTTGATCGCAAACGTTACCTGGTCTAACAGAAACTGTATTTTGATCATCTTGATTCTTGTTTCTTCTTATCTCTTTTTCTATTTTTATGTTCCTTTGATAAAATGCGAATGGTGATTATGGGGTGGTGATGAGCATAAAAGGAATCATTAACATAATGCTCTGTACAGAATTAAAGAGTCCTGGTGGTGCAGCGGTTAAGAGCTACGGCTGCTAACCAAAAAAGGTCGGCAGTTCAAATCCAGCAGGCACTCCTTGGAAACCCTATGGGGCAGCTCTACTCTGTCCTACAGGGTTGCTATGAGTCGGAATCGACTCAACGGCAACGGGTTTTTTTTTTTTTTGGTACAGTATTACAGTGGTTTTCAACAATGAAATATTGTATGTGGGTTTCTCTTGACTTTGTAAGAACTGATTGTTTTAAAATATGCTTCAATCGCCAAAATTTCCATGACTTATGACAGCTTGAATATTTGATATTTTGTTCCACAAAACAAATGCAAGTCTCTTTATTTGTTTCTTTCTGTGTTTGTAAGTGCCATGGTATCACTATCTGACTCACAACACTGCAGATTTACTTTAAGAGATATGACTTTTTAATATTTGAGTTTTTAAAGGCATCTGGCCCTTATTTAACCATCACGTTTACATCCAATTCCTGCAGGCATGATTTTGTTGTTTAAGTTTGGCTTGATGCCCTCTGCAGAAAGTCTTTGCTTTAATGAACACTACTCCACTAAAACTGCTAGCCCCCTGCTCTGCCACCACTGTGCAACAAGAGCACGAAAAGTTTAATCTTGGATTTCAAATAAGAAGACAAACATAAGAAAATAAATTGCTGGAGAATTAGCTTTATGTGGGGGCCACTGCTGAGACATAGTCAACCTGATGTCCTTACATTGCTTGCAGAAGTGTTTATGCACTATGAAATGTTCAGCCAGAGCATACAGGAAACTGTAAAATATTTTATGAGATGTATACATGGTTGATGGTGGAATTTTAAATGCAACCTGGGAAGGTTCTATCTAAATTCCAGGAAGGCAGATGAGAGAATATGTTCTCTGTAATGATTCCATTTTACACAAGGGGTTTATATGAACTAGAAAGAAATGTCTGCTTTGAGGACTCTATACAAAAAGTAATTTCTAGACAAGTAACCTTATTTTTTTTTAAGACCAAGAATCAATAGTTATGTTTATTTGTCTTCTACATGGTAAAAGCATTAAAGGTAGATTGTTTATTGTTTTGTAGGAAAAAAAAAAAAAAGAACAAACAGTAATAAATGTAGTAATAAATGAGGAGCTCCTCCCAGATACGGGAATTATGTACACCACTTAAAGAAAATATTTGTGCTTCTGATGGTTTCAAATAAAAACTCTTGGTTCTAAAATTGGAACATTATTTTTGAATCTCAACCATGGCAGTTATGTGAAGGCAAGAAGGCTAATGACATAGACTCAATTGGCATATTCAGACAGTCACATTTCTAAGTTTAGGTGAAGGGAGAAATATTTCTATTTCCTTCACCCTCCCTCTGATCTGGGGGCAGTATTTCCGTAAGATAGGCTATTTATTTACTTACTTACATTTTAAATTCTATCTCCAAAGCCAGTTTTGTGTAGTCACATTTGATTTAGAGTTGAGCTTGATGTGTAAGAGAATACAGATCATTTAATTAATATCACAGTCCCTTTGAACACGACTTTAATACATAACACATGCTTTAGGATGTGTCCATAATTAATGTCATTTTTAGAAATTTAGGTTATCTAGGAAAAACATGTTGTAAAACCCCTGCATATACTGGTAATATTCTTATGCAAATCCAGTTAAAAAACCCAAAAAAAACAAACCCGTTGCTGTTGAGTCAATTCCAACTCATAGTGACCCCATAGGACAGAGCAGAACTGCCCCATAGAGTTTCCAAGGAAAGGCTGGTGGATTCGAACTGCTGACCTTCTGGTTAGCAGCCATGCTCTTTAACCACTAAACTGAGAATTGAGTCCCTGGATTCTGGTCTGTGGTCTCTCTCATTACTGGGTGATCTTGGGAAAGTCACTTTCCCTGTTTAGGCCTTTTCTTTCTTTTTTTAAAATCTATAAAATAAGCAGTTGTTCTAAATGATCTCTAAGACCATCTTCTGCTCTAACCTTATATGATTCTACATAACATTTTAATCTTAAGAGAGCAATTTACTGAAGTCACATTTTCCAAAACATTCATTCTATATACCTTTTTCTATACTTGTTGCTTAAGTAAATTTCATTTCACTTCAAATTTAGTGTTGTGGAGACAGTCAGAAAAAGAACCTAACTGTAGAGAAGGAAAAAGAAAAGAATTAAAAATATTAATATTGAGCAATTATGGGATATCTAGGCTGGTTCAGGATAGACATAAATGACCTTGTTTTATTCCAAATTCAGCTCACTGGCATATGATGAAAAGTAAAATGTTATTATGGGGTCTGTACACTTTCAGCCCAATAACTTTACCTTCAACTTACTGGGCAAAACCAGATTTTATAAATAATTACCTGTCAGACTGTTCAAGACAGACAAACACACGCCAGACCAACAAAAACACAGACCTGTCATATTTCTGAGAGAAATGTACATTGAGTCTTCCTTTTTTGAGACTATAAAGACATCAGGTAGAATAAAATGAAGGAAAAAAACCTAAACCCTAAGTTTTCTGCCCTGTGTATACTTTAAAATATATAATGTGGGAGAGAAGGAATTTTGATGTGAAGAATTACCCCTGAAAATTTTATACCATCTATAAGCCTGGCAGATCGAAACCAAATACAATAAATGCTGCTGTTTTAAAAGTTGGGATGTTTACTGCAAGCTTATAATTTTCCATGATTAAGGATGCCAAGAAAAATAAGAATGATGATAAAAAGCAAAGTTTAATCATACATTTCAACAAGCACAGATGGAACATCAAAACCCTTTGGCAATTTTTCAATACTATATATCTGCATGTTTTTGTTCTTGACATGCAGATTTTTTCCAGAAAGACTAACAGAGAACAGGTAAATGATAGCTAACAAATGTGAGTAATATGGCACAATCCTATTAATTGAGCCCTCCAATGATTTGGTCACAAGAAGAAAATGTTTCATGTTTCTCATTTCTGTTTTTGTTAATTCTTTACAAAGGCTGTTTCAGTGTGTGTAAAACCATGATAAAAGTAAAATTACACAAAACTCCTACAGAATTAAAGAAATAACTTCCTTTTCTGCAATTCAAGTTTAATCAGGAACTGTACAATTATATCTGCTATATTTTGGGTTGTTCCCAAATTACAGTTCCTCGTTTACTAGACAAAGTATAGATGCCAGAAGGGTAGCTCAGTTACTACCAGTGAGAAATTACCCAGTCTACATTTACAATCTTAGGCAGGGTAGAAAGCAGATCACTCTGCTTCTTCCCTTCTACTGATTCTGATTTTTTGCCTCTAATGGGCATAGCGTGGCGTAGAGGGCCTGGGGGTAGAGGAACAGGGAAAGGAGGGAAATGAAGACGGGAGGAGGAGGCTCTGTGTGAGCAAAAACACACAGGATAGGCAGATATGCAGGAAGTTGAGCAGAAGGATTGAAAAATTATACATACACTATAAACTGAGTGAAGGAGAGAGAGAATGGGAATAGGCAGTTCATTGGGTCAATTAGTTCTTTGATCAGTATGAGTGTACAATAATTGTTTCTAAAATACACGTAAATGTAGTCAACAATTGTTGGAAAATAAAGTTGCTGGGGCAGTGGGAGAGGAAACCTTACTGTCCTTTTGATTTTGTTTCCTCTGTCCCAAACCTGGATTACAAAATGTATCAAATAAAACATAGACTAAACACCAAGGGGTGGGGGGAGGGAAGGACACTGCTTTCAAGATAAGTGAGCTGACGGCAGCAAATCCATTCCAAATTAAAATTTCTAAATTGTGTGATCTGCCTTCTTGTCCACCTACACACCATCCCAGACATCCTGCTATTAATTAGCTAAACAGCCCATCAGTAAACAAGACCAAGCACTGAGGGGGTTGGAAAAGAGCTGGAGTCAGCCAGTTGAAAGTCACAACAAACCAGCCCACTCCCTAGGATACAGAGAAGGTAAACTTGTATTTTTTTTTGTCCAAGGAAGGGAGAAGGAATCACCTTAACATAACATCGCCTTTCCTGTTGTTGCAGTCACAGTCACAGTCACGTTAGCAGGCCAGAAAAGCCATCCCGTTTCTGCGGTAGGAGCTCTGTCAAAGAAAAAGAAATCTGCAATGAATTATCACATCAAGTCAAACAAGGAAAGGAGGCAAAAAAGCCAGCAGAGCTTTCTTCCCGTTTGGTAGACACTGTTGGCTACAACCTAACAGGGTGCTTAATCTGAACACTTCTGATGGCAAAGCTAGAGCAACCACTCTGTCTATTAAAAAGTCAGTGTGGTTAACAAGTGGTTAGTGATTCTATTTCTGGGGAGTGGGAGATATGCAAAATAAGACATCCCATTTTGTTAATTGATTGGGCTTGGTTAGGCCCAAGAGATGTTGTGTTGAATCTGTTTGTCCTTTATAAACATGTGTTCTCTATTCAACATGCTCAAAAATTCACTTCTAACTAAGTATCGTAATAGTCTATAAATTACTGACTTATTACAGCCTTTCCGGGCCTAATTTATAGTCTGAGTGAAAAGCTATGGGGACAGACACTAATTGAGGACTTTCCTCCCCCCTACAATCAGGTGATCTCAAAGGAGTTCTGCACACTATAGACATCATAGAAAACTTAGAGTTTACACAATTTTATATACATATATGTACATATGGATATATATATGGATATGTACCCACTAAAACTCATTGCCATCGAGTCAATTTCAACTGACAGCAACCCTATACGACAGAGTAGACATGCTCCATAGGGTTTTCAAGGCTATAATCTTTACGGAAGCAGACTGCCACATCTTTCTCCCACGGAGTGGCTGGTGGGTTTGAACTGCAGATGTAACTTTGGGTTAGTAGCTGAGCACTTAAACCATTGTGCCACCTGGGCTCCTTTTGGATATGTACAGCAGGACAAAATATTCCTACAAAAGAAAATGGAAAATGGATGCTAATGTACAATAATACAATATATTCTAGTTGTTGCTGTGTGCCATCGAGTCAACTCCAACTCAGAGCAATCCCATGTGACAAGGTAGAACTGCTCCATAGGGTTTCCTAGGCTATAATCTTTATAGGAGCAGACTGCCAGGTCTTTCTCCCACAGAGCCGCTGGGTGGGTTCGAACTGCTGACCTTTTGGATAGCAGCCAACTGTTTAACCACTGAACCACCAGGGCTCCTTATATATTCCAGTAAAGAAAGTAAAACTGCATGCTTTTTCATCCCAAGAGATATATATTCTGCACTTCAGAGTTGGAAGAGCTGGACCACACAGCGCCTCTGTGACTTGCTTGTCCTGAGCCTCAAACTGAGACCCAGAGTGAAGCTGACTGAAACCCAGGACTTATGAACAAAATTCCCCTTTCATGACCGTATTTTTCATGATTTAAAGAAATAATAGTTACATTCAGAGAATTCATAACCCTTAATTAGATGGAATTTTTCTACAATCTGTTTTCAGAAAAATGGAAAAAATAATAAGAAAATCTTATATTGGGTTTTTTTTTTTTTCCTTAAACTAATAACTCTGGGTTGTTCTGGGTCTGTACACTTTCAGCCCAGTAACTTTACCTTCAACATCCATATTACAGGAAATATAGAATAAGCTTTTTTGATCAAGATAATACCAAGCAAGCACTAAAGAGTTTTAATCCTAATAAAATATTAAATTACATTTATAATTATACTAAAAAGACAAAGTGGACCCAAGCTTTATAATAGAATGACTTCCATCAACATAAGGTGAAGCAAAAATAGTTTTCTGGATAACCTTCAGTTAATCATAAACGTCAATTAACTTGAAAACCTTCTCTCCAAATATTCTGGTTTTCAGGGGATTAACTATGGTTGTCAGGCTCTGGAGCACCGGCGGAATGTTCATTGGTTGATTGTGCTGCTCTGCAGTTCAGTCCCGATCAGCGTATCAAGGACAGAAAACAGTGGCACATCTCAAGTCTCATTCCTCAGCATTCTCTCTGTGTGAACTTGATCCTTACCATCGGACTTCTGGTGCTGTAGAACACATCTGGATTGAAGCAAACATTCTAACAAGGACTAGAAAATTCCACCTCTACTCTGTGAAGGTTGTGCGCTGGGGAACGGTGTTAAATAAGTTCTTCAGAGAGCCACAAATAACTTGCAGGCATGCACAGAGTGTCTTCCCACAACCACCGGCAGGGGAGCCTCAGGCCTTGAAACAGCCCCTACTACCAAGGCTGCCTTAGAGAGGCTTATGCCAAAGTAATATTTTCAGCTTCTTGACCCTGATATTTTAAGTTTTATAACCACAGTGACCACCTTTAACATAACATAGTATTTAAAGCACAGGGATGGTTTACATGGAGATAAATGGACCTGAGAGTAAAGCTGGATTCCTCGTAAAGGTAAACGGTTGAAGTGTGCCCTGCTTGGGAAAGAGGTGTTGGCTCAGGGGAAGATGGGTCCCGGCTGAGCTCACCTGAGAAATAACCAAGCTTAACCTTTCCAAGCTAGACAACATGAAATGGTTCTCTCTAGTACCCAAAAGTTTGCTTTTCAAAGATCAGTTCTTCATCGATGATTTATCACCATTCTTTGCAAACAACTAAAAGATTACAGTCTTATCTAATAACATATATCCTTAAGTAGCCAAGTCGAATGAGAAAACCAAAGTTTACAGCTGTCCCCAATTTTTGGAATGAGCTCTTCCTATTCTAATTCTAAAATAAAAAGGAATAAATATGCATATGTAATTAGTGAAGAGCAATTTCAGCAAGCCAACCCCCTATAGTCCTCCACCCTGAGTCATTGCTTGTTTCCTTTTGATGTACAAAGGATGTACGTTGTCTCTGTAAGGCGATTATGGGACCATCCCAAATTTGGCATTCTTTCCAGAGTAAGCAACTAGATATGAAGATGAAGATAACTCATCTTTGTGCCAACTGTGAACTTCTGTCTATTTGTGTTGGGAATGCTGAAACTAAATTTAAACACTGCTTGGTGTGAGGACCTTCCGGAGGCCATGTTCCCATGAAACACTTTGTATCCCTTACTTTCTTCCGTCAGAGCCTATGAATGATTCCTTGTTCCATATTTTAACAGACACTCCCAGTTAGTAAAACCCAGATCTTGACCAGAAACAGCCAGGACCTCTACCCTGTCAAAAATCATGAATTAATAACACAATCAGACTTCCCCAACAAATTGACTCCTACATGGCTATATGCCACTTAAGCTTTAATTTTGATTAAATAAAGCTTTGTTCTTGACTACTAGTTGTCCCTTATGTGAATCTGTTGAAAAGCCCAGGCATTTTGAGCCTAGGCTCCAAGTTAGCAGCAGAGATATTTATTTTTTTAAAGGACTAATTATAGTCCCTAGATTCTTTATAAATCGAGGATCAAGCAAGCTCCCAATTTTTGACATTCATTTATTCATGCAGTCCCAAAATATGATCTTTCACCAGAACGTCAGTCTGTCTAGATAAGGAGATTCTGCCTAATGCACTGGGCACTGGTGGGGAAATTAACTCATAAACCTACAGTTTTAAATTATAACTTGGTTTTTTGCTTACCTACATATGGACAAGCTAGAGAACACATTACAATCTCAAACTGGCTTACTTTTACTTTCCATGGGTTTTTATCAATTAGTATATTTTGAAGAATACAAATTAATATTAAAAAGCAAAAGCTGAATATTTACATAAAGCAAAAGACGATAAATATGCTACAAAACCTATCCTATAGTTCTCTAAGTTAAACACAATTATGTGTTTATGTGTTATTTGTGCCATTAGCCTAATTAATAAAGAGTTGTCTAGAGATAAAACCACCCCTTTCCTCTAGTTCAGATGTATATTTTATTCTCACTACTACTTTTCCTATTATTTTCTGCTTTTTCATACTTTAAATAAAGTAACAATCTCACTGTAGCAGGTCCCAAATTCACTTACAAATACTTCATTTTTAAAAGGTCTGACAAAAAGGATTTTTGCAACTATTGTCTGAGTTCCTATAAATTTGCTTAATTTTATTTTAGCAAATCTTTGAGCTCTTACCCTGTATAAATCACTGTCTGCTGGGTGGTATAAAGGATAGCAAGACAAGGCAGACAGTCCTGCCCTCACAAGGTTCCAAGTTAACGCTGATGTGGTAACTACCACAAGTAACATGCACTGGGGGTGATTCTCAAAGGTTTGAGGAGGGAGAAAAGAACGCAGACTTTTTGTTTGCATGTTTTGCTTTTAATCACAATAATTAATTTCAAATAGCATTTTTAAAGGGACATGAGATTTGTATACTTCTCAAAGCAGGGAGGAGCAAAGATTAAAAAATGCTGAGAAACATGGTCTTATGGTTTATGAAGTACTTTCATGTCCAGGTATAATTTGTGCCTTACCACAACTAGTAAAAAAAGACCTTACAGTTCTCCTTTTTAAAGCGACATGACTACTGAGGAGCAGACAAAGGATTCAAAACCCAAGTCCTGTATTCTTTTCATTATACCACATTGTCTTACACTAAACAAAGCGAAACAAAAACTCCTGAGATCTGGCATAATTTATTCCACCCGTATTTTTACAGACACACATATTCTCCCAGTCCTAACAAACTCAATTCTTGCTAAGCATCACTTAAAGGGTAAATTAAAATTTCATTTCAAATTTAAACCAGGCGGTACAACACTTCAGAGTGCAAAGAGGGGGTCTGAATTGAAAAGCATCTTCACTTCGGAGGCATTCTTAAGTAGTGCTTATTTTCCAAACTAACTGTAAGAATAGTATACAGTATAGAAGACTGCATCCAAATCCCTTGGAGAGCTTTAAGAAATACAGATACCCCGGGCCCCACTCCTTTGGAGTCAATTGCTCTGAGTGGAGTTCAAGCTTTGGAACGTTTTCTAAGCACCCCAGGTGATTGGGATACACAGTGAAGGCTGAGCACTGTGGTAGAGTCAATGAATATACCATTAATAGGACCCCTGAAAAGGTTCTGTCAGCAAATGGAATCTTTCCAGAATCTGTCATGACTATGCAGTAAATGATATTTCTTAATGGAAATCCTAATACTGTCATTCAATAAATTTAATGCGGAAGAGATAGAAATTAAGGTTTTCAGACCATGACTTTTACCCACACAGGAGACGGCTAACCAGCCTCTCACATTTCTCGCTTGCGAGCCTTCTTTAGAATAGTTCCCAGATGCTGGGATGCTAACGTTAAGGAGCACAGCCCATCTGACTGCCATACCACGTTTAATGCCACAATGAAACAAAGCCTGTTAAACCAAGCTGAACAAACCTTCTGTTAACATTTAGAATCAAGGAACAATAGAACTTTGGAATCGGGAAGGATCTTTGCAAATTCTTCTAGTCCATTTCCTAATTTAACAGAGAAAAAAACCAATACCCAGAGAGAGTAACCCGTCCACGGTCATGTGGTGAGAACCCAGGATTCCCACTCAGTCTAGGGCTCTTTACGGATGGTTCTGATTCTGCCCAAAGCTATGTGTTTAGCTTCTCCAACCTTAATGGGGAAAACAGATGTAGGAAAAGAAATTGTTCTTCCGGAGTAACAGCCCTTGGGAGCAGAACAAAAGTGAAGCGACTTGGGAGTTGGGGTGGGGTGACTTAATGATGTCCAAAACAGTACAGCTGAGTAACTAGAACAAGTCAGGCCATTATGAGCTTTTAGTTCTATTCTGGCCCTTCGGCTATATGCTTAGCTCTCCCTTGGAGAATCACTTAATCTCCATGAGTGCTCAAAATAATCATTTGGAAAAATGGATGCAATATCAAAATAAGATAAACATGGCTGAAAGGTTCTGCAGCATCTTTAGAATCTTCAAGGGGGTGACACAGCAGTATGTTTCTACTGACATCTTACTAGGGCCGCGCTCAGCGTCTGATTTAGGGCTGAGCAAATAATGTGGTCTGCCTGGATGTGTTTGGAATCGGCCAATTTGGGTTAGATCCAGGAGTAAAAAGGACAATAAAAAGGTTTGGAGCATACACCCATCCTCTCCCAAACTACTGTTAACTTCCAATTAACTAAGCGCAGGGTGGACTCTGTATTTTGGATGATTTGTGGGTCACAGGAGCCGCCCTGGTTACCAAGGGCCTGGTGGTTTCCCAAAGGCTCTTCTTCACTCCATAGGATTGAAGAGGGCACAGAGGGCAGAGGTTCTATAGCCACTGCTTTGTTTTGCAGAGGAAAAGGTAGGAGGATATGGAGTAAACTAGAAGCAACTGCTTTCAGTATCCCTTACTAAGCTTGGTTTATTGGTATATTCAGTTGAGCTGGGGGTGAGAAGGTAGGTACATTTCCGAATTTCATTTACTGAATTTCGGTTTCAATAAATGCAGTTTCACAAGTCAGCTAAACTAGCTCCTCTACTTGACCCTGCCAAAAGTCCCTGGGTGGCGCAAACAGTTAAATGCTCAGCTACTAATCGAAAGGTTGGCGGTTCAAATCTACCTAGAGGTGCCTCAGAAGAAAGGCCTGACAATCTACTTCCAAAAGATCACAGCCATTGAAAACCCGATGGAGCATACTTCTACTCTGACACACATGGGGTCGCCATGAGTTGGAATTTACTCAATGGCAACTGGTATCTGCCCTGCCAAGCTTTATAGTAAAAATCATTTGTGCCTGTAACTGACATTTTTCTACTTCTCATCTGGCAGCAAAACTGGAGACTATACCAAGTTGTCTCAAATTCCACTGTACCCATACACCCAAATTCAGTTCTGCCCTCTGTGGGGTTGTTAGATTGAAAGTCCAAGCCCTTTCCTGGCCCCTCCATTTGCCTAAGGAGGTGACCATGCCCTGAGGGACATATTGTTTTGCTTTAATACTATATATCTCTGAAGCTTTGGAGCTTCATATCAAAGCTATGCGATAGCTCTTTAAAAGATAAAATATGCCCCTTTTTTGCTGCCCTTGTGTCTGCGTGTGGGCAAGAGATTTAATTACAACGAATAAAGCTGAATGGTGGTCTAAGATTCTTAAAATCAAAGTGGGAATCATGGCTGAATTTCATTAGCAAACATAAATACAAATAGGCACATTTTGTTTGTGCCATTGCCATGTGACTTTTCCCCTTTTGATAATTTCATTCAACTCTGATATTTCAGAGAATCTAAATCGAACCATATGATGCATAGCTCTGTAACATGCAAAACTCTTCATTAAACATTTTCCTTTTGGTATACTTTCCCAATGTTATAAATATCCTGTGAAAGTACCGAGGGCAGTTTGTCAGACAGCAGAGCCTTTATTTAAAACAGCGGAGGGAGCCCTGCCCTTTAAATAAGAGGTCTTCTCTGGCTGGCAGAATGGGAAAAGATGTCGCATTAACTCCAATTCTATTCCAAGTAACCTGGTGCCTATAAATCTTGAGGAACTTGTCATTTTATACGTGCTTTATTCTAACTCTGTGTCAGATTCTATTTTATTAAAGAATAACAATGCTGGGCTTTTAAAAATTCTTGGGCTGTTCTTGAGTTGTTTAAGCATTCTGAATACAAAAATCAAATCCCTAAACTAAAATTTAGTCATTAAAAATTACCCTTTCTAATTGCCCAAATCATCTCAATCAAATCATACGAGAGCTGTGTTAAGCTTTTTTGTTGTTGTTGTTATTGAGTAAAATAATGAAGTGGCTGATACAAACACTGTCAAATTTTAGGAAAAAATTTTTTGTGAATATTATCTTTAGCAATTTTATATGAGACTAAAAGCACGCCATTTCTTTGTGTAAGTTATTCTTTCCATGAATAACTAAAACCAAACTGAACCCATTGCTGTCGAGTCGATTCTGACTCATAGCGACCATATACTTGGACTTAAATACATCTATGGCTAATAATCATTTTATATGCCAATGATATTAAGCTTTTCTTCAGCTACTTTATATTACAATCAAAACACAGATATCTGAAATTATTCCAAGTTGCAAACACACACGTATCTTTTTAAAAAAGATATCAAATCGGCAGGAGTCAGTAACCCAAACTTCCATTTTTGGGGGGGCTCAGTTCTAACAACAGTTAATTCGCATTTCTCTTGTCTGACCTCAAGAAGGCAGGGATCTTGCTGTTTTATTTATCTCTGAATTTCCAGAGTGTAACCCAATGTCCTGCAAGTAAGTAGGTGCTCAATAAATAATCATTCAATGAATGAATGAATTTGAATAGACGGTAGCTTGTTTTCCTCTGGATAATAATGAGAAATGCTAACATGAGCTCACCATGAGAGCAGAAGCCAGGATATTCCCAGGTCCTAAAAATTGGGCTTAGACCACACACTTATCAATTTTCAAGATAACCATCAGCAGCAATTGTTAAAGAAAAATAGAGTGACCCTGATAATCCAACTATTAACAATGCTGCAAAGCAAACACTTCCTCTGACATTAGTTTTGAGTTCCCAGTGGGATCATTTCTGGGCTTCTTATTGATTATTTGCCAGGAATAAAAACGTTTGCATCAGTCAAGCCAACTGCCTTGTGTTTGCCAGAAAGAGTATCTAAGTCATCTAAAACAACACTGTTTCGTTGACTCCAAACATTTTAAATTCAAATACTCTGTTATTGGAAAATATAATAAATAGTATGTATAAAATAATTTTCATTTTGCAATTTTGGTCCTATGGCAATTTTACTCAATTGTATTTTCAAGGTCTTAGATAAAAATTAAAAAAAAAAATGCTGCCTCAGTGTCTTCTGTCATATAAAAAAACCACACCACAAGGAATAAGAGCATGGGCAACAACAGCTGTATGTCAATCAATGGTCAAAACGCTAATTTGGGATAGTAAATTAATTATAATTAGGGTTCTTAAGAGTTCTTTGAAGACATGAATACCAAAAAGTATGACATTAAACAACCTGGGGACAGGAATTAATAATATCAATCACATCTGGTAGCCACCTGTGAAGGTATATTTCTGTACAAACCTACTCTTATTCATTCATTCATTCAACAAATATAGAACACAAGGTGCTGTGGATACAGCAGTGATTAAGACAGCTGTGCTTCCTGTCTTCCACGGTGAACAGCCTGATGGGTGAGACATTTATTGAATGAGAAATGACAAAAGTTACAGTAGTTACAAAATGAAAATAGGGTATAATGTGACCACATAAAAGGGCAGTAGAGGTGGGTGTTGGTGATCATGGAACCTTCCTGAAGGAAGTGACACTCTGCTGAGACCTGAGTTGAGGATGGGAGGGGCTGGACAGGGGGACAGAAAAGTGTTCCAGGCAAGATTCAGAGGAGAGTCTGACCTATCTTGTTCCCAAATGCCAGTCTTAGGCTAGTGCTCATCAATAAATACTAAATCTGAGACACTACCTCAGGCTATCTACACACTAAAGGATTTATCAAAATTCATGTAAGAAATATTCAAGTTACAGGAGCATTCAACCAATTCTTTTGAATCACTTCTTTAGGGCCTGACAACAGCTCTTTATGGGAGAGTATGTGAATAGAGAAATAACTACTAATGTCTCATGAGACTGCATCCTTCATGCCTGTGTACCCCCTTCCCCACAGTTAGGTGTTCTTGAAGCACTATGAACATATTCTTTTACCTATTACATATTAGACACCTATATTTCTATAACGGAGTCAAGTTAATGGAAATTGCCACAGATATGCACAATCTGCCTTAGCCATTTTGAAAATTTTCCTCCTAATATCACAAATGACCAGTGCCTCCTCTGGTGTGAAAGATTAGCTTGAAGAGAGCTATCATATTATATGACTAAGTCATATAATAGAGCCATCCCAGGTCAGATATATTATTAATGTAGCAGTGACATTTCTCATTTTATTGAGTATTATTCTATTTAACCCTAAAAAGTTGGGCTATTCGGGTCCAAGTAACTAGGATATTGCACAGCCCCACATCACCCCTCTCATGCTACTGTTGAAGTCTACTTTTTACTGGTTGTATTGCCTCTCAACAACTGTAGGGTTATGATTTAGCACATCACAAAGAAATGTTCTTAGCTTCATGTTTAATAGAGATTGCTACTATTAAAAATACTCTGTTAACCACCAGTCAAATTAAAAAACAGACTTTTAGAAGGTCTATTAAAAACTCAGCACCTATGCTAGAGAATTACAAAGTCAGTGAGATTCTTGTTCCAAACTGGTTGCCTAAAGTTGAGATCAGAGCTATCCTTCCAAAAGAATGTTACATTTCAATAACTGTTACCTTGATATCTTGAGGGAGGGCTGAATGAACTTGATTTTTATGTATTCTATTCATGGAGTACTCAAAATGTGAGCAGGTATTCTCCAAAGTATAGCCTCAGGATGTATACTCTCTACACTTAAATTAATTCAATGAATCATTTCAGTGACGTTTTAGGAGAGGAGGAGGAAAGCTATTTGGCAAATGGACCTTTCTCTGCATCTCCACTCCATTTGGTGGTGAGGTGACTGGGCAGGCTGGTCCCACCAGTCTCAGGGCCAACTGGCCCCTGCGCATGCAGCCTACCTCTTGTTCACCACAGCAGTGGGAGGTGAGAGGAGGTAAGCTAATGAACGAGTAGCTGCCAGGAGAAAAGATGGGAGAAAAAAAGCTAAAGAAATACAGGATTTCAATCAGTCTGAAATTTGTAGAAGTGGTTTTGGTCTCCATATAGTAAAAATATTTATCCAAGAAACTCCTACTCGGGTGTGAACATCCTACTTCTAGTAGGATTTTGTTTGGCAAAGGGCTGTAAAAAAGTAGAAGCTAATACAGAACATGTCTATAAACAAATTTATTTAGTTAGTACAGATTGACACATTCACTAGAGGATTTCAGCAATTACATGTGTAAAACTATTTCCTACGGTGGTTTCCTTTTGTGATTTTGCTAATTTATTCAATCTAAGTCATTTTCATGCATTGACTGTTATAAGCCATTTAGCCACCCAAGCTGAAATGAACATATGGAGACTCTACGCCTTCCTTCCAGTTCTTCATGTGAACAGAATTATACCGTGATATTAAAGAGTCAAACCTTTAATGAAAGAAAGTAAGGTTGCAATACCTTAAAATATGGTGCTGTAATTTAACTTTGGAGAAGAGAGACGGGGAATTTGGCTATGATAATACACAAGAAGATACTCAGTAAATGCAAAGCCTTTTAAGCATAAGGTGTTTATATTCAATATGTATTTTTAATCCAATTATAATTGTAACAACATATAATCTAATCATTTGCTTGGAGAATTTTAAATTTTAACAAATGTATGTGAATTGAAATGCATATTCTCAACTCCAGAAGCACTTTGATCATATGATCCTTTTTTAAATTTGGAAATATTATTAGCTATGTTAATAACTGTTAATGCCTTTTAGATCGTATTTTAGTCATTTTTATAGCTTCCCTAATGTCTTACATTTAGATGCTCAATAAATGTTTGGTGAATGAGTAAAAGACTATTCAAGTTTGGATATTCCTCATTTAAAGAAAACCAATATTGAATACTTATATTTATAAAATGATCTATTTCACATATTTATAATTTTTTAATTTCTCAAACATATATTACTATTTTCAAACATGTTTGTGATTACTAAAGCAAAACAATTCAGAGTAACTTTTCTTAATTAAAAGACTGTACAACTGCTATCATAGGGGGTGGGGATGGAGGTATCCATAAAATATATTTATGTGAAATTGGATCCTCATACTCAAAATAGTTGGGAATCATTGGCCTTGCCCCAGAGCATGGGTGGGCCATCCAGGTAGGGTAGGGATAGGTCGGAATTACTGGAAGGGTCCTGCCATTTAAGGGCAGAGGGAACTTGGGAGAGCTGGTACTGAGTGACATGCTTCTAAAACCTCCAATGTGGAGTCTGATATAGCTAGGCCACCCGACAGCTCTCTGTGCTGGGGGCAGAAAGGGAAGATGAGAGGACACCAAAGGGCTACTTTCCTGAGCATCATCAGTTTTGCCTAGGATCAGTCCTGTTTATGAAGACAAGGCAACATCTACTATAAATGAGTGTGTGAAGGGGAGGTGTTCCATTATTTCATTGTTCTAGAGTCAAGTTGTAATTAATATTTTTCAAAAATGGTGAAAAATCTTATTAATAATAGAGACGATGATGCCAAATTTATTTACCCAATTACTTTAATATGTCATGTTGAATTTTTTCCTTTTATAATAAATTGTATATACCATAATGAAATCAACCAAGCCATTGCTATGGGTCTTATCGTTGTTGTTGTTAGGTGCTGTCGAGTCAATTCCAACTCATAGTGACCCTTTGTACAACAGAACAAAACACTGCCTGGTCTTACACATCTTCACAATCGTTGCTATGCTTGGGCCCACGGTTACAGCCACCGTGTTAATTCATCTCATTGAGGGTCTTCCTCTCTTTTGCTGACCCTCTACTTTACCAAGGATGATGTCCTTCTCCAGGGATTGGTCCCTCCTGATAACATGTCCAAAGTATGAGAGATGAAGTCTCGTCATCCTTGTTTCTATGGAGCATTCTGGCTGTGCTTCCTCTAAGACAGATTTGTTCGTTTTCTGGCAGTCCATGGTATATTCAATATTCTTTGCCAACACAATTCAAAGGCATCAATTCTTCTTTGGTCTTCCTTATTCATTGTCCAGCTTTCACATACATATGAGGTGATTGAAAACACCACGGTTTGGGTCAGGTGCACCTTAGTCCTCAAAGGGACATCTTTGCTTTCTAACACTTAAAGAGATATGTTGCAGCAGATTTGCCCAATGCAATATGTGATTTGATTTCTTGACTGCTGCTTCCATGGGCATTGACTGTGGATCCAAATAAAATGAAATCTGACAACTTTAATATTTTCTCCATTTATCATGGGTCTTATGCAGGGGACTAATTTTATTTAATTTTTAAATTTATTTATTTTATTTACAGTTAGAATGGTAATCAGATGGTAACTCACTTTCCGACACTCTTTTCACATATAGATCTGTGTGGTATGGAAGAGCATGTACTTCTTCTACCCATCCGGTTTTGACCCAGATAGCCTAGAAACTAAGGCCACTGCTGAGGCTTCAGAAACCTAAATCGGTCTAGAAAGTAGGAATGTCTGCTTTTTCAACAGGAGGTCACTAATGTTCTGGGATGAGAGGATCAAAATGAGATCATTTCTGCCTCCCCGCTTGGCATGTCTCCGGGAGCCTTGGTTAGGATATCTTCTCTCTGGTTTTTAGAGCCTTTTTTTTTTTTTTTTTTTTAAATTTAACAGCGGTGCCGCAGTCACTTGGCACAAAGACTGGTCCCAAAGTTTATTTTTAGTGAGGCTTTCCTAAATGTTAAATCTAGAATGGCGAAGACTTTATGTGAAATCCTGTGGCATTTTCATCTCTAACACTGTGGGACAGCAAAAGAAAATAGAATATCAAGTATTGGCCTTTCAAGAAAGAGGTCCGAGATATTTTAAAAGCTAAATTCCTTATAATGGCCATCACATTGAGATCCTTCAGCTTCAAGGCTAACCTAAGTTAGTAAGATCAAGTTACTTTATTTTTGGCCTAGTAAACCCTGGGACCCGTAATTCCCAGCTTTATAATGTATAAGGAAATACTAAAAACATATTTTTTGTTGAAAAAAAAATGCACATAAGGATATAAAAAATTTTTAAGGACACCCACATGGGAATTCTTATACTTCTGGTAGTCACTTACTGAACAAATATGTAATGCTCAAAAGCATTCAGTAAATGATGTGTCTAAATGAACTTTGTTAATCACAACAGTATCTACATACAGTGAAAAACATCAACATGCATCAGTCATTCCCTCTACAGGCAATGCTTGATGTGCGTTTGGGTTTGGGATGTCCCACTCTAAGACCCTCAGCGAACTCAGGTCCACAGGCTTGGAAATGCCTTCCTGGCATTTGTTCATTCATTTGCTTATTTATTCATTTACTCATTCATTCATAAGTATTTATTGAGCACCTATTATGTGCCACAGGAGCCCTAGTGGCACAGTAGTTAAGTGCTCGACTGCTAACTGAAATGTTGGCGGTTCGAGTCCACCAGCTGCTCTGCAGGAGAAAGATGTGACAGTCTGTTTCTGTAAAGATTTACAGCTTAGAAACGCTATGGGGCAGTTCTACCCTGTCCTATAGGGTTGCTACGAGCTGGAACCAACTCGACGACCTATCTTCCTTCTAACATTTCCCTGTGTATATTGTGTGTAGAAGGCACACCGTAGGGTCTGAGAAGCCAGTGAAACAGGCATGGCTCTTGTTGCATAGGAGTCACGCTTTGGGCCAGAGGATAGGGCGAGGGAGAAAGTTACTTAGATGTGTGTGCATGTACGCTCAGGCACACACAGAGCTATCAAAGACAACCTTTTCAAGATGAGTGAGAGTCACGGCTTCAAACCAGAAGAGGAAGATGAACTGATTTTTGATGGTCTGTGCTAATGCTCTCATTGGAAGGGCTGAGTGAGAGCTCTGAGAATATATATTTGCAAATAAGAAATAAACCATCTCCCAACTAATTTTTCATTTTTTTAATCTCTAAATATGAATCAAGCAGTTGAATTATCCTTCTTCAGAGGTTAGATTTCCATGACATAATTCCCTCGCAAAGGCCTCTAAAGCAACCAGTGCCACACAGCACGTGGCACTTACATGACAAGAGGGGAAAAGTGTACTGAGCTCATTCACTACTGCAAAGTCATCTGTGAGGAAGAGATGCTGTATATTTGGGGCACTTATCTGCAGTCTTGACTTAAATATAGCAGCATATTACCTCTACAAAGATCTCAGTGTACATCATACATTGTGAGGTCTTACAGAGAGATCATTTAGTCCTGGCAACTAACACACCTCTTTCAATAAGAGACACTGGGGGTTGAAGTAACTGTTGAGAAGGCTGGGCCATGGGTGAAGTCTCATCTAAAGTAGCTCGAGTCTAAAAATAAATGTGAACGTTCTGCTGCTTCTGTAAAAATAGGAAACTAGTATCAGTTTAATGCTAAACCTGTCAGGACATGAGCTCATGAGGCTGGTCAGTGCTGTACAGTCGCCTTGGAAATGAGTGGAATGAGACAGTGAGAAGACATTATCAGCTATAAACCATTCAAAAGCTTTTTGTGCTGTCATATACCTACTTTTAAAATATATATACATATATAACAAATACATAGATGATACATAAAGATAAGAAAAATTGTTTTTTTTAAAATGCCAGTAAAGTAAGAGCAGTTTGATTGTGCTTTGACACAGAGAAACATGATTACTGCCTGGTGACAGACAGGCCTGTTTATCCAGTCTCCTGTGAGACGGGGGGGCCATTTATCACATTACCATACAGCAGCACAAGGTTATGGGGGTGACTATAAATAAATGCTCTCATCAGAATGAATCATATTCAGTATTCAGTGATGTCACTTGCTTTTGGTAGGAGCAAAGAGACATTGCTTAATGAAAAAGACCATGTCCACTGACTTTTGAAAAGAAATATATTGTTATGTGGAAGGGGATTGCTGCCTGGACACAATGGAGTCATCCAGATGACAAAGTAGATTGATAAGAAAGTATCCAATATTGCTAAAAAAAATTTAGACATATTAAAAAATACAAGCCTAAGTTCAGGACAAATACATTTTGGCGTGCTAACAAAAGATTTTCCTGGTCGAAGTAAATTATTATGTTGTTTTATATTACTGCCCTAATGAAGAAGCATTAGAGATTCCAAAACAAGGTATATACACATACAAAAAAACCAGGCAGACGAAAAACAGTGGTGCTCCTCAATCTGATAAAAGGCATCTATGAAACACTCACCAATTTTAATGGTGAAAGTTTGAATGTGTTCCCCATAAGATCCAGAATAAGACAAGGATGGCTACTCTCACCACTTCTATTCACCAGCAATACTAATGAAATATGTCAAGAAAACAGATATAAAAGGCATACAGATTAGAAGTGTTGAAATAAAGCTCCCTCTATTCACAGACAACACAACTGTCTACATAGAAAACCCCAAAGAATCTACAAAAAAGTTACTAGAACTAGTAAGTTTAGCAAGGTTGCAGGATACAAGGTCAACACAGAAATTAACTGTATTTCCATATACTAGCAGTATGAATAGATAGAAATGGAAATTAAAAAAGAAATATCATTTACAAAAGCATGACCAGTATATTATATACTTAGGGAAAATTTAAAAAGATCTGTATAAATGGAGATATATAATCTTTCATGGAGCAGAAGACAATATTGTTGAGATGTTAACTGTCCCCAAGTTTATGTATAGATTCAGTGCAATTTGTTTCTAAATCTCACCAGGCTTTTCTGTAGAAAGTGACAAGATGATTCTAAGTGAAACACAAAGATCTCGAATAGACAAAAAAAAACCTCTGAAAAAGAAGAGCGAAGTTGGAGGCCTTACATTATTTGATTTCAAAACTTACTATAAAGCTAAAGTAATCTAATCAGTGTGATATTGGCATATAGATAGAGATACAGATAAATGGGACAGATAAGAAAGTCCAAAAATAAATCACCATGTACATGATGAACTTACTTACTTTCAACAAAGACGCTAAGATAATCAGTGGGAGAAAGGATAGTCTTTTCAACAAATGGTGCTGGAACAATTAGATATATGCAAAAAACCAAAACCAAAAAACCAAACCAAACAAACAAAAAAGAACCTTCATCCTTACCTCACACCATATATAAATATTAACTAGAAATGAATCATAGACCTAAACATAAGAAACTACAAAACTTCTAGAAGAAAATATGGGAAAATTTCTGTGACCTTAAGATAAGAAAGATTTCTTAGCTAACACACATACATGTAAAGAAAAAAAAGGATAAACAGTCCTTCTACAAAATTACAAACTCAGGAGAAATGAAACATGTCCACATAAAGACTTATATGTAGATGTTTACAGAAACTTTATTCATAATTGCCAAAAACTGGAAATAGTTCAAATGCTCATTACACAGATAAACAAACTGTGGTATACCCATACAGTGGAACACTACTCAGCATTAAAAAAAAAAGTGAATTATTGATACATATAACTATAGGATTGAATTTCAAATGCATTATGCTAAATGAAAAGGTATGTATGTATGGTTCCATTTATGTGACATTCTAGAAAAGGCAAAACTATAGGAACAGAAAACAGATTAGCAGTTGACAGCAGCTGAGAATGAGGGGAGAGGACTGACAATAAAATAAGAACATTTTTTGCAGTAATGAAAATGCTCTATATCTTAATTGTGATGGTGGGTATACTGACTATGCATTTGTCAAAACACATCAAATTGTATACTTCAAAAGGATAAACTTTATTTTCTATAAATTATACTTTAGTAAAACTAAACAAAGATTTTCTGGGGATGGTCCATCACTGGCAGGAAGAATATTTGAACCTTGACAGTGATGCTGTTATTGTTAGATGCTGTCGAGTCGGTTCTGACTCATAGTGACCCCATGCACAACAGAACGAAACATTGCCTGGTTCTGTGCCATCCTCACAATCATTGCTATACTTGAACCCACTGTGTCAATCCATCTTGCTGAGGGTCTTCCTCTCTTTTGCTGACCCTCTACTTTACCAAACATGATGTCTTTCTCCAGGGACTGATCCCTCCTGATAATAGGTCCAAAGTATGTCAAAAGTAGTCTTGCCATCCTTGCTTCTAAGGAACGTTCTGGTTATACTTCTTACAAGACAGATTTGTTCGTTCTTTTGGCAGTTCATGGTATATTCAATATTCTTCGCCAACACCACAATTCAAAGGCGTCAATTCTTCTTCAGTTTTCCTTATTCATTGTCCAGCTTTTGCATGCACATGAGGCAATTGAAAACACCATGGCTTGGGTCGGGCACACCTTAGTCTTCAAGGTGACATCTTTGCTTCTGAACACTTTAAAGACATCTTTTTGCAGCAGATTTGCCCAGTGCAATGTGTCTTTTGATTTCTTGACTGGTGCTTCCATGGGTGTTGGTTCTGGATCCAAGTAAAATGAAATCCTTGACAACTTCAATCTTTTCTCCATTTATCATGATGTTGCTTATTGGTCCAGTTATGACGATTTTTGTTTTCTTTATGTTGAGGTGTAATCCATACTGAAGGCTACGGTCTTTGATCTTCATCAGTAAGTGCTTCAAGTCCTCTTCACTTTCAGCAAGCAAGGTTGTGTCTTCTGCATAATGCAGGTTGTTAATGAGCCTTCCTCCAATCTTGATGCCCCATTCTTCTTCATATAGTCCAGGTTCTCGGATTATTTGCTCAGCATACATTGACAATGATAGGAAATGAAAAACCTGTAGTACATTCCCAAGTTGTTAGTTTTCTACATAGCAGCATACTATGTTTTCATTGAAAAGACCCAGTTGAATAGAAAAATTATATGGCTAAAGTTATTTCATTAAGACCAAGATAGTGTATACATTTATAAAATCAATTCAATTAAATTCAGCAAATATTTACTGAATGCCTACTATTTACCAGGCACTGGGCTAGGTGCTAGGCAGGAGGAAAACAGATATCTGAGGCATTAAACAGGGTCTCCCATGACTCACAATATGGTAGATCTAAGCCATCTATTCATCTTCTATCATTGGAAGTCATTTCCAATCACTGAAAAGCTTTAAAATGGTATTTCTCTATGGAGTACCTGAAATCCTTTTTTTTCTAAATTTAATAAAATTAAATCGGATGTAGAACATTTTATTCATAGACTATGTCATGCCAATTGAGCTAGATGTCCCCCAAGACCAAGGGAGAACTGTAAGGGTATGTGAAGTAGCAGGCTTTGAAAAATTGTCTTTGGGACCATCCTTGGTCTCTTTCATCACTTTGCTTTTCAACTTTGCTTCCTCTCTGCGCTATACTTTTAGATTTGACAGTCATGAACTTTTCCTCAACTTCATGCAACAAAGTATAGTTAAGGATACAAGCAGTTGGTTCACTGATATCTTCAAGAGCTAGACTTCTAAATATCCCAACAAGCTAACCACAGAGATAGTGACATGAGGCTCAAAAGTAGTGCAGACACCAGACAACCTTGGGGAGGAACTTCAGAGCCCTCCAACAAACAGTGTGGAGTTAACTACATAAGAAACAGAGCTTTTAGGAGCGAAGGAGTGGGGAAAAGGAGGTAAGACAGAGCAGATGTGTATATTGCAGGGAAACTGAGAAGGGCCTTTGGAGAGAACATGGGAGGCCTGACATTTTTGAACATTTTTGTCTTTTCTCAATTTAAAATATTTTTTGAAGAGTAAAGAATAACTTTCCACATCAGAAACGGAGTTTTTAGCCTCACAGCTTCTTTGACATTCTTGGCTTTTTCTGTGTTTAAAAACTGAACTTGAAAATACATAACTGTTGCTTTTTCTTGGTAACTGACATTAAGGATTAGATTGAACCCTTGGGCATAAATCAGGACAATGCTCTGGGAGAGGGACCCTGAGCACCACAATGAAAGGCTAATACTCTGTTTCTTGCATTTTATTTTGGGACTGTGCTAACTACTATATACTTTTCCAACTGCTGATACAGTTGTTTTTTCCAGGCATAAAATGTCACTGTCTTTCTTGCAGAAATCTTTTTTTTTTTTTTTTTGGGCATTTCTGTAAATGACCTGAGACTACATGTCTGGTCACAATCAAAGTGTCTGCACGTTAAAGGGAATCAGCCATGATTGGTTATAACAACTCAGATTAGCCGTTACATAAATATTTACTACAGGGAATAAGAATTGTGAAAATAACACTTATGCTCATGTTTATGTATACCTTTTGCCACTTGACTCACTCTAGCTATCACATTACTGGTTGGAAACTAATTTTCAGATGGAAACCTTAATAGTTATGGGAAGATTTTTGTAACTTCCTTTGTCTCTTCTTCTCTTGCTCATATTTTCAACCTAGTGAGATGGTAGTCTAAAATACTCTAGACTATTGTCAGAGGCCTATGAGTCCCACTAATTTTCTCTCCCATTCATTAGACACATATGTTCATCTAGTGTTGACAGTTACCTCTTTGTGTCTATAAATTTTATCTTTTTAAAAAATGTTTTATTGTGGTTTTGGTGAAAGTTTACATAGCAAATTAGGTTCTCATTTAACAATTTCTATCCATATTATTCAGTGACATTGGTTACACTTTTCACAATGTGTCAGCATTCTCATTATTTCCATTCTAATTGTCCTACTTCCATAAAATTTAGCCTCCTTGTCTATAAATTTTCTTTATAACTCAACTTTTGGAGGTCTTTTTTTTTAAATCTCTCTAGAATAGTAATTTTTCTCAACGCTGGCTGGCTGGCTGCATATTAGAATTACCCAGGGAGCTTTTAAAAATCCTGAGGCCCAGACCGAACCCTAGACCAATTAATTTCCATGATTTCCAATGTTCAGGCAGGGTGGAGAATCACTAATCTAGCAGAAAAAAATAAAAAATAAAAAAAACCAAACCTTATTTGTCCTTCAGGTTCATTTTCAGTTTTAATCCCCTGCTGTCTTCATCCCTTGTAACAAGAAAAATATTACAGTAATATTCTGTGTATACTTGTTGTTGAATCTCTGCAACTGGCCTTTTCTAATCAGCTTCCTGCCAGCTAGCTTGTAAGTGAGGCTTTCTACTACAGACCAATAGATATTAAAGAAGTCCAAATGGCTAGCTCTTGAGACATTTTACATGATTTATGTTCATCATTTAGTTTCAGCTGGCATCAATAATATTACATTTTATGTGCATGTTTGCACAGTGGTTTATGGTTGACAATGTACTTCTACAAGTATTGTCTCACATGAATCTCACCATAATTCTAGAAAGCAGGCAGGATTACTATCACCATTTTAGATGAGAAAACTGTGGTTCTGAGAGGTTAAATGAAGCCGAAATCTCACAGTTCAGTCAAAGGGCCAGGACTTCTGACACCCAACCCAACACACATCCCACTATTTCATTCTACCTGACTCTTCTTGCAGGAGAACAGAGGTGAGTGGGGGATAACCTTCTTTTTTAAGGCATGTTAGTCCAAATAACTAAACTACTGAAATAAATATTTCATCATGACTTTAATTTCAATTCAAGTGTGACATTAGAAGCTAAGTTATAGCTGAACCACTGGGTACCTTATACGGGATTAAGTTTAATGTAATTTAGTGAGGTGCCTGCAATATAGTATGTAGTCAACAAATATTTGTTGAATGAATAAATGTACAAAGTTCTACTTATTTGTGGTGACTCATATAACCCTTTTACAGAATACAGCCTTAGAGATAAGCAATACAAACTAATTCCAATTTTTATCCTGCTTTGATTTGCCTATAATTGTAAGACAGTAATTTAAACTAAGACAGTTACAGAAAGGGTCAGAAAAAGTAACTCAGCATTAAGGCTGAATTAGCCATGGGGGAAGGCAGGGACAGACTGATGGACAATAAGACACACAGACATGGTCCTCTATTCTTCCTGTCTGGAAGAATAATCTCAGGAAGTAACTAAATATGTGCAGGAGAAAATATTAACTGAAAACAGCTTACAAGACATACATATTAAAATCACTGGGCAGGAAGATAAAGGAGAGCTATTCCAGCAGATCTACCAGATGTATGACATAAAGTACAACTGTGCAGACTACATATTTATACGTTTATAAAAGCTAATTCATAGCGTTGGTGATGTATTTAGCTGGGGGAGAAGACAGTTACTGTGTATTTGTAATAATGTCCCAACACACCTGGCCTGAGGACCACCTCTGGTTGACATTTGTAGCAATTCATAGATACAAGACATTCAAGTCTGAGAAGTTGCAGAGTGGATATGAGGCCAAGAATTGGTCAGAGATGATGACTAAAATCTGCTGAAATAAAATGCTAGTTAATGGTAGGACAACTTCCAAGAAACAGAATCAACAATTTGATTAAAAAAAAAAAAAAAATCACTAAAGTAAGAATGTACAAATGCTCAGATTAAATTTTAACCAAAAATTGATTTAAGGAGGCCTAAGGGACAATTTCATTATTGAAAAATAAAAATTTAAATAAAATAAACAGAAAATTGCTTGACTCATAGTTTCCTCCCTCCTCCCGACCCCTTCTTTCTTGCTTCCTTTCAGTTTCTTTAGTGTCTCAGAGAGTCCCTGGTTAGGCTTTGAAGGGACACACACTCCTTGACATATATTAGACAGGTCAAATCCAGATGTATGTTTTTTGAATTAAGATGGCTTACTTAAAGCAATAAGAAGCTGCCACAGAATAGCCAAAATTATAGATATTAGAAATGGAAAAGGCCTATTAGATCATCAAGTCTGTCCCTCAGGGCCAGTGCTGGAGAAGCACTCGAAATGAAATGATCCACTCGCTCCAACTGCTCTCTGTGGTTAGCAAGACAAAAACACTCTCAAATGGAAATGAGTCTTGGAAGTTTATGACTGAAATGCTGAACTTTCTTTTTTCAATTACTTTGTTCTTTGTCAGAGTCTGAGGAACCTGGGCTTATTTTGTTATTGTTTTTAATATGCTTCCATCTGTCTATATTTATAAATATATCTGTATTTGCGTGTGTGTGTAAAACACATAAAGCTGCTATGAAGTCACTGTGTATCACGGCTTTCAGTTACCTCTTGTTTAGCCACGTTTATATTCACAATAAGAAGTACAATTCAGATTATGTTCAAGATTTACTAGTGTAGGAACCATATCCATAGACTAAGCCCTCTCTTTGCTGGGAGCTCAAGAGCAAATGATGCTGCACCACACTGCGTGTACATGAACACGGAATTTAGTTCATGGAATGGAGTTCCAGATATATCAAAGAATTAAGAGAATTTTTCTGTATACAAAGACCATAGGAAGAGAGCAACCTTCAACCTTTCTCATTAATATGGTTCCAATAATTTCAAATAATACCTTTTTAACAGACTTTTTAGATCTATATTTGGAAATACTTGTATATAAAGTTAACCTAACTATTGGGGTAGAATAAAGCCACATCAATGATTAAGGGATAGAAAGAGTTTTCCAAACTGAGTAGAAGGTGGAGATACATGTGATTTTCTTTTATTGGTAAACAGACAGTCTTGAAGGGACACTGATCTGACTCACAGCAATGACCGCACTCGTGTTAGTATCCCCTGTAATTATGGCTGGCAGCACAGGCATACATTATCAGGCAATTATGAAGAAATGGATTCAACCTCAAACTGACCAACCAAAATATTCAATCTTCAAAACCTATGCTGGCCGTAGTGGAATTAGCAATGAGAAGTACGATTCAATTTTCAAAGAGCCAACATCGAATGGCCTAGCTCTCCTTGAAGAAGCTTGTCAAAATGCTCCTCAAATTTGAATTTCCCTACTAATGTAGACATGTCATCACATTCTAATTTCTTAAAATAAAAATGTGATAGAATTTTTTTAAAAAAAGGATTCCATATGGTTAACTACGACCTTATAGTAAAAATACATAAACATCTTAAGTTATGAAATACTATAGCATCTTGTTTAATTGATTTAGTTGATGAAATCTGGTGTCTGGAGTTATTTCTGTAAAAAGCTAGGCATCGAGCCCTTAGTCAAGAGCACGAACTCCTGTTGAACAATATTTCTATGGGAAAAGTAAAAACTGACTCATCATTTTTACTCATCAGGCCTTTTCCATGAACTGATGGTGCAGTGGTTACAGTGATCAACTGCTAACTGAAAGGTGGGCGGTTCAAAACCATCTGCAGCTCCACGGGAGAAAGATGTGGCAGTCTGCTTTCATAGAGATTTATAGCCTCGGAAACCTTATGGGGTTGCTGTGAGTTGAAATTGACTCAACGGCAGTGGTTTTAACCTATCAAAGGGATAAGGATTGACTCCCTGTTTAAAGAAGAGGGGCCTTAGTGACACTTCTTACAATTTTGGGTGCCAAATGCAATAAAAAATCCATCATCCTTAGATATTAGATCAATTCATGGAAATGATACCAGATCTTCTATTTTCTAGCCTTGGGGAAACTCAAAAGACTTTTGTTTCTAATTTTCACTATATTCTAGTGAGGAAGAAAGAGGCTCAGAATCAAGTATTTAAAAGTATTTATGCCAGAATTAGGCAAATGGGCAACCGAGGTAATTATTGGTGGCACTAGTTCTTTTACCTTTCAAGTAATTCCATTCTTCTATTATTTTCCCCTGATTTTGCATTATTCTTGGCCATGACATCCTCAGACCTTGCTCAGCTTCATCAACTATACTGAAGGCTATGCTACAGAGCTGTGAAAATATAATATGGTACCCACTTAAAAAAGGCTTTAGAGGCCAAGTGTCAGAAGGCTTGATTTTTATTTTTACTTATGTGATTCTAAGGCTACTGAAGCATTTAATCCTTTAAAAAATTAGGCGGAGAAGGAATCCTCTCTTCTTCCATGCCTCAGCTTCTGTTCCTTACTCCACTCCCAATCCAACCCCCACCCACATAAAAAACAGTATTCACATACATTAGAAAGATAATGAAAACATTAAAAAACAAACAAAAATCTAGGTTAGATTCAATGCAATTTCCAACAAAATTCCAACAGTCTTTTAAGCAGAAATGGAAAAGCCAATTCTTAAATTCACATGGAATTAAAAAGGGCCCCAAATAGCCAAAACAATCTTGAAAAAGAAGAACAAAATAAGAAGGACTCATACTTCCTGATTTCAAAATGTACCACAAAGCTACATTAATCAAAACAGTATGTTTTTTTCCCAGAGTAGGGTAGGTCCTAATCCTATATGACTGATGTCTTTTTTATAAAAGAGGACATACATGGAAGTAGAGTCCCACATAGGGTTAAGCCAAGGAACTTTAAGAACACTCAGGCTACAAAAGTTGAAAGAGACAGAAGGATCTTCCCCTAGAGCTGACAGAGAAAGCACAGGCCTGCTGACATCCTGAATTTGTAGCCTTCAGAACTGTGAGAAAACAAATTTCTGTTCTTTAAAGCCAAAAAACAAAACAAAAGCAAGCAAACAAACAAACAAAAAACCCAATAGTATGGTTTTGAATTTCCATTCTAATGTAGACATGTTGTCACCTTCTAATTTCTTAAAATAAAAATGTGACCTTATTCTACTCCTATATTCAGGCAAATTATATATATAAATATCTCTAAAAATATATCTAAAAAGCCTCTTAGAAAGGATAGGATAGACATATAGACCAATGGAATAGAATTGAGATTCCAGAAGTAAACTCAAACACCTATGGCCAATTGATTTTTGACAAGGGTGTCAAGTCCATTCAGTTGGGGAAAGAGTAGTTTCTTTAACAAATTTTGTTGGGAAAACTGAATTTTCACATGCAGAAAACTAAAGTTGGACCCTTACCTCACACTATATACAAAAATTAACTCAAAATAGATCAATGATCTAAATATAAGAGCTAAAGCCATAAAACTCTTTGAACAAACCATAGAGGTAAATCTTTAGGACCTTGTATTTGGCAATGGATTCACAGGTATGACACCAAAAACACAAGCAACAAAAATATAAACAAACAAACAAAAAAACCCTGGACTTCATCAAAATTAAAAAAAAACTAAACAAAAACAGAAACGTTTGTACATGAAAAGACACTATGAAGAAAGTGAAAAGACAACCTATAGAATGGGATAAAATATTTGGAAACCATATATCTGATAAGGTTTAATATCCAGAATATATGAAGAACTCCTACAACTCAATAACAAAAAGACCAACAACCCAATTAAAAAAGAAAAAAAAAAAATGGACAAAGGACTTGAATAGTAGACATCTCTCCAAAGAAGATACACAAATATGGTCAGTAAGCACATGAGAAGATTCTCAACATCATTAGTCATTAGGGAAATGGAAATCAAAACTGCAATGAGATACCACTTTATACCCAAGATGGCTATTATCAAAAAACAGAAAATAAGAAAATGTTGATGAGCATGTAGAGACACTGGAACCTCATTCCTTGCTGATGGGAATGTGAAATGGTGCAGCTGCTGTGGAAAACAGTTTGGTAGTTCCTCAAAAAGTTAAACATAGAATTACCATACCACCCAGCAATTCCACTCCTGGATGTGTATACTAAAAAAATCGAAAGTAGGGACTCAAACATACTTGTACACCTATGTTCACTGCAGCATTATTCACAATAGCCAAAAGGTACAATCAATCCAGATGGTCATCAATTGATGAATGGATAAACAAAATGTGGCATAACCATACAATGGAATATCATCCAGACATAAAAAGGAATGAAGTTCTAATATATGCTTTAACACGAATGAACCTTGAAAATATTAAGTGAAATAAGCCAGACACAGAAAGACAATTTTTTTTAATCTCATTTATATGAAATATCTAAAATACATAAATGCAGACAGAAAGTAGATTAGTGGGTAGCAGGAATTGGGGGAGAGGGCAGGTAGGATGGGGAGTTTTTACTTAATGGGTACAGTATTTCTGTCTGGGCTGATGAAAAAGTTTTGGAAACCAATAGTGGTGGTGGCGGTACAACATTGTGATTGTGATTAATGCCCCTGGATTGCAAACTTGAAAATGGTTAAAATGGCAAATTTTATGTTGTGTATATTTTACCACAATTTAAAAAAAAGGACATATTTACCTGTCTAATTTGGAGAACAGATTATCCTCATAGAAGAAAAGCTGTAGCAAATTCTCTACATTTTTAGCTTTTAGGGTTTTATTAAACAAAAAAATCTATCAGCACACAAATGGTCTTATTCTCCCACAAAACAAGTAGTTAATCTGTATAAACTATATGCTACTTATTACATATTTGTTCCCTTGAGTTTATCCTAGGGCAAGGGCAGAGGGTAGGTATGATGGTTAAGGTTGTGTGTCAACTTGGCTGGGCCATGATTCTCAGTGGTTTGGCACTTATGATTTAGTTTGGCAGTCGTAGGATGTTGTGATCACTTCCATGATGAGATTTGATATAATGTGATCATCTCCATGACGGATCTGCTGTCAGAGGATAATCAGTTAAAAGGGAGTTTCTTTGGGCATGTAGCCTGCATTACATATAACTGGACATTCTGGCAAGGCTAGTGGGTTTTGTTTGCTCTGGATCCTGAAGCTGGCTCCTGTTCATCTGACCTCTGGTTCTTGGGACTTAAGCTAGCAGCTTTCCTGTGGTCTTGCCTGCCAATCTTGGGATCTGTCGATCTTCACAGCCTGTGAACAAGAGCTCTGCTTTCTGACCTGCAAATCTTGGGTTCTCCAGCCCCGGCAGCTACGTGAATGAGGAGAAGCCTCTATCCTGACCCAAAGACTTGGGACGTTCCAGCCTCTACAACCACATGAGCCATTTCCTTGACATACATCTCCCTCTCTATATATTTATACACTTTACTAGTTTTGCTTCTCTAGAGAACCAGCCTAAGACAGAAGAGTGCAGTAAAGTATTAGCTCACTGTGTAGTAATTAGGAGCCCTGGTGGTGCAGTGGTTAATCATTCAGCTGCTAACTAAAAGGCCATGGTTTGAACCCATCAACTGTCCCATGGGAGCAAGATGTGGTAGTCAGCTTTCATAAAGATTACAGTCTTAGAAACCCAATGGGGCAGTTCTACTCAGTCCTATAGGGTCGGTATGAGTTGGAATTAACTTGACAGTAACGGGGTTTTTTTTTTGCTTATGTAGCAATTTGATTTCACAATTTGTCTTTGGGAGGTTCAGTCTATTACCTGGTTCAGAACAGAATTCTAAATTGAGAGTTAGACATTGATATTATTAACACAATAGAATTTTGCAAGACCAATGGCTTATTTATTGCAAATTGTTTTTTCAACAACGTAAATGGAAGCTGTACACATGATTCTTGCCAGATGGAATACACGGAATCAAACTGACTACATTTGTGGAAAGAGATGACGGAGAAGCTCAATATCATCAGTCAGAACAAGGCCAGAGGCTGATGTGGAACAAACCATCAACTGTTCACGTGCAAGTTCAAGTTGAAGCTGAAGAAAATTAAAACAAGTCTACGAGAGCCAAAGTATGACCTTCAATATATCCTACCTGAATTTAGAGAATAGATTTGATGAGTCAAAGACCAATGACTGAAGACCAGACGAGATGTGGGGTGATATCAAGGACATCATACATGAAGCAAAAGGTCATTACAAAAACAGGAAAGAAAGAAAGGACCAAAATGGATGTCAGAAGAGACTCTGAAACTTGCTCTTGAATGTAGAATATCTAAAGTGAATGGAAGAAGTGATGACATAAAAGAGCTGAACAGAAGATTTCAAAGGGCAGCTCGAGAAAACAAAGTAAAGCAGCATAATAAAATATGCAAAGACCTGGAGTTAGAAAACCAAAAGGAAAAAAACACACTCAGCATTTCTCAAGCTGAAAGAACTGAAGGAAAAACTCAAGCCTTGAGTTGCAATACCGAAGGATTCTATAGGCAAAATACTGAATGATGCAGGATGCATCAAAAGAAGATGGAAGGAATACACAGTTACTGTACCAAAAAGAATTGGTTGACGTTCAACCATTTCAGAAGGTAGCCTGTGATCAAGAATCAATGGTGTTGAAGGAAAAAGTCCAAGCTGCACTGAAGGCACTGGCAAAAAACTAGTCTCCAGGAATGGACAGAATACCAGTTGAGATATTTCAACACACAGATGTAATGCTGGAAGCACTCACTCATCTATGCCAAGAAATTTGGAAGACAGCTACCTGGCCAACTGACCAGAAGAGATTCATATTTGTGCCCATTCCAAAGAAAGGTGATCCAACAGAATGTGGACATTATCAAACACAATATCATCAATATCACACACAAGTAAGATTTTGCTGAAGATAATTCAAAAGTGATTGCAGCAGTACATCGACAGGGAACTGCCAGAAATTCAAGCTGGATTCGGAAGAGGACGTGAAATGAGGGTTATCATTGCTGATGTCAGTTGGATCTTGGTTGTAAGCAGAGAAAACCAGAAGGATGTTTACCTGTGTTTCATTGACTATGCAAAGGCATTTGATTGTGTGGACCATAACAAATTATGGATAACATTGCAAAGAATGAGACTCCAGAACACTTAGCTGTGCTCATGTGGAACGGGTGCATAAACCAAGAGGCAGTTGTTTGAACAGAACAAGGGGATACTGCATGGTTTAAAATCAGGAAAGGTGTGTGTCAGGGTTGTATCTTTTCACCATACTTATTCAGTCTGTATACTCAGCAAATAATCTGAGAAGCTGGACTATATGAAGAAGACTGTGTCATCAAGACTAGAGGACTCATTAACAACCTGTGATATGCAGATAACACAACCTTGCTTGCTGAAAGTGAAGAGTACTTAAAGTGCTTACTGATGAAGGTCAAAGACTACAGCCTTTAGTATGGATTACACCTCAACATAAAGAAAACAAAAATCCTCACAACTGGACCAATAAGCAACATCATGATAAACAGAAAAAATACTGAAGTTGTCAAGGATTTCATTTTACTTGGATCCACAATCAACACACATGGTAGTAGCAGTCAAGAAATCAATCAACATATTGCACTGGGCAAATTTACTGCAAAAGCCCTCTTCAAAGTATTAAAAAGCAAAGATGTCACTTTGAGGACTAAGGTGTGCCTGACCCAAACCATGGTATTTTCAATCACCTCATATGCATGTGAAAGCTGGACAATGAATAAGAAGACCAAAGAATTCATACCTTTGAATTACGGTGTTGGTGAAGAACACTGAATACACCATGGACTACCAGAAGAACAAACAAATCTGTCTTAGAAGAAGTACAGCTAGAATGCTCCCTAGAAGCGAGGATGGCTGGACTTTATCTCACATACTTTGGACATGTTATCAGGAGGGACCAGCCTCTGGAGAAGGACAACATGCTTGATAAAGTAGAGGGTCAGCGAAAAAGAGGAAGACCCTCAACAAGATGGATTGACACAGTGGCTGCAACAACGGGCTCAAACATAGAAACAATTGTGAGGATAGCACAGGACCAGGAAGTGTTTTGTTCTGTTGTACATAGGGTCGCTATGAGTTAGAACTGACTCGATGGAACCAAACAACAACATCATCATTAACATTGCTACATAATGTCCATGTGGCTGTAGAAAGTATTTTATCTAACGGGTGCCTTTCTCTTCTGGAGATAAAGAGAAACAAGCTTTTGATTTTTGGCTATAATAATAAAAGCTAACACATTGTGTTTACTCTGTGCCAGGCACTGTTCTAAGCATTTCACTTATATTATTAACAACCACTAAACAACCATATGAGGTGGGTACTATCAAGAATGCCATATAACTTGCCCAAGGTCACACAGCTGCTAAGCAGTGGAGTCGTGCTTTGAACAGAGGCAGTTGCTCCAGAGTCCGTGTTCTGAATCACTATATCACAGTGGCCTTAGAATCAGTGATATCCTCAGGAAGCTCTAAAATCATAGGAAGCATGCATTCAGTAAATGCATGCATGAAATAAATATACGCCCAGTGCGTACTCTATGCCTAACCTTGGGCTCTGCACTGAGGATAGAAGAATGAACAAGAGAGACATAGACCTCACTAGCATGGCATTCAGACATTTACACAAATGAACAGATACACTATGCTTAGGGCTTGGAAATGCACATAGAGTAAATTATAAAGGTAAAAACAGAGGTGGACCCCAAACAGTGGAATAAAAATGAACAAAATTTAATGCTAGAATGGTGATAAGAGGCAAGAAAGAATTGGCTGAAATCCACTTTCCCAAAGCAAAATACATGGCACCATCAAATCTTTATGAACTCCTGTAATAATCCCTAACTGGTCTCCCTGCATCTCTTCTGGCCTAAGGATACTGCCTTCACAGTACTCAGAGTGATCCTTTAGCCTCCATTTTGAAAAGAAGAAAGCAATCAGCCAATCAGGAAAAGGTAATACCAAACAGTAGATACTGAAAGTCAGCTGGCTCCTCTGTTGAACTCCGCTCTGAAGTGGGACAGCTTGGTGGGTCAATGTTGTGGAATAGCCTCCCTCCAACGAGCTTCCTTTCTCCTCTCCATTCACTGCCTCCCCCTGCCAGAGCTCTCCTTTCTTTCTTTTAAGCTTCCTGCAGACCCAGCTCCAAGAGGCTTCTGCTGGCCTCTCCGCACTCAGTGAGCACTTCCTTTTTGTTCTATTTCCCACACAGGACCAAAAACCCACTAAAACAAAAAGTCAAGCATTTTAAATATATATAAAATGTAGTTAAAAAATTATTCATGGTAAAGATAAATAGAAACTTATTTACCACTCAAGTAATTCTTTTAACAATTTCTAATAGAATCTGGAAACATGATAATTGTCTTCAAATACTTGAAGGTCTATCTTATGAAACAGGATTGGCTCTGTCATTAAGACCCAAGAATACCTCCAGTGATAAAACATAAAAAAAAAAAAAAAAAAAAAAGAAACAAAAACTCATTGCCATCGAGTTGATTCCTACTCCTAGCGACCCTACAGGAGAGAGCAGAACTGCCCCACAGGGTTTCCAAGGCTGTAAATCTTCATGGAAGCAGACTGCCACATCTTTCTCCTGAGGGGCTGCTGGTGAGTTCAAACCACTGACCTTCTGGTTAGCAGCCGAGCTCTTAACCACTGCGCCACCAGGGCTCCTTAGATAAAATGTAGTATTTCCTTATCTAAAAGATAAAAACAAAACTGAGGAAGCACACAATGTGTTCTTGATGAACCAAAACAACTACAGAGTACATTCTTCTCCATTAAGTTGTGCAACTTGCAGTTCTCAATCAGACCTGATTGAAGAACTCATGTTTTCTGATTTCAAAGCTGAGGTTCTTTCCATCACATGAAACAGTGCATAAACATGTTACACTTCCCGAGAATCAGGTAACATCACACACTTAACTCTGTCCCTTCCTCCTGAGTTGCCTTGCTGTGGCGGAGGGAGGGGCTGATGGACTTGAGTCCCATCTCTTCGGCTGGCCAGTTTTGATTGGCAGATGCTTCTACTGAGGCAGCAGTTTTTCATCTCCTGTCTTTATGGCCCACACTATAACAGATAAGGGGTAGCAGACATCCTGTCTCTAGTGCACTCAGAAACGAATGCAAACTAATGCAAAACAGAATCAGAAGGCGCCGTTTTTTCTTATGTTGCTCTCCTAATGAAACTGTCATCTTCATACGTCAAATGGCTTCTTCATATCTTTCCACTACTCCTACCGTGCAGCCACAGGTATTGACCTGAAATGTGCTCTATTTGACCCAGAGCCAATTTCAATTTCTCCAATATTACAGGAAATCAAGAGTTAATATACAGCAAGGCTACTGTGACAGAGATGGTGTGTGCGTGATTTTGTGAGCATGTGTATATAATGTAGATAGATATCAGATACATTCATTCATCATATATACCCATTACATATGCATTCACTTTTTTATTTTGGCTCTACTTTGGTTCAAGGACAGGCTTTTTAGTTTTTCCCGTCCTCTAATCAGGGACATTTTTGACTGTCTAAAAGGCAGCCAAGCTTTTATGCCACCATTATTCTTGTTTAACAGCAAGACTGAAAAGCTTCATACTGTCTGCCACTCGGTCTACTCAAGCTGATTGTCTTTTAATAGTTTCAATGAAACTTGTGCAAGGAAATAGCCTTCTACAATCTCGGGTCTCCAGGGAAGAATGCAGCCATTCCCCGGGGGAGTGAGCCTTTGCTGAATCTGCTACTTTATGAGTAAAACAAGAAGTTCAGCCCTCTTTTATTGTACCTTTTTCATTTTTGAAAAGCAGCCCAAATCGTTCCAAGTAGAGCTGAAGCATAGTTATTAATGTCAAGAAGCCAAGATCTTTCTCCATGGCTTGTTGAATGAGGAAGGACGAAAACTGTTAGCATTCAGCTGTCCTTTGCTTCTCCTGCTTGAGCCAAAGAAGCAGGAAGGAGCGACAACAAATAAGTGAAAAGGGATGTTGTTTATCTTTTAACAAAATCACAATGTTCTGCACTCAGCTCTGGCAGTCAAATGTGGCTGTTGCATCTTTAAGACAGATAGCCTCTTCTCTGAGAGAGATGACACACTAATTACAGTGCTTCTGCCAGAGGGAACTCACACATGCAAACCATTATGTAAAATATAATTTCTTTTTCTTTAAGAATACTCAAGATCATTAGACATGGTTTCTTCAATGCTAGAAAATCAGGCCAAAAATGAAAATAAACAGTTTCAAGTATTTGCAACATAATTCCCTCATGCATTTATGGAAATATAGTAAAAGTGCCCTAAAATGTGGTTTGACATTTCATGCTGCACTGTTTCTCTATTTTTCCAATTCTCTAACATTTGCCCTCTTATCCTATATCATTTCAGTTTCGCTATATTTCAAATATTCACACAGCAATAGCCGCAGCTATTACCAAACAGTTGGGCTTTGAGGGAGCTTATGAACAACAGGAAGCAGCCCAGAAGCTTGTTGTAAATTAAACAAACGCCTTATAAATTAAACATGGTAACATATGAACACATGGACACAGGGCATGACAACATGACATAACTTTTAAAAACAGCAATTAAATAGACAGCATTGCTTTCCCTAATGATGTGCTATGCTAATTTAAGGCTAAGGCGATGATTCCGTTGACTTAACAGTTTAACATGGAACCCATAAATGAAAATAAAATTTGCAATAAATAAATCATAGGGACTTGGGCACTTATGAACACAGAATTAGGTATGGAGAAAAATATACGTTTCAATTCCATCAATTTTCTATATCATAAACTCATCCAAAACATTTAGGTTGAACAATATGCAGGTTGGTTTTTAGATTCAAAGAACTACATCTCTTTTATTAAAAATCCAGAAAATCTCAATGGTATATTAATTGGTCAATTTTCTTTTTCATTTTTGTTGTCTGCGTTCTACCTCTCCCACATTGTTTACTTTTAACCTTTTCACGGAGACGTTCTGAAAATACAAAAGAAATGTAAGGCATCGCTTATAATACCCTTATCAAATATAAAGCAAAATGGACACACACGGTCTATTTTAGTAAGAGGATAAAAACAGAAAGAAAAACGTATCCTCTGAGCTGATATGGGTCTGAGGAAGGAAAGAGGTGTTCTGACTTGAGGAGCAACCTTGTTGGAAGGGATCTGAGATAGCTGCCCTCTTTTGTGTTCGTTAGTTTATTCTGTTTTAGAAAAAAAAAAAAAAATCCAGATCAATCAGGTTTATTTTTAATGGCCTGCTTGGTTCAGTGTTAGCTGGCTTTGTTTTTCAAAACTATATCCTTTGATTAAGGAGCCCTGATGGCACAATGGTTAAGCACTTGACTGCTAACTACAGGTTGGCAGTTCAAACCCACCCAGCAGCTCCACGGGAAAATGACCTGGTGATCTGCCCCCATAAATATCCAGCCTATGAAATCCTATGGGGCAGTTCTACTCTGCCACGCGGGGTCGCCATGAGTGGAAATCGACTCGACGACAGCTAACAAGACCCTTTGATTATTCAGATAAATAGGTAATCTAGGTCTTCTATAAGAATGTTGTTACTATTAACAAATTTTCTTTAAACTTCCTTTTTTTTTTACTCCTGAGGCCAATTTTTCTTTTCTAGTCCATTCTTCCTACCTAGGACCTTCGCTATATAAAATTACCTTAAGACAATAGCCACTTCCATATAAGACAAAAACATTATAGTTAGAATTCTTTTGATAAGCAACTTTCAAGTTATCCAAATTGACAACTGGAAATAAGCTTTTGATCGTATTAGAAGTCATATACATTTCTGCCTTGAGAGCAACAGATGAAACCTGCTGACATATGGGGTAACAAGTTCAAAGCAGGAGGCAAATAGTGACTTCACTCACCATCCCCTCCTCCTACCACATTCCACTACTTGCAAGTCTCAGGTCAAATTATGTTCTCTCTTCCTCAGGCCTCTATACTCTAAGCTCATGCTGATGACACTGCTCTTGCTGGTTCTTTTTGTTTGGCTAACTTCCACTAGTCTTTTAAGTTTCAGCTTAGATGATACTTTCTCCAGGAAGCCTTCTCTGATCATTAAGGAAAAGTTAGGCCTCGCCTATGTGCATCCATAACACCTGTTGCCCCTACAGTAGCACTTCCTACACTTCCACTATAATGGCCCGTACACTTGACTGTAAGCTCCTTGAGGGTAGGGAGCGTAGGCTGTTCAGAAATGTGGTCCTACCACCTGACACTTAACTTACCATGCAGTCGGATGTCAAAATATATTTGTTGAGCAATCAAATTAGTAAAATGCGGATAATGATGACAATGCTAATAATGAGTGAATTTACTGAGTTTTTTTTTATGTGTCAAGCACTACTCTAAGGCCTTTAGATTTAATCCTCATGACTATACTACAAGGCAAATACCATTACTATTCCCATTTTTCAGATGAAGCAACTGAGGCACAGAGAACCTTTTGGATCTTTTTGTGAGTTGCTTTGCATTGGTAGTGGCTTGTCAGTTTAGGTGAATTTATTTTATATACTGGGAACAAAGGTAAACTGAAGGGAAAACTTCAAACTGATAACAGATCAAAATAATTATTAGGTTGAATCGTATGGAATTGTCGACATTCAACTGGTTTTGACTTCAAATATTGCAATTTCATATTGTTTAATATATTGAGTTCAGGTATAGAATAGTCTTCACCCCTATTCTCTACCTCATCTACTTAGAACTTTAAAAATCAGCACACTTCTACATATTGTCAACCTAGAGAATGACAAGTACACAGATAGGGACCAGAGATGGCATTTATGCACAGATTTCCTTTTAACTGTGCCCACAGAGGATTGTTTCTATGGTTGCCTGAGACGTTATACAACCCTTCTCAGAACAATGGCATTGGTTGCAATACATTCTGCCAGTGTAGACCAAGTCAAGGGCCCATAAAGAGGTAAAATCAGTAGTAACATGTTTTTTTCTATGGTTTTAACCCATAGATGATGACATGAAGCCCAAGATAAAAATAAAAAAGAGTCTGGAATTGAAAGTGATTTAAATTTGCCAGTTCCCAGTGCTTCTGAAATCTTGCCAGGATTAATTTGAATTTCGGCCATTCAGAGTCTGCGTTGCTCTAATCTGATGTAGCCTAAAAAATAGACTTTATTATAAAGAGGTAAAAGAGTTCACCTAACTTAACATAACTGACAGTCTGTTTTTAGGATGCCCAGCCCTGGATCAGAATGTTTGATTTGTGTCATTCCAGAAGAGGGTGGCACTGGGTCTCCTAGTGAAAGGTATTTGTGATGAAAATAATTTATAAGCTAATCCAGAACTATGTAAGGCAAATGCTCACAGGAGGGAATAGGACTTGTTTTCAAGGTGGAAACATTTTTAGAGTTTGCTGGAGATTTTTATTTTGAAATCTCCAAATTCAACAATTCTTCAGCCTCTGTAAACTTTCAAATGGAAAGCTCCAATATTTAGAGTAAATAATGTCTAAGCTTCCCCTTCATAGCAAGTTTTCTTTTTCTCCCCTGTCATAAGAGTGTTATATCCTGGCAACTGAAATACAGAACCCCTTTGTAGTAAAGCTATCATACTATACCAGTCAGAATGTGTTGCTAATGAGGTTACTGCTTAATAGAACCATAGAAGAACATTGAAAAAAAGAAAATACCCTGACAAATGTGTTGACCAAAGGATGCCAACAACTCTCCCAGGGTCCTGTCCGAATTTCAAGGATGTAAAAAAAGTAAAAATGAACTTTAGTGTATGTGAAAAATCATAACATTGAAACATAAGTCCATTTATCTTTTAACTATTTTTCCAGTTCTCTTCCAAAATTTTGCTGGTTATTAAAACACTGCTGTGTAAATAAAAATGTTCTGCTTTATAACTTACCCCTTATTTCTTGTCCTTACAATATAATAATGTCATTGTTTGTTATATCACACTTAGTCTTAAAGTAATAGGGCTTGATGTGAAGGACTTTAAATAGCACTTTGAGGAAGGGCTTTTGTAGAAAAATGAGATTGGGGAATCAAATACAGAATGGGGAGTTCACAAAAAGACTCCAAAGGACTTGTACAACTCTGACAGTCCTTAAAGAGTTTATATACCGTCACTCCCACTGAGATAAGCAGAGCTCTTCATAAACATCCTTCTATCTGTTACGTGAATTGTCCAAGGCTGACAGCTGCCCACTGATAAGGTCATGGGGAATATTATCAGAATTTCAGTGAAGCCATTCAAATTCCCAGATTGGGAATACAATTGCAAGTAAATTGATACATTTCATTAGCACACACCCTCTGCCATAATAGGAAATGTCCATTTCTGTTCTTCTTTATAGAGATATTCACAATCAACTGCTTCTGCACCCACCTATCCGGAGTCATTAGGACCACCAAAAACAGAGCTTATGGCAGTCTATAAAACATGACCACTCTCACAGATAAAGCACAACATTCGCTGTAATTAGAATTACAGACTGTAGGAGCTGGAAGGGGCCTTAGAGGTAATTTAGTTCAACCTTCTCATTGTACAGTTGAGCTTGAGTGACTTTTCCAAATGTTACTCAGCCGGTTAATGGCTGGACCGGGAGCAGAACCACTATTCCACTGCTTTTGCCATTAGAACAGGCTTTAGCCATGACATACGATTTAGACAAGGTCAGTAAACCTAGGCACTATCAGGACATAATGGGAAAGAATTCCATTAACAAGAGGTCTTACCAGAAAACTTCCCCATATCTAACTACTAAAAACTCAATTTGAGGGATTCTCTCAACCAGCATGAAAAGGCAGCAAAGGGAAAGAATGAAGTTTCATATAAATTAGAATCCAATTCTTTAAGAATCTCTTATGTTAAAAAATTTTAAAAAGCCTAAGACTGATTAATAAAAAAAGAGAGTTAAGCACCTACTAAATGTAGACAATCTACTCTAACATGGACAGTATTTTTTTCTTTATCTTATCTATTGCACCTGTGTAATAGTAGCAATTTTGGTTATATGAAAAATACATTTTTTCCTTCAATGACAATGTGTTGGTTGAAAATAACAGTAGATGGGAATCATGAGACCTGGTTCTATCTTAGGCTCTGCCACCATTTCACTGAGATATTCTTTCTGAGTTGCCGTTTTCAAATCTATAAACTGAAAGTGTTGCTTTTTCAAAGGGTGCTCAGAAAAGCCCTCATGGTCTCTGAAGGTGCTGTGGGAGCTGACAAAATGGTTAGGAGATCAGTGAGGGGGAACCAAGCTAGGAAGTTCTGAGTTTGCGACCCCAACCTCTACTGGGAAGTTCCACTTTGATCTGCTTTTGATGTCAAGCTAATACGTAAGACAAGTTCTGTGACTCAAGTTTCAAAACCACTGAAAAGCTAAAAACTACTTAATATTACTTCGAACTCTGTTGTTCATTCCTCAGCTTAAAAATCCCTCCAATAACACCCCATTGAGGATTAAGCCCAAGCTCCTAAACACAGCATTCTCCATGCCTTTGCCCCACCTTTCCTTTTCTTCTCACCTCCGGCCATTTCACACCATGTACTTCAAGCTTTAGTAACTCCACATTGTTGGTGATTTCCTGACCGTGCAGTGCTGTTTCACACCTCCTTGAAACTTTACTTTTGCTCATGTCCCCGTTGTCTAGAATGAACATCTCACTCTGGGCTAAATCCTTCTTAGCCTTCACAATTCAGCTCAGGCAATCTTTCCTCTATGAAACCTTCTCTGAACCCCAGAACGGAGAGAAGAACCGTCTGTTTGCTCCCATTTAATCCTGTAAAGGATTATTATAGTAATTACACATTATAAAGAAATGATATAATTCTAAACTGTCTCTTCAACTGGACAGTAAATATCTTATGGGCGAGGCATTTCTCTTTTTTATTTGTTAAAATGTTAGTACCTAAAAACCTAATGAAGACTTATTGAAGAAATAAATTACAAAAAACAAGCAAGCAAACAAACAAACAAACAAAAAAAAACCCCTGAACCTGATGGAAAAATTTAATTTCAAAAAATCTGAAAATACCCTCGATGTTGTACCGTTTATCTCTTTAGCACTTTATTCTCTTGTTGTGACCATCTGAATTCTGAGCTGTTTTAAGAAATGAGTGTCAACAAGAATTTTGCTATATGATATACTATCTATTTGTTATGAAGCAAGAGGAAGGTTTAGACAGAGAGAACAACATTCCATTTAAAACTACTGTAAAAACTTCCCTCAAAGAAGAAACTGAAAAATCATTAATTAAAAATAAAAGAATAAACTGTCAGAGATGTTGCTCCTGAAACCAAGCAATAGAAAGTAGAAATATAAAAGGCAAAAAAAAAGATAATATGGATAGAAAGGTAGATATTAGCCTTACTACATAGAAGAACAACCTATAGGAATGTTAACTTGTTATGTCAAAAGTCAGCAGAGACTGACAGAAACCATTCTCAGTTTTTCAGGGTGCCCATAAGGTCAAAATAATTCATAATATCACTACGACATTACTTGCCTTTCTCATTCTCATTCTCTCACGAGTGTACAGTGGAGTATTCTGAGGCTATATGACATAAAGAATATAGCAAAACATTGAATGCAGAAGTAAATACGAGAATTCAGCTGTCTTATATTAAGTTACATATTTTAAAAACTTGTAAAAATATAAGACAAGGTCACTCATCTCACTATTTTTTTTCCCAAAAGTATAGCTATTTTTCATAAAAATGTTATGTATAGCAACATGTAATAGATTATATTGTTATCTTTAGATGAACTAATAAATATACATTCTAAAAAAAAAATCAACAAAAAATAAAGTTAACTAGAGAAAAGTTTAGTATACATTTGTAGAACACTTATATGTATCTCTATTATATCTTTCCTCTAACCATTCATTATTTACTGAGTACCCTAATTTACCAGTCTTTCTTCTAGGCACTGAGAATATATCTGAGAGCAAAGCAGGCAAAGTCCATGTCCTCATGGAACTTATATTATAGTGGGAAAGATACAACAAACAATCAAATACATAATCTGATGGGGTGAGAGTGCTATGGGAAACAATTAAGGTGGGAAAAGGCTATGGGGATGGAGTTACTATTTTATATAAGGGGTCGGGAAAGGCCTCTCTACTAAGGTAACATTTGATCAGGGAGACCTATAGGAAAGGAGGGAGTAAGCCATACAAAACAGCAATTTAGGTAGAGAGAAGAGAGAATGGAAAGGCCCTGAGGTAGGAGAATAAAGTGGAGTATTTGATGCACAGGAGAGAGGCCAGTGCGGCTACAGCAGAACGAGAAAGAGGGATGGATGTGGGACATGAGTTAAGAGAGGCTGTCAAGGGCGGAGGTAATGACTTGGAGCACGATACATATTAAGTAGAATATTATCCAACCTTTAAACGAGTTCTGTTGTAAAAGAGCACAGAAAGAACAGTAATCTGAACCATCAAGGAAAGGACTCAAGATGGGGGAGATTTGATCTGTTCACATGCAGAGAGGAAGGAGAGCAGAGTAAGACAGCTACCAGTGAGGAAGAGGAGCTCAGGAGCCCTGCTTGACAAAGCAATGAGCACCTCTTCCTCAGAAACAGGTCTAAGAAAGAAAAAAGGAATTAAGTTTCAGATACGTTGAGGTGAAGAATTGATAATTTAGGAAGCCTGCAGTAGTCTTGGAGAGATCTTACCTTTATTTCTTTCCCATCCATCCATCATCCATCCATCATCCATCCAACCATCCATCATCCATCCATCCATCCATCCACCCATCATCTATCCATCCATCCATCCATCCATCATCCATCCATCTATCCATCCATCATCCATCCATCCATCCATCCATCCATCCATCCATCCATCCATCATCCATCATCCATCCATCCATCCATCATCCATCCATCTATCCATCCATCATCCATCCATCCATCCATCATCCATCCATCCATCCATCCATCATCCATCATCCATCCATCCATCATCCATCCATCATCCATCCATCCATCATCCATCCATCCATCCATCCATCCATCCATTCATCCATCATCCATCCATCCATCCATCCATTGCAAAGCCAATCACCTGCCTGATCTGCAGGTGGGCTTGGGTAGAGTAAAGGGCTTTAGAATAGTTCCTATGAGAATGCACAAAAGGTCTGCATGAATCACGTTTTATTGTTTAACTGGGAGGGTAGGATGGGAGGAAAGAAGAAATTAAACATGATGAAAGAGACGCTTTAGTGTGGGACAAATGCGATTCTGGTTTTTTCTGCACTAGCTGGTGTGACAATTCCTTTTCTGGTCCAGGGATAGCACCACAAGACTTGAAATCATTTGCATCAACTTAAGCAGGGCTTCCATTTGATTTGAAGTGGTTCAGTCATGGCTGACAAGGAAAATTGGAAGAGAGCTAAATGTTTTAAAAATCTGGGTGACCCGGAACAGTAACTGGAATGGGAAAAATTACAGGTCAAAGCCTGGGAATTGGAAACTTGGAAGAGGCGTATGAGCCCTTTCAGGAGACTGATGCATGATACTGGATTACTGGCAGGACTGTGGAAAGCAACACACTCAAAGCAGTGCGGTTGGTCACCACCTTTGAGTGGGGCACCACTGTTTTTGACTCTGCACATAATCTGACAGGCAAGAGATTTAGTTGCTGTGCAGTGTGCACACTGCCCTTGTTTTCTAAGAGGAAGATTAAGTTTCCAGCAGCACTTTGACCTGTAATTTTTCCTGTTCTGGTTCTCCCCATTTTAAAAAATTCGGGTCTGTTATGGTTTTACTTCCTTGGCCACGACTAAACCGGGCAGAACCAGTTCGAAGTCCTGCCCTAAAGAAAGCTCTGACTAGACATATTTATTATTCCCCCCAGCCTTTAATGGCTCCTTGGGTGGAAGTTCTAAAATTACTCTTCAGCTGGTAAAATACATACTTGGAGAAAGGTAAGTCTGAAGGAGTGATAGAAATCAGTATAAACACAAATCAGTACCAGGGGCTGCTGTTAAGTTACAGGAACAGCACATTTAGTGAAGACATATTCCACAGTTATAAAGAATATCCAAATCCTAGATATTCTAAAAGACTATGGAAAGAGGAGTGAAAAGAAGTGTCAGTGTGCTTTAACTGCACATGTTCAAATAGTAACAATGGGGAAAAGTATTCTATTTCTCACATGAAATGAATTAAAAACAGGCACCATGATTACAAAATTAGGGCCATGAATAATTCAATTTTCAAAGAACTTTTAAGACAGTTGCCTATGAAGGAAGATGTAATTTTCCTTTTTTAATGAAATTCCTGTCCACAATAAAAGGCTATCAGATATTCAACCTTCAATTGAGAATGCTGTAAATTAAAAATCTCCTACTACAGGTATAGGAGGAGCCCTGGTGGCGCAACAGTTAAGCACTCAGCTCCTAACTGAAAGTCGGCAGATTGAACTTATCAGTGGCTCCATGGGAGAAAAGACCTGGTGATCTGTTCCCATAAAGATTACAACCTAGGAAATCCAATGGGGCAGTTCTACTCTGTCACACGGGGTGGCTATGAGTTATAACTGACTTGATGGCACATTAACAACAACAAGGAAGACTCATGAGGCATCAGTGGTTCAGCGGTATATTCTCACCTTCCTGGCCAGTGTACCTCATGCAGCCACCACCCGTCTATCAGTGGAGGCTTGCCTGATGCTGAGTAGGTTTCAGTGGAGCTTCCAGACTAAGACAGACTAGGAAGAAAGGCCTGGCGATCTACTGAAAATCAGCTGGTAGAGCACAGTGGTCCAATCTGTAAGTGATCTTGGGGATGGCACAGTACTGGGCAACATTTCGTTGCCTTGTGCATGGGATCACCATGAGTTGGGGGCTGACTCCATGGCAGCTAACAACAACAAGGAAAATTCAGTTAGAAGGAATTCCAACTTCCCTTGCTATCTCTTTTAGCAAGTTTTCACCTTTTTTTAAAAAAGATAATAAGCAATCCCACCCCTAATACTGATTTACAATCACGGCACGTGCAAGCCCAAAATAAATGTGTATGGCTCATGGTAGAATCTCATTGGTTCACACCGTTGTAAAAACCACAACCCCCCAACTTTCAATAAAGTGAAGGCCTCTTTACCTAAGTGCACATTAGCTGTTGGCTTCAGCAGGCTGTATGACATGGCTGCCTCCCACAGCGGGCAGGCGCACCACAGCAAGGCACTCATTAAGCTATTGGGTTTCATTCCAGTAACCGTTCAAATACATTCTTCATTGTACCATAAAGTATGTTTGTTTGATGCTGGAACTCTGATTTCCCCCTCCCTCTCTCCTTGCCTTCCCACCACTCCTTTTACCCCTGCTCCCTCCCTCCTTTTTTGGTATTTGTTCTCATGCTAATACACTCACAAAAATCCAGTAATTCTCAATGGGTCTCTTGGTCATTAGTGCAAATTAGTGAGGTTTTACTGAATATGGTCAGATTTGATTTGCCAAGTTTTTTTTTCCCGTTAAAGTTTTAAACCCATGTGTATTTCAAGGGAAATCTAATTTGTAGGTTTCAGATTCATTTACACTCAACTCACAAACGTGGTTCTGTGAGCACCTCCATAGCTGGTGTACAAGAAGCCACAGAAGTTGGTTTCCCTTCCTTTTAACAAGTTCTTGTTAGAATGTTTGCTTTGAAGTAGGTATTTGGATCGTGCTGGAAGCAAACAGAACTAAACCCCAGAAAAATGTAAAGTAAGATTTGAAAACCAAGTTCGAAAAAATTTTTTTTTCTTGTCCCAATAATTATACTTTTTAAAGAAAAAATGCTAAGGATGGAACCATCCATTTCAGCTTTTTAAGGATGATGTCAACATTGCCTGCCTGAACGAGGCTGCATTTCACATTGCTTCAGTCTAGGAGGGTGACAGGGGAGTAGTCAGTGAGTAGGTGACATTCTCTGCTTTCATCTTGCCCTGTCCACTTTGTCATTCTACTGACTGTTCAGGTGCTGGGCCACCCACCCTGCCCCACCATTCCCACTAGGCATTGGCTGCTAGGATTCTCCCAGGTGTCATTTCTGCCAGTGGGTGTTTCCATACCTACTGACTCCTGCCTGTCTCCTCATCGTTGGAGCTCCTTAGCACTGTCTGTGCTCTTGGACTTCACCACAGCAACCGCTCCCTCATTTCCAGATGCTTGCCCCAGCCTCTTGGTGGGATAGGTTCCTTGTCACCCACTTTGGACTCCCAGTGCTGCATTTGGTTGATGCCAACTGCCGACCCACTGCTGTAATCCTTGAACCCATGGCCCTACCTCCAGGTCCGGCTTCTGTGATAATTTCCTCACTATCTATACTGCTCCAGATGCTAGCTCTACTGCCAATCCTGGCTCTTCCTGCCACTCTGGATTGCTCCGAATAAAAGGAATAAATCTCACTGATGTTTCTATACCCCATTTCCATAGTGTGAGGCCATCAGCAGTAGGATGGGAGTGCTGATGAGACTTTGTGTCCTTGTGGGTGGTATGAGCAGTGTTTAAAAGACAGAACACCTCTGTCAGGGCCAGCCCTTGTCCAAACACCAAAAGTAAACAATTCTTACATGAGAATAGGTTGGTTTGTCTTTTTTTATTTTTTCTTTTTCCCTTCCATCCAAGGGATTTTTTTTTAGAAAGACAAATATCATATCATACCCTGAGGACTATGACGATGCTATAAAAAGCCCTTCTTTGCCAACTGTCCCCTGCACAAACAATTCCTTCCAATGCCCGGGAGTTCACTTCAAGGAACCCTGGAGAAGAATAGCAGGATGCTGCTCAATGCTGGGGTGACTCACTGAGGCAGTGGTGAACTCTCAAAGAGCCGAGACAGAAACCACTAAGAGCAACTAAGACTCCAGTGGATTCAGACAGACCTTATGTTGCAACTCTTCTGAGAAATCTACCACTAATTTAGAGGCCAGCAGAAGAGGTGTGTTGGCAGATAGTCCAAATATGCTCAGACAACTTTGGTGTGTTTGTGTATATAAACACATACATACAATATATATATTTTACATGTATATAATAGCATAACTATATAACTCTTTCATATATACATATATATATATATATATATATATATATATATATATATATATGAATAGAAATCTCAACCATTTATATATACCCTTGAATGTGAAAGTCCCTTTTCTAACCTGCCTCTGAATCCCTTGCTCCAACATTTTTGGAGAGCGCGGTGCCACAATCTATTGGAGACATATTATAATTATCTCATAACCACCGGTTAGGGAGTCCTAAAAAGTACCCTCTGACTGCTAAGGATAGTCATTCATTCATTCACTCATTGACTCACTCACCTATCAATCTTTAACAAAGTGTCAACCATGTATGTGGCAGGAACCATGTGAGGTTTTCTTCATTAGATGAGAAAGAATTTCTAGAGAGAGAGGAAAGTGGAGACGAGAAACAGCATCTCTTCTTCATTTCTCTACTCTCAAATTTAGATAGCAAAGGTAGGAAGCAAATTACATACACAAGTATGTACAAACTACCCAAACGCCTATAACCAGTCTTTTCCCAATCATCTGCTAATTTTGCTTTTTTTTTTTTTTTTAAAAGAATTTCAACATTTCTCCACTTTCCAACTCTTGTTTTTTTAGTGTTTTAACTTCAGTCTGGCAAATAATGGTGCTTTCAACAACTAGCATAAGTTATAAACAGCTTCTGCCAATGGAACAGTGTCCCTTTCCTTACAACATACTCTTTCAATTAACATATACATAGAATGTAACAAGATTTAAGATGGAGATCAGAAAGAGTTTCATCAGAATGGTACGCTTAACGTTTGTGGATTTCACCATATGAAAATTTTATCTTAAAAAATAGAAGCAAACAATGAGATTTAGCTAATAATATGCATGCTTAAGTACTGATGCCTGACAACTTACTTCGAAATGCATGAAGAAAGATGGTTGATGGACAGATAGCGGATGGTTAGATAGATAAATCTGTGACAAAACAAGCATAGTAAAATATTAACTGTGGATACATGCAATGGGTATATGGGTGTTCACTGTAACTTTCTATCAACTTTTCTATACGCTACAAAGTCTTCATAATAAATGTTGGAAAAAAGTTTCATCAAAGTGCCATGTCCACTTCTATTCCTTTTACACATTTACTGATGATATATTTATTAATTCTCTGATTGATTTTGGAAGCTCATGAAATTTTTGTTTTTTTCCTTCTTAACCCAAAGGAGGGTAGTGAGTACAAACCACATTGAATGAAGAGAGGATCTAGACTGAAATATCTAGGGGAACAGAGTCTGCAAGTTAAACATCTGTGGATATTTAGATAGTCTGCATGCAAACAACACAGATGGAAAAGAAGATCAGAATCAGTGCATGCAGAATTAGAATGACAGAATGTTAGAAGCTGGAAGGGGTTTTAGCAACCGTGTAGTCAAACCTCTCATTTTACAGATGAGAAAACAGAAGCCCACGGATGTCAAGCGATTTGTCAGAGGTCCTTCAAAGAGATCAGTAGCAGAGCCAAGGACTTAAGACTGGGCCTCTTGACTTCTGCTCTTCCCACCACACCACTCAGCTTCATTAAATCAGGCCCTGTCATGGTTTGAATTATGTCCCCCGGAAAATGTGTGTATCAATTTGGCTAGGCCATGATTCCTGGTACTGTGTGATTCTCCTGCATGTTGTAAACTTGCCTCTATGATGTTAATGAGGGAGGATGGGTGGCAGTTGTGTTAGTAAGGCAGAACCTGATCTACAAGACTGGATTGTGTCCTGAGGCAGTCTCTTGAGATATAAAAGACAGAAGTGAGCAGTGAGACGGGGGACCTCATACCATCAAGAAAGCAGTGCCTGGAGCAGAGCGCGTCCTTTGGACCAGGGTCCCTATGCCGAGAAGCTCCTAGTCTGGGGGAACACTGAAGAGATGAAGGCAGACTGAGAGAAAAAGCCTTCTCCCGGAGCTGAGGCCCTGAATTTGGACTTTAAGCCTATCTTACTGTGAAGAAATAAATTTCTCTTTGTTAAAGCCATCCACTTGTGGTATTTCTGTTATAGCAGCAACAGATAACTAAGACAGGTCCCTTGAGCCAAGTGTTAGCAGCCAAACATCTAATTTCTTTCTTTCTACTAAAATCTCGCAGGAGGTTCAGTGTTATTTTTTTGACTCTGTATTTTTCCCTCTATTCTTACTTTGACCACAAATCAATTTATCCACTTAGGAGAAAAACTAAAGAGAAGTCTTCCATTTCTGAATCCTATGTAGGAACAAATACAAAATGTGTGTAACAAATACAAAAGGACAAGTTAAAAAACAAACAAAATAACTAACAAAAAAACTCAGCATTAAATATGGGCAAACACTGACTCAATTATTCATTTATACCAGAGGCCTATGTGCCCAAAGATAGCATATATGCACATACAAGGCATCTTACATCCTAATAGTTGCCTATTGTAACATATAAAGGCATTATAGAAAAATAATAAAAATGTATTTGTTTTCCAGATTAATCATTTATAGTCTAATTTAGCAAAGTGTTACATCTTTATAACTTTTAAAATATCCATTTTGATAAAACACCCTTATAAATATACCAAGAAAACCAGATTAATAAGCATATGTCTTTTATGGGGCAATAAAATCATACATTTTTATAACATTTAAAAGTAATATAAAATACAAAAATGGAACATTATTTTGTTAAAAATTTCTTGCGGAACTTTTAATTTTGCTTTTCTACTAGGTTAAGAGTGAAGTATTTATGAAGATAGATACTCTTAATGATGCTGATACAATGGAAATGTGCCAATGACATCCAGAAATAGCACTAACCTATTACTGCCACTCAATAAATTGAAATTTTTCTTTTAACGTTTCTTTTTCTCCCTTAATTTAGATCCAGTATACACAGCCATGGACCAGACCCACAGCCAGTCCATTTCATAATTTTTATTTCTTTTTCACAATTTATGTCGGTAGCAGTATGAATCTACAATTATATGGTGTGATAATAAAGTAATGTGACTGATTTGTCACCACTGAGTCTTTTCAAAAGAATGTGCTGCAAGCTCTGACGATAATTAGTGAAGAGTGATTTCAAAAATATTTTTCGCAAAGGCAGCACTGTTTGGAATTGTAGAGATGTTCAAGGACTTTTTGTTTTGAGAGACAGTCTCTGAGATATAATGCTCTGGTTATATCTGAAAATAAAACAAAGCAAGAACAGTAAAACAAGTCAAATTACTTTACAATCTCACCTGTCTTTTTAAAATGACTGAAACAACGTTTGCATCGTCTGGGGCCGAGTCCGGCCTGACGGAATAACTGCACTGAAGGGAATGAGATTCTACTTTTTGTATGTTCACCCAAAGCAGAAGCCCAACTGGTAGAAAACACTGGAGAATTGGAAAACAAAGACTCTATTTCAAAACTAGACCATGATTTTATTGCTTTAATAGGCCGAACAATGTAAAATGAAATTCAATCTCTTTATCCAAAGAAGTAAGGAACACGTGGAGACCTAGCTAAGGTAGGGTGAAATGAGTGATTACCTTCATGGCAGTGTCAAGAGAACTGAGACAGCCACAAGTAGGCCTTGGCAACTGCGTAGAATTCTCTTCTACCTTCCTAGGTAGTGATACCCTGGTGGGACGTCTTAGTTTTGAAAGAGGCATTGCCATATGTCCCATGGACATTCTGAGGCCTAAGGACAAACAACATCCCAGCTTCTCATTCCTTACCTTTTTCTGTAAAACCACCTATAAAAAAAGCTGGCAGACTGTAATTGGGGTTCCAGCTGTTTAGATGCTGTGACAATCAATCACACGTTTCAAAAATGGCAGCAAGGTTTGAAAGGTGTATGTACAAACAATGTGGTTTAACGGAATTCCTAAGACTTAGTTCAGGTTCCAGCTCTACTACCATGTGACCTTGAGAAAATTAATTAACTTGCATGAATCTCAGCTTCCTCATTTACAAAATCATCATCATTATTGCTAACACACAGTGCTTACTATATTCCAGGCACTATTCTAATGGCTTTATAGATTTTAATTCACTTAATCGCTAACAACTCCATGGGAAAGCACTATTATTAGTTACATTTTCTATATAAGGAAACTGAGTCACAGAGTGGTTATATAGCTTGTGCAAAAATAATAAAACTTACTCCATAGGGTTGTTATGAATAAAACACAAAACCAATACAATGATAAGTGATGAAAAGGATCTTTGAGAACACCTAGTCTAAACTCTAATAGTAAATATGAGGTGCATCTAAGGCTCACAAAAGGGCTGGTTAATTGGAGACATCGGACTGTAACCCAAGTCTTCTAGTTCATATTTTACTGGCCTTTTAAAAGCGCTTCTTCCCTATTTTGCTTTTCTTCAAGTAATTTCCACTTACTATTTCATTTGTATGTATACAATTCCTCTAGAATAGAAAAGTAGGAAAAAGTTATCATTCTCACTTCTTCTTCTCTTTTTTTTAACAGATAAGAAAGCTCAGGATGCCTGGAGGTCAGAGTGTATTACAGCTGGACATAGGGTCAAGGTCAATTACATGACAGAGATGATGATGGCGGCTGTGATTCCATCTCATTTATTGCATCCTGATTCTCTTTAGGGCATGGTGTGAAACATCTTACACATATTATCTAATTTAATGCTAAGTCTATCTTTGAGTATATGACTTAAAATGTTACTAGTTTTCAAATCAGAGAATGGCTAAGCCTGAGGTTTACAAAATACAGACCTTCTGGAGTCAAGATTCCAAATCCCAGTTGTGTTGACTCAGCCCAAGGTCCTACCTAAGAGGATAAACTGAAGGCCAGGCAGATTACTGAGTGTGAGCTTTGGGCTAGACACTGAGAATGAAGGCCTTCTCTCTGCAGTGAGGACACACACATGCCCCATGGTACCTTTTGAAAGAGCTCGGTTAACCTCAACTCTTTCAGCAGAATCTCAGACTTATTGCCAAAATGGATTTTAAAAAACAATGGTTAAATTACCTTATACTCTATTAGTCATCCTACAGAAATCTAATGTTAGAAAAAAATGTTCACTTGAAATTTAGTGGGGAACAGTGATGGAAATATCGCATTAAGGGTAGGACTCCACAGTTGATTATTTTAATTACTGTCAGTAAATTGTATACCTGTAAAAAGCTGAATTGGCAAAAGTTGTGTGATGGACATATTTACAATGACAAAAAAAAAAAAAAAAAAGTAGCTGTTGAGGCTGCTTATGTACAACCAAAATCTTCATGGGATTTGGTATCTTGGTTTGGAGGTTTAGGGCCATGGTTTCATGGGATATCCCAGTTAATTGGCCTAATAACATGTTTAGTGCTTCTGTTCTACCTCCTAGTTCATTGTGTAGTGCCTGGGGTCTTAAAAGCCTGCAAGCAGCCATCCAAGGCACAACAATTGGTTTCTTCGCCTGGAGCAACAGAAGAAAAAAGCATGAGGAATACAAAGAGGATACGGAATATATATGTGGCTAATTGCCTCCATGAACAACTGCCTCCTTTGCCATGAGACCAGAAGAACTAGATGCCTGGCTACTATTACTGAACATTTTGATCAAAGATTCTATAGGAGAATTTTGATCAAAAGGGAGAAAGTGCAGAACAGAATTGCGAATTCTCATAGACTTCAGACATCCTGGAGCCATGAAAGTTGGATGAACCCCTAAAACTACTGCCCTAAGATCTTCAAACCTAAAGCCAAAACTATTCCCTGAAGTCTTCTTAAAACCAAACAATAGTTTAGCTTAACTAATAAAAAAAAGTCTGCCTTGAGCATTATGCTCTTTTAAAAACTATCTATAGGGGATCAAACTGACAATAGCAACTTGAAAGATTAGATAGGAACTCTAGGGGGCAGTGAATTTATGTTAATGAGGGAGGAAAAACTCAGAAAATGAGGGTGAGAATGGTTGCTCTACTCAAAGAATATAATCAATGTCATTAAATGGTACATGCAGAAACTGTTGAATTTGGTGTTTGTTTTGCTGTGTATATTCTCAACAACAACAACAACAAAATAAAAAAAACAGTGGGGAAAAAAACTGAACTATATTCAGCAGTTACTGGCTATGATCCCTTTATTCAATAGACATTTCCTCCATTAAAATCACCAGTTACTGTACGTTATTTTAACACATTCCAATCTTTAGCATTTGTACTTAGGAGAAGAGATAAGGTTCCTGACTTTGCATCATGGTTTTTACTGATATTTTGATGCACTGGGACAACACTTCAAGCAATGTCATGAGATCCTACTGCAAAGGCCCATTTCTCAGTCTTCTAACTCCCTATACACTCTCTCCATGACCCAGGAACCCTAGTTTCTACTCTTACTGTCAGTTAGTCAAAAAATATTCACTGAACATCTACTTGTGCTAAGCAAAGTGTTGGATCTTGGGGGTACAATTGTGGGCAAAAGAGATCCAGGCCCAGCTTAAGTCCAGCTTACTGTTCCACCTCCCCCACTCAAAGACATCTTTGCTATACTTTTCTCTCTCTGGCTCCTCCAGCCTCAGTGCCATCTGCTGAGCTCTTGGTCCCATCTGCTATCAACCTGTGAACTCTTAAAAAAAAAAAAAAAAAAGACTTTAGATTTAACAGTTTAAAGACATTAAATCATATTACAATTTGCTTGTTATACACAAGATTCCAAAAAACTCAAAGCGATCAGGAACTGCTCCATCCCCAAAATGTTATAGCCTTCCAATTGTTACATTTGTGAATTATAATTCCAGAGCACATTTGCCTACCAAATTTTGAGAAATAAATGACTAGGAATTTTCATTTTATGATTCTTTGAGGTCCTTTATTAAACCACAGCCCAAATTCTTGTAGCCAGCTTCCAAGATGGCCCCCAATGGTTGTTTTTTTTTTTTTTTTTTTTTTTTGGCTTTAACAGATTTATTCTCTCACAGTTTAGGAGGCTAGAAGTCTGAATTCAGGGTGCCAACTCCAGGGGAAGGCTTTCTCTGTTGGCGCTGGGAGAAGGTCCTTATCATCAATCTTCCCCTGCATCTAGGAGCTTCTCAGTGCAGGGACCCTGAGTTCAAAGCATGCAGTCTGCTCCTAGCCCCCAATAATTCTTGCTCCTGATAGTCATGTCCCTGTGTAGTTCCCCCAAATGGAATCAGAACTGGTGAAAGTAACAGTATGAGACCTTTGTGCTAGGTCACAGAAGGTATTGTTGTTCCCACCTTGCTTTCTTGGATTTCTTGCTTTTGGGTGAGCCAGCTGCCATGCAATGAGGACACTCAAGTAGTCCCATGGAGAGGAACTGAGGCCCCCAGCCGATAGCCAGCACTAGCTAGTCAGCCACGTGATTGAACCACCTTATAGAAGTAGATCTTCCAGCCTCAGTCAAGCCTTCAGATGACTTTAGCCTCAGGTGACATCTGATTGCAACCTCATGGGAAACCCCAAGCCAGAAATGCCCAGCCAAGCTGCTCCCAAATTCCTGGCCCACTGATATTATAAAACATAAAACTGATTACTATTGTTTTAAGGCATTAAGTTCTAGGGTTATTTGTTATATATAAAATAGATCATGAATACAGCTGTCAATCTTGAGAGCATGAAATAGCTTACCATACAAGCTATTCTCTTACAATTCATTAACCACCAGCATTCCATCAGCTATTACAGACCATATCATTATTAATAATCACAATTGACCAAAAGGCCAAAAGTGAAATCATTATATTCTGATTAATATTTGATTATTGTAGGCATTATTGTTTTGTTGTTGCTAGGTACTGTTGAGTCAGCTCCGACTCACAGTGGCTGTTATGGAAGGAATTATGTCCCCCAGAAATGTGTGTCAACTTGGCTAGGCCATGATTCCTAGTATTGTGTGGTTGTCTACCATTTTCTGATCTGATGTGATTATCCTATATGTTGTAAATCCTAACCTCTATGATGTTAATGATGCAGGATTAGATGCCATTTGTTAATGAGGTAGGACTCAATCTACAGGATTAAGTTGTATCTTGAGTCAATCTCTTTCAAGATATAAAAGAGAGAAGCGAGCAGAGAGGAGAGGGACCTCATACTACCAAGAAAGAAGCGTTGGGAGTAGAGACTGTCCTTTGGACCTGGGGTCCCTGCGCTGAGAAGTTCCTAGACCGTGGAAAGACTGATGACAAGGACCTTCCCCCAGAGCCAACAGAGTAAGCCTTTCCTGGGAGCTGGTGCCCTGAATTAGGACTTCTAGCCTCCCTGACCATAAGAGAATAAATTTCTGTTTCTTAAAGCTATCCCCTTGTGGTATTTCTGTTATAGCAGCACTAGATAATTGAGACAGCGACGTTACGTATAACAGAATGAAATGTTGCCCGGTCCCACACCAACCTCACAATCGCTGCTATGTTTGAGCCCATTGTTATAATCACTGTGTCAATCCATCTCATTGAGGGTCTTCCTATTGTTGTTTTGGGAACTGATATTTTTCAAGACGATTAGACTGTTTAATCACCAGTACATCAAATATATAGAACGTGGCTGATTCAATATTTTAAGATGCTGACTTCACAGGCTTGCAAAATTTCTGTTCTGCTAAAATTATTGGTAATAAATGTTTATCTATATTTCCCTCTATGTGAAGTTAAAGAAAAGAAAATTTGCTTAGTTTGCTTTTTGAAGGTAACTTTTGAAGTTGTGGCTCTGACTATGGTGGAGTGAGGAACCAAAAAAACAAGGAGAATTTGAAAGAGCAGTGAGAAACAGATCTCTGCTGAAATTCATTTCAGCGACTTTCCAAAGGAGGAAATCTTAACAATTCTCCATGTATCCAAAGGGCTTCATTTCAACCAGTGCAAAAATGGGGCACGATTTTTTTAGAAAGATAATGTTAAAAAGCTAGGCACTGGGCACTGGATCTCAATTCTAAACAAAAAGGAAACACGACACGTGAATTCATGGAACTTGCCTCGTTGCCAAAAGTTTGATATTTCACACTGGTACTATGGGGAAAGAAGTATTTAAGAGGACTGCCAACTGTGCAATTCTGCTTCCTAAATTAGACCCATTCCATAGTAAAGGAAAATTACCTTCACACTCCAGAAAGTCTTTACTGCATGCCAACTCTGTGCCCAGGAGTATGCAAAGAACGGCAGCAAGGTGGGTTTATACGACTCCTGATATATTAGTTACACTCCAGGGCACTAAAACATCAGAGTGAAAAGTTTTTAAAAATCACCTAGCTATTTGGTCTGCAGGACTACTCACTGGCTCAACTTTAATCTGAGCTAATATTTTCTTTAAAAATTTTAAAAATAGGCAATACTTGAAATTGACTTAAGAAATTCAAACTGTTGCAAAGGGTATATATTGAATAGTAAGCCTTTCTCTCATCTCTGAATTCATTCATCTCCCCAGTGACGACTCACCAGTTTCATGTGTCCTTCTAGAGAATTCTACACATACACTAGCAAATTCATATATTTGTATATACACAGAGATTTATATCTATAGATAAACAGATATCCTCAATTACACCTCTTAACATAAATAAGAGCACAATATATCTTTCTGCTGCTCTACTTGTGGTTTTTTGCCTTTTTTGTTATAAATATGTTTTGGATTTTTTTTTTTTTTTCTCTATCATACACTAAATTCACCAACTATATTTAGGTGTGTTTCTGGTCTTTCTGGGCTGTTCAATCTATTTATGTACCAACATCAAACTTTGGATTAGTGTAGCTTTGTAATACGCTTTAATATTTGGCCTGGCTAACTAGCACCCCCCGATTATACTTTTTGATAACTTACATGACTATTCTTGTACATTCAATTGTCTATATGAACTTTAAAATTGCCTATTTCATTTTTTCACCCCTCCCCAATTTTGATTTTTGAAAGAAGTGATGCGTCTTTTTCTGTGTCTCACACAATCCTGTGAGGTAGGTGCTCAGGTTGTCTTAACCACATGCTATACTAAGATGATATATACAAATGATCTTAAACTTTACTTTTATCTAGAATTTTACCACTTATGAAGAATGTTCACGTATATAATCTCCTCCCATCTTCTTATCCACTTTGGGACTGAACAGGGCATACATTATTACTCTCTCATTATAGCTGGAGAGATGTTTCAATGGACTCGTTCAAGACCAGGAGGCCAGGTCCCTGACAGACCTGGCCCAAGGCTCTTCCCATGATACCAAAGACAGAAAGCACTGTAGGCCCCCAAGAAACATTTTAAAAACAGGGATGGTTTTAGTTTTATTGCAATGCTACTACTTTAGAAATGTTGGCAGGCTATCAAGTAATCAAACTTTTAACGAAGTTTAATCCTTACAATACTACTGACACGAATACAGAGAAATTTGAACTCTCACAAATTGCTGGTGGGAGAGTAAATGGGCACAGTCCTCTTAGAAAGCATTTGGGCAATACATATCAAAGATCTTAAGGTGTTTTAGGTGAAGAAGAAAACTGTGCTACAGGGATTTCTGGGCTGCAGCCTCTGCTTCCCTCTACTCACTAACTCATATCTTTTGCACCAACTGAGTCTAGCTCCTCTCTGTCTTCTGCGTGCCTGTAATCCTCTCATCTCTCTGCCTGTTCACACAGAACCTCCTCTCCCTGCCCTTGCCTTTGCCCTTAGACCCCAACCGAAGCCCCACTTCTCCGGTTTCCCAACTTTTTGCCTAAGCTTCAAATTCTTATATGCCACTCCTGCCTTCCCAGTCTACCTTCTCCCAAAGAGAGATATCCTGTTGGTAGAGACACTCTTTTTTTTTTTTTTTTAATTGTACTTCAGGTGAAGGCTTACAGAACAAATAGTTTCTCATGAAAGAGCAGTACACATATTGTTTTATGACATTGGTTAACAACCCCACAACATGTCAACCCTGGAGACACTTTTTTACTTCTTAAAGTTTATATTTCAAAATTAATAAATACTGTTCTCATTTTCCATGATAAGCTTGAACAACCTTTTTCAAACAATGCATATCCACTCACTCATCCCAAAGAATTCAACTGTATTTTTTAATGTAACTTGGTAACATCTTGTTGTTGTTGTTAGTTGCTATCGCGTCTATTCTGACTCATGGTGACCCCATGTGTACGGAGTAGAACCGCTCCATAGGGTTATCAAGGCTGTGACCTTTCAGACGCAGATAGCCTGGCCTGTCTTCCAAGGCATCTCTGGGTGGGTTTGAAGTGCCAACCTTTCGGCTAGTAGTCAAGCACTTAATCATTTGTGCTGCCCATGCACTCTTACCCCACAGAATTTAAGTAACTTTTCCAGAAATAACCAAAAAAGACCAACAAACTTGGTAAGAGACTTACTGAAATGGTTTGCTCAGAACAATACAAATTTTTCTGCCTAATTGCAACCCACAGGCCAGCTGCTAACATTCGCAGAGCCTGGGGCAAGAGTACAAATGGAGGCCCACCTACCACATGTCTATATATTCAAAAGTTATAAGTTTTACAATTTATTGTTAAATAAAATATGTTTTATCCTCCTACCTTGGCAAATACATAAAAATATTTGTGAAGCCCAACTTATAGACCTTCGTGGCTTTTGGTTTTCAGGACACAGTGTAGGAGATGTGGAGATGTGTTTCCCTGGGGCCTGCCCCATGTTTGTGATATTCTAGGGTGCCCTCTAGAGTGCAGATTCTGGGGTAGAAGCTCCCCTCAGCTAGGTCTAGAGCAGTACAGCTGCCCCATAAGACTCACTGATGGCCATTCTTGATTACTACAGCTGTTGTTTCCCATCTTCCCTGAATCGCTAAAGCACCTGCAATCAATGAAGTAAGGTTTAACATTTATCTACAGAATGAGTTACTGTTGCCTTCCCTCCGTTAAAGTAAAACCCGCCCCTCTGGTTCCCAGGTGTTGGGCTGGGAGTTAATGGAGAAGGAAAGAACCCTGGCCCTCAGTATACCAGTTACTATGCTGGGGGATGGTGCTCAACGGACATGCACTTTTCCCCTTCCTCTCTTCCCCCATGTCTAACATGGCACTGACCACATGCCAGGAATTCAAAACTACTGCTGACTGATTAACTGGAAAATGCCTTCTTCCTAACAAAAATGTATGAATTGCTTGTAACCTTCATTCTTCCTTGCCCATAAGGAGAACTGATTTCCCTGGTCAGCAAGAAGAAGCAAACCGAGTATACTCCTGAGGCAAAAATGGCAGCCTCAGAGTACTGAGTTTCCTGATTATAGATAGAAAGGGGGTTTCTTCTCCTTTCTTTCTGAAGTCTTGTCTCCATCTGCCTATGGAGTAGAATCACCGTCCTTCCACCTGACTGTGTACATCAGGACACATTTTTTTCCCCACACAATTTTCCCTTTGCTATAATCCTGACAATTCTATTTTTCCTGTAGAATGAAGAATTCCAGCATCCCTGCAGATGTCTGCTTTTGTTTAGTATAAGAAGAAAGATTAATTCTCCTTCGGTGAGGAAACATGGGAACCCCCATCTTCAACCTGCAGCTGTCCAGCTCTTACATTTAGCCATATAGGACAAAATATTTCACGCTGGGAATTTGTATCTTAATGAGGAGAGAGAAAAGCTCCTCACTAAGAATGCAGACAACTACAGTCTGCGTGGGAACCTGACATATTTCAGAGCAGCATGTGAGGTTGTTATTCAAGAAGAGGACAGATCTTCCAAAATTTGAAAACAAATGTCTAGACTCTTTTCCTTATTGATAGTCATGCATAAAAATGTATCATAAAAATGTGTCTGAAACTGTACAGGAGCATAGGACGAACAAAGGCACTTTTATCAGAAAAATTAAGTTGTGTCTATGAGAACACATAATCATCTAAAAAATAGATGTGTCTTAATATCCAAATCTTTCTGCTATTTGGGGCTTTTCAAATTTTGTTTTCCAAATGGTTATTTCTGGTGTCTAAAATGTTTCATACAAAAGCTTCCTGAACGGATGGTGATTAATTCAGTCCCATTTCTACCACACGATAGTGTAATTCCATATTTATTACTGTTGTCATTTTAATAACAAATACTTGTTAGAAATCAACTATATTGTTGCTGTTAGGTGCCACTGAGTTGATTTTGGACTCAAAGCAATCCCATGTGAAGGGCAGAACTGTCCCATAGGGTTCTCATGGCTGTAATTTTTATGGAAGCAGATCATCAGGTCTTTCTTCCATGGAGTGACTGGGTGGGTCTGAACTGCCAACCTTGCGGTTAGCAGCTGAGTGCTTAAACATCTGTGCCACTAGGGCTCCTTAACATCAGCTATAGTCCTCACTAAATGTTTTCAGCTTAATCATTTATAAAATAGTTATACAAGTAAACTTTTACTCCATTGAGTAGCAATACAAAGAATAATTTTCTCTAACAAGGCTACTTCCAGATCCCAACGGTTAGATGTTGCTCACTTGGATATAAAAACAATTTGCTATCAAGAGTAGTTATGTAAATAAGATCAGTTTCTGTGATCCTGCATGTTATATATATATATTATTTACTAAATACCACTCTACAAAATGATTGAATAGTCTCCTCAATGATGTTAAAAGATAACTCTTGGAGTCTTATTACTGATAACAAAGTTCCATCTTGAAAGTCCTGTATGTGGAGCTTTGTTCCTTAGTGCTGTCTGACGTGTTGAGTGCAAAGGTCAATTAATTAAACAGGCATTTGTGAGCTCCAATTATGGTTCCAGCATGATGCTAGGAGCTGAGTTTCAGACTTTTCCCAGCATACTTAAGATTCTTTAAAAGGTTTGGTACATAACTACCCACTGAACATAGTATTTTTTATACACGTTTCTCATGAGGTAGCTTGGGCATTATTTTGCCTTAGATTCCTCAGGAATCAATGATCAGTGCTGGATAGTAATAATGAAACAACCATATCATTCTTTTTGCTGCCCTCTAGTTACCTATAAACTGTTTAATCATAGTGACAGAGTGTCTATTTATAGAGTGAAAACCAAATTTAGGGTCTAAAACTGATGAGGGAGATGAAAATTGAACTTTGTTCACTGGAAGGTTGTTCTGTCTTCAGAACACCTGAACATTTGTTCATCCATCTATTCACCCATTCATCCATCTCTTCTGTTGAGCTGCAAATGAACAAAAACCATGATACTCTGCTGAAGGAGATATGAAGATGATTAAGATGCGATTCCTTGGTCGTCACCTAAGGATGAATCCTCACCAGGTTTGGATCAGACCAGGAAATCCAATGTATTTTGGAGGAAGTGGGTCAAAGTTTAGGATTGTATTCAAAAGGAAAAAACAGGCAAAATGGCACTCTAGGCAGAAGCACCATGCCGTCCCTCCACAGCAAAGATCCGAAAAACTAAGCCGAACAGAGAATACAACAATCCTGAAACCCTAAAACATCAAATGAAGAGACAAAGAACTCAGCCAAGCACCAAATGGAGTGAGAAAACTGACAGAGAACGGAGAGCGAGGAGAGATCCATGGAGAGGTCCCCTACCAGCTAACGCAGCGTGGATCCGCCATCTTGGACTCCTATTGGAGACCAGCAAACAGGGTACGAGAAAGCAGCCTCACGGAGCTTCCAGCGGGAGACAAAACAACCGGTAATTAGTGATATATGCTTTCCCACCCCCCACCCTTCTTCACCCTGACTCAGCCTCCTCTGCTTCCCGCAGCCACAGTCTCTTCACCGGGAAACAGCAGCTGCGTGGATTCCACACACCTGAACAGGTGGCTCTCTGAGTGTCATTTGTTGGCTGCTGGTGTTGCTTTTTTTCTGCTTCTTTTTATTTCTTCCCTGCCTCTCCTCACCTCCCCCTCCTTTCGCTCGAGTACCTCGCACCGTGTGCCATCTTTGCTTCTTCCTGAGCGGCTGCAGAGCTCCGGTAATTTGTGACACATGCTTTCCCACTCTCTACACTTCTTCACCCACACTTGGCCCCCTCTGCTTCCCATGGACACAGTCTCTTGTCCATAAACACCAGCCAGCACTAGCTGGCTCTTTTTTTTTCTGCTTGTTTTGATTTCTTACGTGCCTCTCGCCACCTCCCCCTCCCTTCGCTCAAGTACCTGGCTCCATGCACCATCTTTGCTTCTTCCTGAGGGGCTGCGGAGCTCCGTTCAAGTGTGGAGCTGCTTCCCAGTTTGGGCTGCCGCACCGGTGGGATCCCGGGGCTTTTGTTTGTTTATTTTTGAATTGTTTGTTTGTTTTCTTTTCCTATTCTTGAGTTGGGAGCCGTTTCTGGCCAGGTGGAGCTGCGTGGCAGGGAGACACCCCTTTGGCTTCCACAGAAGTGCAGAGGGATACCTGAGGGCATTTCTTTTGTCGTTGGTTTTTTTTTCTGTTTCTTTGGGGGCCTTTCTTGTTTTGTTTTGTTTTTTAATTTGTGTTGTTTTCTTTTTCCTCTTTTTCTGTTTTTGTCTTTCTTCATTGCTCAGTTTCTCATCTCTCTATATCTTCCTTCTCTTTCTGTTCCCTGAATACCTGGCGTTGTATACCTCTACGCCTTCTAGCCAGGCTGTACTTCAACACCTGAGAGCTACTTCCCCAGACCTCATAGCTGCACTGGTGGGATCCTTGAGAACTTTGCGGTTCTTTAACCTTTCTGATTCTTATTTATTCATTCTTTTGTTTTCTTCCTCCTCCCCTTTCTGTTTTTCTCCATTTCATAGTCTCTCATGTCTCCACTCCAACGGTAAGCTCCCCTAGCATTCTTTTTTGTTTGTTTGTATGTTTTTGGCTCCTGTTCCTCTCTCCTCTCTCCCATATCCGTCTTAGCTCCACACATAACAATCTCCCTGCTGCATCCTTCCTACCTGCACTGTGCGCTTGACATCACATCACCAGGCAGCACAGGCATGGCCTACTGGAACCTGCTCTGCACTGATTACCGACCCGCTCTGGTGGCTGTAGTAAGTGCCACAAACAACCCATCCCAGTAACTCCTCTTCAGCTAGATCTGCCCTGCCGTACCATATCTAAGTGACTGACCCTGCCAGTTGAAGAAGGAGGCGAAAAGTGTTGTGCCCACAGATGAGCAAACAACAAAGAGCACACAGTCTGCCAACTCAGACATAGTCAAATTTTTTTTTAAAAAAGGGACAAAACAAACAAATCTACAATCAATAAACGAGAAAAATAACTACTGAATGCCCCGAAGACAGCAGAAAATAACAAAACATTTACAAAAACACGACAGGATGGTTCCAGTAGGCATCCAAAATAAAACACCAGATGACTCTCCCCTGGAAGAAAATGCACTAGAACTACCTGATAGGGAATTCAAATCTCTAAAACTCAGAATCCTCCAAGAACTGAGGCAAAAATATGACAATCATGAGGAAAAAGTAGACAAATTCATGGAAAATACGGACAAAAGATTGGAAGAATTCAGGAAAATAATGCAGGAACAAAATTCCAAAATAAATTCACAACTAGAAATTATACAAAGACAACAATTAGAAATCCAAAAGATAAACAATAAGATTTCAGAAATGGACGATGTCATAGAAGGGCTGAGAAGCAGATCGGAAATGGTGGAAGACAGGATCAGTGGAAATGAAGATGAACACTTGGATACGACTCTGCTTCAGGAAACCTCAGAAAAAAGAACAAAGAAAAATTAAGAGAGCCACAGAGTTATGTGGGACACAATCAAAAGCAAAAATCTGTGAGTGATTGGAATTCCAGAACAGGGGGAGAAAACAGAAAACACAGAGAGATCATTGAGAAACTGCTGACAGAAAACTTCCCCAATATCATGAAAGATGAAAAGCTGGCCATCCAAGCAGTTCAACAAACCCCATATAGAAGAGACCCCAAAAGAAAATCACCAAGGCATATCATATTCACACTCGCCAAAACCAAAGACAAACAAAGAATCCTGAGAGCAGCTCGTGAAAAACAAGAAGTCACATACAGAGGAGAAACAATAAGACTAAGCTCAGATTATTCGGCAGAAACCATGCAGGCAAGAAGGCAATGGGATGACATATATAAAACCTTAAAAGAAAAAAATTGCCAGCCAAGAATAACATATCCTGCAAAACTCTCGTTCAAATTTGATGGTGAAATTAGGTCATTTCCAGATAAACAGAAATTAAGGGAATATGTAAAAGTCAAACCAAACTTACAAGAATTATTAGAGCGAGTTCTTCGATCTGAGGACAAACAGCTTCAGCTCACAGGCAGAACCTAGGACGCAGGATCGTACCAGTCAGATACCAATCTAGGAAATGAAATCTCGAGGACTATCCAAAACCAAAAGAAATACAACAGGGAATTCGAGCAGTTAATCAGTAAATGACAACAACATCAAAACAATAAAAGAGGGAATAAGCGGCATAGGTATAGAATCTTCTAATGGAGAGGAAGGCAAGGCAATACCAAGTAATGGTAGACTGCTTCAAACTTAGAAAGATAAGGGTAAAATTTATGGTAACCACAAACAAAGTTAACACACATACTCATTAAAAAAGAGGAAAAACAAAGTCTCAGCAAAAACAAAACCTACAAAAACAAAAGAAATGAAACAAAATCCACAAACAACAGTAACTCAGCACAAGAGAGTAAGAAGAACAAAGAAAACATCAGCACCACAAAAAAAAAAAGCACTACAAAATGACAGCGACAAAGCCACATCTATCAATAATTACACTGAATGTAAATGGACTCAATACACCCATAAAGAGACAGAGAGTGGCAGAATGGATAAGAAAACAGGATCCATCAATATGCTGTCTACAGGAGACACACCTTAGAAACAAAGATGTGAATTTATTAAAAGTCAAAGGTTGTAAAAAAATATATCAAGCTACCAACTACCAAAAAAGAGCAGGAGTGGCAATTCTAATCTCATATAACATAGACTTTAAAACGAAATCTACCATAAAAGACAAAGAACGACACTATATAATGATTAAGGGGACGATCCATCATGAAGACATAACAATAATAAACATCTACGCACCAAATGACAGGGCTCCAAAATACATAAACTCTAACAACACTGACAAGAGAAATTGACAGTTCTACAATAATAGTAGGAAACTTCAACACACCACTCTCAGTAAAGGACAGAACAACTAAGAAGAAACTCAGCAAAGATACAGAAGACCTAAAGGGCACAATTAGTCAACCTGACCTCATAGACATATATAGAACACTCCATCCAACCGCTGCAAAGTACACATTCTTTCCCAATGCACATGGAACGTTCTCCAGAATAGACCACATCTTAGGCCACAGAGCAATCCTCAACAAGATCCAAAATGTTGAGATAATTCAAAGTATCTTCTCTGACCACAATGCCATCAAAGTAGAAATTAACACTAGAAAGAGCAAGGAAAAAAATCAACTACATGGAAACTGAATAATACCCTGCTTACGCATCACTGGGTAATAGAAGAAACCAGAGATGGAATCAAAAAATTCCTAGAATCAAATGAGAATGAAAACACATCATACCAAAACCTTTGGGACACAGCAAAGGCAGTCCTCAGAGGACAATTTATAGCAACAGATGCACATATAAAAAAAAAAGAAAGGGACAAAATCAAAACATTAACTACAGAACTCAAACAAATAGAAAGAGAACAGAAAAAAAAGCCTACAACCACCAGAAGAAAGGAAATAGTAAAGATCAGAGCAGAAATAAATGAAATAGAGAACAGAAAAACAATAGAAAGAATCATCAAAACCAAAAGTTGGTTCTTTGAAAGAGATCAACAAAATCGACAAACCACTGGCCAGACTGACAAAAGAAAAACAGAAGAGGACACAAATAACCCAAATAAGAAATGAAATGGGGGACAATACAACAGACCCAACTGAAATAAAAAGGGTTATAACAGAATATTATGAAAAACTATACTCCAACAAATTTGAAAACCTAGAGGAAATGGATAAATTTCTAGAAACACACAGCCTACCCAAACTACAACAAAGTGATGTTGAAAATCTGAATAGACCCATAACAAGAGACGAGATTGAAAAGGTAATTAAAAAAACTCCCAATCAAAAAAAAAATCCCAAACAAAAAAAACCCTGGCCCAGATGGCTTCACTGGAGAATTCTACAAAACATTGATAGAAGAGCTTGTATCAGTACTACTCAAGCAATTTCAGAGCATAGAAGAGGAAGCAACACTTCCAAATTCATTCTATGAAGCCAACAGAATGCTGATACCAAACCAGGAAAAGATGTCACAGAAAAAGAAAATCACAGACCAATATCTCTCATGAATATAGATGCAAAAATTCTCCACAAAATTCTAGCCAATAGAATTCAGCATCATATCAAAAAAATAATACACCACGACCAAGTAGGATTCATACCAGGTATGCAAGGATGGTTCAACATTAGAAAATCAATTAACGTAATCCAACACATAAATAAAAGGAAAGAAAAGAATCACATGATCATCTCAGTTGGCACAGAAAAGGCATTTGACAAAGTCCAACACCCATTCCTGATAAAAACTCTCAATCAAATAGGCACAGAAGGGAAATTTCTCAACATAATAAAGGGCATCTATGCAAAACCAACGGCCAACATCATTCTTAATGGAGAGAGGCTGAAAACATTCCCCTTGAAAACAGGAACAAGACAAGGATGCCCTTTATCACCACTCCTATTTAACACTGTGCTGGAAGTTCTAGCTAGAGCAATAAGGCAAGAAAAAGAATAAAGGGCATCCAAATTGGTAATGAAGAAGTTAAACTCTCCCTGTTTGCAGATGATATGATACTATACACAGAAAACCCTAAAGAGTCCATGAGAAATCCACTGGAACTAATAGAAAGATTCAGCAGAGTAGCAGGATACAAGATAAACATTCAAAAATCAGTTGGATTCCTATACTCCAATAAGGAGATCGATGAAAAGGAAATCAGGAAAACAATACCATTTTAAATAGCCCCTACAAAGTTAAAATACTTAGGAATAAATCTGACCTAGGGATGTAAAAGACCTATACAAAGAAAACTACAAAACACTACTGCAAGAAACCCAAAGGGATCTACATAAATGGAAAACATACCATGCTCATGGATAGGTAGGCTCAACATTGTGAAAATGACAATTTTACCCAAAGCAATTTACAAATACAATGCAATCCTCTTCCAAATACCAACAACATTCTTCAAAGAGATGGAAAAACTAATCATTAACTTTATATGGAAAGGGAAGAAGCCCCGACTAAGTAAAGCACTACTGAAGAAGAAGAATAAAGTTGGAGGACTCACACTACCTGACTTAAGAACCTACTATACAGCTACAGTAGTCAAAACAGCCTGGTACTGGTACAACGACAGATACATTGACCAATGGAACAGAATTGAGAACTCAGATGTAAATCCACCCACCTATGGTCACCTGATCTTTGACAAGGGCCCAAAGTCCATCAAATGGGGAAAAGACAGTCTTTTTAACAAATGGTGCTGGCAAAACTGGATATCCATCTGCAAAACAATGAAACAGGACCCATACGTCACACCGTATACAAAAACTACTTCAAAATGGATCAAAGACCTGAATATAAAGCCTAAAACTATAAAGTTCATAGAAGAAAAAATAGGACCAACACTTCAGGTCTTAATACATGGCACTAACAGGATACAAACCATAACCATCAACGCACAAACCCCAATAGATAAGCTAGATAACTGGGATCTTCTAAAAATCAAACACCTATGCTCTTCAAAAGACTTCACCAAAAGAGTAAAAAGAGAACCTACAGACTGGGAAAACATTTCTGGATAGTACAAGTCAGACAAAGATCTAATCTCCATAATCTACAAGAAAATCCAACATCTCTACAACAAAAAGACAAATAATCCTATCAAAAAATGGGCAAAGGAAATGAACAGACACTTCACCAAAGAAGACATTCAAATGGCCAACAGACACATGAGGAAATGCTTGCAATCACTAGCCATTAGAGAAATGCAAATTAAAACCACAATGAGATACCATCTCACCCCGACATTACTGGCACGAATCAAAAACACTGGATATAACAAATGTTGGAGGGGCTGCGGGGAGATCGGAACACTTAGGCACTGCTGGTGGGAATGCAAAATGATACAACCATTTTGGAAAATGATATGGCGCTTCCTCAGAAACCTAGAAATAGACATACCATTCGATCCAGCAATCCCATTCCTAGGAGTATATCCTAGAGAAATAAGAGTCGTCACTCGAATAGACATATGCACACCTAAGTTCATAGCAGCATTGTTCACAATAGCGAAACGATGGAAACAACCTAGATACCCATCAACAGATGAATGGATAAACAAACTATGGTACATACACACAATGGAGTACTATGCAATGAGAAAGAACAACAATGAACCTGTGAACCATCTCATAACATGGATGAGACTGAGGACATTATGCTGAGTGAAATAAGTCAATCACAAAAGGACAAATGTTGTATGAGACCTCTATTGTAAAAACCCATGAAAAAGTTCACACACAAAATGTAACAATCTTTGTTGGTTACCAGGGATGGGAGAGGTGGGGATGGGGGGATACTAAATAGATAATAGATAAGTGGTATCTTGGGTGAAGGGTGAGAGAGTACACAATACAGTAGAAACTAGCATAACTTGTACACGGAAAGGTCATGGAAGCCCCATAGACACATCCAAACTCCCCGAGGGACTGAATTGCTGGGCGGAGGGCTCTGGGGACCATGGGCTCAGGGAACATCTAGCTCAATTGGCATGACACAGCTTATAAACACAATGCTCTACCTTCTACCTTGGTGAGTAGTGTCTGGGGTCTTAAAAGCCTGTGAGTGGCCATCTAAGATACTCCACGGGTCTCATCCCTTTGGGAGCAAGGGGGAAGGAAGAGAACAGGATACAAGGAAAAGATTAGTCCAAAGGACTAATTGTCTACAGCTACCACAGCCTCCACCGGACTGAGTCCAGTACAGCTAGATGGTGCCCGGCTACCACCACTGACTGCTCCGACCAGGATCACAACAGAAGGTTCTGGACAGAGCTGGAGAAGGATGTAGAGCATAATTCTAACTCACAAGAAAAAGACCAGATTTACTGGCCTAAAGGAGACTGGAGAAACCCCCAGAATATGGCCCCCAGACACCTTTTTAGCTCAGTGGTGAAGTTACCTCCAAGGTTCACTGTTCAGCCTGGGAGTGGACAGCCCCGTAAAACCAAATGAGACTAACGAGGTACAAGAGTCCTGTGACAAGGGCCAGAAAGCAGAAGGGGACAAGGAAGCTGGTGATAGGGAACACAAGGTTGAGTAAGGATATTGTTGATGTGTTGTGAGATTGTTAACCGTTGTCATAGGGCAACATTTGTAGTAACTGTTAAATGAGAAATTATTTTGTTCTGTAAGCCTTCATCTTAAGTGAGAATAACAGCACAATTGGAAGAGCGTAGTCAATGTCACTGAACTGTGCATGTAGAAATTTTTGAAATGGTATATCTTTAGCTATGTGTATTTTCACCAAAAAAAAAAAAAAAAAAGAGGTTGAGAAGTTAGAGGGTTGATATGTAGTGGGGTCGTTAACCAATGTCATAAAATAACATGTGTACTTCTCTTTCAGGAGAAACTATTTGTTCTATAAGCCTTCACTTGAAGTACAATTAAAAAAAAAAAAAAAAAGGGAAAAACAGTTCAGTGAAAAGTCAAGGAAATAAGAAAGAGATGAGATCTGGACTCCTTTTACCATGCCCTGCATCACCAGGAACTCTCTGGGCCCAGATCTATCCAAGTCTGAAAATGGTTCTTTCTCTAGATCCTGACCTCTGAAAGAAGTATGGGTGCTCAGAAGCTGTCTTGAGATTAAAGTGGAACAGTGGTTAAATTCTCCCACTCAAGTACATGAAAAATACTGAGATCAAAATTAGAAAGGGCCCCAGTGAGTTTGTTTATATGACATTATAGTCTCTCTGTCTCCACTGAGGAGAAATAAAGAAAAAAATTCAATTTAGGTTGGAAAGGAAGTGTAAAATCTTTGAATGCTGGAATAAGGTAGGGATAGAGATTTCACAATTATACTCTTAGGGCTTCTGGAAACAGTATAAATTCTCTTTTGTCTTGAGGTAAGGTCCTGCTGAAACAGACTAAGGGAATGGGCCAAAGATTATAATAGTTACAAACTTAAAGTATCCTCAACAAACAATTCTTTTGAATTGCAAATTCTTTCACCTAGATATTTGAAGCAGTAAATTTTCACATGTGTACAAAATATATTTTAAGAGGGGAAAATGAATCTGCACTGGTAGAAATTTAGGAATCAGTGAAAGTAGGAGTAGGAACTATTTCTGGGTCATGATCTTTCCCTGCTTCTCTAGTTGGAAACATGATTAAGGCCAGTTCTCAATTCACTATATCTTTTATTTTTTCCTTTCAATCTAAACCTTCCAACATGTCTAAGATCTCATTCCTAGAAAAGCTTTTGGCAGTCACTTTTTGGAACCTGCAATTTCTGTACGTTTCTTTCTTTTTTTTTTTTTTTTACCATACCCCTTCTGCATCTTAGCCTCAATCTCCATATGTGGTCAGCAATGCCGTCACCACTGGAAGTAAAACGGCCCTCAGCATTGGCATGTTTGCCCACACAAGGACTGACAGGTGGGGCAGAAAAGAGTCCAGTATTCATGGATCTCAAGGCACTCTGAAGCTTTCTGTCATAAAAAACACATTATTATTCACTGCATACACATGAAAATGGACGTGAACATTATAGAATTTTATGAAGGCTACAAAGAAAGCCGGTCAGCGGGTCTGGGACTCTGCCCCATGCTTACATGTCAGGCTGGGCCTCCCTTTGCAAGTCTCAGAAGGGCTTTATTAACAAACTAGCACTATATAGTTTTGAATTCCATTAGGTTGATAATAGTTTGAAAAAGAAACACTGTTCCTAATAGTTACAAATAATAGCTAGCATTTTTTGAGCATGTTCTATATTGTAGGCACTGTGCTAGGAGCTTTCAAGTATTATTACAAATACTTAATACAAATTGCTAATATTTACAAATGATGAAACAGGCTCAGATAAGTTGTCTGACTCAAAAATCCTTGAAAAGCATCAAAGACAGTTGAATGTTAAACTATGATTTACATGAAACAATATCAGTGAAATTGCTGGTTCATTTAAGACAATCTTTTAAAATGAGACTATATATATTTGGAGCCCTGGTGGCACAGTGGTTAAGAGCTCGGCTGTTAACCAAAAGGTCTGTAGTTCGAATCCACCAGTCGCTCCTTGGAAATCTTATAGGGCAGTTCTACTCTGTTCTATAGGGTCACTATGAGTCAGAATTGACTCGATGGTAGTGGTTTTGGTTATATATGTATATATGTGTGTGTGTGTGTGTGTGTGTGTGTGTGTGTGTGTGTGTGTATGCCCCTGGGTGGCACAAACAGGTAAGCACTCAACTACTAGCTGAAAGGTTGGCAGTTTGAACCCACACAAAGGCACTTTGGACAACAGGCCTGGCAATCTGCTTTTGAAAGTCATAGTCTTCAAAACCCTATGGAACAGTTCTACTCTGCAACACATACATATATAAATTATATCAATCTAAAATATTTCTATATATTTAAAAAAAAAAATCGACCTTTTAATGGATATAAAGTGCTCCCAACTCCGGTGCTGATTTTCTAACAACTGCAGTCCTGCATGTGAGGCTTCTCTGAAAATGCTGTCAGTGCCATGACTGACTAAACCAGGAAAACATGACTGACACACGCCTGAGACGGTTCTCACCTTGGTAGAGCCCAGGGAGTTCCTTATAAATCTTTAGGAGTATAAATGAAGTCTCACGAGAGTTTTGGCATAAATACCTCTAGGCTTGGTGGGGCTGCAGCCAAGCAGCCTAGAAGTTCTATTGTTTGCTTACAGTAGTTTGTGAACCATAAGACCTACATCTGTGTTATCCAAGTATTTTAAATCCTTCCACACCATTTCAAGTGCAACGATGAAAAGTTAAAAAACACTCCTATAGCATTATGTAGAACAACAACAACAAAAGCAGTTTTTTTGCAAAGCTTGCTTATGTGAGATAGCTGAGTAACTAGAACCTGCTTTAAAAATTTACAGCAGTAATGTCTGGCTTCATCAGCTCGGTATTAGCTTCCTTATTAGCAAATTCGCTGTTAAGTACTACAGTTACCCCCAGCGGTCACAGCTGGCAATCTGCAATGTCAAGTTAAACAGCATGTTCAATGACCAATGAACTCCTGGAAAATTAGTTCAAAATGATGCATCATTTTCTCAGACACTTAAGAATTTGCTCTTTAGGATCTCTCTTTAGAAATACAAAACCCCTTAAAACCACTACCACAAATAGCCAACTTTTAAATAACTGCCAAGCCACCTGCTTTTCTCCAGGAAATATAAAACTTGCAAGTTAGTAAAGCTATGTAGAGCCTCCAAAATTTCTATCTTTCTGACAAAGTTTACTTATTTTGTTTGAGAGACTTTATTTTGCCTTTTCTGAAAACTGAAAAGAAAAAGTCTCCACATCAGATTCAGTTCCAGGCATAGACTTATTTGTAAAAGAAGGACTTATAACAGAGGTGGATGCCAAAGAATACTTCTTTATCACTTTAGTCTTGACTTGGCACAGTGTTTCAGATGGTATTCATTTGGAATAAAGAGATCGATGACATAACTTGTCCAATCCTCCTCTGTAAGTGGCTTTACCAGAGGTGGACAGGGGCAGAAAAATATAAATTTATCTGTCCATAGGCAACCAAAAACATACCAACTCATCTTGGAGTAATTTAATCAATAAGATGATTTAAAGGACAGTTCAGTGGCACCATTTTTGGAAGGCAAAAGCTTAGCAGAAGAAACATAAATCAAAGGTGACTGGCAGGTAAAGGATATATGCAGCAATCAGCCAAACCATGTGCACACTGGCACAAATTCAGTAAGATCATTTATAAAATTTTTAAGGCCCGAGTACACAAAAGGGGGTCTGGTGCTAACTAAATCCACAGATAGCTTACATGCCACTGAAATAAACACTTCCAGATGCGGGTGTACAAAAACCTTTCACAGAAAGAAATGTTTTCTTTCATAAATTTGAGGGAGGGACTCTTAGCAGAGAAGGGCAAGACGTCTGAAATTGAAACTGAGCTTCCTACAGACTGGAAGTGCTGGCTGAGGTGGAATAATTGCGTGGTGATGATGAACCGTACACCGTGTGTCTCCATTTGGAAGCATCACTACAATCAGTAACACTAGCTTTCCGTTAAATCAAGGTAAAAACGCCAGCAACATGTCATTCCACAAAATCTGGCATCTGAGTTGCTCTCACTACTTTCCTCATACCTATTTTTTCGGAGGGGGAGGGGAAGGGAGGTGGTGGTTGGGAGAATGGAGATAATGGATTCATACAGAGATGAAAGCTACCAAAGTTTAGTAAAAGGATGCTTTGGAATTTACATTGGCACAAAGCTATTGTAGGCATGGCTATAAGGAAAACATTTTCAAAAACTGGTTAGATTACAGTCATCTTTTAGGAATGCATGGCCAAATTCATTAATGGCTTAGCAGTCAATTTGTTCTTCAAAGCAGATGTGGAACTTTCTGGTCATATATATAAACACTCCCATAAGTTCAAACAGAAAGCTAGAATATCATTTTCATTTATTTTTTTAAGTTCAGGTGATCTTTGCATTAAGCTCCCCCTCCTCCACTGAAGACGTGCCTCTGAATTTTTTTTCATGGCTAAATCTTTAAACTTTATGAAAGTTCTTTGTAAGCATCTGAGCACTGGATTTAGTCTTAAGGACACTTTTAGTTGTCTGTTCTAAATTATCAACTTGCCACTTTTATTCTTCTCTCATTCAGGTTCTTAGTTATTCTAGATGCCAAATACTTCCTGAACACGTTCTCTTCTCTGTGCTCATTGCCATTGCCTAAGCAGAGGCTCTCCTGGCCCCCTGCCCAGAATATTAATATTGCAGCAGCACCTAATTGGTCTCTCTACCTCTTGTCTCTCTCCACTCCAGTATTTCCTCCACATCGTCACCTGGGTTGCTTTTCTACAATATAGATCAGTTCATATCAAGCCTTGCTTAAAAAATCTAGAATGGCTCCTCATGACCCCATCAGTTGTTTAACAAGAAATTTTCATACAAAATCTTACTGTGAATCCCAACATACATGTCAGAGATAAAAAGTGAGATTTATGTTGTTTAGAGTAAAACACTATTGTTTGTAGAATTTCTGTAAAATAACTTGAGGTTTCTGCAGAGCACAGATTGATAACTGCTGGCCTAGATCATAAAGTCTAAGTAAAAAGGCTTGGAATTCAACATCCTTTTCAAAATGGCATTACCCTCCTACTTTTGATGCTTCATCTCCTCTCCAGGCATTCCAGATCCAATTCCTCAACTTTGCCTGAACAGTCAGCCTGCTTTCACACATCTACCCTTTTTATTTTTTTTAATTTTATTTGTGCTCTTCTTCCTCCTGGATTATTTCTTCCAAAATTCCTACTCTTACCCCTCACCCTCCGTCTCATGAACTCAGCTCTGATGTTAATCGCTCTATAAAGCTTTCCTGACTTCCCTAGGCAGGTTGTACCCTCCTTTACACCGTTTAATGATAGCACCAGTCACATGACACTGCTTCTACATTCATCTCCTTTGCTATACTGCAACATCCAGTTATTCATCTCTGCCATCCCATCCCATCCCAACAAATTTCTAACAAAATGCTTGTCAAATTTTATTGAATTAATAAATGGAGACATCAGAGCTAAAAGGTTCTCAGAACATGTAGGGATGTTAACACTGGGCCTTCACTTCTCAATCATTTGTAGCTCAGTTGTACAAATGCAGGTTCTGTCAAATGGGCTGTTGTTGCCTCGTCCATACTCCAAAATGGAGCATCATCCTCTGTAGGTGAAGAGTGCTTTCATTCTACCAGGAAGGCATATGCTTTGAATTGTTTTTCTAGCGGCGGTGGGTGACAGACTGACTTGAAGCAGTACAGTCTTGCTTTGCCCCCTTACTAATTTTAACCATTTGTAAGCCGGTTGTGTGGATGAAAGACATTGCTTGCCACCAAAAACTAAAGTGAAGCTGTTTACCCATATGAGGATCAACCCTGAGCGCGGTCTTCTTTGGAGGACTGTCTTCAGAGACAAGGAGGTCTTCCTTTCTTTTTCTCCCCTTCCCTGTTCTCCTTCCCCTTTCCTTTTCTTCCTCCCTCCCTCATCCCTCTTTCTTTCCAACAACAAAGCCTGCTTGGATGAGGAATGCTTGTTAACTATAACTTATTTACTTATTAGGCTTTTACCTAATTAGTCTTGAGTACACACATGGGTGTTTCAGGTTAGATCAGATCAGGAACGTAGAATGAAATTAGAGCCAGAAATGTAGTCTCTTAACTTCTCTCTACTGGAAACTGTAAAATCTGCACAAGTGTTTAAATTGGAATAGACAGGAACCCACAGGCCAGGCTGTGAACTTCTGGAGCCAGAGAGTCAACTCAAGTACTCCCTCCCTAATATTTCTACCATCGGTACAGCTGCCCACCTGTCACCTTGAATGCACCCGAGAAAATTCAGAGCCTGACACTGGGCTCTACCCTCATGACCTCTGCCAACTACATCAGCCCAAATATTTCCAGATCTGGAGAGCCTACCCTACATTTTGGGCATCTGCCCAGAGTTGCAAGTGTGCTCTAATCAGGTGGGGGAAACTACCCAGGTGCCAGGGCAAGAATTAACATCTGACTGACATATGGGCTATGAATTTTCTTTTCTTACAGCTTAGGGTCATGCAGAGGCGGTGTGTGGGGTGGAACATTTGCTTTGTACGTAACACAGTTGAGGGAATTTGGTTTAAATAAAATCACAATTAAAACACCAGTCAGAAAAACAAGGCATAATTTTTTTTCCTGCATATTTTCCTACCTTGAATATAGTCTTAAATACATGTTGGGCATAACAAGAGAAAGGTATCAGTTTCATTTGCGAAAGGTGTAAATTTTCCACTTAAAATAATTCACTTATTACATTCTGGGATTAATTTTGCAACAACATCAGTAAGTTAAATCACAGTTTACTGATTATTTTTGTGTGAGTAAACTATATGTAACACTATTTAAGAAATCACCAAAAAGTAAATCATCTCTGATTCAACAGGCTCACTTCTTGGGTGTTTGGAGGGGATTTTTCTCATGCTATCAATAAAACAGTATACAAACGTTTCACTTAAAGAAAACGTGCTTATGAATGTTATATGTTTTGCACAATAGTAAATAAAAAATCTATTTTAATAAAAGTAATATACTCTTTTCCAATATTCACCTAATTCAGGTATACAATATTAATTAAAAATTTAAATAACATTTTTGCTACATCAACATGAGCAATTTAATACACTGAGTTGTATATCTAACCCAGACTTAAAAGAGTTTCTTGCCAGTTTTAGAGCACAAACAATTTTGAAATTTAGAAACATCTCAGTTTAGTTTAGTTCCTCTCAACTAATCCTTTTACTGTTTTCTAAAAGTTCTGAGTTAAAAGAATCTTGTGATTTTTTTTTTTTAAAGAAGAGATAATTTCCTTTTGGGAGTCACTCAGAAGATTTTTCCATTCTATTCTCCATTCCCTCAAAAGATTGCAAATTCCTGGAACCTATAATAGCATACTTACATCTCAAAATTTAGTCCTTTTAGAATATTCGGCGCAAAAGGATTCTCTTTGGTGTCGATTACCCATCTTTCTGTGTAGACATGCCCAGATTCTTCATCCTTCCCCCAAAATATAGTTGGCCTTTTATACCAAATAGAGATTCATTAACTTCTCGAGCTACTTCAAATTTAAAGAGACTTTGAAGGATACAAACTCGGCTATCACCTTTCATTTCTACTTTAACCATGCCCTTCTATTAGAGAAGACTGATTTTTTTCTTTTCAAACTACCTTATTCAAAATTCTAGCAGTCTGTGGAGAGTTTCTAAGTCCTCATTTTTTTTTTTTGAATGCCTATTTACAATTTTTGTGCTACTCCAAATAAAGGTTCTGTCATCTCTTGCTTTATATTTGAATTTCTTATGTTTTGTTGATTAGAAAGTTATGTCTTAGAATTTTGGTTTGTTTGTTGTGTTTTTGATATTTACATCAGCCAAAATACTCTGTATAAAACTGCATGAGAGTACATCATGTTAGGATATATGCCCCATGCTGAACGGAATGTGACACTTTACTGCTGATATCAAAGTAAAGGCAGGAAAAAGCAAAATATGTTTGAATAGTCACTGCATACTGTGGAGACAACCATGAGTTGTTAATAATTCTAGGAATTTCTAAAGCGGAACTGGATGGTTTCTTATAAACAAATTCACTGGCTGCCCCACGGTAAGGTGTTGTTGCCATTAAAAATCCATTTCCATCAAGTTGATCCTGACTCACAGGACCCTATAGGACAGAGTAGAACTGTCCCCGTAGGGTTTCCATGGCTGTAATCTTTATGGAAGTAGACTGTCACATCTTTCTCCCATGGAGTGGCTGGTGCGTTCTAACTGCCGACCTCTCAGTTAGCAGCTGAGTGCTTGACCATTGCGCCACAAGGGCTTCTTAGGTGTTGTTACAGAGAGTTCAAATGAGATAGGATCTCTGTCTCTCTTCCCTTCTCTCCCTACAATATAACATGATTGCACCAACTCCACTTGGCAATCCAGAATTATGATGTTATGTTTACAACAGCAGAAAAAATATTAGTAATGATGGTTACCAAGTTTGAATTCAATAGGCAAAGCAACATAAATTTGACTCTGAAAGTTTAAGCAAATATTTGTCAGAAAAGGGTCCTTAGGTGACTGAGATTTTCACTGCAACATCTTTCAGTAGCTTATGTTTCAGGATATGTTCAAAAAATATTTTCCAGAAAACCACGAAGAGTTACACTGGAACAGATTGATTCCAATACTTACCAGTTTAGAAATGCGAGCACTTGTCAGATACTGTTTGTGATACAACTTGGAAACAAAAATTTATTACTGTTTCTCTTTTGAGCCAAGAGTGTTGCAGACCTATGTATACTGTTATTAAAAATGATTGTATTTGTGAATCAAAATCTATTCAATACTGTGTAACTAAAATAAAATATGGATATAATTTAGATGCTGTGATGGATATAATATTCCAACACTGATTTAAAAACGCCTTCACTGTTCTTAATGAAAATGATTTAGAGTGGACCTTCAGGTACGACATGCAGGTTTTCTGAAATATTTGATTTAAAAAATCCCTTTCTTGTGGAACACCTTTTAATACCTCTTGGAACACTTGTATTCTATACGTGTAGTTTAGGAAATGCTAGCTCACATGCTCAGGATAAGACTACTTAAAGAATTAAGAACAGAGGTCAGACTGCAAAAAGAAAATTTAATGAGTAGGATTAGTGAGAATTCATTGATGGTCACGGTCCCAGTGAACCACAGAGTATTTAGCTTCTGCCCATAGAAAGAGTGGCTGTACATGGAGTTAAGCGTCGGGACAGATCTAGGGTTGCATATTAGCTCTGCTACTTACTATAAGGCTTCAGCTTTTTTCCTCTAAATTTCAGTTAAGTGGAGATAATAACACTAAGTTTGCTACATTGTGAGAATTAAATAAGATAATGCAGGTAAAAAGGTACTTTTAACGTATTGTAGAAGTTATTATTTGATCAACTAACACTTGTCTAAAATACTAATAATCTGCTTTCCTCAAGTCTTCTAAACTCTTTATTTCTCCATTTCCAACATTTTCTCTCTTCATAATCCTAAAGTGAACACTATATTATTTGAACCATACAAAACTGCTGATATTCAACAGTTTTTGACATAAACAATTTCATATGACATGACCTAATGAATTTTGTAACTGGAAAAGTTTTACCCCCATCCCATTTTAAAATTAAAAACAACTAAATTAAAAGTTTCATATTTTTCTAGAGAACACTCAGTTTTAGGTTACTTTTGCACAATAAATATTCCACATATTAATTTTTTTCCTGAGAATCAGGGTCCCACAATTGTAAAAAGATACTTGGCTCTAATCTGTGATAGATTTAGTGCTTTCAAAGATTTATTGAGAAACTTTCTAGTAAAAATACAAATATTTAAGAATTCTTAACCAAGTTTACACTCAGCATTAACATTTGAAAATTATTCTAATACTTTGTGACATTTAATTTTCTAGGCTGAACACATAAAACGCAGACAGAAACTTAATGTGCTCATGACATAAGAATTATTCGTGAATGTGAAACTCTAGATAAAAATAGTCAAAGCAATCTGCCATGCCACTTTTGTTTTTAAAAGGGAAGAAAAAGTTTAATGTGAGAAATTCTTAAGAGGAAATTTCATATTTTTAATCCCTATTTGTCTATTACTGACATAACTGAATAACTAATGATGTGAGAGTACCTCTAATAAATGCATACACTTCAAAGTAAATGGCAATAATGGAAAGAGCATTAAATTGAGAGTTAGAAGGCTGGATTCCAAGGTCAGCTCTGTCATTCACTTGTACCTTTGGGTACATCTCAAAGTTTCTCTGAGACTGTCTGGCTCTCCCAAGTCCTAGCCAGCTTTAAAATGCTATGATTCTGTTTCAGAATTTAAGCCAACTGAGTGGATATTGAAGAGACTTGTTCTAGGGAAGCCCTTAAGATGTTATTTAGGTTAATGACTATAACTAAATGAGCAATTTTATGGTCTCACTATTCTAGTTCAATAGAGCATCACCTGATTATATGATAACATGCAAGCTGAGGGGGCTAACATATTTTTCTCCTGTGAATATCATTCAGGAGAAATTAAAATAGATTTAGGCATTACACATGGGATTATGTCATGTCATTTCACTCAGTGAACATGGTTTCCTTTCTCTGGCTTACCAAATTATAGACCTGGTTTTACATTAGCCATTTACAGTGCTTCCCGTTGAGAGCTGGGACTAAGCTTCAGAGTAGGTAATCATGAGCACTGCCCACAGTGGGAAAATATTGAGGATCTAGATAAAACATGTCTGATCATCTTCCATATGACAATTAGTACACTGGGTTACCCTTAGGGTATTTTCTTTAAGAGAAAAAACAAAATGCGCTAACTATAAATGTCTATTTGATTTATAAAAAATTAAAATAATTTTAACTTCCAAGCCTGTACAAAAAAATTTGTCAACGGATGAATGGATAAACAAATTATGGTATATTCACACAATGGAATACTATGCAACAATAAAGAGCAATGATGAATCCATGAAACATCTCGGATTGAATGAATCTAGAAGGCATTACGCTGAGTGAAATTAGTCAGTCAAAAAAGGACAAATATTATCTAAGACCACTATTATAAGAACTCAAGAAAAGGTTTAAACACAGAAGAAAACATTCTTTGACAGTTATGAGGGTGGGGAAGGAGGGAGAGGGGAATTTACTAACTAGATAGTAGACAAGAATTATCTTAGGTAAAGGGAAGGTTATCACACAATACAGGGGAAGTCAGCACCACTGGACTAAACCAAAAGCTAACAAGTTTCCTGAATATAACCAAACACTTTGAGGGACAGTGTAGCAGGGGGAGGGGCCTGGGGACCATGGATTCAGGGGACATCTAGGATAACTGGCATAACAAACTTTATTAAGAAAATGTTCTGCATCTCATTTTGGTGACTGACATCTGGGGTTTTAAAAGCTAGTGAGCGGCCATCTATGATGCACCAATTGGTCTAAACCCACCTGGAGCAAAGGAGAATGAAGAACACCAAAGACTCAAGGAAAATATTAGCCCAAGAGACAAAAGGGGCCACATAAACCAGAGACTCCATCAGCCTGAGACCAGAAATACTAGATGGTGCTCGGCTTCAACCAATGACCGCCCTGATAGGGAACACAAGACAGTCCCTGATGGACCAGGAAAAAAGAGAGGTACAGAACTCTAATTCATGTAAAAAGACCAGACTTAATGGTTTGACTGAGACTGAAGAACCCCAGAAGACATGGCCCCCAGACCCTGTTAACCCATAACGAAAATCACTCCTGAAGCCAACTCATCAGACAAAGAATAGACTGGACTGTTATAAGATATAAAATGATAATTGTGAAGAGTGTGCTTCTTAGTTCAAGTAGGTACGTGAGACTAAATGGGCACCTCCTGTCTGGAGGCAAGATGAGAACGCAGAAAGGGATAGGAGCTGGTTGGATGGACGCAGGAAATCCGGGATGGAAAGGAGGAATGTGCGGCCACATTAAAGGGATGGCAGCTAGGGTCATGTAACAATGTATATACAAATTTTTGTATGAGAAACTAACTTGAGCTGTAAACTTTCACCGAAAGCACGCACACAAAAAAGAAATGTAAAGATTAGTTTTTCCATCTCATGGAAGAATGCTGTTGGTATTTGGATGAGGATTGCACTGAATTTGTAGACTGCTTTGGAGAGAACTGACATTTTCACAATGTTGAGTCTACCTATGCATGAGCATGGTATGTTTTTCCATTTATGTAGGTCTCTTTTGGTTTCTTGCAGTAGTGTTTTGTAGTTTTCTTTGTATAGGTCTTTTATGCCCCTGGTTAGATTTATTTCTAAGTATTTTATTATTTTAGTGGCTATTATAAATGGTATTGCCTTCCTGATTTCCTTTTCGTAGTTCTCTTTATTAGTGTATAGGAAACCAACTGATTTTCGTATATTTATCTTGTATCCTGCCACTCTGCTGAATCTTTCCATTAGTTCTAGTAGTTTTCTTGTGGAGTCCTTTGGGTTTTCTATGTATAGTATTATATCATCTGCAAATAGGGATAGTTTAGTTTTACTTCTTCCTTAGCAATTTGAATGCCCTTTCTTTTTATTGCCTTATTGTTCTAGCTAGGACTTCCAGCACAATGTTAAATAGGAGTGGTGATAAAGGGCATCATCTTAGGTGGGGCTCTCTAGAGAAGCAAAACTAGTAAAGCATATAAATATATATATATATAGAGAGAGATTTATACCAAAGAAACAGCTCACGTGATTGTAGAGGCTGGAATGTCCCAAGTCTGTGGATTAGGATAGAGGCTTCTCCTGATTCACACAGCCGCAGGGGCTGGTGAACCCAAGATCCGCAGGTCGAAAAGTAGGGCTCTTGCTTACAGGCCATGAATATCGATGAATCTCAAGATTGGCAGGCAAGACCACAAGGCTTCTACTGATTCACGTAGCTGCACGGGTTGGCAAACCCAAGACTGGCAGCTCGGAGATCAAGGGTCTGCTCACAGGCTGTGAAGATTGATGAATCCCAAGATCAGCAGATAAGGTGAAAGCTCAAGTTCCAAGAACTGGAGGTCAGATGAACAGAAGGCAGCCACAGGATCCAGAGAGAGCAAAAAGCCAGAATGTCTGCTTATATTCAGATGCAGGCCACACCCCCAAGGAAACTCCCTTTCAACTGATTGGCTACACACAGCAGATTGAATCATGGGAGTGATCACATATAAACACTTGAGAATCATTGCCCAGCCAAGTTAACACACAATCTTAACCATCACATGCATCCTCATCTTGTTCCTGTTCTCAGGGGGAATGTTTTCAGCCTCTCTCCATTAAGAATAATGTTGGCTGTTGGTTTTGTATAGACTCCCTCTATGATGTTGAGGAGTTTCCCTTCTATACCTATTTTATTGAGAGATTTTATCAGGAATGGGTTCTGGACTTTACCGAACGCCTTTGTTGAATCATCCTTGCATACCTAGTATGAATCTCACTTGGTTGTTGTGTATTTTTTTTTTTTTTAATATTACCCTGAATTCTATTGGCTAGAATTTTGTTGAGAATTTTTGCATATATGTTCATGAGAGATATTGGTCTGTAATTTTCTTTTTTTGTGGTGTCTTTGCCTGGTTTTGGTACCAGGGTTATGCTGGCTTTATAGAATGAATCTGGAAGTATCCCTTCCTTTTCTATGTTCTGAAATAGTTTGAGTAGTACTGGTGCAAGCTCTTCTCTGAATGTTTGGTAGAATTCTCCAGTGAAGCCATCTGGGCCAAAGCTTTGTTTTGTTGTTGTTGAGAGTTTATTACCTTTTCAATCTCTTGTTATGGGGTCTGTTCAGATTTTCTACCTCAGTTTGCATTAGTTTAGGTAGGTAGTGTGTTTCTAGAAATTTGTCCATTTCCTCTAGGTTTTCAAATTTGTTGGAGTATAGTTTTTCATAGTACTCTGTTATGATCCTTTTTATTTCAGTTGGGTCTATTGTAATGTCCCCAGTTTCATTTCTTATTTGGGTTATTTGTGTCCTCTCCTGTTTTTCTTTTGTCAATTTGGCCAATGGTTTGTCGATTTTGTTGATCCTTTCAAAGAAACAACTTTAGGTTTTGTTGATTCTTTCTATTGTTTTTCTATTCTCTATTTCATTTATTTCTGCTCTGATCTTTAGTATTTCCTTTCTTCTGGTGGCATGGGCTTCTTTTGCTGTTCTCTTTCTATTTGTTCAAGTTGTATAGCTAATGTTTTGATTTTGTCCCGTTTGTCTTTTTTGATGTATACATCTATTGTTATAAATTGACCTCTGAGCACTGCCTTTACTGTGTCCCAAAGGTTTTGGTATGATGTGTTTTCATTCTTGTTTGATTCTAGGAATTTTTTGATTTGATCTTTGATTTCTTCTACTACCCAGTGGTTTTTAAGCAAGGAGTTACTCAGTTTCCAGGTATTTGATTTTTTTTCCCTTGCTCTTCCTGTTATTAATTTCTACTTCTACGGTGTTGTGATCGGAGAAAATGCTTTGTTATTATCTCAATGTTTTGGATTTTGCTGAGGGTTGCTTTGTGGTCTAAGATGTGGTTTATTCTGGAGAATGTTCCAAGTGAGTTGGAAAAGAATGGGTATTTTGCTGCTGTTGGGTGGAGTCTTCTATATATGTCTATGAGGTCAAGTTGGTTGATTATGGTCTTTAGCTCTTCTGTACCTTTGTTGAGTTTCTTTCTAGATGTTCTGTCCTTTACCAACAGGGGTGTGTTGAAGTCTCCTAGTGTTAATGTGGAACTTTCAGTTTCTCTCTCCAGTGCTGTTAGAGTTTGTTTTATATATTTTGGAACCCTGTCATCGGGTGTGTAGGTATTTATTACGGTTATGTGTTCATGGTGGATTGTCCCTTTAATCATTATGTAATGTCCTTTCCTGTCTTTTATGGTGGATTTTGTTTTAAAGTCTATTTTATTGAGATTAGTATTGTCACTCCTGCTCTTTTTTGGTTGCTGTTTGCTTGATATATTTTTTCCATCCTTTAATTTTTAATATATTGATGTCTTTGTTTCTAAGGTGTGTCTCTTGTAGACAGCATATTGATGGGTCCTTTTTTTTTTTTTTTTTAATCCATTCTATCACTCTCTCTTTATGGTGCATTTAAGCCATTCACGTTCAGTGTGATTATTCACAGGTGTGAGTTTACTGCTGTCATTTTGTAGTTTTTGTTTTTTTTTTTGTGGTGCTGACGTTTTCTTTGTTCCTCTTACTCTTCTGTGCTGAATTCCTTTTGTTTGTGGATTTTTTTTTTTTATTTCTTTCCTTTTTGTAGACTTTGTTTACTGAGACTTCACCTTTTTCTTCTTTATTTTGAAGAATAGGTTTGTTAACTTTCTTTGTGGTTATCTTGAAATTTACCCCATCTTCCTAAGTTTAAACTAGTTTTTTATTACTTGTTATCACCTTGACTTCCTCTCCATTTGAAAGTTCTATACCTATACAAGGGTATAAATCTTTACGGAAGCAGATTGCCACATCTTTCTCCCACAGGGAGGCTGGTGGGTTCAAACCATCAACCTTTCGGTTACCAGTCGAGCTTTTAACCACTGCACCACCAGGGCTTCACAGTCAAGCTCACAATACTCCTTAAATCCTATTATGAGGCATACTCCATTATTATCCTCGTTTTATCTATGAGAAAACTGAGCCATAGAGAGGTTAAGAGATTTGTTTAACGCTACTTAGCTAGTTGGTGGCAGAGCTGGAATCTGAACCCTGGCCATTTGACTCAAGGATCAACATTCTTAATTACCATACAATATAACCTTGCATAATATCAACTACTGAAAGAATCTAAAACCTGTTGCCCTCGATTTGATTCTGACTCATAGTGATCCTATAGGACAGGGGGTTTTCAAGGAGCAGCTGGTGAATTCGAAACGCTGACCTTCTGGTTAGCAGCCAAGCTCTTAAGCAGTGCACCACCAGGGGTCCACTAAAAGGATAACTATAAAAAATCACAGATTGAAGCGATATTCAGATTTAGGAAAAATAAACAAGAAGCAAAAAGTAACATCAGTTTCTTTAAAGGTCTTTTAGGATGTGTGTATGGGAGATCAGGTGGGGATAGCTGCAAAAGGGTACGTTCTAGGAGCTGAGGGGTTGGAAGGCCTGAATTTCACCTCTGGCTTTATCATTTAATCTAATTAATATCTTAACCTCTAAGGATAGTTACTTAAGTCTTCTAGGTATGATACCTTCTCCCACCTTCTGTACTGGGTTGAGAATAAATGAGAACACAGAGAAGAAAGAAATCACCCTTTAAGACCAATATGCCAAAGACATTCCTGTTACAACTGGATAAGTGGGGATGAATGCTTTATAAGCATCTCCAAAGCACTCATGAAAGCAGTGTTCACAGGTGACTGGCAGGTGACTGATCTTTATGCAATCTTCACCCTTTCCTCCCCATGCCAGCAGCTACTGTAAAACAAAACATTCTGTTTGTATTCTTTTTCTCTCCTCCATCCAACACTATTATCTCAACTAGTTCCCAAGATAAAGAGCTCACTTACAATTCTTTATATAATGAACTGTATTCCTGAAACTGACCATGTAATTTTGTAAAAAATTATTTTCAGAAATCATATAATAGAAGATAGAATACCTGAATAAAACAGATATTTTAGTATATCTGATTTATGTTGGAATTAAGTTTCCACATAACCTATTGGTTGTTATTTTAATTCTCCAAATCAATTTCAAATTGTTGGACACTGGATATATATGCATCAAGTTCTGAATACTCTAAATTAGATATCACATTTATATATACATACGACAAACACTCTTGATTCAGAATGACATGCTGCAAAGAAAAGAAACCTATATGCTTAATAAATAAGTAAACTAGCTATTTATTTGCATTTTAGTTTACAAAGGAAATTTTACCTTGGAGGTAAGTCAGCTCAGCCTTTCTGTATGAAAATTTAGCTCTCCATCTATAGCTACTATAGAGGTCAGCCCACATGCCTCCTCTCTTCTTAGAAATTGTTACTCAGAGGCTAGATAGCAACATGTCCCACTGCAGCATAAAGTACCATCTCAAGGGTACACAAGGGGAACTGAACTTTAGCATCCCCCAACATTAGGAGGCTTCTACCATGAGCTTCTCCTTTTAGCAGTTGAAGGTATGTGGGAGCCAGGGCAGGATGGGCTATATTGTTGGCATACACTGTCCACAAACCAACCTCCTCTAAAGAGAGAGTTTTTAACATTAAAAGAGAGATTTATGTCTATACCATGAAACCATGTCTCCCTGATCATGGTACTTGTGATGTAAAATGGAGTAAGCATATTCAGGATTGCACTAACTCTGCCCCACAGGCTGAGCGAATTCTTAAAGCTTCAGGTTACGGAGCAGACCTTTCAAGGCAGGACCTTTCTGAGGAGGGGTCAGCACTTGGATGCCCCTCTAGGGTGAGGTTCTTTACCATTTGATGTTGATTTTACCTGCCCTTTCTGGTAGTGGCTAACTAAGCCTCCCACGTCATGGCTTATTTATTTTACTCAGATCTATTTATATTAAACATTATTTAATTGCATTATTAGTCATAAAAAGCAGATTGGGTGCATGTTTCTTAGATTAAAAACTAGCTTAAGCTATACCTGCACCTAGTTTCAAGCACATTTTTTAAACCATATACTACAATCTTAGATTGTAAAAGAAACGATATACAAATAATACAGTACCAGATTAGAAATGGGGAAAAATATACAGATAGAAGGATTAATGGATAGACAGACAGACAGAGTCATCAATCAAGATGGTTCTCAAGTGATCTTCCCAGATATCTAGAAACAAAAAACTTGAAGAATGAAGCAGGCCCTACTTCATTTTAAGGAAATATCACAGATGTCATGATAGGAAGTTTTCTCCTTGTATTAGATACATTTTCCTTTACCTAATTTTATCCATTACTTTTAGTTACCTCTTAGATCACTTCTCAAAAATCCAGCTACTCCTGCTACCCTTCAATTACTTCTAGATTATCATCAGCACTGCCTCCTTTTTCTTCCCTCTCCACTACATTTCTTCAACCTATTAGTCATTATTTAGCTCTAACCTATGGATTTAATATTTTTAATGTTTCCTTATAAGTCAGTTCTTTCCATTTCAGTTAGTTTTTAAACTCTTATTTCCAATCATATCATATTTTAAAAAATCTCATCTTTTTGGCATATCTGCTTAAAACAGCCTCACCTATCATGTAGAAAAATAAAATAAAATAAAAATGGGATACTTGATTTCATTCTTTCTTTTCAATTTTAAGAATCTAAAAGCACTCAGGTAAAATGATATATAGTTTTAATCAGCAGTATTAGAATCATGTTCTTATGACATACAAGACAATTTTTAAATTTAAACAAAGGTAAAAATAATAGTCACTGTTAACAAAAACCTTCTGGAGACAAATATAAAAGCACGTTCTTGCTGTTACACTGAGAATCCATAAAATTAACACCTAAGGAGAACAAAAGGAGCCTGGTGGCACAATGGTTAAAGTGCTCAGCTGCTAACCGAAAAGTCAGAGGGTTCAAACTTACTAGCTGCTCAGTTGAAGAAAAGATCTGGCCGTCTGCTCCCGTAAAGATTACAGCCTAGGAAACCCTGTGGGGCAGTCCTACTCTGTCCTATAGGGCCACTGTGAGTTGGAATCGCCTAGACAGCAGACAATAATAAGAACAAAGAATGAAAAGACAGCTTTCCCTTTAACCAACCAACAGATGCGGGGAAGAAAAGGAGATGATGTAATTTAGAAAACATCATGAGTTCTAGGAACAGGTAATAGTAAAATCCACTCTTATGAAAAATGTATGCTATGTTATTCATATTTATTTATTTATGCATAATATGTACTAATATACATTCCGCTTTAATATGCGAAAGCAGAAGTGAATATCAAAAAAGAGTAAATTCTACTTTTCCTCAGTTATGTAAATTAAGCCTCACTTACTGACAATCAAACCAATTCCTTACAAACAGAGAAGGACTTGGAGAAATTCTTAGTAACAAGAAGATTAAAAAAAGGGAAAGACTATAACTATCTAATTTAAACACACACACACACACACATACACACACACTTTCTTTAGTGTCAAAATATCAAGGCTTTAATTCCCAATTTAAAAAAAAGAGCCTGATTACAAGCTTTCAAATCATTTGAAGATGTGCAAGACTGTCTACATTTCAGGCTAGTTCAAAGCCAGTAACAAAATCATTTCTTCTTCTTCCAACTCAAAGTATGTTTAGGAGCAGGACATCTGACAGAAGTGGTATTGCCAGTCTAACCAATTTTAGAATATAAAGTGCTTCTAGCAATATTTGGATACATATAATTTGACAAAAAAGTTTTATAAACCCAAGCTTTGAAAAATAGAAAATATAAGCCCCAACAAAAAAGCATAATTTGTAATTGAAAGAAAATAATATTTTGTTGAAAAAAAATCTGTCCTTCCAAAAAGAGACAAAAATGACTTTTATTTCCCAAGAGAATTATGCCACTTTTATACAACAAAATTACGGTTGCCACAAATTGCTTTCAACAATTCCATTGCTTCTTCATTTGACCACTTGAAAATCAAAATTCTTTCAGATTATAAATATAACTTTTTATAACTCTGTTATTACGTACTGTGAATGGGGAAAGAGGGCCAATCTTGTGGCCGTAGCGTCGAACGGCCTCTCTGATGTGGCAGGGCTGGAGGGCATCGCTGTGAGCCTCAACACCACAGGCCACAGTGCTCTGTGACAGAAAAACACATCAATTGTTACTAAATCAAAAACACACAACGGAACTGCAGTGTATGAAATATGACAATAAACCTTTATAAAATGGACCATTTTTCCCCTTAGGACGCACATCACTGCTGCCATACGCTACATCTAAAAAAAAAAAAAGTTCCATTAACAAATCAAAGATGACTTTTACATGACCCCTTCTTAGCAGACCTACCAAATGCAATTTTTAAGCCCACAATATTTCACCTAGGTCTGTATTTCAAGATACAGGAGAATATAGTCACTTACACGCAGATGAAAATTCACAGGGGCTTGCTGGCAGAACCACAAGAAGGTATTTAAAAAAAAAAAACTTTTTTTTTAAACATTTATTATTATAAATGTTTCCTGTGAGCTTCTTGGGCATATTTCTGAAATAACTTGAGAGCCATTGATTTTAAAATGAAAAATGTAAAGTTGCTGTGTATTTATTTATAATAGTGGGGACTGTCATAAAAGACCATTTCAACTTGGTTCCTAATTTTCTAGGTGTCCTGGGAGGGGGAGACTTTCTATTTTACTCTGCCTTATCTGTAAAAGGTAGGCTTGAAAGTACAGAAAGACACAAGAAAGATTATTTGCAATGAGACTATGGACACCAACTCAAGAAATGATAGATGTGTGTGTGTGTGTAAAGCATGATTTTCTTAAATATTAAAATGCTCAATAGGGGCAAGATATCTCACAGTCTAGCAGCAGGCTCTGGCTTCTGACTGTTGTTGTTAACATGCATTGAGTGGATTCCAACTCATAGTGAGCCTATATGACAGAGTAGAGCTGCTCCGTAGAGTTTCCAGGTTATAATCTTTACAGGAGCAGATCGCCAGGTTTTTTCTCTTGCAGAGCCGCTGCTGGGTTCGAACCCCAACCTTTTGGTCAGTAGCCAAGTACTTAACCATTGCACCACCAGGGCTCTTTGGCTTCTGACTACCTATATTCAAATCTTAGCCCCATCATTTACCAGCTGCAAGCTGTGAAATATGTCTGGGCCTCAGTTTCCTCATCTGTAAAATTAGAATAATGATTCTAACTGCTTCATAGAATTGTTGTAAAAATTAAATGAGTTGATATATGCAAAGCACTTATTGTATTAGGCTATTATTTAAATTAAGGGTAAAAAAATGGAACCTCTAGATTCTTAAAATGCTAAGCTAATTCATTTCAAAATGCATTTGGGCACCAGATGCCAGGTTATCAACCTTAAAAGAATCATGAGAAATAAATTTTAGCTTGTGTATTACTGTAACTGTGGCCTAGAAGTCATTCACAGTCACGTAATTAAGATTATTTGTTTTTCTGGTAATTATTACAATTATTACTCTCATAATTCCTAGTAGGGGTATAACTAGCACTACTTCTGTGGATCTCAATTTGGCAAAATCTTGAAAATGAAAATGCACAACCTCTCTGACCCAGCCATTTCACTTCTAAGAATTTCTCCTACAGATATATAACACAGGTAAAAAATGGCATGAGAATATCCACTGCAGCACTGTTTGAATTGATGAACTACATGTTCATCAATGAGGGACGGGTTAAGTAAATTACAATACATCCATTCAATGAAACAAATCACAGCAGCCGCTAAAAAGGAGGAGGCAGCTCCATACATACTTCTATGGATGTATAACATGAAATATTACATGAAAGATATATTACATAAAAAAAGCAAGATGCTCAATTGTATGGCACTATGTTACAATTGTTTAAACAAAACAAAACAAAACAAAACCTCAACATTATCTATTCATTTAAGCATCTCTGCAAGGGTACACCAAAAACCAGTAACAGTGCTAGATGGAAACTCCTAGATGGAAAATGGGGGGCTGGAAGACATGTTGGAAAGAGACATACTTGTCACTGTAGTCTATATTCTCTATTTTTTGAACATATATTTTTTTGAATATTTTGTATTTTTTACTTTACTTTTTGTAGCTTGTGCATGCATTTCCTATTGCAAACTAGTAAAATAGCTTTAAAATTCCTAAAAAACAAGAAATATCTGTTAATTATCCAAGCTGAACATGAAAAAAGACTTAAAACATAAAATGAAACAGAAGATCTTGATTATTTTAACAAGATTTGAAATAAGCCAAACAGAAATTTACTCTAGAGTATCTTTCTCAATCTCATTCCAACAATACCCTAAATAACATATCTGCTGTGCCCACAATAACAAGGATTAAGTTATTTTAACCCCTCACTTTGGCACTGCTATAAAAGTGCACAAAGTTTCTTTAAGCTCTTTCTTGATTCTTATTTCAAATACTTTGTTTCACTTTAGAATAAATGCAATTATCAGGTCCCCAGACAAAGATGAAGACTTTTCTGTGAGTTAGTTCTGCTCCATATATGCATACGACTAATCCAGACTCAAGGACCTGGTGGTGCAGTGGTTAAGAGCTTGCCTGTTAACCAAAAGGTTGGCAGTTCAAATCCACCAGCTGCTCCTTGGAAATCCTATGGGGAAGTTCTACTCTGTCCTATAGGGTCGCTACAAGTGGGAATCAACTTGATGGCAACAGGTTTTCTTAAAATATAGACTCATTCACTTGCTTGGTAAACTGATGCTTGTGAAGTAGGATGAGGCTTTCTATATGATTGCAAAGATGCATGCAAATACTTAGCTAGACTTGGAATCTGAAGTAAGTCTTCCAGTAGAAACTCGAGGAAATACAGATGGAAGAGAGACATCAAGAGGCCAGTATCCTGGATAGCAAGTGGGTGGTGAGTCCTTCCTATGGGTTTCTCTATGAATTCTCCTAAAGTTACTCCTTTCTCCCTGCAAATTGGATTTATTTCTCACTTCTTTCCTCCACGTCCAATTAAGATTCTACTCTTCTTCTACTTTCCCAAATAAACTTTGTTTTGGTATATAATACTTTGGAACCCTGGTGGCACAGTGGTTAAGGGCTACAGCCGCTAACCAAAAGGTTGGCAGTTCAAATCCACTAGTCACTTCTTGGAAATTCTACGGGGCAGTTCTACTTTGTCCTATCGAGTCACTATGAGTTGGAATCGACTCAAAGGCAATGGGTTTTTATATAATACTTTGGTCAAAATCTCTTTAGACCCTCTGGTATGGCAGTCAGACAGGATTTGAGAATACAGAAATAGGAGTCACAAGTTAGAAACCACCTTGTGATTGCTATTGTAGGATACGGACACAAGTAAGCCAGCCTGGTTGAATAATGTTATCCTTGCCAAAAACATGAAGTAAACTTATAGAAAAATAAAAATATTCAATTTTGTGAAAAATGTCATTAGATTTTAATTATGCCAATTTCAGGTTCCTCTGCTATGGTTAAGCAGCTGCCAGCATTAGCATGAATGAAGTTACCATGTGCACTTCTACACCTTCTTAATTTGCCTAACAAGTTCTTTAGAAAGGAACCTTTAAATCTAAAATGTTGTATGCCCAGTATTGTCTTCATCTCAACAAATATTTTCACATTTGTGTTATTACCACACTCTTCTGTCAACATCCAGTCCCCTCAGTAAGGTGCTTGGTGAATAAATGTGGGTGAATAAAACAGATAAATAATTAATGGCTTTGAAATGAGGCATTATGAATTCTGATGCCACAAATTTGGAATTTAGGAGAATTTAGACATGGACCGGGCTAATAATTTATTTAGGAAATCTTTGCTGTAAAGGAACTTAAACTTAATAGTTCTCAACAAGATTAGGAAAAAAATGTTTAAATAGTTAAGGAAAAAACTTCAATAATTTCTAAAAACATAGAAATAATTATTTTATGTATGAATAATCAGTAGATTAATCACAACTCCTTACATACTCTGTACAGCAAGCACATGAAGAACATTTGGTAACATTTTGAGCTGGAGAGTACTATAGCTGAAAGTCTTTAAAACTACAATATGGACGTTTCCTATAATTTAATTTCCACTTAATAAATAATCAATGAGCTCTGCGATTTTGTAAATGAAAGGGGAGAACCAGAAATGAAGGCAGAAATTTAAGTTTACTTACTGTCAGTTATAAAATTGTATCTTGGCACTGGTTTTACTTCGATAATGGTAAATGGCTTCTATTGTACTAAACCTCTAGCCGATAAAACTATAAACTTTAGACAAATTGTGAAAAAACAACCACCGGAAAGCATTGGAGAGTGGGCAAAAGCAGGTGTAAACGGGAAGGAGAGTGTCTACACTTAGAAGAAGGGAATGACAGTGAGTTGAGTCCTCTGTTTTTACTGTTTTAGCTTAAGGACAGGTTCCAGTTAGCCTGTGGGGTGGCTAAAAGAGCTTCTTGTTGTTGTTGCTGGTTGCCATAAAGTGGATTCTGACTCATGGCGACCCCATGTGTGCAGAGTAGAATTGCTCCATAGTGTTTTCAAGGCTGTAACGTTTCAGAAGCTGATTGCCAGGTCTGTCTGCCCAGGAGCCTCCGGATGGGTTTGAATCACCAACCTTTTGGCTAGCAGTCAAGCACTTAACTGTCTGTGCCACCCAGAGGCTCCTAAACCCAACTTTAGAGGCTCGAAAAATTAGAAGCCAGAGTTCAGGGTAACCACAGTAGCTGGGAAGTAAGGAGGATATCCTGAAAAGGACAGAATCAGAGAGGAGGATGTCCAAATTCAGTATATCAACTTTACCTAAATCTTCAACTAACTGCTAAACTATCCCTGTGTGATACTGAATCTAGGCAACCCAGCTAAAACTGAAAGCAGTGAAGACAATTCAAACTGCTGCCCACTGCAGAAGAGTTTGGGTTTGAAGTTTAGAGTCTGAATCCAGACAAATAAATTGCCTGCTTAGCACACACACCACACCACCGCCACCAATAATAACAATTCTCTTCGTCAGAATTTAACAGAATCCCAAGTCTCTACAACATATTACTTACAATGTCCAGAATATAATAGAAAATTAGTAGTTACGCACAAACACAAGAAAATGTTACGTGTAGTCAATGCAGACCAAGATAAGCAGACATTAATTTAGCAAACAAGCATTTTAAAGCAGCTATTTACATCTATGCTCAAGGGCATAAAAGAAAATATATTTGCAATAAATGAACAAATAAAAAATATCAGCAAATGGAAACTATAAAAATTCAAATGGAAATTCTAAAAATACAAAATATCAGAAATTAATAATTACTGGAAGGGTGGAACAAAAGACTGCATCTGACAGAAGAGTCTGTGAACATAAAGAAGAATCAATTAAAGTTATCCAATCTGAAGAACTGAGAGAAAAGACTGAAAGAAAGATTGAACAGAGCCTCTGGCACCTGTGGAATAGTCTCAAAGTCACTAATGTATGTGTACTTGGAGTTCCAAAAGGAGAGGAGAAAGAGAATGATGCCGAAAAAATACCTGTAGGAATTATTGCTGAAAATTTTCCAAATCTGGTCAAAGATAAATTTACATATTTACGAATCTCAGTGAACTTCAGGTAGGATAAATACAAAGAAAACCATGTATGGACATGATGGCCAAAATGCTGAAAATCAGAAATAAAGATAAAATCCTAAAAGCATCCAGAGAAAATCAACACGCTATATGCATGGAAACAAGTGCACAGAATCAACTGACCTATGCTCAGAAATAACAGATGCCAGAAAATAGTGGAATAACATCATTAAAGTGCTAAGAAATGAAACTGCCAACCCAGAATTCTATATCTAGTGAAAATATCAGAATGAAAGCAAAGTAAAGACATTCTTAAAAATATGAAAACTAAGAGAATCCTTCGCCAGCCAACCTGTACTACAAGAAATACTAAATAAAATTTAGCAGAAGGAAAAGGATACCAGAAGGAAAATCTGATCATCAAGAAAAAATGAGGAACAATGGAAATGGTAAACATAGTCTATTTTTTACTCTAAGTTTCACTGAAATAGATTTGATTATTTAAGACAAAAATTATAGTATTGTGATTTATAACATATGTAGATGCAATATGTATGAAACTATAGCATAAAGGACAAGAATAAGGTACACGGACCTATACAAATACAAGATTCTTACATTTAATGTGAGTGAAGTAGTACGATATTACTCCAAGTAGACTGAAAATTTAAGGATGCATATTGCAATCCCTAGCGCAACCACCAAAAAAAAAAAAAAAGATGCAAACAAGTCTAGCTAAGAAACCAATATATACATTAAAACGGAATTCTAAAAAATATTCAATTAACCAAAATGAAGATAGGACAGGAGAAACAAAAAGTAGAGGAAACAAGCAGAAAACAAAGTACAAAATAGCAGACTTAAACCCAACCATATCAATAAATACATCAAATATTAGTGAGTAAATAAAACAATTACAAGACTTAGATAGCAAGACAGGATAAAGAAATGAGACTCAAATATCTGCTGTCAATTAGAGATGCATTTTTAATATCCAGATACAGAGATATTGAAAGGAAATGGATAGAAAAAGATATATCATGTAAACAGTAAGCATAAGAAGGCTGGAATGATTATACTAATCAGACAAAATAGACTTGAAGATGAACAGTATTGCCAGTGATAAAAAGAGATATTTCATAAAAATAAAAGTACAAATTCATCAGGAAGATAAAATAATAGTAATGTACATGTGCCTAATAATAGAAGAGATTCAGAATACATGAAGCAAAAACTGTTGTTGTTTGGTGCTGTCAAGTCAGTTCTAATAGCCACCCTAAGTACAACAGAACGAAACACTGCCTGATCCTGCATTGTCCTCACAATTGTTGCTATGCTTGAGCCCACTGTTGCAGCCACTGTGTCAGTTCATCTTGAGGGTCTTCCTCTTTTTGCTGACCCTCTACTTTACCAAACTTGATGTCCTTCTCCAGAGATTGTCTCTCCTGATAACGTGTTCAAAGTATGAGAGATGTAGTCGTGCCATCTTTGCTTCTAAGGGGCGTTCTAGTTGTACTTCTTCCAAGACAGATTTGTTCATTCTTTTAGCAGTCCATGGTATAGTCAATATTCTTCACCAACACCACAATTCAAAGGCGTCAGTTATTCTTTGGTCTTCCTTATTCATTGTCCAGCTTTCGCATGCATAGGAGGCAACTGAAAACACCACGGCTTGGGTCGGGCGCACCTTAGTCTTCAAGGTGACATCTTTGCTTTTCAACACTTTAAAGAGGTCTTTTGCAGCAGATTGCCCAGTGCAATGTATCTTTTGATTTCTTGACTGCTGTTTCCAAGGGTGTTGATTCTGGATCCAAGTAAAATGAAATCCTTGATAACGTCAATCTTTTCTCTATTTATCATGATGTTACTTATTGGTCCAGTTGTTAGGATTTTTGTTTTCTTTATGTTAAGGTGTAATCCATACTGAAGGTTGTGGTCTTTGATCTTCATCAGTAAGCGCTTCAAGTCCTCTTCACTTTCAGTAAGCCAGGTTGTGTCATCTGCATAATGCAGGTTGTTAATGAGTCTTCCTCCAATGTTGATGCCCCGTTTTTCTTCATAGAGTCCAGCTTCTCAGATTATTTGCTCAGCATACAGATTGAATAGGTATACTGAAAGGATACGACCCTGACACACACCTTTCCTGACTTTAAACCACGCAGTATCCCCTTGTTCTGTTCAAAAGACTGCCTCTTGATCTATGTACAGGTTCTTCATGAGCACAATTAAGTGTTCTGGAATTCCCATTCTTTGCAATGTTATACATAATTTGTTATGATCCACATAGTTGAATGCCTTTGCATAGTCAATGAAACACAGGTAAACATCTTTCTGGTGTTCTCTGCTTTCAGCCAGGATCCATCTGACATCAGCAATGATATCCCTGGTTCCACGTCCTCTTCCAAACCCAGCCTGAATTTCTGGCAGCTCCCTGTCAATATACTGCTGCAGCCGCTTTTGAATGATTTTCAGCAAAATTTTACTTACATGTGATATTAACGATATTGTTAATTTCTGCATTTGGTCGGATCACCTTTTTTGGGACTAGGCATAAATATGAATATCTTCAAGTGAGTTGGCCAGGTAGCTGTCTTCTAAATTTCTTGGCATAGACGAGTGAGCACTTCCAGCACTGCATCTGTTTGTTGACACATATCAATTGATATTCCATCCATTCCTAAAGCCTTGTTTTTTTTTTTCCGTAACAGGTATGTTTTATTGCATTAGGGAGAGCTTCAGATGTTGGGGATGTCTGAACATTTTCCTTTATCTTTTTTTTCTTTTTTTTATTGTACTTCAGGTGAAAGTTTACAGAACAAATAGTTTCTCATTAAACAGTAGTACACATATTGTTTTATGACATTGGTTAACAACCCCACGACATGTCAACCCTCTCCCTTCTCGACCTTTTTTTTTTGTGAAAATATACAGTCAAAGATACACCGTTTCAAAAATTTCTACATGCACAGTTCAGTGACATCGACTATGCTCATCCAATTGTGCTGCTATTCTCACTTTAGATGAAGATTTACAGAACAAAATAGTTTCTTAATAAACAGTTAGTACATGAGTTGCCCTATGACAATGGTTAACAACCTCATAACACATCAACACTGTCCTTACTCAACTTTGGGTTCCCTATCACCAGCTTTCCTGTCCCCTGCTACCTTCTAGTCCTTGTCCCTGGACTGTTGTGCCTCATTAGTCCCATTTTGTTTTATGGGGCTGTTCAATCCCCTGCTGAATGGTGAACCTCGGAAGTGACTTCATCACCGAGCTAAAAGGGTGTCTGGGGCCATACTCTCAGGGTTTCTCCAGTCTCCTTCAGGCCAGTAAATCTGGTCTTTTTTTGTGTGTGTTAGAATTTTGTTCTACATCCTTCTCCAGCTCTGTCCAGAACCCTCTGTTGTGATCCTGGTCAGAACAGTCAATGGTGGCTGCTGGGCACCATCTAGCTGTACTGGACTCGGTCTGGTGGAGGCCTTGGTAGCTGTGGTCCATTAGTCCTTTGGACTAATCTTTTCCTTATATCCTGTTCTCTTCATTCTCCCTTGCTGCCAAAGGGATGAGACCAGTAGATTATCTTAGATGGCTGCTCACAGGTGAAGCCTTGTTTTTTGCCAATGCCTTCAGTGCAGCTTGGACTTTTTCCTTTAGTACCATCGGTTCCTGATTGTGTGCTACCTCCTGAAATGGCTGAACGTTGACCAATTCTTTTTGGTACAGTGACTCTGTGTATTCCTTCTATCTTCTTTTGATGCTTCCTGTGTCATTTAATATTTTCCTCATAGAACCCTTCATTATTGCAACTCAAGGCTTGAATTTTTTCTTCAGCTCTGTCAGCTTGAGAAATGCCAAGCGTGTTCTTCTCTTTTGGTTTTTTATCTCCAGCTCTTTGCACATGTCATTATACTTTACTTTGTCTTCTTGAGCTGCCCTTTGAAATCTTCTGTTTCACTGTTTTACTTCAGCAATTCTTCCTTTTGCTTTAGCTACCTGACATTCAAGAGCACGTTTCAGAGTCTCTTCTGATATCCATTTTGGTCTTTTCTTTCTTTCCTGTCTTTTTAATGACCTCTTGCTTTCTTCATGTATGATGTCCTTGATGTCATTCCACAACTCATCTGGTCTTCAGTCATTGGTGTTCAACGCTCACATCTATCCTTGAGATGGTCTCTAAATTCAGGTGGGATATAGTCATGGTCGTACTTTGGCTCTTGTGGACTTGTTCTAATTTTCTTCAGTTTCAACTTGAACTTGCATATGAGCAGTTGATGGTCTGTTTCGCAGTCTGTCCCTGGCCTTGTTCTGATTGATGATATCGAGCTTTTCCATCATCTGTTTCCACAGATGTAGTTGATTTGATTTCTGTGTATTCCATCTGGTGAGGTCCACATGTATAGTTGCCGTTTATGTTGTTAAAAAAAGGTATTTGCAAAGAAGAAGTCATTGGTCTTGCAAAATTCTATCATGTGATCTCTGGCATCATTTCTATTACCAAGGCCATATTTTCCAACCACCAATCCTTCTTCTTTGTTTCCAACTTTCGCATTCCAATCACCAGTAATTATCAACGTATCCTGATTGCATATTTGATCAATTTCTAACTGCAGAAGTTGGTAAAAATCTTCAAATTTCTTCATCTGTGGCCTTAGTGTTTGGTATGGAAATCTGAATAATAGTTGTATTAACTGGTCTTCCTTGTAGGCATACAGATACTATCCTATCACTGACAGCGTTGTAGTTCAGGGTAGATCTTGAAATGTTCTTTTTGACGATGAATGCAATGCCATTCCTCTTCAAGTTGTCATTCCCGGCATAGTAAATAAAGACTGTCCGACTCAAAATGGCCAATACCAGTCTATTTCAGTGCACTAATGCCTAGGATATCGATGTTTATGCGTTCCATTTCATTTTTGATGACTTCCAATTTTCCTAGATTCATACTTTGTACATTTCATGTTCTGATTATTAATGGATGTTTGCAGCTGTTTCCTTTCATTTTGAGTGGTGCCACATCAGCAAATGAAGATTCCAAAAGCTTGACTCCATCTACGTGATTAAGTTCGACTCTACTTTGAAAAGGCAGCTCTTCCCCAGTGGTATTTTGAGTGCCTTACAACCTGGGAGGGAGGATCAACTTCCAGCACTGTATCAGTGTTCCACTGCTATTCATAAGGTTTTCACCAGCAATGGACAACCCGTCGGAAGATTCCAGGTTCAACTCCTGGCTGACTCATTACCTCCTCTGTTTCCCCCACGTGTCTGTCAGTTTGTTGTACTGTAGGGGCTTGTGTGTTGCTGTGATGCTGGAAGCTATGCCACCAGTATACAAATACCAGCAGGGTTACCCATGGCAGACAGGTTTCAGCTGAGCTTCCAGACTAAGACAGACTAGGAAGGAGGACATGGCGGTCTACTTCTGAAAAGAATTAGTCAAGTAAAAACTAGAAGAATTAAAAAGGACAAACAGACATTTTTTTCAAGTCAGAATTAGAGATTTTAACACTTCTCCCTCAGCCAAGATAAAACAGTAGATACAAAGACATAGATGACTTGAACACTAGCAAGCATTTTGACCTAAACGATACTTATAGAACATTTCACCCTATGACTGCAGAATACACATTCTTTTCAAGAATACCTGGTATAGTCACCAAAATAGAGCATACGCTGGGCCACATAACAAGTCTTAATAAATTCAACAAGACTAAAATCATCCAGAATATTTTCTTTGCCCATAAAGGAATTAAATTAGAAATAAATAATAAGATCTCTAGGAAAACCTCAAATATTTGGAAATTAAACAACATGCTTCTAAGTGATCAAAAATATTTTTGTATTGCTTAATAATGAAAATTAAACACATCAAAACTTATCAGATGCATCAAAAGCACAGCTTAGAGAGAAATATATAGTTTTAAAAATCTATATATTAGAAAATAAGAAAGATCTAATATGAATGACCTAAGCTTCCGCCTTAAAAGCTAGAAAAAAAGTGTAAAGTAAACTCAAACCGAGTAGAGACATAATAAAGACAATAACAGTAACCAATGAAATAGAAAACAAACAACAGAGAACATCAACAAAGTCAAAAGCTGGTTCTTTTGAAAAGATTAACAAAATTGATTAACTCTTTGGTAGACTGATCAAGAAAAAAAAGACAGTGAACACAGGTTACCAATACGAGGAACAAAAGAAGGGTCATCACAATAGTTCTTATATACATTAAATGGATAAAAGAGAATATGGTAAAGAAGTTTATGCCAAGGAACTTGGAAACTCAAATGGACAAATTCCTGAGTGGTACACCTCAGCACAATTGACACAAAACAAGAAAGAAAAATCTGAATAGTCCTCTATCTACTAAAGAAATTGAAGGTATTATTAAAATACCTTCCCACAAAGCAAACAACAGAGCAAATTAGTTTTACTCATAAAAGCTATAAACCAGTTGAAGAAAAAAATAACATCAACCTTACAAAAACATTTTCTGTCAATAGAGGAAAAAAAAAGGAGACCAGAATAACCCTAATACCAAAATAAAAGACTTTACTAAAAAAAGAAAGAAAATTACAGACCAATATCCCTCATGAATATGGATGTAAAAATCTTCACAAAACATTGGAAAGTCAAATCCAGAAATATGTAAAATGGGTAGTGTTTTGCCCAGGAATGCAAGGTTTGTTTAACACTCAAAAAGTCAATCCATTTACCATATTAATAGCATAAAGGGGAAAATTAAATAATCATTTCAAAAAATATAGAAAAGGCATTTTAAACAATCAAAACTCCATTTTGAGGAAAACTCTCAGCAAATTAGAAATAGAAGAAAAGTTCATTAACTTGAGAAAGGGCATCTACAAAAAACCTTTAGCTAACATGATACTTAATGGTGAAATATTGAACACTTTCCCCGAAAACTGGGAAAACGGCAGGCAAGGGTTTCTACTCTCACCACTTCAATACATTGTACTAAAAGTCCTAGTTTGTTAGAGCAATAATGCAAGAGAAAGAAATCAACAGCATAAAGATTGAAAAGGAAGAAGTAAATGTGTCTCTATTTGCAAATGACATAATTGTTTACATAGGAAATCCTAAGGGATCCACAAAACGATTACTAGAACCAGTAAGTAACCTTAGCATGGTCCCTGAATATAAGGACAATTCAAAAATATTAACTGTATTTTTAAATACTTGTTGTTAGTTGCTGCTGAGTTGATTCCAACTCATGGTGACTCCATGTGTGCAGTGTGGAATGGCTCCAGAGGGCTTTCAAAGCTGTGACCTTTTAGAAGCAGATTGCCAGGCCTGTCTTCCGAGATGACTCTGGGTGGTTTGAACCGTCAATCTTTTGGCTAATAGTCGAGCACGTAACCATTTGCATCAACACAAATAATTGGAAAATGAAGTTCAAAAAACAACTCATTTACAATAGCATTAAAAAACCCCACAAATTCCAAAAATAAATTTAACAAAAGATGTGCGAGACCTGTACATTGAAAACTAGAAGAAACTACTGAGAGAAATTTCCAAAATTTCTAAATAAATGGAGAGATATCCCATGCTCATGGACTGGAAGATGTGAGATTATTAAGATATTCATATCCCCAAACCGATGTAAACATTCAACCCAATCCTTTTCAAAAACCCACTAGGATTTACTTTGTATGAGTGTGTGTATGTGTGTGTGTGTGTGTGTGTGTGTGTGTGTGTGTGTGTGTATGTACGTGTGTAGAAACAAACTGATTCTAAAATTTACATAGAAATGCAAAGGACACAGCATATGAAATGTGCTCAGCATCATTAGTCATCATAGAAATGCAAACTCAAACTATAATAAGTTACCATTAACTATAACGAGCTATTTTAGAATAGCTAAAAGTAAAAACGATGACAACACCAAATGTTGGTGAGGATGTGGGGCAACTGTAACTCATGTATTGCTTTTTTTGGAAAAAAGTCTCAGAGTTTGTTAAAATGCCAAACACACACCTACTACTCTATGACCCAGCAATTTCATGCCTAGCCATTTACCTAAGAGAAATAAAAAGCATTTGTCACAAAGACCTGTACAAGAATATTTATAGCAGGTTTATTTATAATCACTCATAATTGGAAACAGCCTCCCATTGCTGTTGATTCCAACTCACAGTGACCCTATAAGACAGAGCAGAACTATCCCAGAGTTTCCAACCCTATAATCTTTACAGAAGCACATCACTAAGTCTTCTCTCCAGCAGACTGGCTGGTGGGCTTGAACTGTTGATGATTCGGTTAGCAGCCAAGTGCTTAACCACTGTACCACCAGGTTTCCTGGAAATAGACTAAACCAAAACAACAAACCCATTGCTGTCAAGTCGATTCCAACTCATAGCGACCCTACAGGACACCAGGGAAACAGCCTCCAAAACTGAATAAACCAAAGTCATTGGCGTTGAGTCGATTCCAACTCATAGTGACCTAGGAAGCCTAGGTGCTTCCTAATTCATGTTTTTCAGTATAAATGTAATTTGTTCCTCTTTGTTGCTGAGTAACATTTCATTGTATGAATATATCAACGTATTCACTCATATTGGTGAGAGGTTTACTGTGTATAAATTTTATCTCTGAAAAAACCCAAAACCAAAATCAGGAGCCATAAACAAGTAGACATAGTGTTTAGGTATCAAGTGTATTGATGTCTACAACTTACTGGATCCAAAAAAAAAAGATGAACTGAGGGATGATTAGCTGGATAGATAATAATGAAATATAGTAAAATGATAATTATAGACTCTAGATGGTAAGATATAGAGTGTTTACTCTTTTGACTCTTTGAAACTTTTCTGTATATTTGAATATTTTTATAATAAAATATTAGGAAAAAATACCTTGCTTTAACCAGAAGATGTTAAAGATGTTAAAAGGGTTTCAGTAGAAGTCATTAAGAATGGCTGAAAGAAAATTGGCTGCTTCCAAAAATCTGAACTATCAAGAAAAGCAGCAAACATTTCCCAGATCTCTGAAGAGATCCTCCCCATCCCCACCAGAAGAAACTCACCACTGACCTTTTTTCTTTTCCTTTGCTTGGTTTTAGCTGAGTCTTGTCCAATACTCCCATTCCCTAGGGATCCTGATGTCGTTTTCCCTGAGTGCTGTGATCCAGATGATGGAGCTGTTGGTGTATGGGGAGGCGTGTTCTCTGGGGAGTCTGGACTGGACTTCATGCAAGAACCCTGCCCAAAGAGATGTGGCTTTGAAATCAAGTGACCAGGCCTTCTACGAACATTAGATTTTGTCCACTGTCTCATGAATTTAATACTACAAGTTTACAAATGAAAAACACAGTTTATTCTTATCTAGTCCACAGAAATGATGCCTCCACCTGCCCTCGAGGGTCTGAGTAAGTTAACTTTTACTATCTTCTCATGTAGACAAAAATCAGGATTCCTTACATACACCTTCTAAAAATTCTACTGATTATGTCAGATACAGACATTGCTATGTTTGAGCCCACTGTTACAGCCACCGTGTCAGTTCATCTCTTTGAGGGTCTTCCTCTTTTTTGCTGACCCTCTAATTTACATGTTTCAAAAGGAACCCTAAAACTCTTTTCCCAAACTAGATGACTTTTCAGATATTATTTGTGTCAGTGGTGACCAGCATTCTCCCAGTAACTCAAACTCAAAGCCTTAGGGTTCCTGCAGATTCCTTCAACACAAATAGTTTATTCCTTCCTTCCTAATATCTCTCACATCATTCTGGTTTCTTTGCCCATAATTACAAGTATGTTCTCTCTCCCATGTGAAAGCACTTCAAATATTTGGAAACTGCTATATTTCAGTCTCTTCTCTTCTATAGGTTAAACACTCCAACTTCCTTTAGTCACTAATCATGGACGTGTTTTCAGGTTCCTTCACCCCCTGGTTACTCTCCTTTAGACATGCTCCACTGTGTCAATGTCCATCCTATAAGATGGTACCTAAAAGCTAAAACAAAAAAAAATTTCCTTCACAGTCACATCACATACTGGTTCCTAAGAAATCTGTAAGAAAATAAAAATTTCCAGGTCTTCTTCATACGTGCCATTATTAATCTGAGGAACCCTGGTGGCTCAGTAGTTAAATGCTTGGCTGCTAACCAAAAAGTCGGTGGCTCAAACCTACCAGCTGCTCCATGGGAGAAACATGTGGCAGTCTACTTCTGTAAAGATTTATAGCCTTGGAAACCTATGCGGGCAGTTCTAATCTGTCCTATAGGGTCTCTATGAGTTGCAATCAACTCCCCGGCAATGGGTTTGGTTTTGGGTTATTATTAATCTACATTTTTTTCATTCTATCAACCATACTATTAATTGTCTACAATTCTCTATAATGTATAAAAAAAATTATGCTAGACTTTGCAAAATGCCTTGCTGAAATTCAGATGTTGGTTTCAACAGTATTTCCTTGATCTGCTTGCCTAGAAATACTATCAAACAAGAGGAAATGAGGCTAATCTGACATGACTTGTTCCTGGGAAAACAAGATAGCTCCTAGGGATTGTGGCTTCCTCTGTACAAACCATATGTTAAAAAAAAAAAATCTAGAAAATTAACTTAATATTAAACTTGCTAGTCTAGTATGAGGAACCCAAGTGTAACTAGCTTAGTCCCTTAACAGTTAGTGCTCAAGAATGATATTTGTGAAAATACAACACATTGCGTATTAATTCCATGTTTTAATTGAATTTGCTACTCCAATTCACTATACACAGCACCATCACTTCGATCTTCTTAAAACATCCTTTTGAACTCATTATCTTCAGCCAAGAAACCTTCAACTGTTTTTTAATAACTAGGAGTCTAAGACTATTACAATTTGAACCTCAATTTTCTAATCTAACTTCCTACTACTCCTATTCAATGAACACTTTGCTTCAATATTTTCATCAGAGTTCTTTTTTGCACAATTGTACTTATGCTGCCTCTGCAGCCTGATGTACTCTCCCCACTCCTAGCTGCTCATCAAAGTTCTATGCTTCCTTTAATACACAGCTTAAGTCCCACTTCCTTGCTGATGTCCTATTTGACTGTAACTAAGGAGTGCTGTCACCTCTGCACTTTCTGTCTGCAGCACTCATCTGGAAATTAGTATATGCTACCTTGAATGGCTTATTATCTATTTTAAAAAAAGTTCTTTCTCTCTGAATACAAATTATAACGGTCTCCAGAGTCCCCCTATATATTCCTAAAGCAGATCCTTGATGATGTTAGTTGTTGATTTGTGATATTGATGGGTAAGATTCCTACTTCAGAGCAGCCACTTATCTTTGTGTCTTGTCAGTCAGTAGAGTCAGGAAGGAAGACTTTCAGTCTCTCTAAATGCTTGCTTATTTTGATCACCAGTCACAGGGGAGGAGTGTCTGCCAGGCCAGGGAAAAGCTTGAGGCCTGTACAACATATTTAATCAGAATGCTCTCCGACAACGACACTCCCACCTCCCAGAGAGCCCAGGAAGTCCAGCATTCATAGGGGATTTTTCTCAACTGCTGGGTAGATGGGAACAGAGGCTGTGGTTGCTGAACAATTCCCCAGGGCAGCTTGGCCACCCTGAAGCACCAAGAAAGGGGAAAAATAAAGGGTTTTCTTAACCATGCAAGCAATTGCTTGAATGTTAAGGAAAAACTAGGCTTGTTATGTTCACTGTAAATTTCTTCAATTTGAAATGTTACAACAAATTTGTCTGATGTTAATCAAAAGCTTACTTATACACATATTCATAAAGTGAACATGCATCAAAGACATTGTAAAGGATGTTCTTTGACATCATAATTCCAGTTTGTGACATAAAGAAAACAAATACTGTTTAATCAACTGGGCAAGCTTTAGGGACTTTTCAAGTATGTTGACTGATAATGATGTATGACCTTTTCCAAAAAAAAAAAAAAAAAAAAAGTATTTTTAATGGGAATAAACATTTTAATCCCTACTTGGATTCCAAGATAAACTGATTCTCTAAGGGACATAAAAAAGATGTTAAACTAACTTTTGTAATAAGATACTATCCACCTACTCCTCACTTATTATCTCATCCAACATTTCACATTTGCGGTAAGAGTAAAAAATTTGCTATCTGAATATTTTGTGCATTAATGACGTGCCTCTGGCAGTAATGAACGCTGAAGTGCTAGGCAAGAGTAATACTGGCTGTGATGTCTACTTGGCTGGGCCATGATTCTCAGTGGTTTGGTAGTTATGTAATGATATAATCTGGCAGTTATGTAATGATGCATTCACCTTCCATTTTTGATCTCATATAGTCATCCTCCATTTTCGCATAGTGCAGATTTTCACATAATGACCTGGTCTTTGGAAACCTACCATGTCAATAAGTGAGGAGTGGGTATATAGGCATATCTCTATATATTTTCTAAGTACTCTAGAGTAGAGATACTTAGGTTCATAGAGTTCATAGACCTCTTAGATCCATAAAATGGCTTCAGAGGGTCTCTGAGCATCCTGAAATTGTTTGCAAAATTTGTAAATGTGTTTATGGAGAAAGGGTTTATAGCTTTCATCAGATTCTCAAATGGATAAGTGACCTAATAAAAGGTTACAACCATTTCTTACAGACTATTTGAGCCATCATCCCACCTACAGATATCTGTGATAAAGTTTAGATATAAAACAGGGTTTAGTCAGTCAGGTTATATGTTTTACCTAATTGGGTCAACAGCTCACTTTACAGTTATATATGTAGATGTTAACCTAACCTTCTTGCTGCCTTTTCTATGGTTATTAGATTGAATTATATGAAATTACTGTTTTTGTTAGTAAAAATGGTCAAACATTAGCAAATTCATTCAACATATTATACTGTATTTTTGGTTTTTAGGCACGTATTGGTTACACAGAGTATTTTTTATGCCAAAAGTGGTGCACAGTTATTATAAAGCAAAAAAATAAGCCCATTGCTGTCAAGTCAATTTTGACTCATAGTGGCCCTATAGGACAGAGTAGAACTGCCCCATAGAGTTTCTAAGGCTGTAATCTTTATAGAAGCGGACTGCCACATCTTTCTCCCATGGAGCAGCTGGTAGGTTCAAACCGCTGACCTTCTGGTTTGTAGCCGAGTGCTTAACAACTGCTCCACCAGGGCTTCTCACAGTTATTATACAAAGACTTAAAGCTGAAAGAAGACTTCATAGTCCCATAGGTGGGGACTTAAGCAGCATAAACCAGAACAAAAAGGATGTGATCTTCACATGTTAAAGCCAATCTAAAAACTAAGAACAAATGGAACCATGATTTTCTAAACCATGTTTTGAGATGGATTAGTAATTGAAATTAAAAATTATCAATAAATGTCAAGAATTGTTATCACATGAATATCAGTAATAACCCATTGTGTCTTGAGGCACAAAGAAATAAGTTATGTTTCCTAACATTATTCAATTACTAGATAAGCTGTTATTTCCAATGGAAATGAGAAGTGCTCTGTAACTATTCACTGAAGGACAGGGAAAGTTAAGTGAGGTAAGGAAAAGGTGAAAAACTTATTGTATTAAATGGATTGCCAGGGCCAGGTATATATCAGGTTTGAAATTAATATTTCTTGAATGCTGAATGTTTTTAAGATTCTTTGACTGAAAGCTATACAATCCAACATAATCTTAAAAAAAAAAAAAAAAAGGATTGGAGGCAGCCCCAACATGGAGGAGTAGTCAGACGCTCCCTGTGGTCCCTTTTACAACAAAGGCCCGAGAAAACAAGTGAATCGATTATATATGACAATCTAGGAGCCCTGAATATCAAAGGCAATGTTGAGGAATCAGTCTGAGTGTCAGGGGGAGGGAGAGATGGTTCTGAAGTAGCAATGAGGTGCCAGACCTGACCTGGAGAGAACTGGCACCCCGCAGGCCAGACTGGCTGGTGTGCGCGGTGAGGCAAGCAGTGGCACTCGGGATGCATTTTCCATGTTGGGAGACACCAAGTGGCGGAGAGTCTATTCAAGCTTCCAGAACCAGTGAAATGCAGCCCTCAATTGGCAAAAGATAAGCACATGCGTCTAATCCACTGCATCAAAAAACACCCCGTTTGGGAAGAAGCTCTCTCCCATTTACCTGCCTCTTCCCCGCTCTGCACCGGGTCCCAGGCCAGCTTCAGCGGTTGCCACGTCCCCTGGGCCAAAGTAGGACCTGTCACAGACCCTGAGCTATTCTCCCGGGCTTGGAGAGGGAACAAATTAACAAACAGGGAGAAAATAATCTGCCAGCTCCCCTAAGCTGGGAACTCAGGGCAGGCACAGCTCCTTTGCCTAGGCACAGGCATAACGGGTCCATGGACTCTGAATGCCTTTCACCTCTGCATAGACCTGTGTGGGACCATTTCAACAGCATAGGCCCTCACAATATAACAGGGTATATATCTGAAGCCTAACTTCAACTGTATCAGCTATATGTTGGAGTGGCAGCTTCATGACATTTGACACTGCTATGCCCATTAAGCAGGGTCCTCACCTACCCACATGAGGGGCCTGAGGACTGATGGCTCCACCCATACCACCTAGCCACCTGTGACAGGGTCCAAGAATAAGTGGTGCCTCCCAGTCCTTACAGCTAACTGCACTGGGTGCCCACAGTCTGGCTGCAAAACCCATCCACCTACACATTCTAGGAACAGGGACATGCTTTCCTCCCAGACACTCAGGGGCAGTCACCACCGCCCCACCCTGCTCAGTGCGTGACCCCCTACTGCAACCAGATACCTGTGCCTACTCCCATCACCCCTGCCTGTCTAGGACTGTAGATGAAAGCTTGCATCACATGTTTGGTGACTGACTACCTGGACACCAGAACTGAATCCAAACAAGAAAAGTAAACAGACTCCTGGGCTCACATACCTAGTAACAGATCTAACCACCTACTGACAGGATGCTAGAGCTTCAAAAGTGCCAATAATCAAACTAGCTCACTTGAGCAGCCTTTGGGCATACCAAAACAAAACAAAAGAAGAAGCGAGGACACAGTAAGCAAACATAAAATAAATAAGTATAATAACTTATTGATGGCTCAGAGACAACAGTCAATATCAAATCACATAAAGAGACAGACCATGATGGCTTCAGCAAGTTCCCAGAACAAAGAATCAAGAAATCTTCCGGAAGAAGAGAACTTCTTGGAATTACTAGAGGTAGAATTCAAAAGATTAATATACAGAGCTCTTTAAGAGATCAGGAAGGAGTAAGGCAAAACTCAGACCAAGCCAATGAACACACAGACAAAGCAACAGAGGAACTTAAGAAGATTACAGAAGAGCACAATGACAAATTTAACAGGCTGCAAGAATCCATAGAAAGACAGCAAACAGAAATCCAAAAGATTAACAATAAAATTTCAGAATTAGACAACTCAATAAAGTCATAGGAGCAAAATTGAGGCAATGGAAATCAGAATTAGTGAGACTGAAGATAAAACACGTGACACCAACTTATTTGAGGAAAAATCAGACAAAAAAATTTAAAAAAATGAAGAAACCCTAAGAGTTATGTGGGACTCTATTAAGAGGAATAACCTAAGAGTGACTGGAGTAACAGAAGGGTGGGGAGAATAACAGAAAATATAGAGAGAATTGTTGAAGATTTGTTGGCAGAAAACTTCCCTGATAACATGAAAGATGAGATGATATCTATCCCAGATGCTCATCGAACCCACATAAGGTAGACCCAAAAGAAAGTCACCAAGACATATTGTAATCAAACTTGCCAAAACCAAAGATAAAGAGAGAATTTTAAGAGCAGTTAGGGATAAACAAAAAGTCATCTACAAAGGAGCGTCAATAAGAATAAGCTCAGACTACTCAGCAGAAACCATGCAGGCAAGAAAGCAATGGCAGACATATATAAAGCTTGAAGCAAAAAAACCTGCCAGCCAAGAATTATACATCCAGCAAAACTGTCTCTCAAATATGATGGTTAAATTAGGGCATTTCCAGATAAACAGAAGTTTAGGGAATTTGCAAAAACCAAACCAAAATTACAAGAAATACTAAAAGGAGTCCTCCAGTTAAAAAATCAATAACACCAGTTAACAACCCAAAACTAGACCACAGGACAGAGCAACCAGATATCAACCCAGATAGGGAAGTCACAAAACTAAATCAAAGCTAAGACACTGAAAACAGGGAAACAGACGTCAGTACATAAAAGATGACAACATTAAATCAAAAAAGAGGGACTTAAACAATGTAGACGTAGATTTTTCATATGGAGAGGAAGTCAAGACGATATAAAGACATAAAAGACTGGTATAAACTTAGAAAAATAGGAGTAACTATAAAGGTAACCACAAAGGAAACTAACAATCCTACACATGAAAATAATAAAAAGAAAAATATAGACTCAGCAAACACAAAATCAACAACAATGAAAAAGATGAAAAGACAATACATAAAGAAAAACAACTTAGCACAGAAAATTAAGTAGAACAAAGAAACTGTCAACCATACACAAAAAAAGACATCAAAATGACAGCACCAAATGCATACTTATCAATAGTTATGCTGAATATAAATGGACTAAATGCACCAATAAAGAGACAGAGTGGCAGAATGGATAAAAAAACATGATCCATCTACATGCTGCCTACAAGAGACACACCTTAAAGACACAAACTAAAACTCAAAGGATGGAAAAAAATACATCAAGCAAACAACACTTAAAAAAGAGCAGGAGTGGCAATATTAATCACTGACAAAATAGACTTTAAAGTAAAATCCACCTCAAAGGATAAAGAACGACACTACATAATGATTAAAAGGTCAATACACCAGGAGGACATAACCATAATAAATATTTACACACACAACAACAGCGCTCCAAAATATACAAAACAAACTCTAATAGCATTGAAAAGGGAGATAGACAGCTCCACAATAATACTAGGAGACTGCAACACACCACTTTCTGTGAAGGACAGAACATCCCGTAAGAAGCTCAATAAAGACACGGAAGACAAAGAATAGACTGGACTATAAGACATAAAATCATACTCGTGAAGAGAGTTCTTCTTAGCGTAAGTAGATACATGAGACTAAATGGTCAGCTCCTGTCCAGAGGCAAGCTGAAAAGGTAAAAAGGGACAGGAGCTGGCTGAATGAACACAGGAAATCTGGGGTGGAAAGGAGGATTGTGCTCTCACATTATACAGAGAGCAACTAGGGTCACATAACAATGCATGTATAAACTTTTATATGAGAAATTAACTTGAACTATAAACTTTCACTTAAAGCACAATTTAAAAAAATTAATGTTTTATTGAGATTGAGATTTTATTGAGACTTACCTCAGCAGAGTTGTGATACTGAATGAAGGTTGCAGAAATGGCATGGCTGAATGGGTCCCCTGCCTTGGTGACCATGTCCTGTCTCACCAGAAGAGCCAGATCTACTAACTAGAAGATCAGAGTAATGAAAATAAGGTTACACAGCTGGAAATAATCATGGCTGCCACTGAAGTCACAAAACTAAAAGGAACACATTCCAAATGTTACTGATAATGTTGCCTGCCTAAAAATCTGCATTACGGATGGACCTGTGCTAGGTTCCATATATAATACAAATGATATATAATCTGACTTTCTATGGGAGTGGTTCCCAAACTTTACTTTCATAATCACTAGCGGACCATTATTAAAATACAGATTTCTGGGCTCTTAGCTGGCCACAGAGGTTCTAATTCAGTAGCTATGCTCTGGCGTATAGCCTAGGAGTTTGTATTTTAAACCAAAGCCAAGGAGATGCTGATGTTTATGGTCTAAGGACTATGCTTTGACAGAATCTTATCTGTGAGCAGTGATTCCAGATGCAGGTTTTGATAAGCACTCAGGAGATCTCATATGCCTAGAAAAGTATTTTTCAAGGTTGAGAAATAATCTCTAAATAAGGCAGATGTGTACCTGAAGTTCAATATTGAGAAGTATGTGGGGACTTCTAGTTCTGGTTAGGATAAAGTTGCAACAGGCAGTCACTTTTACCCTAACATCCATCAAAGATGAGAATGCAAAGAAATATAATTGAACTAAATTCCAGAAAACAATAAGACTGTTGGAAGAGAACTCATGACTGTTCTCATTTCTGGTACAGTGGCAGGTGGAAGAACTGGTCACAGACAAGGATGAGGGAAATCAACCAAACTGTTAATGGCCACGTATGGCCTGATATGACAGATTAGAATTCTTACCTGTGCCACGGTTTCATATGCTAAATATGCTAAAATCTCCATAGCAACAACATTGGGTTTTATCTCCATACTGCTGCAGTCCAACCAGTCTCGAAATTTGGAGGCCTTTTTGGCTAGCCATTAAAAAAACAAGCGTAGAAAATTTAATTTTTAAACAATGTCTTAATACTGCATGTCACTGTTACAAAATGAAAAATGCTTCCTGAAAATTGAATATGAAAAATAATGCATAAAAAATGCAATATTTTCAATGTTTTATTAATCTCTAAATATTCTAGCCTCAAGAAATTCAAGTTTTAACCCTCAGATGGAAAGCACTTCAATGGCTGCTTTCAAGAAATCCCTTATGCATTTCAATCTTCTATTTTGTATCTATGCTACATAACATTGTTTATTAAACCATTTAATGTTTAACACTTCTCACACTGCTTCAGAATACATTCCAACTGGCTATAGCTTATGTTATAACAATGGTCAGAAAGGTTACTTTGCTTGATGTAACTTTTACTCTTGTGGAAAGAAAATACTGCAAGACAGAACCTGCAATGACAAAAGGAACATACAAAAACTACATTTCTAATACCTTTCCAAATGTATATATTGCTAGAACAGGCTCAAAGTGGTAGTTTAGAATTAAATCAAATAAACCTAGATCTTCACTGATCTAAGTCTGCAGTTACATTTTCCTGATTGCAAAGATGCCCAATTTCTTAAGACTGTCTCTTAAAACCATCCAAACGGATTCCAACTTACCTTTAAAATCAAATCGTGCATTAACCAAACCAAAACAAAATTCATTGCCATTGAGTCAGTTCCAACTCATAGCAATCCTATAGGACAGAACAGAACTGCCCCATAGGATTTCCAAGACTGTAAATCTTTACGGAAGCAGACTGCCACATCTTTCTCCTGTGAAGCGGCTGGTGGGTTTGAACCAATCTCTTGGTTAGCAGTTGAGCGCTTAACCACTGTGCCACCAGTGGTTCATTACTCCCCTATTAAACTGTCACCTGGCCTCGAGTATAGACTCTTCTGTGTTCAGCCTGGCTCCTTTCCCTCCCTGGAATGCTCTCCCGTCACTCTTCTCCATATGAATTCTGACCATACAGGCCAAAGGGAGAGATCTCCACTCCCACAATTTACTGAACATTTATATGATCATATATCTTTTCATTCCATTTAAATTTCTCAAACTGTATTATTATTTGTGGGCAGAGACCATGCCTCATATCTCTCTGCATACCTAATAGCACCAAGCACACATGGAAACAAGCATCTCTGGAACCTTCAGCTTAATATCTCTAAACTTCCACAGTGCTAAGCAGAGTCTAATTTGAGATAGGACTTTTATTAGATATTAATAATTTAACTAGTAACTAGAAGGAAAAGACTGATACTAAAGACTTCATCAAATCTGTAAGATAACAATCTTTTTTGAAAAAAATTCACTGATTATTCTTTTGATCAATCTGGTCCCACAGGTCTATAAAACACTGAAGAGTAACTAAAATCATGATGTTTTGATTCTTATAAATACAGTCTTCATGGATTCCATATACAGAAGAGTTTTCTTTAAAATAAATCACAGAAGACACTAAGTTTTGCTATTGAAGCACATATCGAAAGTTGTCAAATGTGGCAGAATTATGATAATCCCCTTTAAAGCTATCTCCCTAAAGTAACCAATCTTCCAAACAGTCTCTGACCTTCAACATTCCATCTAACTAGCAAGCTGCAATAGCTCACAAACACTTGTTTAACATCTGTGGAATACTTCTGAAGTTAAAGTTAACAGGCAGCAATTTGGCAAGATCAATAAAATACACCTTATTCACTTCTCCCTTTGACAGACTGTTAGGAACATAGAAACAGATATTTTGTGACTATGTTCTAAACTATTTACTTTAAAAGCATTCATTGTAGCATTATTCACAATAGCCAAAAGGTGGAAACAACCCAAGTGCCCATCAACAGATGAATGGATAAACAAAATGTGGTATATATGTCCAATGAAATATTATTCATCTCTAAAGGAGAAATGAAGTTCTGATACATGCTACAACATGGATAAACCTTGAAAGCATTATGCTAAGTGAAATAAATCAGACACGAATGGACAAATATTGTATGCTCTCACTTATGAAATATTTACAACAGGCAAATGCAAAGAGACAAAAGTTTATTAGTGGTTACCAAGGTCTGGGGGCTGGGGGGAATGGGGTGATGCAAAACTTTTAGAACTGGACTGTGGTGATAGTTGCACAACATGGTGAATACAATTAATGTTACTGAATCGTATACCTGAAAGCTAGTTAAAATGGCAAAAATTTGTTTTATATTTTTTACGAAAATGGAATTAAAAAAAACTCTTAAAGGAAGGTAAAGAATGGTTATTAGTATGCAGTCAGATCTGTCCACCTAAGCACCAGAATTAGTAGCTTCATCACCAGATAGTAAGCACTGTGAATGCAGGAACAAGGACCATGTATCCACCATTGCATCCCCAGTATCTAGAATAGCGCTTGGCATTAGAAGACTCTCAACAGATATTTCTAGAAGAAATAAATAAATGAAAAATATTTCTTTACTAAAAGGGTAGGGTTCAAACTTCTCTATACACTAAAAATGATGCATAGAGGTCCCATAAACCACTTGGGTTACTGCTATTCCAGGGGTGAGGCTAATTTCCTCCTCTGTCACAGGAAGAAGGAGAGATTGACCCTTCCAGGACATTGTTGGTTCCAGCAAAAGAGGCACAGATACCTCTAGTCATGATAGTTTGTTTCTATCAAGAGGTGAGGGGACTTTAGAATGAACTAATTCCTTCTCTTTCCACTCTCTTCCCAGTACATCAGGTGAAAAGGTCATTTGGAAATTGACCAGCAATTTAAATAGAATCCTGAACAAAGGCCAATAGGTCCTAGAATTATCAGCTTTTTAACACTACCTAGGTTTTCACGCTGTGCTAAATTAAAACAACATTTAATACAGAACTTAAAGGTTAGCTAATATTCATGTACTTTTTGTCCTTCTCATCAATGATCACAAGCAAAATTTAAGTTCCTCTTAATATTCCATTCTCTCATCCCTGCATACTATTTCATGATTTCTATCCCATCAGTCTTTCCACATTCAATCTTTCCCCCAGTGCCCTCTGTGATACTCATTCTACTCTGAATAAATTCTTCATTAGTTTCAGCATCTTCAAAAGCACTGTTCTTTGCCTTAATTGAAAATAGTCTTCAGAAAACATGCTTTCCCTGCAACCTTCTATAAAGAGGTTCCTTCTTCCTTTCCTTCTATACATATTTACTGGGCAACTACTGTTTGCCAGCCTGTTCATTTCCCATACCCCTTCTACCAGAGGGCCTGGAAGCAATACCTTTGTCTCAGTTTCTCCAACAGGAAAAATACAGAACAACAAGTAGACTGACAGCAGACTTCTTACTAACAAGAGATGCTAATAGATGATGCTTTCATAAATATAACTTTTACTAATAAATAACTATCAGCCTACAATTTCCTACCCAGCTAAACTATCATTCAAGTACAGGGCAAAATATGAGTGCTTTTAACTCATATTAAAGACCCTAAGAAAAATAAAATTAAGTGGAGAGGGAAAGCTTAGATACTTACTAACTTAAAAAATTTTCAGTCAGGGATACATATTAAAAAATTAAGGCTTGCAATAAAATAACAGAAATAGAATATATAATATCCAAGCTGGTGAAGGAAAAATGTAAGAAAGAAAACCCAATCAATCCAATAGAATGTAGAAGAGGAAAAATCAAATAGAAAAGCACAGTAAGTTTAAAATACAAAATAAGACAGCATATACAAACTCAAATATATCAGTAATTAAACATCTAAAATTGATTGAATTCATCAATGAAAATACACAGACTCTGCGATTAATTAAAAAGAAAATCTAGATATCAGTTGTTTACAAAAGCCACATGTAGTATAAAATGAGAAGCAAAGTGTTGGAAAAAGATTTATCAGACAAATTCTAACCAAATGAAAGCTAGTGAATCAATATTAATATGAGATTAAAGAAGACTTTGAGGGAATGACCATCTGACTTACATAAATACAAAAAACAAAAGAATAGTGAATCTGATTAGTGTCTTATTATACAGCTTACCCTCAGCCTATAAAGTTATAGAGATGCTACATTAAAATGTACCAGTAATCCCAATCGGTGAATGCTATCATCAAATATTTAAGCAGACACATATGGCAAGATCACAATTCCTTTAACTTGGTTTCTCAGAAAGGAGAGAAAAGAAAAGAACCTAATACTCTGACCAGTGTGGGAATTGCTTCTGAATTTGCTGACCCACTTGGGTTATAGTGTTCCCAACCACAGCGCTTTGGAATATAAAACAGATTCTCCCATGAAGGTTTCAAAATGAATCACCTACGGGCACCGTATAAACCAATATTTTTAAATGACCAAATCCTTCCCATTTAAAGAAGAAAAAAAAAAAAACCATAATATACTGTTTATACTACAGTTATTTAGAAAGGAAAATTATTCGTATTTAACCTACTACAGTTGATTATTGAGTTAAAAACAGAAAATGAAGAGTTACTAAAAAACTGCTTTTCAAACAAAAGACTTATTAGGAGACTTTAACATGACTTAGTTATAGTGTGAAAGGGCACTTCTGTTCCTCTACGTGAATTAACTTTAAAATGTAATTTAAAAAAATAGCTCAATAGCACTAAATGTTACTTTATAAACTAGAAATTTAAACTTATAAAAGACCTGAATGCCATTTTTAAACCTAAAAATTACAATACAAAAACCTCTCATTTGCTGAAATTGCCATGAACTGAAGTGTCATTTACTTAATGCTTCGCAGATGTATGATGCCAAATTGTTAGTCAGATTGGGAAGTATATTTAGTTAGAAAAAAATCTTCCAAAACATGTTTTCCTATATTTTACTGACATTTACATGGGACACTATTTGAAATGTGTCATTTATTTGCACTTTATGCTCTACAATGAAGCTCTCATTTTCTTTTTCTAAATCAAATACGTTGTTATTGTGACCACATGATGGCTTTTTGTTTAAGACACCATTGTCTGTATAATTCCTCAGACCAGGGTCATGTGCTACTTCGTCATATTTTTAACTGGACTTTTCATCACGCTCTCTCTTTTACCCCGAGAGCCTTAGTCATCACTGAACTGTTGCTGTAAGGATGTTCTGCTGCACAATCTAGCCCACTATTTATCATGGGTCTTTGTGTTCTTTTAGTAAACTGCTGTGCAGTGTTGGGAAAGTACTAATTTTACCACCATGTTGCTTGTGTTACAAGAGCATGGGCTAATGAATTTGGCTAACATTGAATGCACGCCACACGGCAGGAGTTTACATGTGTATGCATGAATAAAAGGGAAAGTTTGGGATTCGTTAATTAATACTGGGGGCTATTAAATGTCATGACTGTACTATTAGAGTCCATTTGGGTCAAGTACAATCAGCATTACTACTGTAAATATGACTAAGAAACTGGAAAAGAAATTAAAACAGGAATATTAAATAAAATGGACTTTTTCTGACTAAAAGCAATGTGAATAATTAACATGGCTCTCTGTGTATTACTAGCACCCTTTATAACCTCTGATACTATTAATTGCAAAACAGTAGAGTGGAGTAAAATCTTTTACAGGCTCCCTCCGCAACGTAGAGGTTGTTTCTATAACAATTATAACTGTGCATATATTAAATTCACCAATTTCTAAGGAACAGAGATCATAACATACTTCAGTAAATCTGCAACACATAACCTTTTATGCACATAATTAACTGTAAGTTAAGTGTTTACTTACAGAAACTTAATTGCCGACTTTCACAAAATTCTGCATATTGAGCTGAGTCCATCATTCGAGTTTGTCTTTCTGCTCTCTAATGGGTAAAAACAAAAAGACACATTTTTAAAGCAAGTAGACTACTGTATATGTTTTTATAGCTAAACTTAGAATTGAAGTACCATTTTCTTTTCCTTACTCTAAGTGAACAGTTTAGTGCTGCGACAAATATCATCATACATAAAATCATGGTCACAGTGGATGTGAAGTGTGTTTCTTTTGGAAATAAAGTGTAAAATACCATTTTCTGCCCCCCTGTTATTGTTACTATAGTGAAAATGAAAACTAAAGGACCTTGGTTCTTAGAGTATATACCTCTAAATTTTCTTACCTGTACCATCCTTTTAAAGAAAAAGAAAACTGTAAGAGGATAACAAACCAAACAGAAAACTTGTTATTAACTATTCATATCTATCTACCTTAAAGCTGTGATTTTTCAATGCTCAAACAAGAGTCAGCCAATAGAATCCATATATTTCCTCTCAGTTAGAACATGGAGCCAGACAGAGTTAACAGATCCATATTTTAAATTGTGAAGAAAATAAAGAAAAAGGTAAACACAACGCAAATCCTTTCATCTGAGTCCAGGTATGATTCACAGTTTGGTATAGTTTCATTCCTGGGTTTTTTGATTCAGTATAGCAGATGTTTGCTGCCTCATTGTCCCACAAGAGGTAGGATAATTATAATTTACCCATAGTCTGGTGGGAAAGAGTATGACCACTTCCACTTCCTTGGCAAGAGAAACATTTTGAAATGAGACAGGCTAGTATTTCTTGGAATGAGTTTCTGGTCAGTAAAGGGAAAAAATCCCTGAGATTTTACTTTTTTTTCTGCTTTGAAAGGACTTTCATCAAGTTATCTTTATCATGGTTGTTGGAGTACATAACCAAAAAAACCAAACCCACTGCCATCAAGTCGATGTCACTCCAAGTGCCCCTACAGGACTGAGCAGAACTGCCCCATAGGGTTTCCAAGGCTGAAATCTTTACGGAAGCAGATTGCCACATCTTTCTCCCACAGAGCCGCTGCTGGGTTGGAACCACCAACCTAGCAGTCAAGTGCTTAAGCACCGTGCCACCAGGGCTCCTTTGGAGCACATAAGTATCACTTTTTCTAAGGTCTGTGAATGTTTTTTGTATATTTTTTTTTAACTGAGATTATTCTCTTTTTATTTGTTTGATTTGGGTCAATGGTTAATTTCATTGCTATGATATGTCAGTTGACAGAATAATGGTGCATAGCTGCACTCAATATAGAAAAGACAGATGCGATGCTGGGAGTGAAGGTAAAAATTTACTAACTACTGTGGTTCCTTCTAAGACCACTGACATTTTTTTCCTTTCCCCTTCCTTCCTTTCACCTCTCCTACTCTCTCCCTCTCTCCTTCCTTCCTTCCCACACAAACAAACTCACAGGTGTATACATAAGTACAGGAAGAAACAAACCCAGACTTCTCTTGCTTAAACCTTCTAGGTACAACTAGCCTTTTCTGAGCAAGGACAAGCAAATACATACATACATTCACACATACATGCATAGGTATCCTCTTGTGCATGTATCAGAAACACCACATTTCCTTAAGGGTATATGGGTACATTACTGAGTGAATTTTTATATACCTGAAAGTATTTTTTTAAATATATGAATGCACGGTTTAGTTTTATTCCTCTTTTAAATGTATCTGGCACATTACTTATTAAATGTTTGCTGATGGAAAGTAGAAAATAAGGAAAGAAGAATTTATGTGTTTCAAACGTAACAAATCAGTTACTAATAAAAACTTGTTGCTTTTGGAGTTGTTGCCGACTCAAAGCAACCCCATGTGACAGAGTAGAACGGCTCCATAGGGTTTCTAAGGCTGTAATCGTTATGGACGCAGACTGCCACATGTTTCTCCCATGGAGCAGCTGATGGATTTGAACCGCCAACTTTTCATTAGCAGCCAAGCGCTTTCACCACTGTGCCACAAGGGCTCCTTAGTTACTGTACCTATTGTCATCCTGTTGATTCAGACTCATACAGGTTTATTTAAAAAATCTCTAAGACTGAAGCACTATCATTCACGTATATATATGCATGTGTGTGCGTGCATGCACAAGTGTGTGTGTGTTGAACACACAGGAACACACATATATACACATTCCTGTGTGTTCCACACACACATACATGAATGTATTACGTCTTCCTATATAGCAGGAGGATTTCAGGTTTGAATTTCCAGCTCCTAGAAAAGTATCTGACGTGCTGTAAATAAATAAGCAATAAAGATTTGTAGAATGAATAAATGCTACCATTTTAATCTATGAGCAAGGTAAATGACTATTGCCATAATGCTGCCAGTCCTTCCTTGATTATCTGTGCATTCCTACAAGTCTTCTCTGTTACTCTCCAGCTAGGCATCCTCATCTACCCAACCCATGCTAGGCAGAAAGGACTTAGACAACTATGGAAAAAGAAAAGTAAGTTCCTAAAGGGATTCTTAACACTAACTCATTCTACCACTTTAGACAATAAAACTTGGCTTAGTTTGTTAATGTATCTGCAGTGTTTCTGGAAATGAAAGCCAAGGAGGCTTACCCTAAGAGGTTAAGGTTGCCAGGTTTGCCAGCTTTAACTAAGTGATGTCTTCAGCTAGCTGGAAGACTCTGAACCGCAAAGCCCATCATCTGCCTGTATTTCAAAAATACCAATAAACATCTGAAGGACATTCAATTATTATAGCTAGCTTCATTCCTTTAAGACACTCTCTCTAGTGCCTATTCTCTTTACTTCATTAAGGATTTTAGTTTGTTTATAATTCCTTCAGCATCTGAGCGGTGACCTTTGACCTGAGGAGCATCATGTAGCAGGCCCTTGGGTATGCATGGGAGGCCACTTACTCAGTGCCTAGCACACAGCAAACACTCAGTGTAAAGTGGTTGATTCAATAACAAAGATTTACGGGCAGTATAAAATCATGGCTTATTAGAGCTAGAGGGTAGCTTAAAGTTCATCTTGTTCAATCCACCTAATTTTAAAGATAAGGAAATTGAGGTTCAGAGAGAAGTGAATTGCAAAAGGTGACCAAGCTAGAACTTAAGCCCAGGACTCCCAATTCCCAAACCAGCCTATTTTCACTATAAAAAGCTGTCTCCAACCTATAGTAATTTTTTACTCGAATGTTCTCTTTTGAGATCCTCTAAATTCCATGCAGAATCTTACCATAAGGTATCATGTAGTCGCTACAATTAACAATGAACTGTTCTTGAGAAAAACACGTTTGTCAGGCTCTGGGTCAGCAAAGGCGGCACAACTTAAGGATAATCTAGCATAGAATTTACAAATGCTACTGTTTCTGGTAGTGCTGCAAACACTCAGCCCTCTGAATGCTGGGCAAGGCTGAGGTAGCGGAACCTCCAAGCTAGTATCTAGTTATGAGTTGTCTTGTCCATTTATCTTGGTGTGACAAAAATATTATCATTTTCTATGTATGTCATGACATGAAAGGGTTGGGAAGCACTTGCTCTTATAACGTCTTTGAATATTACATGAGATAGTGCCCACATGCTAGTCACTGCATGGTCAAGTGAGCTCAATGCTGAATCACAGATTTGTACAATAATCAGGACTGTAAGATGATTCAGATATGCACATCATGCTGATTTTCTTTTTTTTTTTTTTTGGTGGTCCCAGGCTGCATTCACCAGTACTTGCAGATTTTAGTCAGCTAGTTTTAAGTTTCTTGATAGCTTCTCTTTCTCTATTTGGTTTAAGAGGTTGAATGTACGCAATTTTCTAGTTGGATGAAAAGGCTCATTCTCTATCCAACCCATCTGTGCTCCTCCTAAAATAGATAGATAGATAGAGGTAGCAACATATGCTGATTTTTGTTTGTTCCTTTCTTTTCCCCATGAATAGTTTCAAAAAACAAAAGAATGGCAAATTTTGGTCTTTTGGTCTTATAAAAAGATCCATATCAGCCAGCATCTGATATTATTTCCTATCCTTAACTATCACATAACTACTGGGGAAGGCAGTGAAAGTCATGGATTATGCGTTCTTTAAAGGCAGGAATTGAGTTCTGCTTCTATAATCTCAGTGTCAGGCCAATGCTTAGCTTGGATTTACCTGGGCCTCAATATACATTTGCTGGCTAGCTAAATTACTGGACAGGTAGGTGGATGGATGAAGGTAAAAGTAATACGTTTAAATCTTTGACTGGCTGATCTAAGACCAGGAATTGTAATATCTGTAATCAAATTTTATGAATTCCATGGAAAGTAGGCAGTTTTTAAGCCAATGCTACTGGTTAGCTGCCATCAAGTCAGCCCCTGACTCATGGTGACCTCATGCACAACAGAACGAAATGCTGCTTGGTCCTGCACCATCCTCATGATCGGCTGTAGATTAGATTGTTGTGATCCATAGGGTTTTCATTGGCTGATTTTTGGAAGTAGATTGCTAGGTCTTTCTTCCTGGTCTGTCTTAGTCTGGAAGCTCTGCTGAAACTTGTTCAGCAACATGGCAACACACAAACCTCCGCTGACAGATGGGTGGTGACTATGCATGAAGTGCATTGGCTAGGAATTGAATCCAGGTCTCTTGCATGGAAGATAAGAATTCTACCGCTGAACTACTAATGCCCCCTTTTAAGCCAAAGACCCATATAACATCAAGACACTGACCAAATAGTAAATAAGTTCTTATTTTCTGCGATGCTCCAATTCTACTTTCTCCTTTGCCTCTACTCAGATCACCCATCCCAATCCATACTTAAGCGCATACTGGCTGTTTTTTTCTTTGCCTGGTACTATAAGGAATATCTGGAAAAAGATGCAAGGGGAAAAGAACCCTAAGCCTGAGAAAAACAACACAATCAGAATAACAATGCCTATGGGGGTGTTATGAGTCAGAATTGACTCTATGACAATGGCAATGGGATTATTTATATAGAATGGCACGATTCATTAAGGCTTCTACGTATATAATGTAACCTCCTTTGACCCTCAGAGTAGGCTTTAAGATTAAGAGTTTTAATAGCTCCATTTTACAGCTGAAGACACTGAGACTTAGATAAATGAAGTAACTTTCAAAGCATACAGCTAGAGGTAAAGCTGGAAGTAAAACTTGGGTTCTAAATCTGAGGCTATGATACACATAGTTACTCAGAAAAGAATTGCTAATCTACACTATATTACCTGTAATGAAGTTTGTACTCCCTTTACATTCAAACTTCTTCTGAACCAAGTATGAGAATGCCAACTTAATTTTAAAAGAGGCACTTTAAAAGGGAATTAAAAATTCATCTGACCATACCATATGATAAAGATACTGGATTGAAAAAGAAATAGATACTGATTAAGATACTGGATTGAAAAAGAAATAGAGCATTAAAAATACTATACTCTAAAATTCATCTGACCATACCATATGATAAAGATACTGTATTGAAAAAGAAATAGATACTGATTAAGATACTGGATTGAAAAAGAAATAGAACACTGAAAATATTATACTCTGAAATAGAAATCATAGCAGTTTCATCGTAGCTTCTATTCATACTGAACATTCTTGAATTGTACAGTGCTCTCCTGATCACAGACTGCCAAATGAATGCAAGGTCATCTTTGGATTAGTCATGCTCTTCCAAGTCCAGTTCATCTTCTGCAAAATCTGTCAATTCTACCTACTCCTTGATTTCTTTAGGTGTCAATAGCTGTGCTCTTGAATATCCACAAATATGTAACATACGCAGAGGTTTTTCTGTAATTGAACCTTATTGGCAAGCAAAGTATTACAATATAGGGGCATGCATGGAAAAACTACTTTTGAAAATATTATTCCTAAAATTTTCCAAACAAACTATTTTAAAATTCAACTGGAATAGCTTTTTAAAAAGGCAGAAAGAGAATGGTTGTGCTACTAGTTACTCATCTCACTACCAAGAAGTTATAGCCTTTTCTGGTTATTGTACATCAACTTTAAGAAGTAGAATTCCATGCCAAATGAACTCATTTTCTGGATCATACCTAAATTAAAACAGGAAAGCAAATATTCCTATCAATGCAGTACCTTGTATAATTTGTTTGTTCAATACCTTAAACAAAACAGACTCTCAGTATACATTGTCAAATTGAATATTCAGTGAAAAGTTTTGACTTCAGTTGACATGACATGAAGTTGCTTGTGTCTTTGAAAAATACTTTCAGCAATATCACCATTTGCCCCTAACCTAAATCATTTTAAGGTATGAGGCTGAATTACTTACACAACATGCAGTTCCATTTAAATTCTCTGCATGCTTTCACTGAAGCATACTTAAAGGCTATAGAAGCTAAGTGCTGGCATATCTCTTGGCAGCTTCTCAAGACATATGACATTTATCTTTCTTCAGCAACACTGAATCACAGAACGTAACTTTCGAACCAAGATGAAAGCTTATATGCTCTCACTTCTACCTCAGATTTTTTTTTAAAAAAAACTTATTTTGATTACTCTCAGAGGACTTAGAATTGAAATGCAAAGTCTTTTCTACACAGAAAAGGCAAAATGCCGAGGGCTAATCTACCAACTACCTCATGTTGGTGAAAAATATTGAATATACCATGGACTGCAAGAAGAATGAACACATCTGTCTTGAGGAAGTATAGCCAGAATGCTCCTTAGAAGTGAGGATAGTGAGGCTTTGTCTTGCTTACTTTGGACATGGTATCAGGAGGGACCAATCCCTGCAGAAGTACATCACGCTTCGTAAAGCAGAGGGTCAGTGAAAAAGTGGAAGACCCTCAATAATATGGACTGGCACATACTGTTGTTTGGCTCCAACGATGGGCTCAAACACAGCAACAACTGCGAGGACAGTGCAGGCCCAGGCAGTGTTTCACTCTATTACACATACGGTCATGATGAGTCGGAACTGACTCAACAGCACCTAACAACAACCAGAGCTTCAAACTGGTTCGGAATGGTTCAGTAACGTAAACGAGGGCAATGCACGTGTTGCATAGCAACCATATCTGTTTTCTGTGGGCTTTTGACCCATGTAGGAAACAAAGAGCAGTATCTCACTTAAAGATAGCAGTTGACTGCACGGCTTTGAATGTGTGTTGTTCTCTATATTGATTATTGGCAGGACCGTGGGAATGACACACATTCAAAGCTGTGTGGTTGGCACCACCTTTGAGTGGGGCACCACTGTTTGTTTCTTACTTGGGTCAAAATCTGAAGGGCAACAGATTTCACTGCTACGTAACACATATGCTGCCCTTGTTTCTGTTGGCAATTACTGAACGTTTGGAACCGGTTTGAAGCCCTGGCAACAACACTTCATCCTAGATGGAACTGGTTGCTGAACTTGAACTTCAAATGGAGTAGCTGGTGGCAGCATCAAGCGACGTGACAACATGTGAATAGTGGATGCTTACGCATGTTAATGTACAACGTATTCTATTTGCAGAATACCGACTGGCAGATCTGGAAGCCCCACAGAATGCTGAAGAAACTCAGAAACCACAACCCCAATGTGCTGGAGGTAAGGAAGCTAGATCCAGAAAAGTTACAGGGTTTACCTGGAGAGTTGCAGAGGTAGCCTGGTACTCCAGTGAGTGCTCATTCTGCTTGCTGAGTCACTTTGTAATTTAGCAGTTTCCCCTATTCAAAGGTCATGTGAGCCTCCCTCAAAAAGCCTGTTGGATTTCCCCTTCTGTTCCAACCCACTGCAAAGGTCATCATTTTGGTCCTGAATCATATGCAGCCACCGCTACTGCCCAGAGCCAGAAGTCCACGAGTGGCTCGGCTGGTGCCTCCGCCAGCGCCTGCAGTAGAAGTGGAGGAGCCACAGCAGGTGCTGCCCTGTGCTAGGAGTGCATGGTTGCATGGCTGCTGCATGGGTGAATGAAGCCAGGAGGAGGGGAACGTGGAAAAGGAGACAGAAGAGGAGGTGTCGCCGGAAGTGGGATGTGCCCTGGAGCCCCACTGCTCGTTCACTCTGGGAGTTTGAGGTCTTTAAAGCCATTAGGGGGAATAAACAAACGGGGAGCTGCTTTCCCTTAAAAAAAAAAAAAGAAAAAACACCTGATGGGACCACAGACTTACATGCAGTCAGCCACTGCCCGAACAGACGTTATGCAGTGCATGGCTGTACTTTATAATTTTAATAGTATTTATCTTTGGGGGTTGGATCACTGGGAACTTTTACTTTTTCAGTTAAACATTTCAGTAATTTTTTTTTTTTTTTTAGCAGTGAGTAATAATCAGAAAAAAAAAATTTTTTTAAAGTAAGGAAATCCAAGTCAAGCCAACAGACCAAATAAACAGAAGTCGATAAAAACAGTCTAGTCTTTGGAGGAGAAGGAGCTTATTTTACATTCTTTTGTAATTCCTCCAAAATACTGTATTGGGCATCTAATATATGGCAGCAGATATTTTTGACTAAAGGAACCAATGAAGTACTGCTTTTCCTCTTGGGCTAATTTTACCTGACTCACAGGAGGTCATTAAATGTCCATATACACAAAAATAACCAAAGTAGTTACCCAAGAGGCAGAAAATGATAGAGAAATAGCATAGGCCTGGATGTATGTTCTCAGCAAAAGAAGACAGAAAGGAAGAAATGTTACTGCAATGTTTAGGGGCCAGCTCAGAATCCTGATTGATGCAGTCATGAAATCAGAATCCATATAAATTTGACCCAGAATTTTCTTTGAGTTACATAATGGAATAAAAATATGGTATATTTTCCATTTCATAGCCTAAAAATTAAATGTTTCCACTGGTGCTTATTTGTTCTCCCAAAGTGGCTTTCATAATATGCCAATTTTCTGTGTCCAGGGTATTAAGAATGTATTACAGAAATCACATGAAGTTCTCTAAGGGAATAGCTTTAGACTCTAGGAGAATATCCAAGGGATTTAAAAGAAATTTCATGATGAAAATAAATAATTCTTGACAAGTACAAAGCTTTAGTGATTGAAAAATACATGAAAGGATATTTAAAATATTAGTTCATTATATAGTTTCAAAATATTGAAAATACAATTTCAATACTGGGAAAAACATTGAAACTAATAATTTAAAAATATTGGATTTTACTGGTCTATAGCCTGTGGTCTAAATATATTAATTAATGTGACTATAATAATTTTTCCTTTTCTGTATTTTTTTAACTACCTAGAATGGGCATGAACTGGTTACATAATGAAAAATAAAGTTGCATTCATATTAAAATAGTACACTTAAAAATGATTTAATATCCACTTGAAAATTTTAAATCTGAATTTATTATGCTAGTAGTGGGAACCAATTACACACAATAAGTGAGTTTCTGCCCAAACTAGTTCATGTAAAGTCATAGTAGAAGATGGATCCCTTTTTTATTTTCCTGATTGAGGATGCTGTAACCCTTTTCTGTGGTTTTTGTTTGGCCAGATATCAAAAAATAAACGTACTAGGTTAATAGGTGTAAGGTCCTAAATAACAGTCCCAAAAATCCTCACAGGTTTATGCAATATCCAGATCAGATGAGCCAACGTGGCTTTATGGTCTAGCAAAACACACAAGGATACAGTTAAAACTTGCTCTGCTGTTAACTGAAAGGCTGGAGGTTGGAGAGGCACCTCAGAAGGCCTAGCAATTGACTTCTGAAAAACAATCCATTGAAAACCCTATGGAGTACAGTTCTACTCTGACACACATGTGGTTGCTCTAGGTCAGAATCTACTCAATGGCAACTGTTTTTGTTTTTTTGGATTAGGGTAAAACGTTAGAACATTGCCTCAAAAATATGTACATAAAACCATTATTACATAAAACTTAGTTCACACTTTCTTTTTAACTTGAGTTAGAACTACAGATTTTTTCATTTTGTTTTAGCCTGAATCAAGTGCTAAATCAATCAAACACGCATACTCAACAGAGCCTGGCTTCACTTACATTGTCTGAAAATCTGGCACCATTAAAATCAAACCCTGTAAAGAGGGAAGCCTGTCAGCGCACCCTGGATCTCACCATCCTCCTCATGTTGTTGTTACATGCTGTGGAGTTGGTTCTGACTCGTAGTGACCCAATATACAAGAGAATGAAACACTGACTGGTCCTGCTCCACCTTCACAATCGTTGCTATGTTTGAGCCCACTGTTGCAGTCACTGTGTCAATCCATCTCGTTGAGGGTCTTCCTCTTTTTCGTTGACCCTTTATTTTATATATGTGTGTGTGTGTGTATATAAACCAAACCCACTGCTGTCGAGCTGATTCTGACTCATAGTGACCCTACAGGACAAAGAAGAACTGCCCCATAGAAGTTCCAAGGAGCAGCTGGTGGATTCGAACTGCTGACCTTTTGGTTAGCAGCTGTAGCTCGCCATAGCTCTTAACCACTGTGCAACCAGCGGCTCCATACATACACATTTAAAGTAAAGGGTCATATATATAGATATAGCCTCCTCATAGGTATGCAGAACTCTGTACAGAACAGGGGAGGCCCCTGCTTTGAAGCCTCCTTTGTTACTACTATGTGATTATCTGAAAATTTTTCATTAAGAATTTTTTTTTACATGTGAAAATAAAATTTTATTTTAGTTCATCAGTTATTTCCCTCTATGCAAGTCCTTGATGGCAATGGGTTTTTTAAGTAAGTCCTGTCAGCTCGACCTTTGAAATATACCTGGAATGAACCACTTTTCAACCCCTTCCACTTTCACTGCTACTACTCTAGTCCAAGCCATTATCATCAGCTCTCTTTTAGATTACTGCAAGAGTCTCCTAATGGGTCTTCCTGCTTCCGCTCTTGCTCCTCTCCTACTCCTTCCCCACCAGTCTATTCCCCACACAGCAGCCAGAGTGACTTTTAAAAGATGAAAACTGGACCACGCCATTTATGTTCAAAAACCTCCAGTGGTTTTTCATCATACTTAGAGCCCAAGTTCTTAGAATGGCCTGAAGTCCGTACACAATTTGGCTCCCTATCACCTCTCTGACCTCCTCTCCTACCACTCTCCTCACTTACTCTGCTCCAGCTACACTGGCCTCCTTGTTTCTTGAAAATGTCAGACACATTCCTACCCCAGGGCCTTTGCATTTGCTGTATCTCTGCCTGGGATATCATACCCCACATAACTGTCTGCCTTGCTCCATCCCATCCTTTAGGTCTCTATTCAAAGTTCTCCTTATCAAAGAGGCTGTCTATGATCACTCCATATAAAATAGCAGCTCCCCCAATTCTCTGTCCCTTACCTGGTTTCGTTTTTCTTCATAGCTCTTACCACCACCTGCCATAATAGTATTATATATTTGTTTATTGTCTGTCTCTCCCCAACTAGAATGTAAGCTTCCTGAGAGCAGAGACAATGACTATTTTATTCATTGCTAAATTGGAGTCCCTGGGTGGCGCAAATGGTTAAGTACTCCACTACTAGCCAAAAGGCTGGTGATTCAAACCCACCCAGAGATACCTCAGAAGATACTCCTAGCGATCTTCTTCTGAAAGGTCACAGCCTTGGAAATCCTATGCAGCAGTTCTACTCTGTATATGTGTGGTCACCATGAGTTGGAATTGACTTGACAGTAACTAATACCACCACCACTACCACCACAGAAGGGTTTCTCAATCTTGACACCATTTGGGGCCAAATAATTCTCTGTTGTGGAGACTGTCCTATGCACTGTAGGGTGTTAAGCAGCATCCCTGGCTTCTACCCAGTAGGTGCTGGTAGCATCCAACCGCCACTGCCTGGGCTGTGAAAACCAAAATGTCTCCAGACATTGCAAAATGTCCCCTGGGGAGAAAATCATCCCCAGTAGAGAACCACTATTCTAAGGGAAGGGGACTAACACTGGTGGACTCATTGCTATGTGTCACGCTAGGTTCTTTATATTATCTCTTTTAATTCTTTCAATAATCTCCATTGGTAGACATGAATCCTATTTTAAAAATGATGAAGCTATAGCTTAGATATGTCAGGACAGTTGTCCAAGGTTACTCAGCAAGTAAGTTGAGCTATAATGTGAAATCAGGTCTGCCCTACTCCAGAGCCTATGCTCCTGTTACTACACAAGGGGCTTTGACGTCTGTGGATACGTATTTCAAATATTTATAAAAATATATTCAATAAATATATTCATATTGTGGATGTATATACAATATAATATATATATAATTTAAAAAAGATCTTATGGAATCCTCATAAATGAAACTGAGAGATGCTTTAACAGAAGCAAGGGAAGAAGACTTAGAATCCTCCAATTTTCCTTCTCCTCTGTGAGGTATTTCTCATAGAAAACACCAAAAATTGCAGGACAGAGTTTGAAAACCATTGTGTTTTATCCTATGCCATCTGCCCTTCAAGGAACAAGCACTGTATCTGATTTCAAAACAGAGGCCGTTTCACATATGAAGCTCACAGGACAACCAGGATGCTGAAGGAACCTCTAATCCCCACACATCAGCCTGAATAATCTCTTAAAAATGTAAACCATGTCATGTCATTTCTATGAAACCCTTCTTGGTCCCAACATCATGGTTTGTTGCAAAAATTAAAGGCTTACCTCTGGAACACTTAGGAAAGAGTGCTCCTAAAACACAGACCACAACAAACGCCAGTACTTCTGAGCCAATATAGAAGGACCTGCCCTTCACCTCTGCTCAGAATCCTAGTCCCTATCTGAAAGCTATGCTGTCATTGCCTGATATGTTAAGGAGTAGCAGAGATAACTGGCTCAATGATGGATTAGAATGACCAGTTCTAATGACTTTACTACCTACAATTTATGTTGATAGTTTCAATATCAACAGTTTGTAAAATATTTAAAAAATTAAAACTCTTTACATGGTGAACCTTAAGTACTCTAACCAAGAAGATGCTCTGTTATGATGATTTGATTATTCATTTAGGAATGTTCAACTGAAGGAAAATATTGCTGTAAATAAACTTTGAATAAAAGTCAGGATATAAAAAATTATTTACTAGTAAATCTGAATTACACATGCTTTAAAAATTCAAAAGGAAGAAAGATGAAACTATAAAAGGATAAATAACCCATTAAACCCATGGCTGTCGAATCGATTTCAGCTCTTAGTGACCCTCTAGGACAGAGCAGAACTGCCCCTTATTAGAGTTTCCAAGGTTGTGATCTTTATGGAAGCAGACTGCCACATCTTTCTCTTGTGACAAAAAGATGAATAATGAAGTCTATTACATTATGCACCAGTGAAGACATGAAGTCACCAGCCTAGAAAAAATTCCCAAGAGAATACATTATGAAGGAAAAATAGGCTTTTACAACTGGACACCATCTGAGTTAAGATTAGAAACAAAACTAACCAAATTAAATTGTTTATACCCTAAACAGAATGCTCTTAATCATTTTAAAGCTGAAGTTTCTTTTCTCATAATTGGCTGAGTTGTTTTCATGAGTCAGACATGAACAAGTTCATCAATAGAAATCTGCCACAAAGACTGATCTAGCCGAAGGCACGAGTTAACACAAAACAAAAGGAACAAAATGATTTCCTGAGTATGCCAAGATTTAGTCACTGAAGAAAACCAGAGACAGACTTGACCGAAAACGACTATCAAGAGAATACAATAGGATCACGGCAATCAAAACTGCTTTCATTTTAATGTTATAAATGAAAATTCCTAAACACCTAATAAGAAAAAGCAGAAATGTTTATACATTCAGAAAAGTAATGTGTATTTTCAATTCTTATCTAAAAAAAGTCTACCTAGCTAATTAAAACAACCACCAAAAACCAGAAATCATCTTGAAAGTACTTGTGGGTTAAAAACCTCTGAGTGATAAAGTCTTGCAGGGACTTATCTCCTGAAGAAGCTAGCTGCACTTAGTATAGATTTCAAGTAGCCTGAACACGCGGCTGCCTCTTGGGCTTCAAAGAATGAGGAATAGCAAAATCCCCTGGAATCATAAATGCAAAACCTGTAATTATGGTCATTTAACAAAATGGTTTCTGTTAAGATATTTGATGATGGAATTCTCATCCTCTCAGATGTCGGTGCCCAAATTTTAATCAGTCTTTACTCGTGAGTAAATGTATTATAACTGTTATTTGATTAAATGTCAGTGGCCATTAGGCCCAGTTCTTAAGTAAGAAGACTTAAAGAAGGCATGCCACAGAGGGTGTGGAATGGATTACAAAAGAGATGAAGAAAGGAGGATTGTTTAGTAACTTGGTGATGCGAGGCAGTGTTTCACCTCAAATAAAGTAACCACAAGAGTTTTAAAGAAATAAAGGACGACTTTGGCAGCAAGGGGAAGGGAAGATCAGATGTGGTAAAACTGGTGAAGTCAAGTGAGGAAGAATCATAGCAGAGAACAGCAGCATTTTTTACTTTTATGTGTAACCTCTTATTTGATCCTTTCAATAACTGTGTGAGGTAGGAAGACTAGCTATTATTATCATTTCTATTTTATAAATGAAGAAACTGAGGCTTACTGATGTTCTGTGACTTTTTTAAAAAGTTTTTATTTTGAAATAATTTTAGATTTATAAAAAAATTGCAAAAATAGTACAGAGAATTCCTGTATATGCTTCATCCAGCCTCACCACCCTAGACATGTCTAACCACTTCTAATCTCAGAAGCTAAACAGGGTCAGGTCTTTTTAGTACTTGGATGAGAGTTTCTGTGGCTTTTAATCAAGGTTAAGACGTATTGCTAGTAAGATCTAAGATTCCCACTCCAAAACCAGTGCTCTTTCCACTATATCACTGATTCCTATAACAAGACTTAAGCAAGTTGCTGAGTTCATTCTGATGCATGTCAACCCCATGTGTGTCAGAGTAGAAATGCACTCCATAGGGTTTTCAATGGCTGATTTTTTTAATTGCCAGGCCTTTCTTCCGAGGCTCCTATGGGTGGACTTGAACTTCTAATCTTTTGGTTAGCAGCCAAGTACGTTAACTGTTTGCAAAACCAAGGGAGATCATAATAAAACTTACCCAGATATAAAACTTTCTATATGATCAAGTAAAATTACCCAGCATCCATTGGACACTACTATTACATTGTCCAGCTGTGGAGACCTATAAGATTTGCAATATTCTAAACAATTCTACCTGAAATGTTCGTTGTGGTTCTGATAAAAAACTGAGTTGATTTTTACAGAACTAAAAACCTTAAAACTTAAGCTATGTGCAGTTTTGATAAGATCTAGAAATAAATTCTAAAAATGAATAAGTTATTTAATAAAATATAAGTGGACAAATATTATTAAATTATCTGACACAGTGCCTTCTAAAGATATAGAGTACATTTTCTGAGTCATTTTACTTGGGGACAGCAGTCATTGCTAGATATTCCAATAACTTGGTCTCATTACACAGGCTGTAAATTCTTTGTTTCTGATTCTAATCACTATGAAAGTAAGGTGGTTTCTAAACTTCATTTGTGTGCATATCCATAGGAATTTAGCCATATCCTACATTTTTATAAAGAAGATTTTATCAATGACAGCTATTATTTTTTTAAACACACACTTGCTGGTCATTGAGCTAGGTATACTGTATATGTGACCACAAATTGTGCCCGACAGTTTTAAGACACGCGTACAGATGAGGAACCTGAGATTTGGAAACATTAAACAACTTGTCTAGGATCACACACTTTGGAACTGTGATTTGAACAACTGCGTCTGTCTAACCCCGGCACCCATGCTCTGGCCATAATACTACGCAGCTTAGAGAACATCAGGAAGAAGACAGGTATGCTACAAATGCAGCTGGTGGATCTGAACTGACGACATTTTGGTTAGCAACTGAGCGCTTAACTATTGCTCCATTATGGTTCCTTGAGAAAAAAAAAATCAATACAAATGTAAATATTTTATATATATATATATATATATATATATATAAATATATAAAGACAGAGACTCTTCAGTTTGTAAGTTTCAAGTGGGAGCACATGATCATGACATAGCCATTGTCTTATCTGTCTGGGAAGGTCCTTCTTTTCCAATGAGTAAGCAGCAACTAGAAGGCTACCCGTGGGTGGAGCAGGGTGAGTGTGAAGGTGGGAAGAACAGGGTTTAATTTGCCAGGACGAGCAGGCCAATAACCCTGATGATCACTGGGGCAACAGATTTCATAATTAGATTCCTCAAATGTTGCAGGTGGATTAAAAACAAAACATAGGCAACACTGAAATGAATGACAGAAATCCACACGATGCAAATATGACTCTGCCAAACTTAAAAATCAAGAGTCTTCATAGCACAAAACCAATTCTCTTGGAATTCTTTTATACTGGAGCTTTCCTGGTATATTTACAATATGAACTACAATTTGATTTACACATCTCTTAAGTAATACTCCTACTGTACCATGTCAGGTATCCCATAAGTATAGTTAAATGAAGCATGCCCTATTACTTTGCATACCCTTCTTTGCATAGTGTTCTTTAGAGGGGATAGAAAAACACACAGCCCAGATGGTACTTATTTTCTAAAGAACAGTATTTTAATTTCTTAAGCAGCAGGATGAATATTTTGATTAACAAACAAAAAAATATCAAATCAATTCCTTTCCTTTATTTTTCTCCAGATTTAAGAGACAGGAAACATTCTAATAAATAATGAGTAATTCCTACAACTTTTTGATGTTGATAAGTTTTGATGAACAGAACTCTTCAAATTGAGTCTTAGGCTGAAACATATTAAGACATTAACACTTGTCCTGTGGGTATGATTGCTCTTTGAAAATCATAACCTCATGGCAAAATTTTCCTTGAATATTAAAAAAGACTTAATTTGTCAATTATCTGGGAAAAATAACGTTCTAGGCAACAGGCTAAGTAGAGCTTAGGGAACCGACTAGTAGAGTCCATGTAGAAGTGAGTGTTAGAAGGTTAGGATGAACCAGCTCTACAGATTCCTAAACACATTAAAAGATGATGAGTTCACATGACAGCTGAGAATTATCTGCTACCACAATGTGGCACAACATAGTTTGTCTCACAACCTACAAGTTTATTTCACTGGCAAAAATTAGAAATAGATTGTATGAGAGAACCTGGATTTCTTCTAACATCAGGCAAAATAGAGTCCAACCACTGCCAAACAGACTGGAACTAACAAATGTGACCCATTTACCAGACTGTTAACTAAAACAACTTTTACATTAGACTGGGTATACCTTACGATACTAATTGTTTCTAGAAGTAGATTCTTAACTTTATCGATACAGTGGGCTTATTCACAGCTTTTATTAGTTAAGATTACTTTTGGCTGCCTACAATCTAACCCAAAATTATAGTAGTTTAAACAAGATAGAAGTTTATTTTTTCTCACATAAATGAATTCTGGAGATAACTACTTCAGGCTTGGCATAAGACCCTCTAAAGTTACTGGGCCTCAGCCACCTTCCAGCATCTGCTCAGAAATTTCTAGGCTGTGAAATGATTCAGAATGCCTTCTAGAGCTACAGACATCAGATCTGCATAAAGCATTCAAATGTAGGAAGGGAAGAAAAAGGGCGCACCCCTTCCCTCTTAAGAGAACTAGTAGGAAGTCCCACAGAATATTTACGCTGCATTTCATTGGCTAGAACTCGATCATATGACCAAATATAGCTGCAAGGAAAAAGAGAAGTGTGGTATTTTGCCTGGATTTTACCCAGCTACAAATCTGTTTTCTTAAAAAGGGATAAGGGGAGAATGGATATTGGGTGGCAAGTAAGCTGTCTCTACCATGGTGGCATATATGATTGAGGTATAAAACTCATTACATTTATATGGTCTATCATATTGATTTATAGACTTGATTTTCAGCAGTCACAGGGGCCTCTAATGAGCTTAGGAGTAAGGATTCTTCCCCATCACTCACCCACCACCATCTTTTGAAAATTTATTTCAAACTTCACAGGGGGCTTTGAAAGGTAAGGAGGGGGCAGCATTAAATCAAACAAATGACAATGTTGTTCTAACTCCAGAAGACTGAGAAGCACTAGTCTAGGAAGAAACAGATTTAGTTGCATTTAATCTATTCATGCCTTAGGGTTAGTGTAACAACAACTCAAGGAAGGTGAATGATAGCATAAGGGTTTGACAACTGATTCCCTCCAGTGGGTACTTAAATGCCTTATATCTTTTGTTAATGCATTTTGCAGGATAGGGACATTGTTCTTGACCTGTTCTATTCTAACCCTTTATGAGAAACTTAGATGCAGCCAATGAAAAAAGCCATCAATCTCAAACTTCATCAAAGAGAGAAAAGATGACTGAAGCAGACTGGGAGGTAAGCGGGCTGAAACGGACTCAACAACAACACTTCAACAAGTGAAGTGAATGCACTGAACTTGAAAGTAGCAGAATATCTTCAGAGCTGGATATAAATAAAAGCAGAGTGGATTTTAATGAAGAGGCCATAATACCTGGAAAATAATGTTTCACTTTTAAATGAAAGCTTAAAATTGCAAAAAATGCAAACGTCGTATACTTCTTAGGAGGTTCTGCATTTATGTGTTTGATTTGGATGAGAAAGATACAAACGAAAAATAAATAAAATGGCGCTCAAATCTGATTTGAAAAGGAACACATAAAATACACGTTAGGGTTAAGACAATTCCAACTATCTCCCGTCTATTCTAAAGCAAGAGTGCCGGAATTGGAGAGATGTTCTACGCCATTAATGGAAGATTAAAGTGAGTGGAGCAAAGAATGCTGAGCTGGGAGAGTCAGAAGGTCTGGACTCAAGGTTTTGATGTTATTTCTAATATACAATAGGAATCTCTAGATTAAGTCACTTCATCTCACTGTGACTGAGTTCACTCTTCTTTAATACAGTGCTGACATTCTGTGGTTCTGTGTGTATCCAGTGTCTCAGGGAAGTCCTGGGATCTTTAGGAATATTTCAGAGCCACGTGTCCTAAGGCTTAAGAGGTCTGACAACCTGTTCAAACACACACTGGCAAACAGTCTCAGGTTGTGGGCAACAATTCTTACATAAACGAAATATTACTAGGTTTCTAACTTGTTGGAAAAACTCATGTTTCAAAACTCTAAGCGTGTGTTAGAACAACTTCACCTGTAGTAATGATACAATTAATTAATCTACTGCACCTTTCCTTATGCCTTCCATCTCTCACACAGAAGAACACTGGATTTAGGAAATCAGGAGGCCTAGGTTTTAGTTTTAGCTCTTCTACTAATTTGTTGTGTAAACCCAAACCCATTGCCATCAAGTTGATTCTGACTCACTGCGATCCTATCAGACAGAGTAGAACTGCCCCGTAGAGTTTCCAAGGAGTGCCTGTTGGATTCAAACTGTCGACCTTTAGGTTAGCAGCTGTATAAGCACTTAACCACTACGCCACCAGGGTTTCCATTTGTTGCGTAGCTCTAAGCAATTTGTGGCACCTTCCTGACTCTCAGTTTTACTTCTGTAAAGTGGGGATGATAATGTCTTTCTCATCTACCTCATGAAGTTCTTGTAAGAATTAAAAAATGAGATAATTCATATAAAGCACTATGCAGTTGAAGATGGCACATTATTTATCTCAATGTGTATAGTACGTACCACAGGGTGAGTATTAAGTGTGTGGAAGTCACTTGTGCATTGCAGGTACTTTGCAAATGCATGCTCTTCTCATTATTGTGAAACTGATAATGGAAGAATTCATTTATAAGAATTTGCACTTTCATTATAGATGGAGAAAGGAAAAAGAATTCCAGTCAGTCTTTTAGGAAAGTTAAAGGATAGGGAATAGCACTACCATTATGGATTGAAGTAACTCCTCCTCCTGATGTTCCTCACTATAGTGAATTAGGTCCAACACTAATAAACTTTGCAAAAGGTTGTTGTTTCTGCTGGTTGCCATGGAGTTGATTCCGACTCATGGAGACCCCATGTGCACGGAGTAGAACTGTGCTCCATAAGGTTTTCAAGGCTGTGACCTTTCAGAAGCAGACTGCCAGGCCTTACTTTCAAGGTGCCTCCTGGGGAGCTTGAACCACCAGTCTTCTGGTTAGTAGTCCAGTGTTTAATCATTTGCATCACCCAGGGACTCCTTGTAATTCATACAGAGAGGATGAATATTGAATTGTCTTTTTAAACTAAATAAGATATAGGTTTAAATATATTAGCAAATAATTTTTTTTTTAATTGTACTTCAGGTGAAGGCTTACAGAACAAATAGTTTCTCATGAAACAGTAGGACACATATTGTTTTATGACATTAGTTAACAACCCCTCAACATGTCAACCCTCTAACTTCTCAACCTTTTTTTTTTTTGGTGAAAATACACATAGCCAAAGATACACAATTTCAAAAATTTCTACATGCAGAGTTCAGTGACATTGACTACGCTCTTCCAATTGTGCTGTTATTCTCACTTAAGATGAAGGCTTACAGAACAAAATAGTTTCTCATTTAACAGTTACTACAAATGTTGCCCTATGACAATGGTTAACAACCTCACAACACATCAACAATATCCTTACCCAACCTTGGGTTCCCTATCACCAGCTTCCTTGGACCCTTCTGCCTTCTGACCCTTGTCACTGGACTACTGTACCTCGTTAGTCTCATTTGGTTTTACGGGGCTGTCCACTCCCAGGTTGAATGGTGAACCTCGGAGATAACTTCACCACTGAGCTAAAAGGGTGTCTGGGGGCCATACTCTCAGGGTTTCTCCAGTCTCCTTTAGGCCAGTAAATCTGGTCTTTTTTTTGTGAGTTAGAATTATGCTCTACATCCTTCTCCAGCTCTGTCCAGAACCCTCTGTTGTGATCCTGGTCAGAGCAGTCAGCGGTGGTAGCTGGGCACCATCTAGCTGTACTGGACTCAGGCTGGGGGAGGCCTTGGTAGCTGTGGACAATTGGTCCTTCGGACTAATCCTTTCCTTGTATCCTGTTCTCTTCATTCTCTCTTGCTCCCGAAGGGATGAGACCAGTGGAGTATATCTGAAAGACTATAATATTCAGATGCATGTAAATGTTCTTTGAAAATAAGAAAAAAATTTCACATAAACATGGATGTGCAAAAGAAAAGGGGAACCTCATAATCAAATAATGCCAGGTAATTCTAAATCACTGTAACCTCATGCTTTTTCATTGTACCAGTCTATGCAGATTCATTTGTTAGATAAAACTAGACATTCTACAGTATAAGAAAAGTCTGATATTCTGATTATAAGGAAATAATTGCAAGGCTTCAAAAATGTATGCAATTTTAGTGGACACGTTTTAAACTTCCTTTAAGAAAGTGAATGTCTATCTTCCAACAGCTAATAAATAGAGTAGGTACCTTTAGTAGGTAGGGTATGTAAACACACTTTTACATATACTTTGAGAGAAGCATATCCTATCCCTATCCCATTAAGGAAAGGAAAAAAAAAAAAAAAAAAAAAGCCTTAACATGTCCCTATTAAAAACAAATCAGATTTGGTATGCTTGTGACACTTTAAAGAATATACTATGTGGGAAAAACAAAATAAACATTTAACCTGGCAAATGAAAATGGATTTGGGTTTTCAACATATTTGGCAGACAGGTAGAACTAAATTCAAGTATGCAAGAGAAACTAATACAGTATTTAAATATTTGCTTAAGTAATATAGGATTTAAAATAACACGTTTGAAGAAACGTTTTTGTTGAAATATTTTAAAGTTTTAGTGAGGATATCTCTTAAGAGAAAGAGCTTGACTGGAAGCACATTTTACTTTCTCGTTGTCATTCTAAGAACTTTAGTGGGATTTTTATATTTACTACTCTTTCATTAGGCATTTTCTTTTCAGTCTAAGACAACTATAGCAACACCTATAGCTTTTTAAATGAAATTTGATGTAGATTACAAAAATTATTGTTGAAGTAAAATATTCATAGTCTCAAGATCAGCCCTAGCACATATGTGGGCGTGTTATAAATGGGGGTGGTGGTGGTTAGAAAGGGTGGATGGTCTGCTGGTATTAGCAGCGAAGGCAGTGTTGCCTACCCTTGCTGCCTCCATCTCTGCATGACTACCCTAGAAGCCCCCATGTTAGAGTAGTACAGCATGATCCTGCCACACTGTCAGGTCCAGGCCTGGGCACCCGACACAAAGCGGGTCCATCAGAGGCCATTTCCTGAGATATGAGGTTAGTAATCTAGAGAACTGGGCCTGCCTCTCTCTCAGTGATGAACCTAACATGGGAGCTGCTGGTGACATGTCATTCTTCAAGTAAAGAAAGTGGTTGAGAAGGGAGAAAAAGATTAAACCTATATATACAGAGAAGCAGAGATGCCAAACAGTAAATTGATTTCATTGGTGTCTGAGTTGTAGTTCCCATCCCTGAGTTGCTTGGAAGACAACACATCCTTACCACATGAGAAATTTGTCTACATGTAGAGTTAACTATTTTTCTAAATAATATATCCAACAGAATATAACTGAATATATATTTAGCTTCTTTGGGCTCCTCCTTCGTTCTCACAAACACACAATATGGCACAACATTTAAAATTCCCAGGATCTACTGTAGTAGCTGGTAACTAGTGGGTGCTCAAAACATACTTACTAAATGAATAAAATATTAATTCACTTTTAAAGCTGTTAATTTAAGACATGCAGATTTAAGTTTCTTCAGAATTTGAAAACACATATCCTAGTACCTCGGCTATGTCAATAAAGGTAAATAGGATAATCTTATAACCTAAAGAAAAGGATCTTCAGACTGGAGCAAAATACAAATCCCACCCTATGTATGCTGTTAACAACAGTCACACAAAAACCAATTGATTCAGAAAGACTGAAAGTAAAGACAGGCAAAACTAACAGGTCTAGATATTAACTGGAACACGAGGGCCAGTTTTTACTGATGAAAGGTCCTCCCACAGCTTTTGGACTTCTCCCTCCTAATGTAAAATATATAACACTGAACTATATAAAGCAAAAATGGTTAGATATTAAAGGAGATCCACACAGAAATATCACAGCAATGGGAGACGTACTTGTTAAAAGAAATTGTTGTAAAAATATAGGTAACACATTTGCCAATTCAATATTTTTCACTTGTACAATTCAGTAACACCAATTACATCAATCATGTTGTGCAACCATCACCAATATTTGTTGCCAAATTTTCTATCACCATAAACAGAAACTCAGTGCTTCTTAAACAATGATTCCCCACCTCTCAGTTTGTGTCTGATTACGTAGGGAAAAAAAGGGGGCTGCCCAAAATGACCTACTGGAATGTGAAACAAATAGTAAAATATCTATTCACGTTTATTTTCTAATTTAAAAAATAAAAATAATTCAATACATTTTATATGGATTGACATTGCTGCCCTCAATCAATCCATATGTCCAACAGTCACTTATAGTAAGTACAACATCCTGAGGGAGAGCGATGCTTGCAGCAGATGGAGAGGCTAACTGCACAGTCATGCATTTGTTCATGTTGAGGACACTACAATTTGTTACACTTTACTTGGTATAGGAAGATGTCTTCATTGTGGTTAAAAAACAAAATCAAACAAAGAAAAATAAGATCAACATACAGTAGAATCCCTACAATGCTTTGAATTGAGATGCGGAATGAACACGAAAATCTTTTATACTACCCAAAGGTTCACAGGTTATTTGAAGGCAAAGTAATCAAAAGAGCTATAGAACTTAAAGCCAAATGAATCATTCTCCTGTTTAAAAAACAAGTGTTACGAATTTGCTGAGCTCTTCTGTGATGACCATTGGATACTACTATCATGTTAAAACACACACACACACACTTTAGCTATTCCTTTCAAGGTAAAAGTGGTGAAAAAATACGTGCTTTCCAAATGATGAACCATCTATGATCTACAGATATTTAGTAATGTTTTCATTATTATTAATTTATTTGTTCATAGTATATATTTATTGAGTACCTACTATACCTAGACAATGTCTGGGCACTGGAGATATTGCAGTGAACAAAATGGATACATCCCCTGCCCTCCCAGAGCTTGCATTCTAGTGGGGAAAGAGAGACAACAAATAAATACTTAAAAATTCAAGTGTAAGTGCGATGAACTATAACACAGCAGAGTAAGGGGCCAGAGACGCATCAGGGAGTTAGAAGGTTATTTCTCTCTATAGCATGGCTGGGGAAGACTCTCTAATAATGTGATATTTGAGCTGATATCTGGAGAAAGATGAAGATGGGGAATTGATCAACATATCTGGCAACAGTGGAGGTCATTAGTGACCTTAACAAGAGAAATTTTAGTAAAGTGGTGGGAGGGAATGAAAGCCTGATTCAAGTAAGTTCTAAAGAGAATATGAAGAGGGAAAATGCAACCTCTTTGGAGAAATTCTACTATAAAGTCGAGCAGAAAACTCAAAAGGTTATGCCACTGAAGTTTTCTTCGTTTGTTTGTTTGATGAGAGGGGATATTATAGAATTTGTATGCTGATAGAAATAAACCAGTGAAGTGGAAAAGCTAATGATATAAAACAGAGAGGTGAAAATTGTTGGAGCAATGTAATCTAGGATACAAACAGAGTGTTTGATTTCAGATGGGAACCACATGTTCATCCATAGTAGTAGAAGAGAAGGTACAGATGCAATAAGGTTTATCAGTACAGGTAGTCCCTGACTTAGGATGAAGTTCCATTTTGATTACTCCGTCATAAATTGGTTCTGACTTAAGTCGAGTAGCTCATTTTTTTTTTTTTTTTAGTTTTCATTATTATTGCCTTTTATTATCAGTATCTTTATAAATCTGATCTTTGTCTTTGGGGGCTTGAAGCATTACATATAAACTTACACATATATTTTAATATATATATATAAAACACACAAATCATAAAAAATTTAGTCTGATAATGAAGAAGAGTCGGACAACAATTGCATTTTGTCAGTTGCCGTAATAACTCCACTTGTGGAAGCTTCTGGATCATCTGGATTATCCCTGGGAATAGTTGTCTTAGTCATCTAGTGCTACTCTAACAGAAATACCACAAGTGGATGGCTTTAACAAAGAGAAATGTATTCTCTCACAGTCCAGTAGGCTACAAGTCCAAATTCAGGGCATCAGCTCCAAAGGAAGGCTTCAAGTCCAAATTCAGGGCATCAGCTTCAGGGGAAGGCTTTCTCTGTCAGCTCTAGAAGAAGGTCCATGTCATCAATCTTCCCTTGGTCTGGGAGCTTCTCTGCACAGGAACCTCAGGTTCAAAGGACATTCTCTGCTCCTGGTACTGTTTTCTTAGTGGTATGAGGCTCCCAATTCTCTGCTTGCTTCCCTTTCCTTTTATCTCTTGTAAGGTAAAAGGTGGTGCAGGCCACACCCTAGGGAAACTCCCTTTACATTGGATCAGGGATGTGACTTCGAAGGGTGGTGTTACAATCCCACCCTAATCCTCTTTAACATAAAATTACAATCACAAAATGGAGGCCAACCACACAATTCTGGGAATCATGGCCCAGCCAAATTGATACACACATTTTGGGGGACATAATTCAAACCATGACAATGGGAATGGCATTTCTAGTCAGAAAATTAGTGAGGGTTGTCTGTATGGTCCTTTTCTTTTTTTCTTCATATATTTTGCAGTAACCTCTCACTGCTTCCTAAATCTTCCTATTGACTTTAGCAAAGTGATCAGCGCTTGGGTCCATGTTTTTAAGCAACTGAAGTCCCTGATTTAGTTTAAAAAAAAACACTAATCTTTTCACTGTAATATTTTTGACAACTTTCCTTCCTCTTCCTCATTATTTCTTTCTTCTTCAGCATTTCTTCCCTCTTCAAAACCCATTAAGTCCTGATGTGTCAATTTCCCTTCTTTGTGATCCGTGAGCTGTTCCACATCAGCAATATCAAGTTCTAAATTCAGTGTTCTTGCCATATGGACAATTTTTCCATTGATCTCTTGGTCTCTTCCATCATATTATCCTGATCAAGTGTTTGCAGCATGTTCACATAACTTAGCAATATCATCTACATGTACTTTTCCATAACTTCCTCCAAGGAAGATGCAATATTCCAGACACACTGACAGTCAAAGTGCAGTCTGTCGTAAATTGAATACGTCATAAGTTGGGGACTACCTGTATTGTGTTAAGAATTTATGAAAGTTGTCTTCTGATTGGTTCTCTTTTCTCAGTGAAACAGGAAGCAAGGTATCAGCTAAGTGAGGAGAAAGGAGGGAGTGTTAGAGGTTTGAGGAAAGAGGAACAGGTTCAAATAGTCATTAAGGATAGTGGAAGAACTGATGCACTAGGAAATGTACTAGGATTGCTGGGCAGCACTAGAGGTGACTTGAAGTTCATAGTTATAAATCAGAAGTAGGACTAGTTAGCTTGACTGTGTTCTCCTCCAGTCATGTTCTGCTACTGGGGAATAGACACAATGTAACTACGAAATAGCCAACGAATTAGGTTTAACCAGGGTTGAGGTTTTACTGGAGTTCCTGGGTGGTGCAAACAGTTAAGCACCCAGCTACTGACTGAAATGTTGCTGGTTCTAGTCCACCCAGAGGTATCTGGGAAAAAAGCCTGGTGATCTATTTCTAAAACATTACTGTCGTTGAAAACCCTATGGAGCACAGTTCTACACTGACATACATGGGGTGGCCGTGAGTTGGAACTGACTTGGAAATTGGTGGTGGAGGTGGGGTTCCACAGGGTATGTATGAGTGTGAGTTGCCAAGTTTTTACTGACAGGGTCCATAATCAAAAAAAGTTTGGTGACTAATGATAAAAAGGAGGTGAATACTAGTAATAATGATGATTTAAGATACATATCAATCTCCCTACCCTGTTCATAGAACATTTACAAAAAGTCATCACATATTAGGTCTCTCAACATCTAGCTCAATTGGCATAACACAGTTTATAAAGAAAATGTTCTACATTCTACCTTGGTGAGTAGCATCTGGGGTCTTAAAAGCCTGTGAGCAGCCATTTAAGATACTCCACTGGTCTCACCCCTTCGGGAACAAGGGAGAATGAAGAAAACAAGATACAAGGGAAAGATTAGTCCAAAGAACTAATGGATCACAACTACCACGGCCTCCACCAGACTGAGTTCAGTACAGCTGGATGGTGCCTGGCTACCATCACTGACTGCTCTGACAGTGATCACAACAGAGGGTCCCAGACAGAGCTGGAGAAAAACGTAGAACAAAATTCTAACTCACAAAACAAGACCAGACTTACTAGCCTGACAGAAATTGGAGAAACTGGAGAAACCCCTGGACACCCTTTTAGCTCAGTAATGAAGTTACTCCTAAGGTTCACCCTTCAACCAAAGATTAGACAGTCCCATAAAACAAAATGAGACTAATGGGGCACAACAGTCTAGGGACAAGGACTAGAAGGCAAGAGGGGACAGGAAAGCTGGTAATAGGGAACCCAACGTCGAAAAGAATGTTGACTTGTCGTGAGGTTGTTAACCACTGTCATAAAACAATATATGTACTAACTGTTTAATGAGAAACTATTTGTTCTGTAAACCTTCATCTAAAGTACAATAAAAAAAATTTAAAAAAACAAAACATACTATGAACCTAAGAAAGTTCTAATAAATTCCTAACAGTGAAAATAATACAGCCAACAAAATGACTACTATGCAATAAAAAAAATTAAAACATCTACTGAATGCAGAGATAAGCAAAACACCTAGCTGCTTGGAAAAGATATATCTATATATTTTAAATATTCTCCTAAATAAATTAGCACAAAGGGCAATTCAAAAGTGTAAAGAATATTTACAAAATAATACTTAAATAATAGGAATATTACATATTTTAAAAACCTATTACAGTAGTTAAGAGCTCAGCTGCTAACCAAAAGTCAGCAGTTCAAATCCACCAGCCGCTCTCTGGAATCTCTATGGGGCAGTTCTACTCTGTCCTATACGGTCACTATGAGTCAGAATCAACTCCACAGCAGCAGGTTTGGTGTTTTTTTTTGGTATGGGTTATATCAAAAGCTATACTAAGAAGAAAGTTTACAACTTTATTATTTCAATTATTAAATAAGAAAGACCATTTTTCTATTAAAATAACAACGGAATAAAGACATCTGAAATCTTTCCTTTTTTAGTATTTGTTTAGTTATTTCCTTAGGTTAATACTTAGAAATTAAAATTCTGGGTCAAAGGGCATAGAAGTTTGTTTTTTTTTTTAATGTGTTTGATAGATGTTGCTACATATCTCTCCAGAGAACTATATCAATTTATGTATCTACTAATACATGAGACTGTCAATATTTCTCCACACCCAAGAAAACACTGGATAATTTTTGTTCCATTTTAAACAAAATACACTTTCCAGCTTAAATGAAATGTGATGTCTTCTTCCCAGTTTTGGCTTGGTGTGGAGGAGTTATTAAAATGTATTACTAATGATTTATAAATTTTCATACAGATGTCTCTTGTCTCAGATAACTCACAATTCTTTGAATAACACCTAAATATAACCAGTGGAATTGTCATCGTTACGTGTGAAAATATGCAAATACCATGTAAGTAGACAGAATGAGTTAAAATAATACCATGTGACACTAGAGGAGTCTGTTAGAAGATGTGAGGTGTCCTGAAGTGACTGATGTCCCAAAGAAATAAAATTCAGGCCATCAGAATGATTCATCACTCTTTGGTTACAAGAAATTAAAAAGCAAACCTTCAGGTGAGTTTCTATCATTCATAGGAAAAGTTAAAGCATTATTATACTAATAAGATACTACATTTTACACTTTAAAATCATATAATGGGCTTGTCAATAAGAATTGCTTCAAGTGATGGACAAAAATCTAAGATTGCTGAACAAAAATTTCACTCAAAGCATTTTTTTGTTTGTTTTTTAAACAATGAGAGTGATAACTGTCTTATCAGGTTATTTTACTTCATTAATTGTAATGAACTCATTGTTGGGCTGCAAGAAAGACATCTTCTGAGATTCAAATATTCTCTCCAATGAACTCATATGATGGATAATAGAAACTTTACACAAAGTTGCCTGCTAGGAAAAAAGCCTTCAATCCATCCACCCATCCATTGGTCAATCACTCTCTCTCTCATTCTGTCACTCCCTCACTTGGATAATTTCTTACAGGTGCAGTAAAAGAAATACAGGAGTAATATACATAGACTCCATAATTATAGTAGGGGTCTTTCCACAGTTTTAGCTGTAGAAGTTCTGACCACATTGCTTCAGTATTGACTTGGCAATATCCCAACTTGTCTACAGGCTGATACTCAGTTACAATTAGAAGATTCTTTTTTTCAGGTGGATTAATACCATCTGTGACAATTGGTTCATTCTATCTAGTTGCCAATTCAGAATATTTGACAATAAAGGAGTATTTGAAATATAGTATTTGGTACATAAAGTCCTATTTTAAATTATTTAGAACACTGACAGTTTTTTTATATAAGGTATATAAGTAATTTCAGTGATTTTTGGATTTTCCTATAGTGTGTTTTCCTAAAGTTGGTCACTGTCATGGACTGGATTATGTCCCCCCAAAAATGTGTGTGTCAGTTTCGGTGGGCCATGATTTCTGGTACTGTGTGGTTTTCTTATATGTTGTAAATCCTGCCTCTATGATGTTAATCAGGGAGGATGGGTGGCAGTTGTATTAGTAAGCAGGACTCAATCCACAGGATTGGATTGTGTCCTGAGGCAATCGCTTGAGATATAAAAGAGAGAAATGAGCAGAGAGACAGGGGGACCTCAAACCACCGAGAAAGCAATGCCAGGAGCAGAATGTGTCCTTTGGACCCGGGGTCGCTGCACAGAGATGCTCCTAGTCCGGGGGAACACTGATGAGAAGGCTGACAGACAGAGAAAGCCTTTCCCTGGAGCTGACGCCCTGAATTTAGACTTTCAGCCTACTTTACTGTGAAGAAATAAATTTCTCTTTGTTAAAGCCATCTGCTTGTGGTATTTCTGTTATAGCAGCACTAGATGACTAAGATAGTCACTTTTCCCATATTTGAGAACAGGTTAATAAAGGCATTATCAATAATGTATGTCTCTTACTATTTCAGGTGCAGAATAACTCTAGGAGAAATCAAAGTCTTTTATTCAGGGTAGGACATTTCAGTGTAAGGTTTAACAAACATTTGAAAAGAAAAAGATAATACTCAAAATGTTAATACTTATTACTTAGTTACTTACACATTAAACAACACTTTAAAAAGTATATTACAAGGCTTGTGGGCGCAAAAATTTTTCAGAAATTCTAAAGTATAGCAAAACACTGCCATTTGTAACTAAACATAAGAGCCATGTTAGTGATGGTAATAATGATGGATGTAATGTGTCTTTTGACATGAATTCAAATCTATAGTCTATCAATATAGTACATGAGACAGATAAATGCAAAAGTAACTTTCATGAATCTGATGATGTATTGGTATACTGCACCTTAATGTTAGAAAGACTGACTGAAGCAACAGTTTCTTATGATTTAAAGCAGAATGCATGGAGATGCAACATTTCAATGCCACAAGAAATTCAACAGTAAGTTAGGGGACCTGCAAATTCAAACCATTTTCTAAGTAGAGACCAGCCAATAGCTAATGTAATTGTCCAGAAAATGTAGTAAATGGATCAGAAAAGAGAACAAATATATGCTATTCACTACTTGAAGATTTTAAATTATAAAATCTTATAATAGCAAATACTTGGAAAAAAATGCAGTTTTATTGTCAAATATTCTGAATTGAAAACTAGATCATTGTTATTGTTATTAGGTGACATTGAGTTAGTTCTGACTCACAGTGACCCTATGTACAATGGAACTAAACATTTCCCAGTCCCACGCCATCGTCATGATTGTTGTTATGCTTGAGCCCATTGTTACAGCCACTGTGTAAATCCATCTAGCTGAGGATCTTCCTGTTTTTCGCTGACCCTCCACTTTACCAAACATGATGTCCTTCTCCAGGACTGGTCCCTGCTGATAATATATCCAAAGTATGTGAGATGAAGTCCCACCATCCTAGCTTCCAATGAGCATTCTGGCTGTACTTCTTCCAAGACAGATTTATTTGTTCTTCTGGCAGACCATGGTATAGTCAATATTTTTTGACAATCCCACAGCTTGAAGGTGCCAATTCTTCTTTGGTCTTCCTTATTCATTGTCCAGCTTTCGCATGCATATGAGGTGATTGAAATCACCACGGCTTGGGTCAGGTGCACTTTAGTCCTCAGAGTGACATCTTTGCTTTTCAACACTTTAAAGAGGTCTTTTGCAGCAGATTTGCCCAATGCAATGCATCGTTTGATTTCTTGACTGCTGCTTCCATGGATGTTGACTGTGAATTCATGTAAAATGAAATCCTTGAAAACTTCACTCTTTTCTCCATTTATCATGATGTTGCTTCTTGGTCCAGATGTGAGGATTTCTGTTTTCTTTATGTTGAGGTGTAATCCGTACTGAAGGCTGCAGTCTTTGATCTTCATCAGTAAGTGCTTCAAGTCCTCTTCACTTTCAGCAAGCAAGGTTGTGTCATCTGCATAAGGCAGGCTGTTAATGAGTCTTCCTCCAATCTTGATGCCCTGTTCTTCATATGTTCTAGCTTCTCAGATTATTTACTCAGCATACAGATTGAAAAAACATGGTGAAAGGATACAAACCTGACACACACCTTTCCGGACTTTAAACCACACAGTATCCCCTTGTTCTGTTCAAACAACTGCCTTTTGATCTATGTACAGGTTCCTCATGAGCATAATTAAGTGTTCTGGAATTCCAATTCTTCACAATGTTATCCATAATTTGTTATGATCCACATAGTTGAATGCCTTTCCATACTCAATAAATCACAACTAAACATCTTTTTGGTATTCCCTGTTTTCAGTCAGGATCCTTCTGACATCAACAATGATGTCCCTCGTTCCTTGTCCTCTTCTGAATCCAGCTTGAATTTCTGGCAGTTCCCTGTCAATGTACTGCTGCAACCACTTTTGAAAAATCTTCAGCAAAATTTTAGTTGTGTGTGATATAAATGATATTGTTCGATAATTTCTGCATTCAGTTGGATCACTTTTCTTTGGAATAGGAATGTCATGGATTGAGTTGTGTCCCCCAAAAATATCTGTCAGCTTGGCTGGGTCATGATTTCCAGGGTTGTATGACTGTGTAATCTGATGTGATTTCCTTATGTGTTGTAAACTCTATCACTATGATGAGATTATATGTGATCTCCTTATGGGTTGTAAATTCTATCACTGTGATGAGGTTATACTGATGAGGTTGACAAGATCAGACAGCGTCTTAATGCAATCTCTTTTGAGATATAAAAGAGAGAAGCGAGCAGAGACACATGGGAACCTCATACCATCAAGAAAGCAGTACCAGGAGAAAAGTGCATCCTTTGGACCTGAGGTTCCTGCGCTGAGATGCTCCCAGATCAAGGAAAGAATGATGCATTTACAAGGACCTTTCTCAAGAGCTGACAGAGAGAGAAAGCCTTCTCCTGGAGCTGATGCCTACTGGACTGTGAGAGAATAAACTTCTCTTTGCTAAATCCACCCACTTGTGGTATTTCTGTTAGAGCAGCACTAGATGACTAACACAAAGAATAAATATGAAACTCTTCACGTCAGTTGGCCAGGTAGCTGTCTTCCAAATTTCTTGGCATAGATCAATGAGCACCTCCAGCGCTGCATCCGTTTGTTGAAACATCTCAACTGGTATTCTGTCAATTCCTGAAGCCTTGTTTTTCACTAAGGTCATACTTTGGCTCTTGTGGACTTGTTCTAACTTTCTTCAGCTTCAATTTGAACTTGCATATAAGCAGTTGATGGTCTGTTCCACGGTCGGCACTCAGCCTCCTTCTAACTGATGATATTGAGCTTTTCCATCATCTCTTCCATTGATGTAGTCAATTTCATCTATGTATATTCCATCCACGTGTATTCCATACATGTGAAGTCCACGTGTACAGTCACCGTTTATGTTGTTGAAGAAAGGTATTTGCAATGAAGAAGTCGTTGGTCTTGCAAAATTCTATCACGTGATCTCCATCATCATTTCTATCACCAAGGCCATATTTTCCAACTACGGATCCTTCTTCTTTATTTCCTACTTTCATATTCCAATTATTAGTAATTATCAATGCATCCTGATTGCATGTTTGACCAATTTCAGACTGCAGAACCTGGTAAAAATCTCCAATTTCTTCATCTTTAGCCTTAGTGGTTGGTGTGTAAATTTGAATAATAGTTGTATTAACTGGTCTTCCTTGTAGGCATATGGATATTATCCTATCACTGACAGCGTTGTACTTCAGGGTAGATCTTGAAATGTTCTTTTTGATGATGAATACGATGCCATTCCTTTTCAATTTGTTGTTTCCAGCATAGTAGACCGTATGACTATCCAATTCAAAATGGCCAATACTAGTCCATTTCAGCTCACGAATACCTAGGATATTCATGTTTATGCATTCCATTTCATTTGTGATGATTTCCAATTTTCCTAGATTCATACTTTGTACATGCCACATTCCAATTATTAATGGATGTTTGCGGCTTTTTCTTTTCATTTTGAGTCGTGTCACATCAGCAAATGAAGGTTCCGAAAGCTTGACTCCACCCACATCATTAACGTCGACTCTACTTTGAAGAGGCGGCTCTTCCCTAGTTGCATTGTGAGTGTCTTCCAACCTGGGGGCTCATCTTCCACCACTATATCAAACACAATGTTCCGCTGCTATTCATAAGGTTTTCACTGGCTAATTTTTTTCAGAAATAGATTGCCGGTCCTTCTTCCTCGTATGTCTTAGTTTGGAAGCTGTGCTGAAACTTGTCCGCCATGGGTGACCCTGCTGGTATTTGAATACTGATAGCATAGCTTCCAGCATAACAGCAACATGCAAGCCCCCAGAGTATGACAAACTGACAGGCACATAGGGGGCAAATAGATAGAACGAAGCAATTGTCACAGATGGCATTGGTCCATCTGAAAAAAAGAATCTGCTAATTGTAACTGGGGAGCCCTGGTGGCCTAGTGGTCAAGAGCTTGGCTGCTGACTAAAAGGTCAGTAGTTCAGATCCACCACGTGCTCCTTGTAAACCCTATGGGGCAGTTCTACTCTGTCCTATAGGGTCCCTACAGGTTTGCTATGAGTTGGAACCAACTCAACGGCATCTAACAACACAACAACACAACTGTAACTGGAATGAATGCTCAATATCAGCCTGTAGACAAATTTGGGATGTTGCCAAGTCAATACTGAAGCAATGTGATCTGGAGAACTTCTATAGCTAGATCTATGGAAAAGCCACTACTATAATTTCAAGGTGAAGAAAATTGAATTATATCATGGACTGCCAGAAAAACAAACAAATCTGTCTTAGAAGGAGTACACACAATGGTCACTAGAAGTGAGGATAGCAAGACTTTGTCTCACATATTTTGGACATGTTATCAGGAGGAACCAGTCCCTGGAGGACGTCATGCTTTGTAAAGCAGAGGGTCAGCAAAAAAGAGAAAGATCCTCAACGAGATGAACTGACACAGTGGCTCCAATAATGGGCTCAAGCATAACAACAATTGTGAGGATGGCGCAGGACTAGGCAGTCTTTCATTCTGTTCTACATAGGGTCGCTATGAGTCAGAACTGACTTGACGGCACCTAACAACATAATTTCAACAGGAAGTTATTTAGGCAATGAAAACCATTAGCAAGCAGAAATCCCCATAAAAGATTTGCTGAAGAACTCCTGATACAAAAAGCTCACAAAGGTACATAACTAATTACAACATTCTTTTTACAATACTATGTGAGTCAGAAGAAATAAATAATTTTATATACTTGGAAACTACAGTCTTCAAGGGAAATAGAAAAAAAATCCAAATTATCCAAAGGATAGATCAATAATATTCACATACATCAGCTATAAAATTACACCTATTTTATTCATGTTATATGGACAAATATTTACTGAAAGTTTACAATGTTTGAAGTACTGTGTATAGAAGATCTGAAAGTAAATAAGACAGTCCATTCCCTCAGGGAGCTTATTTATTTAGTAAACTAAGCAAACACAACGAGTTATTCCATAATCCATCACATACTAAAATTTCTGAACAGAGATGTTGTCAGATGGAGATAGTACAGAGAAAGAGAAGCAAAGTAAATGTCTGTTTAGGAAACTGCAAGTCCAAGGGGTTCCTTAAGCAGTGTGTGCATGTGCATATGTGTGTACACGTCTTGGGGGGGCCATGGGAAAGGAGGGACAGGGAATGGAGGGAGATGAAGACGAACAGGCTGATAGGGACCAGATTATGAAAGGCATATTAATACCATGCTAAGAAATTAAGACTCTTCTGTAGAAAATGGAGAGACATGAAAAGTAGAAGCTTGATGGGATCTGATCTGCTTTTTGGACTAATGCCAAGGAAAGCGCAACTCCAAACAATCAGAAATCCAAACACGACAGATTACACAGATTAGAAAATATTTATGACTTAACCCAGAATCTTAATTCTAAATGACGAATACAATGATCTAGAAATAAATCAAACTGCATTAAACAACTTGATATGCATGATTTACCATAAAATAGTGGCAACAATAAGAACTGAACTAAAGGCACTTCCTCAGTATAAATGCAAATAAAGGAACAGTGCGGAATTATCTATATCAAATAAGTTGCTAATTCCACTAAATAAACTGAGGCATTAAAAAGACAAAATTCTTGACACAGAATATACTTATTTTCTTATTTAGAAGTACCAACTTGCTGAGATTAAACCAATAAAGATAAATAAAAGCCAGACTATGTAACAACAATCTGCCCACCTACTGTGGGGAATGTGAGAGAAGGGGAAAGAATAGGGAAATATAATCCACAAAATATGCAGGGCAAAAATATTTTGGTTATACAACAACCACAATTTGAGAACTATAAACATTAAATGTAAATTAGTGGTAAACCCTGTGGTGTTCTAAAATTTGATGATATTTTAAAATTCTTCTCTGCCAAGGTGTTTTATAAACATGTTGGTGGACTGATGTCTAAGAAAACCCTAGAAATGTATCTTTTAAGAGAAAGATTTCATTTTAAAAAGAACAAATTGAAATTATTTGAGAAGGAAAATATTGATCAATCCTATAAAAAAACTTAACTGAACAGAATAATCAGCATGTGTTAGTCAAATATCCATTTACTCAAGACTAAACACACCCGCCTAGCAAGGCGTGCACACATGTTCGTTACCACTGGTGGACACAAACGTTTACAGTTAGCGGTGGTGATGTCTACCTTTACCCTAAGAAATGATTCTTTGCTTTACTAAAGCTGAAACTCCTTAATGTGGAGAAGGCGGAAGTGAATAGCAATTATCGTTCCTGTATTTTACTACCCAGTCCTGACGTAAGATAGTCTATCCCCATAATAACAAAAGATTATTTGTGCACGCCAGACCGTAAGTCCTCATTTAGATTAGGGGAAATATGATTTCTCTGAGTATAGTTTCAATGTTGCCTCCATGTATTCTGCTCCCCGGGAGACTAGGGAAAGAGGCAAGGAGGGGAAACCTTATAAATTTTACCCTAGAGAGTAATCGTAAAGAATTCTAAATAGGTCTGAGGGTAAAAGACAAATGCGAGTGGTACTAAATTTTTATCATGAGGATGGCAGTCAGCTGATTAATCTAATTCTAAAACTTTTCTACAGAAAAGCAATAACTTAAGAAATTTTATATTCATAAACATTAGAGAATGATTTAAAAAACACTTCTAGTACACCCCATACGTGGGCTGCTCTAATCAAAACAGAAGTCTGACCCCCTAAATTAGAGCCTATGGTTCACATGGTTAAGAAAAACCTAAAAGAATCTCTTGTTAACCATGTGTTATGGATTTAATTGTGTTCCCCAAAAATATGCGTTTTAAATCCTAACCTCTATGCATGTGGTTATAATCCCATTTGGGAATGGATTGCCTTTGTTATGTTAATGAGACAGGATTAGTGTAGGGTGTATCTTGAGTCAATCTCTTTTGAGATACAAAAGATTAAACAAGCAAACAGAAGCAGATATGGGGAAGAATAATGCCAAGACACATGGAGATCTCCAAGGAACCAGGAAACAGAAGCTAAAGAAACAAGGACTTCCTCCAGAGCAGACAGAGAAAAAGCTTTCCCCTAGAGCCAGCATTCTGAATTTAGACTTCTAGCCTTCTAAACAGTGAAAAAACAAATATTTATTTGTTAAAGCCATCCACTTGCAGTATTTGTTATAGCAGCACTAAATAACTAAGACAGAATTTAGTACCAAGTGGGGTTGCTGCTCTAACAAATACCTAAATTGTGGAAATGGTCTTGGAATTAGTAATGGGTAGAGGCTGGAAGAGTTTCAAAGTGCCTAATAGTAAAATCCTAGATTTTTAAGGGACTGTTGGTAGAATTATGAACATCAAAGGCAATTCTGGTGAGGGTTCAGAAGGAAGTGAGCATAGCTACAAAGTCTCTATCATCTTAGAGAATACATATGGTGCCAGCAACAGAATGTTGCTAGAAATGTGAATGTTAAATGCGCTTCGGTGAGGCGTTAAAAGAAAATGATGAGCATGTGAACGGACAACAGAGGAAGGGCAACGCTTTTTATGCAGTGGCAAAGAACTTATCTGAATTATGTTCAAATGTCTGGTGGAAAGTAGAACTTGTAGGTGATGAACTTGGATATCTGGTTGATGAGATTTCTAAGCAAGATCTTAAAGGGGCCAAGTGGTTTCTCCTTGCCCCTTACAGTAAAATGTGAGAGGAAAGAGATGGACTTAAAAATGAACTGTGCAAAATGAAAACAAAACTTAAAAGATTTGGAAAATTCTGTTGTACAAACTTAAGGACATGTGTCCTAGAATTTTCATCAAGCGCATGGCTACACAATCTTTTGTGAAAAAGATTAAGCCTGTGACTGATGGATCTAACCAACTACCACAGCAAAAAACCCATCATCTTAGACTAAAGGGGAGAGAGAAAGAAGGAAAGGAGACAACACTATCTATCTCTTGGATTTCTACAGTCAGGAAACAGACCAAAGGAGCTACATCTGTTATTCCCCAAGAAAAGAAAAGAACTGTCCCTGAAGCAGCTCGGAGAGCAGAACTGTTGGAAGGAGCACAGGGAAAGCAGGGTCTTCTCATTTTCAAAGGGTGGGGCCATTGTCTCCTGGATGTGAAAGGGTTGGGCCACAGTCTCCCAGGTTTCCAAGAGGTGGACTTTTGCCAACTCGATTCCTGAGTATGGGGCTGCCGTTAAGGTGTGCCAGGGGGATGGGACCATTGCCCAAAGCTGAGGGGGTGGGGCTGCCATGCCCAAGGGGTAGAAAGAATGGGGCCTGTCAGGGACGAGGGGCTGGCGTTGCCACTCAGATGGACTAGGAGAATGGGGCTGTCTAAAGCTGAGGGAGCAGAATTGCCATCCCAGAGGGCCTGGAAAGCAGAGCTGAAGCCCATGGTTGAGGGGTTTCCAACCACAATCCAGAGGGTATGGCCAAAACCCAGAGTCTGGAGGGCAGAGCCATTGCCCAGATAGTCTCAGAGAAAAGAGGATTATTTTAAAAAATTGGGAGCTAATGTAATTTGTTCTGCTTGGTTATGGACTTGCTTGGTGCCTGTTATCCCTTATTTCCCTTTAATTTCTCCCATTTGTAATGGAAATGTCTACCCTGTGCTTGTTCCGCTATTGTACTTTGGAAACAGATAACTTGTATTCTAGATTTCACATGTTCACAGATGTAGAATTTTGCCCCAGGACAGAATACGCCTAAAGTCTTACCCATATTTGATTTAGATGACTCACAATATGAGATTTTGGACTTGGAGTTGATTTAAGACTTTTTAGGATGCTGTGATGGGGTAAATGTGTTTGCATGTGACAAGGACATGAATTTGGGGGGGGGGGGGGGCAAAGGGTAGAATGTTATAGATCGAACTGTGTCCACCTAACCTCTATGCCTATAGTTATAATCCCATTTTGGAATGGACTGTCTTTGGTATGTTAATGAGACAGGATTAGTGTAGGGTGTATCTTGAGTCAACTTTTTTGAGATATAAAAGAGATTAAATCAGCAAGCAGAAGCAGAGATGGGGTAAGAGAGATGTTGAGTCACATGGAGATCTCCAAGGAATCAGGAAGCAGAAGCTGAAGAGACAAGAAACTTCCTCCAGAGCCAACAGAGAAAGAAAGCTTTCCCCCAGAGCCGGCATTCTGAATTTGGACTTCTAGCCTCCTGAACTGTGAAAAAACAAACTTCTGTTTGTTAAAGCTATCCACTTGCGGTATTTCTGTTATAGCAGCACTAAATAAGAAATCACGTATCAGATGTGATACATTAAGCGGCAGAATATAAAGATTTGGGGTAGGAGTTAGGGAATGTCTCATTTTTATGTTTTGTAATTGTATTTTCACGACAATGAAAAGTGTCTTCTCTAGAACATACCTTTCCCAAATTTAGACAAGCTTTTACAGCAACAACTACACAGGTCTTTACCACTACATCTCAGAAGACAGCTACAGGTATGGATAGAGATCATTATCAAGAATGTGAAAAGCAACATATAGAATGTGAGAAAATATCTGTAAGTCATATTTCTGAAAGGGTTTAATATCCAGAATATATAAAGGACCCTTCCAATAACAACAACAACAACAAAAAATTTAAAAATGGACAAAGGATTTGAATACACATCTCTCTGAAGAATATGTAAAAATGGTCAACAAGCACATGAAAAGATGTTCAACATCACTGGTCATTAAAGAAATGCAAATCAAAACCACAATAAAATACCACTTCATACCCACTAGGATGACTTTAATAAAGAAAATGAAAAATAACAAGCATTAGAGAAGATATAGAGAACTAGAAACTTTCATACATAACTGGTTGGAGTGTAAAATGGTGCAGCCCGAAAACAATTTCCCAGTTCCTAGACTTATCATAACTCAGTGATTCCACTCTTAGGTGCATACTCATGATAAATGAAAAGGTATCCACATAGAAACTTGTCAAAGAATATTTATAGCAGCGTTATTCCTAATAGCTAAATGATGGAAGCAAGCCAAATGTTCATCAACTGACAAATGGATAAACAAATTATGGTATATTCGTAAAATGGAGTATTATTCAGCCACAAAAAGAAATGAAACATTGATATATGCATGCTACAACAACTTGGATGAACTCTGAAAACGTATGTTAAGTGAAAGAAGTCAGACACAGTACACATATTGTATAATTCCTTTCATGTAATTTATGCAGAATAGGCAAATTCATAGAGACAGACGGCAGATGGGGGAGAGGGAAGAATCATGAGTGATTACTTAATAGGTATGGCGTGTTTTTATGGAGTGATAAAAGAGTTTTCAAACTAGATAAAGAGCTAGTAGTTGCACAGCATTGTGAATATACTAGATACCACTGAATTGGATACTTTAAAATGGTTAATTGAATGTTAGTGAATTAACCTCAATAAAAAAAAGTAACTTGATTGATTCCATAAAGCCACAAATGGAAATCAGGATTAGGGTCACATATTATACCTAAATTTGTATTTTTCTAAAATGAAGTCAGACTCTGTTCTGTAGTTTCTAGGCTGGAAAAACACAGACTAGATTATGTTAATTTTGCTCTGTGTAACGAGATCTACCAAAGTTTTCTTGGAGGTATTACTACTAACATTCCCTGAAGAAAGATTTTATGAAATATTTTAAAATTATCTGAGCAAATACTACTTTTAAAAGAATAAACAGACATACCATATTTTTACACAATTAATGCATGCCCTCTACGTTTGTTTGTCAACTGCATCCTCCCTCTGTGAGGTATTTTTGTATTGTGCTATGCTAATTTTTTTACAGCAATATGTAAAAAAAGATTGGAATAGTGGCACTTCTTAAAATACCTCATGGGAGGAGGGCATGGTTGGCAAACAAAAGTAGAAAGCGTGCGTTATTTGAGTAAAAATATGGTAACAATGTATTCGTCTGATAAATCTGTTTCAGAAACTAATCTTGACATATTATACTGCTTCATGTTTTAAAATGCACCCTAATCCTGTATTATTTTGTACCCTCTTCAGTAGAACACACTGAAACTAATGCTATGGCCCTGACTGAGGTAAATCATAAAAATTTCTTTAAAAAGTAATGCACCTTACCTTACAATTAACTAAATTTCAAATAGAATAGCAAATGAAATAGAAAATCGGGATACAGGGAATTTTATATATACGTACGATATTAGAGTAAAACAATCATATTCATTATCTGATCAAATTGAAAGTCTGAAATTTATTAAAATTATTTCATGATTATTCTGAAATTATTATTAAAGTAATTTGTACAACAAAAGATAACAGGCACTAAATGAATTTTCTGCCTCTACAACACAAGTTCTAAATTAACTTTTATACATAAAATATACCAATTGACAAACTTTCATAAAATTAGTAAGAACAGTGACTCAAATTATAACTATACATGAAAATCCCACTAAATACACATGGTACCCCCTCTAATCTTAGGGAGTTGCTAAATATAAAATAAATAAATAAATATGTCTAAATTTCCTATAAGATCCCATAGTAAGCATAAACACTTTGGCACAATGAGTAACAAATTAACATTAAATTAAATTTGGCACTTACAAATTAACCTAACAAAATGAGACTCCAAAGCCACCAGTTAAAATAACTAATACAGCTCAATATATGTTAAAACAGGGCCTTCAAAAATGACAACTTATTATATATGGCCTAATTATTAAAGGGATGATTATCCCCATTGCCTCTTGGTAATAACACAATGTACTTATTCTTAAACCTTAAAGAGATAACTAAAAACTTTAAAGTATTCTTGTACACAAAATTGATGACAATGTTCCCCTAAAATTAACTACTTAATAAAACCTATGCTAAAAAATATTTTAATAGACACTATACTTCTATATTTATCTAATAAAAAAATCTATTCATATTCCTAACTTAGTTACAACCAAACAGACCCACTGTTAAAAAAAAAAAAAAAAGCCCACAATATAATCTTTTTTTCCTTTTGTTTATTGTTGTAGTTTAAGCTAAAGTTTACATTTCCAGTTAGTCTCCTATACACAAATTTTTATACATACATTGTTATGTGACCCTAATTGCTCTCCTTATACTATGACAGCACGCTCCGCCTTCCCACCCCTGATTTCCCATGTCCCTTCAACCAGCTCCTATCCCTCTCTGCCTTCTCATCTCACCTCTGGACAGAAGCTGCCCCTTTAGTCTCATTTATCTACTTGAGCTAGGAAGCACATGCTTCAATACTATCATTTTATGTCCCACAGTCCAGTCCAAACTTTGTCTGAAGAGTTGGCCTCAGAAATTGTTTTAGTTCTGGGCTGACAGAGAGTCCGGGGGCCATGCATTCCGGGGTTCCTCCAGTCTCACTAAGATCATTAAGTCTGGTCTTTTTACTAGAAATTGAGTTCTGTATCTCACCTTTCTCCTGCTCCATCAGGGACTCTCTTGTGTTCCCTGTCAGGGTGGTCATTGGTGGTAGCCAGGCACCATCTAGTTCTTCTGGTCTCAGGCTGATGATGAAGTCTCTGGTTTATGTGGCCTTTTCTGTCTCTTGGGCTAATACTTTCCTTGTGTCTTTGGTGTTCTTCATGCTCCTTTACTCCAGGTGGTTGGGACCAATTGATGCATCTTAGATGGCCGTTTGAAAGCTTTTAAGACCCCAGATGCCACACACCAAAGCGGGATGCAGAACATTATCTTAATAAACTTTGTTATGCCAATTGACCTAGATGTCCCCTGAAAGCATGGTCCCCAGAACCCTGCCCCTGCTACTCTGTCCCTTGAAGTGTTTGATTGTATTCAGGAAATTTCTTAGCTTTGGTTTAGTCTACTTGTGCTGACTAACCCTGTAGTGTGTTCTGTCCTTCTCTTCACCTAAGATAATTCTTGTCTACTCTCTAGTTAGTGAATAACCCTCACCCTCCCTCCCCACCCTCATAACCATCAAAGAATGTTTTCTTCTGTGGTTAAACCTTTTCTTGAGTTCTTATAATAGTGGTCTTATACAATATTTGTCCTTCTGTGACAGATACATTCACTCAGCATAATGCCCTCCAGATTCCTCCATGTTATACGATGCTTCACAACTTCATCATTGTTCTTTATCGTTGCGTAGTATTCCATTGTGTGAATATACCACAATTTATCCATTTGTCCGTTGATGGGCACCTAGGTTGTTTCCATCTTTTTGCTATTGTGAACAGTGCTGTAATGAACATGGGTGTGCATATATCTATTCGTGTGATGGCTCTTATTACTCTAGGATATATTCCAAGGAGCAGGATTGCTGGATAGTATGGTACCTCTATTTCTCGCTTTTTAAGGAAGCATCAAATTGATTTACAAAGTGGTTGTACCATTTTACATTCCTGCCAATAGTGTATAAGTGTTCCAGTCTCTCCACAATCTCTCCAGCATTTGTTATTTTGTGTTTTTTGGATTAATGCTATCCTAGTTGGAGTGAGATGGTCTCATTGTAGTTTTGATCTGCATTTCTTTAATGGCTAATGATCGTGAGCATTTCTTCTTGTGTCTGTTAGCCGCCTGACTATCTTCTTTGGCAAAGTGCCTGTTCATTCATTTGCCCATTTTTTAATTGGGTTATTTGTCTTTTCGTTGCTGATATTTTGCAGTATCTTGTAGATTTTAGAGATTATATACTGATCAGATCTGTTGTAGACAAATTTTTTTCCCCAATCTGTAGGTTGTCCTTTCACTCTTTTGCTGAAGTCTTTTGATGAGGATAAGTGTTTGATTTTTAGGAGCTCCCAGTTATCTAGTCTCTTGTCTGGTACTTGTGCATTGTTATTTATGGTTTGTATTCTATTTATGCCATATATTAGGCCTCTTAGTGTTGTTCCTAATTTTTATTCCATGATCTTTATCATTTTTGATTTTATATTTAGGTCACTGATCCATTTTGAGTTAGTTTTTGTGCATGGTGTGAGGTAGGGGTCTTGTTTCATTTTTTTGCAGATGGATATCCAGTTATGCCAGCATCCCTTGTTAAAAAGACTGTCTTTTCCCCAATTAACAGACTATGGGCCTTTGTCAAATATCAGCTGCTTATGGGTGGATGAATTTATGTCTGGATTCTCAATTCTGTTTCATTGGTCTATGTATCTGTTGTTGTACCAGTACCAGGCTGTTTTGACTAATGTGGCGGTATAATAGGTTCTAAAATCAGGTAGTGTGAGGCCTCCCACTTTGTTCTTTTTCTTCAGTAATGCTTTACTTATCCGGGGCCTCTTCCCTTTCCATATGAAGTTGGTGATTTGTTTCTCCATCTTATTAAAAAATGCCATTGGAATTTGGATCGGGATTGCATCGTACCTGTAGATTGCTGTGGGTAGAACTGACATTTTCACAATGTTGAGTCTTCCTATCCATGAGCAAGATATGTTTTTCCACTTATATAGGTCTCTTGGTTTCTTGCAGTAGTGTCTTGTAGTTTTCATTGTATAAGTCTTTTATGTCTCTGGTTAGATTTATTCCTAAGTATTTTATCTTCTTGAGGGCTATTGTAAATGGTATTGATTTGGTGATTTCCTCTTTGAAATTCTCTTTGTTGGTGTAAAGGAATCCAATGGATTTTTGTATGTTTATCTTTGCTGAACTTTGCTGAAGTGTTCTATTAGTTCCAGTAGTTTTCTTGTGGAATCCTTGGGGTTTTCTGTGTATAAGATCATATCATCTGCAAATAGAGATACTTTGACTTCTTCCCTACCAATTTGGATGCCATTTATTTCTTTGTCTAGCCTAATTGCTCTGGCTAGGACCTCCGGCACAATGCTGAATAAGAGTGGTGAAAAAGGGCATCCTTGTCTGTTTCCCGTTCTCAAGGGGAATGGTTTCAGACTCTCCATTTAGGATGATGTTGGTTGTTGGTTTTGTATAAATGCCCTTAATTATGTTGAGGAATTTCCCATCTATTCCTATTTTGTTGAGTTTTTATCATGAATGGGTGTTGGACTTTGTCGAATGCCTTTTCTGCATCGATTGATAAGATCATGTGGTTCTTGTCTTTTATTTTATTCATGTGTTGGATTACATTGATTGTTTTTCTAATGTTGAACCATCCCTGCATACTTGGTATAAATACCACTTGATCATGGTGAATTATTTTTTTGATAAGTTGCTGAATTCTACTGGCTAGAATTTTGTTGAGGATTTTTGCATCAATGTTCATGAGGGATATTGATCTGTAATTTTCTTTTTTTTGTGGTTTCTTTACCTGGTTTTGGTATCAGGGTTATCCTGGCTTCATAGAATAAGTCTGGGAGTATTCTATCCTTTTGTATGATCTGAAATACCTTTAGTAGTAGTGGTGTTAACTCTTCTCTGAAAGCTTGGTAGAATTCTCCAGTGAAGCCATCCTGGCCAGGGCATTTTTTTGTTCAGGAGTTTTTTAATTAGCTTTTCAATCTCTTCTTTTGTTACGGGTTTATTTAGTTGTTCTACCTCTGTTTGTGTTAGTTTAGGTAGGTAGTGAGTTTCTAGAAATTTGTCCATTTCCTCTAGGTTTTCAAATTTGTTAGAGTACAACTTTTCATAGTATTTTGTTATGATTCTTTTAATTTCAGTTGGGTTTGTTGTATCACCCATCTCATTTCTTATAGGAATTATTTGCTTCCTCTCCTATTTTCTTTTGTCAGTTTGGCCAATGGTTTAGCAATTTTGTTGATCTTTTCAAAGAACAAGCTTTTGGTCTTCTTAACTCTTTCAATTGTTTTTCTATTCTCTATTTCATTTAATTCCACTCTAACTCTTATTATTTCCTTTCTTCTGGTGCCCAAGGACTTCCTTTGCTGCTCTCTTTCTACTTGTTCCAGTTGTCAGGTTAATGCTTTGATTTTGGTCCTTTCTTCTTTTTGGATGTGTGTGTTTATTGCTATAAACTGACCTCTGAGCACTGCTTTTGCTGTGTCCCAAAGGTTCTGGTAGGATGTGTTTTCATTCTCATTTGATTCTATGAATTTCTTTACTCCATCCTTAATTTCTTCTATAACCCAGTAGTTTTTGAGCAAGGTGTTGTTCAGTTTCCATGTGTTTGATTTTTTTTTCCTTGCTTTTTCTGTTACTGATTTCTACTTTTATGGCTTTATGGTCAGAAAAGATGCTTTGTAATATTTCAATGCTTTGGATTTTGTTAAGGCTTGCTTTATGGCCTAATATGTGGTCTATTCTGGAGAAAGTTCCATGTGCGTTGGAAAAGAAAGTATACTTGGCTGCTGTTGGGTGGATTGTTCGGTATATATCTATGAGATCAAGTTGGTTGATTGTAGCATTTAGATCTTCCGTGTCTTTGTAGAACTTCTTTCTGGATGTTCTGTCCTTCAACATAAGTGGTGTGGTGAAGTTTCCTACTACTATTGTGGAACTGTCTCTCTCTCTTTTCAATGATGTTAGAGTTTGTTTTATGTATTTTGGAGCCCTGTCATTGGGTGCATAAATATTTATAACAGTTGTGTCCTCCTGGTGTATTGACCCTTTAATCATCATATAGTGTCGTTCCTTATCCTTTGTGCTGGATTTACTTTAAAGTCTATTTTGTCAGAGATTAAAATTGCCACTTCCGCTCTTTTTTGAGTGTTGTTTGCTCGATGTATTTTTTTCCATCCTTTGAGTTTTAGTTTGTTTGTATCTTTTAGTCTAAGGTGTATCTCTTGTAGGCAACATACAGATGGATTGTGTTTTTTTTAATCCAATCTGCCGCTCTCTGTTCTCTTTATTGGTTCATTTAGTCCATTTACATCCAGCATAATTATTGATAGGTATAAGTTTAGTGCCGTCATTTTGATGTCTTTTTTTCTGTATTGTTGACAGTTTCTTTGTTCCACTTAATTTTCTGTGCTCATTTTTCTTTATGTATTTTCTTTTCACCTTTTTCATTGTTGTTGATTTTTTATTTGCTGAGTATTTATATATATATATATTTTTTATTTTGACTTGTAGGATTGTTAGTTTCCTTTGTGGTTACCTTTATATTTACTCCTATTTTTTAAGTTTATACCAGTCTTTTATGTCTTTATATCGTCTTGACTTCCTCTCCATATGAAAAATCTATGTTTACATTGTTTAAGTCCCTCTTTTTTGATTTAATGTTGTCATCTTTTATGTACTGACATCTGTTTCCCTGTTTTCAGTGTCTGAAATCTTCTAACCGGAGGACTCCTTTTAGTATTTCTTGTAATTTTGGTTTGGTTTTTGCAAATTCCCTAAACTTCTGTTTATCTGGAAATACCCTAATTTCGCCATCATATTTGAGAGACAGTTTTGCTGGATGTATAATTCTTGGCTGGCAGTTTTTTTACTTCAAGCTTTATATATGTCATCCCATTGCCTTCTTGCCTGCATGGTTTCTGCTGAGTAGTCTGAGCTTATTCTTATTGACTCTCCTTTGTAGATGACTTTTCATCTATCCCTAGATGCTCTTAAAATTCTCTCTTTATCTTTGGTTTCGGCAAGTTTGATTATAATATGTCTTGGTGACTTTCTTTTGGGATCTACCTTATGTGGGTTCAATGAGCATCTGGGATAGATATCTTCTCATCTTTCACAATATCAGGGAAGTTTTCTGCCAATAAATCTTCAATAATTCTCTCTGTATTTTCTGTAACCCCCCCCCCCCCCCCGTTCTGGTATTCCAATCACTCGTAGATTATTCATCTTGATAGAATCCCACATAATTCTTATACCTTCTTCATTTTTTAAAATCCTTTTATCTGATTTTTCCTCAAATAAGTTGGTGTTAAGTGCTTTATCTTCAATCTCACTAATTCTGACTTTTATTGCCTCAATTTTGCTCCTGTGACTTTCTATTGAGTTGTCTAATCCTGAACTATGATTGTTAATCTTCTGGATTTCTGATTGCTGTCTCTCTGTCGATTCTTGCAGCCTGTTAAATTTGTCATTATGCTCGTCTCTAATCTTCCTAATTTCCTCTATTACGTGTTCTGCATTTTGCGTAATTTCCTTCCTAATATCTTGAAGAGTTCTGTGTATTAATCTTTTGTATTCTCTCTCTGGTAATTCTAAGAAATTGTCTTCCTATGGAAAATTTCTAGATTCTTTATTTTGGGAGCTTGCTGAAGCCATCATGGATTGTCTCTTTATGTGATTTGATATTGACTGTTGGTTCCGAGCCATCAGTAAGTGATTGTATTTGTTTATTTTATGTTTTCTTGGTTTGTCCTAGCTTCTTGTTTTGTTTTGTTTTGATATGCCCATATAGGCTACTTGTGTGAGCTACTTTGATTACTGGCACCTTTGAAGCTCTCACTCTCTGTCACCAGGTAGTTAAACCTGTTACTGAGTATGTGAACCCAGGATTCCGTTAACTTTTCTTGTATGGATTTGTCTCTGATGTCCAGGTAGTCGATCACCAAGTGCGTGGTGCAAGCTCTCACCTACAGTCCCCGACAGGCATGGGTGATTGATGTAGGCACAGGTATCTGGCTGCAGTAGGGGGGCACGTGCTGATGAAGGCAGGGGGCTGATGGCTGCCCCTTAGCGTCTCAGAGGAAAGCATACCCCTGTTCCCTACAGTGAGTAGGTAGGTAGGTTGTTTTGCAGCTGGACTATGAGCACCTAATGTTGGCCGTAAGGACTGTGGGGCACCTCTTATTCTTGGGCCCATCTCAGGTGGCTAGGTGGTGTGGGTGGAGCCATGAGTCCTTGGGCCCCTGATGTGGGTAGGTGAAGATGCTGCTTAATGAGCAGAGTAGTGTCAAATGTCACGAACCTGCCACTTCACAGCTCAAACAGTTGATGTTAAACTTCAGGTATCTATCCTGTTGTACTGCGGTAATGAGGGCCTATGCTGTTGAAATGGGCCCACACAAGTCTATGCAGGGGGAAAGGCACTCAAAGTTTGTGGATCCCTTATGCCTGTGCCTAGGCAAAGGAGCTTCGCCTACCCTGAATTCCTGGCTTAGGGGAGCCAGCAGATTATTTTTTTCCCGTTTGTTAATTTGTTCAGTCTCCATGGCCAGGAGAATGGCTCAGGGTGCATGACGGGTCCTACTTCCTGCCCAGGGGACTTGGCAATTGCTGAAGCTGGTCCAAGACCCAGTGCAGAGCAGGAAGCGGGGAGATAAATGGGAGAGAGGTGTTTCTCTCAGGGGCAGTGTTTTTGATCCGTGCGGTTGGCCAGACGCAAGTACTTATCTTTCACAGATCAAGAGCTGCTTCTCAGTGGTTCTGGATGGCCGAGTAGACTCTGTCGCTGGGTCTCTCCTGATGTGGCAAACGCCTCCTGCGCGCCACTGCTTGCTTGCCTCACTGCACACCATGAGTTGATCACGTCTGAAGGGCTTAGGCTCTCACTGGGTCAGGTCTGGCATCTTGCTAGTTCTGAATCATCCTCCCTCCTCCCACCACTCAGTCCAGTTCCTCAACTTTGCCTTTGATGTTCACGGCTCCTAGACTGTCATGTACAATCGATTCACTTTTTTTTTCAGGTCTTTGTTGTAACAGGAACACTGGAAGCATCTGACTACTCCGCCATCTTGGCCCCTCCCAACAGTATAATCTTAAAAAAAGATTTAAGGACATCACTGATAAAGTAAAAGGTTCTTAGATAAATGTATAATTGTTTCAACCACCGCTTCATACAATAACCCTCTTTGGCCTGTTAAAAAAATATCTCATATTGACTCACTGTTGATTAAACGTAAATAAAACTTTACCTGAATTAGAGAGAACATTACCAGGTACAGCTCATTGCTGTCGAGTCAATTCTGACTCATAGTGACCTTATAGGATAAGTAGAACTACCTCATAGGGTTTTCAAGGAGTAGCTGGTGGATTTGAACTGCGAACTTTTTGGTTAGTAGCCAAGCTCTTAACCACTGCACCACCAGGGCTCCAACCAGATATAGACGCGCTTGTTTTCATCTTATATAGATGACATCGTAATAGGACAACACACACACACGTACGCATGCAAGCACACACACACACACATTACAATTCATATCATTTCTTAAAAGGATAGAAAATTGATCCTAATAAAGTACAAAGGCCAAACACAACAATTAAGTTTTTAAAAATTAATCAGTCATCTAAATAGAGAACAGTCCCTAATCCTATAATCTTAAACCTATTCATTCTAAATCAAAAGTTAAATTAAAATACTTGTATTTACAAGGTTTTGCCACATAGTTCTTATAGATAAAAATCTTAACCTTATTGGCCTTTAGTCTAAAAGTTTTCTTGAGAGGAACATAAATATTCTCCCACAGAAAAACATATGCGGACTTTATATGAAGTACTAGAAAACACAGAGCCACTAAAAAAATAAATAAAAGGAGTATTCAGCTCCACATACCTCAACCAGTCCTGGAATGGGCCCAACAAATGCTTAATTCACAAAAGTTATAACATCTGACCAAAGAGTTTTTATTTGGACATTCTCAAGCGGGACATGTGGGTGGATGGTCGACCCTCTGCATTAGCTGAGAAAATCTCAGCATTGTCAATAGTGAGCTTGGCAGAATTTCTGAGGGGCGAGCCAATCTGAGTCCAAACAGTAAGGCAATGGGCACCACTTTGGTCTGCGACACTCATCAGTGCATGGTTTACAGATGGTTGAGCCACTATGACTTTATCTGTAGTACAGTGGAAGGCTCCAGCCTTGAGAACCTCAGACTACATCACCCTAACCAACAAGGTTGTAGGTAAATTGACACAATACAGAAAATTGGTGGCTACAGCCTAAGGATCAAACAAATCCTAACAATGACAACAACAAAAATATGATATTTATATACAAATTCATGGATAGCTGCTAATGGCTTGGCCATATGATCCAACATTTGACAAAAACATGACTAAAAATTAACAACCAAGAAATCTGAGAAAAAAACATTTGACAAAACATTGCAAAATACCAGCATTAAAGTTTATGTCACATCAGACAATTACAGAGACAAAATACAATAATCAGTGAATAAACTTACTAAGTTCAGTGCATCAGCCAAAATGACATACACAAGAGCCAAAATACATAAAAAACTAGACAAAAAATACTTAAAATTAGACAAAAATACCTATAACTAAGCTAAAAAGAAACCCTAATAATAGCTAGCAAATAGACAGATCTCCAATACCGCCTTTAGAAAGAATGTATATAATAGGCACATAAACAAAGTAGACATACATGATTTCATGCAACCAAAAATTGGGCACCCAAACAAAATGTGCCCCATCACAAAAACTACAATATGTAGTTCCATACTATAAAACTTATAGAAACTTCAAGACATAAAAACATACTAAAAAATACACTGACAAGATAAAGCCTAATAGGCCATTTTCAGATTTTTGAAATAAACTATATTAGTCCTTTTCCTATCTCCAAAAATAAAAAATATTCATACAACATAGTAGCACACATTCTACTGGGCCTCCAATGACCTTATAAGCTTACAGCAACTAGTAATATATAACGGCCTACTTAAATAGAAATTAAGAATTTTAACCAATGACCAAAACTTAGAGAATAGTCTAAACAATTAATAAATAATCTCTCAACCATGGAAAAAAAATTAAAACCTCTACTCCCATAGATATCATGCTTTCTTCCCCTAATAATAGTAAGATAATCAATACCATAATAATAAGCAACACAATCAACATTCTGACAAAGTCCTTATAAAATCTAATAACTATTTAGTAAAGGAAAAATTATTACCCTGGCCACCAAAAACAAAACTAAACCGACGGAGTAACTACAAAAAAATCTAAACTCCTACAGATTAAAGACACTTCTCTAATTTCCATTTAATCAGTTTTAGATATGCCACCAAAAGCTATGCCATCTTCTTAAAACTCTTGTACTTACATTTACTGCTCTCAGCATTTTTGTCTTAACAGGCTACCTCATTACAACGGATCTCAAACCAATGGCACAGATTTCTTTGCTTCCTTCAAATATTAAGATTTCATTTAAAACTAACTTCAATGATAAACAAAATTAATAAAATGATAAAACTTACAAATACTATATATTACCTGTTATAATTTACCCTACTATCGTATCTTACACTATATATTATCTGTTATAATTAACCCTTCCATATCTTATACCTTGGAGCCCTGGTGGCACAGTGCTTAAGAGCTCGACTGCTAACCAAAAGGTCAGCAGTTCGAATCCACCAGATACTCCTTAGAAACCCTATGGGGCAGTTCTACTCAGTCCTATAGGGTTGCTATGAGTCGGGATCAACTCGAAGGCAATGGGTTTGGTTTATACCTTATACTTTAACTTTTCATGAATTCTACTACTTAGCTAATATAAAAACACCTGCTTACTCCAAATATACTATTAAACCTTATACTCCAATGTTAGATACTATGCCAATAAAAAGTTCACTAAAACTAAAAAAAAATCTTATTTTTAAATGATCTTATAAAAAATTTAATAAAAACTTTACTATCACGATTATTAAATAATGGTCTCAATGTTAAACGAAAAGATTTTTAAAACCCATAACATAATTTTAACTCAAAATTCTAACTCTAAAAAAAAAAAAAATCTATGTAATTGAGTTACCACACTGTGGTGATACCCCAATTTCAAAAGGGTGAATAGATGCTTACTGCCAAAAAAAGTCTCTTTATGTAGAAGGCATACACGTCCCACCTGATCGATTATTAGAATGAAACCATAATACCTAGATAACTACTGACAATATTAATATTCCAGATGTTCAGATTCCTATGACTGTTGTGTTAATGCCAAATTGGTTGCTACTCATAGCGATCCCAGATACAACAAAACACTGCCATCCTCACAATAGTTGCTATACTTGAGCTCATCATTGCAGTCACTGTGTCAATCCATCTCATTGAGGGTCTTCCTCTCTTTTGCTGACCGTCTATTTTACTAAGCATGATGTCCTTCTCTAGGGACTGGTCCCTCCTAATAACATGTCCAAAGTATGTGAGACGAAGTCTACCATCCTCAATTCTAAAGAGCATTCTGACTGTACTCTTTCCAAGACAGATGTATTTGTTCTTCTCGCAGTCTATGATATATTCAATATTATTCGCCAACACCATAATTCAAAGACACCAATCCTTCTTTGGTCTTCTTTATTCACTGTCCAGTGCTTGCATGCACATGAGGTGATTGAAAATACCATGGCTTGGTAGGCACACCTTAATCTTCAAAGTGACATCTTTGCTTTTTAACACTTGAAAGAGGTCTTTTGCAGCAGATTTGTACAATGCAACATGTCATTTGATTTCCTGACTGCTGCTTCCGTGGGAGTTGATTGTGGATCTAAGTGAAATGAAATCCTTGACAACTTCAATATTTTCTCCATTTATCATTATGTTGTTTATTGGTCCAGTAGTGAGGATTTTTGTTTTCTTTATGCTGAGGTGTAATCCATACTGAAGACTGTAGCTTTTGTTCTTCATCAGTAAGTGCTTCAAGTTCTCTTCACTTTCAGCAAGAAAGGTTGTGTCATCTACATAACGCAGGTTGTTAATGAGTCTTCCTCCAATCCTGAAGCCCCGTTCTTCTTCATATAGTACAGCATGTCAGATTATTTGCTTAGCATACAGACTGAATAAGCATGGGGAAAGGATACAACCCTGACACACACCTTTCCTGATCTTAAATCACACAGTATCTCCTTGTTCTGTTCAAACAACTGCTTCTTGGTCCATAAAGATTACAGCCTTGGAAACCCTATGGGGCAGTTCTACTCTGTCCTGTAGGGTTGCTATGAGTCACAATTGACTAGAAGGCAACTAGTTTTGCTTTTTTTTAAACCCAAATAAACTATAGCTACAGAGAGAACTAAAAATTAACACCTACTTTATTGATATTTCTGGAGTCCTAGTGGCTCAGTCGTTAAGGGCTCTGCTGCTAACCAAACGGTCAGCAGTTCAAATCCACCAGCTGCCCCTTGGAAACCCTATGAGAGCAGTTCTACTCTGTCCTGTAGGGTTGCTATGAGTCGGAATCGACTCAATGGCAACGGGTTTGGTTTTTGGTTTTATTGATATTTACATATTTATTTATTTATTGAGAGTATCTAATAAATGCTACAGCATTTGGATACTAAATACTTATAAAGTTGGAATCTTCCTCATATAATCATGTCTAAAACAAGATGCAAAATAAACTTTATTACCGTCAGTAAAAGAATTCATAAATTTTTTAAAAGACATATTTTGTTCTTCATATCCTCACTCACTCAGCCTCGCATCTAGGTAGCACAAGGACAATTAAAAAGAACAATATACATCAGAAATAATTACTGAGCCAATCACAATTAAAACATCATACTTCTCTTCCTCTAAAATGTAACTAACATTTTACTGCCTACTAACTACTAGGTGCCTTCCCTGACTCCCTAGAATACATGAAATCACTGATGCCTCTTTTTCCATAACATGCATTCACATGAAAATATAAATAATATTTGTATATTGCTTGATACTTTTAAGTTGAGGAGGCATCCTTAATAGCTTCAATTCCTTCTCCATCTGTTCGTTTTTAACTGTAAGCCTATTTAATTTGCCTCATAAAGCATACCCTTCAGCACCACATATAAACCCTTAAATGCTTCTGATAGAAAAAGAACAGAATAAAACAAAAAAGAAAACTATAGAATAAAGGAAATCAATTGAGGATTGAAAAAAAATAACAGAACTGATAAAAATCATTTCTTCTGATTAAGAAGGAATATGCCAATGTAGAAAATATGTAAAAACAAAACAGCATAAATTTACAAATTAAATTCACTTATAATCTCCTCATCCTGTGACAGCCACTGTTAACATGTTGGTATATTACCTTCCAGTCTTAATTTCTATGTGTTTTAATAGATGTTTCTATCTATCAAAACAATCATTCAGAAAATAGGGTTCTCTTGCCCTAGTTCCACTATTATAAATGACTTTGTGAGGAACAGTCTTGGACACATGATGTACATATGATCAAAATTTCTGCTTATATCTTCAAGAGAAATTACCAAATGTAGGTTTACTGGGTTGAAATATGACTACTTTTAATGTTTCTAATTGATATTATAAAATACTTCCTGGTTTTTACCAATCTACATTTTCACTAACAGTTAGCGTGTGTCCAATGCTACCTTACTCTCAACCATTTTACAGACAACAATGGCATTGCTTTGACTACAAGTAAGCAGATATTTTACATGTTTATTAGTCATTTTTATTTCTTCTGTGATTTGTGTACTCATATCCTTTCCAAATTTTTCTACAGAAATGTTATTTTTTAATGTTTTAAATTAAATAGCTACAAAATTAATGATATTAGTATTTTATTTTGTCATCTTTTATACCAGTTAGCCTTTTATTTTTTTAACATGTATTAGTTTGTATATTTTATGTGTCCAAATTCAGCAGTCTTCTCCTTTGTGTTTTTTCCTCCATTGATTTCATACGGAGAATATTTCCCAAGCTGGGCTGAGAGTCCTTTCAGAAGAATTAAACAGACTGTTTTCTCGCTTGGAAAATTCACAATGTCAGTAGCATACAAAAGCTTCTGAGAAGTTCTAAAAGGGAAGTCTTAATTTGTTTAACTTAGCATTTCACAAATTATTACTGAAATATGGGGAAAAAACTACTGATTTTCATATGTTTATTTTATATTTATCTTACTGGTTCTAATATTTTTTAGATTGATCTTCAAAGATTAACTAAAGGAAAAAATTCAATTATCTGTACATAATGATAATTTTGTCTCATGCTATGCCTTTTATAGCACTGGCTACTACACCCTGAACTCTGACAATAAAAATGATAACAGTGGGCACTCCAGAATTTAATGGAAATTTGCTAATATTTTTAAAATTATGATGTCTTTTCATTTAAGTGAGATATTCTTTATCATTAAATGGGTGTTCCAGTATATCGAGAGTTTCTAAAAAGACTGTTGCTGTTGTTAGGTGCCGCCGAGTTGGTTCCAACTCATAGCATCCCTAAGTACAACAGAACGAAACACTGCCCAGTCCTACACCACCCTCATAACCATTGCTATGTTTGAGCCTATAGTTGTAGCCACTGTGTCAATCCATCTCATTGTGGGTCTTCCTCTCTTTTGCTGATCCTCTACGTTACAAAGCATGATGTCCTTCTAGAGGGACTGGTCCCCCTTGATAACATGTCCAAAGTACCTAAGACGAAGTCTCATCATCCTTGCTCCTAAGGAGCATTCTGACTGTACTTCTTTCAAGATGCATTTGTTCTAAAAAGACTAGGAAGTGAATTTTGTCAAGTGTCATTTTATCATCTATTAAAATAATCACACAGGCATTCCACTATGATCCAGTTATTTGGAATATAATAGTAATAAATACTCAAACACACTTGAACTCATGAAAAAAATCTTATTTGGTCATGGTACATTCCTCATTTTATATACTGCCAAATTAAAACTGCTAATGTTTTAAGAGTTCTACATCCATATTAATAAATGAGATAATACAATAATGTTTCTTTTTTTTAAGCACTTTCCAGAAGTATGCTAGCTTTGTAAAGTGTAATGAGAAGTTTTCCATTTTTGACATGCTCTGAGATAGTTTATATGGTATGATAATTAACTGTTCCATGAATGTTTAAAAAAGTTCTCTCAGAAACTGGTTTGAACTCAGACTTTTGAGGACATAACTCTTTAAGAAAAACTTCCAGCATTTCCTCCATGGTTACTGATTTATTCAGGTTTTCTATTTCCTGTTGAGTAAAAATTAATCATATTTTATCAGAAAAATACCCATTACATCAGGAGCTATAAATATATTAATACAGAATTATATGAGAATTGATTTCTTCAGAGTCTAAGGTTATATCCTTATTTATTGCTAATTTTTAATATTTATCTGTTCTTTTTGTTTTACTTATTTAGACTTTTCATGGATCCAGTCCACATTTTGCTCTTATTTTTGCAGACAATTTCTTAAACTGATAAATTCAATTATTTGTTTTCTAACTCTATTTCTACTTTTATCATTTATAATTTCCATCTTCCTGTTTTCTCTGTTTATTTTGTTGTTAAATTTCTAATTCTGAGTGAATGTTTAATTAACTTATTTTCTTTTAATCCAATTTAATAATATAAGCCTTGAAAAGTCATACAGTTGTCTCTTTTTAAAATAAAGCTTTGTCCATATTTGTTGAATGTTCTGTGGAATAGCCTCATTGCTAGTATTATCTAAACAGACTGTGGGAGTAGTGTTTATTTGTTGTTGGTTCATTAGTTGCCTGCTAGTTTTTGTTTTGTTTTAGATTTAAGCAGTTAAGGTTTTGTTATTGCTTCTTAGATTGTTTTTTGTTTTTCACTCTGCTAAGATAATACGGCCTTAAAATTTTTGAATTTTTAGAATTTCTTGAATATGTACATGTGTGACCAAATATAATCAACTTTTGTAAATTTCCCATGAACAGCTGAACGGTTCATGTATTATAATAATTTTCCAGGAAAAAAAATAGTCAAATCCTTTCTTCATTGATGATATGCAGACCCAGTATGCAAAATCAAAGAAGTTGTTCTGGTTCAAGAAGTGGGGGAAGGGAGGGGAGAGGCTAGAGCCCCACCAAATTTCTTCCCACCTTCCCTAAAGGGTCCCATGGAATCCTTAGGGCTCCCTGGAATAAGGTTTTAAAATTGATGCTCATTTATAAAATGCTCTATATGCATCTATTAGGTAAATTTAAATTTTTATTACTAAAATCCTTTTTTTCCCCAAGTCAATAGTGTGTTCAAGTCTCCACAACAAATGTATTTCTATGACTGTCTCTCTGCACTGTCAGGAGGTTTTGCTTTTATGTTTCAACACTCTGAAATTTGATGCTTAACACTTTGTATGTACATACTGTATCTTCAGCCAAAGTATGACCTTGAATATATCCCACCTGAATTTAGAGACCATCTCAACAACAGATTTGACACATTGAACACTAATGACCTAAGACCAGACAAGTTGTGGAATGACATCGAGGACATCATACATGAAGAAAGCAAGAGGTCATTAAAAAGACAGCAAAGAAAGAAAAGACCAAAATGGATGTCAGAAGAGACTCTGAAACTTGATCTTGAACATCAAGTAGCTAAAGCAAAAGGAAGAAATGATGAAGTAAAAGAACTGAACAGAAAATTTCAAAGGGTGGCTTGAGAAGACAAAGTAAAGTATTATAATGACGTGTACAAAGAGCTGGAGATAGAAAACCAAAAGGGAAGAACATGCTTGGTATTTCCCAGGCTGAAAGAACTGAGGAAAACATTCAAGCCTTGAGTTGCAATACTAAAGGATTCTATGGGGAAAATATTAAATGACACAGGAAGCATCAAAAGAAGATGGAAGGAATACACAGAGTCATTATACCAAAAAGAATTCATCCATGTTCAACCATTTCAAGAGGTAGCATATGATCAGGAACCGATGGTACTAAAGGAAAAAGTCCAAGCTCCACTGAAGGCATTGGCAAAAAACAAGGCTCCAGGAATTGACGGAATATCAGTTGAGATGTTTTGACAAATGGATGCAGCGCTGGAAGTGCTCACTTGTCTGTGCCAAGAAATTTGGAAGACAGCTGCCTGGTCAACCGCAGGAAGCGATCTCTATTTATGCCTACTCCCAAGAAAGGTGAGCCAACCAAATGCGGAAATTACTGAATAATATCATTAATATAACAAACAAGCAAAATTTCGTTGAAGATCATTCAGAAGTGGCTGCAGCACTATCTCGACAGGGAGCTGCCAGAAATTCAGGCCAGACTCAGAAGAGGACGTGGAACCAGGGATATCATTGCTGATGTCAGATGAATCCTGGCTGAAAGCAGAGAATACCAGAAAGATGTTTACCTGTGTTTTACTGACTATGCAAAGGCATTCGAATATGAAGAATGGTGCATTAGGATTGGAGGAAGACTCATTAACAACTTGCGTTATGCAGATGATACAACCTTGCTTGCTGAAAAGTGAAGGGGACTTGAAGCACTTCTGATGAAGATCAAAGATTCCAGCCTTCAGTATGGATTACACCTCAATATAAAGAAAACAAAAATCCTCACAACTGGACCAACAAGCAACATCATGATAAATGGAGAAAAGACTGAAGTTGTCAAGGATTTCATTTTACTTGGATCCACAGTCAACACTCATGGAAGCAGCAGTCAAGAAATCAAAAGACGCATTCCACTGGGAAAATCTGCTGCAAAAGACGTCTTTAAAATGTTAAAAGGCAATGTTGTCACCTTGAGGACTAACATGGCCTGACCCAAGCCATGGTATTTTCAATTGCATCATATGCATGTGAAAGCTGGACAATAAATAAGGAAGACCAAAGAAGAATTGATGCCTTTGAATTGTGGTGCTGGTGAAGAATATTGAATATATCATGGACTGCCAAAAGAATGAACACATTTGTCTTGGAAGAAATACAGCCAGAATGCTCCTTAGAAGCAAGGATGGTGAGACTACATCTTACATACTTTGGACATGTTATCAGAAAGGATCAGTCCTGGGAGAAGGACATCATGCTTGGTAGAGTACAGGGTCAGCGAAAAAGAGGAAGACCCTCAATGAGATGGACTGACACAGTGGCTGCAACAATGGGCTCAAGCAATTGTGAGGATTGCACAGGACCGAGCAGTGTTTCCTTCTGTTGTACGCAGGGTCGCTATGAGTCGGAGCCAACTCGATGGCACCTAACAACAACAACAGCAACATATCTTTATTATAGGCAACATCTTTTAGTAACATAAAATTATTGACTTTGTTCCATTTTAAAGCTTTTCCCTTTAATTCTCCTTTTTCTGAAACTAGTATTACTACCATCAGGATTTGACTTTGTCTGATATACCTGACTGTTCTTTAACTTTTAAAAAAATCTAGTAAAATAATATTTATATTGTTATAAATACAGTATATGTACATAGGCATAATATATGTATGAATAAACCAAACAAACCTAACCCATTGCCATTGAGTCGATTCTGACTCATAGCAATCCTATACGACAGAGTAGAACTGCCCTATAGGGTTTCCAAGACTGTAATCTTTATGGCAGCAGACTGACACGTTTCTCCCTTGGAGCAGCTGGTAGGTTCAGAACGCCGACCTTTCAGTTAGCAGTCCAGCGCTTTAACCACTCCACCACCAGGGCTCTGTATGTGTGTATAAACCAAAAATCAAACCCGGTGCTGTCAAGTCGATTCTGACTCATAGTGACCCTATAGGACAGAGTATAACTGCCCCATAGGGTTTCCAAGGAGTTCCTGGTGGATTTGAACTGTCAACCTTTTGGTAAGCAGCCAAACTCTTAACCACTATGCCACCAGGGTTTCCATGTATGTATACATATATATAAATATATATGCATGTATTATTGTATGCATTATATATATATGTGCAGTCATTGAGTGTTGCAAATATTTAACATGCCATCCTGCTAGCCAAAAAGGTTGGAAGTCTGAGTCTACTCAGGGGTACCTCAGAAGAAAGGCCTGGCAATCTACTTTCAAAAAAGCCACTGAAAAATCCTGTGGAGCACAGTTCTACTCTGACACACATGGAGTCATTGTTGAGTTGGAATCAATTCAACAGCAACTTTTTTTTAAATGTATGTATGTATATAAACTACATATGCTTTTGCAGTGTGTCAATTCTGTCTGTATTTCTTAATCCCATACATATTCAATTTTTAAAACTCTTTTTGGGGTTTCAGTTTTTTAACTCAACCTTTTTTATTTTTTTGGTATTTGTAAACTTTTATCTTACTAGGATTAGCTTTTTACCTTTTATATTAAATTTTACCTAATATATCATTAATTCTGAATTCTTAATCTTACAGGATAAGGAGCTCTGGTAGGACAGTGGTTAAGTGCTCAGCTGCTAACCGAAAGGTCAGCAGTTCAAACCCACCAGCTGTTCCACTGGAGGAAGATGTGGCGGTCGACTTCTGTAAAGATTACAGCCTTGGAAACCTTATTGGCAGTTCTACTCTGTCCTACGGGTCACTATAAGTTGGAATCAACTCGATGGCAGCAAGTTTGGGTTGAATCTTATGGCATTTTAATTTACTTTCCAATTTAAAAAAAAGATTCATGATAGGTAGAAACGAAATAATAGCAAAACTACCACACTGAAAAGTCAGGGGAAGATGAAGAACTTCTACAGTCACCCACATCTTTGGCTTCTTCAATGGGTTTCCCAGACCACTTACAACTGAAAACCCTCACTATGGGACTCAAAACCCCCAGGATCATAATTATAATTGAAGCATAATTTAATGATATACCTGATTCCTCTTATCATCCAGCCTTTATGATAAATTTCATGTGAAACAAACAAAAAAAATCAGATGGCCACCTGGGATCTTATACATTTTTTTTTTGATCATTTTAAAGGTTATTAAAAAAATTTATTTTTAACTGCCGCAAGTTTAAACATACCCCATTCTGCTTTCTCTCTAGACTGTGGTATTAGGCCTCTGACTTAAAAGCACAAGATACATAGTTACGGGGATTTTCAGTACCTCAGTCTGCTCCCTCTGGTGAACTCTAATCCTTGCTCTCTTGTTTATCAATTTGAGGGTTAATCTGAAGGTACGGTTTACCCAATTTTTTAAGTGTGCTCTATTTACATCCCCTTCACAAACCAAGTGGCTTACTAGATCGGATATTTTTTTTTTGATCAATGATAAACTTGAGCTTCTCAGTTTCCTCCACAAGCAGAGTGGCTGGGCCTTAAGCAAGGCTCTTCTGTGAGTGACCCCAGTTCCTCCCGGTTAGGAAAGTCCAAAGCTATTTGCAGCTTTTAGGGACCCTTTCTTGGCCTTTGGTTGACACAGCTACATTTGGCTGATTAGATTTCAAAAATATAGAATGAAAGAAATAGTATCAACACCAAAACACACCTGCCTCATTCTGGAATGGAGGTGGGTAGGGGCAGGAGGTAGCTGGAGGTAGCCAGGAATTTGTTACGTGTATTGTATTATGCTTACAAATTCCCTGACTCCTTCACTCTCCCAGTCCCTCAAATACACTCAAACAATCCTGAACATTAATCTTTATTCGATAATTTAGAAGGCTCTTCGGAGATTATATCAGAAATCCACTCTGCTGTTGTTGTTGAGTCAATTCTGACTCATAGTGACCCCACATGACAGAGTGGAATTGTCCTATAGGGTTTCTCAGGCTGTAATCTTTACAGGAGCAGATCATCACGTCTTTCCTTCCACGGCACCACTGGTGGATTCGAACCACCCACCTTTTGGTTTGCAGCCAAGTGTTTAACCATTGCACCACTGGGGCTCCTTCCACTTTACTTATAGACACACCCAAGTGGCAGAAATTTGGTTCTGGAGAAGAAGAAATAGGTAAAGAGTTACTTAACTATCATGATGGTGGACTAGCAAGAAGAAATGGATGTAAAAATTTAGAGATTTCTTATATTTTGAGTCACAAATGGTCAATACTAATGAAGCAAATTATGACTGAAACACAAAGCCAGGCACACATAGGAGTCAGCTGAAAACAATAAGAAAGAACTTAATCTGTCTTTTGTACGCTTGCTGAATGTTTTGAGAAAAAGCTAGGGTCCCAAGTGACTGTTTTCTTTTCTCTTCTAAATTATGCTTAAATAAAGAAAAGAAAAAAAGAAACACAAAAATAAGCTCTGTCGGTAGGTCTATACCGTTTTCATACATCTCGGGGAGAAGGTAGTAAATAAAGTTTCTGCAACCATAAGTGATGTTTAGAGGAAAATTAAATCACTGAGTGATGCCAGGAATGATTATTCTACTGCACTTTGAAAGCAAGAGGTTGCAGTCTCCGAGTCCAAAGTGGTTTCATATGGACTGCCACAGTTGTGGTTTTCACTTGAAACTATAACCTGTCAAATTAAAAGCAGGCAAGGCCTATGCACTTAATGGTTCCACTTTCTACTGTCTACAGTTATGTCTACAAGTTCAGCATTTTTTATCCAGTTAAACTCTGTTATTTGGATGAGTAGAATCTTAAAACCATTCTTTGTTATCCTGGTTAGAGAAGGTTTTAGTTATGATATAAAGCTTGACGAAAAACTGCCAATCTAATTTTCATTGCATAGATGGCGCTGACTTTCACCCTATTTTTATATAGTACTGATATTTTATTACCCTGGCTACCCCTATATACGCTTTATATATATATATCACATATATATATATATGTAAATAATATAGATTATAACTAAAGGGGAGAAGTATACACACTGCGTAAGTGCTCAAGCTTTTTCTAACCCGTATTTCCAGATATTTTATTGACTTTTACTTGTACCTTATTGACTCATCATTTTTCCAGACCCACAGTAGCCTGCTATTATGAGCTTAGTGTTACAAAATGCTCCATTTCTTTTCTTCTCCTTGATTGTGGAATGCCCTTCTGGGCAATGGGCTTGGTTGACAGAGATTTTCCCATTGAAACTGGAAAGCTACTTGTTCAATTTTACTAATGTTTCATGTAGACAGCCCTTCCTTAACAACCCTTTCTTAATGCCCATTTATATAATAATGTTTTTAAAATAAAGCATAAACAATATTTGCTTTTTGTGCAATGTATCATAAGTGAAACCATGCCACTAAACAATCATATCCTGTTTAGGTCATAATGACATCAGAAATATATGTTTATCATCTGCTTTGGACAACTTAGCATGTTTTTGGCCCAAGGCGAATTTGAACTAAAACCATTTGCAGTTGCCCAAAACCAAGATAACCACACATTTCTAAGGTAATTGATACCTAAAAAGAACACTGCCTTTAGATCACAGTTCATGATCTAAGCATACTAATTCTTTAAAGAAGGTTGTTAAAGTTTATAAAGCATGTATGTCTACTGGAGTTCCTCCAAAATTTAACATGAAATAATTATATTTTAGTAAGCCTAGAGACTATGATAAAGTAGACACTTAGCACAATCTTTGGGAGTTCTGGAATTACCTCTCTTGTCTAATTTCAACAGAAGGGGAAAATGGAGATTTCTTACATGTAAAAGTATACCGTAGTAATGAGAACAATAAGCATAGTGCCTTTTGTTTTGGAAGACACTCAAATCAATCATTACTTTTTTAAAGAAGTACTTAAAGAAATGTTAATTTCAGGTATAGACAGCTAAGGTAAGTAGAAGGCAAGCAATTTTCATAGTCACTATTAAAACACATCCAGGGAATGCAAATATGTGGTACTAACTTGGTGTTACCATGATATAAAGCATACAATTGCCTTGGATACTACCTTATTCAGGGAATCCAACTATTAAGCCTGCAACTCCAGCTTGAAAAATAGCTCTTCACACTATATGCCAACATAAAGCAGTAAGAATTACCTTTACCCACAAAGATGACTGGATGATTTAGAACCAAAAATTAATATTTAATTATAAATTAGTTTTTATGGAATGAAATATTACTAAATATAAGCTCCAAAAGGAAACTTCGAAACCTACTCATTTTCAGAGGAAGAAACAGAGAACTGAAGTCGTCCCCCAAAGTCAACTCTGAAGTCAGAGCTTAACTCTTTCTCCAGGGCTTACTCCACCGCACCATCCTGCTTTCATTCATAAAACCACTGACTTGGACGTTTCAGACAACATCTAAAGAACACGAGAATAGAAGCAAGTGGCATAGACACTACAATAGTTATTCTATTACTGTAAAAAAGGGAAGAATGTACTATACCTCCATTCTCTCTTGTTTAACTTCATCAATTTCATCATCTTCAAGCATTGCCAAGAGTTCTCCTGTCTGGTCAATAGAGTTGAGAAAGTCTTGAGCTATTTTTTGTCTTTTGTTTGTATTATTGCTGCCACTCAATTTGTCTTCATGAAGATAAGGGAAGGAAAAAAGAAACATTCTCAATAGGTTTACATCAGTACCAAACATATCTTGAACATTGCATACGAAATTCAGAATTGGGATTCTTCTCAAAATAATCTTAAAAAAGGGAATGCTTGCAGCCAAAAATAAAGGTATAAGTTATCTAGAATTAAATCATTCATATATTTATGTATGTCACAAATAAGAATGAAAGAATAAAACCAAATTATAAATTACCACAATAAATGTGAATGGGCTGAAAACCTTTGCAAAAAGGAGGGCTTTCAGATTTGGAAAAAGAATCCTGCTACATAGTATTCATAACAGATACATCTTTTAAAAAATGACAATTAAAAAAAAAAGCAAGAATGTGTAACTAGGCAGATGCAAGCAAAGAAAGCAGGACTGGTAGCATTAATGTTAGAAAACATAGTTCAAGACCAAAAGCAATAAATGAGACAAGGTGGAATATTACCTAACAATGAAAGGTACAATCTACAAGGAAGATTAACAGTCAATAACTTTATGCACCAAAGATAATAGCAAAATGAATACTGTAATACAAAAGAAAACTTAATAAAAAACACAACCATTGTGATATATCTGGATATTTTTCTTTTAAAATTTGACAACTTAAGGTAAGACTACAGAGATTTCAAAAATAAAAAAAAAATCTATAAGCTGTGTGATATCTATACAGGTATTAAGAATTAACACTATTCTCTGAGATCCATAAATAATTTTTCTTCATTTTTATCATTTTCTTTTTAAATTTCCTTTAAAAAGTTTTTATAGATATACATAACAACTATAATTAAAATATAACTATAAATAAAATATATAAAAATGATATCATATAAACTGATTGCTTGATTGCCCTTCCCCATCTTCTTCTTTTTATGTTGTCAATCCACAACCCTAGATGTAACTCGTATTAGCCATGTAGTATATACATCCATCCATATATTTCTCCACGCTCATTTATAATCACACACTCAATTATAGGGGTGTTTTATTAATGTTTACCTTTTATGAAAGGGTTCTTCTGATATATTTTTTATTATATATATATATATATATTTTTAGATCTCACTTTTCTCAGTCAATGAGATAGAAGAAGCCCTCTAAATCAACTGGTATAGCTCTAATTCACTCTTTATAAGGGTTGAATAGTATTGTGTGGTATCTACCACAGCTTTTCCAACCAATGCCTTGTTGACAGGTGCACACTTTGGTTCTGGTTTTTGCGACTGTGGTCATTGTTGAAATAAATAATCATCCCCATTCATATTCTCTTCTGTACAAGAGGCTTTATTTTTATGGTGTTGATTCCCAGGAGTGGGACTACTGGGCTAAATGTTACAAATGCTTTAAACTTTAATAGGTGTAATGAGATTACCTTCCAAGGCATTAACACTTCACATTCCAGCACCAATAAGAATTACCTTTTCTGTACACGGAGAAAGTCTGATGGGTATAAAGTGGCATACCATTATGAATGAAATATTTACTTTTCCTAACTACCAGTGAAGTTAAGTATTTTTCTTATATGTTTTTCAGCTATATGGATAAGCCTTTCTGATAACTGCCAATTTTTATCTTTTGCCTATTTTCCAACTGGGTTGTTGGTCTTTTTCTTGTTAGTTTAAAGGAGCCCTTTTATACTGACCCTTTGTCATCGACTAATTAAAAATGTTTTTCCTAGTCTACCATTTATCTGTTGATTTTAGGGCATCTTTTAAAAACTATATACTGTCAAATAAGTTCATCTTTTCTTCTATAACTTCTTGTTTGAAGTGACTTCACTCCACTCCCACAGAATATAAATGTAATGTCCTAGGTTTTCTTTACAGACTTATATTGCTTTGTTTTTTGGTATATTTTTCATCTTTAATCCATTTGGAATTTATTTTGTATACTGTTTGTTTTGTAGGTTCACTTTTATTTTCTTCCAATGGATAGCCAGTTGGACAGATCCACTGGTCAAATAAGACAATTTTTTCCAATAGGAATTGAATTTCTGTCATATCTTACACTCAGATATACACACAGCCCTCAGGTTCTATTCCTGAATTTTTTAGTTGGTTTCACTGATCTGCATATCTAGTACTATATAACACCATAGGATTTAAAGTATATTCTACTTTTTTTTTTTTCCCCATTCTTTTCCTAACTACATATGAGCATTCATTCCACCATAGAAATGTTAAGATCTCTTTACACAATTCCAGGAAAACATCATTGGGATTATATCTAGAGCCACATTAATTTTATTTATTAATTTTGGTTGGAGTTTTATATATGTGATATTGTCTTCTGTCCAAGAACGTGATACGTATTCCATTCAGTAAGATCATGTTTAATGTTCTTCAATTAGTTTTTCCTTTGCTGTTATATTTATTCCTAACTCTAGTAGTTGTGATAGCCAAAGTAAACAAAAGTTTTTCCCCATTTCCACTCCCAGGACTGCTGTCACTGAGTCCTACAGATGTTTGCATAAAGCATTTTTCTTTTCATTGAGTCTTTTGACGTGCATTTTGATCCTAGGATTATTTATGAGTGCATTTCTTAATTTCCAAGTAGGTAAGATGTTTTGCTTATTTATTTTTATTTATTTATAATTTTATTGAATTAAGATCAGTGAATCAGATCCTCAGATATCTATCTGTTCTTATTTCTATTTGTAAAGGTGTAATTTGTGGCCAATTCCATAATTAATTTTTATAAGTGTTCTAGCTTCCAGTGTTAAAAAACTCCAATCACAATCTAATTTATTCAATTACTGGCTTTTTTTTTTTTTTTTGGTGGGGGGTGTTGTTGAGACTGGTTATTTGTAAGATTTTTCTCATTATGTTTAGAGATCAGAAATTTTACTGGGATATTCCGAGTATGTATATTTGCTCAACAAAAAAAGCCTAGAACTCAATCACCCTTTTGCTATGCAGCCTCAGGTTTTCTTACAGCTAAGGATATTCCATCATTTATTTAAAAATTGCCTCTCCTTCATTTCTTTGTTTTTCTCTTTCTGAAACTGCCTATCAAATGCATGTTAAGTACCTTAGATTTATCCTCTACATCTCTTACCTTTTCCCTCATAACTTCCATATATTTTTATATTTTGCTATGTGCTTGGTTACAGCTATTACATTTTATCTTCCAGGCCCGTAATTTGGTCTCAAGACTGACTATAATTTTTTAAAATTACTCTATTAAGTTATTTAGTTGGGAAGCTATGTGTGTTAGCTCTGGAAAACCTCTTTTGTGCTACATCACTAACTATTCTTACTGTTTTTAATTTAAGTTGTCATCTCTACCTCCCAGTTCTATTTTTCTGGGCAGGTATTGTGTTCTCTTTGTCTTATCTTCCTCTGCCTAGGTTTGTGCCCTCTACTCGTAGATTTTTCTTTCTTTTTCTGCTTTTTAGGACAGGTGTGGCTGTTGGAACACCCTATGTAAGAGCGATGCCACAGGTAGTAGAAGGCAGAGCAGGTAATGTAGAAGCAGGCAGACTGCCAGAACCTGCTGAGGTACTGCTCTCATTCTCCTCATATTCTTCCAGCTTCAGGGATATGGAGAATTCAGTCCACCCATTCAGCTCCTTCTCAGCTCTTGCAAGTCAAGAGAGATATCCTAGAGGGGGCTATGTTAGCCTTCTCCTCAAGCTCCCACAGATCCCTGAAGGCCAAGCTATTTCCAATGTCTTCTATTTTCTTGTCCTCACCCAAGGACTCCTCCCTGCTGGTCTCCTGTGTTTAACTAGAGCATAGTGGGGAGAATGCCACAGCTGGATCTCCTCACAGGGACTGCCACAGTGTGTAAGGCCTCACTTGTACCCAGATTTAGGTAAGCCTCACACAGTTTGGCTCGAAAGGTAGACAAATTAGAATTAGAGATGGAGGAAAAGGGTGTCATATATAGTTGTAGTGCCCTGAAAATCTCCCTTCATATCCACATACTTGACCACAATAAAAACTTCAATAAATTCCATAAAGATAGACATTTTATGTCATATATTCTGATCATAGACAATAATCAATAAACACACTCAAAATAATGAGGTGCTATCTACTTAGAAATTTAAAAACATCATCTTTAATAACCCCTGGAGTAAAGGGTAAATGAGAATTCAAATGATAAGTTATCTATAAATTAATGAAAAGAGGAACATTTCATAGCAGTTACCATAGTTCCAGCTAAAGCTCTGCTCAGAGGTAAATTTTTAGCTTAAATGCCTTTTTATTTAAAAAGGAAATATTTAAAATAGATTGCCTAAGAGTTTACTATAAGAAACTAGGGGGAAAAAAAGACCAAAAGAAAAGCGGATAAAGGAAGCTAATAAAGGTAAATACTAAAATTAATGAAATAGGAAAAAAAATGAAAAGGATAAAGGCGAAACTGCTTCTTTGAAAAGAACAATAAAATTGACAGGTTATGCCAAGTCCACTCCAGCTCACTTATGGTTGTTGTTTGTATGGTATATCTTTTTTCATTCTTTTGTTTTCAACCTATTTGTATCTTTGAAGCTATGTGTGTCTTCTGTAGACAGCATATAGTTGAATCTTGTTTTTTACGCAGTGTGACAATCTCTGCCTTTTGATTGGCTTGTTTAAGCCATTCACATTTGTTCTTATTATTGATAAGGTTACATTTACTTCTGCCATTTTACTTTGTTTTCTATATATGTCTCATATCATTTTGTTGCTGTTGTTCGTGTTTCTCCTTTACTGGCTTCTTTTGCATTAAGTAAATATTTTCTAGTGTAACATTTTAATTCCTTTACTACTTTTTAACTCAATTTCTTGAGTTACTTGAGTTAGTAGTTGTTCCAGGGCTTACAACATACATTTTAATTTATCAGAATCTATTTCAGATTTTTACTAACTTAAGTCAGATATAGAAACTTTACTTCTATATAGTTCTAGTCCCTCCTCTATTTTTGTGCTATTATTGTTATACATTATGTCTATACATGTTACAAACCCAACAATATATTGCTATAATTATTACTTCATATAATTTTATGCTTTTAAAGAGCTGAAAGAAAGGAGAGCAAGTATGTATTTATAGTTTGTTATGTTAACCATCTTGGTTACCATTTTTGGTTTCCTTTATTTCTTTCTGAAAATTTAAGTTACTATCACTTGTCATTTCCTTATGGCAATACATTTTTGTTTCCATCCACCTCTTTTGTGTAGTTATTGTTAAAATCAGTTAATAAAAGAAAGGGGAAAGAATGTGCAATTACACTGTCTCTTCAGTTTACCTACATCATTACTATTATAGGTGCTCTTTTTTTTTTTTTTTCACATGGATTCAACTCACTGTCTCTTGTCACTTGCTTTCAGCTGAAGAACTTCCTTCAGTATTTCTTATACAGTAAGTCTGCTAGCAACAAATTCTCTCAGTTTTTGTTTATCTGGGAATGACTTTATTTCACTTCTGTTTTTGAATGACAGTTTTGCTCAAGGTAAGTTTCTTGGTTGACAGTTTTTTTTTAGCACATTAAATATGTCATCCCAATGCCTTCTCGTTTCCACTGTTTTGATTAGAAGTCAGATGTTAATCTTATGGGGTTCCCTTGTATATAATTTTTCTCTTCTGCCAGTTCAAAGCTACTGTTGAGCACCTCTATTGAATTTTTCATTTCAGTGATTGTACTTTTCAACTGCAGAATTTGCTTTGGATTTTTTAAAAATAATTTCTCTATTTTATGAGACACTGTCATTATACTTTCCTTTTATTCTTTAAACATGGTTTTGTTTAGTTCTTTTAACATATTTATATTAGCTACTTTTGATTTTTTTTGTCTAAGTCCAACATCTATGCTCCTCAAGGGCAATTTCCATTGCCTGCTTTCTTTTTCTTGTCTATGGGTCACATTTTCCTGTTTCTTTGCATGACTATTTTTTGTTGTTGAAAATCAGATATTTCACGTAAGTAACAACTCTAGATAACGATTCCCTCCCCCTCCTGGGGCTTCTTCTTGTTTGGTTGTTTATTTGTTTAGTGACTCGGGTGGACTAGTTCAATGACATCTATTCCCCTCACAGCATGTAGTCTCTGATGTTAATCCTTAGAGGACACAACCTTCAACATGCCAACTGTCTCCTAGGCCACCAGTGATGACTGTGGTTTTAGTTGGGCTCTCTTTTTCCATTTCTGATCTCCCCATTAAATTTCTGGCTGGTCTGACTTTGTTGTTATCACACACAGCTGTTAACCTCCACTAATTGCTAGCTGATTGCCCTATTGTTTTTGACAATACCCTCGGCATAAATTGCTCCACAGTCTGATCTATGTTGAGCCCCTTTGCAAGGTCAGTGTCTTACCAAAGTTTGAGTTTTGCCCTTACCCCAAAAAGGTTCTTCTTAGCTGTCTCTTTCCCTAGTTTCTTATGTTAAATTTCTAGCAGACGCACTGTTTTACTTGTTGTTACCGGTATCATGGAGCTACCAGCCTCCTCTTAATTGCTCACCACCAGGATCTCCATAGCTTTTTACAACACCCTTAGGTATGAACTTCCACATGATCTGTTCCAAATAGTTAGTTCACTTAGGGAGAGCTGCAGAGCTCTCTGGTTCTTAAGGCTGCCCTTCCCTCTAACCAAACTTTTGCACCACTGTACTGGAGGTGGGAGTCGGCACAGCAATCATCTTCTCCTGGAGACACCGCCATGCTCTAAGAGCAAGGAGCTGGAAATGTTAGCCTCTAGTCTTCTGGGTTTGTACCTTCTGGTATGGAGTGTCCTTCCTCACGAGGGGGTTGGGTGAGGGCAATTGGGGCCCAGTATTCTCAGCCTGCCATGCCTGGGTTAGAGCCTCTACCCTGTGAATGGAGGCTGAATACCTAGAATAGAACTTCTGCAAAACAGTGCTGAGGGGGGTTGAGAGATGCTGGCCTACTGCTTTGTTGGAATAGAACTGTTGTCCTACACTGAGAGCTGGGAGGTAAGGAGTTTGGTGTTCTTGGCCACACGCACCCAGAGTAGAGTTTCTATCACACTGAAGTGGGATCGGTGTGTGGGGTGATGGGAGCAGGTCATGGCTCAAATGCAACAGACTCTCGATGTTCTTAACAAGATTTAATAGATTTTCTTGAATACATGTTTCTCCATTTTTATATGCCCTTAAGACAATTTTTAGAGCCTTTAAATTATTATTTATTATAATATTCACCAGACAGATGTTTGTTTTGGTGGTGAATGAGCCTGCCAAGCTACTCATACCACCATTCTAGAAGTCTCACCTCAGAAGTAGATATACTTTATCTGAATATTTTATTTTATAATTTATACCAACTATTTTTAAAAGGTTTTCATGTGCTTTACATAAGACACACAAATTTAAAAAATAAGATAAAGTGGAGACATTTAAAACCACTAACAAAGATAGGGTTTCAAACTAATATGATAATGTCAGCAAAACTGAATTCTAAGTCTCACCACTCTGAGCTTCTTGGTACTCAAAGCATGGTATTAACAGCCATCATTTATTCATTGGAAAGAATATATCAGGTGCTTTTCATATAGTATGTTGAATCCTCATAAGAACTACACATGCTAAGTGGTATAATTTTCCTCTCATAAATGAGGAAACTGATTCTCAAGGTCACATAAATAAGGCAAAGAACTGGGATTGACTGGAATTCAGGTCTGTTTTTCTCCAAGTCTACATTCTTTATGCCTCAATAAAAGAAAGCATTTAAATTCATCTGGAGAACTATTTTCCAGGAATTAAATTCTATGAGAATTACAGCAATATTAAATAGGTGACATTAAGTAATTCATTTGATCAGAATATACAGAGAGAGAGCCCTAGTGGCGCAGTGGTTAAGAGATCAGCTGCTAACCAAAAGGCTGGCAGTTTGAATCCACCAGCTGCTCCTTGGAAACCCTACGGGGCAGCTCCACTCTGTCCAATAGGGTTGCTATGAGTCGGAATCGACTTGCGCTATGAATTGGAATTGACTTGACAGCAGTGGGCTTGGTTTTGGTTTTACATATGTGTATGTACATATACACATATATATATTTGCAAGACTATTTCACTTGCTGATTTGCTGATGGTAAATGAAAGTAACTAGTTCTCTATTAACGTCTGTTGACAGTTTAGTTTGTTCTGAATAGTGTTCTGTGATGATCCTTAATCCAGTAGTTGTTTTAGCTACTTTGTCTATTTATCAGTGTTTCTATTAGCAACGAATGCCACCATATAATAACTGTAATTAATATACAAAACACATTAGTAATTTCTAAAAACATATCTTTATTTTGAATCAGTAAGTATTGCTTAGTACTTATCTATTTTCAGCCTAGCACTGTTTTCTTTTGCATCATTAACATTTTTCTAAATATTCTAAAATGGAGAATTGAGGTGATAGATCGGTAAGAAAAATTTTCTACTCTATGTTATGCTTTTCATTATATTTCACATAGCACAGAAATGACATACCAGAATGAGGTGACTTTACTTCATAAAACATACCAGATACCTTTCATAATAATTTTTTTAAAAAATCCATTATGTGTCAGTTTCACAGATACATAAAAATTTTCGTTCTCTACATCCACCACAGAAAAAATTATCCTTGCTAAAATCAACTACGTTTTGAATCAAGCAATTTTTGTAGTTTCATGATACTCTGATGCAAAGTAGGACACATTACTGAAAGAAAGAACTGAAACACTAGATTGCTATGAAGTCACATAAATAGAAATCACGAGATTAAATTGGCAACTAAGTAAATATTTGGATAATTTCTAAACTACATTATCTAACCGAAGTACATGAATTCTTTTCTGTTGGAATATCTGCACTGACTCTGCATACATGTGTCATCCAGCATACATGTGGCATAAGCTATTGTTTTTAGCTTAGTGTTTTGTTTTGGTTACCTTCCAGAAGATCATCCTCATCTATGCCTTTGACAATCTTTGATTTGTAGTCTCGGAAGAACATGTATTTCAGCAGTCTTCTAAGTTTTTTCTATTAAAAAATATGAAATAAGTAAATAAGAAAATTTATACACATACCCATCTTATTGATTAAAGACTAATATGATAAATAAATTTAATAAGCTTGTACCCCAAGATACACTGGAGAAAATATAGCAATCCTCAGCATAATACTATGAAAGAAAAAGGTAGTCATCAAGTTACACATAAAAGCTAAAACACAAGTATTTTTAAAAGCACTTTTCATTTGCAACTATCCAAATGCTCCAGAATCACAATAATTGTTTTTTTTTTTTCTGTGTGTCTTATAAAAATTTTGAAGTTCCTTCTTAAGATTGTGAAAAATACCATGTTCTTCATACCAAGCTGAATGTACTGATATGGAATTTTATATATATTCAATACAAAAATGTATTTTTAAAAACTGATTTATGGATGAGTTTGCAGCAACAATTGCTTTAAAAAGCCAAGCAGTCTCCTTTTTATTCTCTGAGGATATTTTCTTTTAGTCAGAAGAGTTGCTTTATGTGTTACATTTCTGGAAAAAGTTCTGTAATCTGAGAAACATATTTTTCTGAAACTCCAAGCTGATGAATAAGAGTTAGATCTTAATGATGGTAGTCTTTAGTTTTATTAGAAGACCACAAAATTGCTTAACTTTAAAAGTAACTGACAATATGTAGCTTTTGTGTGCTTGCACTTAGAAAGTATTATCATTGGTTTCTAACCTTCAAGTTTAAGATTTCTAATAACAGCTGAAATACACTGAATTTTAAAAAGCACTTCTACATGCATCATTTGCTGTTTTCAATAGCCCTGTGACACATACGGAGCCCTGGTGGTGCAGTGGTTAAGAGCTATAGCTGCTAACCAAAAGGCTGGCAGTTTGAAACCACCAGCTGCTTCTCAGAAACCCTATGGGGCAGTTCTACTCTGTCCTATATGGTCACTATGAGTTGGAATCAACTCAACGGCAATGAGTGTGGGTTTTGGTGACACAGACAAACGTTACCATCTCCTTTCTATATATAGGGAAACTGAGGTTAATAGCAGTCTTACAACTAGAGTTCAGCAGGGCCAGAAGTAGAACATAACCCTCTGAAGCTCAGTTTCTACACCTATAAAATAAGAAGAGTACCTACTTTACAGAGAACTAAATGAGAGAATGAATGAAGCTGTTAGTGCAATATGTAAAATGTAGTAGGCAGTCTAAATAAACACTGGTTGAAAACAAACTGGAATTTTGAAGAGAAAAAACACATATCTGTACATAGGTCTTTCGCTGCCCTTCTTTTCTGTCTTTATTCCATTCAGCACTTTAAATTTTATTTTGTCTTATACCTACGTAAGCTACCTTAAATTATTTTGGAATATGTCAGCATATAAATAAGTTATCATTCTGAAAAAAAAAAAAAAGTTGAGAAAACTAGCAACCTATTATATCATAACTATGTTCTGTGTTCCTGAAAAGATTCTGGCTAAGAGTCCCCCCGTGTGGGCAGCAGAAGAGCATGATTAACTGGTATATGTTCTTGAAGTTTCAATAAGATTTTAGATTCTGATTTCCCCCAAAGGCAGGAGAAAGTGTCAGTGAGGACTATTTTATGTGACAAACTAAAAAAAAAAAAAAAACTCCCATCAGTAAAAAAGAAAATTTGACTAGAGACATGCTATAAAGTAGAACGGTAACTCCATTGTTCCCCAGCTGACTTCATACAGAATCTTTGCTTGAGGTCCACATTTCTGCCAACAGCACCTCGGGCTGCTTTCTCACAGCACAAATGCTGTATAGGATTTAATGCCTATTTCTGTTTAGTCCTCCAAATATAATGCAGTCACCAGATCCTACAAATTTTTATTCTTCACAGTTTTTATACTTCACAATCTCTCATAATTCTTCTTCCTATTCATTTCCAGACCCATCCTCCTAATCATATTTTGACTTGATTACTGAACCAGCATCCTATTTAGCTTCTTCTCTGCATTTGGTCCATTCTACATACGACTGCTATATTATCTGAGCCTCAGCCTAGGTAGAAACCTCCACTTCAACAAATCCTACAGCCTCTCCCACCTGATCACACAACCTTGAAATTCTGTGAGTTTTAAGATGGTTCTTCAGCTAAATCATACAGATTTCCTAAACTAGATCATTAGCTTCTTGATAGAGAAGGCATTTGTTTTCTCTTCCTTTATACTCTTCTTACCATCTAAGAGTTGTTGAATTAACATTTTATAAAACTAAATGGTACTAGTCAAGGTGCAGTCTGTAGGACTTTGAGTTTCATTACACCTCATCACATAAGGAAGACAAAATATCTGATACAGGTTTAGTCAATACCGAGCCAATCATAATGAAACTTTTAAAAGAGGGAATCAAGTAACAGCATATTAGATGTTAACAAGGTTGTCCAAAAGAGCAGATGGGATATCTTCTGATGATTGAAAAAACAACAACACACACAGAGCCACGGGCAGATAAAAATGGTAGATGGGAAATGAGAAAGTATAGTTTAAAGGCCAGAAAATAACAAGGGAGAAATGAAACGCTAGGAAGACAGCACTGCTTGCTCACTTGGGAAAGCATCTACTCTTAACACACTATGGTTATTCAGTTAGATTGTTTTTAAATATGTACATGATTTTCGGATGAAACTTTTATTAAAAACGTAAAGTTCTGTAGAATATTTTCAATTAGCTACTCATGGAAGATAGGAGAAAATCAGACATGCATGCAAATACTGCTTTAAATATTTGAATACTAGAGTTCAAAGAATAACAAAGGAAGATCTTTAACTTTAAAATAAATGGGAATAATGGTATATATTTATGCTATCAGGATATTCATCTTGATTGATTTGCTTTTTCTTGGAAGCTGGTATCACAGAATAAATTTTGTATTTCAAGATAATGAGTTACTCTACGGAAGTCTGTAATGCTGATAATATTAATGCATAAAATTACAGGTAAATATAAATACGTCACTCAGTTATATCCCATTTATCAGAACACAGAACACAGTGATATTCAGTGAATATTATGTAGCTACGAAAACGTCTAATTAGACGTCTGAGGATAGGTGAGGATTAACCGTTACCACAGTGTTCACATAAATGCCCATGTAAAAATAAATATCAGTTCTCATATACTAAACTCATTTTGTGGTGTAAACTATAAAGACTAAAACATCAGTTCAATAGTTATGATTCCAATCTGAAAGCTATATAACAAAGATATATAGTTCCTTATGTAAGAGCAAGTAGGCAGTAAGCTCGGCATTTTAATACAATGAAATTGTTTTCTATTACCTTATCTTTGCGCATCAGAAACAAAAGATCTTCAGCAGAAATCACCCGTGCTCCACGCAGCTGAGAAATTTCAGCAGCTTGCTGTAACTAACAACAAAAAGAAAATTGGAAAATTTTCTCAGTAATATAAATTAAACGTACTACAGTCATGATGTCTCAAGAGAGATAAACACACTTACAGTTAGAAACCTTTGGGAATAATACCGCAATCATGTTATTGCTTTTAAAAGCAGAATGTCTTATGTTTTAGGATAAAAAAAAAAGCAATTAAATTAACTTATGAGCCCACCTGTAACTGATACAATAAACAGAAATCCTTGATTTCTTTCCTGCAAAAGAAAAATCATGCACAGCCTTCAGAAATGCATTAATGCACCTGAAAATAATTTTATGAAATTTTACCCTTCATACCCATGTGAGCAATGGTTTCACTCAGTATCACTAGTTGAATAAGTATATTATTAATCTGAGCTCCCATGCTGGTATGATTTGAAATAGGCCCATTCAGAACTTTAAAAGATCAACAAAAACAGTAGCTGTTTCTAATATCCAAAGGAAAAAGAAAATACTTTTAGTTTTGGCAAGTCTTCAGTGGGTAAAAGATTCAGTCTATAAATCATAATACTGGACTGCATTAATTTCTTTCCACACTAATCACATGCACACAAAAAGTTAACTGTATCTGGAATGTACAACACAAAACATACTGCATGAAAAGTTAGATTCCCCCTGAAATGTTCATCTGGGCCCTTGTATCTACAAAGTCAAGAGTTCTCAGGAATTCAGAAGTCCTAGAAATACAATCTTACTTGAAAATGACCTAGAAAATAAAAGAATGTGAAAAATGATAGTTCTATTTTTTGGCACTGGCAAAATCAGTTTCTTATTTTGATTAGTTGGAAGGAACATAAAATACATCCATCTGAAAAAAATAAAGATGCTGGAGAAAACACTACAAAAATGTGCCTGTAACTTCTTCCAAATTTGATCAACCAATGCTGATTGCAACAAACCAACTCAATCCAATCTGAAGTATTATAAAAATATTTACATATAAAAGCTGTTCCTGAATTCATCCTTCTTTCAAAGTAATAAATCTAAGACATATTCCTGAGAACTAAGCTTTAAAAAGCAAAATACTGTTATCTTAATAATTATATGAAATCAAATCGTGCATTTGTGCTATAGAAATTCTGCTTGAATATTTTAGCGATTTTGATAACTAAGCTTCAAACGTTCTCTAAATACAGAGACTATAAAATAGACTATAAACTCCCTATGTGTCAGCCTTACCACTTAATTTCCTGGATACTGGTGATTGGTATATAAACATAATTCTACCTAAATATAGAAATTTAAATTTAACTGTGAACAATTTAAAAAGAAATCCTGGGGGGAAAGGTTTTTTTTTTTAAAATATGATGTATCTATCCAGAAAAAAACTAAACATTTTCAGCAAGCATGAACATTTTTTTTTCCAAAAATTGGAAATGTCAGAGAAATACATGTACACATGACTTTTCAAATAAAGACGTTTCTACCACAGTCTAAAATACACGCAATCAGTGTGGAGCATATGGGCTATGCATCCATTTTTCTGGATGCACACAGGGAGAGAACCAGAGGCAGCACTGCCAAGCAACTTTTTATTTCCTTAAATGAAGAATGGTGATGACTCGAAAGTACAAAGTACTATACAAATATGATTTTGCGTTAAGATCAGGATTATTTTGTATCCCTAAGCAGTTTTCCCAATTAATCAGTGTTTTATCCATACAATATATAAATAATTCACACTACATATAACTCATATGAATAAAAATTCATAATACTCTCCAAAATGGCATCTTAAAACATACAGGAAATGACAAAGGGATACTTTAAGCCTAATCAGCTTAATGACTATGTTGTCATTGTGTGCTGTCGAGTCAATTCTGACTCACCGTGACCCAATGTGACAGAGTAGAACTGCCCCATAGGGTCTCCTAGGCTATATAATCTTTATGGAAGCAGACCACCCCATTTTTCTCCCTCGGAGCCACTGGGTGGGTTTGAACTGCCAACCTTTTGTTTAGCAGCTGAATGCTTAATGAGTATAGGAAGTCAATTTTCTCATCTACATGGATAAGGGTATGGTAATAGTAATCTTACAGATTTTTTTTTTTTTTTGTAATGTAGTAAAATATTTGCTGGAAGACATTATTACTCTACCACAATAGCAACTCAGTTATACCATTTGGTATTTTTTCTGATTAATATTATTTCTATTTTTCAAAGTAAATTAAATATAACATATACTTGTAACAAATGTTTAAAAGTAAAAAATTTCCCCTAACATATTAAAAATCATCATGTTTGCATTTTAAGCATTTATAAAACTTAATTTGGGGTTGTGCATTAAAGGTGCACATTAAACTTTACATGTTTTCTCGACTGCTTCATATTCCATCCCACAAACAGATCTCTTCCCAATTTCTCATTGCTATCAATGACACTAACAATCAAAACTTAATTTTTCCCCTAGTCTGTTACATTTTCACCAACTTCCGTGAATTTTGTTGTTTGTTTTCATTTGCTCAAGATTTTGAATTTGCTCTCTATTTACACAGTATTCATCCTAATCCAGGGCTTTACGGCTTTCTGCTTAGTGGTTTCTAAATTTCAATGACTCCAAGTTGTGATCTCCCCTAGATTTAATAGCTAAAATGTTAAAATAAAATGTCTACAATTCTTGTTCTAGGATATTTGACAATTCCCTATAACCTATAAAACTTCAATCTGGTCTTTAAAAAACTCCGTTGAGAAGGGGGCAAGATGGTGCTCTAGGCAGAAGCACCATGCCGTCCCTCCACAGCAAAGATCCGAAAAACTAAGCCTAATAGAGAATCAACAATCCTGAAACCCTAGAACATCAAATGAAGAGATAAAGAACTCAGCCAAACACCAAACGGAGTGAGAATACTGAAAGAGAACGGAGAGCGAGGAGAGACTCATGCAGAGATTCCCTACTAGCTAACGCAGCGTGGATCCACCATGTTGGACTCCTATCGCAGACCAGCAAACGGGAGAACGGGAGAGCAGCCTCGCGGAGCTTCCAGTGGGAGATGGAACGACCAGTAAATTGCGGTGTGCGCTTTCCCACCCCCCACCCCTCTCTGACTCAGCTGGGGCTCCCCTGCTTCCCGTGGCCAGGGTCCCTGGGCCGGGGGGTGCCGGTGCTTGGATTCCACGCACCTGGGCCAGCGGGTCTCTGAGAGCTGTTTGTTGGCTGCTGGAGTAGCTTTTTCTGCCGCCTCCCCCACCTTTTGCTCGGGTGCCTGGTTCCGAGCGCCGTCTTTGCTCTTTCCTGTGCAGCTGTGGGACTGCGTTCGGGCGTGTGGCTGCTTCCAGGTCTGGGCTGCCGTGCTGGTGAGATCCCGGGGCCTTTGTTCGTTCGCCCCGCTGCTTCCCGTGGCCACGGTCTCTTGACCCGAGACTACCGGCTGCTTGGAATCTGCGCGCCTGAGCGGGGGCTCTCTGGGTGCCGTTTGTTGGCTGCTAGTGTGGCTTTTTCTGCTTCTTCTGGTTTCTCACTTGCCTCTCGCCGCCTCCCCCTCCTTTTGCTCGGGTGCCTGGATCCAAGTGCCGTCTTTGCTCTTTCTTGCAGGGCTGTGGGGCTGCGTTCGGGCGTGTGGCTGCTTCCAGGTCTGGGCTGCCACGCTGGTGAGATCCCAGGGCCTTTGTTCGTTCGCCCCTCTGCTTCCCGTGGCCACGGTCTCTTGACCCGAGACTGCCGGCTGCTTGGAATCTGCGCACCTGAGTGGGGGTTCTCTGGGTGCCGTTTGTTGGCTGCTGGTGTGGCTTTTTCTGCTTCTTCTGGTTTCTTGCTTGCCTCTCGCTGCCTCCCCCTCTTTTTGCTCGGGTGCCTGGCTCCGAGCACCGTCTTTGCTCTTTCCTGCGGGGCTGTGGGACTGCGTTCGGGCGTGTGGGTGCTTCCAGGTCTGGGATGCTGCACTGGTGAGATCCCGGGACCTTTGTTCCTTTGTTCGTTCGCCCCTCTGCTTCCCGTGGCGGCAGTCTCTTCACCGGGGTCCACCGGCTGCTTGGATTCCACTAACCCGGGCGGGCGGCTCTCTAGGTGCTGTTTGTTGGCTGCTGGTGCTGCCTTTTTTTCTCTTTTTTTTCCTCCTGCTTCTTTTGGTTTCTCACTTGCCTCTTCCCGCCTCCTCCTCTTTTCACTCGGGTGCCTGGCTCCTTGCACCCTCTTAGCTCCTTTCTGAGGGTCCCCATAGCGCAGGCAATTTGTGATATACGCTTTCCACTCTCCACCCTTCTTCACTCACACTCGGCCTCCTCTGTTTCCCACAGACACAGTCCCCTGTCCAGAAACACTAGCCCGCACTGGTTGGCTCTCTGAGTGCCATTCATTGACTGCTGGTGTTGCTCTTTTTTTTTCTTTTTTAATTTTATTTTTTTTCTTTTTTGATTAGTTTTGTTTTCTTTTCCCTCTTTTTCCCTTTTGTTTTCTTCATTGCTTAATTTCTCATCTCTCTATCTCTTCCTTCTCTTTCTGATCCTTGAATACCAGGCGATGTATGCCTCTGCACCTTCTGGCCAGGCTGTGCTGTGAAACCTGAGACCGACTCCCCCAGACCTCATAGCTGCATCGGTGCGATCCCTGGGAACTTTGCAGTTCTTTAACTTTTCTGATTTCTATTTGTTCATTCTTTCCTTTTCTTTCTCTTCCCCCTTCTGGGTTTCTCCATCCCATAGTCTCTCATCTGCCCATTCCAATGGCAAGCTCCCCTAGAATTCTTTTATGTTTGTATGTTTTTTCGCTCCTGCTCCTCTCTCCTCTCTCCCATATCCAGCTTAGCTTCACACACAACTATCTCCCCGCTGCACCCTACCTACCTGCACCGTGCACTTGACATCACACCACCAAGCTGTGCAGGAACGCCCTATTGGAACCTGCCCAGCACTGACTACCGACTGTCCTGGGGGCTGCGGTGAGTGCCACAAACAACCCGTCCCGGTGGCTCGTCTTCAGCTAGACCTGCCCAGCTGTACCACAAGGACGAAACAAAAAAAATCTACAATCAATAAATGTGAGAAATATCTACTGAATGCCCCGAAAACAGCAAACAATATCAAAACATTTACAAAAACAAGACAAGATGGCTCCAATAGGCATCCAAATTAAAACACCAGATAACTCTTCTGTGGAAGAAAATGCACTAGAAGTACCTGATAGGAAACTCAAATCACTAATACTCGGAATTCTCCAAGAACTGAGGCAAAAAGCTGACAAATATGAGGAAAAAATAGACAAATTTATGGAAAATACAGACAAAAAATTGGAAGAATTCAGGAAGATGATGCAGGAAGAAAATGCCAAAATAAATTCACAACTCGAAATCATACAAAAACAACAATTAGAAATCCAAAAGATAAACAACAAGGTTTCAGAAATGGACGGTGTCATAGAAGGTCTGAGAAGTAGATTTGAAACCGTGGAAGACAGGATCAGTGGAACTGAAGACAAACACTTGGATACAACTCTGTTTCAGGAAAGCTCAGAAAAAAGAACAAAGAAAAATGAAGAGACCCTGAGAATTATGTGGGACACAATTAAAAGCAAAAATTTACGAGTGATTGGCATCCCAGAACAGGGGGAGAAAACAGAAAACACAGAGAGGATCATTGAGGAACTGCTGACAGAAAACTTCCCCAATATCATGAAAGATGAAAAGATGGCCATCCAAGAAGCTCAACGAACCCCATATAGAAGAGACCCCAAAAGAAAATCACCAAGACATATCATATTCACACTCACCAAAACTAAAGACAAACAAAGAATCCCGAGAGCAGCTCATGATAAACAAGAAGTCACATACAGAGGAGAAACAATAAGACTAAGCTCAGATTATTCGGTAGAAACCATGCAGGCAAGAAGGCAGTGGGATGACATATATAAAATCTTGAAAGAAAAAAATTGTCAGCCAAGAATAATATATCCTGCAAAACTCTCGTTCAAATCTGATGGTGAAATTAGGTCATTTCCAGATAAACAGAAACTAAGGGAATATGCAAAAGTCAAACCAAACTTACAAGAATTATTAAAGGGAGTTCTTCGATCTGAGGACAAACAGCTTCAGCCCTCAGGCAGGACCTAGGACCTAGGACGCAGGTTCATACGAACCAGATACCATTCTAGGAAATGAACTATCGAGGACTATCCAAAACCAAAAGAAATACAACAGGGAATCAGAGAAATCAATCAAAGGATGACAACAACATCAAAACAATGAAAGAGGGAAAAACGGCATAGGTATAGAACCTTCTAACAGAGAGGAAGGCAAGGCGATACCAAGTAAGGGTAGACTGCTTCAAACTTAGAAAGATAAGGGTAAAATTCATGGTAACCACAAAGAAAGTTAACAAACCAACTCATAAAAATAAAGACGAAAAACATAAAGTCTCAGCAAAAACAAAACCTACAAAAACAAAAGAAATGAACTTTACAAAATCCACAAACAAAAGTAACTCAGCACAAGAGAGTAAGAAGAACAAAGAAAACTTCAGCACAACAAAAAAAAGCACTACAAAATGACAGCAACAAACTTCCATCTATCAATAATTACACTGAATGTAAATGGACTCAATGCACCCACAAAGAGATGGAGAGTGGCAGAATGAATAAGAAAACAGGATCCATCAATATGCTGTCTACAGGAGACACACCTTAGAAACAAAGATGTGAATTTATTAAAAATCAAAGGTTGGAAAAAAATATATCAAGCTAACAACTACCAAAAAAGAGGAGGAGTGGCAATTCTAATCTCAGATAAAACAGACTTTAAAACAAAATCTACCATAAAAGACAAAGGACACTATATAATGATTAAGGGGACGATCCATCATGAAGACATAACCATAATAAACATCTACGCACCCAATGACAGGGCTCCAAAATACATTAAAAAAACTAACAGCACTGAAAAGAGAAATTGACAGTTCCACAATAATAGTAGGAGACTTCAACACACCACTCTCAGTAAAGGACAGAACAACTAAAAAGAAACTCAGCAAAGATACAGAAGACCTAAAGGACACAATCAGCCAACTGGACCTCATAGACATATATAGAACAATCCATCCAACCGCTGCAAAGTACACATTCTTTTCCAATGCACATGGAACGTTCTCCAGAATAGACCACATCTTAGGCCACAGAGCAACCCTCAACAAGATCCAAAATGCTGAGATAACTGACAGTATCTTCTCTGACCACAATGCCATCAAGGTAGAAATTAACACTAGAAAGAGCAAGGAAAAAAAATCAAACACGTGGAAACTGAATAATACTCTGCTTACACATCAATGGGTAATAGAAGAAATCAGAGATGGAATTAAAAAATTCCAAGAATCAAATGAAAATGAAAACACATCATACCAAAACCTTTGGGACACAGCAAAGGCAGTCCTCAGAGGACAATTTATAGCAATAGATGCACATATCAAAAAAGAAGAAAGGCACAAAATCAAAACATTAACTACAGAACTCAAACAAATAGAAAGAGAACAGCAAAAAAAGCCTACAGCCACCGGAAGAAAGGAGATAGTAAAGATCAGAGCAGAAATAAATGAAATACAGAACAGAAAAACAATAGAAAGAATCAACAAAACCAAAAGTTGGTTCTTTGAAAGAATCAACAAAATCGACAAACCACTGGCCAGACTGACAAAAGAAAAACAGCAGAGGGCACAAATAACCCAAATAAGAAATGAAATGGGGGACATTACAACAGACCCAACTGAAATAAAAAGGATTATAACAGAATACTATGAAAAACTATATTCCAAGAAATTAGAAAACCTAGAGGAAATGGATAAATTTGTAGAAACACACGGCCTACCCAAACTACAACAAAGGGATGTTGAAACTCTGAACAGACGCATAACAGGAGAAGAGATTGAAAAGTTAATCAAAAAAACTCCCAACCAAAAAAAGCCCTGGCCCAGATGGCTTCACTGGAGAATTCCACAAAACATTTAAAGAAGAGCTTGTACCAGTTCTACTCAAGCTATTTCAGAGCATAGAAGAGGAAGCAACACTTCTAAATTCATTCTATGAAGCCAGCATAATGCTGATACCAAAACCAGGCAAAGACATCACAAAAAAAGAAAATTACAGACCAATATCTCTCATGAATATAGATGCAAAAATTCTGAACAAAATTCTAGCCAATAGAATTCAGTATCATATCAAAAAAATAATACACCACGACCAAGTAGGATTCATACCAGGTATGCAAGGATGGTTTAACATTAGAAAATCCATCAACGTAATTCACCACATAAATAAAAGGAAAAAAAAACTCACATGATCATCTCAATTGACGCAGAAAAGGCATTTGACAAAGTCCAGCACCCATTCCTGATAAAAGCTCTCAATAAAATAGGTATAGAAAGGAAATTTCTCAACATAATAAAGGGCATCTATGCAAAACCAACAGCCAACATCATTCTTAATGGAGAGAGGCTGAAAACATTCCCCTTGAGAACAGGAACAAGACAAGGATGACCTTTATCACCACTCCTATTTAACATTGTGCTGGAAGTTCTAGCTAGAGCAATAAGGCAAGAAAAAGAAATAAAGGGCATCCAAATTATTAAGGAAGAAGTAAAAGTATCTCTATTTGCAGGTGATATGATCATATACACAGAAAACCCCAAAGAATCCACAAGAAAACTGCTGGAACTAATAGAAGATTTCAGCAAAGTATCAGGATAGAAGATAAACATACAAAAATAGTTTGGATTCCTCTACACACCAACAAAGAGAACTTCGAAGAGGAAATCACCAAATCAATACCATTTACAATAGCTCCCAAGAAGATAAAATACTTAGGAATAAATCTAACCAGAAACATAAAAGACCTATACAATGAAAACTACAAGACACTACTGCTAGCAACCAAAAGAGACCTGCATAAGTGGAATAATATACCTTGCTCATGGATAGGAAAACTCAACACTGTGAAAATGTCACTTCTACCCAAAGTAATCTAATAGATACAATGCAATCCTGATCTAAAGTCCAATGGCATTTTTCAGTGAGATGAAGAAACAAATCACCAACTTCATGTGGAAAGGAAAGAGGCCCCAGAGAGGTAAAACATTACTGAAGAAGAAGAACAAAGTGGGAGGTCTCACACTACCTGACTTTAGAACCTATTATACTGCTATGGTAGTTAAAACAGCCTGGTACTGGTACAACAACAGAGACATTGACCAATGGAACAGAATTGAGAACCCAGATGTAAATCCATCCACCTACAGTCACCTGATTTTCGACAAGGGCCCAAAGTCCATCAAATGGGGAAAAGACAGTCTTTTTAACAAATGGTGCTGGCAAAACTGGATATCCATTTGCAGAAAAATGAAACAGGACCCATACCTCACAGCATATACAAAAACTACTTCAAAATGGATCAAAGACCTGAATAAAAGCCTAAAACTATAAAGTTCATAGAAGAAAAAATAGGACCAACACTTCAGGCCTTAATACATGGCATTAACAGGATACAAACCATAAACATCAACACACAAAACCCAACAGATAAACTAGATAACTGGGATCTTCTAGAAATCAAACACCTATGCTCTTCAAAAGACTTCACCAAAAGAGTCAAAAGAGAACCTACAGACTGGGAAAACATTTTTGGACAGTACAAGTCAGACAAAGGTCTAATCTCCATAATCTACAAGAAAATCCAACACCTCTACAACAAAAAGGCAAACAATCCTATCAAAAAATGGGCAAAGGAAATGAACAGACACTTTACCAAAGAAGACATTCAAATGGCCAACAGACACATGAGGAAATGCTCGCGATCACTAGCCATTAGAGAAATGCAAATTAAAACCACAATGAGATACCATCTCACCCCGGCATTACTGGCATGAATCAAAAACACTGGAAATAACAAATGTTGGAGGGGCTGCGGGGAGATGGGAACTCTTATACACTGCTGGTGGGAATGCAAAATGATACAACCATTTTGGAAAATGATATGGCGTTTCCTCAGAAAGCTAGAAATAGACATACCATTCGATCCAGCCAATCCCACTCCTAGGAATATATCCTAGAGAAATAAGAGTCGTCACTCGAATAGACATATGCACACCTATGTTCATGGCAGCATTGTTCACAATAGCAAAACGATGGAAACAACATAGGTGCCCATCAACAGATGAATGGATAAACAAACTATGGAACATACACACAATGGAGTACTATGCAATGAGAAAGAATAACAATGAATCTGTGAACCATCTCATAACATGGATGAAACTGGAGGACATTATGCTGAGTGAAATAAGTCAATCACAAAAGGACAAATATTGTATGAGACCTCTATTGAAAAACCCATGAAAAAATTCACATGCAAAATGTAACAATCCTTGTTGGTTACCAGGGATGGGGGGGGGGAATACTAAATAGGTAATAGATAAGTGGTATCTTGGGTGAGAGGTGAGACAGTACACAGTACAAGGGAAACTAACACAACCTGCACAAGGAAAGGTCATGAAGGCCCCATAGACACATCCAAACTCCCCGAGGGACTGAGTTGTTGGACGGATGGCTCTGGGGACCATGGTCTCGGGGAACATCTAGCTCAATTGGCATGACACTACTTATAAAGATAATGCTCTACATTCTACCTTGGTGAGTAGTGTCTGGGGTCTTAACAGCCTGTGAGCGGCCATCTAAGATACTACACTGGTCTCATCCCTTCGGGAGCAAGGGAGAATGAAGAGAACAGGATACAACGAAAAGATTAGTCCAAAGGACTAATTGACCACAGCTACCAAGACCTCCACCAGACTGAGTCCAGTACAGCTAGATGGTGCCCGGCTACCACCGCTGACTGCTCTGACCAGGATCACAACAGAGGGTTCTGGACCGAGCTGGAAAAGGATGTAGAGCATAATTCTAACTGCCCCCCCCCCCCCAAAAAAAAGACCAGATTTACTGGCCTAAAGGAGACTGGAGAAACCTCAAGAGTGTGGCCCCCAGACACCCTTTCAGCTCAGAGGTGAAGTTACCTTCGAGGTTCACTGTTCAGCCTGGGAGTGGACAGCCCAGTAAAACTAAATGAGACTAACGAGGTACAGGAGTCCAGTGACAAGGGCCAGAAGGCAGAGGGGGAGTAGGAAGCTGATAATAAGGAACAGAAGTTGAGTAAGGATACTGTTGATGTGTTGTGAGATTGTTAACCACTGTTATAGGGCAACATTTGTAGTAACTGTTAAATGGGAGGCTATTTTGTCCTGTAAGCCTTCATCTTGGGTGAGAATGGCAGCACAACTGGAAGAGCATAGTCAATGTCACTTAAATGTGTACGTAAAAAGTTTTGAAATGGTGTATCTTTGGCTATGTTTATTTTCACCAAAAAAAAAAAAAAAGCTGAGAATTCAGAGGGTTAAAATGTTGTGGGGTTGTTAACCAAAGTCATAAAACAGCATGTGTACTACTTTTACATGAGAAACTGTTTGTTCTGTAAGCCTTCACCTGAAGTACAATAAAATATTAAAAAAAAAAAAAAAAAACCTCAGTTGATTCACAGATTTTCCCTTTTTCTTTCTCAGTACATTTTTTGTTTTCCTCTCATATATTTAAACTCCAGTAATTTAGGTTCTATTTTTATGCCTTTTTATACTAAACTCCAATTATCAGAAATTCCTGATCCTTTACCATATGCAGCACTTCCTTCTTTAAAAGAACACAGGTTTTAAAATCATTTTCTCAAGGAAAACTTATCCGCAGTAGTGTTTATTATCTTACCTAGCCTTGGAACCTAAATGCTTAGTTTACAAAATCTTAATTGTACTTGTTCAACAAGTTTCTTTCACTGCCTCAACCAGTTTTCTAATATCCCTACTTCCCAACTTCCTTTAGGTCCAGGACTACCAATCCCCAAGGACAGTTGATTAAAAAAAAAAAAAAGCAAACACGTTTCAGCCTTAGGGCTTGAATTCACATTATTGCCCAGTTTTGTCCATACCCGGAACTCCATGGTCTCCAAGATCTCTTGAATTCAAGACCTACCTGTCTATGCTTAGATCACCAGTCTGATCTTCTTCAGCTGATCTGCCTGGACTACATATAGTTTGCCTACCCCATTCTGGAGTAAATGCCTATTCTTTCTAGTGCTAACTACCCTGAAATGTGATTCCCTGTCTGACTTACATCTGCCTGGTTGAACTTCCAGTCCTACTTCCATCTGACATCCCTGTCCAGTGGCTACTTGAATCTCAATGTTAAAAGATCAGTATTGGTGTGCTTCCGCATTTGTCTTCTCCATCTAGAACCGTGCTGTCCAATATGATAACCACTAGCCACATGTGGCTATTTAAAATTAAAATTGGTATTAGCCCTGCTGGTGCAGTGGTTAAGCTTTCAGCTGCTAATCAAAACATCTGCAGTTCAAATCCACCAGTTGCTCCTTGGAAGCCCTATGGGGCAGTTCTGCTCTGCCCCACTGGATCGCTATGAGTTGGAATTGACTCGACAGCAATGGGTTGGGAATGGGTATTAAATTAGAAATTCAATTTCTCAGTAGTATGAACAATATTTTAAGTGTTCCATAGCTGCATTTGAACAGTGGCTATTGTACTGAACAGGGCAAATATAAAATATTTCTATCACTGCAGAAAAGTTCTACTGGACAGTGCTGATCTAAAGCAGGGGTTGGCAAATTTTTTCCATAAAGGGCCTGGTAGTAAACATTTAAGGCTTTGTAGTTCATAAGTTCCTGTTGTAACTACTCAGCTTTGCTGTTGTAATACAAAAGTAGTCACCAAAAACCAAAACCAAACCCATTTTTGTTGAGTCAATTCCGACTCATAGCAACCCTATAGGACAGGGTAGAATTGCCCCACAGGGACTCCAAAGAGCAGCTGGTGGAGTCTAACTGACGACCTTTTGGTTAGCAGCCGAAGCTCTTAACCAATGAATGCACCACCAGGCCCCAAAAGTAGCTACAGGTAATACATTAAAAAATGGGCATGGGTAGGTTCCCTATGAGTCAGAAGTGACTCGACAGCAGTGGGTTTGGGTTTGTTTTTTTATGTTATAATAAACATTATTTACAAAAGCAGCTGGCAGCCATGCACATTTGACCATGGGCCACAGAAAATTTAAATTGAGTTAAACATTTTATTTTTTTTTACTTTAAACTTAAAAAGTATGATAAGAACCAACAATATAATTATCAAAGAAATAGATGAACTATAGAAAGCAAGTGATTTTAAGAACTTAGTTTAAATCCCATTCTCATAAATACTGCTCATATTTTTAGATGTTATTAAGTATAAACTTAGCATGTAAGCCTAGTTCATAGATAGGGAAATCAGAGATCACTATAGTTGACTGCTGGATCTTGTTGTTGCTGTTAGGTGCCATGGAGTCGGTTCCGACTCACAGTGACCTTATATACAACAGAATGAAACACTGCCTGGTCCTGTGCCATCCTCACATCATTATGTTTGAGCCCATTGTTGCAGCCACTGTGTCAATCCATCTCATTGAGGGTGTTACTCTTTTTTGCTGAACTGGATCTTACTGGAAGCAAATTACTGGCCACAGGTTACAGGACTTAAATCTGAAAAATTCTCCTTAAGAACAGCCTCAGACAGTGGTCATAAACCATGAGAAGTTTTATATGTATGTGTGAATTAGGGAACTAATTTAGAGGCTAATGACCTATTTTTCATAAATATCTATACATTCTATTTCATGATTAAGGTATTTGGTGTTATATATATATTTACACACAAATTTCCAATAACTTCATATAGGAAAAACTTTCAAAACATGAAGCACATATCATAGTTTTAGCTACAGAGAATTCCACTATATCTCCTGGGTTCATATATTTTTAAACAAGAGAAGATCACACATTTTGTCTACCTCAATTCATTTATATTGTAGATGGGGAAACCAAGAATTACAGAGGGAAAATGGAATGCCAACATTTAACAAACGTTTATTGAGCACCTATGTGTACCCAAGAGTCCCTGAGTGGTACAAATGGTTAAGCGTTAGGCTGCTAATTGAACGGCTGGATGTTCGAGACCACCCAGAGGTGCCTCGGAAGAAAGGCCAGATGATCTGTTTCCCAAAAAATTAGCCACTGAAAACCCTGTGGAGCACAGTTCTCCTCTGACACACATAGGCCCTCCATGCATTGAAACTGACTTGACAGCAACTGGTACATGTAAGAAACCACACACAGTGCACTGGGAATACTGCCGTAAACAGAAGAGCTTCTGACATGCAGCTTAGCTCCGAATACACGCGACTATGTAACAGAAAAGTTGTTTCTGATATGAGGCAAACTCTGTTTTCAGCATAATCAAGATCTTTGCTTTGTTCCTTCACAGTAAGAATTTTTTTTTTTTTTGGTAGAACACCATAAAAGTCTAATTTTAAATTGGTGTGTTTCCCAATTTTTTTTTATTGTACTTTAGATGAAGGTTTACAGAACAAATGGTTTTTCATTAAACAGTCAGTACATATATAGTTTTATGACATTGGTTAACAACCCCACAACATGTCAACATTCTCCCTTCTCGACCTTGGAGGACCTTTTTTTTTTTTTTGGTGAAAACGTACATAGCCAAAGTTACACCATTTCAAAAGTTTCTAATGTACAATTCCAGTGACATTGATAACATTCTTCCAGTTGTGTTGCCATTCTCACTACCCCTTTCCAAATTGTTCAATCACCATTATCTTCAACTCACTGCCCCAAGGCTTCCCATCAAATCTTTTGAGTTGCTGTTGTCAATTTGATCTCACATAGGTAATTCTTTTTTTTTTTGTACCTAAGATGAAGGTTTGTAGAACATATAGTTTCTCATTAAATAGTTAGTACATATACTGCCCTATGACAATGGTTACCAACCCCATGACATGTCAACATTGTCACTTCTCAACCTTCGGTTCCCTATCACAAGCTTTCCTGTCCCCTCCTGCCTTCTAGTCCTTGCTCCTGGACTGCTGTGCCTCATTAATCCCGTTTTGTTTTATGAGGCTGTCCAATCCCTGGCTAAACAGTGAATTTCGGGAGTGACTTCAACATTGAGCTAAAAGAGTGTCTGGGGGCCATACCCAGGGGGTTTCTCCAGTCTGTCAGGCCAGTAAATCTGGTCTTTTATTCTGTGAGTTAGAATTTTGTTCTACATCCTTTTCCAGCTCTCTCCAGGACCCTCAATTGTGATCCCAATCAGAGCAGTCAGTGGTGGTAGCCAGGCACCATCCAGCTGTACTGGACTCAGTCTGGTGGAGGCTGTGGTAGCTGTGGTCCATTAGTCCTTTGGACTAATCTTTTCCTTGTATCTTGTTCTCTTCATTATCCCTTGCTCCTGAAGAGGTGAGACCAGTGGAGTATCTTAGATGGCTGCTCACAGGCTTTTAAGACCCCAGACACAAATCACCAAGGTAGAGTGTAGAACATTGTCTTTATAAACTGTGTTACACCAATTGAGCTAGATGTTCCCCGAGACCATGGTCCCCACAGCCCTCCGCCCAGCAATTCAGTCCCTCGGGGAGTTTGGAAGTGTCTACTGACCTTCCACGACCTTTCCTTGTACAAGCTGTGCTCGCTTCCCCAGTATTGTATACTGTCTTACCCTTCACCAAAGTTACCACTTATCTACTGTCTATTTAGTTCCTCCCCCACCCCTCCCATCCCTCATTACCAACAAAGATTATTTCTTTTTGTGTGTAAACTTTTACATGAGTTTTTACAGTAGAGGTCTTATACAATATTTGTCCTTTTGTGATTGACTTATTTCATTCAGCATAATGTCCTCCATATTATAAGATGCTTCATAGATTCATCATTGTTCTTTATCTTTGCATAATACTCCATTGTGTGTATGTACCATAGTTTGTTTATCCATTCATCTGTTGATGGGCATCTAGGTTGTTTCCATCTTTTTGCGATTGTGAACAGTGCTGCAATGAATATAGGTGTGCATATGTCTATTCGTGTGATGCTCTTATTTCTCTAGGATATACTCCTAGGAGTGGGATTGCATTTTGTAGTGTTTTTTTTTTTTTTTTTTTGTGGTGCTAACGTTTTCTTTGTTCCTCTTACTCTCCTGTGCTGAGTTCCTTTTGTTTGTAGATTTTTTTTCATTTCTTTTGTTTTTGTAGATTTTCTTTTTACTGAGACTTTGTTTTTCTTATTTATTTTGATGAGTAGGTTTGTTAACTTTCTTTGTGGTTACCTTGAAATTTACCCTTATCTTCCTAGATTTGAACCAGTCTATTATTACTAGGTATTGCCTTGCCTTCCTCTCCATTAGAAAGTTGTATACGTACATCCTTTATTCCCTTTTTTATTGTTCTGATGCTGTTGTCATTTACAGATTAACCTCTCTGGTTCCTCATTGTAATTATTTTGGTTTTGCGTGTCCTTTAAGAGTTCATTTCCTAGGTTGGGTATCTGGCTAGTACAATCCTGCATCCTAGATTCAGCGTGTGGTCTGATGTTGTTTGTTCTCAGATCGAAGGACTCCCTTTAATAAGTCTTGTAAATTTGGTTTGGTTTTTACATAGTCCCTTAATTTCTGTTTATCTGGAAATGACCTAATTTCACCATCATATTTGAACAAGAGTTTTGCAGGATATATTATTCTTGGATGGCAATTTTTTTCTTTCAAGGTTTTATATATGTCATCCCATTGTCTTGCCTGCATGGTTTCTGCCGAATAATCTGAGTTTAGTCTTATTGTTTCTCCTCTGTATGTGACTTTTTGTTTTTCTTGAGCTGCTCTCAGGATTCTTTGTTTGTCTTTGGTTTTAGTGAGTTTGATTATGATATGCCTTGGTAATTTTCTTTTGGGGTCTATCGTACATGGGGTTCATTGAGCTTCTTGGATGGTCAGCTTTTCATCTTTCCCAATATTGGGCAAGTTTTCTGTCAGCAATTCTTCAATGATCCTCTCTGTGTTTTCTGTTTTCTCCCTGTTCTGGAACTCCGATCACTTACAGAATTTTGCTCTTGATTGCATTCTACATAATTCTCGGGTTTCTTCATTTTTCTTCGTTCTTTTTTCTGATGTTTCATCAAACAGTGTTGTATCCAAGTGTTTGTCTTCAATTTCACTGACCCTATCTTCCATCGTTTCAAACCTGCTCCTCGGCCCTTCTGTGACGTTGTCCATTTCTGAAATCTTGTTGTTTATCTTTTGGATTTCTAATTGTTGGTTTTGTATGATTTCTAGTTGTGAATTTATTTTAGCATTTTGTTCTTGTATTATTTTCTTGAATTTTTCCACTTTTCCTGTCTGTATTTTCCAGGAATTTGCCCGACTTTTCCATGAATTTGTCTCTTTTTTCCTTATTTTTGTCGGCTTTTTGCTTCAACTCTTGGATAATTCTGAATATTAGAGATTTGAATTCCCTATCAGTTAGGTCTAGCGCCTTTTCTTCTACTGGAAAGTCATCTGGTGTTTTATTTTGGAAGCCTACTGGAACCATCCTGTCCTGTTTTTATAAATGTTTTAATATTGTCTGCTGTCTTCGAGGCATTCAGTGGTTATTTTATTTGTTTACTGATTGTAGATTTGTTTCCTCCTGCTTTTTTGTTTTGTTTGGTTATGTCTGAGCAGGCAGGCTGTGCATTCTTTGTTGTCTGGGCATGATACTTTTCACCTCCTTCTCCAAAGGGCAGAGTCAGTCACTCAGGTATGGTACAGCAGGGAAGGTCCAGCTGAAGGGGAGTTGCTGGGATGGGTTGTTTGTGGCACATACTAGGACTGACAGCACGGACCAGGAAACAGTGCAGGGAAGGTTCTAGTAGGCCATGCCTGTGCTGCTTGGGAGGGTGATGTTCACTGCACGGTGCAGGTAGGCAGGAAGTAGGGGGTAGATTGTGACGTGTGGAGTTAAGATGGGTATGGGAAAGATGAGAGAGAGGAGAGAGTAACAGAAGCCAAAAACATACACACAAACAAAAAAAGAGTGCTAAGGGAGCTTGCTGTTGGAGTGAAGAGATGAGAGACTGAGAAAAGGGGTAAAACAAAAGTGAAAAAAAATAACAAAATGAATAAGTCGAGAAACTGGAAATGAAGAAAGACAGAAAGGGAATAAGAGAGAGAAGAAAACTAAACAAAGAAATGAAAAAAAAAGTCAAAAACAAACAAACAAACAAAAACTAAAAAAACAAGAAAAAAAAAATGCTCCCAGGGATGTCCGTGTGCATCTGCGCAGAGTAAGGGACTAGCTTACAAGCCGCGTGGTACTGCCTTGGCTAGAAGGGGCTCCCAAGCCAAAAAAAAAAAAAAAAGAAAACAAACAAATCAAAACAGAACAAATCAGAGCAAACAAACAAACAAAAGCCCCAGGGGTCCCACTAGCATGGCGGTATGGGGCAGGGAGGAGTTTCACAGCTGAGCAGTCTTTCGCAGCCTTTCAGGAAGAAGATGGCGCACGGAGCCACATATTTGAGAGAAAGGAGGGGTAGGTGGTGAGAGGTAAGGAAGAAATCTAAAGAGGAGGAGAAAAGCAACACCAGCAGCCAACAAAAGGTACTCAGGGAGCCAGCCAGTGAGGGCGGGTGGAATTCAAGTGACAGCGGGGTGAATCTCATGCTTCCTGGCCAAGAGACTGTGGCTGCAGGAAGCAGAGGTGCCTAAGTGGGGGTGAAGAAGGGTGGGGGGTGGGAAAGCCTATATCACTGGTTACTGGTTGTACTGTCTCCTGCTGGAAGCTCCATGAAGCTGCTTTCTCATACCCACTGTTCACTGATCTCCAATAGGAGTCCAAGATGGCGGATGTGGGCTATGGTAGCTGACAGGGGACCTCTGCATGTATTTCTCCTCGCTCTCTGTTCTCCATCAGTTTCTTATTCCATTCGGTGTTTGGCTGAGTTCTTTATCTCTTCATTTGATGCTTAGGGTTTCAGGACTGATGTGTGACTCTGTTTGACTTAGTTTTTCTGATCTCTGCTGCGGAGGGATGGCATGGTGCTTCTGACTATACCACGATGTTGTCTGGAATCCGTGTTTCCCAATTTGAAGCCAATATATTTTATAGTTTGAGTTTTGATTTGGATTAGAAAATCAAGGTCAATTGAAAAAATAGAAATACAACTTTTCTAAAAAATGAAACATCTCTACTTTTCAGCAATTGAGAAACAATATTAAAATAAGTCTTTAAAAGCTGATCTCTAAAAGTTAAATAATGTAAAATGTTATTCATGAATATGTTTGAAAAACAATACAGTCTCTGGATGTTTCCTTTTTGAAATTCAACATAGATATAATTTTGTTATTAGAATTGTTGGAAAATGGTCTATTTAAATAATGAAATCAGAATTCTTAAGCTTCTTGGAAACCGGAACCTCCAAATACCTGAGATGAATAAAGGTACATTCTTACTATGTATACACCTGTCTCCTATTCATAGGGAAAGGATAAAGAGAAATTAGTTTAAACCGCAGGAAAGTGAGATTTTTTTTTTTCTTTTTGGATTCACAGAGTGATGAAATGCTGGGAATCCAAGGCACCTTCATTCTCAGATACCTAAGAAACACTGATTAGCTGTCTTGATGGTACTGCTGTGATAGTGGCTGAAGTCAAAGAGACTGGATCACATAATATATGGTCCTTTCTAGTTCTATGACCCTCATCATGGGGATGCCCAGCACTCAGTGCAGCCAAGCTCAGCTGAGACATGTCTGCATGTCTTTATCACAACTTCACCTGTTCGTGATGTAGATCTGAGCAAAGCAGCTCTGGGAATGAAACCAGGTATTTTGATACTAAGCGTTCTTATTCAACCCTCAAATTCCTTTGCTTTCCCTATATTTGGCTGGTGTCCACATAAATTCAGCAGAAATATTTCTCTAAAGTTCCAAATGGTTTGAAAAGTACATCAAAATCAAACTGATAATTCCATAAGTATTAAGATACTGCAAATATTCCATTTTAACAACTTTTCTGTTGCACCTCTTTCTTTGGGTCCTGCTTAAGACTCTGACTCTTTCTCTTCTGAGGACAAATATAAACAGTTCCCAGGTTACAAACAGGATCCATTTCTAGTCAAATTAGTAGGTAAGTCAAAACAGGTGCATACGGTTCTTATTTAGCCTTACTTTAGTGCAAGAAAAGGACTGAAGCCTTTTCAATGATTTAAAAGCTGCATGTGCAGCAAGTGAAGGTGATTGTGATGAAGAATTTGTTGTGAACAGAGGTTGGTTCAATCATTTCAAAGTGAGGGCAAATTTACACAACATTAAAAGGCAAGGACGAATTGTCCATAAATTGGACACTCCTAACTTGGGGACTGGAGCCCGGATGGCGCAGTGGTTAAGAGTTTGGCTGCTAACCAAAAGGTTGGCAGTTCGAATCCACCAGTCACTCCTTGGAAACCCTATGGGGCAGTTCTACTCTGTCCTATACAGTCGCTGTGAGTCAGAATCGACTCGATGGCAACGGGTTTTATCCTGGGGACAGCCTGAGAAAAAGGCAGGAGTTGTGGACACCTGGTATCATGAAGATGCAGAATCTTGCCTAAGATTACTTGTTTGTCTGTCTTTCTATCCATCACACACTGCTTACCTGATTCTAAGTTAGACTATGAAAGGGTAGCTTTGCTTGAAATCATTCTTGCTGGCCATACTTAACCTCAAAGGTCTTCTCTCAATCCTCCATTATGTGATTAAAGGAACTCGGAGTTAGCATATCTGGACTCTAGTTCTGATTCTACCACTAAATAATTGTGTACCCTAAGATATATCAAATAACTTCTCTAGATTTTTAGGTTTATATGTTTAATTATTTAGTTGAAATGAGTAATCAATGACTTTAATGACTAATAGGAGAATTAATAATCTTAGTCATAACAATAGCTACCATATGGTGAGTACCTAATTTGTCCTAGGCACTGTTCTATGTGTGTTACCCATATTTAATTCTATGTTTTTTTAAATTTATCAAAGTTAAAATGTATATAACATTAAAACTAAATTTTTCTACAATGATAGACAGGAATACCTTGCCTCACTTCTTCCCAATCAGTATTCCTGCTTTCAGAAGTACCTCTTTCAAACTGTTAGCTTGTTCTTCTGTTATACACCTTCACATGTGAAATACACATATAATGCTAATTTTATTTTTCAGTTTTAAATATTATCAATTGGCTTCTTACTATGGGAGATAAAGATGATTTAGCATTCTTAGAATTTCCAAATTTAACCCCTTTCTCCCATCCTGCTTGACTTTATCTATAAAAGTATAATTTTTTGTTAACTTAATATACAGTGTTTATTTTATTACAACTATGCAAACATTGTTAATAGCCTGGCCACAATGATCACATTTTTTTTTTTCACAAATTTTGTGTTTTTCTTTGTCTTTTAGTTAATAACCTTGGTTTGTTTGTTTTTTGCTTAACTTTTTATGAACATAACACTATTTCATCCCAAACTCTTTGGAAAGATTTGAAAAATATTGGGATTTCTCGCAGTTTCATTGTTTCCCCCCCTCCCCCAGGAGACAACCCAAATGGAGTCCTCCAACTGCCTCCAACTCTCCTCTGTATTGGATCCATATTTTTTTTTTCTTTTCTTTTTTAATTGTGCTTTAAGTAAAAGTTTGCAGTTCAAGTCAGTTTCTCATACCAAAATTTACACATACATGGTTATGTGACCATAGTTGCTCTCCCTATACTGTGACAGCACATTCCTCCTTCCATCCTGGATTTCTAGTGTCCATTCAAACAGCTCCTGTCCCTTTCTGCCTTCTCATGTCTCCTCTGGACAGAAGCTGCCCATTTAGTCTCATGTATCTACCTGAGCTAAGAAGCACACTCTTCACGAGTATCATCTTATGTCTTATACTCCAGTCTAATCTTTGTCTGAAGAGTTGGCTTTGGGAATGCTTTTAGTTTTGAGCTAACAGAGAATCCAGAAGCCATGTCTTCCAGGGTCCCTACAGACTCAGTCAGGCCATTAAGTCTGGTCTTTTTACTAGAATTTGAGTTCTGCACCCCACTTTTATCCTGCTCCATCAGGGACTCTCTGCTGTGTTCCGTCAGGGTGGTCACTGGGGGTAGACAGGAACTATCTAGTTCTTCTGGTCTCAGGCTGATGGAGTCTCTGGTTTATGTGGCCCTTTCTGTCTCTTGGGCTAATATTTTCCTTCTGTCTCTGGTGTTCTTCATTATCCTTTGCTCCAGGTAGGTTGGGACCAATTGATGCATCTTAGATGGCCACTCAGTAGCTTTTAAGATCTCAGATGCCACTCACAAAAATAGGATGCAGAACATTTTCTTAATAAACACTGTTACGTCAATTGACCTAGATGTTCCCTGAAACCATGGTCCCCAGACCCCTGCCCCTGCTACTCTGTCCCTCGAAGTGTTTGGTTGTATTCAGGAAACTTCTTAGCTTTTGGTTTAGTTGTGCTGACTTCCCCTGTATTGTGTGTTGTCCTTCTTTTCACCTAACATAGTTCTTATCTACTATCTAGTTAGTGAATACCCCTCACCCTCCCTCCCCACCCTCATAACCATCAAAGAATGTTTTATTCTGTGCTTAAACCTTGAGTTCTTATAATAGTGGTCTCATGCCATATTTGTCCTTTGCAACTATTTTCACTCAGCATAATGCCTTCCAGATTCATCCATGTTATGTTTCACAGATTTATCATTGTTCTTTATTGTTCCATTGTGTGAATATACCAGAATTTGTTTATCCATTTGTCTGTTGATGGGCACCTAGGTTTTTTCCATCTTTTTGCTATTGTGAATGGTGCTGCAACGACCATGGGTGTCCATGTATCTATTGGTGTGATGGCTCTTATTTCCCTAGGATATGTTTCAAGGAGTGGGATTCCTGGACCGTATGTTATTTCTATTCCTAGCTTTTAAAGGAAGTGCCAAATCAATTTCTAAAGTGGTTGTACCATTTTACATTCCCACCAACAGTGTATAAGTGTTCCAGTCTCTCCACAACTTCTCTAACATTTATTATTTTGTGTTTTTTGGACTAATGCTAGCCTTGGTGTGGTGAAATGGTATCTCATTGTAGTTTTGATTTGCATTTCTCTAACAGCTAATGATCGTGAGCATTTCCTCATGTATCTGTTAGCTGCCTGAATGTCTTCTTTGGTGAAGTGCCTGTTCATATCTGTTTTTCAGTTGGGTTATTTGTCTTTTTCTTGTCGAGGTTTTGCAGTATTTTGTAGATTTTAGAGATTAGGTGCTGATCGGATTTGTCATAGCCAAAATTTTTTTCCCAGTCTGTAGGTTGTCTTTTGACTCTTTGGGTGAAATCTTTTGATGAGCATGAGTGTTTGATTTTTAGGAGCTCCTAGTTATCTGGTTTCGCTTCTGGTGTTTGTGCATTGCTACTTATGGTTTGTATTCTGTTTATGCCATGTGTTAGGGCTCCTAGTGTTGTTCCCATTTTTTCTTCCATGATCTTTACTGGTTTAGATTTTATATTTAGGTCTTTGAGCCATTTTGAGTGAGTTTTTCTGCATGGTGTGAGGTATGGGTCTTGTTGCAGTTTTTTCAGATGGGTATCCAGTTATGCCAGCACCATTTGTTAAACAGACTGTCTTTTCCCCATTTAACAGACTTTGGGTCTTTGCAAATATTAGCTGCTCATAGGTGGATGAATTTATGTCTGGATTCTCAGTTCTGTTCCATTGGTCTATATCTGTTGTTGTACCAGTACCAGACTGTTTTGACTACCGTGGCAGTATACTAGGTTCTAAAATCAGGTAGTGTGAGGCCTCCCACTTTGTTTTTTTTCTTCAGTAATGCTTTACTTATCCAGGTCCTCTTCCCATTCCATATGAAGTTGGTGATTTTTTTCTCCATCTCATTAAAAAATGTCAGTGGAATTTGGATCAGGATTGCATTGTACCTGTAGATCACTTAGAGTAGAATTGACATTTTCACTGTTGAGTCTTCTTATCCATGAGCAAGGAATGTTTTCCAGCTTATGTATGTTTCTTTTGGTTTCTTGCAGTAGTGTCTTGTAGTTTTCTTTGTATAGGTCTTTTATGGTTAGATTTATTCCTAAGTATTTATCTTCTTGAGGGATATTGTAAATGGTATTGATTTGGCGATTTCCTCTTTGAAGTTCTCTTTGTTGGTGTAGAGGAATCCAACTGATTTTTGTATGTTTATCTTGTATCCTGATACTTTGCGGAAATCTTCTATTTGCTCCATTAGCTTTTTGGTGGATTCTTTGGGGTTTTGTGTGTATAAGATCGTATCATCAGCATATAGACATACTTTTACTTCTTCCTTACCAATCTGGATGCCCTTTATTTCTTTTTCTAGCTAGGAAATCCAGCACAATGTTGAATAAGAGTGGTGAAAAAGGGCATCCTTGTCTGGTTCCTATTTACAAGGGGAATGCTTTCAGACTCTCTCCATTTAGGATGATGTTGGCTGTTGACTTTGTATAAATGCCCTTAATTATGTTGAGGAATTTCCCTTCTGTTCTATTTTGCTGAGAGTTTTTATCATGAATGGTGTTGGATTTTGTCCAGTGCCTTTTCTGCATCAACTGATAAAATCATGTGGTTCTTTTCTTCTGTTTTATTTATGTGATGGATTACACTGAGTGTTTTTCTAATGTTGAACCACCCCTGCATACCTAGTATAAATCCCACTTGGTCATGGTGAATCATTTTTCTGATATGTTGTTGAATTCTACTGGCTAGAATTTAGTTGAGGACTTTTCCATCTATGTTCATAAGGGATATTGGTCTGTAATTTTCTTTTTTTGTGGTGTCTTTACCTGGGTTTGGTATCAGGGTTATACTGACTTCACAGAATGAGTTTGAGAGTATTCCACCTTTTTCTATACTACGAAATACCTTTAGTAGTAGTGGTGTTAACTATTCTCTGAAACTTTGGTAGAATTCTCCAGTGAAACTGTCAGGGCCAGGGCTTTTTTTTGGTGTTGTTGGGAGTTTTTAAATTGTCTTTTCAGTCTCTTCTTTTGTTATAGGTTTATTTAGTTGTTCTACCTCTGTGTTAGGTTAGGTATGTAGTGTGTTTCCAGAAATTTGTCCATTTCCTCTAGGTTTTCAAATTTGTTAGAGTACAATTTTTCACAGTATTCTGTTATGATTCTTCTAATTTCAGTTGGGTCTGTTGTCATATCGCCCATTTCATTTCTTATTCGGGTTATTCTTTCCTCTCATGTTTTTCTTTTGTCAGTTTGGCCAACGGTTTATCAATTTTGTTGATTTTTTCAAAGAACCAGCTTTTGGTCTTCTTAACTCTTTCAATCACTTTTCTATTCTCTATTTCATTTAAATTCTGCTCCAATTTTTATTATTTGCTTTTTTTCTGGTGCCCAAGGGCTTCTTTTGCTGCTCTCTATTTGTTCAAGTTGCAGGGCTAATGTTTTGATTTTGGCCCTTTGTGTGCATTTATTACTATAAATTTACCTCTGAGCACTTATTTTGCTGTGTCCCAAATGTGCTGGTAGGATGTGTTTTCATTCTCATTTGATTCTGTGAATTTCTTTATTCTGTCCTTAATTTCTTATTTAACCCAGTAGTTTTTGAGGAAGGTGTTGTTCAGTGTCTTAGTCATATAGTGTTGCTCTAAAAAAAATACTACAAGCAGATGGCTTTAACAAAGAGAAGTTTATTCTCTTACAGTCCAGTAGGCTGCAAGTCCAAATTCAGGGCATCAGCTCCAGGAGAAGGCTTTCTCTCTCTGTTGGCTCTGGAGAAAGGTCCTTGTGATGCATCAGTCTTTCCTTGGTCTGGGAGCTTCTCTGCACAGGAACCTCAGGTCCAAAGGATGCACTCTGCTCCTGGCACTGCTTTCTTGGTGGTATGAGGTTCCCATGTGTCTCTGCTCGCTTCTCTCTTTTGTATCTCAAAAGAGATTGACTTAAGACACTATCCAATCTTGTAGATGTCATCAATGTAACCTCATCATAGTGATAGAGTTTACAACACATAAGGAAATCACATCAGATTACACAATCATACAACACTGGGAATAATAACCCAGCCAAGTGATAGATATTTTTAGGGGGCACAATTCAATCCATGACATTCAGTTTCCATGTGTTTGATTTTTTTTCCTTGCTTTTCCTATTATTGATTTCTACTTTTATGGCTTTATGGTCAGAAAAGATGCTTTGTAATATTTTGATGCTTTGGATTCTGTTAAGACTTGCTTTACGGCCTATTCTGAAGAATGTTCCACGTGTGTTGGAAAAGAGAGTATACTTGGCTGCTGTTGGGTGGAGTGTTCTGTATGTCTATGAGATTAAGTTGACTGATTGTGGCATTCAGATCTTCTGTGTCTTTACTGAGCTGCTTTCTGGATGTTCTGTCCTTCACCAAAAGTGGTGTGTTTAAGTCTCCTACTATTATTGTGGAGCTGTCTATCTCTCTTCTCAATGCTGTTAGAGTTCATTATATGCATTTTGGAGCCCTGTCGTTGGGTGCATAAATATTTATTATCGTTATGTCCTCCTGGTTTATGGCCCTTTAATCATTATATAGTGTCCTTCCTTATCCTTTGTGGTGGATTTTACTTTGAAGTCTATTTTGTCAGAGATTAACATTGCCACTCCTGCTCTTTTATGAGTATTGTTTGCTTGATATATTTTTTTCTATCCTCTGAGGTTTAGTTTCTGTTTTTAAGTCTAAGGTGTCTCTGTTGTAGGCAGTATATAGACGGATCATGTTTTTTATCCATTCTGCCACTCTCTGTCTCTTTATTGGTGCATTTAGTCCATTTACATTCACCATAATTCTTGATAGGTATGAGTTGAGTCCTGTCATTTTGATGTCTTTTTTTGTGTGTTGTTCACAGTTTCTTTGTTCCACTTAATTTTCTTTGCTGAGTTGTTTTTTTTTATGCATTTTCTTCTCATCTTTTTCATTGTTGTTTGTTTTGTATTTGCTGAGCCTTTATGTTTTTCTCGGTTTTTATTTTGATGTGTAGGATTGTGAGTTTCCTTTGTGGTTACCTTAATATTTACCCCTTTTTTTTTAAGTTTAAACAACTCTTTTATTTCTTTATATCACCTTGAGTTCCTCTCCATATGAAAGATCTATAACTACATTTTTTAGTCCCTCTTTTTTGTTTTAATGTTGTCATCTTTTACATATTGACGTCTCTGTTTCCCTATTTTCAGTGTTTTAGCTTTGATTTATTTTTGTGACTTCCCTATCTGGGTTGATATCTGGTTGCTCGGTCCTGTGTTCTAGTCTTGCATTGTTATCTGATGTTATTGATTTTCTAACCGGAGGATTCCCTTTAGTATTTCTTGTAATTTGGTTTGGTTTTTGCAAATTCCCTAAACTTCTGTTTATCTGGAAATGCCCTAATTTAACCATCATATTTGAGAGACAGTTTTGCTGGATATAGAATTCTTGGCTGGCAATTTTTTTCCTTCCTGGCTTTATATATATTATCCCATTGCCTTCTTGTCTGCATGGTTTTTGCTGAGTAGTCTGAGCTTAGTCTTACTGACTCTCCTTTGTAGATGACTTTTCGTTTAACCCTAGCCACTCTTAAAATTCTCTCTTTATCTTTAGTGTCGGCAAGTTTGATTATAATATGTCTTGGTGACTTTCTTTTGGTATCTACCTTGTGTGGGGTTCAATGAGTATCTTGGATAAGTATCTTCTCATTTTTCATGATATCAGGGGAAGTTTTCTGCTAACAAATCTTCAACAATTCTCTCTGTATTTTCTGTTAACACCCCCGTCCTGGTACTCAAATCACACGTAGGTTATTCCTCTGTATAGAGACCCACATAATTCTTAGGGTTTCTTCATCATTTAAAATTATTTTGTCTGATTTTTCCTCAAATAAGTTGGTGTCAAGTGCTTTATCTTCAATCTCACTAATTCTGACTTCCATTGCCTCAATTCTCCTCCTATGACTTTCTATTGAGTTGTCTAATTCTGAAATTTTATTGTTAATCTTCTGGATTTCTGTCTGCTGTCTCTCTATGGATTCTTGCAACCTGTTAAACTTGTCATTATACTCGTCTATAATCTTCTTAAGTTCCTCTATTGCTTTGTCTGTATGTTCCTTGGCTTGTTCTGTGTTTTGCCTGTCTCCTTCCTGATCTCTCAAAGAGTTCTGTATATTAATCTTTTGTATTCTACCTCCTGTAATTCCAAGAAGTTCTCTTCCTCCGGAAGATTTCTTGATTCTTTGTTTTGGGAGCTTGATGAAGCCATCATGGTCTGTCTCTTTATGTGATTTGATATTGACTGTTGTCTCCGAGCCATCAATAAGTTATTACATTTATGTATTTTATGTTTGCTTACTGTGTCCTAGCTGCTTCTTTGGTTTTGTTTTGATATGCCCAAATAGGCTGCTCATGCGAGCTAATTTCATTCTTGGCACCTTATATCTGTTACTAGGTATGTGAGCCCAGGAATCCGTTTACTTTTCTTGTATGGATTCAGCTCAGGTAGTTGATCACCAAGTGTGTGGCATAGGCTCTCACCTACTGTCTTAGATGGGCAGGGGTGACTGGTGTAGGCACAGGTATCTGGTTGCGATAAGGGGTCACATGCTGAGGAAGGCAGGGGGCTGACGGCTGACCTTGAGTGTTTGGAAGGAAAGCGTGTCCCTGTTCCCTATGACACGTAGGTGGGTGGGTTTTGTAGCCGGACTTTGGGCACCCAGTGCTGTTGGCTGTAAGGACTGGGAAGCAATAGTTATTCTTGGGCCCGTCACAGGTGGCTAGTTGGCATGGGTGGAGCTTCCAGTCATCAAGCCCCTGATGTGGTTAGTTGAGGACCTTGCTTAATGGGCAGAGCACTGTCAAATGTCACTAACCTGCCACTCAACCATATAGCTGATACAGCTGAAGTTAGGCTTCAGGTATATACCCTGTTCTGTGCTAATGAGGGCCTACACTGTTGAAATGGGCCCACACAGGTCTATGCAGGGGTGAAAGGCATTCAAAGTCCATGGACTCCTTATGCCTGGGCCCAGAAAAAGGAGCTGTGCCTGCCCTGAGTTCCCAGCTTAGGGGAGCTGGCAGATTATTTTTTCTCGTTTGTTACTTTGTTCCCTCTGCAAGGCCAGGAAACTGGATCAGTACACACGATGAGTCCTACTTCCGGCCCAGGGGATGTGGCAATTGCTGAAGCTGGCCCAGGACCCGGAGCAGAATGGCAAGGGGGTAGATAAAATGGGAAAGAGTTTTTTCTAAAGGGTGTGCTTTTTGACCCACGCAGTAGATAAGGCGCATGTACTTATCTTTTGCCACTTCTCACTGGTTATGGAGGTTTGAATAGACTCTGCCGCACGATCTCTCTCAATGTGGAAAACACATTCCAAGTGCCACTGCTTGCCTCACTGTGCACGCCAGCTGATCCGGCCTGCGAGGTGCTGGTTTCCGAGTCAGGTCTGGCAACTCCTTGCTGCTTCTGAACCGTCTCTCCCTCCCCCCTGCTGCTCAGTCCGATTCCTCAACTTTGCGTTTGATGTTCAGGGCTCCTAGATTATCATATATAATCAATTCACTTGAGTTTTTGGGTCTTTGTTGTAAGAGGGACCACAGGAAACGTCTGACTACTCTGCCATCTTGGCCCCACTTCCTCAGATCCGTATTTTCTTTATCCCATTTCTTCCCCTTTCTTAATTTAGTTGCTTATTTTGGCAGAGCACATCCTCTGAATGCTTCTGTTTTAGTTCTTGAGCATAGCTGTTATGTTGTTGTTAGGTGCCGTCAAGTCAGTTCCGAATCATAGCAACCCTATGTACTATAGAACGAAACACTGTCTGGTCTGGCATCATCCTCACAATCGTTGTTATGCTTGAGCCCACTGTTGCAGCCACTGTGTCAATCCATCTCATTGAGGGTCTTCCTCTTTTTCATTGACTGTGTATTTTACCAAGCATGACATCCTTCACCAGGGACTGATCCCTCCTGACGACATGTCCAAAGTATGTAAGACATAGTCTTGCAATCCTTGCTTCTAAGGAGCATTCTGGTTGTACTTCTTCCAAGATAGATTTGTTCATTCTTTTGGCAGTCCATGGTATATTCAATATTCTCCACCAACACCACAATTCAAAGGCGTCAATTCTTCCTTGGTCTTCCTCATTTACTGTCCAGCTTTTGCATGCATATGATGCAATTGAAAATACCATGGCTTGGGTCAGGCGCACCTTAGTCTTCAAGGTGACAACTTTGCTTTTCAACACTTTAAAGAGGGCTTTCACAGCAGATTTGCCCAATGCAATGCATCTTTTGGTTTCTTGACTGCTGCTTCCATGGGTGTGGATTGTGGATCCAAGTAAAATGAAATCCTTGACAACTTCTCCATTTATCATGATGTTGCTTATTGGTCTGGTTGTGAAGATTTTAGTTTTCTTTATGTTGAGGTGTAATCCATACTGAAGGCTGCAATCTTTGATCTTTATCAATAAGTGCTTCAAGTCTTCTTCACTTTCAGCAAGCAAGGTTGTGTCATCTGCATAATGCAGGTTGTTAATGAGTCTTCCTCCAATCCTGACGCCCCATTCTTCTTCATATAGTCTAGCTTCTCAGAGTATTTGCTCAGCGTACAGACTGAACAGGTATGGTGAAAGGATACAACCCTGATACACAACTTTCCTGACTTTAAACCATGCACTATCCCCTTCTTCTATCCAAACAACTGCCTCTTGATTTATGTACAGGTTCTTCATTAGCACAATTAAGCGTTCTGGAATTCCCATTTGTTCACAACATTATCTATAATTTATTACGATGTACACAGTCGAATGCCTTTGCATAGTCAATAAAACACAGGCAAACATTCTTCTGGTATTCTCTGCTTTCAGCAAGGATCCATCTGACATCATCAATGATATCCCTGGTTCCATGTCCTCTTCTGAATCCAGCCTGAATTTCTGGTAGTTCCCTGTCAAGATACTGCTGCAGCCGCTTTTGAATGATCTTCAGCAAAATTTTACTTACGTGTGATAGTAATGATATTGCTTGATAATTTCTGCATTTGGTTGGATCACCTTTCTTGGGAACAAATACGGATCTCTTCCAGTCAGTTGGCCAGGTAGCTGTCTTCGAAATTTCTTGGCATAGATGAGTGTGCACTTCCAGCACTGCATCTGTTTGTTGAAACATCTCAATTGATATTCCATCAATTCCTGGAGCCTTGTTTTTTGCCAATGCCTTCAGTGCAGCCTGGACTTCTTCCTTCAGTACCATTAGTTCCTGATCGTATGCTACCTCGTGAAACGGATGTACATCGACCAATTCTTTTTGGTATGACTCTGTATTCCTTCCATCTTCTTTTGATGTTTCCTGTGTCATTTAATATTTTCTCCATAGAATCCTTCACTATTGCAACTCGAGACTTGAATTTTTTCCTCAGGTCTTTCAGCTTGAGAAATGCCGAGCTTATTTTTCCCTGCTGGTTTTCTATCTTCAGCTCTTCACACGTATCATTATAATACTTTACTTTATCTTCTTGAGCTGTCCTTTGAAATCTTCTGTTCAGTTCTTTCACTTCATTTCTTCCCTTTGCTTTAGCTGCTCAACATTCAAGAGCAAGTTTCAGAGTCTCTTCTGACATCCATTTTGCTCTTTTCTTCTTTCCTGTCTTTTTAATGACTTCTTGCTTTCTTCATGTATGATGTCCTTGATGTCATTCCACAACTCTTCTGATCGTCAGTCATTAGTGTTCAACACATCACATCTATTCTTGAGATGGTCTCTAAATTCAGGTAGCATATACTCATGGTCGTACTTTGGCTTTCGTGGACTTATTCTAATTTTCTTCAGTTTCAACTTGAACTTGCATATAAGCAATTGATGGTCTGTTCCGCAGTCGGTCCCTGGCCTCGTTCTGATTGATGATATTGAGATTTTCCATCATCTGTTTCCACGGATGTAGTCGATTTGATTTCTGTGTATTCCATCGGTATATAGTCACCATTTATGTTGGTGAAAAAAGGCATTTGCAGTGAAGAAGTCGTTGCTCTTGCAAAATTCTAGCATGCGCTCTCTGGCATCGTTTCTATCACCAAGGCCATATTTTCCGACCACCAATGCTTCTTCTTTGTTTACAACTTTCGCATTCCAATCACCAGTAATTATCAATGCATCCGGATTGCATGTTCGGTTAATTTCAGACTGCAGAAGTTGGTAAAAATCTTCAATTTCTTCATCTTTAGCATTAGTGGTTGGTGCGTAAATTTGAATAATAGTCATATTAACTGGTCTTCCTTGTAAGTGTATGGATATTATCCTATCACTGACAGCGCTGTACTTCAGGACAGACCTTGAAATGTTCTTTTTGATGATGAATGCAATGCCATTCCTCCTCAAGTTGTTATTATCGGCATAGTAGACCATATAATTGTCCGATTCAAAATGGCCAATACCAGTCCATTTCAGCTCACTAATGCCTAGGATATCGATGTTTATGCATTCCACTTCATTTCTGATGATTTCCAATTTTCCTAGATTCATACTTTATACATTCCATGTTCCAATTATTAATGGATGTTTGCAGCTGTTTGTTCTCAGTTTGAGTCATGCCACATCAGCAAACGAAGGTCCCAAAAGCTTGACTCCATCCACGTCATTAAGGTCAACTCTATTTTGAGGAGGCAGGTCTTCCCCAGTTATCTTTTGAGTGCCTTCCAATGTGGGGTGCTCATCTTCTGGCAGTATATCTGACAATGCTCTGCTGCTATTCATAAGGTTTTCACTGGGTAATTCTTTTCAGAAGTAGACTGCTGGTTCCTTCTTCCTAGTCTGTCTTATTATAGTTATTATAGCTGCTTTAAAATCCTTGTCTGCTAATCTCAACATCTGGGTCATCTTGGGATCAGTTTCCATTGATTGTTTTTTCTTTTGGGTATGGGTCATGTTTTCCAGTTACTTTATATTTCAAGTAATTTATCCAAGGTTGTTAAAGAAACATTGTAAAGACTCTGGATCCTGTTATGTTCCTCTGAAGACTATTGATTTTTTTTTTTTTTTGTAAGTTTGTTTGAACAGGCAGTTAAACTGCCTAGTGTGAACCCTACCTGCAACATCTATCTCCGTCTCCTGTAGTCAGCTGCAGATAAAAATCTACCTCTGATTGTTTCCTGAAAAAGTGTGCATGGAGAAGTAATACTTTTTTAAGATCCTGTATGTCTCAAAGCATATTGATAATATCCTCATATTCAACTGATAATCTGGATGGGTACACAATTCTAGATTAAAAATCATTTTCCCTCAGAATTTTAAAGACATTGTTCCATTGTCTTTTAGCTTAAAATGTTATTGCTGAGAAGTGAGTTGTATTTATATTACTTCCCCCCTCCTCAGAGGTTATTACTATTTTTCTCTTTATTACTATAATTTTGAAATTTCATGATGCTATGCTTTGGTGAGGGTCTTTCTTGATATATTTTGCTGGGTACTTACGAGGTGATTTAAACCTGTACATTCATATCCTTCGTTTCTGGGAAAATTTCTTGAGTTTTTTTTTTTTTTTAAACTTCTTTCCCTCTTTTTTCTGGTTCTTTCTAGGATGGCTATTAACTGAATATTGGTTGTCCTTGTGCCTGGGGTTTCTAATAGCAGAGTTCCTTTTATTCAATCTGTCCAGAGTAAATCTATAGTATTTTGCCAGAATAACAAAGGGATAGTTGACTGCTCACATGGTTTGGATAAGGTATCTAGGATAAAATCGCTCCTTTACTTTCTATCAATCCTGTTTTCAGCCTCACTCAAGACTTCTTTTGCTGGAGGCACCTTCACTCATGAGATTTCTTGGGTCCAAGGTTTCATTTTTCTCAAGTTTAGTAAGCCTTTAGCATTCATCTATTCACTATGAAGCGTCCATAATTTTTCGATGTCTTTCATCTGCTATTTAATCCTCTCTGTTTTCTTTGTAGGTTTATGCCTTTTTAAATTATTTTGCTCTTATTTAGTGTGGTTTGAAAGGGTTTGGGGATGAGCCAAGAACTACCCATGTTTAACCTAAAGCTAGCTGCCTACTTTTCTTACGCTAACATTTATTCAATGTACTAGGACTTATGCTTCATGCTTTATATATGTTATCTCATTTAACTGCCATAACAAACCTATGAGGTATGTCCAAGCATACAAAACTTGTACTAAATAATAAGTATTCAACCCCAATCCATTCATGTTTCTCTCCAAGATTAATTTCTTATTTAGGATAGAGGAAGATGGGAAAACTAAATGAAACCTTACATTGCACAGAAAAGTCTACCCACAAAAACAGTTATTTGCCTTTGAAAACATTTTCATTGCTGGCAAATAAATGGTTTGAAGGAAACTATTTGTAACTAAATACACTTAACATTGGGAATACTATAAATGTAAGATATTCGACTTAGTATTTTCCTATCATATGATCTCCTTATTCTTTGTTGGTGACTGGTCTTCTACTGCCTTAGACATTTGAAACATAAACAAGTATATAAATTGATAAAAGATGTTCCTAACTTTTTAATGTTTCATTTTAACTCTTCTTTTTAGAATAGTAAGTCAAACATGGTTAAGTTAAATTTTAAAAAATATGATAAGGCTATAATTATCAGTATCTCATGGTTCAAAGAATTCATTTTTATTTATGTATTTTTTAAAAGAATTACCAGACCACAATCAATATAAGCCTGCAAAGATTAAAAAAAAAAGTCCTATAAACACTGACTATGTATTTACTGTATACGGACAGCAGCCTTGACATAGAACTAATTCTTTAGTTATTCTTATTTAAATGTGAAATTAGAAGAACTACGAACAACAACCATTTGAATGTTTTGTTTTAACTTATTTTCCATACAAGTTATTCATAAGCAAGCTTCAAGTCTAAACACATCCATGTTTTGAAAGAAAGACTATTTTGGAAATTTTTAAAAATTGAAATTAGAGTAACAAACTAGATGAGAATTAACTATCTAAAAAAACACAACAAAAATTGCAGCAAGAAGGGGGTCCATCTTAAATTTGTTCAATGTAATATATAGTTCAATAACTGAAAATTTATATATTTTAAAAGTCCAAGGATGTACATTTCATTTGCATTTCTTAAAATTTTAAAACCATAAAAATTTTGATAGCCTACAAAATGTATGCTTTCCTGTCTACATTTAATAATATTTTTCTTTCTCTGCTTATTTCTTGGTACATTCACCATCCTGTTCTCTTCTATTCGCACTTTTTAAAGGCTTCCACCAAAAGAGCTGTAGTCGATACCTATTTCTTCAAAGGACAAAAAAATTTAACAGATAAAAAGACTGAGTTAATCCGTTAATTACTTTTTTTTTTGAACTCTGCCTAATTTTTCACTTGATAGCCTGATTTCATTTCACTCTAGAATGTTTAGGAATAAACATAGGTCTTGTAATAAATCTTTATGGTTGTATCAGGGTATTAAAGGCACTGAATTACCCCAGACCACACACAGACCAATGTAATGATTACAAATGTTACTAAATGGAAATAATAAAGTAATGCTAAGGAATAATCACAGGGAGCGAGGAAAACTGACTTCTAGCTTTATCTTTATTACCGTTGCCCGTGTTTTGGCAAAAACAACTCTATAATTTTGTCTTTTTCTGATAAAATACATGAAGAAAGTGCCAACTTCAGAATTTTAGAATTGCAGCTCCTGATGCTGGGTCTCAGAACCTGCTTCTTGCACACGAAAAGCAAGGGTCTGCTATGAAACAACGTTAAGGTGTGGTTCCTGCTCCCAGTATTATAAACTCTGAAGAATGTTCCAGAGCATTGGATTATTATTTCCATCTCACGGTCTAACTAACTCAGCAGATTATCTCCATCCTATTGCACTACACAAGCTGATTTCACAAGTACTTTTTCAGGAAGTGTTAAAAATCATTCCTTCAAAAAAGTTTTCAAAAACATCTTGACTTTTTTTTTTCCACTTATAAAATATTTTTAAGTGTCTATGATTTGATGTTTAAGTGAAATGCCATGCAGTTAGCACTGTTTCACGTATAGTAAGCCCTGAATAAAAGGTATCTACAATTATTTAGAAAATAGAAATTCATCATAAAAAGTTTATAATGTGTAGTGGTCACAAGGCTTAAAGGCAATTATTGGACTATAATTTAGTATTAATGACTTATTTTACCATAAACAAATTTATGACGTAAATAATTTGTGTAGATAAATGTAAATAATATTTGTACAGTTGTGTGACTATTTTATCCTTAATTATATATTTTTGTGTGTGCATACATCTGTGGCTGTCACTAAGAATCTCTTTCTTACAAGTTGTAAAAAGTAACTGTTATTTAAACTTAAAATAAAGAGAAAAAATTATATGAGTTTCTTCTGACAGAGAACTAAGTGTTCCTCTAATAGCTTCTCATGTAAAATCACCGCAGCATGTAATATAAAAGCACACCTTAGTGTGCATACACGTTAATGGTTGTAGCAGTTAACAGGAAGCCCTGGTGACGTAGTAGTTAAGAGTTCAGCTGCTAACCAATAAAGTCAGCAGTTCAAATCCACCAGGTGCTCCTTGCAAACTCTATGGGGCAGTTCTACTCTGTTCTATATGGTTGCTATGAGTCGGAATTGACTTGACGGGTTTGAGTTTGGTTTGGATAGGGGTTAACAGAATACCTGATCTGTCTGGGCCTAAGGTCTTTCAAGTAGGAACTAAAGAGAGGTGGATTCCAAATGAGTTCTAAAAATCCTTTTGGCTTTTACTTTCTATGATTCTAGTATTTAACCTTGGTTATTGGTGGTATAGTGGTTAAGAGCTTGGCTGCTAACCAAAAGGTCGGCAGTTCAAATCCACCAGCCACTCCTTGGAAACCCTATGGGACAGTTCTACTCTGTCCTATAGGGTCGCTATGAGTTGGAACTGACTCGACAGCAACAGGTTTGGTTTTGGTTTACAGTTTATTTAGGAGTCCTGGTGGCACAGTGGTTAAGTGCTTAGGTGCTAACCAAAAGGTCAGTGGTTTGAACACACCAGCTGCTCTGCGGGAGAAAGATGGTGGCAATATGATTCCGTAAAGATTATAGCCTTGGAAACTCTATGGGGCAGTTCTACTCTGTCCTATAGGGTTCCTATGAGTCAGAATCGACTCAACAGCAATAGGTTTGGTTTTTTGGTTTTACAGTTTACTTTTGGTTCCCTAACTGAACACTTGCATCAATGAGTGAAGAAATAAAAAGAAGAATCACAAGAAGGGACTGGTGAGGTGCAGATGGGAGTCAAGTCTCAAAGTGAAACATACTTAGTCATACCTGTGGAAACAGTAACCAATACAATGAATTATATGAGTGTGGAAGGAAGTAGGGGGTTAAATTATTATTTAGCATTAGTTCTGTATTTTACCATAATGTTTACCACGGTACACAAATCAGCAGGTGATATAGTACATTATTCCAGTATCCTACCCAACAGTTGCAGACACATTTGAAAGCCAAAGACAGCTGCAAAATGGGATTATAGCAATATAATTACTACCTGTGCAAAAGAGATTGGTCTCCATTCGTTTCCAATCTGCCCCATGTTTTTATCATATGATGAACAATAATAATTTGTATATACTTCCTCCTCAGCCTGTCAGAGAAAGTAGCCCTTCCTTATTCAAATTCTGTTTCCAACAACTGCTTACCTAGGAAAACCAATATATGTTGTATATACTATTTATCAAATTAGACGTAGTATATGTAAAATGAAATGAAAAATCACGTTTCCTAGCCTCAGATGTCAGTCTCATATTCAACTATCAGGTTATTAAGAAGGGGTCAAGATGATGCTATAATACAGGCCTTATTACACATACAGGTCACTGTAAAGATCAAATTAAATAATGTGGGTACAGGCACTCAGAGAACTATAAAGCGCTATATGAGCATAAAATAGCACTCAGAGATGAAACAACAAAGTATATTGAAAAGGAAAAAAGAGTCCACTGATAATTTGGTAGGCTGAGAAAATGTTTCAGCTTTGGCAACTAAAACTAAAATCAGGATATTGTTAATAGATTCATTTACACCAGGATAAAATGATATAATTATCCAACACCACTCACTCACACAGTCACATTCTGAGAAAGCAAACAGCACAGAGGAGACGGTGTACCTTGTGAACCCCGTATCCTTCAAAACTAAAAATGAGTGAGATCTTCACTTACTTAAGTAAGGACCTAATCATTCTCTTTCCATTGTGCTGTCCAGGTACCTTGTACAATTTCAGCCAGCTGACTCCTTATCACACTGCTGTGTAAAGATCTGTTTATGTTTGGCTTCTAGATTGCAAACTCTCAATTAATGTGTGCAGGAATGAAGCGAAATAGTACTTGAGCAATTTTGCAAAAGCTATGCCAGAATGAAAACCTGTATGACTGGTGCAGGGGACAGAACAAGGACTATAGCAGCTGGGCTGAGGAGTGCTGGAGCCTAGTCCTCGCTCTATGTAAATGTGGTGAAGTAACTAAACCTAACTGAGATTGTACTAACTCATCAAAACAAACAAACCCAGGAGTAATAACAGATATTGTTATGGATTGAACTGTGACCCCCCAAAATGTGTGTCAATTTGGCTAGGCCTTGATTCCCAGTATTGTGTTGTTGTCAACCATTTTGTCATCTGATGTGATTTTTCTATGTACTGTAAACCCTACCTCTATGATGTTAATAAGGAAGGATGAGAGGCAGTTATGTTAATGAGGCAGTACTCAATGTGTAAGATTAGGTTGTATCTTGAGTCAATCTCTTTCGAGATCTAAAAGAGAGAAGCAAGCAGAGAGACTGGGGACCTCATGCTACCAAGAATGAACACCCAGGAGGGGAACGTGTCCTTTGGACCTGGGGTCTCTGTGCTGAGAAGCTTGTAGACCAGGGGAAGATGGATGACAAGGACCTTCCTCCAGAGCCAGCAGAGAACGCCTTCCCCTGAAGCTGGCGCCCTGAGTTTGGACTTCTAGCCAACTAGACTGTGAGAGAAAAAATGTCTGTTTATTAAAGACATCCACTTGTGGAATTTCTGTTACAGCAGCACTAAATAACTAAGACAGTTATATTGCAAGGATGTTAAAAAATAAATAAATAAAGGGGAAAATAAATATAGAAACAAACAAACAAACAAAAAAAAAAAAACCACTGCCATCAAGTCAATTCCCACTCACTGGGACCCTATAGGACACAGAAGAACTGCCCCATAGGGTTTCCAAGGAGCTGGCTGTTGGATTTGAACTACTGACCTTTTCGTTAGCGGCCAGAGCTCTTAACCACTGCACCACCAGGGCTCCAAAGATAGTGCCTAAAGCATAATAGCTGCCCAATAAATATTAGCCTTTTATTTCCTTCTCTTATTCTCAGGGCAGTGCTACTGCCAAAATAGAAGGAACAGAAGGATAAATCTTCAAACTATAGTATTGTAGATGAGACTAAAATTAAATAGGTAAGTATGGAGGTTAAAAATCTATTATTTTTAATTGAACACTGGTCACTGGTTTGTTCATTCAATATATTTTATTGGGCACCTAGTATAGGCCAGTCCTGGACTGAGAACTTGAAATTATGCTAATTAGAAGCAAAGCAAAACAGGCAAGCAAGTAGGCAAACAAACAATATCAACAACAACAGCACAAGAAACAAATTAAAACATGGTCCCTAAATGCATAGAAGGAGTCCCTCACAGAAAGAGTAAGCACTTGACTACTAGCAGAAAGGTTGGCAGTTGAAACCCACCCAGAGGTGCTTCAGAAGACAGGCTTGGTGATCTACTTCTGAAAGGTGACAGCCTTGAAAACCCTCTGAAGCAGAGCAGTTCTAATCTGCACACGTAGGGATGCCATGAGTCAGAATCTACTTGATGGCAACTAACAACAAAACCTCACAGAAGATGGTTCCTGGGTGGCACAACTGGTTTGCCATTGTCTAACCTAAAGTTTAGTAGTTCAAACCCACCCAGTGGTTTCACAGAAGAAAGGACTGGTGACCTGTCTGTGTAAAGATTACAGTCAAGAAAATCCTGTGAAGTACTCTGTAATACATGGGGTCGCCATGAGTCGGAATCCACTCGATGACAACGAGTTTGGTTTTTTTCTTTTTTTTTTACCTCACAGAGCTTGTAGACTGTGGTTATTTTTTAATTAAGAAGTACAATAAAAATGACAGCTGATAGAAGATATTATGGTTATTATTATATATAAAAAATGTTAAAATAAGTTTAACAAGTTTATGCTGAAAATCAAAGAATTATTATTATTAGGTACAAAGATAATAGGTAGCATAACTTATATACTATTTTGGAGAATGCATTAAGATAATACCTTTGCAAGAACTGCACAGGTAAACCACAGACCACATTAAGGTTGTTAACCTTAAAAGGGTCTCAATGACATTGCCACATATTATCTAAAATGTTTTAAGAAAATATCCTTATGCATCTACATTCGAACACTTTCAGTTAAATACTATTCATAAAGACCATAATAAATTTCCAGCCTAAAGGCAAATCTGATTGTGCCTTCTAGTCTCTGATCAGGATTTGGAGAAAAACTCAATTTTTAGGATTTATCTGACTGAATTTAAGGTAATGTATGTGTATCCATTAGGATCATTAATATTTATTTGAATATATATTTATCAGTCAGGGTCCTGGAAGGAAATGGCAGTCAAACCAGTAATCTGAGAAGACTTTAATAATGGAACCATTTGCAAAAAAATGGTTGAGGGGGGTAGGTTTAGGGAAATCCCAGGAGCCCTCGTGGTGCAGTAGTTAAAAGTGATCACTTGCTAACCAGAATGTCAGCGGTTCGAGCCCACCAGCCTGCTCTGTGGGAGAAAGACGTGGCAGTCTGCTTCTATCGAGATTTTACAGCCTTGGAAACCCTATGGGGCAGTTCTGCTCTGTCCATTAGGGTCGCTATGAGTCAGAATCAACTTGAAGGCAGTGGGTTTGGTTTTAGTATAGGGAAACTACAAGGCATAGTGTGGGACCACACCTCCCTGGGTGTAGCAACATCAGGAAGCCATTACTAAACCTAGGTTTGGAGGGGTTAAGGAGGAGGCAGCTATTACCTGAACTTGTTAACTGGAGAAGTCCACCAGGCAGGGATACAACCCCTTTGATGTTACTTTCATTCCACTCTCAAATCTCTTGCTGATGCCTCCCACTGGCCAAACTCAACCAGAAGTTACAGGACAAGGTAAATCTATAGAGATGAGTCTTCCAGGATCCAGAAAAGGATGGAAAAGGGTGAAGAGAAGATATCAAGTTCCATCTGGGTCTTCAGACCTACCAAGGACAACCTCACCAGGCCCACGTTTCCTCCAAAACGTTTAAAGCAGGATGTTTTTAGGCTTCTTTTAAAAATACTTCTGTTTAGATAATTTAAAAATAGAAATTATGGAAAATATCCTTCACCAAATAAACAATGTAATCTAGGGATGGAAACTGTAATTCTAGATTCAAAGGTTTGCTTTAAGAAAGGGTAACACCAATAGCAAGAGTAACAAGAGCGTCAACTAGGATTTATTGAATACACTACAAGAAGTTTGGCATATTTTACAAAATTATTAGTTCTTTTAGAAGCGTTAGCATGTTGTTAAGAGTTTAATTAAATTCAGTTATCAGTTGACGTTTTTTCATCAACTGACTGGCTGGGTGACCCTGTGCAAGGTGATTAATGTCTCTTATCTTCAGTTTCCCCATTTTAAATATAAACGTAATGAACCCAGTATTTCAGGGTTGTTTTAAGGACCATATTAAATTACAGATGCAACATGTCTGGTGAAGCATCTAATATCAGATTCTCAAGAAATAGTGCTGTTGTACAGCCTTCAGTATAGATTATATCTCAACATAAAGAAAATAAAAATCCCTACAACTGGACCAATAAGCAACATCATGATAAACAGATAATATTGAAGTCGTCAAGGATTTCATTTTCCTTGGATCTACAATCAATGCTCATAGAAGTCAAGTAATCAAGTCAAGAAATCAATGTATTGCACTGGGCAAATCTGCTGCAAAAGATATCTTTGAAGTGTTAAAAAACAAAGATGTCACCTTGAGGACTAAGGTGAGCCTGACCCAAGCATGGTATTTTCAATCACCTCATATGCAAGCGAAAGCAAGACAATGAATAAAGAAGACTGAAGAATTGATGCATTTGAATTACAGTGTTGGCAGAGAATACTGAATACACCATTGCCTGCCAGAAGAACAAACACATCTGTTTTGGAATAAGTACAGCCAGAATGCTCTATAGAACTGAGGATGGCGAGACTTTGTCTCACATACTTTGGACTTGTTATCAGGAGGGACCAGTCCCTAGAGAAGGACATCATGCTTGGTAAAGCAGAGGGTCAGAGAAAAAAAGAAAGATCCTCAATGAGATGGACTGACACAGTGGCTGCAACAACAGGCTCAAACAGAGCAACGATTGTGAGGATGGTACAAGACTGGGCAGTGTATCATTCCGTTGTGCACGGGGTTGCCATGAGTCAGAATCTACTCAATAGCACCTAACAACAACCCTCACTATTTTCTGCCCAAACAATTGTATGTAGGATTTAATGTTAAAAATACTAGCACGGAGCCTGACCAGAAGCCTTTCCCTCCCCTCAAAAGGTACAGGCAGCGCTGGAGGTGGGGAGGGGAAATTTTCATCTACTAACTGGATTCTAGTGTCATATATGTATAGGCTATGATGTCTCTCCCTTATCCCACTCCATCAATATCTATGCTATGTATTTGTTTGAATCATTTGTTTAATGTTTTACCACAGTCATACATATAAATTAGAAGTAAAAACAACCAAAAAATGCATTTATTTGTGATATTGCCAACTGGCAAATTAAGGCAAATAATTATTAGGTTGAAAAATAATCACAGATACAAAAATTCACTTTATCTTTTTACTTACTTCTCTAAAGCACATAAACATAGTATATCCCATTGCCTTTGAGTCGATTACAACTTATAGTGACCCTATAGGATAGAGTAGAACTGTCCCATAGGGTATCCAAGGATGTAAATCTTTGTGGAAGAAGAAGGCCATATTTTTCTCCTATGGAGCAACTGTTGGGTTTGAACTGTCAACCTTTCAGTTAGCAGCTGAGCACATAACCAGTGCGCCACAAGGGCTCCTTAAAAATGAGATATAATATACGTAATTAACTAAGAGAAGAAATGAAAAAAATTAGAAAGGATAAGTAAACTAGAGGAACAATCCAGGAGGTCCAACATCCCAAATCAGAAGTTCTAGAAGAAAAAAAGGACAGGGAGAAATTACTGAAGAAATAATTAAAAAACATTTCCCAGAATTGAATAAGATTTCAGATTGAAAGAATCTACTAATTGCTTAGCACAATGAATGAAAAAAGACTATATTAAGTCACATTAACTTATTCATTCACAAATATTTATTGAGAACTAGGCACAATTTTCAATGGCAGGGATACAATATTGAACAAAATAGACAAAGTCCACACTGTCATGGAGCTTATATTTTAGTAGGCAGGAGACAAATAATAAACAAATGAACATGTTATAATAATCCCCACGGTGAAAAAAATAACAAGAGTAAATAGGGTAAAGTTTACTGGAGGGGTGGGTTGTGGATTCTTATTTTATACAGAGTAGTCAGGGAAGTATTCACTACTGAAGTAACATTTGAGTAGAAAACAGAAAGAAGTGAAGAGATGAATCATGGGGATATTTAGGGGAAGAGCATTCCACGCAAAGGGAATAAGAAATACAAAGGCTCTGATGCAAGACCAGGCTTGAACACGTTTAATGGGAAAAAAAGGAGGCCAATATGTGTATAGCATGGTGAGAGAAGGCAGAGTGGCTGGAGATGAGACTGGAGAGGTAGTCAAGGTGTGGTGAGGACCATGCCGTGTAAAACATTCTGGACACATCATCATTAAATTTCAGAATTCTGAGGATAAACAGCAAATACTAAAATCTTTCATGGATAAAGGAAAAACAAAACAACAGAGTTCACATGTAAAGCTTAAACAATTACAACGGCATCATACTTCTTTACAGCAACCCTGAATACCAAAAAAAAAAATGGGGAAATGCCTTCAAAATTCTAAGGAAAAATAATCTCTAACCTGAAAATTTTCACACACAAATTGTTAAAAATGTGTGAAGGCAGAATAAGTTGGTTGAAGACATGAAAATTCTCTAAAAATTTACCTCCCATGAACTCTTTCTTAGGAAACCAATGGAGGATGTTTTCCAGCAAAATACAGGGATAAACCATGAAAGTGGAAGACTTTTTCTTGGTGTACTCCACTGTAGGAAAGAACGTAGGACACAAGGGGTCCAACACAGATTGAAGTTTCTGAGATGTGAAGGTAAATACCAGGATGATGAATGTGCAGCAAGCCTAGAAAGTTACCTGCCCAGATGGAACAGGAGGACAGAGAGAGGTATTCCCAAGAAAGAAGAAATTAAGGGAGTACCTGTTTTATTTATATTGAGAAGAGATTCAGACTAGCTGAGAGCTGGGTATGAATTACTGGTTGCTGTTGTTGTTAGGTGCTGTAGAGTCGGTTCCGACTCACAGTGACCTTGTGTACAACAGAAAAAAACACTGCCTGGTCCTGCACCATCCTCACAGTTGTTACTATGCTTGAGCCTATCGTTGCAGTCATTGTGTCAATCCATCTTGTTGAGGGTCTTCCTCTTTTTTGCTGACCCTCTATTTTACCAAGCATGATGTCCTTCTTCAGGGAGTGATCCCTCCTGATAACATGTCCAAAGTATGTGAGATGTAGTCTAGCCATCCTTGCTTCTAAGGAGCATTTTCGTTGTACTTCTTCCAAGACGGATTTGTTCGTTCTTCTGGCAGTTCATGGTATATTCAGTATTCTTTGCCAACATCATAATTCAAAGGCGTCAATTCTTCTTCAGTCTTCCTTATTCACTGTCCAGCTTTAGCATGCATATGAGAAGACTGAAAACACCATGGATCGGGTCAGGCACACCTTAGTCTTCAAGGTGACTTCTTTGCTTTTTAACACTTTAAAAGAGGTCTTTTGCAGTAGATTTGCTTAAGGCAATGTGTCTTTTGACTTCTTGACTGCTGCTTCCATGGGTGTTGATTCTGGATCCAAGTAAAATAAAATCCTTGACAACTTCAGTCTTTTCTCCATTTATCATAATGTTGCTTCTGGTCCAGTTGTGAGGATTTTTGTTTTCTTTATGTTGAGGTGTAATCCATACTGAAGGCTATGGTCTTTGATCTTCATCAGTGCTTCAAGTCCTCTTCACTTTCAGCAGGCAAGGTTGTGTCATATGCATAACGCAAGTTGTTAATGAATCTTCCTCCAATTCTGATGCCCAGTTCTTCTTCATATAGTCCAGCTTCTCAGATTATTTGCTCAGCATACAGATTAACTAAATCTGGTGAAAGGATACAACCCTGATGCATACCTTTCCTGACTTTAAACCATGTAGTATCCCCTTGTTCTGTTTGAATGACTGCCTCTTGATCTGTGTACAGGCTCCTCATGAGCACAATTAAACATTCTGGAGTTCCCATTCTTCTCAATGTTGTCCATAATTTGTTATGATCCACAAAGTCCAATGCCTTTGCATAGTCAACAAAACACAAGTAAATGTCTTTCTGGTATTCTCTGCTCTCAGCCAGGATTCATGTAACATCAGCAACGATATCCCTGGTTCCACGTCCTCTTCTGAATCCAGCTTGAATTGCTGGCAGTTCCCTGTGAATATACTGCTGCAGCTTTTGAATGATCTTCAGCAAAATTTTACTTGCGTGTGATATTAATCATACTGTTCGATGATTTCCGCATTCAGTTGGCTCATCTTTCGAACTACTCGTAGATACTATTTCTTTACTTAGTTTTCTATGCATCTACTAGTAGTCCTGGTAGATACATAGAAAATTAAATAAGAAAAACAAAAATTACAAGTACAAAAATGTAAACATGTAAAATGACAGAACTTAGCTACGAATGGTGATTTCAGAGTCAAAACAAAGTAAGCAATGACTAATAGACTGTGATGGTTAATGTTACGTGTCAGCTCGTCTGTGCCATGATTCCCAGTAGTTTTACAGTTATATAATGATATCATTTGGCAGTTACATAATGATGCAGTCATTCTCCATTTTGTGATATGATGTAATCATCCTCTATTTTGTGATCTGATACGAGCAGCTGACCCACTGAAAATGGAACTTCCTTGGGGATGTGGCCTGCACCCAATACATATATAGATGTTCTGGCAAAGTTCGCTGCTCTAGATCCAGCTTGTCATCATCTGACCTTCAGTTCTTGAGATGTGAGCCAGTAGCCTGCGATCTGACCTGTCAATTCTGGGATTTGCCAGCTTCCACAGCCCTGTGAGCCAGCAGCCTGTCATCTAACCTGATTCGCAGCTTCTGTAGCCCTGTGGGCCATCAACCTGTCATCTAACCTGCTGATTTGAGTTTGTCAGCCCCTGCAACCACGAGTCAGGAGGAGCCTCCATCCTGATGCCTGACCTGTGGATTTGGGACTTGCCAGCCTCCACAACCAAGTGAGCCATTTCCTTGAGATATATACATATATATGTACTCTTCCCTGCTTTTGTTTCTCTAGACAGCCTAGCCTAAGCCATTAACAAGCTGAAAATTATAACTTTACTATGAAGTTGAGGTAGAAGTGGTTGCAGTGACAGATGGGTAAAGGATGGAGAGAGAAAAGGAAGAATAAAAGGAGAATGAGGAAAAAAAAGATTGTGTGTGAAAAGAAGCACAGAATGAGAATCCAGAAATATCATATTTTTACACAAATAACATGTGCCTTCTACATTTGTTTGCCAACCGCTCCTTCCTCCTGTGAGGTACTTTTGTAAGCACTGATATGCCAATTTTTTTTTACATGTTGCTGTTAAAAAATTAGCATCGCATGCTTCATACCTCGTCAGGGGAGGGAGCAGCTGGCAAACAAATGCAGAAAGCACACGTTATTTGTGTAAAATACATTAAACAAAAATTTAAGATAGAAGAACAACAATAGTTTATTTCACTGAAATACAGGGGAGTTGTTTAATCAATGGTTTGGCACAACTAACTGTCTGAAGAAGAAACAAGTAAGATTTTATCTTATACCAAATATAAATCCTGATAAATTTAAAATATAAAAGACAAAATGATAAAAATTGTGAAAGAAGATCTAAGGAACTATGTATACAATCTAAGGATGAGGGAGACATTTTTATCCATGGCCAGAAGTCCAAGAAGAAAACACAGACATTGTGGTAGCTAGTCTCCAAAGATGGCCCCCAATGAACCACACCTCCTGTATTCAGGCCCTTACCTAGTTCTTTCCCACATTGAATTTGGGTGGGTCTGCGATTTGTTCTAAACACAATGTGGAAGAGTTGATGTTCCAGTACTTATCTGCCTAGGCAATAAGAAGCTGCTGCAGCTTCCACTTTTGTGTTTTTGCTAGCCTGGAGCCATCATGTAACATCCTGCTGGACAGATCACATAGAGAGAGCAGACAGAGAGGAGAGTCTACATAGAGTCTACATGGAGTAGGAGAGAGGCTCAGCATGCCCAAGATCCTGGTCAAGACTTCAGAAGGCTTCAGGTGCCATCTGACCACAGCTGTATGAGACACCTGAAACAAGACTAGCAGAATCCGCAGCAAAGTCACTGAATCTTGAGAAGTAATAAAATGATTTTTGTTTTCTATCCCACTAAATTTTGGAGTGGTTTATTACAAAGCAAGAGACAAAACAATGAAACAATAAAAATCTTGTAAGAGGATCTAGGATACAATTTAAGTATTAGGGAGGCATTCTTATTGAAAGCTCAAAAAAAGGAAAATGTAGACATACATAAAATTTTAAAATATCTTCATAGCATATTTGAAAAAATTCTTCAATACAAATTTAAAAGATATAATATCTATAATAAAAAATGCTTTTCGAAATTTATAATAAAAATAATAGGAAAACAGACGAACAGTACGAATACACAATTCAAAGAAGTGCAGATCCAAATGTCAACCAAAATTAAGATGTCCAAAGTTAGTCATCAGAGAATTGCAAATTAAAGTTAAAAAGAGGTTATTTCTTTACAGCCAGTATTCGGGAAAATGTTAAAATGAGTTACACCTTCTATTGCTAGCAGGTAAAAAAGAGCATTTGCAGAAATTAAAATTGTTATAAACTTTTGGGAAAATGACTTGACAATAGGTATATTAAAAGTTAATCAGATAAACATGATGAAAATAGAAAGTGTGAATTGTGATGGTTTATTTTATGAGTCAAGTTGGCCAGGTTATGGCTTCCAGTTGTTTGGTCAAACACTAGTCTAGATGCTGTTATGAAGTAGTTACATGTGATTAAATAAATTGGCCTTAATCAGATCGAATTACCCTCTGTAACTTGGGTGGGCCCCATCAATCAACTGAAGGCCTTAAGAGCGAAAAAGGAGTTTTCCCTAAGGAATATTCTGCCTTCAGACTACAGACGTCTTGCCAGAACTCCTCCATTCTTTGCATCACCTGAAATACAGACTTTAGGACATAAGACTGCAAGAATCTCCAGGCTGTCACCTGACCTACAGATTTTGGACTTGCCAGCCCCCACAACTGCCATGAGCCAATTCCTTAAAATAGATCTCTCTCTGCCACTTTTCTTTACTGGTTCTGTCTCTCTAGAGAACCTTGACACAAATCCATATCTGAGAACCCTGACTAAGACAGCAATCAACAGAGGAAAGGTAAATAAATTATGGTTCATCTACATCATGGTATATTCTGCAACCATTGACAAAAAAATGAAATAGTTTCACTCGTTGATTTGAAGGAATTTCCATGAATTATTGTTGAACAAGAAAAGCAAAATGCAGAAATGTGCAATATAATCCCATTGATTTTAGAACAAGTAATCATGGGAAAACTGTATATGTTGATTCTTCTATATATGTATACATATATCTATATATGATTATTAAGACATGGAGGAAAAAAATGGAAGGAAAACTAGAAGGGTATCATGGGTTCAGGGATGCATGGGGAGAGCCAAACAGAAAATGAAAAGAAAAATCCCTTAGAAAAGCATTTATTATAAGATCACAATGACACATTCACTGAAAATGATTATATATGCAAGTTTATGTAGAGACATAACACATCAAGTTACATCATTATCTCACCCCTTACATCCAAAGTACAATTGTACAATGTTAATTGTAAAAATAACTTACATTAAAATATATTTATATTCACACACGTAATACCTGATCTCAAGAAAAACATCCAAACCCTAACGGAAAAATGGACAAAAGATGTAAATAAAAAATTCACATAAGGATATAAGTGGCTAATAAACATAATACAAATGTTTATCATCATTAGTAATCAAAAATACAAATTAAAACAACTGGAAATGATCACTTCACACCTTTTGAATTAGCTGATTTTTAAAATGCTGTTACGCTGCTGATAAGTGAGAAGGCAACCTCATTCATTGCTAGTGGGATACAATCTTCTGGAGGCCAATTTCAAATTGTGTACTAAACGTTTTGACCTCATAATTTGATTTCTAGACACCTGTACTAGAAAATAGTCAGAGGTACTGATAATAATTTAATGTTAATGTTCACATTATTTATAACAGTGAAAAGCATAAACTCCCATTAACAGGAGATAGACAGTCACTTACATTGGACTCTTATGCTGCCATTAAGGATAGTTTTTAAAGGATGTTCAGTAACAGGTGAGAATTCTAATGATAAAATTTTAAATTTAAACAGCAGAATACAAATTATATGTACAATAACAATGGGAACTTTAGAAAAGACAAATTGTATTTATTGAAAAAAAAACAAAAATACATAAAAACATTAACTGCAGCTACATCTAGATGGTAAAATCATAGGTGAATTTTATTTTCTTTTTATACTTTTACGTATTTTATTACTTTTAAACTTAAAAAAACACTGTTAATATTTTTAAACTGTTTTCAAGTTTAAGGATAAGTGATTGCTTAATCAGGTAAATATTTTTTCACTGAGGAGATTTAACCTGGACTGATGAACTTCCTGAAGGTATATAGGAAATGTTGTGTGGATGTCGGGGGTAGGGGGGCAGGGGGAGAGGCGGAATCCACAGGCTTTCAGATTCTCAAAGACATCCATGACAAACCAATGGAAGATAAAATTAAAAAGAAAATAAAAATATCCTGCTAAAAATATCCAAAAATTATTTCACAAAAACATCTTTAGTTTTACTTATGGTGTGAAGAGCATGAAATTTGTTTCCTGAGGCTTGACAGAGAAACAGCTAGCTGGCTTGCTCAGAGTCTACTCAATTTAATTCTTCAAGTCTGTCCAATCTAAATACTTTATACAGGTTTTACTAGCATTTATATATGACAGACTGCAAAATCAAATGAAACAAAAGTGTTAATGAAAATGAAATCCCCAATGATTAGTTATTCATATTAAGAGGCTGCATTTTTTGTCTTCACATCAATTTTCATAATTAGAAATAAATATCTCATCAGCATAAAGATTGTAAAATTTAATTACTTCCTCTTTATTGTACCTAAAAACAATAATTAACATTGATTGGGTAAGCGCTTGGGTCCACTTTTTGGCTTTGAAATATATACGAATAGCTGTCACATTCTATACGAATATAAAAGAATCTCTTGGTTATTTTGTCTGAGGCACTAGGACTTTTTTACTCTAAATCTGCAATTATTATTTCTAATGTTAGGAGAAAACTATATTTCTCAACAAAAACAAGATAAATGAATATAGCACATAAAATAAATAAAATTTGAAGAGAAGGCAGTTTTTAAACGATTTAAAGATCTATCTGTCTTGGTATAAAAACTAAAACTTCTTTTGATAAGGACTAAGTTGCCAATGAGTTGAATTGCACTTCACTATGTTTAAATATATTCACTATATTTCAAGGCACTGACTTTTAAGTGATGGAATAGTTATTAAAATTTTAGCATTATTTTCGAAGTAACATCTAAGTTATATTTAACCATCAGATATTTCCAGGGGGAAAAATGTTTTTCTGTTCTTTAAAGTGTATTTTTTAATTAACATTCATTTCCCAAGCACATTGATTTGAAAGGGCTATTTCACTTCCCTTTAGTGGAGAGAAAGGATCCATTTAAACTTTAGAAGGGCACAGAAGAAAAAAAAAAAAAGTCTGCTGAACATAGTTTCCTCATTATTGCTTCTGAAAAGTTATGAAATAAAATCTATTATTTAATTACACTGAATCAAGAAACAGGAAGAAAAAGATGCATTTAAGTCATAACATCCCTATAAGAATAAATTACTACACTTCCTCTGGGAAGAAAAGCGTTTTAATATGTGGATAAGCATTGTCCAAACATTTCAAATTTATTTTACTAAGGTGTGAAAGGCTTTAAACAAAAATCAACAAGATAGCGAATGTTAAAACTAAGGAAGGAATAAAAGAGAATAATAGAGAAACTGCTTGCTAGGGTTGACTTATGAGTATTATTCTGTAATATTAAAGAATTTAGTTTTTGCTCTGAAACCTGTTTCTATCAGTTTACTTTAAAAAAAAAATCTGAGCTATGCATTTGTTAGACAAGTAGGATTTGCCTTTGCCATGTTTGAATAAAATTTACAAGATGCTCCAAATTGAGTACAACTGTTATGGAAATAAGATCCAAGGCTTTTAGCTTTTTTAACCTACAATAAGGTTCTGGAGTTGGGCAGTCACATTGGAATGAGACAACAACTAGGCATCAAATGACAAATGAAAAATAGTATGAAGAACAAGCGAGATCAGTGGCAGGTAGAATCATTCCCAAGATCGAATTCCATATTTGATATTAAAACTGAAGTCCTCAAAGTCATGGTGGATGGAGACCACTAGAGAGGGCAGAGGGGGATGAGGCAGAAGTGTACTGGACTGAGGAATCAGGAGGCCTGAGTTCTACTTCTGGCTCCATAGCTAATGAGTTGTGTGACCTCGATCAAGTCACTTAACCCCTCTCAACCTTAATTCCCTCCACTGTTAAGATGATTTCTAACATCCTGTCCAGCTCTAAGAGCCAGGATTCTACTAACATTAAACGTGTGCTTCTCATTTTACCAAGGGGATGTCATTTTTGAAAACTGTTTAAAAATTTGTTAAACTGAATTTTAATGACTAAATGAGTCTACTACAAGAGCCTTTTGGGAGTGCTAACAATCATAGAAGAAGCTCTGGTGATTAGTTATATTAGCTGTTCAGAACTTTTGTTATGACCTTATAAATTACTACTAAAACAGCATTCAGAACTTTTGACATTTCTTAGAACGCTGTTTTAATAATAGTTTGAAGTCATACACTTGCAAAGTCCTATGTTTACCTAATGCTTTTGCCTTTATAAACAGAGATTAGAAGCTCCTCAAAAAAAAAATTTCAAATAGAAATTCACACTCTTGAGCAACACACTAAATAGCGGTTCTACTATATTCTCATTTGCTCTCAAATAATGAAATAGATGATACTGATTAATTATCCTGTTGAATGATAAAGAAGCCCCACAACTTAAAGATGTCTATTTAATGTTGACAATAAGAAAATCCAGAATACAAACCCACAATTAACCAAAAGCTTTGAACATACTACATTAAAACTGGTTATTCTCCCTCACCTATTGAGAGATTTTTCCCTCCCTTATATGGTCAAGAAATTTGGGTCTCAAGTTCTCTATGTGTAATTTATTTCTTCCACCCCAAAAGTGAATAAGTATTGATTTTAACAAACAAATCTTAACAGACAATTGGTGGTTATCTTGTGTCTTGTTCTACAGAAGCAAGATTTGACTTTCAGTTCATTTATTCAACAAATATTTATTGAGTGCCTACTATACACTAAGCACTGTGCTAGGAACTAGGATGCCTGAGTGAAAAAAACAGCCATGGTCCCTGCCTTCAAGGAGTTTCCACTGTAATGGGGAACAAACAAATCAATACATGAAAGATTTAGAAGTCATAACCCAATGATATAAAGAAAACATTTGCTTTGTTGAAATATATCTAAGACAGAGGAGGCATTTACATTAGATAGACATGTTTAAAAAAGTCTCTCAAAGTGGGCAACATTTTAGCTGAGACATGAGTTCTAAAGGGCTACAGGGCTCTAGTCATGCAAAGGGTACTCACTGTTGGGGAGAGGGTGGTGAAGGGTAGCATACCAGGTAGAGGGAAGAACAAGTGCAAAGACATCAGGATAGCAAAGAATTTGGCTTGTATGAGAAATTGAGAGATGACAATAATGAGTGAAAGAGAAATAAAAAAGAACAAATGAGGACAGAGAAGGCAGCAGCCAACTCATGCAGAACAGTGTTGGCCATTTTAAGTAGTTTGAATTTATTCTAAGTGCAATGGAAAACCTCTCAAGAGCTCTGAGTTGGTTGACTACATCATTTATTTTCCTAATCAGGACCCTTTATAGGTGTGAAAGGGGGCATTATTAATAATTACACCAGGATAACTGGCATAAACAGGACTTCCCTGGGTAAACAGAGACCTAAATAAAAAAGTGGCATGGAACAATTGCATTTTAAGAACGCTCTTGCCGTTGTGAGGAGAATGGGCTGAAATAAAGCAAAATTGGAGACAGGGAGACCAGTGATGGTGGTATTCTAGAAGAGACATGGGTAGGGCTTGATAGTACTGGTAATGGGAAGTACCATAGTGGATGAATGTGAGATATAGTTTGGAGGTAGACTTAACAGAACTTCTTGATATTTCATCCAATAACTTTATTCAAGGATACAATTACTAAAATGGGAGGTCAAGTATTACCAATGAGAATAAAGTAATATATGGAGGAAGACTGATTTTTACTAAGTTCTGAGACTATATGTTAGAAAATTTTTAAGATATTATAACTCCACAAGATAGTATTAAATATTATAAAATGATTGAACAATATCTGTATACTATCTTTAACAATTTTCCTTTAAAATACTTGTGTACTTATCAAAAGTAAGTAAACACAGATACAAAGAACTGCACTAGTAAATGTTGATTTTTTTAATTATTTATTATTAAGTGGTATCCTTTTGTGAAGCTAAATTCAGGTTTCCAGCATATTTACTTCCTTAGCTTCCACAGACTTGTAACAGATGCAGGATTAAATAGATTTGTAACACTTCATCAATTTAGAGGTCTATAAGTTCAAAATTTGGCTCAAATGCATTTCTTTACAAACCTTCAAAATTAATGAATAGAAAATGTTAAACTCTTCAAATCAGAAAAATTGCTTATGAAATGGAAATTTCCAGAAGAGCAGGAGAATGCAAAGGGAAGACATGCCTTTTTCCTTTAACTCCCACCTTTTATAATCTAAATATTTCCTCTTCACTATTCACATATCCAGTAACCAGGTAAACTAACAGTCTTGTACCAATAGGACATTGTAAATATATCTTTATATTCTCAGGTCCCAGTAATTTTGTCTCTGTGACCCCAGTTCCCTCATTTGAAAAATGAGGATAATAATAATTACTTCTCCTTAGGGTTATTATGTGATGATTATGGGTCTCTCGTACAGGAGCACAAAGATCCCACGATATGCGGGCCTATGTACTGAGGTAAGAGATGCTGAAGGATAAATGCACAGTACATCTTTCAGAAACATCAACTATATTAGACAGTATTTAACTACGTATTATTTTTATAGTAAGATATATATACTATTGACATGCTGTTGTTGTTATTACTAGGTGCCACTACGTTGGCACCGACTCAGCAACTTTATATATCACAGAACAAAACGCTGCCGTGTTCTGCGCCAGCCTCACAATAGTAGGTATGTTCGAGCCCATTGTTGCAGCCACTGTGTCAGTCTATCTCATTGAGGGTCTTCCTCTTTTTTGCTAATCCTCTGCCAACCGTGATGTCCTTCTCCAGGGATTAGTCCCTCCTGATAATGTGTCCAAAGTAAGCAAGATGAAGTCTCGCCATCCTTGCTTCTAAGGAGCATTCTGGATTACTTCCTCCAAGACATTGCTCTTGTGGCAGTCCATATTACATTCAACAATCTCCGCCAATATCATAATTCAAATGTGTCACTTCTTTAGTCTTCTTGTTTCCTTGTCCAGTTTTCCCATGCATATGAGGTGACTGAAAATACCATGGCTTGGGTCAGGCTCATCTTAGTCATCCAAGTAACATCTTTGTTTTTTAAGATTTTTAAAGAGCTCTTCTGCAGTAGAATTATGACACAGAATACAAAATTTGAATTAAACTATAATTTAAAAAGTCAAGCGTCTAAAAATCCATTCAGTCTAATCCGTCTTTATGGTGGTAAATGTATACAAAGTGCCTGAAACACGGTAAGGTTCCTTACTATATGCCAAGAACAGAGCAGGTGCTCCATACATGGTATGATCAGGGAACGAGGGCTTTAGTGCTTAAGAAACTACTAGTAGTGAAGTTACATATATATAATTGTTTACTTTTTTCTGTTTCTCAACATTTTGTTCAAAAAAAGATTGAAAAAAATGGCATTGTTCTTGTTTTGTAAATATTTAAAACAATGTAGTACTCAGTCCATGTAAAAAGAATCTTTTCCGTCTCATTGGTTATTTGGACCATCCTACAAAAGCATATGTTTCTGGGAGCCTTACATTAAAAAAAATTTAAAAAAACCAAGGTAGATTAAAGAGGGTGTAAAATCTTTAACTGAATTAACTTTTATTTCATTTCCTTTTGTTCTCCATGAAAACAAGAGATGTGACAACACATACACACCAACAGAAATAAGGGGTTTTAATGCTGTTCGTTCTTTTAACACAGCCCTTTTCCCCAGGGAAAATTCCCACAGGGAGCAATAAGCAGACATGTAAATTAAATACTTTATTACATAAATTCTGACCATTCATTTTATTCTGAGTGCTACTTAGAGTTACATATAAATGAAGAATAAAAGGGATGGAGAATGGAAAGCAAAAAGTCTCAGCCTGCCTTTAAGGAGTCTATCCCAGCATGAGACACTATACATACGCCTCTAAGGCTGAAAGCAAACATCTGAAAATTCATAAAAAATATGGTCTGATTACAGTTAATGTGTAACTACTATTTAGTAAAATCACATTAATTCAGTTTTCACTAATTTCAAACTTGTAACTGTTGGGACATCAATTTTACTCACTATGAAGAAAACTGACTCACTAACTGTATTGAAGTTACAAACAATTAAGCCTTCCAAATGGAATGGCTTTCAAGAACCACTCATTTCTCATTTCTAAAAAATGAGAAAATCAGAAATATGCAACTTAGAACTATGCTCTATAGGATTTTTTTTTAATTGTGATAAATGCATATGTAACAGTCATTTGCAATTTCAACCATAGGATTTTCCATAGAAGTAGATTGCCAGGACTTTCTTCTGAGGTACCTCTGGGTGGAAATGAACCTTCAACCTTTCAGTTAGCAGTTGAGCTCGTTAACTGTTTGCACTACCCAGGGACTCCAGAAATATGCAACTTAGAAACAATTTGTTAATGTTAGTTATGTGAGTCAAGTAAATAGATATATTTGTATTTATAATAAAATGAGCTAAATTGTTTCATTTAAGTTGAGCTGCTATAGTTCCCTCTCAGCTATTCAGTCATATAATGATTGTTGTTGTTAGGTGTTGTACAGTTGGTTCCAACTCACAGCGATCCTATGTACAGCAGAACAAAATGCCATCTGGTCCTACATCATCCTCACAATCGTTGCTGTGTTTGGGCCCATTGTTACAGCCACTGTGTAAATTCATCTCACTGAGGGTCTTCCACTTTTCTGATGACCTCCACCTTACCAAGCAGGATGTGGCAGTAGTAAACAGTGGTATTGTCCATTTATTAATGCCCTGACCAAATCTCTAGCTTCATCTCCTACCACCTCCTCCTAGGAAAATCTTTCCAATTTTGTCTAGCTAAATCCTACTCAACCTTCAAAATGCAGCTCAGATTTCCTCTTTTCTGGGGAACCTTCCCTAATACCCTGGTTCTTACAGTGCCTAGAGCACCACTGAATAAAGGATGTCACTACAACAGAAGGGTACATTTCCTTTTTTATGTCTATCACTTACCTCCTAAATTACTCGAGGTCAGGAATCATTTTATTCCAGCACCTAGCATTAGAGTAAGCACTCAATGTATTGCTTATTGAATGAATAAATGTACTAGGCACTGTTCTACGAATTTAAAAACCAGTTGCTGTCAAGTCGATTCCGACTCATGGTGACCCCATGTGTGCCAGACTAGAGCTGTGCTCCATAGGGTTTTCAGTGGCTGATTTTTTGAATGTAGACTGCCAGGACTTTCATCTCAGGAGCCACTGGGTAGACTTGAACCTCCAACATTTCAGTTAGCAGCTGAGTGCTTTAACCGTTTGCACCACCCAAGGAAGGACTCCTCTCAAGGTTTAAGTAATCATATAAATAGTTCCAGCTGTCTGAAATAGCAAGTCTCAAACAACTTCACATGGTGGATTATTTCATGAGAGAGGGGAAAAAAAAAGAGTGGAGCACCAGCTTTACCTATGCCCACTTGCCACTGAAAAGAAACCTCATCATCACACATGGAAAGGATGCATCTGAAAAAATACTTTAAAAAATGTCATAAGTAAATTATTAATTCATACCATAAAACAGAATACAGATACTACCATACTATAAACCTTAGTACTTCAAGAAACCAGCCAGCAGACCACCCAGAGAATACTAGCAGATCATCAGCGGTCTGTGGGGACCACACTTTGAGAACCACTGTTATAGGAAATGAAACTTCTTCCTCCTCAGTAACTCAGGAACTCAATCTTTTTGTTGGGGGAACACACTGTCCTTGTAAGCCAAAAACACCAAAGTATTAAAACCTCTAAATTCTTCTAAAATACTGTCATAACCCCAAACTACCTTATTTATGCGATGGTAGACATGTAGTTGCAGTCAGTAAGGCAGTGAACTTCTAAAGTGTATGGGTATGTATACGTTTGTGATATATATACACATAAACATAGCTCTTACTTACATTCTTCCACTCTTTCTTTTTTAACAGTAGAACCATCAGGTGTTTCAAAGTACAGCTTACTATATCCTTCTCTGAAATCTAACTTTAAATAAATGAACTTTATCAAGCACATCTAACGTGAATATCTAACCCACCCCTCCCCCACACATACACACAAAAAACAAAACATGGAGTCATACAAAGCAGTCTGCCTAGATGGTTATATCCTTATGTCTATAATACTATCATCACTGAGAGCATTTTAGAACTGCATTCTCAATCCGTTTATGTGTCACAGAAGATAGCAGTCTTGATACTTTGCAGTAAGAACCTAAACATTTATTGATCACTGGTTATGTGCTGAAAGGTGTTTGAGGTGCTGAGGATACAGCATTGGGAAGAGAAAGGAAAGGAAAACAGTCTAAATTCAACTTTATCATCTTGGAACTTAAATTCTAGTAAGGAGAGGCAGACAAATAAGGAAAAGACTGAAGTAAGGCAGGTAGTAATAAGGAGGAGGGATTCTGCTATTTGTAACTAAGTAGTCAGAGAAGAGCTCACTGAAAAAGTGACCTGAAGGAGGTGAGGGGGCAAGATAGGCAGATATCTAAGGAAAGAATGTTCTAGGCAATGGGGGTGGCAAGTTCAAAGTTCCAAATCAAAAGCTTCCCTGGCATGTTCAAGGAAGAGCAAGGAGGCCCACGCAGCAGCAGTACACAGACTAAGAGTCAAAGTGTAAGAGATGAACGCAGAAGCATAGGAAGAGGCTGGATCTTGTATGGCCTGATAGGTTACTAAGGATTTTGGCTTTTACTCTGAGTGAGATGGGAAAACACTGGAGTGCTCTAAGCACAGAAGTGATATTATCTGATTTATATTTTAAAAGGATGATTCTGTCGAGAATAAACTCTAGAGAGGACACATCAGAAACAGAGACTAGTCACAGGCTGTTGTAAATTGGATATACAAGTCTAGAGACCAGTGGAAAGGTCTGGGGTGGAGATATAAATTTGGGACTTATCAGCATATAGCTGGTATTTAAAGTCAGATCCAAGATAAGTACATACAGAGAGGGCATGGAGACAGAAGGCAGAAGAGGACTGAAATCTGGGGAAGTTCAAGTTGAGAAGGATAGCCAGCAGAGGAGGCTCAGGAAAGTGAGGCAAAAGAAAATAAGGAGAGTGGGGTGTCCCAGAACCCAAGTGAAAAAAGTCTCTCAAAGAGAAGAGAATGAATAACGGTGTCAAATCCTGCTGACAGGCCAGCTAAGACAAAGACTGAGAATTAATCACCAGCTTTAGCAATGTGGGGGTCTCTAGTACCTCAGTAAGAGCAGTTTCAGAGGAGTTGGGAGGATGAAAATCTGACTGAAGACTCTAAGAGTTTAAAATTGGGTTCAAACAATAAAATATTCAGTAAGATAGCACAAAAATGTAAAATTAAAATACAAAATCAATAGCTTTCCTATACACAAAGAATAACTGAAGATATAAAGGAAGAAAACACACCTTTAACATTAACAATGAAAAAATAAAGTAACTTTTAGGAGCACACATCACAAAACAATTTTCTAAACTTATATGAGTAAAACTTTAAAGACACTCCTTAAAATCATTATTGAACAAATGAAAAAGACATCCCCTATTCTTGGACAGCATGATTCAATACCATAAAGACACCAGTTAGCCTCACATAATTTATCAATTCAGTGAGATTTCAATAAAAATTCCAATAAGTTTTAACCAGAGCCAGACAAGTTTATTCTAAAACTCATGTAGAAAAATAAACATGTAAATATAGCATGAAAAACCTTCAGAAAGAACAACAACGATGAAAGACTAGCCCCACCTAGATTATTAAAATATACTATAAAGCCTCTACAACTAGAACAGTGTGGTATTGGCATATGAATAGCCAGACAGACCTGTGCAATAAAACAGAAAGCCCAGAAATGGATCCAAGTATACGTGGAATATGTTATAAAAAACAGCATGTCAAATCATGAGGGGGAAAATGTACTTTTTAATAGACTGGGACAAATGGACAGACAATTTGAAAACTTAGAATTGGATCCATATTTTACACCATAAACAAAAAAAAAAAAAAAAAAACTCCAAATGGATCAGAGATCTAAGTGTAAAAAAATAAACTATACAAGTATTTTAAGCAGAAGAAGCAAAGTCTTGACACATGATAATGTAATATGGATAGAGTCTAAGACATTATGCTGAGTGAAATAACTCAATTACCAAAGGACAAATATTGTATGATCTCAATTATATAAAAAGACAAGCAAAGACAAATGTATAGAGACCAAAGTTTATTAGTGGTTAGCAGGGGCAGGAAGGAGGGGGAAAAGGGGGTTAATGGTGATGGGAAAGTTGCATTGATTAAGGGTAAAGTTGTACAGCCAACTGTTGTAACTGATGTCAATAAGTTGTACACCTGTAAAAAGTTCAATGGGAAAAAGTTTTGTGATAAATATATTTACAGTGACAAAAAAAAAAAAGAGTAGTTGTGGAGGCTGCTTATGTACAATCAAACAGTCATGGGATTTGGTTCCTTGGTTTGGAGTTTTAGGTCATGGTTTCCAGGACATCCCAGGTAACTGGCCTAATAATGTGTTTAGCGCCTCTGTTCTACCTCCTAGTTCGTTGCATAGTGCCTAGAGTCTTGGAAGCTTGCAAGCGGGCATCCAAAGCATGACAACGGTCTCTGTTCACCTGGAGTGGCAGGAGAAGGAGGAGTCATGAGTGGGAGGAGGATATGGGATGTGTGGCTGGTTGCCTCCATGAACAGCTGCCTCCTTTGCCATGAGATTGGAAAAGCTAGATGGTGCCTGGCTAATACTACTGAACATTTTGATTAAAGATTCTATAGAAGATCCAGATTGGAAGGGGGAAGGTGCAGAAGAGGATTTCAAATTCTCATGGACTGTATCCTTTCTAGAGCCATGGGGGCTAGATGAACCCCTGAAGCTACTGCCCTGAGATTATCTTTAAAAGTTAAACCAAAAACATTCCCTAAGGTCTTCTTGAAACCAAACAATAGTTTAGCTAAACTGGTTAAAAAAAAAAAAAAGTCTGCCTTGAGCATTATGCTTTTTTAAGAACTGCATATATAGGATATAACTGTCTATATGGGATATAATCTTTCCAGCAGCTGAAAGACTAGATGGGAACCTTGCGGGGGTGGTGAGTTTGTGTTAATGGGGGAGGAACAACTCAGAAAAAGAGAGTGAGAATGGTTGCACAACTCGAGGAGTGTGGTCAAAGTCATTGAATTGTACATGTAGAAAAGACTGAATTGGTGTATGATTTGCCGTGTATATTTTCAATAACAACAAAAAAAATTAAAAAATAAAAACTACAGCAGCTCTAAAGTTCCCAAAATAATAGAATAGTAAATTAAGTTATCATATATATCGGCAAATATTCATTCAATCTATTTCTATTAATATACCTACAAACCATTCAGGAATGCCACCTATCCATAGAAAAGGAACATATACACTTGTGTACACACACAGACACAATATACGTTGTATTCCACTTTCCTCAACTATAAAACAGCGACAATAATTCATTACAGTATCATTGTAAGAATCAAATGAAATAATGTATGTGAAAATTAATTTTATGGAAATGTACTATGTAAACTATGAGGTATGGTTATTCTTTTGATATTCTGATACTATTGATAATTTGGTGTATAAGAATATTTCATTTAACATAAAATTTAGTTAAATGCATTTTTAATGAAAATGTACTATAACGCACCTACTTTCAAAAATCTAGAGTGGTCAAAATTAGTCGCTCAGTTAAAGTAAACAGGTATTTTTAAACAACAAAAAAGAAGATATGAGTATTTTACAACATGGGTATGGAGAAATGCTTCCAAACTGTGATTCAAAAATGCAGATGAAAGGTCACAGCCTTGAAGAACCCTATGGAGCACACAGCAGTTCTATTCTGCACACATAGGGTCGCCATAGTTAGAATTGACTCCATGGCAACTAACAGCAACAACAACATTCAATGTGCATAATACTGATGCAATAAAGGAAAAGAGTGGTACATTTTACTACAGAAAAACAAGCAAAAAAACAAAAACTTTTGTATACAAAGATGACTATAAGCAAAACCAAGAGACAGAGTGAATTAAATGGGGAAATATACACAGGCAGTCCCCAGATTACCAACGAGTTCCATTCCTAAGTCTGTCCTTAAGTCAAGTTTGTATGTTAAGTCAGAACAGCTAGGTATGGTTGGTATCTAACGTCAGTTAGTCAAATGTTTGTATTAATATACAGTGTACCGTTCCATGCATAAAAACCATTAAAGAAACACTTCCAGATACACTAAAACATCTTTAACATAATAATACAGCAATAATAACAATAATGTGCTGATGCAAGTCGCAAAGTAGCGCCTGTTTGTTATTATGAATCATTGTATATACCTCGAATTTTTAATATAATAAGCTTACAGCCATCCGCTTGTGGTATTTCTGTTATAGCAGCACTAGATGACTAAGGCAGTCACTGTCTCGGAACTATGGGTTGTATGTAAATCAGACATCTGTAACCCAGGCACTGCCTGCCTGTATATAAGCATCAGAGAGCAGCAGTAACGGCTCATTTGAAGTTACTGGTCATGAATGTGAGACCAGTCAGCATGGTTGGTGCCTTTCCCTAATGATGTTCCACTGTATATGGTACAGGCTCAGAGCTGGTAGAAAGCTGACTTTCACCAGGGCTGGGTTTTTTCCAGGTGAGTAAGACAAAGTGAAAGAGGCCAAAAGAATGAAGCACATATGCAAGTAAGTGATTATAACTACTCACCATGAGATCCAAAATTAAGTGAATGATAATGAGAGGTGGTGGCTGGAAAGTAGAATACTTTTAACTGAGGTTACAAAGGGGTTGCAGTTACTCTTAATGACAGTTCTAGGGTATGACCATGGGAATTAATGGCTGAAGTAAGCTGGAGGACAAGATCATTGGAGGAGAGGAAGTGAAGAAATTGAGAGGTACTGGAATGATCACAGGAGTAGCGATGGAGAGAAGGAAAGTGAACCCAGCACTAAAATCTCTTGAGAAATTAGAGGAACTGACCCAGGTATTCGGTTGTATTGTCTGATGGAATGATATTTTTAGTTATAAAAGGGAGGTAAATAGAAAGCTAGGAGCCCGAGGGTGGAGCAAATGGTTAAGCACTCGATTACCAGCCAAAAGGTTGGTGGTTCAACACACCAAGAGGCACCTCAAAAGACACGACTGGCGATATGCTTTTGAAAGGTCACAGCCTTGAAAACCCTGTGAAGCATTTCTCATCTGCTAGAAATGCATGGGGTCACCACGAGTCGGAATCAACTTATAGCAACTAACAACAACAAAAAGAACAAACAAAAAACTTTTTTGAAGACAGTCAGTGATAGCAGAAGATTTAAAACATATTTTCTGAAATGAGATCATTCGTGGGGTTATGTCATTAGGGAATTACGAGTTTGAAAAAGCATACTTAAAGTAAGATTGCTTTGATTTGTTTTTATCATGATATTTTATTCATTCTGAAATTCAAATTAATATTTAAAATGGTATGAGATTTTTTTATGAGAAAGTGACAAGAGTTAAGAAAGACTGATAAACAGATACATAATCACACGAAGTTTCATTGAAAGGTTTTCTAGAATATGCTGAATATAATTTCCAAATTACGTAATGACTGCCTTTCGATAGCTTTGCAAAAAATCCAATCATACACACAGTGGAATTTCGTATAGACTGCATTCCTCAGGGGATGATGATTGTCAATATAATTGAATATCCTTGACTCAGACACTCTTATTTAACCAAATTTAAAGCAATAGCAAAACAAAATCTCTACATAAATACAGCTCTTAGAAAATGCCCCATTATTACTAACAGACATTACCTTAGTCCTTCTGTCATGGGAAATAAATCCATAGACTATACCTCACCCCACCCCACTGAGAGCATCTCCTGTGTACTGGACGCTACACCAGAGGCTGGGAATGCAAAGATGACTAAAATGTGGTCTCAACTCTTAGGTAGGTCATAGTTTAATAGGCAAGGCAGATCAGGAAAGGAGGGGTGTGGGGAAAAGAGTATGAAAGAGGATAAGGTCCTTCCAGGCAGAAGATACCATAGGCAAGGCAAAAGGCAAGAAAAAGGTACATGGGTGTGTATCTGAGTGAGCTAGAGAGAGAGAGAAAGATTGATAAGTCAAGGATGGCTTCCTGGTTTTTAGTTTCATTAACTGGTTAGAAGGCAGTATCCCCAAAAGAGAAATAAAACATTTAAAGGTAAACAGGAATTTGAAGGATGAGTTAAGAAGTCTGGTTTCAGATGCTTACCTGAGGTGCCCCTAAGTGTCTGAGGCTAAAGAGACAGAGTTAAACCAAAAAAACCCATTGCTGTGGAGTCGACTCCGACTCATAGCAACCCAATAGCAAATGGTGCTAAAAATGTGAATGGCATGGGCAAAATAGCAGCCCTTGCTTCAAACCCAGCCCATGAATGTATTTTATTTGACTTGTAGAGAGTTGGAGCTCTGGTGGTGCAGTGGTTAAGAACTATAGCTGCTAACCAAAAGGTCGGCCGTACAAATCCACCAGCCACTCCTTGAAAACTCTATGGGGCAGTTCTACTCTGTCCTATATAGTTGCTATAAGTTGGAATCAACTCCACAGCAATGGGATTTTTAGTACAGAATTATTGAAATTTTTAAGTGTTTTGTAACATTAAAATATCAGGAGATATCATACAAAAATCCAGACTTCCAAATTCTCTTAAAAAAATTAAAATTGATAACACTAGGTATACATGGCAACAATCCACTGTAGCAGAATAACAGTATTTGCCACAATCCCTACTCTTCGATGATTTTACAGCCCCTTGTTGCAACATTTTTTAAGTTACTTGACTGGACTGTATACAAATTTGAGTTTACTGGATGATCTGAATTTCCCTGAGTGACAATATAGATTAGTAAACAATGGGACACTAAAGCCAGTCAGCCAGGGTAGTTTAAATCTCAATTCTACCACTGCCCAAACTGTGTGACCTTGAAAACATCAGCTGACATCTCTTTCTCTCAATTTCTTAGCATGTAAAATGGGATCATGACTATCTCAGGATTATGATGTAGATTAAATGAGTTGATACTTATTCCTAAAATACTGGTACACAATAAGCACTCAAAAATGTTCATGGTAACAAAAAGGATCATAACACAGTACTAGGAAAAACTATATTCCAACAAATTTGAAAACCTAGAGGAAATGGATAAATTTCTAGAAACACACTACCTACCCAAACTAACACAAAGTGATGTTGAAAATCTGAACAGACTCAAGGGACAGAATGGGCCACATAAACCAGAGACTTCATCAGCCTAAGACCAGAAGAACTAGATGGTGCCTGGGTACCACCAATGAACGTCCTGACAGGGAATACAACAGAGGGTCCCTGATGGAGCAGTAGAACAATGGGAAGCAGAACTCAAATTCTAGTAAGAAGATCAGACTTAATGGTCTGACTGAGACTGGAAGCGCCCCGGAAAGCATGGCCCCTAGACTCTCTATCACCCCGGAACTAAAACAATTTCCGAGGCCAACTCTTCAGACAGGGATTGGACTGGACTATGAGACATAAAGTGATACTCGTGAAGAATGTGCCTCTTAGTCAAGTAGATACAAGAGACCAAAGGGGCAGCTTCTGTCCAGAGGTGAGATGGGAAGGCAGAGAGAGTCAGGAGCTGGTTGAATTTTCCTGGGGAACCAGGGTGGAGGGGAGGAGTGTGCTGTCGCAGAATGGGGTGAGCGGTTGGGGGTCTCATAACAATGTATGTAAAAAAAAATTTTTTTTTTGTATGGGAGACTAACTTGAAATGTAAACTTCATTTAATTACAACAATTAAAAAAAGTCATTACAAATTAAAAAATGCACAGATCCTTTAAAAAAAACCCAGAAGAAAATCTGAACAGACCCATAATAAGAGAAAAGATTGAAAAGGTAATAAAAAAAAACTTCCAACAAAATTCTTTCCTGGAGAATTCTACCAAACATTCAGAAAAGAGCTTACACCAGTACTTCCAAAGCTATTTCAGAACACAAAAAAGGAAGCAACACTTCTATGAAGCCAGCATAACCCTGATACCAAAACCAGGCAAAGACACCACACAAAAAAGAAAATTATAGACCAATATCTCTCATGAATATAAAAGCAAAAATTCTCCACAAAATTCTAGCCAATACAATTCAACATCATATAAAAAAATAATACACCACGATCAAGTAGGATTCATACCAGGTATGCAAGGATGGTTCAACATTAGAAAATCTATTAACGTAATCCAAAACATAAATAGAAGGAAAGAAAAGAACCACATGATCATCTCAACTGATGCAGAAAAGGCATCTGACTAAGTCCAACACCCATTCCTGATAAAAACTCTCAATAAAAAGGTACAGAAGGGAAATTTCTCGATATGATTAAGGGCATCTAGGAAAAACCAATGGCCAACATCATTCTTAATGGAGAGAGGCTGAAAACATTCCCCTTGAGAACAGCAACAAGACAAGGATGCCCTTTATCATCACTCCTATTTAACACTGTGCTGAAGTCCTAGCCAGAGTAATAAGGAAAGAAAAAAGAAATAAAGGGCATCCAAATTGGTGATGACCTTAAACTTCCCCTATTTGAGGATGGTATGATACTATACATAGAAAAATCAAAAGACTCCATGAGAAAACTACTGGAACGAACAGAAAGATTCAGGAGAGTAGCAGGATACAAGATAAACATACAAAAATCAGTTGGAATCCTATATACCAATAAAGAGAATGATGAAAAGGAAATCAGGAAAACAATATCATTTATAATAGCCCTTAAAAAAATAAAATACTTAGGAATAAATCTAACCAGGGACGTAAAAGACCTATACAAAGAAAACTACAAAACACGACTGCAAGAAACCAAAAGAGATCTACATAAATGGAAAAACACACCATGCTCATGGATAGGTAGACTCAACAGTGTGAAAATGACAATTATTCCCAAAGCAATTTACAAATACAATGCAAACCCGATTCATATACCAATAATATTCTTTAAAGAGACGGAAAAACTAATCATTAACTTTATATGGAAAGCAAAGAAGCTCCAGATAAGTAAAGCACTATCGAAGAAGAAGAATAAAGTAGAAGGACTCACTCTACCTGACCTCAGAATCTACTATACAGCTACAGTAGTCATAACAGCCTGGTTCTGGTACAACAACAGATACACTGATCAATGGAAGAGAATTGAGAACCCAGATGTAAGTGCATCCACCTGTGGTCACCTGATCTTCAACAAGGGCCCAAAGTCCATGAATGGGGAACAGACAATCTTTTGAAAAAATGGTGCTGGCAAAACTGGATGTCCATCTGCAAAAAAAATGAAACAGGACCCATACATCACACCATATACAAAATCTAATTCAAAATGGATCAAAGACCCAAATATAAGGCCAAAAACTATAAAGTTCATAGAAGAAAAAATCGGATCAACACTAAAGGGCCTAATACACGGCATTAGCACAATACATACTATAACTAACAACACACAAATTCCAGAAGATAAGCTAGATAACTGGGATTTTCTAAAAATGAAACACTTATGCTCATCAAAAGACTTCACCAAAGAGTAAAAAGAGAACTTACAGACTGGTAAAAAATTTTTGGCCATTACAAATCAGACCAAGGTCTAATCTCTAAAATCTATCTACAGGAAAATCCAACACCTCTACAACAAAAAGACAAATAATTCAATTAAAAAATGGGCAAAGGAAATGAACAGACACTTCATCAAAGAAGAAATTCAAGTGGCCAAGAGACACATGGGGAAATGCTCGCGATCAGTAGCCATTAGAGAAATGCAAATCAAAACCACAGTGAGATACCATCTCACCCCGACATTACTGGAACAAATGAAAAAAACTGGAAATAACAAATGTTGGAGAGGTTGTGGGAAGACTGGAACTCTTATACACTGCTGGTGGGAAAGCAAAATTATACAATCATTTTGGAAAACGGTATGGCGCTTCCTTAGAAAGCTAGAAATACCAAATACCGTATGATCCAGCAATCCCACTCCTAGGAATATATCATAGAGAAACAAAAGCCATCACACGAACAGACATATGCACACCCATGTTCACTGCAGCATAGTTCACAATAGCAAAAAGATGGAAACAACCTAGATGCCCATCAACAGATGAATGGATAAACAAACGATGGTACATACACACAATGGAGTATTACGCAATGATAAAGAACAATGATGAATCTGTGAAGCATCTCATAACATGGATGAGTCTGGAGGGCATTATGTTGAGTGAAATAAGTCAATTACAAAAGCACAAATATTGTTTAAGACCACTACTGTAAAAACTGACGAGAAGGTTTACACACAAAAAGAAACAATCTTTGACGGTTACGAAGGAGGGGGAGGGGAACACTAAATAGACAATAGATAAGTGGTAACTTTGGTGAAGGGTAAGACAGTACACAATACTGGGGAAGCCAGCAGAATTTCTACAAGGAAAGGTCATGGGAGCTCCATAGACACATCCAAACTCCCTGAGGAAGTGAATTGATGCGCTGAGGACTATGGGGACCATGGTCTCAGGGAACACCTAGCTTAACTGGCATAACACAGTTTATAAAGAAAATGTTCTACATTCTACCTTGCTGAGTAGCATCTGGGGTCTTAAAAGCCTGTGAGCAGCCATCTAAGACACTCCACTGGCCTCACCCTTTGGGAGCAAGGGAGAATGAAGAAAACGAGATACAAGGAAAAGACTAGTCCAAAGGACTAATGGATCACAACTACCACAGCCTCCACTAGACTGAGTCCAGTACAACTAGATGGTGCTCGGCTACCACCACTGACTGCTCTGACAGGGATCACAACAAACGGTACTGGACAGAGCTGGAGAAAAATACAGAACAAAATTCTAACACAAAAAAAGACCAGACTTACTGGCCTGACAGAGACTGCAGAAACCCCGAGAGTACGGCCCCCAGACACACTTTCAGCTCAGTAATGAAGTCACTCCCGAGGTTCACCACAGGCCCATAAAACAAGACTAAAGGGGCACAACAGCCCACGGACAAGACAAGGACTAGAAGGCAGGAGGGGACAGGAAAGCTGTTAATAGGGAACCCAACGTTGAGAAGGGAGAGTGTTGACATATCATGGGGTTGTTAACCAATGTCATAAAACAATATGTGTACTAACTGCTTAATGAGAAACTAGCTTGTTCTGTAAACCTTCATCTAAGGTACAATTTAAAAAAAAGAAAAGAAAAAAAATGTTCATGGTCCCACTAGAATATAAGCTCTATGAAGTCAAGAACTTTTATTTGTTTTGTTTTCAATATATGCCAAACACCTAGAACAGTGGTTGGTACATACTCGGTGCTCAGTAAATATTTGTCAAATAAATGAATAGTGGCTGTTACTGACATTTAAATAACCAACTTATACTTGGATACCAAGAGATCTGTACATAGCTTAGAATCCCAACAATTTAGGTGTGAATTATTTAGTATTTCAGGGATCAAATATTTCATTCTAGGGGGAAACTGCAATATATATTCAAACTACAAGTTAATTTCTGATGCAGTCTATTTTTCTTTCACACTTTTCTTGAGGAGGCACTGAGAAATTTTTCTGGGCAATTTTCCTACATTTCGCATGAAAAAATCAACTCTATTAGTTTTTCCTCTTTAGATCATAATGATATGCTTAAAGGCAGGGCTCACTTTTAAAAATTCCATGAAGAAAAGTCTGCCCTCCTCTCACACCTGTTTTTGCATAAGAATCTGTACTGCAAATGAACTTCCTTGGTGTTTATTTTCCCCAGACAGTTTTTTTTTTAATTAGCCTTTGTCATACAAAGTGAAACTAGGGGGATGAAAGAAAACTATTTTTTCATGTTATTCTAAGTGACCTTAATATTTCCTAATATTAAAAACAATCAAAAGGGTTTGAGAAGATGGAGTGAAGACCTCAACAGATACTCTCCCTAGAGAAGAAATGATAAAAACTGGCAAGATTATAAAAAACAACCATTTCAGAACTCTGGACAATAACCAAAGGCATACAACAATTGAAAATCATTTATTTAAGAAAAACAACTGAATCATGGTAGGAACAGCAGGGTATGTGGCATTTTAATTTGGGGTTGCAACCATCAACCCTCTGTCCAGCTTCCACCAACTCCATGGCAGGTCTCGCTGCCTCTGAAGCAGGACGATCTGACTGGAAACTCCTTGGAGAAGTCCCATTCCCAGGGCACTGTGGAAAACAAGTGATTGCTGGCAAATAATCAAGAAAGCCAGCGTTGTAGCCATCTCAGGCTGTAATACCAATGTAGCAAGCAAAAGATCAACCAAAAATTTTCAACAGAGATAGGGAGAACAAGACAGTCATAGTGGGTTTTGAAAAAGTCCAACATATTCTTGGGGACTCAGAAGGCTTATACATGCACAGGGTTAAGTACAGTTAGGAAAGACCATAAAGGGCCCCAGTTATGTACTTAATCTCTAGTTGACCTTAAAACCCTGTGCATCCCTAGCCAACTATAAGGTACTGAAAGCAAAGACAGACACATACTACCTGATACGAGGCCTTACTTGCTGATGGCATCTAAGAAAAACTGACCAATCACTGGCTGACCATTAAGCTTTGCTGACCCACAGGCAACTCCTATGAAGCCAAGCTTAAAAATAAAAACAATTAAAAACAAACAAAATTCCAAAAGACTGAACAGAGATTCCAGTGGCCTTACACTGAAGGAGCAATAGATTTTACAGAATCAGTCCAGTCACTAACTAAACAAAAAACTAGCAAAAACAACAACCCTGTAGGAGGTGGAGATTCTGAGAGTTGCTACCGTATGTTATCTAAAAGGTCCAGTGTTCAACAACAACAAAAAATTACTAGACATGCAAAGAAACAGAAAAGTGTGGCCCATACATAGGGAAAAAAAAGTTTAACAGAAAGTGTCCCTTAGGGACTCAGATGTGGACTTAATAATACACAAAGACTTAAATAAGCTATTATAAACATAGACCCAAAGGATGTATTGGAAAGTAATTTGTAAAGCTCTAAAATACTTTAAATATTATTATCATCTTTATCAAACCAAAACAATATATAAATAATGTAAAAGGGACATCTTAGAAAGGGAACATCAGAAATTAACCCCCCAAAAAAGCTTTTTGTTATTCAAATTATTAAATAGTAAAGCCTGAAAAGTGCTTCTTAGCATTCCACCTCAGGAGAACAAGCAACAAAGTTCAATTCCTCTCCTTGACAATCTTTTTCCATTTAAAATCCTTCTTACACCACATCCAACATTTTAATTAATTCTTCATAGAGATCAACTGTATACTTGTGCCAAATTATATATTTGAAGACAATATTCGTATCAGTCGTTCCTCTATTCTCTAGGCATATTTAAAACTATAAATACAGCCAAGTGTTAAAGAACATTCACTTAGAAGAATCAAGAATTTTTCTTAAAAAAAATAACAAGCTGAAATGCAAAAGTATAACGATGCCACAAAAACTAATCTTCCAAAGAAGAGGAAAAAAGGGAAATGCTAAACTAAACTTTAAACTTCTACTGAGGTTGCAGGGTAGGGGTGAGGGGGTAGTAGTATTTATTTTGCTACTTAGTTTAACTCATACGCTTTTTCAATAGTCATGAGTCTCTTATTTGGCAAACAATCAAACAATATTTGGACAACTGATAACCAAACATTTAGCAGGGATTGGAAGAATGCAAAGTGTAACAATCAGGACTGTGAACACAGATATTGAACACTTCTAAAAGTTTTGTTTGTGAAAGACCATCACCCCTGCAGTCAAACTGCTAGGAAAGCCATAGTGGAAGAAAAATACGGCTTTAGCTAATCACTAGAATCCAAAACAAAGAAAATTCTAGGAAAAATAATTGCTTAAGTGATAGTGGAGCAATTCTGGACAGAACTGACCTGTCAACTAATTGACCGATCAGATGATTCCTACCTAAAATTAGTTCACTTGAATATTGCCTGAATAGCCTGAAAATGTTCACTTAATTATAGTTATGCACATAGATTAATGCCAATTATCACGTGATCTAAGTTAGGTATCTAAGTTTAAAAGTATCTTTTTAGAAATCCAGCTGATATGGGAGAATTACTGGGTTTTTCCTAATTTTTTAACTATTACATGAATTAGTGGACTATTTTGATGTGAAGTAGATTGTTTTAAACTCTTTGTTACCGGAAGGAATAAGATAACAGGACTGGAAGCAAGATGAATAACTTAGTGGCTGTACCGTTTTGCATTCTCACCAGCAGTGAAGATTTCCTATTGTTCCACATCCTCACCAGCATTTGGTGTTAGGGTTTTGGATTTTAGGCATTCTAATAGGTTTGTGGCTTAGTGGTTAAGAGCTACGGCTGCTAACCAAAAGGTCAGAAGTTCAAATCCACCAGGTGCTCCTTGGAAACCTTACGGGGCAGTTTTACGCTGTCCTATTGGATAGCTCTGAGTCGGAACTGACTCGATGGCAACGGGTGTTTTTTTAAATAGGTGTGTGGTGCTATCTCACTGCTGTTTCAATTTGCAATTCCCTAATGTGGAACATGGAGCCCTGGTGGCGGAGCAGTTAAGAGCTCAGGCTGCTAACCAAAAGGTCAGCAGTTCAAATCCACCCGCCACTCCTTGGAAACCCTATGGGGCAGTTCTACTCTATCCTACAGGGCCCTTGCTATGAGTCGGGAATCAGCTTGTTGGCAACAGGTTTGGTTTTGATTTAATGTGGAGCGTCTTTTCACATGCATTATTTGCTATCTGTATATCTTTGGGGAGGGGTCTGTTCAGATCTTTTGCCCACTGTTTCATTGGGATGTTTGTTTTCTTATGATTGAGTTTTAAGAGTTCTTTGTGCATTCTGGATACAAGTCTTTTATCAGATATGAGTTTTGTGACTATTTTCTCCCATTCTGTGGTTTGTCTTTTCATTCTTAGTATGTACAACATTTTTAGCAGCCTAGTATTTAATCTCATACTTACATTTGAAACCTTAGTTTCCTCATCTGGAAAACTGGAATAACAGTAACTATACTTACATCCATTTGTTTTTCATTCAGCAAATATTTACTGAATGTCTTCTGTAGTCTAGGGAATATGCTATGCACAAGCCTGTTGTAAGTATTAGAATAATGGATGCCAAGTACTTAGTACAGTGTCTGGCATAAGGTGTTATATTCTATTGAGTGATTTTCAATTTGGGGAGCACATCCCTTGAGAGGCCATATCAGAAATACCTGTGAGGATTCTGCAAACCTCACACATGCACATACGTTGATTTTCTTTTCTGTGAGCTCCTAACCTCATCCCCCCAAAAAAGGATATAGCTGTCACTGAGAAACACGGCTCTCTAGGATGACTTCAACAACCTTTCCATCCTTTTTTCCCTATCATTCTTGGCTCTAGCCAAACTCACTACTGACCATTAGTCTATGAAGTAGCCCACATGCAGATGTTCACACTCATTTTTTCCTCTTGGCCTTGAATGCCTGCCCTCCTCACTCATCCATGTTTCCACTTGAGATTGTATGTATCTTTCAAGACTAATCGAAAAATTCCAACTGCTTTATAAAGCTGCTTTTGATCTTTTAAATAGATCTCATTTCTCCACTGGCTGAATATCTAAGCACTCTATCTTTTTTTATGGCACTTATATCTACGACGTGTCATAAATTCAAGACAGGAAGTTTCAGGAGGGTAGAAACTGTCTTGATCATTTTGGTTTTGTTTTCCTTCAGCATTTAGCATAGTGCTTTTTATGTAGTATGGAATCAATTTTGGATATACTGAATTGTAGCATACCCTATTCAGAAACTGTTGCTGTTGTTAGTTGTCATCAAGTTGATTCTGACTCATGGCGATCCCATGTGTGTAGAGTAGAACTGCTCTATACGGTTTTCAAGGCTGTGACCTTTCACAAGCAGATCTGTCTTCTGAGGCACCTCTAGGTGAGTTCGAGCCACCAACCTTTTGGCTAGCAGTTGAGCACTTAACTGTTTCTGCTACCCAGGGATTAGGGATTGTTTATGCTTTTAAAAATAGAATTCATCACAATTTAGTATAATTTTTGTAAGTTTAATATCATATAATATTTTTGTGTATAATTTTTTTAAACCCATTATATGAGTATATAAACTAACATCAGACTAATCTTTTAAATGGTACTCATGTTAAAAGATTTCTAGCCATGTTATCCTTGAAACAGGCACCCATTGTTCTGAGCTGTTAAATTCAGAATTACATTCCAAAATCATGAAGTACAGCAAGTATTCTATCCATGAGGTGTTTTTTGGCAAGGACCTAAATTCAAATTCAAGGGGATTCAATTGGGTAATAATTTGTTACATGAACACCCATATACACTATTAAAATTAAGGCGTTATTCTATACCCAAATTTTCTTAAACGGTTTGAAGAGTATCCAGAATCAATTCAATTACAAAGTAAGCAAATCTTTATATGAATATACATCACTCATCTAACATTTATACTAGTGTCAGATATGGCAAAGGTTACAGATGCATCTTTTAAATTAAACTAATCACTTTAATTCAGCCAATGATGAAGTCTAAATAGTTGTAGTACTTTTGTTAGAAGTTAAATCATTCATAAATCTTACAAATAACTTACAAAGTACTTACAAAGTAACACACATTACATTGCAAAAGAATAAAATAATAAAAATTATCGATATATAGTGTAATGAATAATTTATTTAAGAGCATAATGGTGAATATTATACAGTTCTTTGACAAAGTCTCCTGCAGTATAATGAGATATGAGCCAATATCATATCCAACAAGCATTAAATGGAACATCAAAGAAGATCAAACTTCTTAGGAATATATTTTATAGCTTTCATCTGTGATTCCTCAATGTACTTGATAGTGCCTAGACATAGTCCAGGGTCACTAAACAGAGTACAGAATAAATGAACATAAAACACTGAATTAGAATCTGGGAGATAAAGAAGAACATGGACCCTGCAACTAAAAACAAGAAAGATAAAGCTAGTAAAATAAGGTAGAAATTAGAAGTACCACAGTAACGGTAAGAACAATAGGTATTAGAAAAAATAAAACTTAATGGAGAAGGTGTTAAACAACATTCTAGGACTCTGACCAGATGGGAGTCACATGATAAAAGCTGTGTTTAGGTAGAATAATGAACAGAATGGGTTAGAAGAGGAGGAGACATGAAGGACTAATACTGAAATCCAGATATCACCACATGGTAATAAAGGATTGGACTAATTTTATAGCTGTAAGAAGAGAGTGAGAAAACAGGATGGATCTGTGGTCCTAATACTACTTAAAATTTATAGGCTTCTATAAATTGGCGCAGCATATTTGGCTTGGTTTAGAAAGTGTTTAGAGGGGAAAAAATGTAAGTATGATCCATGGAAGTGTATGAAAACTAATGGAAGGAAACAGTATACTTATAGTCACCTCCGTATTTCCTAGAACATTCCTGTTAAGAGTTTTAAAGATTAACTGCTTCAGCATTACATGAAAAAGCCTGAGATATATGAGTAGAGTGGGAGGAAACCACCAAAATATCACAGCTTAACTGTGGAACATTATACTTTGCAGAGAACTTTTATTAAAAAAAAAAAGAGAGAGAGAGAGAGAGTCGCTTCATTGGTTTTATTTTTTGCAGAGTATTTGAATGGTAATATTGAGTTTTCTCTTCATTCTTAGGCGACTTCCCTGATACAAAGGAAAAACAAGAACAACATCAACCCCATTCCACCGGCTTATACATGCCTAGAAAGAAGACCGCCTCTCTACTGGCAGCAGCATTTGTGACTGCTGAGAGAGGGAAATGGCTTTGCTTTCTTCAACAAAGACATGCAACAAAGTGGCTATATGTGGCAGAGCTGTCCTATGAATGCCATTTATGAAAACGTTATGGTTATTCCCAGAGAGGATTTCTAACAGATCCTGCTTTGAAGCCACTCAGCACCCAGAAGAAACTTTGCTCATTCATTGGCTATGAATCCAATGATACAGTGTACCTTCATTTACTTCTTATAATCTGGAAATTTACAGGGAAAAAAAAGTCGTCCGATAAATCCATGTTATCCAAAGAATGGAGCCCTGGGGGCGCAGTGGTTAAGCACTCAGCTGCTAACCAAAAAGTTGGCAGTTCAAATCCACCAGGCACTCCTTGGAAACCCTATGGGGCAGTTCTACTCTGTCCTGTAGGGTCACTATTAGTCAGAATCGACTCGATGGCAACAGTTTTGATATCCAAAGAACATTTACTATCCAGATTGGAGTCACAACAAGTTGAAATTTATGAGAATTATACAGACCTTTCAGATCATAAAAGAGATTTCTGATCTCTGCAGACTACCCAAAGCCAGTCTGGAAACTATGGGATCCAATTTATTCTTATCTCAGTACAGGTAGTCCCCCACTTACAACGTATTCGAGTTACGACGAACTGCAATTACTATTTGCTGTTTTTTGTTTTGTACATCTTATCATTAGTAATATGTACTACATACAGTGTTGCAGCACATGACTTGCTGATGTTATCATTCTCAGACGTTCACTTGCAGATGTTCAAAGACAAATAAAGATCAGATTTATAAAGACACTGATTTAAAGACAATAATAAAGATACCGATAAAAAGGCGATAATAATGAAAACTAAAAAAAAATAAGAGGTATTTGACTTATGTCAGAACCGACTTACAATGGAGTCGTCAGAACAAAACCCCGTAGTAAGTCAGGGACTACCTGTATTGTGAGGTACATGTTTCTGCTGAAGGGCTTCCATGCACATTCAACAGCTGGGAAAATGAAATGCTTTAATCTGATAATAGAAGCAATTTAAAAAAAATAAAAACTGGAATGATGACATGAAAGCAAGTTACCAGTGTACAGCAAAATAACTCCTATCAATGAATCTAAAATTATAGGAAATAAGGCAAACGTATAAGCAGCAAAACATCTGAGCCACAAAACAAAGTTCCTATCTGTATGTCTTCTCCAACCATTTATTCCTAACATAATCAGTATGTTCACTCTGTCAAATGAAAATAAATATAACGAGTAACAAATCCAAGACTGAAGAAGAAATTTCTCAGTTATTTTTTCTCTGCTTATCCTTTTGGAGAATGTAAAATGGACAAAAATGGATACAGTTCTATAAAAATATCTATCTTCTTGTCAGGCAGGTTCCTGTTTTTGACAAGAGTTTCAAGTTTTTTGAGAGATAAGAACAATGAAAACATGGTTAACAGACACCTGGGAACTTAATTTTTTTACTCATCCCACAGGGTAGTGAACCAAGGATTTCTTAGGTCAACATCAAGAAGTTTTGTATTTTTCAATTATGTGTCAGAAACCTTAAAAAAAAAAGGTGAGAAACACCTAACCAAATCTAGTAAACACTTCATTATTTACCATTATTTGCCTTACCCATACTGTACCCATTAAATATCATTAACCTGCAGACTCAGTTGTTCCTAGCCCTGGAGCCAATGAGAACAAGTCAGCAGGGCAAAAGAGAACCTGTTGTCTTAGCCTAATATCCGATGTGCGCAGGCAAGATCCTATGTGCCTGTATGCTAGCCAAGATGCAGCTTTCCCAGAACCCTCCGTGTACACCATTCCACGTGATTAGACATTGTCCTGGTTGTTGGCTTGCACTTCAGTTTTTTGTTCTGAGACTGGAGTCCTAGCTTCAACAGCAGTCTCTCCAAACTGAGCCCTGATGACTTATCTTAGTTTTTATCAGATCCCTCTCCCTGGGGAGGGACACCTTGACTTTGTATCGATCACTGACTGAAGACCTATTTCAACACATACCGACATCCCTTTGGACCCCAAATCCATTGTTACTGAGTCAATTCAGACTCACAGCGACACTACAGGACAGAGGAGAACTGCCCCATCGGGTTTCTAAGGCTGTAATCTTTATGGACGCAGAGTGCCACATCTTTCTCCCATGGAGCAGAAATTCTTAATGTCTAGACTTATCAGTAGAAATGCACAGGCTGTTGATATTCCCTGGATTAGACCTGAGTTCGGCGGTCCTTGCAACACCTTCACTGAGGGCCAGCTCTATAGGAGGAGTAATATCCTGAGACCTTCCCGAACCTGGCCTGGCATGCTACTCACCTCTGTACAGTGGCATGTCATTGAGTTCCTAGAAGAATAACTCTGAATGGTTATCACAATATGCCTTAATGTATATGACACTCCTACTATGTTATACAAGGTTCTCTGGATGGCACAAACAGTTAAGTGTTTGGCTACTAACCAAAAGATTGGCGGTTTGAACCAACCCAGAGGTGCCTGAGGAGAAAGCAGAGGTTTGAACCAGTTATTTTCAGTTCAAGCTCCTGCTGAGAATTTGTATTTCGACCCCAGATATACTGAATCAGAATGTATATTTTAACAAGATCACATAGCTTTTCATTCAGTATATCTGGGGATGAAATGTCAATGCTCAGCAGGGGGCTGAACCAAAAATAACTGGTTCAAAGCCTTGGAAGAAAGGCCTGGTGATCTGCTTCCAAAAGGTCACAGCCATGAAAATCCTATGGAGCAGTTCTATTCTACAACACGCAGACATAAGCCGGAATCTACTTGATGGCAACTGGTTGTTTTTTGTTGTTGTTTTTTTTTTCACTATGTTATACTAAGCTCTTGCCGTGAATTTTCTTAGTCATCACAACAACACTATGAGGTAGTGTTGTACCCCCACTAACAGTACCCCAATTAACAATGAGACTGAGGCTCAGAAAGGAGAAAGGACTTTCCATAGTTACCTAGGGAGACCTACTCCAGAAACTTTGCTTTTAGAGAAATTAAGCAATATATACTAAATATTTCATCAAACCTCTAACACCATCAAGTGTAAGATAATTGTTTTAGTACTAAGAAAAATAAATACTATGATAATTAAGCAGATTGTTATCAGTAGGATTCAAAATGTGGGCCCTGACCAGTGCCAGACCACAAATTGCTATCAGTCTACAAGATAAGTACAGAAAATGAGAGCAAATGTTTAGAAACTTTTGTGATAGTCGATACTGCGGTGACATTTTTAGTATATTTTATAAAAGTGGCGAAAGAAAACAAAAAGGACCTTTACTTCAGATGGTTTGAGAAGCACTCACTTAGAATTCTTGTTTTATTCTTATTTAAAATGCTCTTTTAGATCTGAGGCATAGATTATTGTTATAGATCATACTTGGACATTATATATTTCACTTGCACATAAAAAGGAAAATATCAGCAAAATAAACCAATTAGGTAGTCATAAAATTTTTTCACATTCAGAGTCTGAATCCTGGAAATCTTTTTTTGACTCAGAGTCATCAATACCCATGATCTTCCGTGTTACCAAGCCAGCTCCACAATCAGCTCCTGGGCTTAATTCCAGGCACAGACACTTACTCTTCAACCTTGTGTACTTTCCTTTACTGGATCTTACCAAAGAACTCAGCAATACCAGCTGTGTCACTACATATTCAAATACCAGAAAGTTAAAAAGAGGAGGGAAAAGGATACATTTTAGAATCCATGAAATAATGGTATAATTTTTCCCTTATAATTTCTAAAATCTATTGATGCTTTCTACTGTTTACTTGCCCAAATATAAATTTGGGGAAAAAAAAAAAACAAACAACTTTTCCCTTAAGGTCTGTTTTTCATCCCTTATCTTACAACATTTTGGCTGATACTTTGCTGGATGGTCTTCATTATCCACACTATGTGGGGACAGTCCAAAAGCAGTATTACTTAAATATATGTATCTATACAGCCCAAACAATATAATTAAACACATCAACTGAAAGTTTTCTAGAAGCTCAATTCTTTCCATCCTCTATTTATATGGGGAGTCCTGGTGGCACAGTGGTTAAGCGTTCAGCTGCTAACCAAAAGGCCGGCAGTTCAAATCCACCACCTGCTCCCTGGAAACCCTATAAGGCAGTTTTAATCTGTCCTATAGTGTTGCTATGAGTCGGAATCAACTCAATGGCAATGCGTTTACAGGTTTATATAGACCAAACAATAAAATTAAACAAACCAACTGAAAGCATTCTAGAACCTCAATTCTTTCCATCCTCTATTTATATTAACTTGATGGTTCATTAACTAAAATACTCTGATATATAAATATGCCTTGTTAATTAATTAAACCCAAACCAAATCCATTGTTATCGAGTCAATTCAGACTCACAGCGACACTGCAGGACAGAGTAGAACTGCCCCATCGGGTTTCTAAGGCTGTAATCTTTATGGATGCAGAGCGCCACATCTTTCTCCCACGGAGCAGCTGGTTGGTTCGAATCACTAACCTTTCGGTTAGCAGCCGAGCACTTAACCACTATGCCACCAAGGCTCCTTGATAATTAATTAGGCATTGCCAAAAGTTTAGAGAACATATTCCATTCCTAGATAGTATATAGTCTGGATTCATTGTTAATGGTTACCCCTTTTTTCCTGGTTATGAAAGCAATACAAATTTATCAAGAAAGCTTAGAAAATGCAGAAAAGCATAATGAAGATAAATATCACTTATAATCTGAACCTCAAATTAATAAATGGGCCTTCTAGTTTATAAATCAGTCTAGGGTGAACTGATAAGATAGATTCTTTAATCTGAAAAACTACAAATCAATCTTTTGATGACTCCACTGATGGGCATTCCAAAATGAACACAGACTCCCTAAGAAATCTTATATAAATGAGACACTGGGCTCCAATCATTACATTATACCTAACTATCTTAACATGTTAGGGGTCTCATGTTCTAAAAACTCAGCTAAACAGTTTTAGATAATAATTAAGATCAAAAGGCTTATCTGCTTTGTGAAGTATTGGGGTAAATGTCTCTTTCCATGAAGCTTTGAGAAGGGCAGGACAAAGGCATCAATAAAGTGAGACTGTGAGGAGAGGTGTAAAACAGAAGTCAGGTACAAATTCACCCACAGATTACTCCATACTGACAACTGGAAGTAACTGGTGTATGAGTACATCTGTAGAGGAGAATGGAAAACTGGAACACATGATGACACCAACTTGCTGAAATGCTATGGTAGACATACTTAAGTGGTTTCGTTAGTGGATAAACTCAAACATGTTAAGAGAATAGGAGTGCTGATGAACTGCACAAATAAAAGTTTCATGGTCCTTTATCCATGTTCAAAAATGTTGCTGGCAAAACTGGCTGGAAGAAAATGAACTCCAACAATATCTACATTCCATAAACAAAAATTAATTCAAAGCAGATTATAGACTTAAGCCTAAAACCCAAAACCATAGAGATACTAGAAGAAAACATATTATAGTATCTTCATGACCTTGAGATACAAAGACTTCTTGGACTGAAGACAAAAAGTACTAACTACTTATCATGGATTGAATTGTGTTCCCCAAAAATATGTCAACTTGGCTAGGTCATGATTCTCAGTATTGTATGATTGTCTACCTTTTTGTCATCTGATGTGACTTCCCCATGTGTTGTAAATCCTATCACTATGATATTGAGATAGATTAGAGGCAGTTATATTGATGAGATCTACAAGATTAGTGTCTTAAGCCAATCTCTTCTGAGATATAAAAGAGAGAAGTGAGCAGAGAGACATGGGAACCTTATACCACCAAGAAAGGAATGCCTGGAGAAGAGAGCATCCCTTTGGACCCAAGGTTCCTGCACAGAGAAGCTCCTAGACCGTGGAAAGATTCATGACAAAGACCTTCCTCCAGAGTTGACAGAGAGACAAAGCCTTGCCGTGGAGCCAATGCCGTGAATTTGGACTTCTAGCCTGCTAGACTGTAAGAAAATAAAATTCTCTTTGTTAAAGCCATCCACTTGTGGTATTTCTGTTATAGCAGCACTAGATAACTAAGACACTACTTAATAAAATGGGCAAAACACTTCAACAGATGTGCCACAAAGTGACATACATCAATGGCCAATAAACACATGATAAGGTGCTCAACATCATTTAAAACCAGGGAAACAGAAATTAAAATCACAGTTGAAATAACACTACATACCCCCTAGAATGATTAAAATGAAAAAGACTAACAAACCCAAGAAGCCAGACACAAAAGAGTATACTCATTATATGATTCCATTTATATTAAATCCAAGCACAACAAACTAATCTATGGTGACAGAAATCAGTGGGGTAGTGAGGAGGTGGTGACTGGAAAGAACTTTCCAAGGAACGAAAATGTTAATTCTTGTTTGGTGGTTATATGTGTGTACAGAACTGTCAAAATTCTGTGAGGTGAGTACCTAAAATAGGTGCATTTTTGTGTTACTTTTATATATACAAATATGTATATTTACACACATCATATATAAATATACAAATAGTCTAAGAAAAAGTGTTAAATTTAACTAAGTCTTCTTTGTACAACAAATAATTTAACAAACATACATGTAATGAGTTCCTAGTATGTGCTAGGTGCATTTAAATTATTTGTTTTTGGGTTAAAAATGAAGATGTCTCATTGTTTGTTGTTGTTAGGTGCCATCAAGTTGGTTCAAACTCACAGTGACCCCATGTACAACAGAACGCAACACTGCCCAATCCTGGGCATCCTCACAATTGTTGCTATGCTTGAGCTCATCATTTTAGCCACTGTGTCAATCCATCCTGTTAAGGGTCTTCATCTCTTTTACTGACCCTCTACTTTACCAAGCATGATGTCCTTCTCCAGGGACTGGTCCCTCCTGATAGCATGTCCAAAGTACATGACATGGAGTCTTGCTATCCTCACTTCTAAGGAGCATTCTGGCTGTACTTTTTCCAGGACAGATGTGTTTGTTCTTCTGGAAGTTCACAGTATATTCAATATTCTTCGCCAATTCAAAGGCATTAATTCTTCTTCATTCTTCCTTATTCACCGCTCAGCTTTCAAATACATATGAGGCAATTGAAAATACCATGGCTTGGGTCAAGCACACCTTAGTCCTCAACGTGACATCTTTGCTTTATAACACTTTAAAGAGGTCTTTTGCAGCAGATTTGCCCAATGCAATATGCTGTTTGATGTCTTAAATTGACTTAAATGTTGCAGCAAAATACTATGATTTCAGTAAAATACTCTTTAAATTTCCCCCAAGGAATGATAACTTGTCAATTCTTCGATGACAACATGATTCAGTGCCTTCTCAGAATGCAACTAGGATATCCCATATCTTCTTTTAAATATGCCATTAACTGCATAAATCAAAAATTACATTATTTTGAAAATTATTTGTTTGCTACAATAACTTTCCATTTATGTGTTTACACGTTTTAGAATACATTCCTAAAGCTTGACAGTTAACCAACGCCTGAGAAAGATCTTTACAGTAGTGGACACTAATACCAGACACGGGCACACTTGGTATTTTACTATAGCTGGATGGTCAGAACTGTCCTTGGCGTCCCTGCCTACATGGTGTTTGTGAAATACTTTGGTTTCTCCAAGCTAGAACATTTCTAACAAAACAGTGTTAATCATTTACAAAACAACCACTGAATTTCAAAATATCTTTTGGGAGAGAAATGCTTCCTGTCTCCTGGCTAGATTGTTATGCCTGAGTCATTACATTATCTGGTGTATTTTCTGGTCAAGAAATTCCATCTCATGATAGCAAATTCTTAATACTGGTGTTATAGATCTTTCAAAAGTATGTGTTGTTATAAATTCATGTGCTTCTTCCTGATTTCAAAATTGCTATTTATATAATAACTGCAAGTTCCAGGCAGAAGAAACTATTATTGTTTAATACACACAATGTACTGGCAGCATGCAAAAGACTACCAAGAACAAATTCCCAATTCTTCCAAATTCCACATTTCTAAATTCAATTAAAGGGGGAAAAATTCTTCTTCACTTAAAATTCTGAGTCATTTCTTATAAATAATAATGACCTAAAATTACTATGTTTGTGTGCATCTAAGATCATAATAAATGCCATGTGTCAAAGGCGGGATTACTAGAGTAATTTTCAATATCTATGTAATTAGTTCATATAATGTATCTAATGGTCTGTTACCTGTTTAGCTGGTAAGTTACTACATTTATTAACCTCATAATTTTAAATTAGACAATTATATTTCAACTTACTGTTTTTATTTTGACTGTTTCTAAAATGTATTAATAGTGGCACATAATGTCAATGAGGCATTGTGATGTCAAGTGCACTAAATTTTCCTGCCAAACAGGGAAACAGTTAAAGTTGTGTTAACTACAAAATCAGGATTACGCTAATTTTAATAAAAGGGAAAGATTTACCTGATTATTTTTTTAACTTCAGACATGCAGTCATGTGAATGTAACCCAACGCTGACTGTATAAAATATGAACTATTCAAATGTTTTACAGCTGGTTTTAGTCAGCTTCCTTTGTTTTACATTAAAACCCAACTTCCAGAAGACACATACAAGCAACATATCCTACAGGTAATGATTACCAGATGGAGATGTTCTTCCTGTTACTGTGTCTGACATCATAAAAAAATATGCTGTGAGAGGGGGGAGAAAACAACCTGGGCAGAAGTTCTAATGTTTTCTGTGGTACAAATAGGCAACTCCCAACTTACACTGGCTGGCCAAGTAAAAGAGTTTTAGCACCAAAACGCTTTTGTAGTTTTAAAATAAAGTGATATAAGGTTATATTTAGCATACACAAACATTTTTTAAAAAGCAAATTGACACTTTTCATCATTAGCTCCTTTTTCCTGTCAAAATGATTAAGTTGCAGCCTACTTAGTAACAGTAATAGTTTCTTACATTCAGCTCAGAATAAAAAATTTGCTTCCTCTCCATTACATATGCAACCTTCCTCTCCATCTCATAACCATCTGACCTAGAATCAAGTGTCACCCCCCTCCAGAGGCCACATGCCCAGTATCCTAGAAGGGCCTCCTAAGAACAGTCTCCCTGCCCTAAATTAGTCCATGTACTAAGATTAGATTAACTTCTAAAAAATAAGCTCAAAACTTTTGATGGCTCTCAATTTCTACTGAATGTGGTCTGGTAGCTTTTTTATTTTTATCTCTCTTTTTTCTCTTTCATGTATGCTATAGTACCCTTAAGAAGCCCTCGTGGCACAACGTTTAAGTGCTCAGTTGCCAACTGAAAGGTCAGTGGTTTGAATTCACCAGCTGCTTTGTGGGAGAAGGAAGTGGCAATCCGCTTCTATAAAGATCACAGCCTTGGAAACCCTATGGAGTCCTATAAAGGTCACTATGAGTCAGAATCAACTGGACAGCACACAACAGTAACAACATAGTACCCTTAAGGTGTCCTTGGGTGGCAGAAACAGTTCAGCGCTCAACTACTAGCCAAAGGGTCGGCAGTTTGAATCCACCCAGAAGCGCCTAGAATACAGGCCTGGCAATCTGTGTCTGAAAGGTCACAGCTTTGAAAGCCCTATGGAGCAGCTGTGCTTTGCACACACAGGGTCATCATGAGGCGGAGTCAACTCAACAGCATCTAACAACATAGTCCCCTCAAAATGAACTACTCGCACTTTTCTCGAACTGTTCTCCTATTTGTATTTTCTACAGTCTCAAACCACTTTTGAATCTCTATGTCACTTCCAAGCCCAGCAAAAAAATTATTTCGTCCACAAAGCTTTCCTTGATTCCCAGAGGATGTAAATTCTCTCCCTCTGAACCACTGTTACACCTCATATAACATCACATCTTCACTAGCAGTACATTCATTTCTAAACATATTTTATCCACTTACTGGGCCATAACCTCTCCATTAAGGTAGAAGTCATCCTCTGTAGTACCTAGCGTAGGATTCTGCTTATAGTAAGTGCTTAAGAAATGTTCAGAGAATCGAATGAATGAATAAACACCCCGTACTTCTGTAGGACCAAGTGCTATGGTGGTATAGTAAATGCTAGAAAAGTTTTTCATTAGGTAATCAAATGTCACATTATCAGTAAAACAAAATAATAATAAACACAAAAATAAAGATTAAAATGACAAACATCCCATGCCTCAACTTTTCTTTTTGCCTATAATTTAATAAAATTCTTAAAATGTACATTTTGGAAAAAAAGAATAAATAAAACATTGGAAAATGAAGAATTGATTTAGTGGGCCAAAACTTTAAGGAATTCCTAAAAGATAGAAATTAAACAGAATCAGGTAGAGAGAGGACTGGGTGAGAAGAATGTTTCACCCCTACCTTGACAAATACATCTTCCTAACAACCTGGTCTGACAGGTTCAAATTTAGAGGTTCTGACATCACAGAATTTCATGCTGCAAAGTTGTAGAAGCCTGAAGTCCATCCTCCACAGTCCAAACTTATGAAAGGGAATTTCCAGACAGTTAAGAGTAATTCTTAAGAGGCTACACACTCAAAGAAGTCCCTGGATGGTGCAAACGGTTAACCTGCTCAGCTGCTAACCAAAAGACTAGAGGCTCAAGTCCACCTAGAGGACCTCAGAAGAAAGGCCTGGTGATCTCCTTCTGAAAAATCAGCCACTGAAAACCCTACAGAGCACAGTTCTACTCTGACACACATGGGGTCACCATAAGTCGGAGCTGACTCGACAGCAGCTGCTTACACACTCAAAGAGGACAGTGCAAGAGAGACTCTTGCGGCAATCATCTGGGTGATTAATGGTGACTTATAAAGAAAAAAGAAACAGGATTTTCATTAGCAGAATAAGACGGAGCTCATGGAGGGTGCATTCTATGGAGGCAGGGGGACTTGTTCACTCAGATCCTGCGCTCCACTCCCAGGACCTCAGAATTTCTTGCTCAATCTCAAGTACTCCTTGCAACAGTCTGAGTGGGCTCTTCACAAGGCATATCTTCTCAAGGTCAGGCCATGCTACCAGTGTGTACATTCCAAAGCCTGAGCGTGGATATGAGGGCTGAGGAATCCACACACATGTGTAAGAGACCATTTACGATGGAGCTAGAGATGGGAAGAGAAGAAGGATGGGCTACAGGCTGCCACAACTTTCCAACATGAAACTCTATGAGGTCAGAGAACCCTAAATTTGAACCTAGCAGTCAGGTTGTTATGAAGATGTATTTGTCAAGGTAGGGAGTGAACCATATTTTATATAATAATTTTTTAGCTTGATTTATAACTTTTAAATATCTAGACACATAGCATATGATGATTGGTATAGATTTATTTTCAAAGCGACAACTAACTATTTTGTCCTTCCACAGAAGGAAAAAACAATATTTACAATATGCAAAATATAAGCATATATTCCCTGCATTACCCTGTCTGAGGAAAATACTTGGGAATGGATTCTAACCAAGTACCCAATAAGCCAGAACAGAGAGACAACTGAATTGGGGCAGAAGAAGAAACGGGGTGAAAAATGAACTTTGCTACAGTTGATTAAATCTAATTAGATATTGATGGAGAGAAGAAGTTTGTGTAATACAACTAATAATTAAAGATTCTTAAAATAGAAGAAACATACTGCTAGTAATCATCTGGAACTAAAAATACTTAACTATCTCAGTCAAATGTTGGAATTCAGGGGACTATCAGGGAAGAAAAAGTGTTCTGCTGTTACTTGGGGCAAGGTAGAACAAATAAATAAAAGCAATCTTAAAGTCTCATTTTATGGGGAGTGGCAGGAAGTAACAGAGAAATAAAGTATATTGATGGCAGCAATTGTTGTATTTTGTTTTTACATAATGGCAGAAAAACGTATTTGATGGCAAGCACCAAGAAAGGAAAGGTAACTATTACTGGAATGTAAACGTATAGGAAAACTCAAAAATTGACAAGTAGAAAATAAGAGAATGAATGCTAACATGATAAAACTAGCGAATACGGAAAAAGAGGAAACTAATGTAAAATTAATAATAATCATAAAATAAGCTCAAGAAAAAATAAGTTGAAAATTGAAAGAGCTGAATTCTCCCATTAAAAGACAGACTGACAAATTTGGGTTAAAAAAATAAATATATGTGTTAGTTAAAAGAATAGTCTTAAAATGAGATGAAAACAAGATATACCAGGTAAACAAGAATAAAAAGATAGCAGGGTGGCAATATTATTATTAGAAATATGGTGCTATATAGTGACAGATGGAAGTCACAATTTATGAAGCTATAATAGTTATAAACCTGCATATTCAAATAACATAGAGGTAAATATATAATGCAAAAACTTCAAAAACAGCTTAGTGAAAAAAAATACAACTGAAGTGGAAGACTTCAATACACTTCTCTCAGAATTGGCCAGATCTACTAGAAAAAAATAAGACATAGATGAATCGAATGATACAATTGTGTATGTCCATATCCATATATATCAAAGAATCCACATATTTTGCCTCTGTCTATAGAACATTAATAAAAGTTAAACACATAAAGGCTATATTCTCTGATCATACTGTAACAAATTTAGAAATCAAAGATGATTTTAAAAACCACTCAAATACTTGGCACACTCTCCATGGCTCAAAGAAGAAAGCAAACATCTTACTAAAAATGACATAGATAGCAATGAAAAAAAAAAAAAAGAAAGAAAGAAAGAAAAAGAAACTAAGGGTCTGATTTAAAACTAAGAAAAAAATTTATAACCATAAATTTGTTTTTGTTGTTGTGTGCCACTGAGTCGATTCCGACTCATAGCGACTCTGTAAGACAGAGCAGAATTGCACCACAGGTATTCCTAAACTATAATCTTTAAGGAAGCAGACTGCCACATCTTTCTCCCATGGAGCAGCTAGTGGGTTCGAACCACAGACCTTTCGGTTAGCAGCCAAGTGTTTAACCACTGCCCTACCAAGGCTCCTTAACCATAAATCTAGTCATTGTTAAAAGATGAAACATAAATGAACTTAGTCCTAATCTTAAGAAATTAGAGAACAAAGAACAATAAAATAAGCCAAAATAAACCAGGAAGGACTAAAGCAGGGCTTCAAATCGAACAGTAATTGCTGATGTAAATGAGGGCAGCATAAGCATTACATTGCAACCAAATCTGTTGCCCGTCGGATTCTGACCCAAGTAGGAAACAAACAGTAGTGCTCCACTCAAAGACGGCAGCCGACCATGCCACTTTGAATGTGTGTCGCTCCCATTCAAAGTGGCACAGTGAGCCACCATCGTTGAGTGGGGCATCACTGTTTATTTCCTACTCGGGTCAAAATCTGAAGGGCAACAGATTTGGTTGCTATGTACTGCACTGCCCTCGTTTATGTCCACAATTACTGAACCGTTCCTAACTGGTTCAAAGCCCTGGACTAAAAAGAAAAAAATAATGAAAGAAAATAAAATAGAACTAATAAATAAATGTAAGTGTTGACTCTTTTAGAAGACTATTAAAGTTGTTAACTTCCTTGGAGACTAAGAAATAAAAGAAGGAAAATAAACACATAAAATAAGGAGTGACCATTCCACAGGTATGGAAGAAAGGAAAATAATTATTTCTTTAAACTTTCACAATCCAAATACAAAAAACAAATTAATAGGATAAATTTTCTGATAAATCCCTCACTCTCAGAAATTCAGAAAACAAGCAGATTTTGATAGAATGGTATCCTTAGCTATCAAAACTCCCTGTCTAACTTTTCATTATATGAACTCAGAAATTGAATAGATTTGGATAACAAGGGATTCTGTTGCACTAAATGCAATTTTACGGTTACTATACCAGTCAGAATAGGAGCTCTGGTGGCACAGTGGTTAAGAGCCTCGCTGCTAACCAACAGGTTAGCAGTTCGAACCCACCAGCTACTCCTTGGAAACCCTATGGGGCAGTTCTACTCTGTCCTATAGGGTCACTATGAGTCAGAATTGACTCAATGACAATGGGTTTAGTTTTTGTATCAGTCAGAATTAGGTTCAACTGCACATTACGTAACAGTCCCAAATAACAGCATTTTAAACAAAATAAAATCTTATTTTTCTCTCATGCAAAAAATAAATTCCAAAGTAGTCCTGCATTGCTATAACAGCTCTATAGAGTCATCAGTGACCTAGCACATGGCTTTCACCCTCAAGTCACCTCTTAATAGAGTGGCTGCTGGAAGTCCAGCCATCACATCTGAGTTCCACACCAAAAGAAGAAGAAAAGGCAGATCTTTCTAAACAGTCTTAACAGAAATCTCAAAGGACTTCTCACACAGTAATAAATGACTGTAAGGGAGGCTGGAAAATGCAGTCTTTTGTTTTGGGCAAGACTGTGCCAAAAAACAGGAGTTCTGTTGCTAGGGAAGAAGAGAGTGGATGTAATGATAATCAACTAGTAATCGCTGATACTGCACTGAAGTTGGAAAGAAAGAAAAAGAAAAATTTCCTAGAAACACATGAATTATAAAATTTAACCACAGAGGAAGTAAAAATCAGGACTAGACCAATTATCTTAGAAGAGCCTGGAAACTTTAATAAAGACCAACCCTTTTAAAAGGCCCCAGTACCAAAAGCTTTGACAGATTATTTCAATCTAATCTTTAAAGAACTAGTAATTCCAATTTTAATTAAACTATTCCAGACTCAAGGAAACAATGGAATGTTACCCAGCTTATTTTATGAAACCAGGATAATCTTAAAAATCAGCATCTGATAAAGATAAGTAACTAGGGATAATTACAAAAATACTAAATAAAATATTAACAAACAGAATCCAGCACTATACCAAAAGAATTATATACAAGGATCAAATGGGGTTAGTTTCAGGAATGCAAAAAAATTTCAATATCAGAAAATCTATCAATCTGAAACATAAAAAACATTAGAGGGAACAAAGGATCATATCCATAGATAATGAAATGGAAATTTCATAAAATCTGTCCTTCCTAATAAAATCTCTAAGTACTAACAAAATAAAAGCAAACTACTTAAATACAATAGGACTGATTTTAAAAAAAAACTATAGCAAACGTTATTCTAAATAAAGAGATGGTAAAGTCATTTATTTCCAAATAAACCATAATAAGACAAAAGGAGAACAAAAATACAAATAAACTAATATAAAAATGGATGAGGGATATAAATAGGCTATTCATGGAGCAACGAATTTAAGTGGCTGAAGATACTTGAAAAGCCCTTGTGCCTCACTAGCAAGTAAAAACTGTTAGGGTATTTCTGAAGAGCTATCTAGTGATATTTATTAACACATACACTTAGATCAGTAATTCTACTCAGGGGAACTTGGCAGAGGAGGATATGCATTACAAGGATAACTACTGCAGCATTATCTGTTTGAAGAAGCAGAGAATTGGAACAGAAGTAAACGTCCATCAATAACATAATAGTTGCACAAATTATGGTACCTACACTGGAATATTATAAAGTGATTAAAAAGAATGAGGGATTAACATAATCTTAAATACGAAAAGTTAAGAAGTAAAGAAGTATATGTAATTTAAGTGATAAGATCCCAATTTTATAAAGTAATAACAAAATAGATCATTATGTAGTTGTAAAATTTCACTACAAATTTATGGGGAAGGATACGAAAAGTTACATACCAGGTTATTAACAGTAGTTACTTGTTAGGACTACAAAGAAATGCCTGGCAATCTTATTCCAAAAATCAGCTAAGGAAAACCCTATGGATCACAACGGTCTGATCTACAACTGGACATGGGGATGGTGCAGGACCGGGCAGTGCTTCATTAAGCTGTGCATGGGATTACCAGGAATTGGGGCCAATTCAATGGCAGTTAACAGCAACTTGGTAGGAAAAGGTGGGGGAGAGGAGAGAAGAAGATAAAAAAAAGTTGCCACGAACTGTACATATGATATAATCCTATTTAAAATTATAAGCTTTTATGCACGTACATGTGGATAAAGAGATGTGCGAAAGGATGGTCATCAAAATGTTGATAATGATCATCTCAGAATGAATCTCAGTTTAATTCAAGTCATTTTTACTTTCTTCCTTAAGTTTCCTACATATTACAATGAGCGTGTTGTATTTATATAATTAGAAAAGAAAAGCTATTTTCATTGTGTAAAAACAGAATAAAGATAAGTGTCAGAGGAGTTCAGAAGACAGAAAAATCATTGTGGAACAGTCTCAGAGAAAGAGAAGAAGAAATTACTAAACATTTAAGTTCAAAACATGACAAGCTAAAATATAAATTAAGTAAATTTTAACTGTTTTTATTTTAGGTGTTCAATATAATGACTCTGTTTTTCCGTGATCTTCATTTTTTGGGGGGGTTGGTAAATCCTAGCTCAATGCATTTGTCTGGGTTTATGCAGCTCCCACATACCAATTAGCAGGATGGCTGATCATTTGGAAACTTGCCCTCTTTCTTTCAGAAGCTACAACATAGGTAAACTTTGTTTCCCTGATGAAATGCAAGAGGCATGAATTTGAGCAACTAAAGACACAGTTTGGTGTTTAATCTTTTATATATTAATGGTACTTAGAAATCACAATAAACTCACAACAACTGCAGGATTGTTGAAGAGGGGCTTCAGAAGTGTCCATCATGAATAGATGAGTTAACGAAGTTGCAGCTATGGCTGCCAACCAAATGATTTTTCCACTCTTATTTCAGCTTCTTTACAGATGTAGAGGGAAACGAGAATAAATAACAGTCCTCCATAGGAAATAACATAAAGATATCTGTTTCTGCCACTGATGCAGAAATCTGCCTTGATGAGAAGGGAAGAATGAAAAGATAGGAAAAATATCTCTCAAACAGCACAGGATTTCAAATAGCAGTGGGCACCCCGGTCACTGCTTGAAGTACATAAGAGCCAACGGCACTGATAGAAAAAAAATTAATAAAGACACGTGAAACAAGGAGAAGGAAATACCATAGCTAGACTGGCAGCTGGAACTAGGCCACCATCAACATGTGTCATTTCTCCAGTGGTACAAACATCGGAAGAAGAATGGAGCTCCGAAATGAGGCACTGAAGTTTTACAGCAAAACACTGCTTTGGTAAAAGAAAAGCTTTCAAAAACATCTTATTTTAAGGAGCATTATATCTTTCAACTGTTATTCAGAAAATGACAAACTGAAAATATATTACTGAAGCACACATGCATGCTTTACTTATAAACACTGTAATAACATGTAAAACAAAAAAAAACTACCAAGAAAATCTTTTGCAAACTCAAAAAAAAAAAAAGTTGTGAATTAAGCAAATACTATTCACATAATTTTAAATATGCATGGTAATAAGTATGTTATAACAGTATCAATGTTATTTAAATATAATTCATGTAAATCAAGAAAGCAAAACTTTAACCTTAGAATATTTAAATAGATTTTACGCTGTGTTAAGGACAAAGGAATTAGTTAATTTACGATGTATAATTACTAAGTGTAAAGATATAGGACAAGCATACAGGATTATTGAGTAATTATTACCAAAAAAGGGTCAAAAATGACCTAATTTAAACCCTGATTCACGGATGGATTGACTTACTGATTAATTCATTCACTCACCAACATTTAATCGGCACTTGTGTGACCAGCACTACTGCAGTGCTAAAAAACTTTTATAATGTAGAGTAGTGGGTAAGACACATACAGAGAAAATAATTGTATTAAAACTTTACACATATGTTGAAAGAATTAAAAGAAAGTAGAAAAATTAATCACATTCCTTGATGTTCTGCCACAGAATTACCCACATAGACTAACACCTCAACCAACAAGAGCTTTTCAGATATACTGTATTTAGTATCCTTATGGAATAAAATAACGTCTATAAAAGGATCTCAATTGTTGTTAGGTGCCTTCGAGTTGTTCCGACTCATAGTGACCTTAAGTACAATAGGATGAAACACTGCCTGGTCCTGCGCCATTCTTACAATTGTTATGCTTGAGACCATTGTTGCAGCCACTGTGTCAGTTCATCTCTTGAGGGTCTTCCTGTTCTTAACTGACCTTCCACTTTACCAAGCATGATGTCCTTCTCCAGGGACTGGTCCCTGCTGATAAGATATCCAAAGTACGTGAGATAAAGTCTCATCGTCCTCATTTCCAAAGAGCACTCTGGCTGTTCTTACAAGACAGATTTGTTCATTCCTCTGGCAGTCCATGGTATATTCAATATTCTTCAACGACACCATAATTCAAAGGCGTCAATTCTTCTCTGATCTTCCTTATTCATTGTCCAGCTTTCACATGCATATGAGGTGACTGAAAATACCATGACTTGGGTCAGGCACACCTTAGGCCTCAAAGTGACATCTTTCCTTTTCAAAAGTTTAAAGAGGTCTTTTGCAGCAGATTTGCCCAATGCAATATGTCATTTGATTTCCTGACTGCTGCTTCCATGGGTGTTGACTGTGGATCCAAGTAAAATGAAATCCTTGACAACTTCAATGTTTTCTCTGTTTATCGTGATGTTGCTTATTGGTCCAGTTGTGAGGATTTTTGTTTTCTTTATGTTGAGGTATAGGGCGCCCTGGCGGTGCAGTGGTTGAAGTGATCGACTGCTAACTAAAGGGTCACCAGTCGGAAACTGCCAGCGGCTCCATCAGAGAAAGATATGGCAGTGTGCTTCCACAGATTTATAGCCTTGGAAAACCTATGGGGTCACTATGAGTTGGAATTGACTCAGTGGCAGTATGCTTTTTTTTTTTTTTTTTAATGTTGAGGTATAATCCATACTGAAGGCTGTAGTCTTTGATTATTTGTAAATGCCTCAAGTTCTCTTAACTTTCAGCAAACAAGGTTGTATCATCTGCATATTGCAGGTTGTTAATCCAATCCTGATGTTATGTTCTTCTTCACATAGTCCAGCCATTGGGGATAGGAAGATCAAGAACATCACAGAGAAGGCAACTATAATGAGGGGTCAAAAATATCAGAGTCACCTCCAAAACACTGTCTCATCTCCCTTCTCCCTCTCAGTTGCTGTTCTGTCTGTTCTGTTACCACCAGGAAGAATGACAGAGGCAAAGGGGGGACTTGTCCTGCAGATATCAAATAACATTGTTATAATGCTGCAGATATGACCAAGGTACAGAGTTACTGAGGGAATGCCTAGAAATTAATAGGAATTTTTCAAGTGATAAAACTGGCAAATTCACAAGGCGATAAATTGGTCAACAATGGATTTGGGACAAATGACCTTATCTCACACCATCCGAAAAAAAAGAAAGACATAGGTGGTTTAAAGATGTTAAATTAAGTATATAAAGTGCTGAAAATACTATAGGAAAAGAAAGGAGAACATTTTTTATATTATTGGAGCAGGTATAGCCTTTCTAAATTAGACATAAAATACAGAAGCAACAATGGGAAAGACTGACAAATCTTAACTATATAATTTTCGATGAAATCTACAGTGGCTCTGTCTTCAGTTTTGTTGTGAATTTGTTCCTATTCCCACTCACTTGCTATCTTTTATTTCCTGGGTCTAAATTTGTTTCATGTTTAAATATTATCAAGCTCCCACATAGGCCTTTTCCTTCTTATACCATTACTGTCTTTTTAATTAGTCCTAAATACCTAGCAAAAAAAGGAACTTCAGGTGTAAAGACCGATTTGGATTTTGGGAAGCTGGGACTTCAAGCCAAATAAAGGAGAAATTTACCCTGAGTTTGCTAGTTTGATTACCTGGAGGCCAACCTATTTTCAAAGTTATGGATAATCTCTGTCTACACTTCCCGCTGACCTTTTAATTTGATAGCACCTAACTTGTCATTTTAACCCTATGGGGCAGTTCTACTCTGTCATATGTGGTCGCTATGAGTCGGAATCAACAACAACAGGTTTGGTTTTGGTTAACTTGCCATTTTATGTGTTATCTTATTCTAATTCTTCTATTTACTTTCAGCAGATAATAAATTTGAAATTTTAACTTGATACTACTACCACTCCTCTAGGCATAAGTGTATTTAAAGGCAAATCTGGTCTTTACTCAAAAAAGATCAAATTATTGACTATAGCTGGATGAAGTTACAGACCAGAGGTGCAGAACTAAACAGCTTTTAAGAGTTTCTTGGGTCAGTACTTACTGCTATGCTCTCATAATTTGGTTTTGAGAAAAGCAGAAAATACCAGACACATTCATATTGACATAGATGTCTACAACTGCACTCCAAAAGTGAGTACAAATGAGTTTTGAGCTGCCTGCCATTTTGGATTAGTCTGATTTCTGAAGAATGAGAACTGGTATTCAATTTCAGATATTAAATAAACTCAGCAGCTATTTGTTAAAAGTATTTTTAGAAATAAAACTATATTGGTATTAAAGAAAGGAGAAAGCATATATTGAACAGTTTATTTTACACATGGCAGAAACAGAGAAATAGATACTAGGTTTGCCAATTTTCGACATTTTTTTTCTTTTACATTTCAAGCAAGATTGTATAAAAGGTAAATCTACTTTGATAAAAAATTTTAAATGGAATTAGAGGTCATTAAAAAAAAAAAGCTATCATTATCTCTAGGGCCAGAAATGGATGTGCTTCACTTGTCTGAGCTAACGAGAAAAATAACCAAAGAGAGTCACAGAATATTACAGGCAGGAGGGAGCTACTATCTTGCTAAACATAAGGCTAGGGAAGTTACTTATAACATGTTGTAAGGGAAACAGCCTCCTTACTTTGCAATATCAAGACTAAATCCTTTAAGGTTGACAGCAGAAGATCTCTAACTGAAGCGGGTCAACAGAGACCTCAAAAACTATAAACCTGTATCTCTGAAATCTCTTCTTCATTGTTATCTCTGGAGGAGTTAGATATGGCTTTATTTTTTTAAAAAAACTATCAAATGTTCTGCATATGATCCAATGTGATTTTTGAGACATGGGCGTTTCTCTTTTATTCATTCTCATACCAGATACAACATGTCCCTTCCCTACAAAGGATTATCAATTACACAAATGAACTATGAATTCTCTTTTGATAGTTGTTATTTTGGTAAATGCAAGATAAGTTCTGGGTGTAAAGCAGATTATAACACTTCTAATTGCCTCTGAGTCATTATTTCCAATATGCATAGGATTATAACAGAGGCATACTTTTTATTTTATATTTGTATTTGTAAATTTTTAATCATAGTGAATCATCTGTTGAACAGCAGAATTAGATTCTTAAAATGGTCTGCATCTCAAACTCTCCTAGACATCATATTGAGCATTGCAACTGAAGTCACATGCTCTTCCAGGTTTATTTAGTTTAATCAAATTCTAAGTTGAATTAATTTAAACAAACTTCTTAATACAATATTCTATAGCACCTTATTCAGTAGAAACTACATGTATACAAAGAATCTATACATCAAATAGCTTTTTTTGTGCTTTAAGTGAAAATTTACAGAGCAAATTAGTTTCTCGTTAAGCAAATTGTTTTGTGACGTTGGTTGCCAACCCCATGATGTGTCAACACTCTTCCCTTCTCCATCTCAGGTTCCCTGTTTCCATTTGTCGTTTTCCTGTTCCATCCTGCCTTCTTGTCTTTGCTTTTGGGCTGGTATGCCCATTTAGTCTCATATACATGATGGAACTATGAAGCACATTCCTCACATGTGTTATTGTTTGCCCTACAGACCTGTGTAATCTTTGGCTGAAGCGTGAACCTCGGGAGTGACTTCAGCACTGAGTTAAAAGAGTGTCCGGGGGCCATACTCTTGGGGTTTCTCCAGTCTCTGTCAGACCAGCAAGTCTGGTCTTTATTTTTTTTTTTTTTCTTTGTGCATTCTTCTTTGCTTCAGCTGTGGTGGGAACAATAGATGTAGCTTAGATGGCCACTCACAGGCTTTTAAGACGCCAGATGCTATGCACCACAGTCGGATGTAGGATATTTTCTTTATAAACTATGTTATGTCAATTGAGCCAGATGTATCCTGAGACCATGGTCCTCAGCCCTCAGCCCAGTAACTCTGTCCCTCAGGGAGTTTGGATGTGTTTATGAAGCTTCTATGACTTTGCCTTGGTCAAGCTGTGATGAATTCCCCAGTATTGTGTACTATCTTACCAAAGTTACCACTTAATCTACTATCTACTTAGTGTTTTTCTCTCTCCACCCATCCCCTTCCTCGTAACCATCAAAGATTGTTTCCTTCTGTGTGTAAACCTTTTTATGAGTTTTTATAATGGTGGTCTCATACAGTATTTGTCCTTTTGTGATTGACTTATTTCATTCAGCATAATGCCCTCCAGATTCATTCATCTTGTGGGGATGTTTCAGAGATTCACCATTGTTCTTTGTCATTGCATAGTATTCCATTGTGTGAATGTACCATAGTTTGTTTACCCATTCATCTGCTGATGGGCACTTAGATTATTTCCATCTTTTTGCTATTGTGAATAATGTTGCAATGAACATGGGTGTGCATATGTCTATTTGTGTGACAGCCCTTATTTCTCTAGGATATATTCCTAGGAGTGGGATTGCTGGATCATATGGTATTTGTATTTCTAGCTTTTTAAGGAAGTGCCATGTCATTTTCCAAAATGGTTGTACCATTCTGCATTCTCACCAGCAATGCATAAGAGTTCCAATTTCCCTGCAACCTCTCCAACATTTGTTATTTTCTGTTTTTTTGATTAGTGCTAGTAATGTTGGGGTGAGATGGTGTTACGGATTGAATTGTGTCTCCCAAAAATGTGTGTCAACTTGGCTAGGCCATGACTTCAGTATTGTATGACTGTCCACCATTCTGTCATCTGATGTGATTTTCCTAAGTGTTGTAAATCATATCTCTAAGATGTTAATGAGGTAGCATTGGAGGCAGTTATGTTAATGAGGAAGGACTCAATCTACAAGATTAGATTGTATCTTGAGTCAATCTCTTTTGAGATATAAAAGAGAGAAGCAAGCAGAAAGACAGGAAGACCTCATACCACCAAGAAAGCAGCACCGGGAGCAGAGTGCACCGTTTGGACCCAGAGTTCTCATGCTGAGAAGCTCCTAGACCAAGGGAAGATTGATGACAGGGACCTTCCCCCAGAATCAACAGAGAGAAAAGCCTTCCCCTAGAGCTGGCATCCTGAATTTGGACTTCTAACCTCCTAAACTGTGAGAGAAGAAATTTCACTGTTAAAACCACACACTTGTGGTATTTGTTATAGCAGCACTACATGACTAAGACAGACAGTATCTCATTGTAGTTTTGATTTTCGTTTCTCTAATGGCTAGTGGTCACAAGCATTTCCTCATATGTCTGTTAGCTACCTGAATATCTTCTCTGATGAAGCATCTGCTCATATCCTTTGCCTATTTTTTAATTGGATTATTTGTCTTTTTGTTGTAGACGTGTTGGATTTTCCTATAGATTTTAGGTATTCAAATAGCTTTTACAAATAAGTTGAAATAAAACAACCTGTGCTGCTACAGTTATCTCTATCACATTTTCTTTTTAAACTAAACCTTGAAAAAGTTCTAGAAAAAATAATTTTCCCAATACAGATAATCTAATGCAATGGTAACTAATTACAAGGCTCACTTTCATAGCTTAAATAATTTTGTATTATTGCTTATATCATACACTATTACAATAATCATAATACAAATTGGACTCTATTATGAAATATGAGCTCTTTGAAGGTTTTAATTATCATTGTATCCTTTGTGTCCAGCGTAAGACATTCAGCAGACCTCAATACAGTTGAGGTAAATGAATGACTTAAAATCAAGTTTTGTTTTGCTTTTTGAGAATGTCAAAACTATAAAATTAAACAATAGCTGAATCATTTTATAGGAAAATAATAGACTAGCTTACATTAATTCTATCAAATATTGAAACAGGAAATGGTACCAATTTTCTACGATTTGATCCAGAAAAATGGAAGCAGAGGGAACACTTCTAATTCATTTCATGAAGCCAGCATTACCTTAATACCAAAACAAAACAAAGACATTACAAAAAAGGAAAAGTTACAGATCAATATTCCTCCTAAGTATAGACATAAAAATCCTCAACAAAATATTAGCAAACTGAATCTAACAATGCATAGAAAGAAGTATATACTATGACCATGTGGGGTTTATTCCAGGTATGCAAGGCTGGCTCAACATTTGAAAATCAAATAATGTAACCCATCACATCTTTCAAAATCAATGTAGAAAAAGAATATGATAAAATCCAACACCCATTCGTGAGAAAAACTTAGAGGGGAACTTCCTCAACTTGAAAAAGAAAATCTACCAAACACCTACAGCCAACATCAAACTTAATCGTAAGAAACAAGATGCTTTTTCCCTAAGATCAGGAACAATTTCTCATCAGAAAGGGAAATTAAGAAAACAGTTCCATTTACAATAGCACCAAAAGGAATAAATTCCTTAGGACTAAATTTAGCAAAGAAATGACAGACTTACACCCTAAATTCTATTCAACATTGATAAAAATGAAAGAAGTCCTAAACAAATGTAAAGATATCCCATATTCATGGACTGGAAGACTCAATATTGTTAAGACGGCAATACTACCCAAAGGAACCCACATATTCAATGCAATCCGTACCAAAATTCCAATGGCCTTATATGCAGAAATGCAAAAGCCAATCATCAATTGCATGTGGTATTGCAAGGGGCCCTGAATAGTCAAAACAATCTTGAAGAGAAGAACAAAGTGAGAGAACTCAAAACCTACTACAAAATCTATAGTAATCAAAATAGTGTGATAGTGGCTTAAAGACAGACATATAGACCAATGGAATGGAACAGAAAGTCCAGAAATAAATCCATACATCTATGGCCAATTGATTTTCAACAAGTGTGCCAACACCATTCAATGCGAAAAGAAGTTTCTTCAACAAGTTACACTGAAACAACTCTGTATACACAAGTAAAAGAATGTTTGATCCCTACCTCACACCATACACAAAAATTAACTCAAGACAGATCAACAACCTAAATATAAGAGCTAAAATTATAAAAGTTTTAGAAGAAAACGTAAGAGAAAATCTTCATGACTTGGATTTGGCAATGAATTCTTAATATAACACCACAAGCATGAACAACAAAAGACAAAACTGACAAACTGGACTTCATCAAAATTGAAAACTTTTGTGCATCAAAGGATTTTATCAACAGATTGTAAATACATAACATCACAACCTACAGAATGGGAGATAATATTTGTGAACTATGTGTTGGATAAAGGTTTAATACCCAGAATACATAAAGAACTCCTACAACTGAATAAAAGAAAAACAACAAACAACAAAATTAAAAATGGCTGAAGGACTTGAATAAGACATTTCTCCAAAGAAGATGTATAAATTGTCAACAAGCACATAAAAGATGCTCAACATCATTAGTCATTAAAAAACCCAAACCCCACTGCCACTGAGTTGATTCTGATTCATAGTGAGTCTTTAAGGACAGAGCAGAACTGCCCCATAGGATTTTTTCAAGGTATAAATCCTTACGGAAGCAGACTGTCACATCTCTCTCCCGTGGAGTGGCTAATGGACGCAAACCACCGACCTTTGGGTATGCCGCTGAGCGCTTTAAGCACTGCACCACCAGGGCTCCTTCATTAGTCGTTAGGGAAATGTGAATCAAAACCTTAATGAGATACCACTTCACACCCATGAGGATGGCTATTATCATTTTTTCTTTTTAATTTTATTGTGCTTTAATTTTTAGGTGAAAGTTTACAGTGCAAATTAGCTTCTCATTCAAAAATTTATACACGTTGTTCTGTGACATTGGTTACAATCCACACAATATGTCAGCACTCTCCCCCTTTCCTTTTCCACTCTGGATTCCCTGTGTCCATTGGTCCAGTTTTCCTGTCCTTCCTGCCTTCTTGTCTTCACTTTGGGACAGGTGTTGCCCCTTTGGTCTTGTACACTTGGTTGAACTAAGAAGCATGTTCCTCACATGTGTTACTGTTTGTTTTATAGGCCTGTCTAATCTTTGGCTGAAAGGCAGACTTCGGGAGTTGCTTTAGTTCTGAGTTTGCAGGGTATCCAGGGGCCACAGTCTCAGGGGAGGATGGCTATTATTTAAAAAAATGGAAAATAACAAGTGCTGACAAGGATGCAGAGAAATTATAATCCTTTTACATTGCTGGTGGGAAGGTAAAATGGTTCAGTCACTGTAAAAAAACACTTCACGATTCCTCAAAAAGTTAAACACAGAATTATCACATGACCCAGAAATTCCACTTTTAGGTTTATACCCAAAACAATTGAAAATGTGTACTCAAACAAATATTTGTACATGAATGTTTACTGCAGCCTAAGTGCCATAAAGTAGCCAGAATGATCTTTTAAAAATCTTGTAACAGAGCACAAATCACTTCCTTGTTTAAAAATGTTAGTGGCTTCCTATCAGAGGCAGAATAAAATCCAGCTCCTTAACATGACTTACATATCAATGTAAACCAATACTTTTAAAATCTCTCCTGTACGAAGCCAAAGACAGTGAAAGCAACAAGAGAAACACAAGCCTGCATAATCTGGCCCATGTACCTTTCAAACTGCATTTCCTAGCATTTGACCCTGCACTCACTCTACTCCAGCCACACTGGTATTTCTGTTTCTAGAGAATATTACAGTCTCAGGGCCTTCATACTCACTGTTTCCTCAGTCTGGGATGTCCTTCTCCTAGACCTGTACCTGGTATTCTCCTTTATATTATTTAAATTTTTGCTCGAATATCATCTCCTCTGAGGTAATCTAACACTATTGCTCCCATTCCTTATCTTACATTCTTCAAGTGGTTAACACTACCAGATATTAAATTGTTCATTCACTTACTTATTATCTTTCTAACACACAAAATATAAACTCCATGACAACAGGGACTTTGCCTTACATATTATATCCCAAACACCTAAAATAATGCTTGGTACATTTACCAATGAATATTTGATGAATGAATGAATGAATGAGGAGCCCCTTGTGTGGCTAAAATCTGCATCCAATCTAACTCTACCTCTTGTACATACAGTATAATTAAAGAGACAGGATTTTTATCTGAACCCACTTAACTATACCATTTTACCACAGTTTTACCTTAAGAGTAGCAATATAAAATTGCAGTAGTTGTAGGACATTTTACTCTTGGGCCTGGTAAAACATTTAACCAGAAACTATTCTAAAATAACTGCCTGTCTTAGCAGCTTCAGCCAATTTTTGCACCTGAAACAGAAAGGGGAAAAAACCAGGTGAGATTTTCCTCAGTTATGAGAGTATGATGTCTGTCTTTTATTGTATTTGGGTCCCTAAATGAAACGTGGAGTGTGGGGGAAGCAGTGCTGGTTCAGTGGTGGAATGCTCACCTTCCATTCAGGAGAGCCAGGTTCGATTCCCAGCCAATGCTCCTCAAGTGCAGTCATCACCCATCTGTCAGTGGAGGCTTGCATGTTGTTATGATGCTGAACAGGTTTCAGGAGAGCTTCCAAAATCAGACAGACTAGAAAGAAAAGCCTGGCAATCTACTTCAGAGAAATTAGTCAATGAAAACCCTAGTCCCATTGTACACAGGGTCACTATGAGTGGTGGTGGTGGGGCCTACTTGACTGCAACTAACAATGACAACAAACGAAATTGGCAATTCGAATAAAGTGGAAGCCAATGAGCTTGTAAATATTAAAAAAAAAGTGCAATATCATGCATTTTCATTAAGTGCCAGGGGGATAAAGTGATTTGAAATTTTACTCTGTTCTGTCTTTCAACAAGAATGCTTAAATAATTGATTAAATAAATACTCTGAAGCATCTACACACACATAGAAACAAGATATTTATGTATACAATTGTTTCCTTCACTATTTACTACTGCTCCAATTTTTTATTCAACCTAAATGTATGCAATATTCCTGACTTACAAGTTTCCATCTATTTAAGCCAAGGAAAAACTACGTATTCCAAAAATTACTTACTTTATTACTCACTATTTTATACCTGAGAGGTTCCTTTCAGACCTTTGATGTCACATGTGCTAGGGATAAAACTAAAGAGAATTGGTGCCTCCTTTCTAACAGTCTTGCTGATTATGGGGTGAACTTGATATTTCTGAAGAAATAATTAAGAAGTACACTGAAATCCAACTCCAAAATAAATCAGTTTTTGGAAGAAGATTTATTTATGTTTATCTCTTCCTCTTACATATTCTCTACTTTCCTGTATTCTTATCTTTTCTGGTAACCAAGACAATAGGAATGAAGACCTTATTTGCCACTTTACTTCCTGAATCAAAAATAATGTCTATAAATAGTAGATGATCAATAAATATTGGTTAGATGGAAGGATGATAAATTTTTTTGTCTGGAGAAAAGGCATTCTACAAATTATAAAACAATACTTTGAGCTAGATTTCCCTCTTCAGAGCTCTGAGACTAACTAAAAACATAACTACTATTGAAAATAATCGATTTCAATTATTATTATGTCCCAAGTTTAAAATGTTTTACTTTTTAGGTGTGAAAAATATATATATACCCCCTTGAAGTATATGTTTGGATATTCAAACACTTCAAAGTTTGCGGCAATTATATTAGAAATAAGAGACTTGAAATTTGGTCTTTGACACTGACTTTGTAAATACTTAAACATAAACTAAGTTGTATTTTTTATCTTACTAATACTATCACTCCGTATTTTAATAAGAGATATAAAAACTAAACAAATAAATTTTGTTATGTGTATAACCCAAAACTCTATTGCCACTGAGTCGATTCTGACTCACAGCGACCCTACAGGACAGAGCAGAACTGCCCCATAGGGTTTCCAAGACCGTAATCTTTACGGAAGCAGACTGCCACTTCTTTCTCTTGTGGAATGGCTGGTGGGTTTGAACTGCTGACCTTTTGGTTAGCAGCCAAGTGCTTCACCACTGTGCCACCAGGGCTCCTCCTGTTATGTGCAAAGCCACCTGTATTTCTGGTGTAACAACTGCTTGCTACACAAATAAATCTTCTCCAAACTATACATATATTTTCACTAATTGCAGATACTCTGATATTATTCTGATTTTTAAACTTTATTACTATCAAATTTGGGGCACTTAAATCATCCTTAGGAATTATACAGAAAATTGTAAACATATAAACACAAGGTCATCCACTTCAAAAATTAGAAACATCTCAACCTTGCTGCATTCCTTGCCCATCAGTAACATCAAATCTTTAATGTTCACATGACTATGATTTTTTTTTACCTCCATCACTCAAGGACCAAGCTCACATAAACCAGATCATTCACTTGTACTATGACTTAAAGTAGTTAATGTACATGAGCAAGCACTGGAATTTTAAGGAATTTAGTTTTAGAAACTCCCTCAAGTCCCTTCTACCTCTAAAACTCTACGCTTTTTTGAGTTTTGCTACATTCAAAACAGTCTTAGCAATTGATTCATAATGGTGTCATATAAGTAGAAAAATCATGTGTTACTGGTGTTGAAAATAGGAGTTATTGCTCTGTGAATGGGTGTACTGCCAAAAAGCAGTGTTTAATATAAATTTATTTCCATAGCTATTAATAACTAGGATTCAATATTTAAGATATCAGGAAGAGTGAACACTAGGTGTCAGTGTAAGAAATGGAAAAATATAAAAAAAAACCGTTGTTTCCAATCAGGTGTATAACAAAGAAATCAAAAGCAGGTGTGGACACAGTTACTTATAACTGCATAATTCAGTTAACAAGCCTATCTTCTTTTTCAAACAAAAATCCCTGTTCCAAAACCATCAAGAGTTTAAAATCAGATTAAGTTTATTACTAGAAGTTACAATGCTTTTGTCATTCAGTATATGAAGCACAGCAAATAATTTTAGTTTTAAGAATGCATATGTTGAAGAATGGTGTTATACACGAGTATATGTTTAGAAGTATTATGTTGCATGATTTAGTCAAAAATAATTATTTTTCAAAATAATAAAGCTAAATGATTAATAAAGGATACTGAAGTTTGTTTTCCCCAGAAGTCTCCCACATGAATTTTAAAGTATTAGACATCAAAATGCTTAAAAGGTCAATTCACAAAGAAGGAGCCCACATGTTTGGATAGGATGATTGACTCTCCCAAAACTCTGGTACCTAGAGATTTTTTCTAAGGTACAAATACTAATAATAATACTAAAAATACCCTCTATTAACTTTACAAATATTTCAGATAAAAAGTCTTCTCTATAATCTTTTCAGAGTAAAGACAAAACACAGGTTTAAAATGGATAGTAATTATTATTAGCAAAAATAATAAAAGGAAAAGTTGACATCAAAATAATGCCTCATATTTTCAAAGTGCTTGCATGGTGTTAAGGACTGAATTATGCACCTCAAAAATATGTGCTGTAAATCCTAACGTCTATGTCTGTGGTTATAATCCCATCTGGGAATTGGCTGTCTTCATTATGTCTTTGTTAGTGTAGGATGTATCTTTAGTCAATCTCTTTTGAGATATAAAAGAGATTAAACAAGCAAGTAAGAGAAGCAGAGATGGGGGATTAGAGAGAGGCCAAGCCCCATGAAGATCGCCCAGGAACAGAAGCTCTGAAGAAACAAAGATCTTCCTCGAGAGTTGACAAAGAAAGCCTTCTCCTGGAGCTGGCATCCTGAATTTGGACTTCTAGCCTCTAAACTGTGAGAAAATAAATTTGTTAAAGCCATCCACTTGTGGTATTTCTCTTACAGTAGTACTAGCTAACTAAGAAACACAGTAAATACTTCATTTATGCCTAGTAATCTTGAAAGACAGATATTTAATAAATTTATATTCATTTCAGCACAGTGGTCAATTTGGGGGCTTGAACCCTCTCTTCTGCCTACCCCTCTCTCTCTCTCTCTCACCTACCTATTAATCCATTTCTCTGTTTCATCTCTTTCAAACTCCATATCACTATCTACTTATTAAATCTTTCCATGTATTTTTGCGTAGCATATTAGGTACCTTGTTCATACAACATTCTGAAAGCCTTTAGGAAAGGAACAAAATTAAGCATAGTATTTATCACTAAAATATAGAATACTGGGACTCAATGTTACCATTTAGAAGAACACTAAAGGTGGTGAATTTGCTGGAGAAAAAGAAACGCTTTTTTAGACAACACTGTGTTCTTGTTTCACGTTAGTTAAGTTCAATTTCAATTACAGTTAAAAATGAGAAGGTATGCAGTTTTTAGAAAAGTTTTCCAAGCCCCAGGATTGAAATGAATTAACATCCGCAAAGCAGGCAGTTTAAAGCTCTAAATATGTAGCCAGGGTGTAGATGAATGACAAGGCTCAGGAACACAAAGTCAGATGAGAAAAGATAAGAAAGGAATGGGGGAAATTCACACACAGTAAAATATCTAAACTGATATCTAAGAATTTTAAGACATGTAAGAATATAGAGAATGAGGAGAAGAAACTGAAGTAGGAGAAACATAGAACTGTAAATTTTAAAGCAGAAAAGTGGCCCCAGAAATAGATACAGCATATGACTCTTGAAGCTCTCTTGCTGACTCTCTAATGTCGTTGCCCTTGACCCTTTATTACTCCAAAAGCCTAGTCTTCTAATTGGGATTTTTCAGCTGTTGTTAATTAAATCATTTTCCACTGGCAGACAGTAAGCGCTAGGTGGTTTACATACATAATCTTTATAATGCCTATGAGGTAGGTATATTTCTACAGACAAGGAAACTGAGATTCAGAGAGATTAAGGAATTTGCTCAAGATTGCATAGCTAGCAAATTATGAAGCCAAAATTCAAACCCAGGGTTGTCTGTCTCCAAAAACTGAGAGCTTTCTGCTCTACCAACATTTCCCAGTCGATGGTTCACAAACACTTGGGATTGTGCAAAGGTAACTATGGGAGTCACATTTAGAACAATGATTAGTGAGTATATGACAAATCAGCTGAGATCATATAAATGTACTAACAACTCAGCCTTCTATGAGTTTTACACTCAGATAAACACTGACAGCTAGCATAATGGATTTGATTATCACATGGTTTTGAACTCTAATTCTTGGTGATACAGGATTTACTTCATATCCATAACGGACTATTCTTTACATATAGTAAATATAACGAGGTGAAGCTAAAACAAAAGAAGATAATATATAAACATTATACTAATATGGCAAATTTGCCATAATATCCTCCTTTGCCAAAGTAAGCTGCACCCATCTGAAGGAAAGCTAAATACATCAAGATGCTTCTAGTACTTCAACAATCTCATTAATAGAAAATATAGTAACAAGTATATGCAATTTATTTATGGCAAAAGGCTTGCCAAAAGCAGCCTGCATTTTCTTTTGGCCCATTTTAAAACAAATTTAAAATACAGGTATTTTAAAAGAGGTCATTTCTAAACATAAAAAGTTAAGAATTCCAAAAACAGAAAGTGGTTTGTGACTCATCCTAATAAAGTTAAATTTCAACCAACATGTTAGGTTTTCATCCCTCCCTCTCACAATCAGGACTCAGTTGTCTCTCCCCACGTTTCTTGGTTGATGTCATCCTTTCTGCACTTTCAACCAGCACTCTTTACAGGCAAACAGCACCTCCCTGGAACTCCACCACTAAGTATTTCAAAACCCTGCTTGACCCCTGTGTCTCTCATCAGAACTTCAAACTATGTACTATGTGCTTAAAGCCATCATTTCTCCACAACCGTATCCATCTTCCTGACCTTTCTATGTCAATTCATGGCACTGTCACTCTTCCAAATGCTTAGGAATCGTCTTTGATTTATTGTTCCTGATTTTGCCTCTACTTCTCATCCATGAAATCCTATATATTCCGGCTCCATGGTTTGTTTTGTTTTTTTTGTTTTTGAGTCCATGACATTTTCTCCATAGTTCTGAATCTGCCAGTATCCAACTTAAAGCTGGTGGAATCTCTTGCTAAATACTGAAATAAATAAATATGTGCTGTGGAGTCAATTGCGACTCTTGGCGACCCCTGTGTGTCAGAGTAGAGCTGTGCTCCATAGGGTTTTCTATGACTGCCTTTTCAAAAGTAGATCACTAGGCCCCTCCTCCTAGGTGCCTCTGGTGGAATCGAACCTCTAACCTTTAGGTTAGCAGCCAAGCATGTTAACTGTTTGTACCACCTAGAAACTAAACCAAATACTGCAATAACCTTCTTCTAACTGACCTCTCCAGAAGCGGCATCATGAGTTTTTCACTATCCTATATAAAATAACCAGGTTATCCTTCTCACTTTCCTGATGGTAGGTCTGACTATGCCACTTTCTACAATTTTCAGTTGACCCCCTAGTATCTACTGAATTACATACAAACTTCATAGTTTGAAATTCAGTGACCTTGAAAATCTGATCTCACGCTTCTTTTTCATCCCTTTCTCCAGTATATTGGAGAAATATTTCTTATGCTCCAATTAGAAAACTATATGGCTTGATCAGAGGTGATTTCATATAAAAGCAACAGCTAAATTTGGTTTCTTGACATGAAATATAAAAGCTGTTCAATTAATCTGACATATTAAAAATGGGAATTCTACTCCTGACAACATTATTCAAATCGATTTTGAAATCTAAACATAGGCTTAGTTATTAATGGTTACTAAGTGGCTTATTATCCCAGCATAAAGACTTCGTTAAAACAAGAAACAATTGGTTTTGAAATGCAAGTATAAAAGTATAAACAAAAGAATAATTTATTAATTACCATTCCCTCTTTTGGGAAGTAGCCATTCAGTTCTTTAATACTGACATAAATAACTTCTTGCCTTACCAGAAACTTTCATTTCCTGACTAGCATAAGAAGAGAACAAATAAATTAGATATGCTAGAACTAGGAAACCAAATTCCAGTATTTTCTTTATTTCCACAAGACAGCCATTTGAAAATATTAACTATATCACCACCTGATCTCTGATTTACATGAAAATAAAGTGACTTTATTTTTCATCCACAATGATAGAAAAATACCAAAGTTATTTAGAAAAAGACGGTTAATAATTTTGCTTTTAAACAAAAATATTCAAGAAATAGTTACTGAGTTCCTAGTAAAAAGAAGGCCCACAGCATACCTTACTCTTAGCAATGAAATAAAATGCTCATATGTTTAGAAAAAAGGACAATATTTAATTTGAAAAAGCCAACCATAGACAAAGAAAATAATTTAACAGAATAAACCTGAGACATGGAAACTTTTATGATGGGAGTAAAAGTTAAGATGTGAAGAGACTGAAAAAATTATTACTGTTTTTCTTACATGTGGACCATAAGAAATTTGTTATGAATACTATTAGGTATTATACTTCCCACACCATCAACAAATCTTATTTGGAGTCTAGAGATCTTCTTACCAAAATAACCTTTAAGGGGAAACTTTAAGGAGAAGCTTCAGTTTTCTTCTTGAAAACCTATTACTAGTGCAAGCACCAATATTGTAGATTTCTAGTCCACGATGTTTTAAATAATACCTTCAAGTATGCTTAGATCACTTCCTTCTTATATATTTAATTACCTTTGCTCAGTGGTCTATCAAATGATGCCTATTTTAATGTTATGAAATTCCATAACGTTATGAAAGGTAAGTTAAGATTCTGCTTAAACTTTCATGGGGTTTTTCTTTTTCAAATACTTTCTTATGTCCACTATTTTCCATCAGCCCTTTGCAAAATACAAATCCTATCCTGAAAACAGTACTTTTTTCACTCCAGAGAAACCATACAATATTCAGAATTAGAAGCAATCTTAGAGATACATAGTAAACTCAGAGCTACAGAGAGAGAAAGCCTTCTCCTGTAGCTGAAAACCCTCAATTTGGACTTCTAGCCTGCTAGACTTTGAGAAAATAAAGTTTCTCTTTGTTAAAGACATCCACTTGTGATATTTCTGTTACAGCAGCATTAGAATACTAAGACAGAAAGAAAGGCAGGGAGAAGTCACGGCATACTAATCTAGATGGCAGATTAGACAATCACTCTTGACATATACTTGTTCTTTATTTTTACAATTAAAGATTATTAGAATAACCCTGAGAAATTGGTTCTAATGTGAAAACACAGTACAACAGATTGAATAGCTTAGTTGAATGGTAGATTCATATAGTGAAAATCCAACATGATTTTAAAAATGGAATGGTAGATAGTTATACTTTATGCATAAAATGAAGAAATTTTTTCTGATGTTTAACTTCGAATGAGTAAGGAAATCAGCTATACAGTCATCAGAGATCATGACATTATTGACACATCATAAGACCAACTCAGTTACACAATATCCAGCTGGCACAAATCCCTAACTAGTTCAATTAAGTGATGCAACTGAACCTGGGAAGCAGGATATTACAAAAAAGTTTTCATCTATGATAAATCTGAAATTCTTGGAACTATAGGTTAGGTATTTATGAGAAGTTCTGTCTAGAACTGAAACTTTAAACTTTCCGCACAGACCAGAAATCTAAGCATAGTACAGGATCCAAGTACCTACAAAAGGTTAGCTTAAGCCAAGAGATGAGGGTTTAGAAGTCTAGCAGGAAAAACGAAGATTCCTCAAGGAAAAGCTGGGAGGAAAGAAAGAAACACACAGAGAGGTGGGAAGGTGTATTGTATACCTATGCTAAGAAAACCAAGTAATACTAGACATTACTTATAACTTACAGAAACTGTAGACCACTTAAACTCTGAGATTCTCTGAATATCGAGGCAAAGCCTTTCTGCAAATGAATTGACTATAGGTGGGATCTACAGCAACATGAAAGAAAAGGAGATATTAAGAGTGGAGAGAGAAACGGAAATTCCTTCCCACTGGGTCCCCTGCCTTATGTTGGTAGATTACTACTTAGAAAAACTGGTGCAGGAAATATAGCTGTCCTAGTCATCTAGTGCTGCTTTAACAGAAATACCACAAGTGGATGGCTTTAACAAAGAGAAATTTATTTCTTCACAGTAAAGTAGGGTACAAGTCCAAATTCAGGGCATCAGCTCCAGGGGAAGGCTTTTTCTCTCCGTTGGCCTCCTCATCAATTTTACCCTGGACTAGGAGCTTCTCTGCGCAGGAACATCGGGTCCAAAGGACACAGCTCTGCTCCTGGCACTGCTTTCTTGGTGGTATGAGCACCCCCTGTCTCTCTGATCACTTTTCTCTTTTATATCTCCAGAGTTTGCCTCAGGAGACAATCCAATCTTGTAGACTGAGTTCTGCCTTACTAACACAACTGCCGCCCAACCTCCCTCATTAACATCACAGAGGCAGGATTTACAACATACAGGAAAATCATATGATATCAGGAATCATAGCCCAGCCAAACTGATACACACATTTTTGGGGGGACATAATTCAACCTATGACAATAGCTAAAGAAGCACTCCACTTAGAAAATGCCCATTTGTGTAATGCACTAAAAACTAAAAATCCATCAATAGCCATACAAACTTCTTGTTTTTTAAAAAGATGAGGTACAATAGTATTTCTTAAGGCATGAATATATGAGAGAAAAATAAGACTACTTAAGTGGAAAGATGAAAAGCAATCAATCAGAAACACTCGTAAGAAAGAGAGCTATGAGGAAAAGTTCTACTGATACAAAATGTTCTGTATCTTGTGTGTGTACATGTGCGAATGTGTATCTTTTCACCAAAGCAGGTATGTCATTAGTCTGTTCATGCTAAATATGTGGTATTTAATTTACTTCGTAGTAGGAACTGACAGAATAAGCCAAGAATTTTTTTTCCCAGATAGTATTTGAACTCTTCTATCCCATTCATGTAAACACAGAGTGTGTTCCGATTTGCTGAGTTACATATACACACTCTGACTTTGTTCACATTCTCAATGTTTAGTTGGCCAGGAGATCATTTCCATCCCCTGATTCATTAGGTTCCCATGGTACCTCCGTTTCCTTTATTTTATGCAGTCAAAAACTGTATTAGTTTGTCCTATTTTGATAACCCTTCTAACTGAAGTTCTATATAGGAAATTTATTACTATTTTAAAAATATCCATATACCATTACTAGAGTGGCATAAGTGACAGCCTCACAAAACTGGTAATAAGGATTGAACAGTGCCTTGTACAGGCTGCTTCTGCCAGGGACATTAATTGCCAAGTATTAGAAGTAAGTAAGTAGGAAGGGATGAGTCCCTGGGTGGCGCAAACAGTTAATGGCTCGACTACTAGCTAAAAGGCTGGCAGTTGGAACCTACCCAAAGGCGCCTCATAAGACAGTCCTGGCGATGAACTTCCAAAAGGTCACAGCCTTGAAAACCATATGGAGCAGTTCTACTCTGCACACATGGGTCACCATGAGTCGGAATCAAATTGAAAGCAACTAAAGACAACAACAAAGTGAAAACGGAAGGTGAGGTGCAGACAGGGAGAACTCCGTGCATGCTAACCCAGATCAGAAATTAAGCCGTCACACTTCACACGTACAAATGTATTCTTTATTAGTTTGTATAATTAAAGATTATTAGAATAAACTGAAAAATTGGTTCTGATGTGAAAACACAGTACTACAGATTGAACATCTTACTAGTTTCCTGGTAGATTCATATAGTGAAAATCCAATATGATTTTAAAATGGGACTGTAATTTTATTCAACACACAAAATGAAGAGACTTTTCTGATACTTAACTTTGAATGAATAGAGAAAAGAAATCAGTTATATAGCTAACATAAATCATGATACTTTTAGAACCTGAAAGGATATTTATTATTGCCAGTATCATAATACCGACTCAATTACTCAATTTCCAGTTGTCACAAATCTCTACCTACTTCCAATAAGTAAGTGATTTGGCTCAACCTAGGGAGTGGGGGAAGGGGAAACTTAGGATATGGAAAGGTTTCCATCTCTCTGGTAAAACTGAAATTCTTAGAGCTTTTTCAATCCATTTCTAATCTAAAGTATGCCATTAAACAGCCCTGTAATCGTATCAGGATTTATAACAATAATAACTATTTACTACTACTATTACTATAATTCACTGAAGGGATATTATGTCCCAGGAACTGTACTAAGTCCTCTACATATATTATTTCTGATCTTTATAACTCTTTATAACCACTGTAAAAAGTATAAGCATTGCCATTTTATAAAATAAGGAAATTAAGATGTTTGAAGGGTCTCTCTAGTGATAATTTCTAATTAGTACTGTATGGAATCATATAAAGTTACCCATATCCAAACATTTATGACCTATAAAAATGATGATTTCACTTGGTTCAAACTTTCATGATAACAGAGTTGGCTTAAAGTCTGAAGTATAATTCAATTTTTAAAATTCTATGATTTTATTGTTCTAATCTGTTCTCCAAGTAATAAAAAAATTATATAAAATTTAAAGCTATACTTTAATTATTTAACTTATTCTATAATCTATATGGAAAACTCCAGTGAAGAATAACTATGGAGACTAAGCCATTCATAAACTAACAAGTAGAGCAGAAGAAGGAGAAACTTCTTAGATTGGAGGGTAGGCCTGACCAAAGTATGAGTAAGAATTAAGAGTAGGATGAGACGTGGAAGAACTCAAATAACAACAACAGGATTAAGAAAGGGAGGTGAATGAAACAAGTTAAGAAAAATGATCCAAATTTAGTCTATTTCTGAACTAATACATAACTGCTGCCAAAATTACCAAAAAAAAAAAAAGTCCATCATCATTAGTGTTACACAGGTGATGTTCAACAAAACTCTGTGTTGACTGAATGAACATGGAGGGCATTTTTAAAAAGAATCACAAAGTATACAACATAAACCTTGTTGAAAACATAGTTCACCTCTGTTAAGGCAGTGTATTCAGTCCTGATTTCTGTATCTCAAGAGAATAGCTACAAATCATCCACAGAAGAAAGGAGAAAATCCAAGTCTGAGGGGCAAAGGACAGTATGCTAACTGATGTATTTTAAAAAAATATATTTCAAGACAAAAGGGTGTAGTATGATATACATTATGTATCAACCTATGGAACTTTCTACCTTACACAGGGTTAACCGCTGAAAACATAAACAGATAGAAAAAGGATTTCAAAAAATTCCTGACTGAAAGGAGGGATAGCTCTTGGGAGGGAGTGTCAATCTTTTGTGATGGATATTTGATCAATAGAGAATAAACACTGGGTTAAATGAGTAATTCTTTTTTTCCCCCCTTGAATAGTTCTTTTGATTGCTACATTATTATGAAGTATAATGTTGATGATTAAAGATTATATATTTATTTTATAATTCTCCTCTAGTATTTGCTATCAAAATGCTAGGGTCACCATGAATTGGAATCTAATCAAGGGTAACTGGTTGCTGGTAAAATAAAGAAGATTGTCTTATGTAAATATCTGAGATATCTGTATAAACTACTCCAATCACACTTTTAAAACACAATCTCTGTATCATTCCACTTGCTTTTAACCAAGCATTTTTAAGCATTAAGAGGTGTATGCCCAGAACACATATCTTCAAGAAACTCATGAAGGAGGCCAATTCATACACAAATATTAAAAACGCAGTGGCTCTTACCCAGGGCTCCTCATCAGAGTTACCTGGGATGCTTTGCTTAGAGGGACTCAACCCCAGAATTTCTGATTCAGCAGATATGGAGCAGGGACTGTGCGTTTTATATGGTTTTGTTTTAAAGACAGTCAGGTGGCTCTTATAGTGACTCCAAGTTGAAAACCACTGCTAAATGCCCTGAGACGAACGGTACAATAAAAGTATAATCAACCACTCTATTTACCACAATGACTTTATTGATTTTAATAATCAAGAATATCTAAAAGAATAAACACACACACATATACTTTGAGTAATGCTACCTAGTTTATAGTTTCTTAAGGACATTTGTTTTGAAGGAGAAAAAACATATTTATATGTGAAAAGCGTGTAATGTTTCATTAAACTAGAGACAAAACCTTGTATTGTTACTTAACTGTTTCACGTAGTAGTATCATCTTTTCCTCCCCAAGGAAAGTACTCAGAAAGTTCAGATCATGCCCTTAGTTTTTTTCAAAACAAGATTTGTCATTCGGTTGCCAGTCCTGGTTACAAACCGCAAGTTTTAGCAAGTGCTTCTCAAAGTCTGGTCTTTGGACTACCTGGATTACAAAGATCTTGGGTGTTTATTGAAATTATAGATTCCTTAGCCCTGCCCAAACCATACTGAAAAAGAGTCCTCTGGGAGGAATATGGATTGGGAATCTGAATTATTATATGTTCAACAAATTATTGCTAGCCAAACTGACAACTGACACTGTACTCACACTTAAAAAGAATCCAGATTTTTACAGGTCCTATCTATTGGAGCCCTGGTGGCATAGTGGTTAAGCGATCGGCTGCTAACCAAAAGCCTGGAAGTTCGAATCCACCAGCCGCTCCTTGGAAACCCTTTGAGGCAGTTCTACTTTGTCCTATAGGGTCACTATGAGTCAGAACTGACTGGACAGCAACGCGTTTGGCTTGTTTGTTTTTTTAACCTATGAGTCAGAATCGACTTGATGGCAACTTAGAAGATTCATTTAATCAAAGAATTGCTATAATGCCTGTGGAAACCCTGGTGGTGTAGTGGTTAAGAGCCATGGCTGCTAACCAAAAGGTCGGCAGTTCGAATCCACCAGGCGTTCCTTGGAAACTCTATGGGGCAGTTCTACTCTGTTCCACAGGGTCGCTATGAGTCAGAATCACCTCGACGGCAGTGGGTTTGGTTTTTTGTTTTTTAATTATAGTACCTGTGTAGGTATCAATTGTGTGCCTGCTCTTTTGCAAGGAAGAGGTTAGAGGAGATAGCAAGAACAAGAGCCAAGGGATATTGGCAAAAAATGTTAACCTTCAAATGTTCTTTCTCATTAAGTTTTTGATTTAGGTATTAAGGGCCCTCAGTCTGGGAAAGAAGAATCAGTTAGCTGTTGAAGGTCTAGCTCACTGTTACAGGGGTCAAAAGTGCTTTTGACAGGAGACAAAATGATAAAAAGAAAGAAAAAGCAACCAGGCAGAGGTCGTGGTGGTAGAATCACTCTCCTTTCTTCTAAATAGGCAGTAGAAGGAATTTAAGTGCATCTTGCTTCTATAATTTTTGTATCACCTTGGACAGAGCTCTCCCATTAACACAGCTGAATTACAGAAAGACAAAAAAGTAAATCACACAGATAACAATCTTCTTTATTATCTTTGTCTATAAACTTGTATGATGCACATAACCACTGCTGCCGCAGCTTTTGAGAAGTAAAATTTATGAAAATATAAATTTATTTTCTTCTGTAAGTAGGAAATATATATATATGTACACACACACATACACACACATACATATACGCATATATATATTGTTTTAATCGGAAGTTGGGGAGAGAGATGCAAAATATAGCAACAATGTTACTGCTGTTGTTGTGTGCCACTGACTCGATTCCGACGCATAGCAACCCTAAATGACAGAGATTAACTGCCACATAGGGCTTCCTAGGCTGTTATGGGAGCAGATCACCAGGTCTTTTCTCCCATGAAGCCACTGGTGGGTCTGAACTCCTGACCTTTCAGTTAACCATTGTGCCACTATGCCTTATAAATCCAGCACTATTGGATAGCTTTTGGTTAAGAAAACGAAGCTGAGCTGGTGAAAACCAGAGCATGTGCCACATGTACAGGGAGAAGCAGTTACTGAACTCAGGTGCTCATGCTAAAATTCAGGCCTAAGTCATCACATATTTTAATTTGATATTTCAAGAGAAGCCAGAAATCCTAAGTTTTAATGTAAAAATGTTCTAATTTTTAAATGTTGGCAATTACATATATTTTTAAAATATGGTGCTTTCCAGATTCTGGTTTCACAAATTCAGAGCTTGGATGTCATCAATCTTGTACTCATAACAATAAAAAGATGAACAAACTGAAAATCAATGATTTTTCTTAGCTCTGTCACAGAACTGAGATCACAGGGCAAACTGCTCCCCTGAAACCTGAAGAGACAGACAGGCAAATAAAGAGAATCATAGCTTACTGGAAGCAGAAGCATAGGAGCAGAGGTCTGCTTCTACAGATAGTACTGGTAGAAATACTTTAAACTATAATTGATGAATTCCTAGAGGCTCATTGTGGACTAGCCTTACAGTTCAAAACTCTGGGGGAAGCCAAATCTTAGGGTGGCCCCTACACTTTTGTGAGTTTTACCTCCAGGAGTCCACCAGGTTCTTACTGTGAAGATCAAAGAAAATTATCTCATGCTTACAAGAGGGGAAGGGGAAAATTAACCATTTTGAAATATGCTCAGAATAGTCTGTTATCCTTAAAAAGGCTTGCCCTCAAGAAAAACTATTATACAAGAGCGTAACCAACTTGGACTTTACCAAAACTTAACCAACTTGTGGGAAGGGAAACACCCAACTCCAGCTTCCTCTAGCCTTCTGGTCTCACCTAAAGTGTAGAGGGTAGCCAAGAAGCACTTGTGAAAGTCACAGATCAGGTACAGAGGCTCACTAAAAGACTGACACCTAATCGTAGAACACGTCCTATTTTCTACGTAGAACACACCTTAACACCACATCAGTAGTACTCCTGTATAATCACAGGGGGTTACACGAAAAGAACTTCAAGCTTCATATCTTATTAAGCAGGAGCCTCTAGGGAAACTCAAAGATAAGAGGCAAGACAAACTAGTACACTAGAGGAAATTTAGACTCTGACACCAGAGCTACAACAAACAGTAAAAAAAAAACAAACAAACAACAAAAAAAAAACACCTAACTCCTAGCCAGAAAAGCATAAAACTTCACACTAAAGATCTATTTGCCTCAACTCCTTCTAACCGACACACCATATCTAACTTAAAACAAAAAATTACAAGGCATGCTAAAAGGCAAAAAAACAGGGAAAGCATAAGAACCAGCCCCACATATGGAAGAGATTTTGGAATTATCAGAACTGGAATTTAAAATCACTATTATTAATATGTCAAGAGATCTAATAGGAAAAATAGAAAACATTAAAAAAAAATTGTGAACGTAAGCAGAGAGATGGAAACTGTAAGAAAGAATATGTCAGAAATTAAAAATAGTGTAACAAAAATGAAAAATGTCTTTGATAGGCTCATCAGTAGACTGGATGTGGCCAAGGAAAGAATCAGAGAGCTTGAAGATATGTCAACAGAAACTTCTCAAATTAAAAAATCAAAGAGGAAAAAAGAATGAAAGAAATGGAAAAGAATATCCAAAAACTATGAGAAAATTACAAAATGTGTAATGGAAATAACAGAAGGAGAAGAAAGAGAAGGAAAAACAATAAATATTTCAAGTAATAATGGCTGAGAATTTTCCAAAACTAATGAGAGAAAACAAACTACAGATCTATGAAACTTAGAGAACATCAAACAGGATAAATATAAAAAAAAAAAAAAAAAAAAAAAAACACCCTGGGCATACAATATTCGTACTGCAGAAAATCAAAGACAAAGAGAAACCTGAAAGAAGCCAGAGGAAAAAAAATACCTTATCTACAGAGGAACAAGGATAAGAATTACACTGAACTTCTCTTCAGAAACCAGGGAAGCAAGAAAGTGGAGTGAAATATTTAAGCACTGAAAGAGAAAAACCATCAACCTAGAATTCTGTATCCAGAAAAATTATCCTGCAAAAGTGAAGGAGAAATAAAGACTTCCTATAACAAACAAAAATTGAGGGAATTTGTCACCAGTAGACTTGCTTTGGAGCCCTGGTGGCTCAGAGTTTAAGAGCTCAGCTGCCAACCAAAATGTTGGCAGTTTGAAAACACCAGCTGCTCCTTGGAAACCCTATGGGGCAGTTCTACTCTGACCAATAGGGTCACTATGAGTCAGAATCAACTCAACAGCAACAAGTTTGGTTTTGCTTTAGACCTGCTTTGCAAGAAAGGTTAAAAGAAGTTCTTCAGAGAGAAGGAAAATGATATAGGCCAGAAATGCAGCAAGAAAGAGCAGGAAAGAAGGAATAAATAAAGACAAAATAAGTATTTTATTTTTCTTATTCTTAATTGATCTAATAGATATCAGTTGGTTAAAAAATAATAGCAACAATGTATCAGGTGATTTAGTTTATGGATAAGTGAACTGAATGACAATAGTGTAATAATGGATGCAAGAGAGGAACTGGGATTATTCTGTTATAAATTACTTGTACTACACACAAAGGGAGCCCCGGTGGCACAGTAGTTAAGTGTTAGGCTGCTAACCAAAAGGCTAGCAGTTTAAATCCACCAGCCACTCCTCGAAAACCCTATGGGGCAGTTCTACTCCATTCTATAGGGTCGCTATGAGTCAGAATCGACTCACTGTCAACGGGTTTGGTTTGGTTTCTGGACACACGAAGTGGTATAGTGTTATTTGAAAGTAGACTTAAACTGTAAATGTACACTTCAAAGTCTAGGTGAATAGCTAAAAAAATGTTTTAATGAAGTGTAATTCATATGCTGAAAAAGCAAAGAAAATGAAATAATATTAAACGCTCAGTTAAAACCAGAGAAGGCAGAAAAAGAGTGGAAGACAGAAAAAAGAAACAAAGAAAAAGAGTAACAAAGAAAAATAGTTACAAATATGGAATATATAAAACCAAATATACCAATAATCACTTTAAATGTGAATCATCTAAGTACACTAATTAAGAGACAGAGATGGCAGAATGATTAAAAAACTCAGCTATATGTTTCCACAAGAAACCCACTTTAAATATAAAAACAAAGATAGGTGAAAAGCAAAGGACTGAGAAAGATATAGCATGCTAACACTAATCAACAGAAAGCTGGAGTAGCTATATTTCAGACAAAGAAGACTTCAGAGCAAGGATAATTATCAGGAATAAAGACATGCATTACATAAAGGGACCAATATGGAATAATAACGCTCAACGCATACTGCCTAACAACAAACTGCCAAAACACATAGGGCAAAAACTGATAGAAATGCAAGGAAAAAATGGAAAAAATCCACTATCATAGTTGGAGACTTTAACATTTCTCTATCAGTAATTGACAGATCCAGCAAACAGAAGATCAGTAAGCATATAGTTGAAATGAACAGCACTATCCATCAACTGCATCTAATGGACATTTATAGAGGATTTCATCCAACAGCAGCAGAATACACATCTTTCTCAACCTCACATGGAATATTCACCAAGACAGAATGTGGGTCAGAAAAAGACCCTTTAACAAATTTAAAATAAGAGAAATCACAAAAAGTAAGCTCTCAGACCACAATAGAATTAAACTAGAAGTCAATAACAGAAAGACAGCTAGAAAATGCCAAACTATCTGGAGATTAAACAACACACTTCTAAATAACACACAGGTCAAAGAAGAAGCTTCAAAAGAAGCTTAAAAGTATTTTTTAATAAATTAAAATGAAAATAAAACTTAACAAAATTTGTGGAATACAGCAAAAGCAGCCCTTGGAAGGAAATTCACAGCAATTAAAAAAAAAAAAACAAAAAAACCCATTGCCATGAAGTCAATTCCAACACACAGCAACCCTACGGGACACAGGAGAACTTCCCCATAGGGTTTCCATGGAGCAGCTGGTGGATTCAAACTGCCAACCTTTTGGTTAGCAGCCGAGCTCTCAACCACTTCACCCCGAGGGCTCCATAGCACTTAATACATGTACTAAAAAAAAAAAAAAAAGTAAGCTCTAAAATCAATAATCTAAGCTTCCACCTTACAAAACTAGAAAAAGAAGAGTAAATTAAAGTAAAAGCAGGAAGAAGAAAAACAAGAACTACTTCAGGCAATTTTAACAACATATGTATAAGACCTCTAGAATAAAAACTATAAAAATCTGCTAAGAAAAATTAAAGATGACCTAAATAAATGGACAGATATACCATGCTCATGGATTAGAAGACTAAATACTGTTAAAATATTAATCTCCCCAAATTGATCTATAGATTCAATTAAATTACCAGCATATGTTTTTGTAGAAATTTACAAGCTGATTCTATATCCTCTTTAGAAATACAAACATCCTAGAACAGCCACATTTTGTGGTGTTAGAAAGTAAGGAAATGCTCAAACCTGGGGGTGTGTCGAAAGGACACAGGAGCCAAACTGAAAGAGCTCCTAATGATCAACACTGGAACAATTTAAACAACAAAATAAATAATGATAGCTTTGGATAATGATCCTTAGAATAAAACTTAAATATCCATTGGTCCATATAGACATACATAGAAAATTAAATAAAATTAAGTAAGACAAAGGATAGCTCATCCTTACAGAATAATTCCAATTAATAAATGTAGAAAGAAAAAAAGGAAACAGAAAACCATAATTGGGTAAACACCACAGTAATAACTGTCTCAGAGAAGATTCACTAATACATGCTAAAATTAATAAGAAAAATTTTCAGGGAAACAGAATATTTGCATATTACAAAGTTTCTCCCCCAAGATACTTAAGCACAAAATGAAAAACAGTAATTTTACAGTGAAGAAACCAAGCACACACCACCTTAACCAAGTTTTCAAGGTTATTATCACTGATAATAAGACATATTAACAAAATGAACTCCTTTATATGATGTACTGAGAAGAACATATTGCTTCTGGGGTATTACTAAAAATGCATAACTTCATTCTAATCATAAGAAAACATCAGACTAACCCAAATACAGGAGTATTCTACAATAATTGACCAGTGCTTCTGAAAAGTGTCAAGATCGTGAAAGAAAAGTGAAGAATGAGGAACTGTCAAAGATAGGAAGAGGCTACAAAGATAGTACAACTAAATACAACGTGGTATCCTCATTTGGACGCTGGAATAGAAAAAGGACATCAGTGGAAAATCTGATGAAATTCAAATAAGGGCTGTAATTTAGTTAACAGTATTGTACCAATGTTTGTTCCCTGGTTTTGATAATTGAATGATGGTTATATGAGATGTTAACATTAGAGGCATCTAGGTAAAATGTATACAGGAGTTCTCTGTATTATCTGTAGAACTTTTCTCTAAGTCTAAAATTGGTTCAAAATAAAAGAAGTTAAATATAAAGTTCTGGAAAAACTACAGTGATAGAAAGCAGATGAGTGACTACAAGGGAACTTTTCTAGATGATGGAAATGTGATATATCATGATTGTGTTGGTGATTACATAACTATATTGAGTGGTCATAATTCACTGTATTATGCACTTAAACTTGGTGAATTTTATTATATGTAAATAATACTTTAATAAAATTTACAATAAAGGATTCCAGACATAAATATAATCTTTTTTTTAAAAAAAAGTTGTTGGGTTGAATTCCCCATATAAGCAGAGTGCACAGGAGAGATATCAGACAAGATTATATATATATATATACATATATAATATATTCTTACCAGATTAATTAACTGAGTGTGTACCACATCTTCTACCAAAACTGCTGTTTCATGAAGAGGCCTCCTAGCATCTCCTAAAGAAAACCTGCAAAAAAAATTAAACACACCAACGTTAAAGGCTGTGAAACTAAGAAATGCAAAAAGTGAAAAATATTTAATAAAAAGAATCTGCTTAATACAAATCATTTTTTCAAAAGAAAGATTGGATGTACAATTTTCTCTAAACAAAGCAAATAAATATCATCTACACAAGCAATAAATTCCAAAGAAAAATGTATGCTATTTCTTGATTTGTGTAGTACATTTTTAAAGGGCATTTACTGTTTTCAAAATGCAAAATACTAACAATGATTCCATAATACTGGCAACTGGAAAATCATGATACCAAACTATTAATACAAGAACACAGTAACAGCCATAAAGAAAGTTACAAAAGCATGTGATATAATCAAAATGAATGTAGCTAAGAAAATTTATGTTAATGCCATTTAAATTATAATTTCCAGTTACATACAAAATAGATAATCAAGAATGGATAACACAAAACTGATCTTAAAAGTCATCTTCCCAACTTTCATTTCTGCCAGTACTGTGGACTAGATTTGTAGAGAATCCCGTCCTGGTAAAGAGCACCTAAAATGCATGATAATATTTTAGAAACTTACTTTTAAATCATGCCTTAACTAGCAGTGAAGAAGATAAAACAGAAGTCAGACAAGATGAGAAAATACAGTTCCAAAGGGTAAGAGAGTATAGAGTCAAGATTTATTCTGAAGGCATATGCATATTCATAGCTTAGAGCCTAGTTTTGAACTAGCAAAATATTCAAAGTAAACACAAGAATGCTGAGATCCCATACAAGGTAGGAGGTCAGTTTCAAGAACTCTATATGGCATTGGGAAACCTGCAGTCTGTGATGGTCATACCCCCAGTGTGTAGGCTAGGAAAATACCCACTCCACAGAAGGAATGTTGCCTATCTCAGCCAAGACTCTGAGCGGAAAAGGAAAAAAAAAAATTATTTTCTGAGAACTGTTAACTATAAATTCACATTCATGACTGCTGCTAGAATATCTGCTACCCAGATTTCTTAAAAAAAAAATAAAGCCAAAAATTAAATTAAAGTGATTTTATATTGATAGTGTCCATAGGCCACTTCGCAGAAACAAACACAAATCATCTCTTGAAGAGCACATTTTAAACAGAGACCTTGAAGAATTCCCACAGATGATATGTCAGAAGCCATAAGTTTAAAATCAAAACTCAGTACATACATAAGGAAGCAATTCACTATGAGTGAGAGTGAGCAGAATCAACAAACAGTAGAATCAGACCCACAAAGGCTATAGATCCTGGAATAACCAGATTATTTATATGTACATGATTCATGTTTTAAAAAAGAGAAATGAAAAATGTACATAGGAACAAAAATCAAAATTGGTTAGTTATATTTGAAAAAGCACAAAACAAATACAAATTAAAAATACAATAATATTATTTTAAAACTTAATAGATTTAAGAGCAGGCTAGATGTACCTAAAAAGATAGTGTTTAGAACACCAGATCTAAGAAAATTACTCATAATGCAATATGGATAAGAAAATATAATCAATAGTTTGACAAAATTTGGATACTGTGGTAAAATAGATAAATTTCTAGAAAAACATAAATGACTAAACTGATTCAAGAAGAAACAGACAACCTGAATTGTCCTATAATTTTTTAAGAAACTGAATCAGTAGTAAAAAAAAAATCTTCCTTGTTTGAAGTGTTCTACCAAACATTTGAAGAACAAATCATTCTTAACACAACTCTTTCAGAGAATAGAAAAAGACCTTCCCCAATTTTTTTCTGAAGCTAGTATAACCTTGGGATCAAAACTAGAAAAGAACCATGAAAAGAAGGACATTACAGATAAATTTTACTCATGCACATAAAAAAAAATAAAAATATTAATAAAACAAAACATTAGCCAAGTGAATACTGCAATGTATTTAAACAGAGAATAATATATTATGACCAAGACATGTTTATCAAAGGAAAGAGGTCAATATTTTTAAAAAATCTATTAGTATAATTAACTACTTCAAAATATGAAAAGAGAAAAAAATATATGATTATTTCAAGAGATGTAGAAAAATCACTCAACAAAATTCAACAACCATTCAAGACAAAAACTTTCAGCAAACTTGGCGTTTAACAGGGAATTTATTTAATCTGGTAAACGGAATCTACCAAAAACCCTATAAACCTAAAACCAAACTTGTTGCCGTAGAGTTGATTCCAACTCATAGGAAACAACATATGCAGAATCACTCATTCCCTTTGAAATCCAGTTAAGGATGCCCATTATAACCACTTTCAGTTAATATAATACTGAAGATTATAGCCAGAACAATAAAACAAGAAAATACTGAAATTATATAAGTATTGGAAAAGAACTAACCTGTCCTTATTCACGGATAATCTGAATCTACACAGAAAACCTAAAATAATCAAGAAATTATTTATCTGAATTAATAAAAAAAAAAAGATAGCAAGTGTTTCAGCTGTAAGATCAACCTATAAAAATCAGTTACATTTCTATTCCTCATCAACAAAAAGCCAGAAAATACAACTTTTAAAAATACATATTGATTCTAAAATTTATATGAAAGGGCCAAGAGCCAAACAGTCAAGAAAGTCTTGAAAAACAGGGTGGGAGGATATGTTCTACAAGACTTATAAAAGCTTCAGTAATTTAGATAGTATGTTATTTCACTACTGGGGAAGTGAGCACAACTGGACTAAACCAAAGCTAAGAAGTTTCCTGAATACAATCAAATACTTTGACAGACAGAGTAGCAGGGGTATGGGTCTTGGGACCATGCTTTCAGGGGACATGTAGATCAACTGGCATAACAAAGCTTATTAAGAAAATGTTCTGCATCCTACTTTGGTGAGTGGCATCTGGGGTCTTAAAAGCTTGCAAGGGGCCATCTAAGATGCATCAATTGGTCCCATCCACCTGGAGTAAAGGAGAATAAAGAACACCAAAGACATAAGGAAAGTATTAGCTCAAGAGACAGAAAGGGCCACATAAACCAGATACTTCATCAGCCTGAGACCAGAAAAACCAGATGTGCCCAGCTACCACCAATGACCGCCCTGACAGGGAACACAACAGATGTCCCTGATGGAGCAGCAGAAAGATGGGGTGCAGAAATCAAATTCTAGTAAGAAGACCAGACTTAATGGTCTGACTGAGACTGGAGGTACCCTTGAAAACATGGCCCCTGGATTCTCTATCAGCCCAGAACTAAAACAACTTCCAAGGCCAACTCTTCAGACAGGAATTGGACTGGACTGTGGGACATAAAGTGATACTCGTGAAGAGTGTGCCTCTTAGCTCAAGCAGATACAAGAGACCAAAGGGGCAGCTTCTGTCCAGAGGTAAGATGGGAAGGCAGAGAGGGTTAGGAGCTGGTTGAATGGACATGGGGAATCAGGGGTGGATAGGGGGAGTGTGCTGTCACAGAATGGGCTGAGCAATTAGGGTCACATAACAATGTATGTATAAAATTTTGTATGGGAGACTAACTTGAAACGTAAACTTCATTTAAACTACAACAATAAATAAATAAAAACAATGTGTTATTGGTGCAAGGACAGACAAATAAACCAACACAACAGAAACAGAAAGGGAAACCCTCATTAGAAAGTAAACTCCACAAGGGCAAAAAATCTTTGGTTGTGTTTGGTTATGTTTAGTATTGCATACTTTGAATTGTCTGCACAATGCTCCTTTTCCATCATTATAAGTTACTTCACGTCTCACTGTACAAAAAGCACAGTCATCAAAGTTAACTGTTCTGAGAAAGGCTTAATTCACTAATTGGCTCACTGATAAAACTACATACTCAATTCACTTATCTAATAAAAATATTTTAAAAATAATTCTTATGTCAATAAAATGCACAAATAAATAGCAAGTTATACTTCAAGCTTTTGTAAGTTAACACTTTTCTACTAAATATAGTCCTCATTAACATAAATATGTAAAGTGTCTTCAAACCACCTATAAAGACATATAATCAGGTGTGCCATTTGATAAATACATTATTTTAATTATCAGATTGTTGGTACTTCAGCTTTTTCCCACAGTTTTCTCACATTACTTCTGCCAGTTTTTTTCCCCCTAACACACAGAAAGCTAGATATTGGCCTGGTAGTTTTTGCAAAACAGAAATGAAAACCACTATACCCAGCCAAAGTCGCTTCTTTTTTGCTCTGCAATGTATGATATTTTTAAGCCACTTAAGGACAAAATCTAAGTAATTGATAATTATACAAATCTTTTTTTTTTTTTTTCCCTTAAGGATCCATTGACCACTCACTGATGCCTTGACTGACTTGCCCTGGGTCTATTCCCAACCAAGACAGCCTGATAACCAATCCCTACACAGATTGTCTAGATGACTGTAAGAACACCAGTACTGCTGGACCAGCCTTCACTTAAGGTTTTTCAGGTAACTTTTCTAAAAAGGTTTGTCCCTCTCCTTGTCTCCTGCAGTAGCTTCATCGCTATACCAAACTATGCTCCAATTTAGGAAGGACTGTGACTCTGATAGCCATGATCACAAGCAGGAGGTCCAGAGCAATCCTGCAGGATTCCACTGGGTAATGGTAGTGTGGAAGAGCCACTTACACCCTATATTCTCACCCAAAGCAAGATTGCTTTCATTCAATCCCAGGATCAAACATCTCACTGAGCACTAGGGCAGCTAACTCTGCAATTCCCTTGTCAAGTGCATAATGAAAGTATGAAATGAAACCACCCATGAAGTGGAGTTAAACTCATTCTGTACACTTATACCCAGATACAGGAAGATGTATGCTGACCAAAACTATGGGATACTGTCCCAAAATGCCTGAAAAACTTATAACTGACCCATTCTGTATTTTTCCATTATGTGTGCCCAACACAGTGTAAAATTGGGGGAGATCCTTTAAATAGACACCTATTAAAGAAAAAAAAATTCTATAAATAGAAAGTGCCAGAACAAAACAGAAGAAAAGAACTAGTTACAAAGATATTTCCAAAACACAGAAAACAAGTTTTTAAAAATATGCACTAAGTCTAACTATAGTAACACTGTGTTCTCAAAAACCAACAAAATCCATTTCAATAGTTTCTAACAATGGTTAAAAAAGGGGGGCTGGATATTTGCTTAACATAGTCTATGTTGAGCCCATATTTGACATCATTGATTAGTAATCTATGCCAAGATGATTCCCCAGTATGGCGATACACTTTCACTCTCTCTATAAATTCTAAAACATCACTGCACTTTAAAATCATTTGCTATGCTCTGACATATGTGATAATGTACCCACAGACCCATTATCTTCACGTGCACTTATCCCTAACTGTGAAAGGCAATCAACTAACTCTTTTCCTTTTAATTTATTTAATTTCTGTTATTGTTGTTGAGAATATACACTGCAGAACATACACCAATTTAACAATTTCTACATGTACAATTCAGTAACATTCACTACATTCTTCAAGTTGTGCCACCATTCTTACCCTTCTTTTCTGAGTTGTTCCTCCCCCATTAACATAAACTCACTACCTCCTAAAGTTTTTATCTAATCTTTTGAGTTGCTGATGTCAATTTGATCCCACATAGATAGATCTTAAAAGAACACAGAGCTCAAGGCAGACATTGTTTACTAGTTAAACTATTGTTTGGTTTTATGAAGATTTCAGGGGATATTTTTGGTTCCAGGTTTAAATATTATCTCAGGGCAATAGTTTCAGGGGTTCATAAAGCCTCTGTGGCTCCAGAAATTCTGGATTCCATGAGAATTTTAAATTCTGTTCTACATTTTCCCCCTTTTGATCAGGACTGTTCTATAGAATCTTTGCTCAAAATGTTCAGTAATGGTAACTCCAAATTCTTTTAATGGTATAACCCATCAAGAAAAAAAATTGATAAGCACAAGCAATATGTATATATTTATTTCTTTTTAACATATAAATTTAATATACATTGTCATTAGGATGACCAATCATCCCAGTTCACTTGGGAGTGAGCAGTTTCCCAAATAATTATCTACCAAATAAATCAGCCTAATTAGTACTAAAAGGTCATGACATACTGTATTTTTACCCAAGCTTGCCAACTGCACCTGCTCCCAAAAGGTATTATCACTGTAAGTGCTGCCATGCTAATTTTTTACATGTTGCTGTAAAAAAAATTAGCATAGCACTCTTACAAAAAATACCTCGAGGGAGGAAGTTGCGGCTGGCAAACAAATGTAGAAGGCGTGTGCTACGGTACCCTTCACAACAAAAGGACAAGACAGAAAATGCTTTCTTTTAAGAGGAATGAATGAATAATCAAAAAAACTCATATATTTACTTTCAAACCATACCCTTATTATTTCAGTTTTAAGGTTCCAAAATAGGGAAACAAGTAACACTTGTGGAATTTATCCTTCATCTGGAGTTGTTGGTCTTCCATGCTCTGAAGCTGAGAGTGAAGCTCATGATGGTGGATGAGGAGTAACTGCCCAGTTGACTTTTCATAGCAGTCACTGCTCCCACTCAGTTAGAAACAGCACCAAGCTGAATGAGCTGCCAGAGATATGAACCCAAAAAACAGATGCAGTTCATGTGGCCAGTATCCAACTAAGAAGGTTACAACAACGCAGCTAAAAGTCCCATTATATCCTGGCCATGGGCTGTGAAGAAGGCAGAAGTCAGTAGTAATGCAAATAAATTAGACTGGAAGTTAGATGACCTGGTTCTAGTTCCCACTTTGCTACTAAGTAGTACTGTAGCCTTGGCAAGTAACTTCTCTGGGTACCTCAGTTCTTCAGTCATACAAGCAGGGGACTGAATCAGATGATTTTAAAGATGCCTTTTCAGATATTTAATGTTGGCCTATGAAGAAAACAGCTACAATCCTTAAATCTCAAACACATCTGTCTTCAAAAGTGAAGTAAAACTATTCTAGGAAAATTAAATTTAAAGAGTAAATTGAGTAGCAATCATAAAAGTAACAGGAAAGAGAAATAAATAAGAAAATGGGTAATGCAGATTAAATAAATGAACAAAAACAATTGGAGGAAGGGCAATGATGCTACAATTTAATTTATGTTATGTCTGGAAATAGTTTCCAAGAAACATTCGACTGCCCCTTAAAGGGGTCAAAGTACTTTTTGCACTGGGAATATTATTTTAGGATTTTATATTATTCTTTTTCAGTATATTTAACAGGGTCCACCATTAATCTAAAATACTTGTTTTCAAAATTTCAAGTACTGATTAAGAATAAAGAGGAAGAATCTGATTAAATTTTAATTTAAGAGATTCTGAAAGAGAAGCAAAAGCAGTATGTTTGGCAATAATCTGTAGCAGACAGCGTGCTGGGCCAGTCACCAAGAATACAAGGCCCACAAGCAGATCTGCTCATTAAGGCATCCAGGAACCAAACATAAAAGAAAGGACAAAGAGACGTTTCTTTACTGCCATGTGTGTGTCATCTTGGATGCTGAGTTGCTTTCAGTACTTACCACTGGCTACAAACTCTAATGTGGTTAAATTATTGTGGATGCTGTGGTTAAGTAATTGCTGTGGTCTTGGGAGCTAGTCACTTTTTTTTTTTTTTATTAGCTCTGGTTTTTTGGATGATTTCCTACCTCAGGTAATTCACATTGCTTTGGAATTGCACTATGTGACTACAGCCTGGTATAAGAAGGCCCAGAGTGACTTTCTGTCCCCAAAAGAAAGTTTCCTTTTTCCCTTCATTAGTATTTGATTATACATTTATAGACTACACATTATTATAATACCCAGGAATTTCTCCTAACTGGAATTAGAATGAATAGCAGGCTAGAGCCCTAACATACACTCTAGTCAGCTAACCTGGCACTAGACAACACCTGCAAACACAGACATCATACTGTTTATGTCATTCTTACTCAATATTTGTTGAGACTCATTTACCCACTGTCCAAAAAATAAAAATAAAAAGGTGCAAAAGTTTGGCCGCAATTAGTCATTTAAGGCAATCAGACAGTGATAAACACATGCAGACTGTTCTTACTCGTCAATTTTTAATAACTCTACTCTTCACAACTCTATGATTTTATTTGTTTATTTGAATTCAGTTAACAATGGCTTTGAGAAAGTAAAAATATAAGTAAATAAAAATACCGAATAAGTATCTAAGATAGTAGTTTTTCTAGCACTAATAACTTTTCTTATAGCTTGCTTAATTTCTCAATATCCATTTCCCTACCCTCCTTACTACAGTATATATTCATATATAATTTAACTATGAGATTATTTTTAGAATTCTATAACACTCCATAAAGTAAGTAGAAATATCTGAAGATATAGGAAAAGCAAGAATATAAAATTATTTCTGATCTAAAATTAATAATAGCAATATGAAAAATACAGAGACATATACATTTTTGTTTAAAATAAAAGATGGAGTAATATTTTCAAAAAATAAATATTTAAATCATCTACAGGTATTAATCACTCAATCAGCAAATATTTACTAAGTACCTACTACTTTGTGCTACCCACTATTTTAAGTATTTGGGATATATCAGTGAACAAAACAGATAAAAACTGAGTAGGGCTTATATACCAGTGGTGGAAAAATACAATAAAAACGTACATAATAAATTACTAAATAATTTATATTTTAAAAAGATGACAGAAAAAAAGTAGAATGGAATCAGGAGCTAGGAAGTATAAGCAGGGGAAGGCAGGTAGTGTGAAATATTAAAATGAGAATTTATTAATTTTTGATGAGTGAAAAGAAATTGCTTTTAAGAAGTGAGAAAGAGAAAAAGTAAATGAGAAATTTTTCTTAAACCAAAATTTTCTAAACCCGAAGAAAGCTCACCTAGAATTATTGGACCACAAGGCATAGAAGTGTGTATCTGAAGAAGTTTACAAAAAATAGCAGAATGGCCATATTAATTCTTTCTAACAGTTCATAAGGCAATTTCGCTAATATTTCCTATATTCCTAAAAAGCAGATATCCCCATCTTCAAATTAAAATGGATAGCAGCCAAGAGCAAATGACTGTAAGTATCCCTGTTTGAGGAAAAGGAAAGATACGAAAGAGAAGTACAACAATCACTAAAAGTCAGTTCAGAGAGGAACCACAAGATTTAGTCCATTTGTCTGGTCTTACAAAGAAGGAAAATAAAGGTCAGAGAGGTTAAATAACCACCTCAAGGTCACAAATCCAGTTAGATTTAAAAGGCAAAATCTAGGCCTTTTAATTTATCCAGAACTTTTCTACAATACGTGCTAAATGTGCAAAAACTAACAAATTAAGTAAACTAACCTTAAATGATTATTTAACAAAGATTATGATTGACCAAACAATATAATGGAACCCTGGTTCAATTCCTTTGTAGAAATAAGTAATTTTTCAAAAGATTTTTAGAAAGATAGGTAGTAACATCAAGAAAGTTATTTTAGTCCTTTAGGCCCCAAAAACATGTAATAACACGAAGACCTAACTGCTATCTTATTTTTGCTAAAATTTAACAGTCAAAAATTTAACTTTCTAGAATACTGGAATAAGGCACACTATAATCATAATAGTATCTTATACTCACATAGAACTCTTCTCACTATTTCAAGCAAACTGTGAATATGCAAAAAAGATACAATCACCCACATCTCCTGGACTTCCAATCAGAGATTCAAGAAGGTTAACGGATTTGACTATCGCATCAGCAATAGTAAGTGGCAGAATTACATGTTTTGAGATAGACGTGTAGGGATAGGAGAGTTTTGCAGTATATGATCTTTAGAAAATTAGCTATATAAAATATAAACATAGCATCCTGTAGTGGTTCTGCTCAAATTGGTGTTGTCCTGAAAAAAAGTATAGTGTGATTCAGTGAGTTTGGGAATGCCTAATATTTTATTCTTCTCCAAGGTTTGCAACGCGTGTTACCATATCAGAGTCTCGGAGGGGTCTGCAGAAACAAACAAACAAAACCTTGTGCTTTCAGTGTACTTACTGTGCATATAATCATTTTTCTAAGGCCCCCATAGTTATACAGCATTGAAAATCAATTTAGGAAACAGTGACTTAAGCTAATAGAAGTCCAAAATGACTTAAGGACTTAAGTGATGGGATTCCAAATAAGCTGCAGTCCAAGGTGGTAGAACTTCAAAGTCAAGTTCTTCAGTTTTAAACAAACAGATGATGATGGTGGCAATAATTACAAACACTTGAGTTTTTTTAAAATTCATTCATTCATTCAACAAATATTTGTTGAAAGTTCACATATCAGGAACTAGCTTAGAGTTTTTTTTAAATTCCCACAAACTATGGAAATGACCAATTTTTCTGTAGCCATGGTAACAAGTAGCCAACAAAATTCACCTCAGTGAACTTGTTTGTAAGCCAAATGATCAGTGGCAGCTCCTCACTACTGAAAGTCAGTCAACCAGGAACAGATTCACTCTCATCAACATAATTCTCAGTGCCAACCAATCAACAACAGTTTCAAATGAGTACCCTCCCTTCTACAGGTGATGTCAACTTCCAGGAGAACTCCAATCCCTAGACTCCATGCTTCTCAAAAACTAGTAAGATCGGGAAACCTTCCTTGCTGAGAAACTATATGTAGCCAGCATACCTCTCCCTTACTATGATGTTGTTGTTAGCTGCCATCAAGTCAGCTCCTGAATCATGGCAACCCCATGCACAACAGGATTAAATCATTGTGATCCATATGGTCTTCACTGGCTGATATTCAGAAGTAGTTTGCCGGGCCTTTCTTCCCAGTCCATCATAGTCTGGAAACTCTGTTCAGCATCATAACAACACACAAGCCTCCAAAGACAGGTGATGGCTGTGCTTAAGGTGCACTGGCTGAGAATCAAACCTGGATCTTCTATATGAAAGGTGAGAATTCTATCACTGAACCACCTCTACCCCCTCAGATATTCAGATATTGAGTAATAGTCTCATTATACTTTGACACAGTGTATGAGAAGATCTGACCTCACAAACCTGTCAGCCTAAACTCTCTTCTATTTTCCCTTTTAACTTATTTTGAAAGTTTTCAAACCTACAGAAAAATTGAAAGAACAATATGATGTTGTTACGGGCCCTCGAATCAGTTCCTACTCATAGCAGCCCCATGTACAATAGAACGAAACAATGCCCGGTCCTGCACTATCCACACAATCACTGCTATGTTTGAGCTCACTGTTGCAGCCACTGTGTCAATCCATCTTATCAAGGGTCGTCTTCTTTTTCACTGACCCTCTACCTTACCAAGTATGATGTCCTTCTCTGGATAAGATGTCTCACCTGATAACATGTTCAAAGTATGTGAGATGAAGTCTTGCCATCCTCACCTCCAACGAGCACTCTGGCTGTACTTCTTCCAAGACAGATTTGTTCATTCTTCTGGCAGTCCATGGTATATTCAATATTCTTCACCAACACCATGATTCAAAGGCATCAGTTCTTCATCGGTCTTCCTTATTCATTGTCCAGCTGTCATATGCATACGAGGCGATTGAAAATATCATGGCTTGGGTCAGGCACACCTTAGTCCTCAAAGTGACAATATGATGAGCACCTATATACGCTTCACTTAAAACTGCCAGCTGTTAACATTTTGGCACATTTGCTATATCTCTCAATACGTATCTATATGTTTGTACCTTTATTTTTCTTTGAATAGTAAACATTTAAGTGCTTCACATGTGCCTGGCATATTTGCATGCATTATGTCATTTAAACCTCTTAGTGACCCTATCACTTAGTGACCCACTATCACTGTATCTACCTCTCCCCTTCTTGGAGAGGTCTTCCTTATAGTAAGTTAAATTCCGTCATTGTTTTTTTTTTAAACCGCCACATACTGGGCTTAGTTCTGCTCTCTGGAACAAGAATGAAATATCAAATCCTTCTTTTACGTGACAGATTTTCAAGAATACAAAGAAAATGTGCTTTAAATTTTTATTTTATTTTATTCTTTTTTGCTAAATATCATCTTATTATAACAGCTTTATCAAGATACCATTTACATACCAGAAATCCATTCGTTTAAAGTGTACAATTCAATGACCTTTAGTAAATTTACAGAGTTGTACAACCATCACCACAATCCAATTTTAGAACATTCCCATCATTCCAAAAACATGCCTCATGCCCATTTACAGCTAACCTCAGTCCCAGGCCCAGCCCCAAACAACCAAGCCCCTCTAGTCTTCTTCAGGTAAAGATGCTGCATTTCCCATCATAGGTCTTAATTTAAATGGCTCGTCTTTGGACAAACCTTCCCAACCATCACTTCAAATCAGAGTGGTACAGCATTTATTTGGTTTATATACTGAGGTCCTGTGCAAGATTTCTTCTGAAGAAAAAGGTTCCAAACCTTTTAAATAAACAAAAGGAATGAAAACCTCTGATCTAAGTGTTGAAAAGGTCATAGATGAAGAATAAAGCCTTGTAGCAAAGAGATATCCTTGAAGACAACAGATCCACTTATCAATACTTCAGGGGGTGAGAAGACTTGGATCAGCTTTCAAGTAACTTTTGTCTGGACTACAATTCTCCATCTCATCCAGAGAAACATTTAGAGAGACGATGTTAAATGTCTTGCTGAAATCTTTACACTACTACCACGGTATTACCATATCAGAAAGAAAAACTTTACTTTGACATGAACTGTGAACTCATGCAAGTCCCTACTAATTGCAAATCCCATCTCTGGACTGTGGTTGTACAACTCTGTGTTCATCTATCCTAGACACATGAGCATAAATGCTTCATGTGGCATTGTATGAGATTGCTATCAAATTCACCATGGTATAGAGAGTAGAATTTATCTTCCTTCACCATTTTAAAAAATGAAGTAAACTTTTGCCAAAATTATAACTTAATTATACTTCCTTAAATAGTATTCTAGAAAAACCACCTGGCAATAAGTTAGTACCACTGCTGTATATAACCTCTCCCCTAACAAATTTGAATTTCTTGGATATACTTTGCCACCAAAAACAACGATTTTGGTCTCATACACTAGAATACTGATGAAATAAATCTATCAATTAAAAAATATGGAAAATGATACAGAAATGTTGTATTACCCAGTAAACAACTCAAAAATTAATTGTGCAAATATTCATGACTGTAAACAGCAAAATGTTTACTATATTCCAGTTGTACCACACAATACTTTCCATTTGCGCCTTCACAAAGGATATCAGTTTGAATTAGGAAATGTACAAGGCAACTGCCTTTCTAAGATATATAAATTGGGTAGTGATCAGTCACTTTTGTTCTGAAAAAATTAATAGAAAGTTTAATCACAAAGTCCCAACAATGTTTCTCAACTCAAACTGGAATTTAGCATGTCCAGAAGATATGAATTTCCAGTGTGTTCTCCAGAACATGGATAAGAAAGTGATGACATGAGAAAGATGTCTGAGAATAAACGTACAGGTTATATTAAATGATCTTTTGTTCTCACTTTATAGTCTACAACTTTAAAATTTTGATGTGTATATGTAAGAACTTTTTATAAATGCTTATAAACAGTATCACTGAAATTCATATGTTAATCTTTAAATTACATATATATTGCTAGGAAAGCTTATTCTATATTTCTAGAAGCTTATGATGAATAACATGAAGTTTTAGAAATGTATTAAAATATTAATAAAAGCATAAACTATATACTTAGCAACCATCAACCTATATATGATGAAGTGTCTTTATAGACACTAACTCACTTTGTGGTAGCAAATACAAATTTTAGTAATAAATTAATATCTATAAAAGAGATAATAGTAGTTAACACCTAAGCTTGGAACCATCACAGAATCATACAACTATCAAACTCCTTTGGTTATTACATAAAGGTCTGCAAAATCTTGCTTCTTAGCCCTTGCCTCTGCCTAGAAGGCTGCACTGTACCCCCCCACCAAATTACCATCACCTTTTATCACCTGTTTAATGCCATCATGTCTTTCAAGGTCTTGATCAAATGTCTTCCCCTTCCATGAAATCTTCCCTAGCCTCCACCCCGAGACGAATTATACTCTCACAAATTTGAACATGAATAGTTACAGCATAAAATTCTACATTAGTAGCAATAATGAGAATAATAGGATTCCATCTCTCTGACTCCAAACTCTAAAAGTCAAACCCCTGACTGCCCTATAATATTGTCTCTCATAAAAACTGAAGAGAACTCAAATGTAATTTATTTCAACTTCCATCATAATAAAAATAAAAATATTAAAAAGACCATAAAATATATATATCCAATAAGGGTGGCTGCAGTAGGGTATTGGATGGCACTTTGATAAAATTACAAATGACTTTTGACTACTAAATGTGGGACATGCAGAAATACAGACCAATGTATTAAAGGCTACAACAGTTGAGTTTAAAAGATAAAGAAGAAAAATCTGGAGAACTAGAACATCAAACACTTTTTACATTAATAGCCAGAAAATCAAATCTACTAAAAGGGTGAAAAGATCTTCCAAGTCAAATGCACATAAATGACGTCCTCTCTTTTCATTCAAACAGCTGAGTTTACCACATGAAATTCATCTTGCCTTTGAGACTCAGGAATTAATTATAAGTATGAAAACTACGTATCTGGGAGAATCCTTGGTGCCTTTATGCATAAATCACATGCAAATTCCTGGGGTTCTGGGACAAAGTTCAGAAATTATTCTACTAAACAATATAAAAATTCCCAAGGCTAAAACTTGGTAAAAATGTAGGGTTAATCTCATCAAAGTAGATGTATTATAATACAGACTATTATACACAGATTCAAACTGATACTCTGAAACAGGTTGATTAACCAAGTATGTAATTATTATTATATTCAGAGTGAAACTGCCCTTGCAGTTTAAAGATGCCAGTACCACTCACATATCATAAACAGAGGGTTTGGTAAATAGAGAAAAATCTAAGCCCTGGGTCTTCTTCCCCAATTGACTCCAGGATTTCTGATTTCTACAGCCTCAAATTTTCACAGGAGAAAGACCTAGAACATCTTTTATTGTTAACAAATTTCTTATTTTCCAGATGCAGGGAGGTCCCTCTCTTCCCCTCATGCTTGAAAATTTTCACAAAATTATGATATTATCTTTAACTGTCAAAATACATCTTTCACAGGTGGATGATTTGAATGAATATTGAACATTTCAAATTAAAATATTCATATTGTACTATTCAAATTTTCATCAAGTTCAGAGAGTTCATTTCTACTTATAGATGTATTATTAAAAACTCTAAGCGAAGAAATAAAAAAAAATTTTAATATGAAAGAAGAAAATAGACTGCCATAATGAAAAATATTTTCTATATACACAAGCTTTAACTTTAGAAAACAAAATGCGAAATTAGTTTGTTTACCTAACTATATTTCCACATAGGTGTCATCTTTATTATGCTGTTAAAATGCAATAAACAGCCTATAAAATTATCTATTCCAGACATGGGGGGTGGGTAAGTGAGGACTTGGGAGGGTTAGTGAGGAGAGCAGAAAAATAACAAGGGTGTTGCACTTTTGGTACATGTTATAAGAATAACAGACAACAGGAAAACCTTGGTTCAATTTAGTATAACTACCTCAATATTCTTTAAATCACACATACTTAAAGCCACACTTTCATAGAAAGAAAGTTTTCTATAAGAAAATTTAAGAATAATTTGGCAGCATCTTTAGAATAATAAAAAAGATTTTTTATAAAACATTGATGTTTAAAAATATCTCCTTTTCATCTATTTGCTAAGAAAACAAAACAATGGAATTAGAAAGCTTACTAAATCCACCATCAATAAATTTATCTTGGCAACTGACTTTATCCTAATATCTTGCTAATGAAGTTAAGCCTTAATGCTAAATCATCACATAATTAAAGGCAGCAAAGATAGAAAGGTTGCTTCTATACCCCTAAAAGTTTTGTTTTCTTAGTTCTGTAAAAAGCAAACAAATTGAGAGCAGTGTTGAAGAGGACTCACAACAGAAGGAGATATTTTCAAATTAAATCAAGGGGACACTCTGTATATTTTCTAACTTTTAATCACACTGAATACTATGCTTTCAGACCAAGTAACAAGAATAATATTCATCTGAAAATTGCTAAATTCCTTAATTTTGGATTGTACACTTTAACGTGAAAGGTGGAAATGTGGGGTCTATATGTTCTTTTTTTTCAGCTTTATTATTAACATATTTGATGACCTGGGGTGAATTTCTTAACATCAGCTACATATTCTAGGTACTTCATTAGTTAATAGAGATCCAAAAGTTGGCGTATAAGCGTAATACTAAATAAATCTAACCCTATTCTATTTATTGGGTTTCCCAATTAAAAAAATGTCCAATACAAGCATAAATATACCATATTTTTATGCAAGTAACGTGCGTCCTCTGTTTATTTGCCAACTGCGCCCTGCTCCTGCGATATATTTTCATGAGCGTCATTATGTCCATTTTTTACAGGTTGCTGTAAAAAAAAAAAAATTAGCATAGCACGCTTACAAAACTACCTCTAGAGAGGAGGGCACGGTTGGCAAACAAATGTAGAAGGTGCACGTTATTTGCATAAAAATACAATACATCTTAATTTAAATATAAATTCAATTTAGTTTAACAATATTCATTAAGCATGAATCAAAATGAAAGCCCTCACCTAACAGCTGAAGACTTCAAACATGAATAGCATCAAGTCCTTGTGAACTTGACAAACAGTACAGCACATCTGGTAAAATGAGCACACTAATAAACGAGTACAATTCTCCCTTTCAGTCAAACTAGCATGAAGTTTTACTGATTACCTACTTCATTGTTTTTTTCTTTTTTTAATGTGTGAGGTAGCATAAGAGATTGGGGGAAAAAAACTATGGGTATAATCCAGGGGTCAGCAAATATTTTCTGTAAAGGGTCAGAGAGTATATACTTTTTGCCTTTGCAAGCCATGAGGTTTTTGCCTCAACTACTCAAGTCTGCCGCTGTATTACCAAAGCAGCCATTGACAACTTGTAAATGAATGGATAAGGATGGCTGTTTTCCAGTAAAACTTTATTAATGGCCATTGAAATTTGAATTTCAATAACTGTCACGTGTCACAAAATGTTTTTCTTTTTTTCAACCATCTAAAAATATAAAAACCATTTGTACGTCACAGGCTGAACAAAAAATAGACACTGACCAGATTTGGTCCTTGGTGAGTGGCATCACTAGGGGATGCAGACCACACCGGGTGACACTGTCATGGGGGTGACGCCAAAATGACTGTCTATAAAAATATCCCTGTAGTTAGTTATAACAACAAGAACATTTTCGTAAGCCCAGATTACATGTATAAATATACCTACAAGGCGAAAACTCTGTGTTAATTTACTCTTTCAGCTTTCTGATGCGCTCCAGTCACAGCTGTCATTATTACCTATTTACAATGACAATGACACTTCGAATCATGTGGTTTCATCTGCACATGCTACAAGCACTTGTTTTCATTACTGCTAGTGTTTTTTGTAGTTGTTGATTTTGTCAAATTTTCTGGCGTTTTAGCTACAATATTGTGGTAATTGGCATTTGTGAACCTGTATCAATAACTTTTTTTCAGAATGAAGTGGTAATTAAAGGAAAAGAAGGAGTGATGTACGGGAATTAAAATTTATGAGTAACATTAGTTAAAAAAAAAAAAAAAACATTACTAAGGACTCTGAATGGTCTGTTACAGGAAAAGGTCGTGGGGGTAACGACACTATCAGTTACCGCGCTGGGCGACAACAACCCTAGTGATGCCACTGCCCTTGGGCCATAGTTTGCCAGCCTCTGGTATAAACAGACATCAGAGTGACTCTAGTAGGTACATCAGGAGCCCTGGTGGCACAGTGGATAAGCACTCAGCTGCTAACCGAAAGGTTGGCAGTTCAAACTCACCAGCCGCTCTGTGGGAGAAAGATATGGCAGTCTGCTTCTGTAAAGATTACAGCCTTGGAAACCCTATGGGACAGTTCTACTCTGTCCTACAGAGTCACTACGAGTCAGAATCGACTCAACGGCAATGGGTTTTGCTAGTAGGTACAAAAGGAGACCTGATGGTGCAATGGTTTAGCACTTGGCTACTAACTGAAAGGCTGATTATTCGAATCCACCCAGTGGCTCCACGGGAGAAAGACCTAGCAATCTGTTCCCGTAAACAGTACAGTCTAGCAAACCCTACGGGGCAGTTTTACTCTGTCACATGGGGTCACTATGAGTCAAAATCAACTGGATGGTACCTAACAACAACTAGTAAGTACTGATCGTAATTGCTACTGGTAGTTAGAGAGGAGAGAAAGGAATTATGTTAGAACGGTCAAGAAGGACTTCTAGGAAGAAGTACTTAAGCTAGGGCTTGAGTTGATGTAGGACAATAATTCATTTATTACAGCTGTCTAGTTAATACATGCAAGAAGGTTGTTCCACTGTCCAAAAAAACCCAATATTTTGTCAAAACATGCAGAAAAAACAAGCAATTAAGTACCATGTTCTTGCTCAATCTGTACTGCACAGTTTATCAATTTTTGAAAAACTGTATATTCATATTTAAAATAATAAAAAATATCAAAATATTATGAATGTTTTTCATTTTGTAAGAATATCACTACAGTACTCAAATAACATCTGTCATCATTTAATGAACAAATAAAATATTAAGTCCAAAATAAAATGAACCCATGCGTTAGAAGTAATTATCATGTTAAAATTAAATTGGCTTTCTATGCATGATATGACTACTGAACAAGTCATTCCTTGTCTTTCTCCGCTGTACCTAAACCAGATATTCTTTGGCTGGGTAAACTGCTAACAGGCAGAAGGAAACCAGGGCTTCCAACCAGTTTGTTCTAGTTCAAATCCCTGCTGAGAATTTGCATATCTAACAAGTTCCTAGGCAATGCTAATGCTGCTAGGACCAATTCTGAGAACTAGTAGATCAGTAGTTCTCAAAATGTATCGTACATAAGAATCACCTGGAAGTCTTGTTAAAATGTAGATTCTGATTCAGTATATCTGGGTGAAAGCCTCCTGATGAAGCAGATGATTATTAGGTTGCCTCCATTAATGCAACCTGGTATTCTCAATATCCGTATGGTGTCTCTGCTCATTAGGCCTCATGTGCCCCTGAGTAATCTAAGTAATGACCACTAAGACCAATTTCTTTCCAAAAGGAGGGATCATAAGCAACCTGGAAATTCTTTTAGATCCATGACAATTTTTTCTTCTTCATGATGAAGCTTCACATTAAAAAATGTAGAAACTATATTTTTCCTAAAGCAAATAAAAGCATACCTACCCTACCTAAGAGGTCTTTCTTCCTCTAGTCATGCTTTTACATTTTCATTAAGTGGTCTCTTAATGGTTTAAATGCTAGTAAAGCCTCATCTCATTAGGGGAAAAAAAGGAAAATTGGGGCACTGTCTTGGGTTAAGGCCACTCAGTAAGAAATAAAGTCAGTCAGTGTCTTAGTTATCTAGTGCTGCTATAACAGAAATACCACAAGTTGGTGGTTTTAACAGAAATTTATTCTCTCACAGTCTAGAAGGCCAGAAGTCCGAATTCAGGGTGCCAGCTCCAGGGGAAGGCTTTCTCTCTGTGTCAGCTCTGGGGGAAGGTCCTTGTCATCAATCTTCCTCTGGGTTAGAAGCTTCTCAGCACAGGGACTCTAGGTCTAAAGGACATTCTCTGCTCCTGGCACTTCTTTCTTGGTGGCATGAGGTCTATCTCCTTTCTGGTAGACTCCCTCTTTTACATCTCAAAAGAGACTGACTCAAGATACAACCTAATCCTGTAGCTAGAGTCCTGCCTCATTAACATAACTTCCTCTAATCCTGCCTCATTAATATCATATAGGTTATGATTTACAACACACAGGATAATCACATTAAATCACAAAATGGTGGACAACCATACAGTACTAGGAATCATGGCCTAGCCAAGTTGACACACAATTTGGAGGGGACACAATTCAATCCATAACAGTCAGCAACATCAAGGCTACCAAAGAGTTGTTAGATTGCCTTTATTGTTGTTATTTTAAGAGTATTCATCAATATTTAACTTTAATACAATGTAGGATGGTTCAAGACTATTAAGAAGGACTAAAATGATAAGATATTTGTTACCTTTATTTCATATTTTGATAGCCCCCAAATCCACTGCCATTAAGTCAACTTCAATTCATAATGACCCTATAGGAGAGAGTAGAACTGTCCATAGGGTTTCCAACACTGTAATCTTTACAGAAACAGACTCTCTCATCTTTCTCAGGTGGAGTGGCTGGTGGGTTCAAACCACCAACCTTTTGGTTAGCAGACAAACTCTTAGCTACTATGCCACCAGGGCTCCTTTTATTTTGACAGCACATCTCTGAAAATGTGAATTTACTAGAGATGTTAAAGTTAAATAAGTTATCCTTAATTTGCATTTCTTCACATTCTCCCAGAAGAGGTAGATTGATCTAGGCCTTGTTTACCCATTAAAAAAGAAAACTGGTTGCCTACGAGTTGATTCTGACTCACAGCAACCCCATGTTTGTCAGAGTAGAACTATACTCTAGAAGGTTTTTAATAGCTAATTTTTTTGAAAGTAGATTGCCAGGCCTTTCTTCAGAGGTGCCTCTGGGTGGACTCCATCTTTTGGTTAGCAATGAGCACTTTCACCATTTGTACCACCCAGGGACTCCTTTTTTATTTTATTTTTTTTAATCTAGCAGTTACAACTCCTTATTTTGATTTTTCTTCACAGGCTTCCAATTTATACAAACATTTTATCTGGAATCTCTTCTTTTTCCCCAAAGTACTATTTTCTATAATGTGTAGAATTAAAACAAGATAGTAGGCTCAAATCCAAGTCATTAATCCTAGTCCCAAAATTATAATGACCTATACTGTTCTAAGATAAGAAAAACTGGCTTGGACAAAAATTACCTAGAGTTGGAGAAGTGTATTAAAAGATCTTTTTGGTTAGAAAATAAAAAATAGGACCTCTTTGGTAGTAAATTAGTAAAGACATACTAAGTACAAATTTGGGGATACAAATTCCATTGGTTTTTAAAACAGCACTTGAGATTTCTGCAGTTGATAAATTAAACTTATACCTGGCCTTAACAATATCACCTTAAGTGTGGGTAAAAGGCAACTCTGGCCCAGGCCCCAGTGTCACAAGCAGAACAACATCAACACTCCTCATAGCCACAGCATGACCCAAAACATCCATTCTTATGACTAACACCATTTAAACCCCAGAGAAAAACTTCTCCACATTTCTCAAACCAAAAGGCAACTGCATCAGAATGCTAGGAAGGTTTGTAGGTTGTGTCCCTGCTGACATGGGAAATGCACACTTCTTGGGGAGTGGGGAAGATTAAGTGGTGGAAATGCTTAGCTTCTCAAATCCTCCTCTCAGGCAGCATCAATGCAAAAGACTCTTGCATTACAATGTACCATTTTCAAATAGTGACAAATATCCATTTTCTTGCTTCTCCTCCTGTTCTGAGATGTGATTTCAGAGGTACCTGGTGCACAGAGGTTAAGTGCTCGGCTGCTAACTGAAAGGTCTGTGGTTCAAATCCACCAGCTACTCTGCGGGAGAAAGACGTGGCAGTCTGCTTCCATAGATTACAAATCTGTAAAGATTACAGCCTTGGAAATCCTATGGGGCAGTTCTACTCTTGCCTGTAGTGTCACTACAAGTCAGAATTGACTTGATGGCAATGGGTTTGGTTTTTTGGTTTTTATAGTGACATATGGTATGAACCTCCATTTATATTCTCGCTCTGTGCCTGTGAATGTTTGGTGTGGGCTTGAGCAAAAACTGGATCAGGCAGATTATGGCTCCAGTAAAATCTCATTCCTATTTCATTTCTATCAGAGTTACTTTTTGGTAATTGAAAAGAATAGCATTGTGTTTGGAAACTTTCAAATTAAAAATATTGAAAACTATTGACCCTAAACTATTGCCCCAAAATGGACACCTTTCCTGTTTTTAAAGATTTCCCGTAAATTAAAGTCTAAAGCTGTATTACTGTTTATGTTAAAAGTTTCCATTTTCAGTTTATTTGTATTTCATCCATTTAAAAAAAAAAATGTTTTGAAAAAGGAGATTCACATAGCATGCTGGCCATATTTTCAAAGGGATCCAAACACGATCTCTCAAAACATGAGCTTACAAGCTCCTGCATGTCTCCCAAATGAGATGTGTGCATTTTGCCGTCACCTAGGTGCACAAATTTAAATTTGAGGGCTGCTTATCAAGCACAGTAACTGAAAACTTGCACTAAACTCACAAGTGTGCAAAGAAGTAAATATCCATTGGGGGAAAAAAAGAGCCTGATTTACAGGGTGGCCCATTTAAAACAGTTCCCATTTAATAATGTGGCTGTGTACAGGCCCTCTTTTAAATGGGCCACCCTGTATGAAGCTTAAGTCCAAGATAAAAAATGTCCTCCCCTGAGAATTTTTAAAAACCAAAAACACTGTAGGTTTAGTGGTTATTTTTAAGGTTTTAGATGGTTTCTTTGGACTCCTCTAGAACTGAAAAAAGGTGGACACACATGTAAAAAATGAAATGTTACAACCACACATCTGTAATGAGAACCAGCGCCAGTGGATATTTTTAAAGCAAATTAAAACGGTCAACTTTTTTTTTTTTTTTAAACTTAGGCAAACAGCTGCTATATACACAGTGCACAGTAACTACTTTTCAGCAAAAGTTCAGAAGGAATTTCCTAATGAAGATTTATAAGATGTTCTGGGGTTGATAATTAAAGGTTCCCTCAAAAAAGATGTGAATGACAGCATCAGAAATGTGAGGGTCAGGAGCACTGAGCATGCCTGTCCTGGAAGGGAGGGGCCTGGAATTGAGAATGAAAGATTCACAGCAGTTACCTCAAAGTGAAATGAGGATGAAACAGACACTGAGAAAGCTTTATTGTGTAGCTTTCTTTTTTTCCTCTACTGATTTCAAAGTGTTTTGTAAGATGCCAAAATGATTTTTAACATTTAAATACTTCTGTAATTTAGTTTGTTCGTTAAGCGGGGAAGGAGACAAAAAGGCAAGGAGAAGGGAAAAGGCTTGCCTCAAAAAATTACATTCATAAAAGAGATTATGGACTCTGGAAATTCCTACTTTCATTATGTACCTGATTGAATAATGCTGTTTCCCCCTCCAAAACCAATAATAACAATAAAAATAATAACTATGAATACTTTCATCATACTATGTGCCAGGTCCTATTATAGACACTTGACATAAATTAAATCATTTAATCCCCACAACAATGCTATGAGGTAGGTACCGTTACTATCTCCATTTGGCACATAAAGAAACCGAAGCACTAGGAGATGAAATAATTTGCCCAAGATCAAAAACCAAGAAAAATTGCCTGTTGTGATTCAATCTGAGACTCTGGTTCCAAAGTCAGTCCTCTTAAGTATTAGGCTATTCTAGATCTTCAAAGCACCATCTGTCTGTCAGTTTGTCACACTCTGGTGGCTTGCATGTTGCTATGATGCTGGAAGCTATGCCATAGGTATTGCAAATATCAGCAGGGTCATTCATAGTGGACAGGTTTCAGAAGTTTCTAGACTAAGAGAGACTAGGAAGTCTAGTGACTTCTACTTCTAAAAATTAGCCAATAAAAACACTATGAATCACAGAATATCATCTGAGACTTTGACTCTCTTACTTTGGATGTGTCCGTCATCAGGAGGGACCAATCACTGGCAGAGGACATCACGTTTGGTAAAGTGGAAGGGCAGCAAAGGTGAAGGAAACCCTCAGTGAGATGGACTGACACAATGCCGCAACAATGGACTTGAACATTCCAACAATCATGAAGGTGGCAATGGACCAGGCAGTGTTTCCTTCTGTTATACATGGGGTTGTCATGAGTTACAGCAGACTTGACAGCAACAACAACTACAACAGATCTTCACAAAGAACTAGAAATCATGTAGCTCCCTGAGAGTGCCCTTTTGTAAGCAATCTTACATGCCCCTCCCAAGCGAAGCAGTCACATTCAACCTCTTCCTCAGAGGTACCTCGCTCATCGAACAGTTATTGTGCACCTTTTTGTCACAAGCATTGGTCAAGGCACAGGGTTAAAGCAGTGAAAGAAACAGACGAAAACTCTTACTCTCATAATCTTAATACCTTGGTTGCAGCTACTCGGGGTAGGGATGGAACCTTAACCTAAAGGCATCTATTTATTACTGGCAAAACAGGAGGTAATCAAGTGGACCAACATGATAGCCTTGCCCATCAGAAGAACATTACCTGATTATACTCATTCTCTTGGAAAATTGTTAAGAGTTAGCAGAAAGTAGAGGCAGAAGTAAGGAAACACATACAGAGAAAGCAGTAAGTGCACACAATGTGGCAACAGATGTCTGAGTAGGAAAAAAACTGCAAGATAGAAAAAAGGACACTGGAAAGAGGGAATACAGTTAGCAGAGTAGGAAGCCACAAGTATAGGGAAAACCAGAAACAAAAGAATGTCCAAAATAGTAAATTGCTAATGGGTGTGTATAATTGTATCTCATTATAGTTTTATTTTGCATTTTCTTAATTTCTAATGATGTTCAGCACTTTTGCCTGTGCTATTCATATCCATGCTATTCATATACCTTCCTTTGGGAAGTGCCAGTTCAAGTCTTTTGCCCATTTTTATTGGTTTGCTTGACTTTTTATTATGAAAATGTAATAGTTACATAGATACTCTAGATACAAGGACTCTGTCAAACACAAGTACTGCAAACACTTTCTCCCAGTCTGTGGACTGCTTGTTCATTTTCTTTCATAAAAATATTCAGTTGATCCAGAAAGATTTGTTTAAAAAGATGTCTTTTCATCACACAATTACCTTGACACCTTTGGTGAAAATCAGTTGATCATATATGTGGGTCTATTTCTGGCCTGTCTATTCTATTCCACTAATCTGTGTCTATCCTTATGCCAGCACCACACTGTCTTGATTACTGTAGCTTTTTACTTTTTAAATATGTCTTGAAATCAGATAGTATAAAACCTCCAACTTTATTCTTCTTTTTAAAAACTGTTTTGACTATTCTGCATTGTGTTTCCACATATATTTTAGAATAGACACGTTGCTTTCTATTTTTAAAAAAAGCTGCTGTGATTTTGATTGAGACTGGACTGAATCCATAAATCAATTTTAGGAAATTTGATGTTGTTGTACATGTGTGGGGTTTACATTAACTTTACCCAAAGAATTTGGTCTTTGTCCATGGTTCCTGAGAGAGAATCACTAAAAAAAAATTCCTAAGAATTTAAGTATCCTCGATAAAGCCTCCAGATCACACCTAACTAATAGGTTAGTTAAGGTAATGAATGAAGTGACGCTGGGGTGGGGGCCGGCCAGGACAGAAAGGCCCACCACCTAATACCTGTGATCACCTTGTAATATTAACTGACCTCAAGGGAGAGGAGCTGGAGTTTGTATTATGTAATAAGATCTTCAATAAATTCTCTAGACATGGAAGCACCATGGGCTTCCTGGTTGGTGAAAGGCATCAGCGTACATGGGAGGGTAGCACATCCCTTGGGACATGGGAACTCCATCTTGTGTGCCCTCTCAGACCTCTCCCTATGCATCTCTTCTTTATGCAGATCTTATTTGTGTCCTTCATAATAAAGTGTATAGTGCTTTCATGAGTTCTGTGAGTTGTTCCAGTGAATCATCAAACCCAAAGGAGTAGTGGGAGCCAGCAGGTCGGAAGTGAGGAATGATGGAAACCCCTGAGATTATGGCTGGTATCCTGAGAGGGCAGAGATAACCCTCAAATTTTTAGCCAGCAAGTCAGAAGTGAGGGAGCTCGGGGGGCCCAAGCTTGCAGCTGACATCCTGAAAGAGTAGTGGGAAACCCCAAATTTTAGTCAGCAGGTCAGAAGTGAGGGTGTTGTGTGGACTCCCAAGCTTTTGACTGGCATGTGATGTCTTAGACGGACTTGGCAGTCTGAAGGACTGAGTCCTTTAACTTGTGAGATCTAACTCTGGGTGGTTAGGATCAGATGAAGAAGTGATGCATGGGCAGCTGGTATCAGAACTGAATAGAGAAGTGAAAAGTGGGAATTTGTTGTATCCTTATAGTTGGTGTCAGGAAAAAGTATTTTATATTTGATATTTATTTGATAATTATTTATCCACACAAAATGGTATTATTTTTTATTTATTTTCTAATTCTTCACTGCTTACTTATAGAAAAACATTTTTATTTATTAACTTTGTATCCTGTGACCTTGATAAATTCTTCTATTCAGTCTAGCAAGTATTATCATCACTCTTTAGTATTTTCTATACACAAGATTGTCATTTGTGAAAATACAATTTTACTTCACCTTTCAAATGTAATAATCTTATCTCTTTGCTTTGTCTTTACGCACTGTCTGGGACTTCTAGTATAATATCAAATAGAAATGGTAAGAGCAAACATCATGCCTTGTTACCGATCTTACAGGGAAAGCATTCAATCTCTCCATTGATTATGATATTACATGGAAGTTTTTCACAGATGTCCTTAATCAGTTTGAGCATGTTTCTTTGTATTCCTAGTTTTCTGAGAGTTTTTATTATGAATAGATATTGACTTATCAAATGCTTTTCCTGTAACTATTAAGAACATTATGCTTTTTCTCTTTTATTAATGTAGAGATTTATTCTGCTGGATTTATTTAAATGCTGAAACAATCATGCATTCTTGGGATAAATCCTTCCTAGTCATTATGTACTATCCTTTTCATATACTGCTGGATCAAATTTGCTAATACTTAGTTAAGGATTTTTATACTATACTTTCATGAGGAATAGTGGTCTGTAGTTTTCTTATGATGTCTTTGGTTTAGGTATCAGGGCGATGTGGCCTCATGTAATGAAGATATCTGGGGTGGAGTTTACCTGGTGCAAAAGTTTTTAATTAGTAAATCAGTGATGTCTTTAGTTGATATAGGACTGTGATGAGTAAGGTTGTGCGTCAGCTTGGCTGGGCCATCATTCTCAGTGGCTTGGCAGTAATGTAATAATACAGTTTGGCAGTTATGTAATGATGTACTTTGGCAGTTATGTAATGATGTAGTTATCCTCCATTTTGTGATACAATCACCTCTATGATGTGATCTGATATGATCAGCCAATCAGCTGTAAGGGGAGTTTCCTCAGGAGTGTGGCCTACATCCAATATATATGGACATTCTGACAAAGTTCGCTGGCTTTTGCTCACTCTGGATCCTGTACCTGGCTTGTCATCATCTGACTTTCAGTTCTTAGAACCTGAGCCAGCGGGCTGCCACACTGCCTGCCAATCTTGGGATTCATCAGACTCTGCAGCCTGTGAGCTAGCAGCCTGCCATCTGGCCTGCCAATCTTGGGTTCATTAGCCCCTGCAGCTACATGAGTCAGGAAAAGCCTCCAGCTGGACACCTGACTCATGGACTTGGGACTTGCCAGCCTCAAGAACCACGTGAGACAAATCTCTCTCTTTTTTTCTGTCTCTCTCTATATATGTGTACACACACACACACACACACACACACACACACACACACACACTTCATTGGTTTTGCTTCTGTAGAGAACTCAGTCTAAGACAAGGACTATTTGGATTTTTCTATTTTTTTGTTTGTTTTAGGTTTGGTAATATGTGATTTTTAAGGAATTTCTCCAATTTATCTAAGTTACAATATCCTTTATTATCCTTTCAGTGTCTGCAGAAGCTATAATGATGTTCTCTCATTCCTGATACTGGTAATTTCTTTTTTTCTTGAATTTAGTTAAAGTTTATTAATTTTCTAATATTTTCAAATAATCAGCTCTTGTTTTTATTGATTTTTCTTTTTGTCTGTTTTCTATTTCACTTATTTCTACTCTTATTATTTCGTTCTACTTACTCTGGATTTAATTTCCGCTTCTCCTTACATTTCTTAAGGTGGAGATGTAGAACACTGATTTTCAACCTTTTTTTTCTTTTCTTTTCAACTGTAAGCATTTAGACCTATAAGCTTCCTTCTAAGCACTCTTATAGATTCATATAATAAATGCTGATACACTGTGTTTATTATCATTCTGTGGATTTTTCAGTTTCCTCCATTTTATCAGTTTTTATATTTTGAAGCTCTCTTATTAACTAAACAGATATATAGGATTATTGTCTCTTCTTGGTGAACTGACCCTTTTATCATTATAAAAAAACAAAAACCAAACTTGACGCTGTTGACTCGATTTTGACTCAAAGTAACCCTATAGGACAGAACAGAACTGCCCCACAGGGTTTCCAAGGAAAGGCTGGCAAATTTTAACTGCCGACCTTTTGGTTAGCAGCCAAACTCTTAACCACTGTACCATCAAGGCTCCTTCTTTATCTCTGGTAATGTTTCTTATCCTGAAGTCTCCTTTGTCTGATATTAATACAGCTATACCAGCTTGCCAAATCCTTGTGACTGTGTTTTACGGGCTTAAGAAATTCAAATGCGTTTTCTTAATGAAGAAGTCTGTGGTGCAGTGAATTATTTAATATGGCCCTTCTAGCCACAGTCTTTGCAACTCCCACCAAATGACTGGGTAGGACTATGTAAATGGGGTGCTTGTGGCCCAAGGGAATTGGATAGCTTGCTAATAATGTAAATAAGATGCATGGCATCCTTGTGGGGGTGTGATCGTGCAAATAAGGTGCATGGAACCCTAGCAAGGGGACTGGTCAGTTTTGCCATCTTGCTAGGCTTAAAAAAGAGTTGACTGCAGAGCCGAGGGGGACCTACTACCACCAAGAAGGTAGAGCTAGGAGTGAAGCAAGTCCACTGGACCCAAGAACCTGGTGCTGAGACCTCCTAGACCTAGGATACAGAGGGAGAGAGCTGTAACACCAGAGACAGCAAGACACAGTGAGAAGCAGCAGCAGAGAATGGTGGGAGCAGAGGCAGTCAAATCAGAGATCAGCAAGAGATGGTGCGGTGGGCTCCCTGGCCCATGGAGCAAGGCAGTTACAGTGGGTGTGCCAACCCACAGAGTGAGAGAACTAAACGCCTCTGGGCAGGAGGTTTCCTGGCAGAGTGGGGTGCCTCCGGGCACTTGGAAGTGGAGCTAGGTTCACGAACCCACGGAGCAAGAGAGAGCTGAGCACCGTTGGGACAAGGCTTACTGGAGAAGTGGGGTACATCCAGGCACTTACCAGAAGAGCTAGAAGAGCTTTGTAACACTTGTCTGAGCATAGCAAAGGCTGAGGGGCCAGGGAGAGACCTGCCTGTGGGCATGGCTGAGAAGAGGCTGTCCTGATTGAAGAACTGTATCCTGAGCATTCCTGAACCTGAATTGTAACCTGTTATTTTCCTAACAAACCCCCTAACAGTGGGTACTGTCTGTGAGTTCTCTGTGGCCATTGCAATGAATTATTGAACCCAGCAGGGGAGTAGAGAGTGCCATGGGAGGGACGGATGATGTCAGAATGGGTAAAAAGTTTGGAGAGAGAAAGTATGTCTGAACTCTGCCTCACTGGAAGCAGCCTTGGGCTGTTGATCGTGATTCTCCTTCTCCCTCATGAAGTTAGAGGAGGTCAGATGCCTCTGCCACTACATCATTCTTTACAAAGTCACAAAAATATTTCACGAGCTATGACAAACTATCTTAGAAAAATATAATCATTCACAAGAGTCCAGGTCTCTAGAATTAAAAGACTGATGCTGTCTATTAAAAGATTCTGTGCTACATTTCATTATTTACTTATGACAAATTTATCATTTCACTGACTTCTCTAGTAGGCAAAATTTTTTTTTAAAAAAAGAGAAACATTTCCTATATATGTGTCAATAACGTTTGAACACGAAAACTGCATTTTCCATTATCAATTTTTGCAGGGCAAAAAACATTAACAGGGTCCACTTAAATTACCCTCTACTCATAGATTACGACTTAGTATTCCACTGGCTAAAGCCCTTCAAATTCATTTTCTTTACATTGTTATGAAAACTACTAGGTAAAATACATGTTTATTTGCATCTGATGTATGTTTTAAGCAGGGTCTTTGGTGGATAAAGAAATGTTAGTGTAACAATCAGGAAAAATGGTGCTCAGTCCTCAGAAGACAATTTATACCAATAGATGCACATATCAAAAAAGAAGAAAGGGACAAAATCAAAACATTAACTACAGAACTCAAACAAATAGAAAGAGACCAGCAAAAAAAGCCCACAACCACCAGAAGAAAGGAAATAGTAAAGATCAGAGCAGAAATAAATGAAATAGAGAACAGAAAAACAATAGAAAGAATCAACAAAACCAAAAGTTGGTTCTTTGAAAGAATCAACAAAATTGACAAACCACTGGCCAGACTGACAAAAGCAAAACAGGAGAGGACACAAATAACCCAAATAAGAAATGAAATGGGGGACATTACAACAGACCCAACTGAAATAAAAAGGATTATAACAGAATATTATGAAAAACTATACTCCAACAAACTTGAAAACCTAGAGGAAATGGATAAATTTCTAGAAACACACGGCCTACCCAAACTACAACAAAGGGATGTTGAAACTCTGAACAGACCCATAAGAAGACAAGAGATTGAAAAGGTAATAAAAAAAACTCCCAACCAAAAAAAGCCCTGGCCCAGATGGCTTCACTGGAGAATTCTACAAAACATTTACAGAAGAGCTTGTACCAGTTCTACTCAAGCTATTTCAGAGCATAGAAGAGGAAGCAACACTTCCAAATTCATTCTATGAAGCCAGCATAATGCTGATACGAAAACCAGGCAAAGACGTCACAAAAAAAGAAAATTACACACCAAAATCTCTCATGAATATAGATGCAAAAATTCTGAACAAAATTCTAGCTAATAGAATTCAGCATCATATCAAAAAAATAATACACCACGACCAAGTAGGATTCATACCAGGTATGCAAGGATGGTTCAGCATTAGAAAATCAATCAACGTAATACACCACATAAATAAAAGGAAAGAAAAAAAATCACATGATCACCTCAATTGACGCAGAAAAGGCATTTGACAAAGTCTAACACCCATTCCTGATAAAAGCTCTCCATAAAATAGGTATAGAAGGGAAATTTCTCAACATAATAAAGGGCATCTATGCAAAACCAACGGCCAACATCATTCTTAATGGAGAGAGGCTGAAAACATTTCCCTTGAAAACAGGAACAAGACAAGGATGCCCTTTATCACCACTCCTATTTAACATTGTGCTGGAAGTTCTAGCTAGAGCAACAAGGCAAGAAAAAGAAATAAAGGGCATCCAAATTGGTAATGAAGAAGTTAAACTCTCCCTGTTCGCAGATGATATGATACTATACATAGAAAACCCTAAAGAGTCCATGAGAAATCTACTGAAACTAATAGAAAGATTCAGCAGAGTAGCAGGATACAAGATAAACATTCAAAAATCAGTTGGATTCCTATACACCAGTAAGGAGAATGATGAAAAGGAAATCAGGAAATCAATACCATTTTCAATAGCACCTAAAAAGATAAAATACTTAGGAATAAATCTGACCAGGGATGTAAAAGACCTATACAAAGAAAACTATAAAACACTACTGCATGAAACCCAAAGGGATCTACATAAATGGAAAAACATACCATGCTCTGGATAGGTAGACTCAACATTGTGAAAATGGCAATTCTACCCAAAGCAATTTACAAATACAATGCAATCCCGATCCAAATACCAGTAACATTCTTCAAAGAGATGGAAGAACTAATCATTAACTTTATATGGAAAGGGAAGAAGCCCCGAATAAGTAAAGCACTACTGAAGAACAAGAATAAAGTTGGAGGACTCACACTACCTGACTTCAGAACCTACTATACAGCTACAGTAGTCAAAACAGCCTGGTACTGGTACAACGACAGATACATTGACCAATGGAACAGAATTGAGAACCCAGATGTAAATCCATCCACCTACGGTCACCTGATCTTCAACAAGGGCCCAAATTCCATCAAATGGGGAAAAGACAGTCTTTTTAACAAATGGTGCTCTCAAAACTGGATATCCATCTGCAAAACAATGAAACAGGACCGATACCTCACACCGTATACAAAAACTACTTCAAAATGGATCAAAGACCTGAATATAAAGCCTAAAACTATAAAGTTCACAGAAGAAAAAATAGGACCAACACTTCAGGCCTTAATACATGGCATTAACAGGATACAAACCATAACCATCAATGCACAAAATCCAACAGATAAGCTAGATAACTGGGATCTTTTAAAAATCAAACACCTATGCGCTTCAAAAGACTTCACCAAAAGAGTCAAAAGAGAACCTACAGACTGGGAAAAAAATTTGGGACAGTACAAGTCAGACAAAGGTCTAATCTCCATAATCTATGAGAAAATCCAACACCTCTGCAACAAAAAGACAAATAATCCTATCAAAAAATGGGCAAAGGAAATGAACAGACACCTCACCAAAGAAGACATTCAAATGGCCAACAGACACAGGAGGAAATGCTCGCAATCACTAGCCATTAGAGAAATGCAAATTAAAAACCACAATGAGATACCATCTCACCAAGACATTACTGGCATGAATCAAAAACACTGGAAATAACAAATGTTGGAGGGGCTGCGGGGAGATGGGAACTCTTATGCACTGCTGGTGGGAATGCAAAATGATACAACCATTTTGGAAAATGATATGGCGTTTCCTCAGAAAGGTAGAAATAGACATACCATTCGATCCAGCAATCCCACTCCTAGGAATATATCCTAGAGAAAAAAAAGTCATCACTCGAATAGACATATGCACACCTATGTTCATGGCAGCATTGTTCACAATAGCAAAACAATGGAAACAACATAGGTGTCCATCAACAGATGAATGGATAAACAAACTATGGTACATACACACAATGGAGTACTATGCAACGAGAAAGAACAACAATGAATCTGTGAACCATCTCATAACATGGATGAAACTGGAGGACATTATGCTGAGTGAAATAAGTCAATCACAAAAGGACAAACACTGTATGAGACCTCTATTGTAAAAACCCATGAAAAAGTTCACATGCAAAATGTAACAATCTTTGTTGGTTACCAGGGATGGGAGGGGTGGGGGTGGGGGAATACTAAATAGGCAATAGATAAGTGGTATCTTGGGTGAAGGGTGAGACAGTACACAATACAGGGGAAACTAGCACAACCTGTACAAGGAAAGGTCATGGAAGCCCCATAGACACATCCAAAATCCCCGAGGGACTGAGCTGCTGGGCGGAGGGCTCTGGGGATCATGGTCTCAGGGAACATCTAGCTCAATTGGCATGACACAGCTTATAAAGACAATGCTCTACATTCTACCTTGGTGAGTAGTGTCTGGGGTCTTAAAAGCCTGTGAGCAGCCATCTAAGATACTCCACTGGTCTCATCCCTTTGGGAGCAAGGGAGAATGAAGAGAACAGGATACAAGGAAAAGATCAGTCCAAAGGACTAATTGTCCACAGCTACCAAGGCCTCCACCGGACTGAGTCCAGTACAGCTAGATGGTGCCCGGCTACCACCACTGACTGCTCTGACCAGGATCACAACAGAGGGTTCTGGACAGAGCTGGAGAAGGATGTAGAGCATAACTCAAACTCACCAAAAAAAAAAAAAAAAGATCAGATTTACTGGCCTAAAGGAGACTGGAGAAACCTCGAGAGTATGGTCCCCCGACACCCTTTTAGCTCAGTGATGAAGTTACCTCCGAGATTCACTGTTCAGCCTGGGAGTGGACAGCCCCATAATACCAAATGAGACTAACGAGGTACAGGAGTCCAGTGACAAGGGCCAGAAAGCAGAAGGGGACAAGGAAGCTGGTGATAGGGAACACAAGGTTGAGTAAGGATATTGTTGATGTGTTGTGAGATTGTTAACCATTGTCATAGGCCAACATGTGTAGTAACTGTTAAATGAGAAACTATTTTGTTCTGTAAGCTTTCGTCTTAAGTGAGAATAACTGCACTATTGGAAGAACGTAGTCAGTGTCACTGAACTGTGTGTGTAGAAATTTTTAAAACGGTGTATCTTTGGCTATGTGTATTTTCACCAAAAAAAAAAAAAAAAAGGTTGAGAAGTTAGAAGGTTGATATGTTGTGGGGTTGTTAACCAATGTCATAAAACAACATGTGTACTACTGTTTCATGAGAAACTATTTGTTCTGTAAGCCTTCACCTGAAGTACAATAAAATATTAAAAAAATAAAAAATAAAACAATTGTGCTTAATTTAAAAAAAAAAAAAAAGCTAAGGGTAAGGAATATTGAATCTCTAGAATCCAGTCCTTGCTAATCAGCTTCCTAGTCATATGAACTTGCACTTCAAATTCCTGGTCTATTCAAGTAGTTATTTAAAGAATAATTTCATACTTACAATAAGAAGAATTTGAATACAAGGGACTACCTATTGGAAGTCTGCCATGTACTAGACCAGTGTGGACCAATGTCAGCCACTTGACTGGCACCTCACAAGTTGTATCAGTTTTTGTGTACTAGTTAGGCTGTTATTTTCTGTACATCAGTATATGTTTCTACTTTAATAAATTTATTTTAAATGAACTTTCTATTATGACAATAAATAAAAAATCAACAACATATCCCAGAAAGAGAAGGTGTCTACTGTCTACTACTGGTGGCAATTAACAAATCAATCCATCAGTCTTCTCTTGGGGTTGGGGATTCTTAACAGGTAGGCAGGAATGGAGGGAGAGGACTGTATGCGAAAATAAGGAGAAACAAGCAGAAAGAAGGCAGGTTACAAAAATGGCAGCGTTAAGAATGGGGTAATGGGTAACACATACCCTGTTGTGAAGTGCCACAAAAAGATTAGGTCATTGTAGTATTCCAGAGATTATTTCTGGCTTTTTTTTTGTTGTTGTTGTTGTTTTTAAATAACAGCTTTATTGAGATATGTTTAACATACCATAAAATTCACTCAAAGTGTACAGTTCAGAGGTTTCTAGTGTATTTAGAGTTTTGCAACCATCTCCATTATGCAATTTCAGAATATTTTCATCACCCCAAAAAGAAATTTCCTACCCATTAGCAATCATTCCCCATTTCCACTCCTTCCCTAGCCTCTTCCCTGCCCCAAGTAACTACCAATCAACTTTCTTTCTCCATAGAGTTTGTATTCTGGACATTTCATATGAAGGGAATTATACAATATGTGGCTTTTTGTGTATAGCTTCTTTCTCTTACTGTAAGATTTTCAATGTTCATCCATGTTGTAGCATATTAACAGTACTGCACTCCTTTTTATGGTAGAATAATATTCCATTGTATGGCTATACCACATTTATTTATTCATTTATCAGCTGATGGATGTTTGGGTTGTTTCTTCTTATTGGCTATTATGAATAATGCTGCTATGAACATTTGTGTACAAGTTTAATCCTGTCTGTTTTGAAGCCTAGCTCTATAGCTGAAATGTTGGGTCCATGTATCTGTACTTTTACTGTATTTCTACTGTGAACCCTCTTCATCTGAAATAATATGATGGTGTCCCTTATCCACTCAATTTGAAAGAACCCAACTAATAGGAATATACATTACATGAGAAAAAGAAAGCAAAAAAAAAAGTTATCAGGAAAGAGCAGTGGACTAAGAATCAAGAATCAAAAATCTGAGTTCTCTTTTTAAGGCTATTGCTATCAGCTCCATGATCCTAATTAGTTCACTCCTCCTCTAAGAACCTCAGTTATGCATCTGTAAATGAGGGATGTTGGGCTAAATTATAATGAAGGTGGCTTTATATTTAATTCTAAAGTATTATGATTTAGAGGTAATGTCTCACCCTTCCAGGTATGGTGAAGTAAGGCAATGGAAAGAAAAACTGCCTGATTCATGGCACAATCAAAGTCAACAAAAATTAGCCCTGGTGGCACAGTGATTAAGCACTCAGTTGCTAACTGAAAGGTCGGTTGTTTGAACCCACCAGCCGCTATATGGGAGAAAGATATGGCACTCTGCTTCTGTAAAGATTTACAGCCTTGGAAACCCTATAGGGCAACTCTACTCTGTCCTATAGGGTCACTATAAATCAGAATCGACTCAACGGCAATGGGACTCTTTCTCTAACAACGTATCTTATCCAGGATTCAGCATAACTTGATTTATTTTCAAGCCTAAGTGTAACCACTTTACTTCAACGATACATGGGTTTCTAATAACATGGTCAAAATAAAAACACACATATTAATATCCTACATGTCAGTTCTGATAAAAGAAGCCAATAAAGTCAACTTGTTACATACAAGCCAAAACCACAAATACTTCTATTAAATTTCAGAGTCTTCTTGTTTTTTCAAAAAGTTAACCTTGAAAATAAGAAACAATCTAAGCATTTGAGTCATAAAACTAAACTGGAACAAATGAATAGGGTACTCATGATCACTACACCCCAGTCACAGGAATTGGTTAGTTTAACAGAAGTATGTTTAGAGATAAAGTGGGTTTTTTTAATGATTTACAACAAATCTCATGCGCCCTGAAATTTAAAATGTTCTTTTTTAAGCACATGGTGTGATAACATTTCTGCTTCTGATGATACTACATGAGGTAACCATCAGATATTATTTCCACGGTTTCTGTAATAATATTTTACTTACTTTATCCTCCTATTGATTCTGCATTTTAGTTGACAGTAATAATACATTTCATTTGTTAGAAAGTATTAATACTTACAACGTACTTTCAGTCATCCATGAGATTTCTCATAATAATTTTTATGATAGGGAGAGGGTATATATTGTCTTAATTTTTCAGTTGAGGTAGTTAAAGCTCACAGAAGTAAAAGTGGCTTGGACAAGATAATTTGCCTAATGAGAGTCAAAACAAGAATACCGATCTTTCAAATACTATAACCAGGTGCTTCCATTAATAAGTGATTTATATTAAATGCCTAAGCCTTAGTTATTTATTAAAAAACAAATGAGCCATCTGCCTTGCCTATCTTACAGGACTTGAATAAAGTTCAAATTGCTTAGTAACCTGTGAAAAGTTTAGCAAACATATACTTCCACCATTATGGCAAGAAGTACCCATTGTGTATAAATAATAGTGATAAAAAAAATTATATTTTTTCAAAAAAGACTATTTTCCAAAATATTATTTTCAAAAGATCTAAATCAATTTACTTCCCACCTAGACTACTTGGAACAAATGACACTGATGCTAACTTATTTGCTAAAACATTCCTCTGAAAATTCATTTTGGTACCCAAATTTAAGACAACCATGTTGAAAAAAAAGATTTGAGCCAATATTTAAATCTCTGTTTAGCCTATACCATACAGAGTACAGAATGATTAGACATTTAATCTCCAGAGGGCTATAAAGACACAAAATACCACAGAATTCAATGGTTTCCAAACAACAGAGTAGACTTTTCTCTATGACAGAGATGGGGGGTGGGATGGGGGCGAACACAGTCCTGCCAGCAAAGTCCCTTAACGTCAGAAGAAAATATATGATGGCCATAGAAGAAGCTACAGGAATGAAGGGAATTAATGCTAGCAGCTGCTGTAAGCAATCCCAGAATCCAAGTTTATGAATCTTGTACAAGTCACAGATGGGGGTGAGGGTGGGGCTGGGCAGGAGTTATGCTGGATGTAGTAATTCAGACAAATAGAGACTCATCAGCATCAACAGGTGGCTCCTGAGATCACCCTGAACGTTGACATCAAGTCTACAAAAGTGGGGAACAAGAGAGAGCATGGAGGACAGCAAAGGATATTTTAGGAGTCAGGTCTGGAGGTAACATGAATCACTTCTATTCACATTCCACTGGTCAAAACTCAATCATATGGCCCAATCTAAAAGCAGTGAAGTCTGGAAAACTTAGCTGGGTGCTAAGGAAAAAAGTGAAACAGGTTTAGTGAGCACATGGCATTGTTTTTACCACATCATTTCAATACATGCTGCAAAAACAGACCATCAGATCTGTTCCCAATTTTAAAAAAAATCTCAACCCAATAAATAGCCAGAAACACACAGACAACACAGTATTTAACAGTGAAACATCAGGAGCCTTTCAATTAAAATCAGCAAAAACACATAGATGTCTACTACCACCTTTACTATTCAATACTGTCACTAAAGCACCTACCCAACAAAATATGACAAGAAATAAGAAGTGAGAGACAACAGTATCATTTACATATAATAAATTATTCTATTCCAAGAAGTAAAGAATATGCACAGACTGAATATGCATATCCCTTAGGATTGGGATAAACCAAACAAACCCATTGCTGTCTAGGCAATTCCAACTCATGGCAATCCTACAGGACAGAGAACTGCCCCATAGGGTTTTCAAAGCTGTAATCTTTATGGAAGCAGATTGCCACATCTTTCTCCCAAGGAGCAGCTGGTGGATTCGAACTGCCAACCTTTCAGTCCGCAGCCAAGCACTTAACCACTGCACCACCAGGGCTCCTTAAATTGGGATGAGATCAGACAACCTCCAAACACTATAGTTTTCTTATTTATCATCAATAAGCAAATAGAAATTGTATGGAAAAAAATAACTCAGAATCAAAGAATCAAAAATATCTCAGAATATCTAGAATAAAAAAAAAATAGTAAGAAGTATTGGTGAGGATGTGGAGAAATCAGAACCCTCATGCACTGCTGGTGGGAATGGAAAATGGTACAGCTGCTTTAAAGAAACAATTGGGCAGTCCTCAAACAATGAGTTACCATATGACCCAACAATTCCACTCTTAAGTATATACCAAAGAGAAATGAAAACTTATGTCCACATATAAACTTGTACATGCTTACAGCAGCAATATTTATAATAGCCAAAAGATGGAAACAACTCAAATGTCCATCAACTGACAAACAAATAAACAAAATGTGGTATATCCATACAATGGAATATTATTCAGCTATAAAAGAGAATAAAGTCCAGATGCATGCTTCAAAATGGATGAACCTTGCAAACATGCTAAGGTGAAGAAGTAAGTTCATGAAAGAGCACATATCCTATAATTACATTTGTATGAAAGTCAGAACAGTAAAATATATAGAGATAGAAAGTAGATTGGGGGCGGGGAGAAAGAAGGTGATAGTGAAAGGGTACAGGTTTTCTTTTTAAGGTGATGAAAATATTCTAAGATTGACTATAGTGATGGTTGCACGTATCTGTGACTATACTAAAAACCACTGAATTGCACACTTTAAATGGATGAATTATATGGTATGTGAACTATATCTCAATAAAGCTGTTAAAAAAGAATAAGTTTTTAAAACTAAATATGTAAATCCTACAAGAAACTTTAATGAAAGATATATATATCTTAAAAAGGAATAACATATCATACTTCTGCATAGAAGACTCATTATTATAAAGATGCTGGTTATGACTAAGTTAACACATAAATTGGATAAAATCTCAACAGGAATTAATTAAATTTTAAAACTAATCTAGAAAGACGTAAAATTAACCAAGAAACTTTGGAAAAGAACAATGAGGAGGTAACTGGCTTATAAGATATTAAAATGGAATGTAACATTTAGGAATCACAAGTCCTTTGCAATAAGCTGTCACAGCATTAAGCACTTCTCCTTTGTAGCACTTGCAACAGTAACAACTTTACATGATATGTACTACTATTTACTTAATGGTTATCTCACTTAATAGTGTATTCCTACTTTCTAACAAATTGCCTGATACACCGTAGGTGTATTAAGACATTCGCTGAAGGAATAAACCAATCGATGAAACAAAATAGAATACAGCAATCTAACCATTTAAACATAAAAATAATACATGGCATCTCAATGAGGAAAGAATGGATTATTCAGTCAGTGGTACTAAAAAACTGACAAGCAATTTAGGGGGAAAAAAAACTTAGACCTCTTCTACTTCACATGATATATAGAAATATCTTTGGATTGACTGACGATCTAAATGTCAGTGTAAAAACATAAGCAAAGAACAAAATCCAATATTGTTCTTAACTCTTTGCTTTGAACAGCTGGAAATTAGCTAAGTATGCAGACTATTAATCTGAAGAAGCAAAGTGAAATAGGAAAGAGTGAGAAATTACATAGACCAGACATTCCAGACTAGCTGGAACAATATTGGGTTCATCTGTTTGCCTCAGGTACTGGCAATTCCAAATCATCCCTAAAATTGGGTCTCTGCATTCTCTGGAATCAGTCCAAACTGCAGGGTAAGAACTTTGCCCCCTCAGACTGTGTGCAAACCTCTCAACAAACCTTGATCCATAAAACAGGCTGACAGATGACAGTAATGCCTTTTTCAATTCCATTTTCCCATTCAAAATTGCTGCAAAAAATAAATTCAAATATCTTCAAGCCTAAATCTATCACACTAGCAACATAAGCAGACAAAAGTCATAGAGTTAACCCACTTTCAAATGTTTTCCCTGTTGCATAAAAGCCTAGTCCAAAGCCCAGTCAAAGAAATAAATGACAGGATAAAATAGAAAAAGAAATTGCTTTTCACTTTCTTACACTTCTCTTTCATCACTGGACCTTTCCTCAGACCAATTCATTTTACACATTTCACGTTAAATTATCTGAAGTAGAGTACATTAAAGTTTTATTGAAAATTTTAGTAGTAATTCTACATAAGATTTAGCAGATTATCATTTCATTATTTTTTATTGGTGATTATTCATGGAAAAAAGCATATCCGAAATACACCAGCACACTACGCTTTAGAACAACTTTATGTAAAACAATCCATCTCAATTTATAAAATAGAAGAAGTGTCTCTTTTCTTGGAGAATTCTGAGAAAGGATTCAACTCTGGTTGTCTATAAAAGTGTTGGTCTAGAAATTAATAGAACTATAACAATAAAAAATTGTGAAGTCGATTGCTACTCAAAGCAACCCCATGTGTGTCAGAGTAGAAATGTGCTCCGTAGGGTTTTGAATGGCTGATTTTTTGGTAGTAGATCATCAGACATTTCTTCCCAGGTGCCTCTGGGTGAACTCAAAACGCTAACTCAGACTTATGGTTAGCAGTTGAGTGCATCAACTGTTTGTATCACCTAAGGACTTTAGAACAATAATAAAAAAGATTTAATATGAAATGGTATTATTATTATCAATCACTACTTCACAAAAAAGAAAACTGAGACTTACACAGGATCAGGTGATTTATCCAAGGCCACAAAGCTAGTAAGTGTTTGAAACTAGGTCTGTCTGGCTTTATATCTTGAGCTCTTAACCAGTACAAGGATTGCTTCCCATGAACAGACACTAGCTGAATAATAAAGTGCTGAGGTAGGGGAATAATCTTTTAAAAGTAAATACACACACACATAAATTTACTGTTATAACCCTGGCCTTCTTACCTTGTGCCCAATCCTCCTTAATTGCTCATTCTGGCCAGGCTACACTCAGATGGAGGAGGCAGTAACAAAGTTCTAAATTTGAGGGATGACTGACTCTACACAAAATTCTTTTCTTCTTGCTAATACTCCATACTACTTGTTCAGATCTTCAACCCAGATATTTAGTCTCTGACAGACCTGACCTCAAAAAGTGTTTTGAAATGTGAATAGAGTCCTTTCCTTCCCCAGTGGTATTTTTCTTTTAAATCTAGAATATTATGGGAGGGGAAGAAGGTAGTCAAGCAAACATGAATTTCTGATTATCTTTCATATTTGAATCATTTTAGGTATGAAAATACTGCACAAGAGACTTGGTTAAGATGCTAAATAAGGCAGATTTACTCCTCACATTACAAAGTAGGGCAGAGCAACAAATCCTCCTCTATTCTCCAAAAACTATAAAGCTTGACAAAACTGTTAAAAACAACCATTTTTGCACTCAGAAAATCGACCATAGGCTTATAACAAACTGAGAAGCAGTTATTCATGAAAACCACTGAACTTTGGGTAAGAACAGCATGAGTCTGTGGTGGTTTTTTCTGGGGCTGCTGCCAAGCTCCCAGTTCTGTATATAAGGTAGTTCAACCAGGACAGGTAGAGTGTGATAACCGGAAGTTTTACTTGATTTGAAGTGTTGCCAGTTAAAGTGGTGATCTTAGTGACAAGAGAACAGGGAAAGCAAGCGACTCTACTATCCTGAAGTAATAAGATCTTTTTCAAGCAAGCAAAAGACTGACAGACAAGTCAGAGATTTAACAGGGAATTCTGGAAGTGAGTCAGCCATACTAGGATCAAAGAGCTCTCCAAATGTTCTGCATTGAGCAAAGGCTGATATATGCATAGCATACACCAGAGTGGGTACAAGCTACTCATATATTCCTAGCCAAAAGAACCTGAGCTCAAACACATAAGAGATAAAAGAGAGCCCAGGGGAAAATAAGATCCAGGAAAAAGTTAAAACACCCAGAATACTGAATGTAACCTTCAGCCCACACACAGATCCATTAGCAGAAAAAGCCTTGCTAGTTCAAACTATTTGAGCACAGATCAATCACTGGCTGAACACTAAGCTATGCAGATACACAGGAAACTCCTAGGAAACCTGGCTTAAAAATACAGAAAGACATCAGTGGCCATACAATCTGGAGGACAGATTTACTCTAGGCAATTACCAAACAAGTCAGCAAAAAAAAAACAACCAATAACAACAACCCTCAGAGGAGTGAAAAAAATCAGAATCCATAGTTACTACAATACATTATCTAAAAAGTCCACTATTAAACAAAAAATTACGAGACACTAAAAAAAATAAAGCATGGTTTTTACTGAGGATAAAGTGTCAACACAAGGTGTCTGACTGTCACTAGATGTTGGTTTTAACAGATAACAACTTCAAAGCATCTATAATAAATATGTTCAAAGAACTGAAGGAAACCATGTATAAATGATTAAAGAAAAGTATGACAACAATGATCTAATGAATGGAATATAAAGAAACAGACCTTATTTTAAAAATCAAATAGAAACTCTGGTATTGAAAAGTCCAATAACTGCAATGAATAATTCACTAGAGGGGCTCAACAGCAGATTTGAACTGGCCAAAGAATCAGTGAACTTGAGGATATATCATTAGAAAATACCGATCTGAAGCACAGAAGAGAAAAATAATTGAAAAAAAAAGTTAACGGAGTCTCAGAGAATATCAAGTGTACTAATATAAGTGTAAACAGAGCCCTAGAAGGAAAAGAGAGAAAAAAAGGACAACAAAAATATTTGAAGAAATAATAGCCAAAAACTTCCCAAATTTGATGAAAATGATTAATCCATACAACCAAGTTAAACAAATTACAGGTACAGTAAATTGAAAGAGATTCACACCTAGACATATCATATTCCATCCAAAGACAGAGAAAATCTTAAAAGCAGCAAAAGAAAAATCTCATCCATTAAAAAGGAACCACAGTAAGATTAACAGCTGACTTTACATAAAAATGATGATGGCAAAAAAAGAAATGGATTGACACATTCAAAGTGCTGAAAGAAAGAAAAAAAACTCAATCAACTAAGAATTCCACATCCAGTAAAAGCATCTGTCAAAAATGAAGGCAAAATAAAGACACTGCCAGTTAAACAATGACTAGGAGAATTTCTTACTAGCAGACCTGCCTTACAAAAAATACTAAAGCAAGTTCTTCAGTTTGAAAGGAAACGACATGCAACAGTAACTTGAATCCACAAGAAAAGAAGAGCACTAAAAATGGTAAATACGTGGGTAAATATGAAAGAGTCTATAAATACATTTTTTTCTGGTTTCTTCTCTTCTTTAAAAGACATAAAATTATATTATACATACATATATATATATATAAAATCAATATGTAACACTGCACATTGGGTTTAAAACATATATCAATGTAATATATATGACAAAAAGAGAACAAAGGAGGGGAGAAAAAAAGGGAATATGTTAGGACAAAGCTTCTATATTTTACCAGAATTAAGCTGGTATTATTTTGAAGTACACTGTGGTAAGTAAAGATGGATACTGTAATTTCTAGAACAATCACAGAGAAAATAACTTTAAGAAATAGTCAAGGAATGAACAGAAAAATTAAAATGGTAAACTAAAAATACATAAATATTTAACACAAAGGAAGGCAGTAAAGGAGAAAATGAGCAACAACAACAAAAAGACATGAAACAAAACAAACAGTAAAACGACAGATGAAAAATCCAACCATGTTGATACTTACATTAAACAGGAATGTAGTAAACAACAAACTCACAAGGCACCAGAGACAAAAAAATAAAAAAATAATGAACTATTAAAATTGCAAATGTTTGCCCTTCAAAAGACAACATGAAAAAAATGAAAAGACAAGCAACAGGTAGGGAGAAAATATTTGTAAATCATAGACTATGCAAATAGATATAGACAAATTATGGACTTGTATTCAGAATACATAAAAAATCCTTAAAGCTCAGTAAGAAGAAGATAAACAGTCCAATCACAAAGTGGGCAAGGATTTGAATAGACATTTCTCCAAAGAAGATATACAAATGGCCAGTAAGTACACGAAAAGATGTTCAACATTATTAGTCATCAAGGAAATGCAAATCAAATCCACAATGAGATATCATTTTACACCTACTAGGATGGCTGTAATAAAAAAGATGGACAATATCAAGGGTTGGTGAAGTTGTGGAAAAATTGAAAATACTAACTATCCCAATTTCACATATGAAGATACTGAAACTCTCAAAGGTTAAATAATGTGCTAAAGATCACTAGAGAGTATAGTTGTGTATGCCATAATTTATTTTGAAACACAAATTTATTCCAATGCAACTGATATATTAAGGAACAATCTGATTATAATAACTCAAATTCCGTATTTGCTTATGAGTGATTTCACATGCAAGAAACATGAAACTCATTGTCATCGAGTCAATTCTGACTCATAGCAACACTATAGGATGGAGCAGAACTGCCCCAAAGGGTTTCCAAGGGGTGACGGGTGGATTTGAACTGCCAATCGTTTGATTAGCAGCCGAACTCTTAACCACTGTGCCACCAGGGCTCCCGAGAAGCGTGAAGTGAATACATAAAACTGTACCCAGATGGGAAACCCTGTGGTGTAGTGGTTAAGAACTACGGCTGCTAAGCAAAAGGTTGGCAGTTTCAATCCACCAGGCGCTCCTTGAAAACTCTATAGGGTGGTTATACTCTATCCTATAGGGTCGCTATGAGTTGGAATTGACTCAACGGCAACAAGTTGGTTTTTTGGTACCCAGATGAACTGAGACATGTAGGAATACACAAAAAATACACACCTCAAACGTTATCGGCTATCTCAGTTCAACTTAGTTCACAGCATGAGTTGTGAGCTACATCTAGTGTTAAAAAATTTCCTTCCCATTTCAGATAACTCTCCTTCCATCATGTCACAAGAACACAAAAGCTGCAACCCTATCCACACCCTGTTCCACAAGGAACTTCAGGTCTTTTTCAAAATAAAATGCCATATTTATTGTATATTTATGTATTTCTTATTCCACCTTTTTATTAGGTTCCTTTTTTTTTTTTTAAGGTGACACTGATGATGTTTTTTAGTGTTGTGCTCTAAACCCATTTTCCCATAAATCCTGAGGTTTTCATTGTGTAATTGTGCACAGCATGGTGATTTCAGGGAATGGATATGCTGCGTTATAGCAGAACTGACTGTAAGTAGTGGAGTGATATCCACTTTGGCTGTCTTCAGAGCCCATGTGCAAACAGTTAATGTGCTTGGCCGCTAACTGAAAGGTTGGAAGTTTGAGTTTACCCAGAAGTAACTTGGAAGAAAGGCCTGGCGATCTAGTTCTGAAATATCAGCCATTGAAAACCCTGTGGAGCACAGTTCTACTCTGACACACATGGGGTCACAAAAGAGTCAGAACTGGCTCCATGGCAACAACTAGTCCACATTTATTTATGTAGTCATCCCAAACTGTTAGCATACAATGTTTTTTGGGACATCTTAAACTTTCTGTTCTCTACATGAACAGCTGGGACTATTAACTCACATTAACATATAGTAGTTGTGGCTTTAAAAATATTACAGTAGATCCCTGTGAAAAATAGGCATGTGGTATAAATAAACACTATGTATTTACATAAGAACAATCATGACATGAGTTACAAATTACAAGCATTGTCAAAAGTGGAAGTGAAGCTTCACATTGCCATTTCTCATTCCAATTATTGCCTATATTCTGTGATCTACTAAAGTTAAAAGGAAAATTGAAATCAGGAAAGACACAGAACAAGAATTTACTAATTTAAAAGAACCTTTGCATAACACTTTCAAATTCCATTTCCACTGTGGACAGTCTGCAGTAGTAAGTTCATAACGGGAAGGTAATCCCCTACCGGAAATTCTCAAGAGGTTTCTCTACAGTTTCTCCATTAGCTGGTCTACTCGAAGGAATATCATCACTGCAACCCATTTGAGAGAAAATAAATTTGTCAGTTACAAAAATGGTTTTAAAATTACCTCTCTAATAAATGCTTAAGTAGAAGAAAACCTGAAATCATGTAAAATCACACTTAGAGATACTCAAACTCACAGCACTATTTTTTGAATCTAGCACAAACCTGGGAATCAAAGCAAGAATGACCAGTGTTAAGCAACGTCTAAAAAATGTTAAGCATGTGGGCAGAAACTGAAAAAATATTTCCAGATATTTGTATGGTTAGGATCACACAGCTAGAATACTGGTACATCTAAGTAAATGTTTCCATTTTTATGCAGACAGTACGATACCGTGAGATTATGGCTTTACCACAGCGGTTCTTAATGTTGCCTGGATGTTAAAATCACCTGGAAAACTTTTAAAACAAACAACAACAAAAAAACTAATACCCAGGTAAACTGAATCAGAATCTTCAGAGTTGGGGTACTAGCAACAGTAACTTTTAAAAGCTGCTCATCCCACTGCCGTCAAATCAATTCCAACTCATAGCAACCCCACCAGGTTTCCAAGGCTATAAATCTTTACATCAGCAGACTGCCACATCTTTCTCTCTCAGAGGCACTGGTGGTTTCGAACCTCCACTCTTATGGTTAGTAGTTGAACACTTTTAAGGGTGATTCTAAATGTGTGTAACCAGGGTTTAGAACTGTTGCTTTAAATGAGAAAAAAAAACAAACTTTTTTTACTCATGATTCTAGGGACTACTCTCAAACAGTAAGTATCACACATTTTAAATGCCAGAAGCTCTAAGTTCTGTTTTTATTTTACTAAAAAGAGTAGCATTCAGCTATAGTTCAACACAGATTCCTAAAAATATTATTTACAATTTTTTTTCAAGTCTTAACTGACCATTAGGCAAACAGACATGAGAAAGTCTGTTTTTCTACAATTATAATATGAAATAGATAAAAGAATATATAAATAGCTTGGGAATCTGTTGGTCAAACAGATGAGCAGAAAAGATAACAAAATATGACAAAATGAGGTATTTTTCTCTAAATATTAAGTTTTAAATTTATTCTAAGCTCAGCATCTCTTAAATCTTTAATCTACTTTCAAAGAATTCTAAAATAGAGAAGTAACCAAATAGCAAAGAAACTAGTTCCTTGTAATAAAGACATTTCATACATCATATTTTTCCAATCTTAATGTCACCACAACACCCATAACTATTTATAAGACAAAGAATTTTTGGTGAAAAGTGGGTGTGTAAATGGTGAACTAAACGAGCCCCAAGCAATAATCTCTTAAATAATTTCAGAAGCTATACGTAAAGCTTTACTTTTACCTAGAAATTATAAATTCAGTCTGCAAAAAAAACTATTCTAACATACTAATTTCTACAGACAGTATTCCAAATGTATTATTAAATATACTCTGTAAAGCAAATTAAAACAAGAAGACTGATAGCCCATATACTATATATAGCATTCATATTCAGAAAAGTATTTCAGATTATCTGTAATTAAGATTGTTCATATCAAATTTACATTCTTGGAAATATTTAGTCATATATATGCTAAGATTCATACAAAACACTAGACTATTATAAAATAAACTAGACCCAGAGAGAGAAATATTTAAATCAGAGTGCTTAACCACTATGCTACCAGGGTTTCCGAAAGTTAACTGTGGTCACTTTAATTACATTTGAAACAAAAATTTTAAACTTTCCTCAAAGGGCAGTAAATTTTAAAAGTAATTACAAGAGTTAAAACTATAATTCTAACTAAGAATTCTGTTTTCTAATTCAAAGAATTTAAAAAATTAATGTCAATTCCTATCAAGTTTTTCTGTTTTACAGACAGGTATTTTCTGTAAACCTACCACCCATCTGTCAGTTTGCTGTACTAGAATGACTTGTGTGTTGCTATGATGCTGGAAGCTATGCCACCAGTATTTCAAATACCATCAGGGACAAGCATAGTGGGCAGGTTCCAGCAGAGCTTCCAGACTAAGACAGACTAGGAAGAAAGGCCTGGCAACCTACTTCTGAAAAATAGCCAATGAACACCTTATGGATCACACTGGTCAATGCAGTGCTAGAATACGAGCCCCTAGATTGGAAAGATCATGAAGACGGTACAGGACTAGAAAACGTTTTGTTTTCTTATACATAAGGTCTCCATGAGTGGGAGTCAACTCGACAGCAACTAACAACAGAAACAACATTATCTACCCACAGGCTAGCTAGTTATGCTCTCAGCATTTAATATAGTTCATCACTCTTTCCCTTCCTGAAACACTTCATTTAGCTTTTGAAAAACCATAGTTTTCTTCCTAAAAACCATGGTTTTCTTCCTTCTATCTCAATGGCAGCATCTTCTCAGTTTTTTTGTTGGTTCTCTTTCTTTTCTTGAAATACTAATTTGAAGTTCCTCAAGGCTCAGTTCTTGGACCAACTTCTTTACCTACAAATACTAGAAAGTGATTCATCTCATCCCAGGACTTTAAATACCGTCCAAAAACTGACTCCCAAACTTATATCCTGACTTTTCTCCAAAACTCCAGACTCTCCGATCCAACTGCTAATTTGATATCACAAACATAACATATCCAAACTCAAACTCTTAACTTTCTTCTCTAAAATTACTCCTTCACTATTTTACTTGGCACAATCATTCACCCAATTCCTCAGCCCAAAGGCCTAAAAATCATCTGTGACTTCTTTTTTCATGTTTCACATCTGATCTACTAGCAAATCTTGCCAGCTACTTTCAAATATTTCCAGAATCTGACCCCCTTTCACCATCTCCAACTGTTACTGCCTTAGGTCCAAGCCACCATCATCTCTAGCCTGGGCCATTATAGTAGTATCCTATCAAGTCTCTCTGCTTCTACATTGTTCCACCTAATCTCTTTTCTCAGCACAGTAGCCAGAGTAATCCTTTTAAACATAATTATGTCCCTCCCCTCATCAAAATCATCTAAAAAAAAAAAATTATATTTAAAATAAAATTACAACTCCTCACCATGGCCTCTGAAATCCTACAAGGTTTGGCTTCTGTGCCAAACCATATTCCTTCTACTCTTAACAAACAGCCTTTTGCCTATTCATTGAACACACCAAATACGTGATCCCACCTTAAAGTTTTTACACTTGCTATTCCCTCAGACTTGAATGCTTTTTCCACAGATATTGGCATAGCTTTATTCAGATCTGTGCTCAAATATCACCTTTCAGATTGGCCTTCCTTAGGCACCATATGAAAGCTATCAGCTTCCATCATATTCTATCCCCTTACCCTGCTTTGTTTTCTTCTTAGGTAATATTACCATCAGACATGATATTATTATCTTTTTATTCCTTGTCTATCTCTGCCATTAGAATGTAAGATTTATGAAGACAAAAACTTTGTCTTATTCACTACTGTAGCCCCAATGGCTAGAACAATGCTTCATGCTTATAAATACAGAATAAAATTTATTAAATGAATTAGTACTTTAATGGGGACATTAAAAGGGACAACAGGAATTACTCCCTTAATAGGGACAATAAATGCATATTAGAATTTTTTTATGTTTATTAAACAACTTTAAATAATAAAATAAAACTAACAATGGAACAATGAAAAGAACAGGATGACCAAACCGGTTTAGGAACTATAGCACATTATTAAAAATTAGATGGAAAATGACTTTGTATATTTGTGCTACCAAAGACCAGTAAAAAATTATTGCTAAACATTCACAAAGTACTACATTGAGTTGCCAAGCCTATAGTTCCATAATTAAAATAGGAAGTTCACTCACTCTATTAGTGTAGTTTTTTCTTACTAATATGAGATGGGGGTTATTCCATAACTCCACCCTGTTTAACCATGTGTGTCTGTGAGTACACACAAAATGTACTCAATTACTTATAAAGAGAAAAATATTTCATATAATTCATCTATTTGTTATATGTTGAAACAATATAGAATAGTCTCTCTCATATAACGTAAATTTCTAGAAAACGTCAATTAGATTTCATCTAATATTTAGAATCAACTCAGAATAACAAAATATTGTGAGTAAATACTGAAGAAGGGGGGAAGAGGCTTCAAAGCTTATCTAGCCCAGTGATTTAAAAATGTTTTTCTTTTTTTATTAAGGAACTGGAATCTTGTCCTTAAATGCAATCTTACAAGAAAGCCCCATATGTAAAACTTCAATGGAGCAATTTTAGGTGTGAAGGTGAAGGGGATAAAGGTAGGTCTAGAAAGAAGAGGGAGTCTGGAACCTTGACTGTTTATCCTTCTAAGATCCAATCCCCAACCCATTTACTATGTGTATCTCTAGGGTACTCCTAGGCTCCTCAGACATCAAAGGGGAAAAGACTCTTCTAGTTAAAGTTCTATTTTACAGACAAGGAAATGGAGGTTCACAGATGGCTACAAGAGTAAACTGTCTTTAGTCAGTTAATAACGACGCTGAAATTTAATATATTCAGTTGTGTAAAGGCATTGTAGGTAGTTTATAAAACAAATCCTACATCCTGAACAAAACCATTTTCTGGGCTGAAAAATAATTTTTAGTTCTTTAATTTACATAAAAATAAACTGAATTTTTACTTAACACGGCTACACCGAAACATCCAGTTGGAGATACATTTTGGTGACAATATATCCCACTTTCTCTATGTACACCTGTACTTGTCAAATATGTTCTGCCATTTGGTTTGTAAAAAAAATGATCACTTTATACTGTGGTTGAAAATGATTCCCCATGTACAATCTGCTATCTTCTTCTATTTCAAAGAAACTAGTTTTAAATAAACTAGATGGTACTAAGGTCAGTTAACAGTACAACCAGTTGTGTTGGTTATATCTGATTATATGTGAGATCTACGTGTTTCCTCTACGCCCAAATACAAAGCAAAGTGGAGGACAAAAGTATTATACAATACTTAAAAATCACACTAGAGTAAGTACCATGTATATGTATGAGTAACAGAGGGAAGTGCAAAGGCTTAAATATTATATTTAATATCTTTATCTACAACTCACTTAAATTTAATTGTGCTACAAGATATTTAAAAAGAAAAAAATCACCTCAATCACAAATTTGATCATTCTTAAGCAGATCATTTTGCTCTAGCCAAGATCTGTTTTTAGACACATGGCTCAAATAATTTCATTTAAAGTGTTTTGGCACATGTGGCTTTAGGAATTTTATCTCAATTTATTTTTAAACCAAAGGCTTTGTCTGAAGTTTACCATTAATAGCTTAAAAGTTGAGGGAAATGCTGTAAGCGTTTTTTTAGTACAATTAGGTTCAAAGCGTGTTACAGGACGTCATGTTTAATAACTGAATTGCATGCTTAAAAGCAAAAGTCTAAAAGTACTTTAAAAATTCTTAATCACAAATGCTTACAATTATTAGAATGGCCATATTAAGATAAAAGGAACAATATTGTTGAAAATCTCAGTCTTGTCTATCATGCACATCATGCAAAGATGCCTGCTAAAACATAAAGAATCACAGAGTTATTTAAAATCATGAGAAATATTAGGTCTAACCTGAGGAAGCAGTTCCTTTCCTAACTTAATTTCTGATGAAGCAAAAATCCTAAAAGTCAACATCTCTTTCTGTTTTACCTACTTGGTTCAAAACACAGGTAGTCTGATAGCTGCGTCATTCATTCATTCAAAAAATATTTACTTTACTTCTACTATAAACCAGACTCTGGTAAGTGTTAGAAACATAGTAAACAACATAGTCTCTGCCTTCACATGTGCTCAAAGTAAAAATAATTTTTAAAATCTTTTTTTCTGCATTTGGGTACTCTCTATCCAGCCATTTGCAAATAGACTATGATGTCCAAAGTTACAAATACTGTAAAGAAGTCCTTTTCACTACAGGCAAAATTTCACCTTAAGTATGTGACTACTTAACAAATGAACTGGGGAAACTGATTTTATAATATGTCCGAAGCAATTATAAATAGGACCGGAGAGCAGATACCTAATGTCTAGCAAAGTACCTTAGTAAAGTTTGTTCAATGAATGAATGTCTAAATGATGAAAAACAAAGAAAGTTTATAAGACCATCATTAGGATTAAGGAAGACAACATGTCAAAGTGCCTGATACATGGACATTAAATGTATGATTTCTGTAGAGAAGGGAATTTTGACCAATTTGGCAAATACAACTCGGGTCATGAATGAAGTTAGGTCTAAAAAGGATAGCACACCAATGTAAATGTGAAACAAGTGGAAACCAAAAAAAGAAACTTACTGGGCTGACTAGAATTTGTGCTTAAGGTGGTTCCTTCTAACTTCCAATTAGTATACGTAGGTTGAGCCATAACTTTTCTCATAAAATAGTAAGTAGAGTTTTCACTAAAAATAATTGACTGAGAATGTCATCTCTGAACAAATCATAGGAAGGGGAAAAAAAAAAAAAAAAGTAGGGAGGGAGACTAATGGGCAAGACTGAGATTCCAAAGCCTCTGTGTTGAGGTTAAAACTCTAGGATTAGGGCAACTGACTAACTACAGCCTAGTGTGAGACACTCTGTCGAAGAACACCAGTAAAAGTTTCCCTATATATACATCACAGGGCACTCTACATACAAGTGGGAAAATTTTCATTTTTGGAGTATAGCTTACAGAAAATAATTCATCTTACATTCAAATACAACAAGAATGAAGCCAATATAATTATTCTTGAGCAAACAATACATTTGTAATTCCTCAGCATGACCCATCCACATTCTAGGAAAAACAAACAAAAAACAGAAAATAGTTTGTCACAAAATGGTCAATAGTACAGATTCCACGGTTAAATCTTACAATACCAAGCTACATGAAGCTTAAAAAAAGAAAAACAGCTCATTTTGCATATGAAAGTTGTTTCCCCTGGTGTCTGAGGCTAGCAGAACCAAAGAAACCCACATCCTAAGCCACAGAATAGAGACACCTGGTCTTGTGCTTATCACAGGATGACAAAATGCTTTCAATCCCCTAATGTCATGCAGAAATCCACAATATTTGTATAGTGTTTTTTTAACTAACAAAACTGCTGCATCCTTCCTGAGTTCTAGGATGGTCAAAAGGCTCAACGCAAACATTTCTTAGGATAACCTTTGCCGCCACATTTAAAGGGATAGGCTTGATGACAGGCAGGCATTTCAAAATGTTGTCTCCCTCTTCTTTCCTTTATTTTCTGTTCTGATGTTCACATGATTAAACATGATTTTAAAAGGTGTCTGGAATCTTAGCTCATAGAAATGTTGAAACCAATGCCAGCTTTCCAGTATTCGTCTGTCAACCCAAAGAAAATAGTAACAATTTTGCAGGCGCGACAAGAAACAGGTTGATTTTTTTTTATGTTCTAATTTCATGATAGCAATTACAAACAAGTGTGAGAAGAAAAATACATCATCTTAAAAAAATACCTTGGCCTTCTCTTAAAAATATATATTTAAGAAAGATGGAAACAGTTTTCTTTTTCTTTTTTTTACTTCTGATCAGAAAAATTTAGGAAATAACTAATTTCTAAAGATAGTTTTTAATATTCTTGACAAAATGAAACAAAGAATTCCATGAATTAGTAATACCACAATTTCTATGGTTTTAATGGAAAAAAACTTGGCATTCTAATCATCTAGTTAAAGTCAAGACATATGTTAAGAATTTAACAGACACCACCATCTAGACTTGATCTATACTGATTTGATCAGAGAATAACAGGTCAAAGGAATCCAACTTCCGATAATTTTCAACGAAAATGCAATCACCTGACAAAAATAAGATTTTTTTGTTATAAACACTGGTGAAATCTTCAGTTTTCCTTCTTTCAGCTTCACAGGATTATTATTCAATTCTATTTTATATAGAAATAGGTATAGATAGATATATAAAACAACTGTTTTTAAATAGGAGTTTCAATAATGTGATAATAATTGGAGAGGCTTAACAATCAACACATGACCAAGAAAAGGGACATTGATTTTTATATTTTAAAATGTTTTATTATTTTAAAAGGCAGTAGTTAAAAAAAAAACAGTTTCCAAAAATAAATATATGGTTTAACATTTCACTCAGAATGCATCAACCCCACATTCTAGACTAGTCATTCTCACCCTGGCTGCACATGAGAATCATCTACAGATTTGAAAAACATACCAATGCTGGAAACCCACCCTCAAGAGATTCTAACTTGATTGGTCTAGATTGGAGCCCAGGCACCAGTATTTTCTTAAAGCTTTTTAGGTAATTCTAATGTGCAGTCAAGGATGAGAATCATTGTTCTAGATCATGATCAGCATTTTTTAAATTATATATCTAAAATGATAGCTTTTGAAAATTATTTAACATAATTATTTTACAACTTCCTCCCCTAACCCAATTGCTTTTTCCTAAACTCTGATCTACAATCTTCATTTTCTGACCTGTGCATTCTTGTTTCTTCTATTTTCTTCTTGGCTCTCCCCTCCAGGAACTCTAAATCAGGTCCTCACCCACGTAGAGCTCTGTTGCTGAGTAGCTCTCTAGGCCAACATAGACTGAAAATGGAAGTTACATTCTGACTATACTTTAGAATCTAACATTCTGTCTGATTGTTGTGAGTGCCTCCCGTCATACTGGTTTAAAGCTGACATAGGGAAAAATTTAAAATAAGGCAGAAACAGAGACAGACACACAAACGAAGACAAAGAAAATGGGCGACAGAGAGAAAGACAGCTAAACACAGGCAGTTAAACACATAGTAACACTGTCATTCTGAGGCTAAAAACACAACTTCAACTGAATATGGTCACTGCATTCATGGTTCCCATTCAACAATCGGAGTAAGATAATTGCTTCACAGTCCCTACAGCGACCATTCAACTAGAAAACCTAACTCAAAAACTCTAAAAAACTCATAGCAACCCTACAGGACAGAGTACAGCTGCCCCATAGGGTTTCCAAGGAGTGGCTGGTGGATTTGAACCACTAACCTCTTGGTTAGCAGCCATAGCTCTTAATCACTGTGCCACCAGGGCTCCAGAAATCCTACAGCCAAGTTTAAAATGTACAGCATTCTGGACTACTAACTCAGAACTGAAGCCACTCCCAAAGTCCACCTTTCAGCCAAAGATTAGACAGGGCTGTAAAACAATAACACACGAGAGGAAAGTGTTTCTTAGTTCAGTCAAGAATATGAGACCAAATGGGCAACACCTGCCCAAAAGCAAAGACGAGAAGACCGGAAGGGACAGGAAAACTGGACGAATGGACATGGGGAACCCAGCATAGAAAGGGAAAGGAGAAGAGTGCTGACACATTGTAGGGACTGCAACCAATGTCACAAAACAACTGGCATATGAATTTTTGAATGAGAGAAAAAAAAAGTACCGCATCGCTTACACTTTTTAGTCAGATCCTTATACTATCAACAGAAGATGAAATGACAAGATAGGTGCATCTAATGTCATGAATCAGAAGAAAGAGCTTTCAAAACACCAGAGGGGGAGGGGAGATACTCGGGGAGGATTGATATGGGGGGTTTCTTTCTCCTCCTTCGTCTCTCATAAGTAGCATCGACCTGGGCTTTCCTGTACTCTGTGTCTTATGTTTGTCTCCAGATTATACTATAAACTTTTTTAAAAAGCATGTGACAAACTCTTTATACAATTTTTTTATTGTGAGATATATATATATATATATGTATAAAACTAAACCCATTGCTGTCAAGTTAATTCTGACTCATAGCAACCCTATAGGGCAGAGCAGAGCTGCCCCATAGGGTTTCCAAGACTGTAATCTTTACAAAAGCAGACTGCCATATCTTTCTCTGGTGGATTAGAACTAACAACCTTTCGGTTAGCAGCCAAGCGCTTAATCACTGTGCCACTGGAGCATCATGTAAAAAAGGTTGAAATGGCACATATATATCACAAATATATCACAGACAAAACATTTGCCATTTCAACATTTTTTACATGTACAATTCAGTGACATTAATAACATTCATCATATTGTGCATCCATCACCACTACCCATTTCCAAACTTTTCCATCACCCTTAATAGAGCTCAGTGCCCCTTAAGCAGTGAACCACTCTTTTCCCCTCCTAAAACATAGTTTTAAACAAAAATTTTGAAAGGACCCTTAAAGATCTCTATTTATATACATTGACCCTACCCTCAAGTAGCCCAATGGGTTCTGAGCGAATTTGGCTAATTTAGATGAGCTAATATTTACTGGCAACCTTTAAAAACAAGGTCACATCGCTTCTCAGCCTTCTGGCTAAGATCAAGTGTAAAAACAAGGTCACCGAGGTAGAGGTGGTCATTTGTAGTTGTCATAATCATAGAAAATTGCTCTAAAATGGAAAACTGAAGGTGGTGAACATCATACTAAGAAATATGAACAGTGGTTATTTAATTAAGTATTTATTTTGAACCCTCAGCACAAATGAATGACGGCGGTTTGTCTCTCACTAACTTCAGAACCTACTGAGTTTCTCTTTTACTTTCTCCAACTGTGTTTCCTTCCCTCTGCATGTTTTACTTACTTTCATGTATGTCTCTATCTTGCATGTCCTACCTCTCTCCTCCTTCCTTCAGTTTAAGAAAAAAAATTCTTTGGCCCCATCTCTGTCTCCTTTCCTTGCAGTTCATTTTCTCCTTGTTACATCATCAGGCTCTTCCCTTGAACCTTTTTAAGAGGCTCTCACAAACAGAAAATGGTGCCCATTTCCCTAATTTTCTTTGTCAGAATCAACTAAGGTCATGGTTTCATCTTCAACATTTAATTTAGAACTTCTACTCAATAACTTTTTTCAAAAAGGTAGAGTTCTCAAAATCTTTTCTTCTTGTGAACACTCCATTTTTCTCCTTTTATCCCTCTAATGTATTAATTCTTCTAGACCCTGCTCATGTTTTGTGTTTGTCTATTGTGTTTCATTTCTACCAAAAACAGATTTAAAAATCTTGATTTTTTTTAATACATCCCTAATAATTACTAATGTTTGTTTTATGTTCCTTTCTTATAAGGTCAAAATTTGTATACTATATGAGTCAGTATTCACTTTTCCTTTCTTATTTAATTTGTGAGCAGATCCTGTTGTATTTTCCCCTCGACTGTATCTCAAGGTTATTCCAAAATACCAGGCAAGCATACTGTCATTTGCCAATGCACCATCTAGCAATTTATATAGGTCCCAAGGCCCTACTCATTACACAAGACCGTGCCAAAGGATACTATACAGTCTTCTCAGGTATGACATAAACATTTGGATCAATAATTGGTCAAGTAATGACAAGGGAAAAAGCTTCATGAAGAAAATATAATTTTATTTTAACGTAAAGGTCATTTCATTATTACCAATGTTGCTGTTAGGTGCCATCACATTGATTTCGACTCATAGTGAACTCATACGACAGAGTAGGGCAGAAAAAAAAAAAAAAAACCCATTGCCACCAAGTTGATTCCAACTCCTAGTGAAGGAGTCTTTATGGAAGCAGCCTGCCACATTTTTTTCCTGTGGAGCAGTTGGTGGGTTCGAACCGCTGACCTTTCGATTAGCTGACGAGTACTTAACCACTGCTCCATCAGGGCTCCTTCACAGAAGTACTGCCGCATATGGTTTTCTAGGCTGCAATCTTTATGGGAGCAGATTGTCAGGACTTTCTCTTTCAGAGTCGCTGGGTGGGTTTGAACCCCACCAAACTTTCAGCTAGCAACTGAGTGCTTAACCACCGTGCCACCAAGGTGCCTCTTCTTTATTACTACAAACCACCAAAACTCAAAATGATGTGAAATGACCTAATATAAAAGGCACTGAAATAGAATTTTTTTTAAGAGCCCAAAAACAGGCATAAGAGGATCATATACAACTTGTAAAGTCACAAATTCATAGTGTTAAGGGCAGGGAAGAGATTTTCTGCAGTTTGACACAAACTCTTCACTGGAATTGTATCGTACCCACCTGATGCTTTATGCTTCACATAGCTAACAGACATTTTTTTCTAAACCCAGTATTTTCAATTCTTTACAATATGTTCTTTCCTTAATAAGAGTAATGTAATATTCAAGGTCCAGGCTTTATAAATGAGAACAAAAAATTCCAAAGTCAAAAGGCTAACATAAATACTGATAGAAAGTTAACCACATATCGAAACCTAGAAACCTTGGTCCTGACTATTTATCTGATGACTTTGTGCACAGCTTGTTCTTTGTGGTGAAAACAATTGAAGACACAGTTTGTTCTATAAGGGGCCTACCATCTATGACTAGGATATCAGATGAAATCACCACTCCCCATATCAAGACAAGGAAATCTTCTAATGTCTGAAATACAGTTTTTCCTTTTAGGAAAATAAAGGAGTGAATGGTGACAAAGAAAACAAAACTTTGAGAAGTTTATTTTATCCTTCTCTCCTATGTCTTTCTTCTTACTCCCCATCAAAAAAGGGAAGCTGATAGGAGACACCGCATGCCTGGATTTAGTACAACAGATTTTATGGCATGGCAGAAAAAAATCAATAGAATACTGGCTTAGACAACATTAATGTCTTAATTTTAAAGACACAGCTCTCTGACTCTGACATCCAATATGATTTTTATCAACGGCCATGCCAAGACATCTAGAAGTAGTTCAGAAAGAAATCAACAAGCTGCAGATTAAAATTAATGGGCTGATGTAAAGAGGTTACTGTTTTTTTGATATAATTCCCAAATACATGGCCACTAGTGTAGCCATGCGGAGGGAGTCAACACAAATAAAATGAGCAGTAGTATTTTCTAAACATATCATCTCATTTGATTCTCAAAGCCACGCTATAAATTATATAGGACAGCGTTATCCCTTCCTTATTGCAAGAGGTTAAATGACTTACTTACAGTAACATGGATTCTGTGGTCAAATCCAGAACTGTTTTCTTTAATCTCTCCAGTGACAGAATTTCAGAGAGGAAAGTGAGATTTGTCAAACAATAATAATTTGTCTTGGTATAATTCTACTTTATGAAACTTAGCATTATAAAAAATGCTTCAATATTTAGCAAAGAGAGAAAAGATAAGAAACTTAGGGGAAAAGGATAAGAATGAACATTCGTAGGAGGCAAATGACATAGATCCTGGTCCTGCTCCAAAATTGACTTGCTAATTCTATTTCTGCAGCTAGAAAATGACCTTGTTTCTCAGGGTATCTCAGTGAGTTGATTAAGGATAACATAATTCTCTCTCACTCTCTCTCTCCCTCCCTCACACACACACACACACACACGTGCGCAGGCACAAACACAGTTATTAGATGTCAGTATCATAATGTCATAAGTTACTCTTTAATTATTCCACATGAGTATACTTGATTAGCCTAATAAGATTTATGAACTCTCAAAGGATAAGAATTTTTTATAATCACCACAGAACCCAGCATAAGGCTGAGCAAAGATTAAACACAAAAGAAATACTTGATTTCAATTAAAAATAAGTTCAGAATCTAGCTCAACTGGCATAACATAGTTTATAAAAAAAATGTTCTACATTCTACTTTGGTGAGTAGCTTCTGGGGTCTTAAAAGCTTGTGAGCAGCCATCTAAGACACCCCACTGGTCTCACCACAGTGGGAGCAAGGGAGAATGAAGAAAACTAAAGACACAAGGGAAAGGTTAGTCCAAAGGACTAATGGACCACAACTACCACAGCCTCCACCAGACTGAGTCCAGCACAACTAGATGGGGCCCAGCTACCACCACCAACTGCTCTGACAGGGATCATCATAGAGGGTTCCAGACAGAGCTGGAGAAAAATGGAGACAAAATTCTAAAAATCAGTTGGAGCTTTTACATACAGCTTATTTGGCAAACTATATATAAATACTGGAGAGATACTTTTACTATTTCCTAGTAATGTATTGACAAATTTATATTTTTTTGTTCATTTCTTTTATGTTTTCCTGGTCTCATAATAATTTTCAAATTCACCTTAAACACACACCATGAAGTTAATGAAGCCTAAGCTTCCAGTCTCCTCACTTGTATCAGCCCTTCCCACGGCCCCGGAGAGATCTAAGATATGTTTACATGGTCATATGTTTTTGTAAAAAAATCAGCAAAATAAGATGTTCTCATTGCAGTCAGGTAAGAAAGCTGTCTCTTTCCACAGTGACTTCTCCCTTCACATTTCCCTCACGTTGAGTGACTTTGGAGTGATAGTAGGCATTTTTGGAATCCCACTAAGGGAAGGATGAATTGGGGGATACTTTTTATTTGGGGTGAGTGCAATATATTTACTGCTTAAAAATTACTTGTCTATATAGTTATTGTAAGCTGTCATGATGTAGAAATGGCTTCCACAAATATTCCTACCACTCACCTGACTCACTTGTATAGTGTTATCAAGGTGCAGAACCAAAGGTCATATCCTGATATGAACTCATTCTATAGCTCCTGGCACCAGACACACATAAGAAACAAACAAACAACAACTAAAAAAAAACAGCAGATGCTCCCTCCTCACCTCCAGTTACCCTGAGGCATACGGTCCCCACTAGCCAGTGGGGCTCTCTAATTGGGAAAGGTGGTTGCAAGATGAAAGAAATAAGAGCAAGTAAAAGAGCGCAAATCAAACTGGCAAGAAATACGCTCCTCAATTTGATTTAGGGTCTGTCACTATTGCTGCATTCTGCAATCAATTATGGAGTGTGTCAAAAAGATATGCATGGCTGTGTTGCAGTCCTGTCCCTACATCCCTAACTTCCCACCCTCACTGAGAGGCATGACCAAGCTGACTAGTTCTACATCATCTTGCAGATGGTCAAGCCTCTACCATTCAAGGTCAGCATGCCAATCCACTACCAGATTTGATCAAGCTGCATTTGTCCTATTTTCTTGTGATACATGGCATCACTGAATTCAGCAGCACTGAAAGACTACTGGGCAGGTTTGGATACACCTGTTCAGACTACTATTATGAATTCACATTCCAACTATTTAACTGGCTGCATAATTAGGTATCAAGGATCCAAAATCAATGATATCCACCAGATACCTGAGGCATAGATACAACTATCAACCCAGGGAGAGGATCTACTGATAGGCAGTTTACCATCATTGGATCTACTGCCATCACTGGCCTTTCTTCAGAGACAGGTGTCACTAAGAATAGCTATTAGAATCATGCACATCACATATACCAATTCATCTATGTAATTTCTGAAAAACCAGTCATTCCATGTTTTAAAACATTCATGTTTTAGTTTCTGTACAATTGTATAATAACTTCGTAATTTTTTAATTAAAGTGTTTACTTGCTTTCTTTATTCAGCTATTAACACTGAGATCAATATTTAGTTAGCTTCTCCCTATTATGTTTTTTGTTTGTTCTGCTCTTAAATTATTTTCTGTTTGTTTTGGAAATGTAAGAGTGAAATATTAATACAATTCAGTTCAGTTCAGTGATGCCAGAAATTTTTCAAAAACAATTCATCAATGTCCTAATCTTTTTCTTGAAAGCAGAAACTGCAAGCTGCAGTTTAAAATACACACTCACATACACATACATCACCACCACCACAACATGGTCCAACATCCCAAAAATTAATGCTGGGTTATAAACTAACAAAAGGAGCCTTGGTGGCACAGTGGCTAAAGCACTCAGTTGCTAACCAAAAGGTTGGCAGTTTGAATCCACCAGGCATTCCACGGGACAAAGATGGAGCAGTCTGCTTCTAGAGATTTACAGTCTTGGAAACCCTATGGGGCAGTTCTACTCTGTCCTACAGGGTTGCTATGAGTCCAAATCAACTGGACAACAATGGATTTGGGGTTGGGTTTTATAAAGAAGAAATTTGGGTCCAAATTCAAAGAAATGAAACAGAATTTTAAAATATAGGTTCATAATGGCTATTATAAAACATGTTATACACTTCTCACATGTTTAAAAGCAAGATTATTAACAAGGATACCAATGTGTTTCTCTTTAAACACCCATTTGGCAGATTGAGGGGTGACTCACAATTATGTTCTTATCAATTAAGAAACAAACTCACTATAATATTATTTGTTTTGAAAAATCACTCATATGAGGCAGGTTTCCAAAGAAGGCAGCTAAAAGTTTCTAGAATGTTGAAAGCTTCTTTACCAAAAAATAGGCCTGTGGCAAGTATTTGGAGGAACAGCACAAAAGTAGGGCTTTGGAGTAGAAGAGAAAACATCTTAAATACATAACTAAATGTTTTCTTGAAAATTAGTCTAAAACTAAATGACCAAAAATATAAGTACTATATCCACAGTCTAGAGATCTAAAGATTTTCCATAAAAATGAATGAGTACAACATACATAGATTCTGTAAGCACAGCAAACCCTAAACTAAAAATATTGAAACTAAAAATATTGTTTTAGCTGGTAAAAACATTTTTAATATGTAAGTGAATTATGGTGAATTTCCTAACTGCCTGAAATGCATACTGAATTGAAACAAACAAAAAAAAATCCTGTAAAATTTATATGTTTAAATGAGAAATTAAATAGGGAAAAAAAAAAAAATGAACACAGTCTAAAATTGCTCAGAAAAGCAAAGCAAGTATAATTTGTAGGAGATACAATGCTTTTGCTATACATGGAAAAATCTAGATACCCTGAAGTTGTATTCTAGGTCTTGATAACAAGCGCCTATAAAATCCTTTAACTAGTCCACAAACGTCCCTACCTCTGAAGTAGGTTACTGTTTTAAATGATAAATTATGATGTCCAGAGGAAATGTTACCTGGGCCTGGCTATAAAAGTGCCTCTTGGCCTACAGAAGAAGAAACACTAGTTCACAGCCACATTATACGTTTTGGGTAGATTCCACCTACCTCAGGAGACCTGACCTCTATGCAGGGCAATACTTTTCTGGAACAGGGCTCTCTAAGAGTACAGAAACCAGAAAAATCTCTCAATTGTCTGAATTCCTATTGCATTCTCTCTGTTCTTCAACAAATATTTTCCCAGCATTTCCTACTATAAATCTTCATGCAGTCCTTTCTCTAGCAAAACAGATTGGCCATTTCTAGGCGCCAGGCTTTCCTAATTCATGCCTTTGGTCACGTTTCTCCTTCTGCCTAGACAATCTTTCCTTCTTTCCTTCACTCAATCTCAGCGTCAAAATCATTTCCATCTTTTGAATCTCAGCTCCTACTACATTTTTCCTACAAAGTCCATCCTCCCGCTAAAAGAATAATTATCCTCCTCTGAAGTCCTCCAGCATTTTTGTGTGCTTCTCATATGACTTTTATCCCTTTCCTACCTAGGTGTGTAAATGCCTTCTAGAATTAGATTGCAGTTCTTAGCCAGGGGACTGCCTCAAAGTCACCTGTAGAGTTACTTTCTTTCTTTTTTTTTTTTTAATACATAAATGCTCAGGTTGCAACCCTCACAAACTGTACCTTAAAAAGTACATTTGGAAGCACCATTCCTGCTAAGAGCTATCAAACTTAAGTGTCATAGCTCCTTGAGGGGATGAACTGTATCTTACTTGACTTTAACCCTCCTCTTTATTCCATAGCTGTGAACCCCCAACACACACAAAGCCTATCTTGGTGCCTTGATCACAGCATGGGCTAACATGACTTTTAAGAGTAACTAGGAGCCTCAGACACAAGAGGAATCCACACTCACTCGAATGATCTTTTCCACGGGCCTCCACAGATTCTCATAAGTTAGAATAGGAGAAGGGCAGAAGAGAGCCCTCCTCAATGGCACATATTTGAACCTCATCTTCCTGACCATTTTCTCATTCTAAACAAAAGCCTTAAGCCACTGGGGGAGCAATGAACCCTCAAGAGCCTGGGATCACACAAAGATGAAAAGCAGAAGTCTTCCAAACCCAAGACCCTCACAGATATTTACGGCAAAGCTTGATTGCCAAAAGGTGGTGTGATAGGTAAATAAAGGCCACCCGCCTGAGGCCCACGTGCACAGAACCCACCTAAAACTAAGGTTGGACAAGAAGAACCGAGAAACCTCCACTCTGTACCTACTACAGGCCTCATATCCAGTAAAAAGCAACAGCAGCCTACTGCTGGGAGAAGAGCAAGAGTACAGAGAGAGACCCTCCTCTGTGGAACAGGCAAGCAAGGATGGCTGAAAGCTGAGGATGGAGTTGAAACACTGAGAAAAACCCTCTGGCACTAGAGACCCCACACTAAGTACAAGATAACATCAGCCCACCATTGGAAGAAGTTGCAAAATGGTGCACTAAAAGTGATTGTACCAACAAAATCCAAACCAAGCTCAATCGCTGACTGATTCAACCACCCACACCTAACAGAAACAGTTACAGGAGTAAATATTACTTAGTACACTCTATACTGTTCCTCTACAAGCACTATTTAGTGTTCAATCGAAAATTACAAAACACTCAAACAAGGCAAGTTAAATAAAAACCCACTGTCAAAAGATAAAGTAATCAACAAATCCAATATCAGAGAAGACCCAAATACTGGAAATATTATGTGCTGTTGTTACGTGCCATCAAGTCGCTTCCGATTCATAGCGACCTTATATAGAAACTTTATATAACTAATATATAGAAGCTTTAAAATAACTAGAATTAATATGTTACAGATTCTTCTGTAAAAGGACACAACAAGACAGATGGGGGATTGCAGCAGAGACATGTTAACTACAAAGTAAACAGAAAATCAAATGGAAGGGCTAGAAACAAAAAAATAGGACATAAGAGATGGAAGAACTCATTAGTTAGGCACATTAGCAGTCAGGACATAGTTAAGGGAAAGAACTAGTAAGCCTGAAGACAGGTGAAAAGAAATTATCCAAACAGAAACAGAAAGGGTGAAAAAAAGTAAAAAGAAGAGAACAGAGGATCCAAGAGCTGTGGGACAATATGAGATGGTCTAACATACATATAATGGAATCCCAGAAAGCAAAGAAATAAGCTACAAACTGGAAGAAAATATTTAGAAAACATATGGATGAAGGACTTATACCCAGAATACAAGAGTCCTTGTGGCACAGTGGTTAAGCACTCGACTACTAACCAAAAGGTCAGCAGTTTGAATCCACCAACCACTCTGTGAGACAAAGATGTGGCAGTCAGCTTCCTTAAAAATTTACAGCCTTGGAAACCCTATGGGGCACTTCTACTCTGTCCTGCAGGGTTGCTATGAGTCAGAATTGACTTGACGGCAACAGGTTTGGGTTTTTTGGTTTTATCTAGAATAAATAAAGAGCTTTCACAACTCAGTAATAAGGAGGCAAAACACACATACACACACACACTCAATAAAACCTGAACAATGGATTTGAACAAACACTTGTCTAAATATGATACTAAAATTACTAAGAACATGAAAAGATGCTCAGCATCATTAGTCACTAAAAATGCAAATTAAAACCACATTCACATACCATTACACACCCACTAGAATGGCTAAAATTTAAAAGACTGACAATACCAAGCATTGACAAGGATGTGAAGGAACTAGAACTCTCATGCACTGCTAGTAGGAAAGGAAAGTTGTACAAAGCTAAATATGGTAACCATATGATCCAGCAACCCCACTCCTAGGTAGGTATTTACCCAACAGAAATAAAAACGTACGTGCGTATAAAGGCCAGTACGTGAATATTTATAATAGCTTTATTCATAATAACCAAAAACTAGAAAAAATTCACATGTGCATCAACTGGTAAACAAATAAAAAACTTATAGTACATACATACAAAAGGATAGTAGTCAGCAATAAAAAGCAACAAGTTATTGATACAGATAACAAAATGGATATATTTCAAGACCATAATGCTACATGAAAAAAGTCAGGCATAAAAGACTACATACTGTATGATTCCATTAATATGACATTCGGGCAAAGGCAAAATTACAGGAACAAAGAACAGTTGAGTTGTTGGCAAAGGCTGGGGTGTGCAAGAGGGGATTGATTATAAAGGGTCACAAAGAGACTTTTGAGAGTGATAAAAGTGTTCTCTATCTTGACTGTGGTGATAGTTACACATCTGTATTCATTTGTCAAAACTATACACTCAAAAAGGGTGAACTTTACTGTGTGGAAATTAAACCTCACTAAATGTGACTTTCAAGAAACTGTAAATCATTCAGCATGATGTAAATCTGATGCCTACTGAAAATATACCATTCTTATCTAGTGACTTTCTATAATCCTTGGGGATATAATTATCTCAGTTCCACTTTGGGAATCATGGGCCTAAGTAACTTCTCACAGATTGTTAATTTATGAACAATTTCAGCTTTAAACAAGTGCTTTCTAGCCTGAGTTTTGGACATCCTAGAGAGCAATCATTCCTTGAGGAATGTAAGTAAACCATACTCTAAATACAAACTAAAAATGAAAGTTATCATTAATACTACGATCAAAGGCAGTATCAAGGATTGAATTGTGTCCCCCCAAAATATCTGTCAATTTGGCTGGGTCATAATTCCCAGTATTGTATGATTGTATAATCTGATGTGATTTCCTTGTGTGTTGTAAACTCTATCACTATGATGAGGTTATATGTAATCTCCTTATACGTTGTAAATTCTATCACTGTGATGAGGTTATACTGATGAGGTTTACAAGATTAGACAGTGTCTTAATCCAATCTCTTTTGAGATATAAAAGAGAGAAGCGAGCAGAGACACATGGGAACCCTATACCACCAAGGCAACAGTGCCGGGAGCGGAGCGCATCCTTTGGACCTGAGGTTCCTGCGCCAAGATGCTCCCAGACCAAGGGAAGACTGATGTATCACAAAGACCTTTCTCTGGAGTCGACAGAGAAAGCCTTTTCCTGGAGCTGATGCCTGAATTTGGACTTGTAGCCTACTGGACTGTGAGAGAATAAACTTCTCTTTGTAAAGCCATCCGCTTGTGGTATTTCTGTTATAGCAGTACTAGATGACTAAGACAGACAGTTTCATATGATGTGAAAACTGAACTTTAACTTTGCCAGTGTCAGAATCAAACTATGATTCCAGCTACTGAGATGGTTTATCAAAAGTTCGGTAAATCAGGGGACATCTAGGTTAACCGGCATAACATAGTTCATAAAGAAAATATTCAACATCTACTTTGGTGAGTAGCGTCTGGGGTCCTAAAAGCTTGTGAATGGCCATCTAAGATACATCTATTGGTCCCAGCACATTTGGAGCACAGGAGAATGAAGAAAACCAAAGACAAGGAAAATGTTAGTCCAAAGGACTAATGGACCACATGAATCACAGCCTCCACCAGCCTGAACCCAGAAAAACTAGATGGTACCTGGCTACCACAATCGACCACTCTGACAGGGATCACAATACAGGGTCCCAGGCAGAGCAAGAGAAAAATGAAGAACAAAATTCAAATTCACAAAAAAAGACCAGACTTACTGGTGTGACAGAGATTGGAGGAACCCCCAAGACTACAGCCCCCAGACACACTGCTCAGAACTGAAGACACAAAGCCCACATTTCAGCGAAAGAAAGATTAGACAGGCATATATAACAAACAATAACACATGAGGAACATGTTTCTTAGTTCAATCAAGCATATGAGACCAAATGGACAACACCTGCCCAAAAGCAAAGACGAGAAGGCAGGAAGGGACAGGAAAACTGGATGAATGGATACTGAGAACCCAGGGAGAGGGAGAGAGTACTGATACATCGTGGGGATTGCAACTAATGTCACACAAAAAATTTGTGTATAAAATTTTTGAACGAAAAACTAACCTGCACTGTAAACTTTCACCTAAAACACATTTAAAAAACAAAAAAAAGTTCAGTAAATATTTCTCTCAATATTTTCATCAACCTCTTAACTTTCTGAATCCAGCCACAAAGAAAAAAAATCTATCAAATCATGCAAGTCTCTTCCTTCCTGGAGTTTTTAATTGAATGCCAAAATTCCTAAATAACTAATAAGTCTTAACAAAACATGCAGATGATCAACACTTTAAACTTAAAAAGTAGAAAATTCAGTATATGAGCAAGGACAGAAAAAAATGATTAAAAATCCATAAAGCCTCTATTTTTTTTTTAATTGGCTACACAACCAAAAATAACCTATTAAAAAGCTTCTTAGCATGAATGCATCCCAATCTCTAAAATTTCACAGGAAAGATAAATGCTTAGTTACCATTTAGTAACCTTACTGAGAACATTTCCAACAGAAATTCCAAGGGTATCTTTGATGCGATTAACTACTTTTACATGTGGCCTTTCTAGCCATGGGCTTATAACTCCCACCCAGGCGATTGTGTGATAGGGTAATTGTGGCCTACACCAAAGGGACTGGTCAGTTTTGCCTTAAAAGAGAGCCAGTTCCAGAGCAGAAGGAGGGGCCCACCACCACCAAGGAAGGACAGATGAGCAGGAAAGATCCAGCAGCAGAGACCCAGAAGCAGGAGATGGCGTGGTAGGCTTTCCAGCCCAAGAAGAGAGAAAGCTGAGTGCCTCTGGGGAGAGACTGAGGGACAGGGAGAGGTGTGCCTGCAAGCACAGCTGGGGAGAGGCTATCCTGATGGAAGAAGTATATCCTGAGTGTTCCTGAGCCTGAACTGTAACTGTTACTTCCCTAATAAACCCCATAATCGTGAATGTGGTCTGTGAGTTCTGTGTGGCCACTGCAATGAATAACTGAACCCAGTAGAGAAGCAGAGAGTGCTGTGGGAGAGACAGTTGGTGCCAGCACTGGTAAAGCTAGCAGACACAGCAAGTATGTCTGCCCTCTGCCTCATGGGAATCAGCACTGGGTTCCTGATCTTAGGTTCTCCTTTCCTCCTTGTGAAGACAGAGGTCAGACACTGCCCCCATGCCGTTTTTACACTATCAGATGTTGGAGTACCTGAAATACATGTTTTTAATTGTCATCGATTCTTTTCCTTTCTCATTCTTGCCACAGCACTGGGTTACCGTGGAAACAAAAAGTAATGATTTTGACAAGGCTTTATAGTGCCTCGAATTCCTATCCGGGCAAAGTACTTAACCTGTTTGGAGAATCCTACCAGAAGCAATCTCATACCACCTGGTTGTATCTTTTCATAAATCCTAATATACTTCTGGCAATACAAATTTAAGTCTATTTTTTAACCATTTGGTAAGCATTCATCTCAGAAGATCCTGGCAGAGAGTAAATGAAGAGCAGCAACCTTATGTATCTTCGTCTATAAGAGCACAGTCTGATTTGCTAAATACCATTATATATGGCTCTTTCACATATAACTATATCATAAAACATAGTTGTTTTCACTCCCTTAACATTTGGCCATAGCACCTGCTCATCAAAAATTTTAATAAAATGAAAAATTCCTACATAGCAAATGCCTTCACTAGTGCTCATTTATTTTTATTTCTATAAACAGGCCATTGAGGTAGTGGTATTTACATGTATTCAAATCTTGCCTTTCCCTCTGCCCCTCATATATCCATATGTCTCCCCACCTCACTTGACTGAGGACTCTGTTCCAATGTCACCTATTCAGAGAGGCCATCTCTGACTACTCTATCGAAATAGCACTTCCCATCGCTCTCTAGTTCCCCATCCTGTTTTATTTTTCTTCAAAGCATTTAGCATTACCACATTGTATTTACACATCATATAAGACAGACATATAGAGATATATTTTATTATCTGCTTTGCCTCACAGAATGTTATTTTTATGAGGGGAAGGACTTTGTTTTGCTCACTGCTGTGTCTCCTCTGCCGAATACAGTGCCTGGTAATGGGGTAGACTGAGGTGGAGCAGGGTTGGGTGAAGTAGGATGAGGAAGGAAGGAAAGAGGGAAGGAAGGAAATCTTCTTATAATCTAACATATCTGACAGGAGCTTGCACTGTGTTATGATTTTCAGGATGGGTAAGAAACAGGAGTGAGTAGTAAGAGTCCTAAGAGTAGGAAGAATAAGATTCTTTCTGCACTTGGCTGAAGAAAGGGTAGAAGTTGAAAAGGGTATGTAAACCTGTATAGCAGTGGTCCTCAAACTTCAGCATATACGAAAATCACCTGGAGGATGTGTTATAAAACACAGATTGCTGGGCACCTCTCTCAGAGTTTCTCATTCAGTAGGCTGGCGTACCAAAAAAAGAAAAAACCAAACCCATTGCTGTTGAGTCTATTCTGGCTCATAGAAACCATTTAGAAGATAGTAGAACTGCCCCACTGGGTTTCCAAGGCTATAAATCTTTACAGAAGCAGACATCCACATCTTTTTCCCACAGAGCAGCTGGTGGGTTAGAATCAACGACGTTTCGGTTAGCAGCAGAGTGCTTACCCATTGCCCCACCAAGCCCTGGCATTTGAGTACTATGCCTCTAAAGGTTCTCTGTGGGAGACTTATGGTTTACAGTGGTTCTCAAAATGTGGTCTCCAGGCCACCAGTATGGTCATCACCTGGGAACTTGTTAGAAACACAAATTCTTGGGTCAGTAAGTCAGTAATACTAGTACCAGTTGTCACTGAGTCATTCAGACTCATGACAACCCCATGTGTGTCACAGTAGAACTGTGCTCTACAGGATTTTCAATGGCTGATTTTTTGGAAGCAGATCACCAGACCTTCCTTCCTAGGCACCTGTGGGTGGACTGGAACCTCCAACCTTTCAGTTAGCAGCAGAGTGTGTTAACTGTTTGTACCACCCAGGGACTTAAAGTCAGTGACACCCAAGGTAAAATCTTGGCTCTATCACTGCATAAGCTTTTAAATTATTTACAATCCCTGAGCCTGGATCCCTGATTCCATGAAGTTCAGGGAAAATTGGGCCAGAGTAAGTTGAGCTCTCCATGTTTCTAGGTTAAGTGGACACTGTGAGCAAAGGGATGGGGACATACATGCACCTGACACAGTATGGAGCCCTGGTGGTGTAGCACTTAAGAACTCAGCTGCTAACCAAAAGATCAGCAGATCAAATCCACCAGTCACTCCTTGAAAACCCTATGGGACAGTTCTACTCCGTCGTACAGGCTCACTATGAGTCAGAATCAACTCAACAGCAATGGTTTTCGTTTGGTTTGGTTTTGGGACACAGTATGGGAAAGGGAAAGGTTTTGCCACAAAAACTAAGAGCAGAAGGGAAAGCTTAGCATAACCATGTAAGGTGTTGAATGCCATACAATGGAATTTGGGTTCTAACATCTCTGGACCAAAGGGTTCTAAAATTTTTTTTTGATGTGACTCATAATAAGAAATATATATTACATCATGACCTCATACTCATATGTAATATATCTAGCTAGCTAAATAAGCAGAGATAGAGATATACATATAAAACTGAAACACAGTTTCACAAAAATACTCTCATTACAGATGTATTATGATATTTTCCATACTTTTGTATTGCGGTTCTTCTTTTCAAACACTAGCAGGAGTGCTGGTGTTGCAATGGTTAAGCGCTCGGCTGCTAACCAAAAGACTGGTGATTCGAATCCACCCAGTGGCTCCAGGGGAGAAAGACCTGGCAATCTGCTTCCATAAAGATTACTGCCAAGAAAACCCTATGGAATAGTTCTACTCTATCATATGGGGTCACTATAAGTCGGAATTGACTCCACAGCACCTAGCAACAACAACTGTCTTCATCTGCGAAGTTAATTTCTCTATGCACAATGAGTTGCTTTTAACAGAAGAAAAAAACCGCAGCTATAGGCAACAAGAAAGCCACTGAGGGAACTAGGGCATAAGATGACATCAAGAGACAAAAATATTTTAAAAATAAAATCACTCAGGTTACCGCACAGAGCCTGATTAGAGGGATGGGAAACTGGAAACAGGAGAGGGCTGCTCTGGTGCTGAAGGGATACAACTAGACTTGTCAACTCCAATGTCACTGCTGAACTCTGAATAAGTGGTTTTAGTGGAGTGATGAATATGGAAGCTTGACTGCAACTGATCAGGAGGTGAAAAAAGAATTCTGCAATTATGGTCTAATAGTTTTCTTCATAATTACAAAAAATATTCATATAATTTTAGAGCTGAAATCTAGACCAACTCATTCATTGACACATGGAGAAGGCTAAAGTTGGAGACAGTGATGTAACAGTCTCACATTAAGTCCATTCCTCTTTTTAAATGCATTATAACTTTCAGAGGCAGCAATGGTGCTGCCATTACACATTAAAAAAAAAACACAATAATTATTCTGAGAAAATAAAAATCATTCTAAATTACTGAATTATGCTAAATTATGCAGAAACTATGTGCAAAATGGAATTACTATTCTTATAGCTAAAATTGTTAAAAGGTTCCCTGAAGATTGACTTTCATTCAACAAACACTATTGAGCACTGGCCATGAACCAAGTGTTTGTGGCATAAGACATTACATTATTCCAAATCAGAATTACTTATTTGCTTATTAAACACTTAAGTGAGAACTTATTATAAGAATTGTACAAAACACTGCTCAGATATATATTTAAAAAATTTCTTACATTCAATTCCTATCCTGAAGGAGCTTATAATTTAATATCAGAGCTGATTAAAAGCATTTCATATGGCCACAATCTACAACCTAAAATGATCCCATACAATAGAAACTCACTAGTTTGAAACAAGTGGGAAAAGAAGAGAGGGTTTTCCACTATTAGTATAAATATCCAAATGAGGTGGTGACTTGATAAAGTGGAGAAAAACCATGGGTCTCCAGGCAGGAGACCAGGGTATGGTCTGGGCTCTGCCATCAGCAGGCTGTGGGCAAATCAACTCACATATTTGGGCCTCACCTTACTCACTTAAAACAGTAAAATGTTGGCCTTAAGTAGTTCTTGACATGGATATCCATCATAGTCATCTCCTCTGAAGCTTTCTAAAAATACCTGATGCACAGGAACCCCCTCAAACTATCCAGTCAAAATATTTGAGGATATAGTTAAAAAAAAAAAAAAGGCTCTTTAGATTATTCTGACCTGGTTCCCCAATCAGTGATCACAGTCACCTCTCAGAGTCTAACTCTAACATTCTGATTGGATGAAATGTAGTTTTGTTATTTTTTAGTCAAAACAATCATATAATCAAAATCTCTTAAAGTAAGACTCATCCAAGTATTTCCAGGCCTATAAAAGTATGTGAAAAGTGATAAATACCAGTGAAGAAGGATAAACTGCTTGCCACGCAATTTATTTTTAAAGTACAAAGTTATGCTTCAAGCCAGTATATAAAGAAGATGCTAAATAAAATTATTATTTACTTTGAGTCTGGCAGCTCAAAATAGAGCCACTGGCCAAACCCTCAGGAGGTGGGAATGGTTACATGGGAAAACAGACCCCTGGAGCTTGCTTTTGATACTTCTCCCTCCTCCCTTTCAACACAGGAAGTTAATAGTTGGCTCACTTTGATTTAGGAAAGGCTCTGATTTGGAAAACAACTGTTGGTAATGACTTCTAGGCAGGAAATTTACTATTTTATAGGACATCTTGGCAATGTTTGTATTGAGCTACAGAGATGTTATTTATTGTTCCTGGGGTTGATGGAAGAAAGAAAAAAATTTTTTTGAACAAGTCTGTAGAAGTAGTTTGACACTGGGTGCAAATGTAGCCTTATTGAGTTAATGGCAATTGAGGACTTTATGTGGTACTTTGGGTTTCCTTAAATTTTTCTCTGATTAAAACAAGACTATAATAGTATGAAATTTTCTCAGTCTCCACTCCGGCCAAATGAAATGTTTATGTTTTTTGACTGTTGACTGAGTCCACAAATCTCTTGTAGGTGAAATTAGCTCAGTGAAATTCAATTTAAGGGAACTAAAGCACATCTGGGTAGTTTATCATAATCTTTAAAAGGTGAGATGGTACATCATCATCGAAATAAAGATGAATAACTACAGAGAAAACCAGTGTTTTAGTTAGTTTTCTTTTTATTATTTTCTTTTAAAATTCCAAATCTGGAATTCTCACCTGTGTTCAGAATGTGAATATGATATTTTACTTAACTTGGACCTTCCAATGATTTTCATTTCCCTGTCGTCATCATTGTTAGGTGCAGTCGAGTCGATTTTCAACTCACAGCGACCTGATGTGACACAGTAAAACTGCCCCATAGGGTTTTCTAGGTTGTAATTTTTACAAAAGCAGATCGCCAGGTCTTTCTCCCTAGGATCTAACATTTCCCCAGCATCTCCAGAGTTGTCCTCGGAATGCCTCTTCTCACATCAAGGATGAAATGTAGGCCTGTTTCTAACTAGTAACATAAGAACGTTGCATAACTTCTGTTATTTTTTTTCAAAAATACAAAAGATTATATAAAGTAACTCTAAGATATCATGAGTCTAATATTTACAATTAATTTTAAAATCAAGACATTTCCATGAGGAATCTAGAAAAGAATATGGACTCTAGAGTCCAACAATTTGGCATTGTCACTAGCTAAATGATCATGGGCATGTCGATTAAGCTCTCTGACATAACAACACCTCTTCATCATACTGGTGATAGGCTCAAAACGGCATCCTGTACACACAAGACTCAGTGAAGAGTCAAGTATTATATGTGTGTTCATTGCTCATGTTTTTAAATTTATTTTCCAAGCAAATCTGCAAGAGACTTTGTCTCTGGCCAGTTAAGATTATCGGTAATACACTCTTACAGATTGGCTTCAAATCTCAAAGATACAAAACTAAGCCCATTCCTGCCACACCTGAATGGACTGGTTATGAATACTGGGTGTTCAGCTCTCCAGCAGAACAGTTCATGTGTATAGCAGTTGTCTGAATTTCTCAGAAGTATTCATTTTTTTGTATCTATATTAGTTTCAAGCATCAGCTTTAAAATGCTGAAAATAGCAACAAGGTTTGATTAATCTCAGGGTTCTAATTTACCAGGAGAAAAGTACAGAAAGAGGTGAAGAAAAAAGTCAACTTCTCTGATATTATTTTCTAAAATGAATACCTTATTTAACATGTTATAAAATGTGTATGAACTTACACCTTTTGTTTTGCTTCTGCTTTTTCTGTTTACAACACAAACAAGACAAAAATATACTTAAGAAATATTTGCTAGAAATAAAGGCAATACAAACATTGAATAAATGTAAACAAATATGGTAAGCACACCTACACAGAAATCAGCACATGCTATTTTTAATCAAAACCCCAAACCACCATGGCATTTTTACAGCTTATAACTGAACAGGACCTTTCAAACCAGTGCCCCCACTCAAACAGTGAGTCACTTTAAGGTTGATAAAAGTAAAATCATGATCTAATGTAATACCAACACCTAGCTGTCATAAAATGTAGATGGCTCTTTGAAATCATCCCCTGATGGGTAAAGGATTCACAAAAAAATCTATTCGCTTTCTTAAAAGTGATGACATCCCAACAAAATATGGTCATTTATATTTATTTATTTTCTTATCTTTATTATGTGAAAAATACTATCAGGTACCCTTTATATATTTCTATCAATCTTGTTCATCTCAGACTTTAAATTCCTTGAAGCCAGGAATCACAACTTTCTCATGATTAACAATGGATCCAATATGTCAATGGGCCTCATGACCAAAAAAAAAGTCTGAAGATAAACCCTAAAGACATAAAAAAAATTCAGTAGCTGAACAATGGTATTGGCAATCCTTCAACACTGATAAAACAAAAAAATCTAAAATTATCAATGAAACGAGTAAGTTCTTTTATCAAAAGAAATTTGAAGTCCAAAGATGTAATGAAATAAAGATGAACACAAAGCATATAAATTTCTAAGTACTGGAGAAGGTACATATAAACAATCAAACGCCAAACATCCTCATGCCGCACACTGAAGAATTCTGTGGGTAAATTCTCTGCGGTTTTCTTAGAAAAACACTGTTTAATATCTATTTACCAAAATACAAATGTTCTTAATTCTCATTTCTTCACACGTGTTTAAATTTATAGTTACTACTAAAAATATTATAAGTCTACATAAACTTTAATAAAACATTTTCCAACTTTTTAAAGCACAAATTTAGCACCGATACAACATGTACCAGTCATTCTATTTTTACAATTACAAATAAAGTTAGGATAAGGATCATTTATTAATAAAAGCAGCTAACAGTGCTGAGAATATGCCAAGCACTATGCTAAGCATGAGCTTTATAAGCATAAACTTATTTAATCTACAAATCAGTAGTGTCCCTATTTCACAGGGGTTATCTGCTTTACCCACAGTCACACAAGTGTAGGAGACATGTTTAAATCAAATCAGGTCCAGAGCTAAGCTACCACAGAGCAAGGTATTTTTCATTAAATATCACTATCACTGACATCTTTCACCTATAGTACATAATAGAAGCTTGGTTCTTTTTAGTGGTTCTAACCAATAACTATAAACCATACTTTCTCATTTGGTGCTTGGAACCTTGGTGAGTTGGGGAGGATTGTTGTCAGGTTAGTGTCAGAAAGGGATATATAGATGTGTGTGTGCGTGTGTGTTTATTTCAAAAGTACTAGAAATAGAGGCTTCAGAGATGTTAACAGTTCTTTGGTAATGCCAAAAGCAAAATTCCACTTTAGCTGGCCCCTTTTTAGGAAGACTTCCCTAAGGCCTCACCATGTATACCCTAAAGTACTATCATAGCACTAATCACACCGCACTGTCACTATTTTATTGTTCTACTTCCAACTACCCTCTGCCTTTTCATCTTTGTGCCCCCACCACACACAGTGTTATAAGAAAATGGTAAATTTTTACCAGATTCTGGCCCCAGTGGTCTGACTGTGGATCTGATCCAATAGTTCTTATATTCAAGGGTATACTGGGTTCACTTCATTCTAGATCACTTCAGTAACTGGGCCTCAGCATCGAGAGATGAGGAAGCCTAAAGAAGAGTTTCAGTGTGCAACCCTCCCTGGCTGCAGTATTAGACAGTGGCTAAACTATTAGTCGTTGAAAGTCCACAGTTTGAATCTGGGCTCTGTCATTCACTTCCTGAGTGACCAAGGGCAAGATTCCATTTCTTGAATCCTCAGATTTGTCATGTATAAATGAGTTAATTCAAAGGACTGTTATGAGGATAAAACAGACATAATATCTGAAAGCATATTATAGTCACAAAGTAAGAGTCTAATAGATGTTAGGTTTTGCTTTTCTCTAAATAGACAAAAAATTCACCTTTTACATTTCTGAGATTTGGGTTCATCCTTGTCACATAAGTGTTTCTACATACATTATCTCCAAGATTCTGACCCCTTTCTTGCTAATCTATAGTATATGCTCCAAAACTAAAGATACGAAACATGAAGCAGTTTAAGAATCACTGGGTATAAAAAGTCAGGTAAATAAGAGGAAAACTAGGCAAAAAGGAACACCGTTTGCCAAAACAGTGCATAATGCTACTGCTTAAATTGGATTTTCCTTTTATGAGCTATAAATCAAAACAGCACCTTTGCAAAATATTCTAAAAGAACATATTAATGGTTTGAAGTAACAGGCTCAATTTAAGATGTACAATTATTATAAAAATGGGTTTTTTTCGGAACTTCCGGCAACATGGCACTCTAGGCAGAAGCACCACCCCATCCCTCCACAGCAAAGATCTGAAAAACAAAGACTAACAGAGAACACAGCAATCCTGAAACACTAAAACATCAAATGAAGAGAGAAAGAACTCAGCCAAGCACCAAATGGAGTGAGAAAATTGACAGAGAACAGAGAGCAAGGAGAGATTCATGCAGAGGTCCCTTATCGGCTAACGCAGTGCGGATCCGCCATTTTGGACTCCTATCAAAGACCAGCAAATAGGGGGTACAAGAAAGCAGCTTCACAGAGCTTCCAGCAGGAGACAGAACAACTGGTAATTGGCAATATACGCTTTCCCACCCCCACCCTTTCTTCACCCCACAGTCTCTTGGCCAGGAAGCACCGGCTGCTTGGATTCCACCCGCCTACACTGACTGACTCCCTGAGTGCCATTTGTTGGCTGCTGGTGTTGCTTTTTTCCACTTCTTTTGATTTCTTCCTTACCTCTTACCACATCCCACTCCTTTTGCTCAAATACCTGGCTCCATGCACCATCTTTGCTTCTTCCTGGGGGACTGCAAAGCTCCGTTCGAGCATGGAACTGCTTCCCGGTCTGGGCTGCCACGCTGGTGGGATCCCAGGGCTTTTGTTTCTTGGTTTGTGTTGAATTGTTTGTTTGCTTTCTTTTCCTTTTCTCTAGTTGGGAGCCCGTCCTGGCTAGGGAGCACTATGTGACTTGGGACCTACCCACTCAGCTTGCGCAGACACGCAGAGGGATCCCTTTGGCCATTTCTTTTTCTTTTTTTGTGGGTTTTTTTTTTTCTGTTTTCGGTGGGCTTGTTCTTTTTTTTTTTAATCTTGTTTTGTTTGGCTTTCCCTCTTTTTCCCTTTTTCTCTTTCTTCATTACTCAGTTTCTCGTCTCTCTATACCTTCCTTCTCTTCCTGTCCCCTGAATACGTGGCTCTGAATTCCTCCATGCCTTCTAGTCACGCTGTATTGCAACACCAGGGAACACCTACCCCAGACCTCGTACAACACCAGTGGGATACCTGGGAGCCTTGCTGTTCTTTTTTCTTTTTAATTTTTATCTATTCATTCTTTTTTTTTTTTTTTCTTTCTCTTCTCCTTTTTGTTTTTGTCCATTTCATAGCCTCTCATCTCTTCACTCCAACGGCAAGCTCCCCTAGCACCATTTTTTGTTTGTATGTTCTTGGATCCAGTTGCTCAATCCTCTCTCCAATACCCATCTTAGCTCCACACATCACAATCTCCCCCCTCCACCCTGCCTACCTGCACCATGTGCTTAACATCACAACACCAAGCAGCACAGGCACGGCCTACCGGAACCTGCCCTGTACTGATTACCGACCCGCCCTGGTAACTGTACTAAGTGCCACAAACAACCTGTCCCAGTAACTCCCTTCAGCTAGACCTGCCCTGCTGTACCATATCTGAGCAACTGACCCTGCCAATTGGAGGAGGCGGCAAAAAGTATCGTGCCCACAGACGAGCAAACAACAAAGAACACACAGCCCACCTGCTCAGACACTGGCAAATTTTAAAAAAAGGACGAAACAAAACAATCTACAATCGATAAATGAGAAAAATAACTACTGAATGCCCCAAAGACAACAGACAATATCAAAACATTTGCAAAAACAGGAAAGGATGGTTCCAGTAGGCATCCAAAATAAAACACCAGATGACTTTTCAGTGGAAGAAAAGGCACTAGAACTACCTGATAGGGAATTCAAATCTCTAATACTCAGAATTATCCAAGAGTTGAAGCAAAATACAGACAAAAATGAGGAAAAAATAGACAAATTCATGGAAAGGGTAGACAAATTCATGGAAAACACAGACACAAAATTGGAAGAATTCAGGAAAATGACGCAGGAACAAAATGCCAAAATAAATTCACAACTAGAAATTATACAAAAACAACAATTAGAAATCCAACAGATAAACAACAAGATTTCAGAAACAAACAGTGTCACAGAAGGGCTGAGGAGCAGATATGAACAGTGGAAGACAGGATCAGTGGAATTGAAGACAAACACTTGCATACAACTCTGTTCAAGGAAAACTCAGAAAGAAGAACAAAGAAGAATGAAGAGACCCTGAGCGTTAGGTGGGATACAATCAAAAGCAAAAATCTGCCAGTAATCGGAGTTCCAGAACAGGGGGAGAAAACAGAAAACACAGAGAGGATCATTGAAGAACTGCTGACAGAAAAATTCCCCGATATCATGAAAGATGAAAAACTGGCCATCCAAGAAGCTCAACGAACCCCATATAGGATAGACCCTAAAAGAAAATCACCAAGGCATATCATAATCACACTCACTAAAAGCAAAGACAAACAAAGAATCCTGAGAGCAGCTCGTGAAAAACAAGAAGTCACATACAGAGGAGAAACAATAAGACTAAGCTCAGATTATTCGGCAGAAACCATGCAGGCAAGAAGGCAATGGGATGACATATACGAAACCTTGAAAGAAAAAAATTGCCAGCCAAGAAAAATATATCCTGCAAAACTCTCATTCAAACATGATGGTGAAATTAGGTCATTTCCAGATAAACAGAAATTAAGGGACTATGTAAAAACCAAACCAAACTTCTGAGACTTATTAAAGGAAGTCCTTCGATCTGAGAACAAACAATGTCAGACCACAGGCTGAATATAAGACACAGGATTGTACCAGCCAGATACCAACCTAGGAAATGAAATCTTAAGGTCTATGCAAAACCAAAAGAATTATAAAAGGATACCGGAGAGGTTAATCTGTAAACGACAACAGCATCAGAATAATAAAAGAGGGAATAAATGGTGTAGATATAGAACCTTCTAATGGAGAGGAAGTCAAGCGATACCAAGTAATAATAGATTGGTTCAAATCTAGGAAGATAAGGGTAAATTTCACAGCAACCACAAAGAAAGTTAACAAACCTACTCATCAAAATAAAGAAGAAAAACATAAAGTCTCAGTAAAAACAAAACCTACACAAACAAAAGAAATGAAAAAAAATCCACAAACAAAAGGAACTCAGCACAGGAGAGTAAGAGGAACAAAACTGGAGGACATTATGCTGAGTGAAATAAGTCAATCACAAAAGGACAAATATTGTATGAGACCTCTACGTATAACTCACATAAAAGTTTACACACAAAAAGAAACAATCTTTGTTGGTTAAGAGGGATGGGAGGAATATGGGGAACTAAATAGAAAAGTGGTAACTCTGGTGAAGGGTAAGACAGTACACATTACTGGGGAAGCCAGCACAACTTGTACAAGGAAAGGTCCACAGACACATCCAAACTCCCTGAGGGACTCAATTGCTGGGCTGAGGGCTGTGGGGACCATGGTCTCAGGGAACACCTAGCTCAATTGGCATAACACAGTTTATAAAGACAATTTTCTACATTCTACCTTGGTGAGTAGCGTCTGGGGTCTTAAAAGCCCGTGAGCAGCCATCTGAGACACTCCACTGGTCTCATCACTTCGGGAGCAAGGGAGAACGAAGAGAACAGGATACAAGGAAAAGATTAGTCCAAAGGACTAATGGACCACAGCTACCAAGGCCTCCACCAGACTGAGTCCAGTACAGCCAGATGGTGCCTGGCTACCACCACTGACTGCTCTGACCAGGATCACAACAGAGGGTTCTGGACAGAGCTGGAGAAGGATGTAGAACAAAATTCTAACACACAACAAAAAATACCAGATTTACTGGCCTAAAGGAGACTGGAGAAACCCCGAGAGTATGGCCCCCCAGACACCATTTCAGCTCAGTGGTGAAGTCACTTCCGAGGTTCACCGTTCAGCCGGGGATTGGACAGCCCCATAAAACCAAATGGGACTAATGAGGCACAGCAGTCCAGGGACAAGGGCTAGAAAGCAGAAGGGGACAGGAAAGCTGGTGATAGGGAACCCAAGGTTGAGTAAGGACAGTGTTGACATGTTGTGAGGTTTTTAACCATTGTCATAGGGCAACATGTGTACTATCTGTTTAACGAGAAACTATTTTGTTCTGTAAACCTTCACCTAACCTGAGAATAGCAGCACAATTAGAAGAGCGTAGTCAGTGTCACTGAACTATGCATGTAGAAATTTTTGAAATGGTGTATCTTTGGCTATGTATATTTTCACCAAAAGAAAAAAAAAGGCAAGAAGGGAGAGGGTTGACATGTTGTGGGGTTGTTAACCAGTATCATAAAACAATATGTGTACTACTGTTTAATGAGAAACTATTTGTTCTGTAAACCTTCATCTGAAGTACAATTAAAAAAAAAAAAAAGCTACAAAAAATTGATGCGCACAACTCGGATGACTTTCCAGGAAATAATGCTAAGTAAAAACAACAACATCTGTCAGTTTGTCGTACTATGGTGGCTGTGTGTTGCTGTGATGTTGTAAGGTATGCCACCGGTAGTTCAAATACCAGCAGGGTCACTCGTGGTGGACAGGTTTCAGCAGACCTTACAGACTAAGACAGACCAGGAAGAAGGAACTAGAAATCTACTTCTAAAAAAGATGGCCAGTGAAAACCTCAAGAATAGCAGCGGAATATTGTCAGATATAGTGCCAGAAGATGAGCCCCTTAGGTTGGAAGGCAATCAAAATACAACTGGGGAAGAGCTGCCTACTCAAAATAGAGTCCACCTCAATGATGTGGATGGAGTCGAGCTTTTGGGACCTTCATTTGCTGATATGACGTGATTCAAAACAAGAGGAAACAGCTGCAAACATCCATTAATAACTGGAATGTGGAATATATGAAGTATGAATCTAGGAAAACTGGAAGTTATCAAAAATGAAATGGAACTCATAAAGATCGATATCCTAGGCATTAATGAGCTGAAATGGACTGATATTGGCCATTCTGAATTGGACAATCAAATAGTCTACTATTCTGGGAATGACAAATTGGAGAGGAATGGCATCACATTCATCATCAAAAAGAGTATTTCAAGATCTATTCTGAAGTAGAACGCTGTCAGTGCTAATATCCATACACCTACAAGGAAGACCAGTTAATAAGACTATTATTCAAATATACACACCAACCACAATGCTAAAGATGAAGAAACTGAAGATTTTTACCAACTTTGGCAGTCTGTAATTGATCAAATATGCGATAAAAATGCATTGATAATTACTGGTGACTGGAATGTGAAAATTGGAAATAAAGAAGGATCAGTAGTTGGAAAGCATGGCCTTGGTGATAGAAACAGCACTGGAGATCGCATAATAGAATTCTGCAAGACCAAAGACTTATTCATTGAAAATACCTTTTTTCAACAACATAAACGGAGACTATACACATGGACCTCGCCAGATGTAATATACTGGAATCAAATCAACTACATCTGTGGAAAGAGATGATGGAGAAGCTCAGTATTATGAGTCAGAAACAAGGCCAAGTGCCGACTGTGGAAGAGACCATCAATTGCTCACATGCAAGTTCAAGTTGAAGCTGAAGAAAATTAAAACAAGTCTACGAGAGCCAAAGTACGACCTTGAGTATATTTCACCCAAATTGAGAGATCATCTCAAGAACAGATTTGACCCATTGAACACTAACGACCTAAGACCAGATCAGCTGTGAGATGACATCAAGGACATCATATATGAAGAAAGCAAAAGGTTAGCAAAAAGCAAAAGGTCAGGAAAGAAAAATAACACCAAAATGGATGTCAGAAGAGACTCTAAAACTTACTCTTGAACGTAGAGTAGCTAAAGTGAACAAAAGAAGTGATGAAGTGAAAGAAGTGAACAGAATATCTCAAAGGGCAGGTCGAGAAGACAAAGTAAAGTATTATAATGAAATGTGCAAACACCTGGAGTAAGAAAACCAACAGGGAAGAACATGCTCGCCATTTCTCAAGCTGAAAGAGCTGAAGAAAAATTCAAGCCTTGAGTTGTGATTTTGAAGGATTCTGTGGGCAAAATATTGAACAACTCAGGAAGCATCAAAAGAAGATGGAAGGAATACACAGAGTCACTGTACCAAAAAGAACTGGTTGATGTTCAACCATTCCAGGAGGGAGCATATGATCAAGAACTGATGGTACTGAAGGAAGAAGACCAAGCTGCACTGAAGGCACTAGTGAAAAACAAGGATCCAGGAACTGATGGAATAACATTTGTGATGTTTCAACTAATGGATGCAACGCTGGAAGCGCTCACTCGTCCATGCCAAGAAATCTGGCCAACCGACAGGAAGAGATCCACATCTGTGGCCATTCCAAAGAAAGGTGATCTAATCGAATGCAGAAATTATCAAACAATATTATTAATATCATAGTCAAGTAAAATTTTGCTGAATATAATTCAAAAACGGGTGCAGCAGTACATTGACAGGGAACTACCAGAAATTCAAGCCAGATTCAGAAGAGGATGTGGAATGAGGGATATCACCGCTGATGTCAGATGGATCCTGGCTGAACACAGAGAATACCAGAAAGATGTTTACCTGTATTTTATTGCCTATGCAAATGCATTCAACTGTGTGGATCATAACAAACTATGGATAAGATTGTGAAGAATGGGAATTCCGGAACACTTAATTGTGCTCGTGAGGAATCTGTATATAGACCAAGAAGCAGTCATTAAAACAGAACAAGGGGATATAGCATGGTTTCAAATCAGGAAAGGTGTGCGTCAGGGTTGTATCCTTTCACTATACTTATTCAATCTGTATGCTGAACAAATAATTTGAGAAGCTGGAATATATGAAGAACGTGGCATCAGGATCAGAGGAAGACTCATGAACAACCTGCGACATGCAGATGACACAATCTTGCTTGCTCAAAGTGAAGAGGACTTGAAGCCTTCTAAATGCTTTCTTAAGTAAAAAGCTATGTGTGTGTATGCATATGTGTGTACAGGTGTGTGTGTGTGTATGCTTTTTGTTGGTGGTTCTTCTGCTTAACATGACCCACAGTATGGTGCTGAAGAGCTGTCTAGTGTTTCTAAGTATAAGAAGGCTGTGCTCACACAGAAAATATGTGTGTTAGATAAGCTTCATTCAGGCATGGCTGTAGTGCTGTTGGCTACAAATTCAATGTTAATGAGTCAACTATATTTATTATATAAGGTGTCTTTCAACAGAAACACACGTAAGACAAGATGTTGTATTGTTTGGTTGACAAAAATGTTCTGACACAGGCCCGCAACACCTAACTGGTATTTCACCTAGGAGCAATGGTTAAGTATTATCTAATTCAGTCATTTTATAGAACACAGCTATTGCTAATGATGAAAATCGTCTGTATATAACAATAGGTAGGAACAAGTGAGATGAAGCAAAACAAAGCAGAGTAAGACAGGGAATAAAGAGTGACCAGCGTATTTTAGATAGGGTGGCCAGGGGTACAATCTCTGAAGTGGTACTATTAGGAGAGACCTGAGTAAAATGATGAAGAGATCCATGCAAAAACTAAAAGGTATGTGGTGGGGAGAACATTCCAGGAGAAAGAATCAGCAAGTGCAAAGTTCGTTAGGGAAGTATCCTGGGCACACGCAAGGATCTAAAACCAAGTCTATCATCTTCTGGCTCAGATTTCTTTATGTACCCCAATGCTTACTACCCTTAAACCCTGGTATTCATTCTTACAAGAAATCTGAATTCCCATCATGTGAGTCTTTTTGTTCTAAGTGTACGAGCAGAAAAATTATTCACCATATAATAAATCCCCCTTAAAGTGGTTATATCATTTTCACTTTCTTAGAAAGAACATCTTAGAAAATAACTGTGAGAGATCACTTAATTTGCCTTATTTCTCAAATAAAATCATACTGGGCAAAAGCAAATTTTGTATGTTAAAATTACTGGGAAGTAAAAAAAAAATTTTTAGGTAATTACTATATCATACACTGCTCTTATATAGTAATTCTGACACTCATTCTGTCTTATAAAGGAGTTAGGTTGAAATAAGCAGTTTTCATCATTTCCTCTTCTTTAATTTTAAGAAACAACAATTTTTAAACCAATCACTACAAACTTTCATTAACAGTCTACTGTAATTTGAAAATAATTTAGTTCATAATGTATGTGCTGAGAAATTTTATCTATACAGCAAAAAGAAAATATTTGAGGAAAGAGAATAAATATATAAAGAAATGCAAAGAAAGCTAGATAGAAATTTAATCTATAGATTTCAAAAGTGCAAAATACTTTTTAAAAAAGCTAAAAGTAACACATTCGTTCTCTTCTCCTTGCCATGTTCATAAAGCATAGCTTGGTGTTAAAGGTTCAGTCTGAAATCAGGATAAAATCTTCAAACATTAGTCTCTGAAATATAGAATTTTAAATGTGAATGTATTTTAGTTTATTTCTGTTCAACTAATGATAAAATATTAAGGTTCTCATCAATCCAAGATTTCAGGGAAACATGGTTCCTTTCTTAAAAAGCAAGCTTCAGAAAAATTCACAAGCCAATCCTACTCATCTCGACAGAACTAGAGAGGAAACCAAAAGATGGGGTTTGAATAAAGAGAACTGTAGTGGCTATTTATCAGAAAAGGAAAAGATTTTTCTCAGTCTCTCAGGCTACAAGACCACCCAAAGACAATTTCACTGGTCAAAGCTTAGCAAATTAAAGAGGAAGTCCTCACCACCAAAGAAAATAACATTCTTTCCGGAAGAATTTATGTGTGAGACAAACCAAAGACCTTAAGTTTCAGACTCCTTTCTTACACAAGAATAGTATAATGATTGTATTTTGATGGGAAAGCCATTAAGTAGTAATCCCATCTTCCTTAATGTCCTAAGCGATATGTAGCACAATTGACCATTTTTTTAATAGGTATAGAACTGGAATAATTTTCTGAAAAGTTATCAGAAAAGGTTCCATCCTCAAAGAAGTCTGGGACCAGTGGATTAAGCAAATAAAATTGGTTTCTTTACTATAAAAACTTGTGAAAGCTTTCACATGCATTGCAATCTCCAAGTGATGAGACATACTGTGAAATATTTCCCAACAGGTGTGACTATGAAATAAAAATTTAAGGGGTAGAAAATCTATATGCACCATGAAATACATTCAGAGTCCATGAAACACAGTTTGGGATATACCTAAAATGGATGAAGACTTCTAATTGGCCCACAGAAATCACCAGGTTCAATGCAAAGCTTCCTAAAGCAAGACACCATTTACCTAATGCCCTGCACTTCCAAACCTGACATTAAACTTTTACATGTTTTTACATACTTAAAGTATGCAACAATGGGCTCAAGCATAACAAAGACTGTGAGGATGGCGTAGGACTGGGCAGTGTTTCGATCTGCTGTACATAGGGTCGCTGTACATAGGAACTGACTCGATGGCACCTACCAACAACAAACTTTGTAAACTCTGCTGTAACTTATATGTGGATAAATATTTCATTATTTCAGTAGGCAGTAGATGACCTTCCTTGGTTATTTTTCACTTGAATTGTTAAATTGTGTTGGGAGTGGACACTTTAGGTCAGAATGAAAATAAGAATTTAAATAACCTTGGTCTATGAGGGAGATTTTTAAAATAAATGTGGGCATTTCAAGAGAGAACGATAAAAGTTATTTACATTCAAATTTTATGAATATATTCAATTTCTATCAAATAAATTCCATATTAAGACCAATTTAAAATCTTTATGTCATCTACTCTAGCAGCAAAGAAAACCAAAAACAAACCAAACTCGTCACCATCGGGTCGATTCCAACTCACAGCGACCCTCTAGGACAGAGTAGAACTGCCCCATAGAATTTCCAAGGAGCAGCTGGTGGATTTGAACTGCCGACCTTTTAGTTAGCAGCTGAAGGATAGAAGATATTATATCCGAGCACTCCTAGTGTCAACGGCTTAAAACAATTCAGCTAACTAGAGCAAAAAAATCAATATACTTTGTTTCTTAAATTGCTGTCATCAAATTTTAGACCAAACAGACATCTTTAAAATATTCTATTACAGCCATCTTATGTTCACTCGTTTTACTGAGTAAACTGATGTCAGAGAGATTGCTTTGCCCAAATGGGCATCATCAGTTCACTTAGTCCAGGGCTCACAGTTTGTAAATCCCCTAGCTTAGATTTCTTAGGTGTTGGTACTCCTAGGATATTTCTAATACCTTCTGAATGCAGTTATTTGAATTCTCTTAGTCTTCTGACTCTGGCATTTTGGATCCTGGTTCTGGTACTAACTTTGTTTAAAAAAAAAAAAAAAAGGAAAGAAAGAAAGGCAGGGTTCTGGGGGAAAAATCCCACCAATTTCCATAATTTTGATTAAAACAAAATTGTTTAAAATAGTAAAACATAGACTAAATATGTAAGAATTATGCGCTTTGAAATAAGAATGGAGAGTTGAGACCATGATATAACTATGTTTTACATTTTACACATGCACCCCTAATGTCTAGGAAAATCATGCTTTATGACTGTGGCTGACGGAGGAAAAAAGAACAACACTCTGAACAGTGCTCAGAAGTCTTGTCGGTGGTATATGGGAAAAACAAGGACACCAAACATCTCTATTATTCATGTATAAATATAAAAATATTTGTAAGTTTAATATTTTACTTAAAAAAAAGATCCAAGAACTTACATTGGTGATAACTGCTTTCCACCAAAAAGAACAAAGTAAAATAATCACTTAAACTTCTATGACTAAATTGTTGAGATAGAAATGGTTCATTTTTTAATGCCTTTATAAGGACATGCAGCAAAATATTTTAGTTAAAAACACACATACATATACAATCAAAACAGTTCTCCAAAGTGGCATCAAACTTAATATAAATACATATTTGATTCTAGAAAAAATCCACTCTGGTTATATGCAATAAAAAAGAATGCAGTTGCAATAGAAAGAAAATTAAACTGAACCTGACTGCTGTGATTTTTTTTTCTTATTATAGTGACTTACACAAATCAACCCAATTTAAGTCAAACCCAATCTCATCCTGAGTAGTATCCATCTAATCTCACACTTAACAATTTTTATTCCAAAACAGGTTGACTACTATTTTAGCAAATTTATCTGTTTCCAGGACAATAAGTCAGAAAAGGCATACACTAAAATTCAGGAAACCCTGGTGGCATAGTGGTTAAGTGCTACAGCCGCTAACCAAAAGGCTGGCAGTTCGAATCCACCAGGCACTCCTCGGAAACCCTAGGGGCAGTTCTACTCTGTCTTACATGGTTGCTATTAGTAGGAATCAACTCAACGGCAACAGGTTTTTAAAATGTTTAAACTACTGTGAAAATACCTGTAAGTGGCAGTATAAAACACAAAAACCAAACCAGTTGCCATCGAGTCAATTCCAACTTCTGAAGACCTCATGTTTGCAGAGTAGAAATGTGCTACATAGGGTTTTCAAAGCTGTGATCTTCAGGAGGAGCCCTGGTGGTGCAGTGGTTAATAGCTGGGCCGCGAACCAAGAGGTCAGCAGTTCAAATCCACCAGCTGCTCCTTGGAAACCCAAGGGGCAGTTCTACTCTATCTACAGAGTCACTATGAGTTGGAATCAACTCGACGGCAATGGATTGATCTTTAGGAAGCAGATCACCAGGCCTTTCTTCTGAAGCACCTCTGGGTGGGTTTGAACCACCAACCTTTTGGTTAGTAGTCCACAGCTTAATTATTTGTATTATCCAGGGACTCCAGTGCTAGGGTAGTCTCTTAATAGGAGACTGTGGAGTAATTCTTGGAAGTTTGAAAGTTTTCTGTAATATTTCTCGTATAATTAAAGTTTTATGTTAATAAAAAAACAACGAATTGAGAGCCAAAGCCTCTTTAACTGTAGTAAGATGAAGCGGGGTGCAGTAAGAGGGTTATGTGGAACAAAGCTAGCTTAATATACAAATAACGGCCAAATAAATGCTATAGTATTCTATACAAAACGCACCCTGGTGTACAATGATTCAGTGCTTGGCTGCTAACCAAAATTTCAGTGGTTCGAACCTACCTGCCACTCCCCAGGAGAAAAGACCTGGCAATCTGCTTCCATAAAGATTACAGCCTAGGAAACCCTATGGGACAGTTCTACTGTGCCCTATAGGGTCACTATGAGTCAGAATCCACTCAATGACACACAATATGCTATACAGAGGTTTCATCATAACTGAAATAGAGAAGTCATAGGAAATACAGCATGATCAACCCATGTCCCCTGAACAAAGCACACCAACTGGTTATAGGTGTATAGATTTCAATCCTCTCTGCACTTGGAGTAGCTGGCTGAGGCCAGGGCCACTCCAGAGTCCCCTGGCCTCTCGCCTCTTGTCCTTTTACATCCAGTGGCCTTATGAATATTCTCATTTTTTATTCTTGCCGTGATGTGAAAAAGATTGCAAACCACCAGGAAGAAGTAACAAACATTTATGCCATAGAGGTAAAATTGAGAAAAGAGATTTTCAGGAGTGAAAGTCTGTCATTAATTTGAATGTTACTGGTATTATAGATTTGTTTTTAATTTCTAAATTTGTTTTGAATTTATAATTTCATTAGATTTAAAAGCAGTAAGACGTTTAAGTTTACACATACAGCAGTAACAGCATAAAAATGGCATAAGCTAAAACTGGGATCCACAAGGATTTCTCTTCCACTTTAATTGGAATCTGCATAAAACACATGGCTGAAAAACACTTGGAATTATAGGGGGTCTAGAGTTAGAATGAGCTTGAATCTCAGGTCTACCACTTAGAAACTTTGTGATTCTGTGCAAGTCACTTACCTTCTCTCTATGCGTCAGTTTTCTCACTTGTAAGACGGGGATAATAACAGTTCTTACCCACAAGGGTTCTTTGAGGATTCAATGCTATAGTCATTAGCCTAGTACCCGGCACACAGTAACAAATTTACAGGTAAGTGAACAGAGGTTAGTGAAGGGAGCTGACTCTAGAGTACGAAAAGCCTGTTTCACATCTATCGAAAGCTTACTTTTAGATTATCTAATCCATCATAGATAAAAGACAATGGAAACCTGACTTTAAATCATATCTGTGACCATCTTCCATCTTTAAAAAAAAAGGCAGTTACTCGCTTTAGAAGGACTCCTACCATTCTAAAAATACTGTCCAGCAGCTGTTTAAAATTTATTTTTTTAGACCATAGCACCACTGTTTGGTTGTTTCCAATTTCTAAAACCACAAATAGTAAAAGTGTACTCAGTCTACTGAAAACATAAATAGCAAATGCACGCTTCAGCACTTTTTAAAGGATATGGAAATTGGCAACAAAAATGCAGTTCATGTTGAAAATTTACGACAGCCCTGCCATATTTCTTCAGAAATACAATCAGGTAAAAATTAGGAAGATCTCTACCAGCTGGGTGGTATTTTTATGTTTTTTTACTTATATTTTCACCAGCTGAAAGACTTTCATTATGCAACTTCTGGCACTTGATAAAATAGAGCAATAGTACCTTTGCTAAAACCACAGTTTCTTTGGTTATGTTTAGCATTACACAAACATCTTTCACCTTAGATATCCTTTTGCATTAGAGTGTATAATTTTAAAATGACTAAAAGTCTTTTTTTTTTTTTTTTTCTCAGAATAGTATGCTTTCTGGATATCATTAAGCACAAGAATTGTATTTTCATGAGTTCTTAAAGATTATTTGTGTGTGTTTCAATTATTAGGCATTCGGTTCCATAAAAATATAGTGAAAGCTACTGCTAAAATGTAAGAATATGGAAGTGATTCAGGGAAACATAGGGAAGATTGAGTTACTGTGTTGCTATAAATTAAAAAAAAAAAAAACGCACAAAAAAAAAGAACCTTTTTATAAAATTTGTAAAAAGCCACAACATGGATTTAGTGATTTCGTCTCTGATGTGGTAGATCTAAAATAACACATCTTCAGCTTCTGAGGAGGGGAATGAAAAGGAAAAACATCCCTGGTACAAAAAGATGTAATAAATAGCATTTAACGTTCATTCAACAATGGAGAAAAAAGTTTTGTCATTAGGAATAATTCTTCCATACTCTATATCCCATTTCAGTATTACACTTCCTATTGCTACATATTTAAACTCGTTTTTAAGTATTTTCAAGGTAAGAGGTCAGAAATAGGAATATTAAAAGATTTCTTTTTTAAACCTTTAACATACTCAATAAAAAAAGTTACTGAATTAGCACTGAGTGAACAAATGATTTTAAAAATGACACTTGGTCATTTCAGAGAGTTTTTGCTTTTAATGAGTTTTTTTTAAATAACTGACTCAGAAACTGGAGAACAATTAATTCGCCAATACTATGATCTAATTACAAAAATGATTTTAAAATAAAATGAAACATCCAAGGTATTTTTAAGTGACTCCTGTTTTTTCATTAGGAGTCCTTTCTCTATGCATTTTTACCAAGCATGCTTAACCAATAAACCTTTTCAAAGATTAATATACGTTATTGGATTGGATGTTTTATTTGTTCTTTATAATATATGCTTTTTTAAACTAATGAAAAATAATATAAGGAAGAACTAAGATTAAAATAATGTAACAAAATTAAGGTAAACTGAATAAGACTTAAAGGTTATGGGGTACATGCAGAAAAATAAAACTGGCTTTGTTATATTTTTTAGTTTATTGGAAAGAATAAGAAAATCAAGATTGTAAAACTATTATGCTTTGTATTTTTAAATCTCTATGTGTTATGTAAACAGTATTTCTATCCCCATGTCTTCTAAGAGGATTTGATTTTGCCAGATATTGCATTTCTTTGAATTTACAAACTGCAAAATGAACCTAACTGCTAAATAAAATCTTAAACACACACAAATTGCAATATAACTTCAGAAACAAGGTTGTATTTTTCTTCAGAAATATAAAATTGTATTTTCCTTATCTGCAGGTAGCATATGAGAATTCAGTCAGTAAATCTATAAAGTCATTCACACTTAATTTCCTTCTACTCTGAATGCTGTTTAACACAATCTTGAAAATACCTATCACTGCATTTCTAGAGATTATCTAAAAATCTCTAAAGGCTCTCAATTTATCTTTTGCTGTGCTGAACAAGATATTATCTGAAAGGTCATCAGCTTTTAATTGACCACTATTATTTATATATTATACTTATTCATATTTTCATAAAATAAGAGCTAGTCTAATCAGTATGGAAGCCAGAAACAAAGTAATATTTGTAAAATAGCTTTCAAAATAGGAATATATATTTTAAGTGATGCAGTTTTCTGGTTTGAAACAGGGTCACTTTAACAAAAATTGTCATTTCAGATTCAACAGCAGGAAAAAAAGACAAAACATAAATGTCTACATCATTTGTTATAATCATAAGTTCTAAGATGGAAAGAAATGCAGAATTAAGCACTCGCTGCTAATGGAACACACAAACCTTGCGATTTAAAAACTAGAAAGTTTCCTCCTAATGCTTTATAATACCTTTGGTTAAATTTTTTTTTTTAATTAGCCATAAAAAAAAAAGAGAAAGAAACGAATCAGTCCCAACATATTACAATAATTTGCTGCAAAATTAACTTGTGAAAGCAAATCAAATTCAGAACATAGGAACAGCCATGTATCAATGAACCAATGTCTCATCTACAATAACACTGACACACTTAAAAGAACCTCCATTTTTAAGTTGGTGAAATAAATTAGATTTTAAGAAAAATTATTTTGATCATAAGTTTATTATAACAGCTGACATGAGTGGTTTTTAACTATGTAAAATGCTGTAAATTTTAAATTCTACACACACAGTCTTTGAATTACTCCCAGTTAAATCATATTACCTGAAATCATAGCCTTTGGAATGCTAATGTCTTAGTTACAACTATGCAATAGTTACCTTTCTTTTGAATAAACACATTAACTTCTCATCATATCTGTTATTTTAAGCTCTGAATAACATAGAACTACATCACGTGATTAAGTGTATAGAAAAATGTAAGCGAATAGCTGCAAACAAACTGATTACATCATTTTATTTCCCGTACTGTTACTTCCTTTATAAATATTTTTGTTTTCTTATTTTATAACATTTTTGAAACTAATGAAAAAATAATTACACTTAGTACAGCTGCTTATAAAGGCGAGTGCCATCTTTAGGGATAGAGTCTTCTTAAAATTAGAAATGCATACAATTTTATGTTTCAAAATTTATTAACTCAAATAATATGCACCTATTTAAAAAAATATCTTACAATGCTGCTGTGTTGGATTAAATTATATACATGATTAATGCATATCTGTAAATGGAGAAATAAGAAAATTTTTTCTTGCCAGAGGAAGAAAATACCACATATTCTTTTAACATTTTCATCATACCATTCAAAATGTAAATATGTATAAATCATGTAACCTAACACCTACTCTGATTATCTGAAAAATTACTAATTAAAGCACGAATCTTCACACTTAAGCAGCACCTTAAAGAATTTTGTTAACAGAATTTTTTTGTACATTTATTCCTTAACCACATTCAGATCATCTCCTGGGCTTCTTATATAGAAAGAAAAATCACTTGTTTGGGAGCAAAGAATATACCAAAAATACTAAGTAATTCAATAGACTATTTTTCCTACATTATGGTCAGGAAATATACCCTACTAAACATTAAAGACTGACATTTATAGGTAATTCAATCGTTAGATGATGATTCTTCACTAGTTTCACAGTAGCATAATTTTTCACATTAACTTAAAACCACTGTTAAACCTGTAACACATTTTCTGTTTTGCTACGGCTTTTTTTTTTTTTTTAATCTTTAACTCTAAAAGGAATATCTTTTATCTGTCAGAATACAAAAAGCATTCATAATTCAGAAATGTTTTCCTTTTTTGGAATGCATGACTTTGAACTCAGATGTTCAAAGATCAGTGAAATATTATGTTTCTTTAAGACCGGGGCCTTATTAATACGAGCCTGTGCCTTAACTGACAAGAATTTTTAGGCCCCAGGGAAAGTCAGCCAGTTCGTATCTTAAATACCATAATCTAGTTTTAATCCATATAGACATCTGCAGAAAAGGTACTCAGTCAAATGTTATATCCCCAACAACCAACTGAGAGATTGTAAGAACCATTAGTCTGTGCAACAGACAAGAGAAAATGAAAAGCAAATTGACAGGAGGAAATAAAACATTTATAATTGTAAAAACTAATTCGGAACAACATATTCTTAATGTAAACATATGGGATATTTATGTAACATTTTCTATTTAACTCAGTAAATATTTAACAAAACCCTAATATGTGAATACTGAAACACAGTGAACACCACATTGGATAGGATGCCATGGGCCTCCATATAATAAACATCAAGAAATTTGCTCTCTATTTTTATCATCATACTAAATACTGCTCATATAACTGACCAATATTTTTTTTAAATAATATTTCATTGAGTTTTTGGTGAAAGTTTACACAGCAAGTTAGGTTCCCATTTGATAATTTCTGCACAGATGGTTCAGTGACACAGGTTACATTTATCACAATGTGTCAACATTCTCTGTGTTCTGTTTGTTCCATTTCCAGTACTCTAGTTTCCCTGCCTCCTTATCTTCTCATCTTTGCTTTGAGTAAGTGTTGACCTTTTGATCTCATACACATGGTTTTTAAGTAGGGTACCAATCTTACAGGTAATATCTTTTATTTTGTGTGCCACTCTGTTATTTCGCTAAAAGGTGATCTCAGGGGACAGGCTCGGTTCTAGGTTTAAAGAGTGCCTCAGGGAACCCTCTATTTTCTACCGCCCAGTGTGTCTGGCTTTCTTTTTTTTTTTTTAAGAATCTCAGTTCTGCTCCACATTTTTCTCTCATTCTATCCGGGATTATCTATTGTGACCCCAGTCAGAACGGTCAGTGGTGGTAGCTGGGCACCATCTAGTCCTTCTGGTCTCAGGGTAGATGAGGTCATGGATCATGTAGACTTGCTTCTTCTCTGAGCTTTTGGTTACCTTCTTAGTGTTTTGCTCCTGGTGAGTACAGACCAGTAGTTGTATCTTAGATGGCCGCTTGCAAGCTACTAAGATCCCAGACGTTACTCACTTCACTAGGATGCAGATCATGATTTTTGTGAATTATATTATGCCAACTGACTGAGTTGTTCCATGAGACTATGATCACTCATATATTTTATTGTCTACCTATCTCTAAAAAGTTACCAATGCTAAATTAAATTTAAATTACCCAATGTTAAATGAAAATAAGCATGCATTAATGAAAAATTAACCTACAATCAAAATGTCCAGTAAAACAGTTACAGCATATCCCATTTTGACTCATATGTTTCTTAAGTTAACAAACTCACAAGATCTTAAAATCCCGTAATTGTTTAAGTGCAACTGGTATAACAATCTCATACATATTAATACATTAATAGCAGGACCAGGTAGCATTTCATTCTGCTGTACGTAGGGTCACTATGCGTTGGAAGCGATTTGGCAGTATCTAGCAACAACAATAACAATAGAACTTATTATGTGCAAAATACTATTTGTAAGCACTTTACATTTTTGAATGTCCTTAATACTCAAAATAACCCTTCACAATATATATTAGGAAAATGAGGCTCACAAGCAGGCAGTCTGGTTCCAAGGTCCATGCTCCTAAGGCCTGCCCTTATAAGTATCATAGTAAAATAGACTTATTAAAATGAGAAGATGTGACATTCATTGACATTGTGCCTGGAACAAATATGCAAAATAGTTTATTTGGGCATACATACATATCATAGCCTTATATAAAATTATTATAATACTTATAACAAATGGTCATCTGTATCATATTTATGGAAGAAAGCCCTGGCAATCAACTTCAGTAATATCACAGCCATTAAAAACCCTAGGGAGCACAGTTATACTCTGACATACATAAGGTTGCCATAAATCAGAATCGACTCAACGGCAACAGGTTTGGTTTTTTATTTTGGTACCATATTTGATACCCTATATGTGCAAAGGAATAAAATCAAATTAATGTTTACCCATTCTAAAGTTTAAATACTCTCAATTTGAATTAAGTAGTCATATGCACATTCACACATGTGTGACTTTTTAAAGGTCCCTAGGTGGCGCAAACAGTTTGCACTCAGCTAGTAAACGAAAGCTTGGCAGTTCGAACCCACCCAGCAGCACCATGGAAGGCCTGGTGATTTGCTTCTATGATGATTACAGCCAAGAAAACCTTATGGAGTAGTTCTACTCTGTAACACATAGGGTCACCATAAGTCTGAATTGACTCGATGGCAGAACAACAACAACATGACTTTCTTATGGGAAAGTACGAGGGTTTCAATATAACTGAACTTCTTAAAATGACGCATAAAAATATGTATTTGTACACGCATTTTCTTTACTGAAATTTTAACATTAAATATAAATGAATAATAATACAGATCAAGTAATCATTCATTTTACTTTTAACATGAACTAAAAATTACCCTTTTAACTGGCTCAATTATCCTGCATTATAAAAAACTGAGGGCTGTTCTAGAGTTTAACATAAGAATTGGCAAATCCAAATAATCTCATTCAGCAACCTGCCAACTGAAAATGTAAGCAATTCATTTCTAATTGCTAGGGTTGTTGCTCACTCAGGAAAGTTTTTTATTTCTTTTTCGGTGAATAACGCTTCATATTTGGTTAAATACAGGAAGTTATGCCACTGATGGAATGCCATTACTGATAATGACAGTTAGTTATTCCATATTCCCATTTTGAAAAATAAATTAATACATCAACACATTCTATAACGCTTATATAAACTAAAAATACTAGCTAGCTGAAAGCGAAAAAAACATATAATCGGGATAATTTTATACCATACATAATCATTCTTCACAGAAGTTTTATTACCCAGTATGGAATGGATTATAGTAAATGTATTTCACACATGCTATTTCTTATTCAAAAGGAAATTCAGAATAGGATATAAAGTCCTAGCCAAATCTTCATTCAAATCCAACATTCATGGTCGCCACTGTTATTGAAAGACATTTCCAAACAGATAGCTGTGGACTTCATTTTCCTTTAAAATAATATGTCTTTCACATCGGTTCCAACTAAAACATTCATGTTCTTAAACTTTACCAAACTGCTTCATGTTTAGTTTTTACAACATTGTAGTTTTATATTAGTTTATAACTAATTAAACTCATAAAATATTATTCACATTTTCAAATTATGTTAACATGTTAAAAAGTAGCATAGTATGCATACCTCATAAATACTTTACATGAGTGATATCGAGTTTCTGAAACGTGTCTTACTGTTTTTGACTGACCTAATGCAACTTCCGGTATGTGATAAAACAGTATATTTATATACTAAATGGTGTATTTCTTTTCAACATTAAGGTAAATTGATTTTTCCTTTCACTTTGAATGTATCTTCCAAAATAAGTAGTCAAGCTTTCAAAATCCAACATCAAAATCAATCCTATTAATTTTCAATATTTCACTTTTCTTTTGACCTACCCAATAATAATAAAGATAATTCATGTTGCTAACATAAGGGGAAGCTGGGTAAAGGGTATATGGGAATTCTTTGTACTATCTTTGCAGCTCTCCTGTAAGTCTAAAGTTATCTCAATGTGAAAAGTTAAAAAACAAATCATGAACTATCAAATATGGTATATCATAAGCATATTTTAATGAATCATGGTATACTCCTTAGAATTTCTACAAGATTATGAAATTTCAGAAAACTATGAAATGAGTTAAAAGAAGTTTCAGGTCCAGGGTGTATTTTAAACAAAATAATTATAAGGAAAGGTAAAAAAGAGAAAAAAGAAAGGAAGAATAGTAAAGACCTTACATGTTTCTTGATGAAACACTCTGCAATAATAAAAATTTAAGATTACTTTTTACCTAACAGTAAATTCAAAAGAGTTTACAAAAGTTAATGGAAACTTAATCAGATTGGTTTTACCCAGTGATCTTTTGTACACAGCAGTCAAATGTCTAGAAAGACTGCATAAATAATTTATTCATAAACTTTTCCTAATATCTAACTTTGAAAAACGTACACAATCACCACCCCTCCCATCAAAATCTCTATACTGAAATATCACTGCCATCCAATTTACTTAAAAGTATTTACTTAGAACAGGCAATAAATGCTTCTTAATAATATGTCTTACTTTTATTAATAATATAAAATTCTATTAATTGAAGAACAAACTAACATAATGGAGGGGTACTTCTACTTTTTACTCTAATTTCAGGTACCGATATTCCTTCAACCAACATATTTGTATATCATTTTATTTTTTCTTCCCCCCATGCCCCCACGGGCCTTTGCTGCCAATATGCAGAGCAGTACTAGGGTTACAGAAACATAGAAGGAAATTACAATATAAACCGGAGACACCCTATAAATATATGTATATACTTGTAAAAACAGATAAAGAACAATTTCAAAGCAACATCAAATACAAGACAATGAGGTACAGATTATATACAAATACTGATGAACTACAAAATAAAGATTAAATCAAGGATGAGATCATTGGTGGTAGAGCACATGAAGGAAGTCTTGTATTGTGATTTGGAGGGAGAACTTAATTTGCACTAAAACACAGGAAGAAAGAGTCACTTTAAGTGTGTAAAGAGACAGAAAGCATGGAGATGATGATGAACAAAGGCATTGAGGGGATAGAAGGAATAGAAAATAACACATGAAGACAACATGAAAAACAACTAAAGTAAAAGGAGGTACATGCCATAAAGTTAGTAAATAGCACTAACATTCACCCACCTGTTCCGGTAAAAATCTGAGGAGTCATCAATGATACTTCCCTCTCCCTTATGCTCTTTAGCTAAACAATCACCAATTCCTGTTAATTCTACCTCCTAACTATATCTTGAATCAGTCCACAACTCTATTTCCCCAGTGACACCACCCATTGTTCAGGCTCCCACATGAACTACTTCCATGGCCTCCTACTAGTCTCCCTGCATCCCTTCCTTTCATCTTCACCTCACTCTCACCTGAAACTCACTCTCCATATTGCTGCCAGGTTGATGTTTTCAAAATCTAAATCAGGTCCTAAAAATCTTTCAATGGATTACCAATACTCTCAGAATAAAGCCCAGAATCCTGACATGACATGTACTGATTTGGTCCTTAGCTATCATCCCAGTTTTACCTCACACCCCTCCAGTCTTGTGTGGAGCCATCTACCTTAACCATGAAGGATTTCTCTCAGTTCCTCAGATAACAACCTGCTCGCTCTCATGCTCTCTCTCTCTCATTTCCAGGCTCTGTCACAGGTCATTTTTCAACTTGATAATCTTATTCCCTCAATTTCTATTGAATTAGCATCTCAGCTCAATTGTAACTTTCCCAAGGAAGCCTTCTCTGATTTTCCCTCCCCCTACCCTCCTTCTCCCCAGACTAGTCTAGCTCTTCTTACAACTCAGAGCATCTAGTACTTCTGTATCCTAGCACTTCATGGATTATACTCACAATTATTTAATTACATATGTCTATCTTTTAAATGGTAGCTTTCTATCATAATCTGTAAATTCCATTGGGGAAGGGACTATGTATCTTTTGTATTCTACCATTTGTCAAACCTGGACAAGAGTCTGAAACAACAAACACTTGCTAATTACTGAGACAAGAAGACACAAGAAAGATGACACAGGAAGGTGAACAAAGATGCAGATGAGTATGCCTTACCGGTGTCGGGAACTTATGTAAGTTCTCTTTTGATTAGTTATAACTTCTCAATGAAATAGAGAGAAAAGTCTGCAGCAGCTGAGAGGAAGAATGAGGGTGAATGTACTGAATGATTAAGGAGGGAGGAGAAAGTATGAAATAGTCATCTAGAATAATGGAATAGTGAACAGACTAGGAAAATGAGTTTGCCAAGAAGTGTAAATTGAGGTTAGTGGTCATGATCTAAATGAGAAAAGTGTATTGTGTGTTTTCTCCAGATGCACTGACTTCTGTCTACGCAGACATAGAGTAGGCAGAAAATTGAAAATTTATTCCAAGGCCAGAGGGAGAGAAGAGCAAAAGAATTGAGGAGAGGAAGAGGAGAAACAAAGGAGCTGAAGAGTAGAGGGTGTTTGCACTGTTGTGATTATGATGACAGACTATAGACCATAGATGGGCAAAGGAGGGAGGTAAGGGTTCTAGAGTGGCAAGAGAATTTTTTCTTTTTTAAGTGGCAAAAATCAATGAATTTGCAGTCATGGTTGGTTTGAAGAATTGTTGGAGTCTGGATAGTAGAAGTGTGCTGTAAGAGAAAGATTGGGAGTTTTGAGACTGAGATTATAAAATGGTTGCTAGCATTGATAACAACATCAAGTTTGAATGTATGACCAGGGGAACTAGTGGCTGAGGTAGGGTGAAGGAGAAGATAGATTCAGAAAGTGCCCATTTTCTGTCTCAAATTCCTGACTAGTTCTTATTCTTCACATCTTTAATGCCACCTGTTAGACCTAGGCAACCAGGGAACTTGCCCTGGACCATATGTTTTAAAGCACACTCTGGTCCTCTTCTGGCCATGCCTCCTTCTGCCCCCTTCATGGAGGAAAAGTCCATGGGAGCCAAGAGAACTTGCCTAACTCAAGCCTGCATCATCCCTTCCAGACTATGCTCCAGGTTTCAGGACCCTGGAATCACATGATCAAATGATTAAATGTCCAGGTCCAGAACCTATGCAAGCTTCTTCCCCAAGTCTATTCTCCTGAGTACTGACTACACTGCTAGTGTATGTACCCTTAGGCCAGAAGGACAGTCAAGAAGGGATACAGGGGATGGGAAGGGAGATGGGGTTTGAACAAGTCTACATTCACGCAAGCAAAATTCCGGCAGCTGGGAATAAGAAAAGAGGAGAGTTGGCTATAGGCCTCCATTTATACTATTGTTCCAGATATTTCTTTTAGGCTTACACAGCTCTGTCCACTGTAGCAATAATCTGGCTTAATATTCCCATTAGTCTATTGAAATTATTCTTCCCAAAGTCACAAATAACTTCTTTTTCCTGAAACACAAGGGTACTTTTCACCTCTTATCTTATTTGATGCTCTTGACAATTTCTACCATGAAAAATTTCCCAAGGTTTCTGGGAACCTCTCTTCTGATATTCTTCCCAATTCTCTGGTTATTCTGTCTCAGTTATTTTGCTGACTTCTGTTTCCCCAAATGATCTTACATATTCTTGTTCTTTACATTTTTTTCCTTTTATACATTCTCCCAGTGAAAACTCAATCATGGCAATGGCTTAAACTGCTATACCCATACTTTGATGACTCTAAAACATTTATCTTCAGTCCCTAAGTCTTTCTTGACCCATATTTTGACTGATTACTGAATTCTCAATCTTAGAAGTCCCAAAATATATCAAATTTCACTTGCCTTACACAGAAGACACAGATATACTGAATCTGAATGTACAGTTTAACAAGATCCCCAGGTGATTCTTATGTATAACTTCCTGGGAACTTGTTGGAAATTCAAATTCTCAGCAGGGGCTCAAACTGGAATAAACCAGTTCGAGGCCCTGAGTGCTTCCTAGCCTTCATGGCCTTACTGCTTATTTCCCTAGTAACTAAGGTGATGTGTATCTTTGGCACAACAGCTACTCATTCACGTGCTCTAGAATGTTGTGGCATACTGATTGGGAAGCTCTGACCTATAATATAAAGTTCAAACTTTGTTTACCATACCACTCTTGTTTCTCTCTATACCTTACACTTCATCCCTTATTGAACAATTAACCACTCCCTTTCTCTTACCTTCATCCTCTGCATATGCATTTTCCCCTGTCTAGAATGTCCTTCCTCACACTGTCTACAAAGAACCCTCCCAATTCAACCTTGAAAGTTGACTTACATGAGATAAAACTACTACATTATACCACATCACCCTTTCTACTGCACGAATCACACATTGTAATTTGCCTGCTGAGCATTGGCATTTTCCCTATTTAATGGGAAGCTTCTTGAGGGAAACACTGTGCTTTATTCCCGAGAACACAAGGCTTTAATAAATAATTGCTAAATAAAAGTTAGAATCAAATTCTTGCTTTCATGTATTAATCATAATACCAAAAAGCACTAATGTACAATATTAGGAATGAAAATGGGAACACAACTACACATAGAGAAAATGAAAACATACGTACTTATATATTATTCAACTGTTCATAGAATTGTAAGTGTACCAGACTTTGTACCTTGTAAGAGAATAATTATTATCTCATTTTATAAGCAGGGAAAGTAAAGTTCAGAGAAGTTGGGTAATTTGACCAAGATCAATGATGTAAGTGGATAACATATTAACCTCATTCTCCAATCAAAGTGCAATTAAATTAAATCTAATTAAAAACAACAACAAAAATGTAATCCAAACTCTCAAATTTGGGAAATTTAAAAACACAATTTCAAATATATCTCAAAGAAAAAAAAAATCCTAATAAAAATTAGAAAACTTTCAGAATCAGATTACAATAAAAGCTTGACACACCAAAACTTGGATACAGCCAAAAGCAATAGAAGAAAGAAAAAAAAAGGACACTTTAGGAGACTAAAAATCAATCTGCTTGATGTCTAACTCAAAACGTGGAAGTAGGGGGCTGAGTCCAAAAACAAAAGAAAGAGACAGTAATTATAAGAGCAGAAAACTATGAAATAGAAATGAACAGAAAAAAATAGTATCAACAAAACTAAAAGCTAATTCTACTAATAAAACAAACTCGAGACAGGATCGAACAAAGGGAAAAAAGATATAACATTAAGAATGAAAAGGAGAACATAACCACACACAGAGAAAATACTATAAATACCTTTATTGATATAATTTGGAAACAAGATGGCCTGTAACTTGATAAAAATGATTTAAAAAGAAATAGTACACCTGAATAGACCTATAACCATTAAAGAAATCCAATCCGTAGTTTAAAAAAATGCTCAGCTACACACACATACACATAATACGCCTACACACATTTACAGCTGAGTTAAACAAAACTTTATACAGAGAATCTTGACCTAATATTAATTGTTACAGAAAAGAGATAAAGAGGGGACATTCCTCTTATCAGCTAGGAATTGTATATGGCTGTTTGTAACAGAAATCCAATAACAGAGGCTTAAATACATACATACATAAATACATACATTTTCTATAAGGTCGCTCGCTAAGAGTTGGAATCAACTCGATGGCAATGGGTTTGGTTTTTTTGGGTTTTGTTCTCATATAATGAGAAGTCCACAGATGAGTGACTGCTCATATAGGCTTAGTGGCTCTATTAGTTTTCTATTGCTGCTGAAAACAAATTACCACAAATTTGGTGGTTTAAAACAACACAAATTATCTCACAGTTCTGGAGGTTAGAAGCCAGTGTCCGTTTCACCGAGCTTAAGAACAAGTTGCCAGCAGCCTGCACTCCTCCTACAGGCTCTAGTGGAGTATCTGTTCTCTTACTTTTTCCAGCTTCTAGAAGCCCCCTGCATTCCTTGGCTTGTGGCTCCCTCCTCCATCTTCAAAGCCAGCAGCACAGTATCTCCAAATCTCTTTCTCTGACTCTGCTTCTGTCATCACTCTGCTCTGATTCTGACTGTTCTGCCTCCTTCTTATAAGGCCTACCTTGATAATCTAGGATGATCTTCCCATTTCAAGATCCTTAATTTAACCACATCTGCAAAATCCCCTTTACCAAGGAACACAGATATTCACAGGCTCCAAGGATAACGATGTGGACATCTTTGGGGTACCAATATTTTGTCCATCACAGTGGCACAAGAATTTCAAAACCCAGGTCTTTGCAGTACTGCTGGCCTTTCCCTCATGGTTTCAAGATGGTTGCTGTAGTTCTAGCCACCAGGCCCATGTCCGAAGGAAGAAAAACAGGCAAAAAAGGTGAGGCTCCAGCTGAGTCAGCCTCTTTTAAATACTGTTCTCTGAACTCCTACACCCAGTTACTTTCACTTTCACTGACCCTTCCTCAAGAGAGATTGAAAAGATATATTTTTTCAGAGGACCCATTTCCACCCTTAACGAAATCAGAATTGTAATAGTAAGGAAGAAGGCAAGAAAGGATACGAGGTAAGTAAAATGCAGGTTCTGCCATATTTCCCAACTTAATATTATGTGGCTAGAAGCAAACCAGCCAAGGGAAGAAAAATTATAGGTGGATCTCACTTAAAGATATACGTGCAAAATAAAATATTAACAAACCAAACCACAGAATCTATGAGTTGGGGGCAAAGTCGAAATTCAACCAAAGTTGTTTCTAACTACAAGGGCAGTGCTATTTTCAGTTCTATCATTTTGTCCAATAAATTAACCCAGACATTTACTCAGAAACACTTCGACAGATTTCCAATTTCTAATCCAATAGCTAAGTAATTTCCACTCACGATGAGTAATTTTCTAGGAAAATATAAATTAAATAATTCCATACATAAAGAGGCTGAATCCTGAAAAGACCAATTTAAAAAATGTGAAGGTTGTCAAGTAATTAATTGCCCCCTTTAAAAAAAAAAAAAAAAAAAAAAAAAGCCAGATTCCAGGTGGTTGCACAGGTAAATACTAGAAAACAATTTAGGTTTTTTTTTTTTTCTCTTTTAATTCTTATCATCTTCTTAATTAGGGAAGTTAAATTATTGAAATTACAAGCTAACGTGCTAGTCCTTTTAAACTGTGATTAATATTCATATTCATAAGCATCAAGAAATAAATCCATATACTTTATCAAAATGATATATGACAATGAAAACAAACAAGCTTACAGCAAAAATAACAACATATCATCCCACTACTTCCTAAAATTATAAATCTCACTCTCCAGAGATCATTGCTATTTTTTTTTACTAAATTTTATTGTGCTAAAATACATATAACAAACAATTGCCATTTTAACCATTTTTAAGTGTACAATTCAGTGGCATCAGTTACATTCACCATGTTGTGCAGCCATCACTACTATGCATTTCCAAGTTTTTCATCACTCCAAACAAAAACTCAGTACCCCTTAAGCAGTAACTCTCCATTCCCCTTCCATCCAGTCCCTGATAACCACTAATAAACTTTTGTCTCTATGCATTTGCCTAATCTAGATATTTCATACAAGTGGGATAATACAGTATTTCTCCTTTTGTGCCTGACATTTCACTCAGGATGTTTTCAAGATTCATTCATGTTATAAATGTATTAGAACTTCATTTCTCTTATGGCTGAATAACAGTCCATTGTGTATATATATACTACACTTATCCACTCTTCTGTTGATGAACACTTGGGTTGTTTCCACCTTTTGGTTATGTAAATCATGCTACAATGAACACTGGTGTACAAGTGTCTGTTTGAGTCTCTGTTTTCAAATCTTTTGGGTAGATATCTAGAAGTGGAATTGCTAGGTCATATGGTAATTCTGTTAAACTTTCTGAGGAACCTCCACATGACTGCACTATTTACATTCCCACCAGCAATGGATGAGGGTTCCAATTTCCCTACATTGTTGTGGACACTTCTTATCTTCTATTTTTCTGATATTCGTCATTTACCAAAAACCCAAACCCATTGTCATCGAGTCGATTCTGACTCACAGCAACCCTACAGGGCACAGTAGAACTGCTCTTACCTTTGTAAAATTATTTACTCATATTTCAAATATAGTACATTTATTATACAGCATTTTTTAAACACAAAGATAAAGAAAACAAATTTAACAGGCCATAATAAACGGCTCCCATTAAGAATGATGACAAATATAAATTATATGCAATCACATACATATTAGAAAAATCTAACCTTTGTGAATTTAAGTAACATACTTTTATCCCTTAATATTGTGCAGTTATCTCCTGATAACCACATTTGTAAGATAAAGATAGCAAGGCCCCTACTCTTTCCTGCCCCCTTATATTTCTTTTTCATTCATCTACATATTTATCTTTATATTTTAAAGACTGGTAATATTCATATTCTGTAGCTTAAATAAAACCAAGTCATCTCTGTTTTGACCACAATATGACTCTAAAAACTAAAAACCAATAAACATTAGGATGATTATTATTATGTTCGACGCTGAGCCACACAGAGGACTAGGATTGCATCTCCTTCTTGTTCAATAACATTATCATCTGGTGACACAGTGGTTAAGAGCTCGACTGCTAACCAAAAGGTTGGCAGTTCGAATCCACCAGCTGCTCCTTGGAAACCCTATGGTGCAGTTCTACTCTGTCCTATAGGGTTGCTATGAGTCCAGATTGATTCAATGGCAACGGGTTTGGTTTTTGTTTCTAGGCCAACTAAAAGAGAATTTTTCTAGCAACAAGATCAAATATATTCACTTTTCTTACACTCTATCAATTGCTTAAAATTATGTTTCACATTACTATACTTCATGTTTGGACCCTGAATTTCTTATATAATTTTTAAGACTGGCATTTCTAATTGGCTTTCTTCTTACTGACAAAATAAGCATGTATCCCACTGTCTTCGAGTTTTTCCATTCAGTTAATCATATTGATTTATTTCTGTGAGGTATGGTCTGAGGTCACCAAGGAAGACACAGCTTACACACAGGCAGTGGATGGAACAACACTTAACTCACACAGGGAACAGACAGAGCAAGGTCAGCTTCAATAGTGGGCACCAGTCCTCCATGGCCAGCGGGTTACACCCTAGAGCCGACACGGGGCTGATATTCTGTACATACACCTCTGAAGCTGCATTGAGGGATCCTGCTCCCTCCCCTCCAGGAACAGATTTAGTAGTGGGTTTAGCCAGGTGCCATACGATGTGCAGGCACAAGCAAAACAAAGAAGTACTCACTGGGTCTGTAACAGGGAAGGAGTTTCCCTGGTAAGGAAGAGGAAGAAACCAGGACAGAGAGAGACTCAGTTCCCAGCCTCCGTATCAGGGAATGTTCTGGAACCCACACTCCTGATCAGGCAGCCTGGGTTTCATTTTTTATCGTAGATACAGCTCCTCTGGATCCCTCAGTTCTGAAACGTTCCTTCACTGTCCATGTATGTATGTTAGATCCACTGCTCTCTAAATCCTAGGACTTCATTTTTCTTGGTTATATCCCTAGCTTTATTACAGAACATCCTCAAGAAACTTCAAAAGGGGATATGTTGTTGTTAGGTGCCGTCCAATTGGTCCCAACTCATAGCTAGCATATGTACAACAGAATGAAACACCACCTGGTCCTGTGCCATCCTCACAGGTGTTGCTATGTTTGAGCCCATTGTTGCAGACACTGTGTCAATCCATCTCGTTGAAGGTCTTCTTCTTTTTTTGCTGAACCTCTACTTTACCAAGCATGATGTCCTTCTCCAGGTATTGGACCCTCCTGATAACATGTCCAAAGTACGTGAGGTTACGTCTTGCCATTCTCGCTTCTAAGGAGCACTCTGGCTGTACTTCTTCCAAGACAGGTTTGTTCGTTCTTCTGGCAGTCCATGGTATATTCAATATTCTTTGCCAACACCGTAACTCAAAGGCATCAATTCTTCTTTGGTATTCCTTATTCATTGTCCAGCTTTCACATACATATGAGGTGACTGAAAACACCACGGCTTGGGTCAGGCGCACCTCAGGCCTCAGAGTGACATCTTCGCTTTTCAACACTTGAAAGAGGTCTTTTGCAGCAGATTTGCCCAATGCAATACATCTTTTGATTTCCTGACTACTGCTTCCACAGGTATTGATTGTGGATCCAAGTAAACTGAAATCCTTGACAACTTCAATATTTTCTCCGTTTATCATGATGCTGCTTATTGGTCCAGTTGTGAGGATTTTTGCTTTCTTTATGCTGACGTATAATCCATACTGAAGGCTGTAGTCTTTGATCTTCATCAGTAATATTTCTGAGTGCTTGAATATCTGAAAATACCTTTGTTCTGTCTTCACAACTAGCGGAAAATTTTGCTAGGGTACAGAAATCTTGGTAAAAATAACCTTCCCTCACAAATCTGAGGCAATGATCCATTGTCTTTTAGGAACTAGTGTTGATGATATCATGAGTTTAAATGACTTTAAGTTTCATTTCTATTTAGATGTGATTTTTCCCTACCTTAAATGCTTTTAAGTGTTCTAAAATTACACAAAGTTGTTTCCAACCTTGTCCAAGGATGACAAAACCATGGGATCAATACCTGGCAAAGGCAGTACAAGAAAAGTAGAAACCAATTTTTAATGCAAAAATAAAAACATACCAGTTTAGCTATACAAGTGCCATTCCCCACCCCTCAATCTTGCAAAATAAGAGTGAGAAAGAGAGAACAATTGTTTGCCATTCAATTCAATTAGCATATGCCCTGAAGAGAGAAATAATCTACCATTACTTCAATGTGACTCGGTTACTTCATGTTTCATTTAGCTGGAACATCTCATCGCAATGAACATGACTAAAGACTGTGAGTATGCATTTTTCAAAAAAAAAAAAAAAAAAAAACAAACCCACTGCCGTCAAGTCAAATTACAACTCATAGTGACCCTACAGAACAGAGTATAACTGCGCCAATAAGGTTTCCACTCCTTGGAATTAGAGCCACTAAACACAAGCGTTCTGGTGCTCATCTAAAGCAAACTGCTGGGGGAAGAAAAACAACAAACATATACTACAGAAAAGAGTTAATATCTTTAACACATAAAAGGCCAATTAAATTTAATATGAAAAAGGTAAATACCCCAAAAGAAAAATGAACTGTTTATAATTCACAAAAAGATGAACATAAATGGCTAGAATGTAAATTAATTAAGATTTCATTGTTCACTGGCAAATATTAAGCAGATAAATAAAATACAATGTTGGAAAAGTTGTTGGAGAAATACGTACTCATGGCCACTGTTAATGGGAGTATAAACTGGGACATTCATAAAACAATTTGGTAATATTAATCATAACTTTAAATGCCCAGTTCTGTTGAAGCAGTGATTTTCCTTCTGTTAGTGTTATTAGGTGTCATCAAGTCACTTCCACTCATAGCAAACCTATGTACAACAGAATGAAACACTGCCCGGTCCTACGCCATCCTCACAATAGTTGCTATGTTTGAGCCCATTTTTACAGCCACTGTGTCAATCCATCTCACTGAGGGTCTTGCTCTTTTTCGCTGACCCTCTACTATTTCACTTCTAGGAAGGAATATATCCTAAGATAATCAATTGACCAAATTATTAAGAACAAAGGTGTTCATTAAGTGCTGTTTAAATATTTAAAAGCTGGAAAGAATCTAAATGAATAGGACTATATAGATATTAAAAATAACAAAGAAGTTACATGCAGTGACACAGGAAGCTATTCGCAATATATTACAAGGTATAAAAAGGATTTATGTCCTTACTTTAAAAATGAAAATAGTTTTATTAATCTTTCTAATTATAAAGATAATTCTCTAACTCATATTGAATATGCATATAAACAGAAAAGCTTAGAGGAAAAAAAAACTGCAAATTATTTTAGCAAAAAATCCTTCCTACATCACTAAGTTTTTAGTATAAGTCATACAAAAATTATTCCAAATTCAGAATTAAGAAAATGTCTTTCGTACCAAGTCCCTATCATTTTAACAACAACAACAAAAAAAATCAAATTCTCATTTTGAAGTCAATATACTATGGAGAACTTTGAAAGTTGGCAGTAAGTACAAGTTATATCAAAGTTTCTAATGTTCATTTAAATTTACATAGTTCGCCATTTAAAAGTTGATGCCTATATAATAAAATATAAACAACGTCAATAATGTCAATAGCATTCAAAAGAATTCTGAGATTTTGGAGGGGGGAAAACACCCAGAAAGAAAAAAGTCAATAGACTGAAAGCAATTAACTCCAGGAAAAGATTTTAAACAATAAAGCAATGTATAAATGAGCAAGCATAGCTCACAGCTATAGTATCGAACGATTCAATGACCACCCAAGTATATAACAGTTCAGAAGGAAGAAATGGGTTTTCTATGAAACAAAAATTTAAATATCTGACCACACACAGTCCCAGTATATGTAGTCAGGGAGTAGGGAAAATAACAGAGAAAGTGATCTAAAAAATGCAGGAAAGGTATAAGTTATGCCAAGTGGTAAAGTGATTTGATTGACAGCTTTCAAAAAGCTGAAGACAGTAAAAGCTGGGGAAAGGAATTCAGCATTATCTGAAAGAAAGATAGGGAATTTCTGTCTAATGATTAAATTACTCTGCTAATTTAAATAACTGAAAAGACATCAATATTTAAAGTTAGATCATAAAGCCGAGACTATTTTAAATAAAGACTGAATGTTATTCCAATCTAGCCATTTATGACTAGGCAAAAAAAAAAAAAAAAAAAAATTTATGAAGAGATTAACAATAGTTATTACATACAAAGTATCTGTTTACAAAACAGAAGAAAGAAAAAAAAACAGTTGCTGTTGAGTTGATTCCAACTCATGGCGACCCCAAGTGCGTCAGACTAGAACTGCATTCCATAGGGTTTTCAACGGCTGTGATCTTTCGGAAGTAGATCATTAGCCTTTCTTCTGAGGCGCTTCTGGTGGACTTGAACTACTAACCTTTCAATTAGTAGCTGAGACTCCACAATAGTCACATGCTTTCATATTAAAGGTTGTGTACCAACAACTTACATAACTCTTAATTTACTTGAAGATACCAAAATTCATATGTAACTATTTACAAAGTTAACTGCCATCACCTTAGTTATATCTACTCACAAAGTAACAGAGCTCTTGTTAAAACTACATTATGTTTTGACACCCCAAACACATTAAAAAATATTACTCTTTCACTTCCAGTATGAATTGGTAGGAAATGTTATACATTAAGCATAACATGTCTATATTATTAACATACTATTATAGAAATTAGTACTGATAAATATGCCAATCTGCAGAATTACAACACTTTAGTCTTTAAATTTTTTGGCTATGTTCTATCTTCCTTCAGGATCAAAAAGAAAATCAAAACAAAAAACTAGAGCAAACAGCTCGGTGGTATTACTGTCATTTACGTCAAAGCTAGGGCAGTATGTCCTTACAGCATTACAGATCAACGATAATTTTGTTCATCCTCACAAAAAGTACAAAATGCCTCATTTGTGTAAGAAAAATTTTCAATGGTGTTAATACCATTAAAACATGTCTTTAGTATAGAATCTACATAGTTATTTTAAAATAAACTGAAGAATTTGTTAACAAGATATGTACCTTCTAGAAGCAAATCTGTTATCGTATTCTTACATCTGAATAATGCTTAAATCTTAGTACAATTATTGGCATATAAAATAAACTTTTTAATATTCAAGACTTCCAAAATTTTAAGTCTTCAAAAAGTTATCTCATTAGTAACACAAAAATGATCCAAAATATTTTCTCTGAAAGAAAATTATAAAATTCTAGGAAAACATATTTTGCTTCCATATTTAACTCAAATCACCAGTGGGGGCCCCCATCATCAACATAAGAACCAGGAAAACAAAATAGCACTGCAAAGTCTGTGAGCATTAAATTGTGATTAGAACACAGCCCACAAAAGCAGGCCAGGACTTGTGTGCTAAATCTGAACACACTGACTGCTTGCTAAAATAAAACATTTAAATGGGACCTAAAAAGTAGCTAAAATGTCCAGGATACCACAGAAAATCACCAATCTTATCAAGAACTAGGAAAATCAACTTGAAGGAGTGAAGACAATCAACTAACGCCAAAATAAGATGAATCAGACATTGAATTTATCTGACAAGGAATTTAAAGTGCCCATCCCATTTCAAATTCAGTGATACAGTAAAAGGATGAAAAAAGATATACCATACATTCATTGATCAATAAAAAGCAGGAGTGCCTATATTAATGCCAGATAAAGTAGATTTCAGAGCAAAGAACATTCCTACAGAAAGAGAGACATTACATAACTACAAAAGGGTCAGTTCACTAGGAAGACACAACAATCCTATAAATGTTCATATACCAAAAAAAAGAAGTCTTAAAATACATAAAGCGAAAACTGATAGAGCTGAAAGGAAAAACAGGCAAATCCATAATTATAGCTGGGGACTTCAACATCTCCTTTCAATACATGATAGGACTAGCCAAAAAATGAGCAAGGATATAGAAAATCTGAACAACATAAACAACCAAAAGGATCAAATTGAAATATACAGAACACTCCACCCAACAAAACTGCACATGGAACAGTCACCAAGATAGACTACATCCTAGGTCAGAAAACATATCTCCTATTTAAAAGAATTCTTTAAAAGAATTGATTTTTGGCAAAGTTAGAAATTCAATTCAATGAATGAGGATAATCTTTTCAAAATTGGTGATGAAGTAAATGAATATCATAAGCAAAAAAATAAACTTTTACCTAAACCTCACACCTTACACAAAAGTTAACTGAAAATGGATCACAGGCCTAAATATAAAATGTAAAACTATAAAACTTTTGGGAAAAAAAATAAACATAAGAGAAAATCTTCAGCATGTAGTGCTAGGCTTAATACTAGAAGTATGGTCCATAAAAGAAAACACTAATAAACTGGACCTCATTAAATTAAGAAACTTTGCTCTGCAAAAACCCTGTCAGGAAGAAAGCAGACAAGCTATGGATTGGAGAAAAATACTTGTGAACCACGTATCTGACAAAGTATTAAACAAAAACCTGTTGCCATGGAGTCAATTCCGACTCACAGTGACCTTATAGGACAGAGGAGAACTGTCCCATAGAGTTTTCAAGGAGCTGCTGGTGGATTTGAATTGCCAACATTTTGGTTAGCAGCCAAACTCTTAACCACTGCGCCACCAGGGCTCCGATAAAGGATTAGTACAGGCATACCTCGGAGATATTGCGGGTTTGGTTCCAGATCACTGCAATAAAGAAAATACCACAATAAAGCAAGTCACATGAATTTTTTGGTTTCCCAGTGCATAGAAAAGTTATGTTTACATTATACTGTAGTCTATTAAGTGTACAATAGCATTGTCTACAAAAAATGTATATACATTAATTAAAAAATACTTTATTGCTAAAAAATGCTAACCATCATCTAAACCTTCATCAAGTCATAATCTTTTTGATGGAGGAGGGTCTTGCCTCGATGCTGATGGCTGCTGACTGATCAGGATAGTGGTTGCTAAAGGCTGGGTGGCTGTGGCAATTTCTTAAAATAAGACAATAATGAAGTCTGCTGCACTGATAGACTCTTCCTTTCACAAAAGATTTCTCTGTAGCATGTGACGCTGTTTGGTAGCATCTTATCCATGGTAGAACTTCTTTCAAATATTGGAGTCAATCCTCTCAAACCCTGCCACTGTTTTATCAGCTAAGTTTATGTAATATTCTGAATCCTTTATTGTCATTTCAACAATATTCATAGCATCTTCACTAGGAGTAGATTCTATCTCAAGAAACCACTTTCTCTGCTTATCCATAAGAAGCAACCCCTCATCTGTTAAGTTTTAAAATGAGATTTCAGCAATTCAGTCACATCTTCAGGCTCCACTCAAGTCTTAAATCCTTCCCTCACAGTCATTCATGAGGGGAATCAACTTCTTCCAAACTCCTGTTAATGTTGATATTTTGACCTCCTCCCACGAATCACGGCAGGTAAATGGTGAATCCTTTCCAGATAATTTTCCATTTACTTTGCCCAGATCCATCAGAGGAATCACTATCTATAGCAACTACTGCCTTATGAAATGTATTTCTTATATAATAAGACTTGAAAGTCAAATTTTCTCCTTGATCCATGTGCTGCAGAATGGATGCTGGTTAAGCAGGCATGACAACATTAATCTCCTTGCACATCTCCATCAGAGCCCTTGTGTGGTCAGGTGCATTGTCAACGAGCACTAATATTTTGAAAGGAATCTTTTTTTTCTGAGCAGTAGGTCTCAACAGTGGGCTTAAAATATTCAGTAAACCATGTTGTAAACAGTTGTGCTGTCATCCAGGCTTTGTTGCTCCATTTATAGAGCATAGGCAGAGTAGATTTAGCATAACTTTTAAGGGCCCTAGGATTTTCGAAATGGTAAGTAAGCACTGGCTTCAAAACAAAGGCATCACCTGCATTAGCCCCTAACCAGAGTGTCAGTCTGTCCTTTGAAGCTTTGAAGCCAGGCATTGACTTCTCTCTACCTATGAAAGTCCAAGATGGCATCTTTTTCCAATATACGACTGTTTTGTCTACACTGAAAATCTATTGTTTAGTGTAGCCACCTTCATCAACTATCTTAGCTAGATCTTCTGGATTACATGCTGCAGCTTCTATATCACTACTTGCTGCTTCAACTTACAGTTTTATGTTATAGAAGCAGCTTCTTTCCTCAAACCTCATGAACCAACTTCTGCTAGCTTCAAACTTTTCTTTCTCAGCTCCTCACTTCTCTCAGCTTTCACAGAATTGAAGAGAGTTAGGACCTTGGACTGGATTAGGTTTTGGCTTAAGGGAATGTTGTGACTGGTCTGATCTTCTATCCAGACCACTAAACCTTTCTCAGCAATAGGCTGCTTCACTTTCTTATCATTTATGTGTTCACTGGAGTAGCATTTTTAATTTCCTTCAAGAACTTTTCCTTTGCATTCACAACTTGGCTAACTGTTTGGCACAAGAGGCCTAGCTTTTGGCCTATCTCAGCTTTTGACATGCCTTCCTCACTAAGCTTCATTATTTCTGGCTTTTGATTTAAAGTGAGAGACGTGTGACTCTTCCTTTCACCTGAGCACTCAGAGGCCATTAAACCAAAACCCACTGCCATCAAGTTGATTCTGACTCATAGTGACCCTATAGGACAGAGCAGAACGGCCCCATAGGGTTTCCAAGGAGTGCCTGGTGGATTCGAACTGCCAACCTTTTGGTTAGCAGCCGAACTCTTAACCACAATGCCACCAGGGTTTCCTAGAGGCTACTGCAGGGTTATTAATTGGCCTAATTTCAATATTGTCCTGTCTCACGGAATAGGGAGGCATGAAGAGAGGGAGAGAGACAGGGGAATGGCAGATCGGTGGAGCACTCATAACATTTATCAATTAAGTTCACCACCTTATATGAGCGCGGTACGCTGCACCCCATAATTACAATACAGACAAAGACTGTTGATCACAGACCACCATAACAGACATAATAATAATGTAAAAGTTTGAAATATTGTTGAGAATTACCAAAATGTGACACAGAGACACAAAGTCAGCACATGCTGTTGGAAAAATGGCGTCAACTGACTTGCTTGACACAGGGTTTTCACAAACCTTCAATTTTTTAAAAACACAGTATCTGCAAAGTGCAATAAAGCAAAGCACAATAAAACAAGGTATGTCTGTATCTAGTGTCTATAAAGAACTCTTAAAGCTCAATTCCCAAATGTCAACAGTAAAACAACAAATAATCCAATTAGACTTGAACAGGTATTTCTCTGAAAAGAAAAAACATAGCAAATAAGCACATGAAAAGATGTTCAGCATCATTAGTCATTAGGGAAATGCCAATTAAACCACAATGAGGTATCATTAAATATCTATCAGAATTGTAAGAATAAAAACAACAGTGACAATATCAAATACTGATAAGGATGCGGAGAAACTGGATCACCTTTATACAATGCCGGTGGTAATGTAAGATAGTACAGATACTCTGGTAAACAGTTTAGCAGTTTATTAAAAAAAAAAAAAAACTAAACATGCAACTATCACATGACCCAGCAATTACATTTATTCCAGAGGAATGAAAACTCATGTTCACACAAAAACCCGTACGCAAATGTTCACCGAAGCTTTATACGTAACAACCAAAAATTGGAAACAACCCATGAATGTTCACACAAACTGTGGTATATCCATTCCCTGGAATACTATACAGAAATTAAAGTTATGAACTAATCATGATAGCAAAAAGATGGAAACAACCTAGGTGCCCATCAACAGACAGATGGATAAACAAATTATGGTATATTCACACAATGGAATACTATACAACGATAAAGAACAATGAATCCGTGAAACACCTTAAAACACAGAGGAATCTGGAAGGCATTATGCTGAGTGAATTTAGTCAGTCACAAAAGGACAAATATTGTATAAAACCACTATTATAAGAACTCAAGAAAAGGTTTAAACACAGAAGAAAACATTCTTTGATGGTTACGAGGGTGGGAAGGGAGGGAGAGGGTTATTCACTAAGTAGACAATAGACAAGAATTATCTTAGGTGAAGGGAAGGACAGCATACACTACATAGCACAACTGGACTAAATCAAAGCTAAGAAGTTTCCTGAATACAACCAAACACTTTGAGGGACAGAGTAGGAGGGGTGGAGGTCTGGGGACCATGCTTTCAGGGGACATCTAGGTCAACTGGCATAACAAAGGTTATTAAAAAAATGTTCTGCATCCTACTTTTGGTGAGTGGCGTCTGGGGTCTTAAAAGCTAGCGAGCAGCCATCTAAGATGCATCAACTGGTCCCAGCCCACATGGAGTAAAGGTGAATGAAGAACACCAAAGTCGCAAGGAAAGCATCAGCCCAAGACACAGGAAGGGCCAATAAACCGAAGACTGCAACAGCCTGAGAGCAGAAGAACTAGATGCTGCCCAGCTACCATCAATGACCGCCCTGACAGGGAACACAACAAGAGTCCCTGCTGGAGCAGGAGAAAAGTGGAGTGCAGAACTCAAATTCTAGTGAAAAGACCAGACTTAATGCTCTGAGACTAGAGGAACCCCAGAGAGCATGGCCCCCGGCCTCTCTGTCAACCCAGCACTAAAACCATTCCTGAGGACAACTCTTCAGTCAAAGATTAGACTGGACTATGGGACATAAAATGATACTCATGAAGAGTGTGCTTCTCAACTCAAGTAGATACATGAGACTAAATGGGCAGCTCCTGTCCGGAGGTGAGATGAAAAGGCAGAGAGGGTCAGGAGCTGGTTGAATGGACACAGGAAATCGGGGGTGGAAAGGAAGAATGTGCTGTCACAGTATAGGGAGAGGAATTAGGGTCACATAACAATGTATGTATAAACTTCTGTATGAGAGACTCACTTGGATTGTAAACTTTCATTAAAGTACAACAAAATAAAACTTAAAAAAAAGTTATTAACTATTGATACATGCAACAACTTAGACAAATGTCCACTTAGCTATGCTGAGTAAAAAAAGCCAACCCCATAAGATCATATACTGTGTAATTCCATTTATATAACATTCTTAAAATAGCAAAATTATAGAAATAAAGAAAATATAAGTGGTTGCCAGGGGATAGGGGCAGGGTGGAAGGGAGTCGGTTGAGGCTATGAAAGGGTAACAAAAGGGATCCTGTGGTAATGGAACTGTTCTGTAACTTGACTATTGTCATGGTTGGAATTATGTCCCCCCAAAAATGTGTGTATCAATTTGGCTGGACCATGATTCCCAGAATTGTGTGGTTGGCCTCCATTTTGTGATTGTAATTTTATGTTAAACAGGCTTAGGGTGGGATTGTAACACCACCCTTACCCAGATCACATTGCTGATCCAATGTAAACGGAGTTTCCCTGGGGTGTGGCCTGCACCACCTTTTATCTCTCAAGAGATAAAAGGGAAGCAAGCAGAGAATTGGGGACCCCATACCATCAAGAAAGCAGTGCCGGGAGCAGAGCGCATCCTTTGGACCTGTGGTTCCTGTACAGAGAAGCTCCTCATCCAGGGGAAGATTGACAAGAACCTTTCACCAGAGCCCACAGAGAAAAGAAAGCCTTCCCCTCGAGTTGACACCCTGAATTTCGACTTCCAGCCTACTAGACTGTGAGAGAATAACCTTTCTCTTTGTTAAAGCCATCCACTTGTGGTATTTCTGTTAGAGCAGCACTAGATGACTAAGACAATATGATAAAATTACATAGAACTAAATAAACACATACATGAATAGTACAACTAAGACTGGGGAAATGTGAATTAAGATTGGTGGATTTTATTAATGTTAATATCCTAGTTGTAATATCGTACTTTAGTTTTACAAGATATTACCATTGCAGGAAATGTCATAAAAATACACAGTATCTCTCTGTATTATTTCTTACAACAGCATGTGAATCTACAATTATCTCAAAATAAAAAGCTTAATTAAAAAAAAAAAACCTAACAATTAAAGAAAAAATGATGCAATGTATTATTGTAAAAGTCTAGTAGAGTATGATTTATGAAACCTGTGTAAGACTAGCAATTCCAATATAAGAAGATCAGATTAATAAAGTTAAAACAATTACAGTACTTAAAATATTTCTTAATTAGAAAAACCATGCCCTATAAAACACCTACAATTTATATTAATACGTTATTTATAATCTTTAAACTTTTTCTTAATTTTCTACTGTAAAACAAAGAACTTGATTTAGTCTTGTCTCTGGTTCTTGAAAATAGCCCTTGGAATTTCTTGAACAATCAAGCTGTCTATGATTTTCTGAAATAGTCAGGCAACACTTAAACACAGGCAAATGAGCAGCGGCTACACTGGCCCCACCATGGCAGCAAATCTCAGGAAGGGAGTGGATCATGATGGAATCAATCATGCATATTCATTGATTCTACTGACTATGCATATGCAATGAGGCACCAATCATGACTAGGCATTTCGGTCCCCATCATGCATATGCATTATTATAAGAGGCCCTGAACACAGAAGCAGTTGGGGCTTCCTGGATTGGCAAGAATATTCATGCATAAAGAGGGTGGCACATCTCTGGGGTCCCAGATCTTGCCTGATGCATCTCTTCACTTGTCCAGCGGTGTAACTAGGGCATGGCAGGTATTGCAGGTATTCGTCCAGCTCTGGGTGTGTGGCACCACCGAGCAGTTTCTATTAACTAGTTACAGTCAGTGGTGTATTTACGGAAAATGGCACCTCTGGCAAGCACTGAAATTGAGCCCTGTCCAAACATCTGACACATGACTTTTTTAGATAAATTTAGATAACTCTTTTAGATAACTTTACAATAATATCTGCTCAAAAATACAAGTCAAGCTCGTTAATCTTTTAATTAACACATCATGCTTGAGGAAGTACACTGGGCCCATACCCAGTTAACAGAAACTGCTCAGTGGTGCCACATGCCCAGGGCCTGTGCAATACCCTAGATACACCAGTGCTTGTGTCCTTTCCAGTTATAATAAATGGGTAACTGTAAGTATTAATAATAGTCTCCACGAATTTTGTGAGCCATTCTAGAGAATTAATGAACCCACAAAGGACAGTGAGAACCAGCAGAGGCTGGCATCTGCCTATTTGGCTGTTGGTTCTGAAGGACAGAATCCTTCTAACCTGTTGACCTAGCCCCAGGTAGCTAGAAAGAAAAAGTGGCGAAAGCTGAAGTGCAGGGTAGTTGTGTAGACTCCTGAGCTTATGGCTGGTACACAATGATCTGGCCCAGAGTGGCCAGGGATGTTCTGTCCTGGCTCAGGGTGGCTGCGGATGAGGTCTGACCTAATTCTGTGTGGTTACGGTCAGAGAGAGTGACACATGATGTGGCTGGCGACAAGGATCATGGAGATGTGGGAAGGTGAAATTTGGATCCATTTCCATGTGGGAACTGGATTCATGCTGATCCTTGCCACAGTTATCAATGAAGGTGGGATTTTCCCACCTTTCACAAAACTCATGGAGACTATTATTTATATTAAGAGTTACCCATTTATTATAACCAGAAAGAATACAAGCAGTGGCATTTCAGTGCAGTTTGCACAGCTATATCATATCCCTTTAATTTATCCTACCTTCTTATAACAAATAAATTAAAGCCAAATTGTAGGCTATATCAAATTCCAGCAAAATATGAATGAATCTAAAATTATTAAATATTTCAAATTTAATATCAAGGATACTTTTACCACAGTTATTGTATCAGAATGTAAATTGGTGGAATTCCATTTAAGAACTTACAATGAAGCTCAACTCTCAGTTTATTTTAAATTCCTTAATGTAAGTATAATCTTAATTTAATGATGTTTAAATTATAAATTCCAATTCTATAAATATGATGGAAATACTTAACAAGATTGAATTATACCAATAAATCATAATAAAATATATGCCTAAATATCTAAGCCAGATTATTTGTGTGTTTGTATACACATAGATACATAAAAAATTAATGGATATATAACTCATAACCTACCAAAAACAAGTTTTTGACCCAACTTCCATAAAGAATCAAAGGCAGTATCTTTTCATTTAGAATTCATTGACAGAATTCAAAGTCAAATGTAATATATAGACACATAAATATAAAACATGCCATATTAAAATTAATCAACATCATTCTTACCATCCACTATTCTGAGGTTTTCCTGTTTCAGTTGTGTAGTCTACTTAAAGATGTTGTCGTTACCCGTATGTAAGTACTCCCCCTAAGTAACATGAAATTCTCTCAATGGGATTATTAAAGGAACTACAGTGTTTTACGGTTTGAGCAGAACAACTATGACATGAGGAAAGAATGCTTCATGCTGTGCAGTTCTGCCACCACCCACATACAGAGTTTACTATTAAAAAGAAAAAAAAATAGTAGTGACACTTTACGTTGTATAGCATCTTGGTATCAATGAATCTAAAAAAAAAAAAAAAAATTAAATCTCTATACATTATTATCATTTGACAAAACAACAAATAGGGGTACAACAGTGAATTTAAAATTACATCCAACAGATTTTATTAAGCATTAATGAAAGCAACAGAGTTTATAATAATATTATTTTTATTACAATAAATTTTGTATGAGGAAACAGCAAAATATTATCTATAATTATATATATATTTAAACATATAAAGTTGCCCACCCATTTTGTTTATTATTAAACAACTTTTTATTATCTATACTGTCTCAGAGAAGGGATTCTTATGTGATTCACTAACAAGGCCCAAAAGAACATTTAGGCAAACACAGCTATCCCATTAATCTACACTTGATGGAATTTCTTCTATGTACCTGTCAAGGTTCTGCTTCAACAACTAATTATTACATATAGTTAATCTATATCTATACTGACCCCAGTTGTAAACGATACAAAACTTACCACTTGTGAAAATTAAAACTTGGAAAATCATTCTCTCCAGATCACGTATGGAAAAAGTGGTTGGGATTTACCATTCCAGTTCTTCCTCTATCTTCCTCTCTCTCATCATAGCACGTTTTTAGCTAGTGTATTTTTTTAACCCTTAAAGTATCTTGGAAGTTGGTGTCAGATCTTTCATCAAAAGTGCATGACAAAAATCTACTTCACAAAAACTGCTTTAGGATAAAAGATACAATTTTAGTAAATTTCGTTCTCATTGCACTATTAAATATGTATGACAACTTCAGTATACCCATGTGTCAAACACATTCCCAAAAGACACACAGGCATCTAGTCTTCCCTCTCCCCATTTCCATGTGGTTGCTGTAGTCTATCAATGAAACTAATATACATAGCAAAAACATACTCTACATTACAAAACAAGTGATCAACTAGCATTAAGGAAATTGTTTAGAACAATGGGGGAACGTAAATTTATTAACAGTAAAAGATTAACCTAAACACTATTATACTCAGAAGGGTCTGGGGACCATGGTTTCAGGGGACATCTAGGTCAACTGGCATGACAAATTTTATCAAGAAAATGTTCTGCATCCTACTTTGGTGAGTGGCGTCTGGGGTCGTAAAAGCTTGCAAGGGGCCATCTAAGACGCATCGATTGGTCCCAACCACCTGGAGTAAAGGAGAATGAAAAACACCAAAGACACAAGGAAAGTATTAGCCCAAGAGACAAAAAGGGCCACATAAACCAGATACTTCATCAGCCTGAGACCAGAAGAATTAGATGGTGCCCGGCTACCACCAATGACCGCCCTGTCAGGGAACATAACAGAGTCCCTGATGGAGCAGGAGAACAGTGGGGTGCAGAACTCAAATCCTAGTAAGGAGACCAAACTTAATGGTCTGACTGAGACTGCAGGAACCCCGGAAAGCATGGCCCCTGGATTCTCTATTAGCCCAGAAATAAAACACATTCCGAGACCAACTCTTCAGACAGGGATTGGACTGGACTGTGGGACATAAAGTGATACTCGTGAGGAGTGTGCCTCTTAGCTCAAGTAGATACATGAGACTAAATGGGCAGCTCCTGTCCCAAGGTGAGATGAGAAGGCAGAGAGGGTCAGGAGCTGGTTGAACAGACATGGGGAATCAGGGGTGGAAAGGAGGAGTATGCTGTCACAGTATGGGGAGAGCAATTACAGTCACATAACAAAGTATGTATAAATTTCTGTATGGGAAAAATTTAAAAAAAAATAAAAAAGAAATAAAATTAAAGGAAAGATGAACCAGACAGCTATCGCATTCCCAGATGGCAACTGGTGTTCCAGCTATACCATGAACAATGAGAGACAATGGTAGGGAATAAGAAGAGAAGGAGCAAAGCATGAATACTGGCTACTTCACTGTGCAAGTCAACAGTAGCGATCCCTTAATTTAACATTTTGTCTGCCCGGACAAAAACAAAACACACTCAGGTTATAAAGTACTCCAGGGCAATAGAATAGCTAATGTTTTCAGATGGAATGGTGGAAGATTGGTAGGAATGAAAAACATATTCCTAAAAGCAAAAAAAACTTTTACATCTTACTTTTTTCTCAAAGTAAGAAGGATTAGGATGAAAAACTAAAGCAAAAATATCTACAAAGTACATAATCAACTTTTGTTGATTTGAGAACACACAGGAACAGCAATTCCAGGGTAATAATATCTTGAGAAAGTACAACTTCTACAACTAAACCATCTGCCAGTGAACTCAGTAAATCAAGTCAAAAGAACTTGCTTTTATTATTTTCTGCTTATCTTCTAAATTCTTTGTAATTACTTTTACCAACAAGTATACTGAACTTATGACATGATGGTGAAAAGAAATTATCCTGCTTGAAAGTATTTTATTTAAATCAACAGGCTCTAAATGCTCTCCAAACTATGATCAATCCTGACATTTTAAAAAATCATAAAAAAAAAATTCTGGTCTCTTGTTAAACAAAATTCATGAGTATTAAAAAAGAACAAGTTATTTTAAACATTACTGATGTCAGTTTTCTATTGCAATAATCACTTTCACTGAGAATTACTATCTATTTAATGCACTTCTTGGGGCTCTTGTGTATCACCACGTTATTTCTCATTATTTCTCCTAGAACTACAAATCAGCTTACGGTGAAAATGCAGTTCTCTGATTAAGCCAGCATTTTGCAGTTTGAGAGGTGGTACTGGTCCCTCAGCATGCAATGCACAGGACAAGATATAAATACAAGCTATGCATTCTGCTACACTAAGATGCTGTTGTTAGTTGCCGTCAAGTCGATTCCAACTCATGGCGACCCCATATGTGCAGAGTAGAACTGCTCCATAGGATTTTCATGGCTGTGACCTTTCAGAGGCAGACAACCAAGCCCGTCTGTCTTCCAAGGCATCTTTGGGTAGGTTTGAACTGCCAACCTTTTGGGTAGTAGTCGAGTGTTTAACCATTTGTGCTACCCAGGATCTCCTTCACTAACGAACAGTAATAACAACAAAATAACAACATCTGACACGTATTGAGTACTTGGTATGTTCTAGACATAGATGGTATTCTAAATACTTTAAAGTCATAATCTCATTTAATCTTCCCAATCAGCCTCTAAGTTATTGACTGCATTTCACAGATGAGGAAATAAGGCCCAAAGACATTAACTATCCCAATAACATACAACTAAACCCTGTTCCAAACCTCAGTCTTACTCTAAGTCCATGTTCTTATCCACTACAGCCACCTAACAACTAACCTAAAGAGAAATGTTTTACTTGCCATTAAATCTTTTAGAACAGTATGGCTATAAAACAACAAATCCCCTTCAAAATAGCTGCCCTTTTATTGTGATACTCAAAACACCTTTCTGTCATTTATAAATTGCTAAAAGGATACTAAAATGCACACATTCTCAAATTGTTATTGTTTAAAAAAAATAGCTTCCCAGTCCTTGAAAGACATTCATTGCATAGGTCGCAAATTCTGCATCAGCTAAGATGTTATAATAACAAATATTCCTCTTTGTAAGCTGTAAAACCACCCAAATTTTTCTTTTTAAATATTATCTATGTATATTCAACTCTTGGACAGAATACATTGCTCAGTGAAGAGTAATGTTCTGTCAATTATTTAAAACTCTTTATACCTTTGGTAAGCCACATTAACACTGCTAAATAAAATCAGGTATAAAATTTCAAGTTCCTAATTTTTTACTAAATATTTATTTTCAAATTAAACAATTAATTACGTAAAAATGACTGATGGAAACACTACATTTTTTGTTTTAAGTAATTTTATTATAATCCCTACAGCATAAAAACTTAAAATTTATTATATTTGAGGACTCTGAAAATGTAAACGAAGTATAGCTATTATGTTACTAGCTTCATATCCAACTTATATTTATTTAAATGACAAGTTTTCCGAGGAGACCTCTGCAGACAGGAGGCTCTCTATGGCACAACAGAATTTTATAAAACTTGTCATTTCCAATCTCTTTTAAAAACCTAGAAATAGTTTGATGAAATATAAAGCCCTTCTTAACAAAACAGAAGGGACAGTGAATTGTGCTCTAACCTCCCCAACGTGAAAGTACCTTCTTTGTGAATTTTCTCAGATTCAGAAAAAAGGACAAAGAAATTACTTTAAAATAGAGAGGAGAGGAAGGGAGAAATTAACTCTAGTAAGAAAGCCAATGACAGAAAGCATCAAAGGTTTTATATAAATTTACGAATAAATCATTTAAAATTACTACTAAAGGGGGAAAATACAGTTCAAATAGATTTTTGAGTCAGTACAAAGATTTTTATGAGGCTATGCTTTAAACTAAATAGCCCAATCCCACCTCATAAACATTTACTAGTAGTTCTAATATACGACAAATTAAAAATTATTGATAGAGGACAAACTATATCATATCCTCTATATAAACATCTTTCTTTTTAACAAAAGTTCATCATAAATTCTCTTGAAAACTGGGAGGCTTAAGTAGCATTACTGAGAAACAACTTTGTAGATGCTAATCCTAACATTATTGGGGCAAGGTGTATGTAGCTTGTTACAAAAAGAAGATGTAAAAATATATACATTTGATTAGATTTTGTATTAATAGGTAAATCACAGCCATCTTCTAAATGTTTATGTTATCGATGTTACATTGCTTTTAACCCATGGAAACTACTGCTATTTCTGTAGGGAAACTGATAGCAAAAAGGTATAACTGTGATAGAACTGACATAACATTTCTTTCACCAAAAGGCTAATAAAAAGTAATTGTTTCCCACCTACATCTGTACCATAAACCTCAATAACCACATTTTAAAAAAAAGGCAAAGCAGCTCAGGGTTCCAGGCACTAGGATGGTAGGGAGGTGGAAAAATGGACTACCGCTGAATAGGATATTTAAAGAACTGGACTAGATAAAACTACCCTTAAAGAAGGCATATAGGGAGTAGAGAGATCATCAATGAGAGAAGAGGACTGTGGCCAAGAAACAGAAGATGGCAAAGACTTAAGTTAGATGGCAAAGAAAGAGGAGTTAAGGTAAATAGCAATGAAGGAAAGGGGATTAATTTAAAGAGAATGAAATAAAGAACAGGGTCAAAGGAGAAAATGGTACTAATTTCAAGAAAATGGAATATAATTAGGAAAAAGAAAAAAAAAAGACAAAACAAAGTAAACTTACTCAGAAGAATGAAACAAAGAATAGGAGCCTCTGAGGAAAGAAGCCAAGTCCAGCAATCAAATTGCTAGTCATGAAGGACCACACAAAAGAGTATATTTTACTCTATCTAATAAAACATGTGACTAGTAAGGAACCAATCTAATATACTATTCCAGCAGCATTCTAAGTATCATTCGAGACAGTTCTGCTTATGGAAACACCTGAGTAACTTTTACTACACTTGCTCTTGTGTTGTCAATAGACAACTATATAAAGTACATGAACAACTGCTTTTAGACACCAGACAAAAAACAGTGCATGATTATGATGTCTGAGAGAAGTAAAACAAGGTAAGCCCTACATTTGCCCAGCCTTTCTGCTTGGAGGCACTTTCTGGAAAGAATAGGGAGAGGAACAGAACACAGAGGACTCATTAAGTTCAAGAGACAAAGACAAGAATTTGAGAGCTATAGTGTTCTTGTTGGGTACTGTCATGTCGAATTTAGCTCACAGTGGCCCCATGTGACAGAGCAGAACTGCCCATAGGGTTTTCTTGGCTGTAATCTCTACAGAAGCAGATCACCAAGTCTTTCTCCTGCAGAGCCATTGAGTGTGTTTGAACCGCCAACCTTTCAGTTAGCAGACAAGTGCTTGACCATCTGTGCCTCCAGGGCTCCTTTTGGGAAGTAAAGGCAGCTGCAATGTGCAGGGCATAGTACTGAAGAAAAAGCTCTAGGAATCCTCACAGGTGTCCTCTTGAGGCTTTGGCTAAATACAAAGTTGAGAACGCCTGAGGAGAAATGCAAAGTGCAGAAGAGCTAGAAGAGAAACATTCACAGAGCTCCCACTAGGTTAAGAGACATTTAAGTTCACACTGGCCAGAGAGCAAAGATATCATTGAATACTTGGGGCATTCAACAGAGACCCCAGAGGGTAGTAGACTAACCTAGCACTTGAGTCAAATGTACTCTAGGTTTATCCTGGAGGCAGTGGTAGTTCAGCCGTAGAACTTTCACCTTCCATGCAGGAGATCTGGATTCAACTGAAGCCAATGCACTTCATGCACAGCCAACACCCATCTGTCAGTGTAGGCTTGTGTGTTGTCATGATGTTGAACAGGCTTCCACAGAGCCTGCAGACTAAGATGTACTAAGAAGAAAAGCCTGGAGATCTACTTCCAAAAATCAGCCAATGAAAACTCTATAGAACACAATGGTCTGATCCACAACCAATCATGGGGATGGCACAGGATCAGGCAGCATTTTGTCCTGTTGTGTATGAGGTCACCATGAGTTGGGGGTTGACTTAACAGCAGCTAACAACAACATTTCTTGTCAAGTAACAGAAGGGGAAAACATTTCCAAATTCATTTATGGAACCAGCATTACCCGACACCAAAGCCAGACAAGGGCAATGTAAAAAAAAGAAAACTACAGATCACTATCCCTAATGAACACAAAAGAAAAATCCTGAAAATATTAACAAACTGAATCCAGAAATATATAAAAAGAATAATACTTCAAGACCAAGTGGGATTTATTTGAGGAATGCAAGGCTAGCTCAACTCTGAAAAATCAACAAATAAATCTACAGTATTAATGATTAAATAAGAAAAATCTCATGATTGTATCAATTGATACAGAAAAAGAATTTCACAAAATTCAACATCATTTAATGATAGCAACTCTCAGAAAACTAAAAATGAAAGCTAAATTCCTCAATGAAATAAAAAGCATCTATTAAAAAAATTTACAGTTGACATTATGGCAAAAGAAAATGATTTCCCCATAAGATCAGGAACAAGGCAATAATGTCTGTCCTCACCATTCCTATTCAACACTGTACTGGAAATCCTAGCCAATGCATAAAGACAGGGAAAGAAAGAAGAAGAGAGTGAGAGAGAGAAAGTAAGGGAAAGAGAAAGAGAAAAGACATATAACTGAAAAAGAAATAAGAATATTCATATTTTACAAATGGCACAATTGTCTACAAAGAAAATCCCAAGGTATCTATAAAAAGTTCCTAGAACTAATACTTCAGTTTAGCAAGTCAAAGGATACAAGCTCATCATACAAATGTCAACCATATTTCTATATACTAGAATTGAGCAACTGGAAACTAAATTGATTTATAAACTGAATGAAAAGTTGAAGGACCGATTCAAGAGGTAAAACAGCTGAGTAATAGTAATTCCAGAAAACAAAAAGAAGAAAATAGGAAAAAAAAATTATCAAAGAGATAATCTATGAAAATTTCCAAGAACAGAAGGATAAATGTGCCAGAAAAATGGACGAAAAAGACCCAGACCACAGCACAGTATCAGAAAATTTCACAACTCAACAGATAAAGAAAAAATCCTAAAAGTGTCAAGAGTAAGGAAAAGAAACAAACAACAACAACAACCAAAAACAGGTCACATACAAGCAGAACAGCCTGGGACTTCACAACCACAACAACGGAAGCTAGAAAACAGTGGCACAAAGCCTTCAAAAATTCTAAGGAAAAATGATTTGCAAACTAAAATTCTATTGTCAGATGATATGAAATGTACACCCAAATGATTTGAAATGCATACGCATGTATTCCAAATCATGACACTTGATTTTAGAATTCATGTTATATATAATCTTCCAACAACAGCTAACATCTAAATTATGTTTTTCTGAAACCAATAGTGAAATTAGCCTCTTCTTTAAGCACGTTCTAAATCACTATGAAAGGAACTTGCCAAGAAGAGTACTCAATGCCAGCAGAATGCCAGAGTGAGATTAAAAATTTGCTGTGGGTAATCCCCACGCACAGACAACTATGAAGAGATTTATGGTTGTCAGTTTCGATCAGAACAGCAAGCTAAAACAGAATTTTCAAGTCCTAACAAAATCCTCTTTTAATAAAGGGTAAACTAAAATTAAAACGAAAATTGCTATGAGTTGGAATCGACTCAACAGCAACAAGTTTTGTTGTTGTTTTTTTTTTAACTAAAATTCAGAAATTAAAAGATAGTTATGTGAGAAAGACAAATTTTCATGTAGAAAAGGATATGCCTCAATAAAATTTCACTATCTGATATTACTAGGATTTAGTTATTTCTCGTAGAAGCTCAAAGTCCTTTCACAAACCTCACACACTGGTAAAACAAAGCCAGTTTTAGCCTTATTTTGGCATGACAAAAACTCAGGTAATTCAATGAACCAGTCTTTGTTGTTGTTGTTGTGTACAGTCAAGTTGATTTCTGACTCATAGTGACCCCACGTAACAAAGTAGGACTGCCCCATAGGGTTTTCTTGGCTGTATTCTTTATGGAAGCAGATCATCAGGTGTTTTTCCTACAGAGTGGCTGGGTGAGCTCAGCAGTCGATCACTTAACTATTCCACCACTACCTGACGATAAACCTCAGTGTTTCTTCCATTAGGCTGTATGGCCTCCAAAGGTTTAGATACTATCTGTTTATAAGCCCCAAGATAATAAAATTCATCTATAAGAGATCATAATCAGACCATTATCTAGGTCAATTTCAATAAAGTATGCTTAACGAAAAAGTCTTAGGAATGGAGGGGCGGGGGGATGTGGAAATACGAAAAATACCCAGCCCATTGGAAGATGAAGGGCATGCTCAAATTTAGATCTGTCCCAAATAAAAGAGGAAAGGATGAGAACAACCTGCAAATATTTCTTGATTCTCAACTAGGTGCCACATATTATACCACAGACGTCTCATTTAATCTTCATATTAAAAATGGATATTAGTTCAATTTTATAGATAGGAAACTATGCTCAGAAAGATTAAGTAATTTGCTCAAATTCACTCAGTAAGAGAGGAAGCTCCTGACTTGATTCCACTGTCGATGGTGTTCTAGTCAAAAACTGACTAGAGGTGACTCCTACACTGATTCATTCATTCAAAAAATATTTTCTATGTTCTTACTATATGTCAGAAACTATTTATTTAGTGGTATGATATTGACAGAACAGTCACAACAACAGACTCAAATATATCAATGATCATGAAGATGGGACAGGACTGGGCAACGTTTTGTTCTGTTATACCCAAGGTTGCCGTTAAGTTGGAATCAACTCGACAGCACTTGGTTTAAAATTCCATCTAGAACATCATACGCCAAATAACAAATAGAAATTCTTTTGGAATGCTGGAGTTATTGGTGTTTTATACTTTCTTTTTACATTTTACATCTACATTTTTTCTGTAAATGAGCGTTTATAATCAAGAAACAACAGCAGTAACAAGCCCTACTCTATTTGGCAAGTGAGGTGAAGGTCTGAGGCAAGCAGCTACTAGCCTTTAAAATATTTTTCTACTTCAATCAGAACTGGAATAGGAATTTAAGTTGTACTTAACCTACGAAGGGAGACATCAACCATGAAGTGTCTGACAAGAACAAGACAGAAGTAGGGGAAACGAGGGTCCAAAAGTAACCAAATTTTAGAAGATACCAACAAAACCTAAAAGTCACTTCCTCTTCTATTATTTAAGAAGTGATTAATCACTTATTAGCAATCACCTATCAGCCTTGTGCTCAGCAATATAAAGGACATTAAAATTTAAAACACAGTCCATGCCTTGAAAGAAGTTTTAATCCAGTAATGACACATAAACTAAAAGTAAACACATAGAAATTAGACAGTATACAGAAAGGCCAAGATGGCAAAGCCTCTAAGTCTATACAAAAGTTCAGAGAACATGACCCTTTAAATGTCCGGAGAGAAAATAAATAAAATCACAGAAGAAAAGTCTTGTATCATCTAGGGTGCCTTCAGCTGCAAGAAACAGAAAACCCTGAATTGCATGGCGTACGTTACCACACAACAAGTAGTTCTAACAGGGCAGTCCATGTCCTTTCCAACTCTCAGACCTTACTTCCTTTGATACTGGCTTTCTTCCTGACTAGCTCCTCCGGGGATATAATTAATTTTGAGCATAGTTACCATTATTTGAGTGCTTGCCCTGAGCCAAACACTATTCTAAAAGCTTTATGTTCATTACTGAATTTAATTCTTACAACAGCCTATAAATAAAAACTATTATTCATCTCATTCTTTTCAGATGAGAAAAACTAAGGTACAGAGAGATTAAATGACTAGCCCAAGGTAACAAAGCTAGTTAGGGTAAAACCTAGGATTCTAACCCAGGCAGCCTGGCTCCATAGCCAGTAGAAGAGCAACAACCTTTTCCAGGTCATCTGTTTTATCAGTGAGGATATTCAGACTTCTCAAATCTCACAGACCAGCTTTGGGTCATAAATCCCTTCCTAACCCAATTTCTGATAAAAAAGAATACACCACACACACCAGTTGCCATTGAATCAACTCCAACTTATGGTGACTTTCTGTCAGAGTAGAACTGTGTTCCATAGGGTTTTCAATGGCTGATTTTTGAAAGTAGATTACGAGGCCTTTCTTCTGAGGCACCTCTGGGTGGACTGGAACTACCAACTCTTCAGTTAGCAGCTGAGTGCTTTAACCATCTGCACCACCCAGGGACTCCAATAAGAAAAATAAGATCACCATAATCGGCTTATATTATTCAGGATTCCTAAACAAAATAAAGTTTCTTCCAGAGAGAAAGGTGAGAATGGCTCTTAATCAGTCAAATCATCAGTATCTGCTATAGGTGTATATGTAAGTATACAGAACTTGTTCTTGTTTACACCATCCCAGAAATGAGAGAAGTTCCCAGGTTTAAAAGGTTATCATTCCATTTCTATTGTACTAGTATTATTTGCGTAAGTATGCAAAAACAGATACTTACAATGTCAGTAAGTAAAAGATTTAGATGACAAAGGAGGCAATTTCAACAAAGCAAAGAAACCCAAGACTGTATTAGAAATCTGCCTATGGAAAATTAAGCCTTGACTATAGGAGCAAAGTATTAAATAAGGAGCATTTATCTGCAAGTTTTCTAGCCCTCCAAAACATAACTTAACTGCAGTTTAAAGCTGAAAAATGGCAAACAGTCATTAATAAAAAAAGATTTTAAATTATAAGGCTTCAAAATATTTCTTCCAATAAAATATCCTTAAAAGAAAATTTTTCATTCACTATAAAGTTTAGTGAGTCTTAGATAAGATTTCCTTACAAATGTAAATTTAACATAATTTTCAGTACTATTTTATATCACTCTAGCAACTGTACTAGCAATTAGATCTCCTAAATCATACTTTAAGAAAAATATTAATTCATACTGGACAAATGGTTTTCATTTTCCATACTTTTTATAACTTAATGCTTATAAACTAGCATGTATGCTCCAAAAATGATATAATACATTTTAGCACTTGCTTCTTGGTAATAAATGGGAAAATGAGTTTACCAGATAGTTCAAATGTACATCAGAGATACTTTCAAAGTATTTATGTTGATTCCTCGTCAAAAAGGGGAGGGGGATAGTTGAACAAACAATTACAAGCCAGGCCTGCCTGTAGATAGTGGTTTTATTATGCAATTATAATGGTGATCATTTGAAAGTATCCAAATGTCTCCAGCATTTTAAAGAGCTAAGCACAGTTATTTTTAAAATCAAACATATGTGCTTTTTCTGTTTATGTCTTTGGAAAGAACATTCTGTATAATGAAAAACACAACCAAATTCTTCACAGTACATCACTATAAAACCCTGTAATTGACTGTTGGGGTTGGTTTACTCTATATCTATTTTTGACCACGTAGAAAACAGCAATGATGTGGTGAAAAGCCCAAAATGTAAGTCCCATTGCAGGATAAGACTCCATCCTGATTAGTGTAGAAGTATCATATTTGCTCTGGGAAATATGCCCATTTTAAAAGAGAAAATTTCAGTGTATATGAACCTCCTCTTTTTTAATCAAGCCATGTAAAAACGAGTAACTATGATGCCTAGTCTGGGCCTTCACTAGAACTTGGATGATGTTTAATACACTGATCCTCCTCTCCAGTAAAGGCAGCCTAATGTTGACATTCAACACTGATACTGGAAATGACAGGTTCATTTCTATCAGTTAACCTGATGAAAGGTAACACTGGATGTTACAATTAACACTGTAAATTAACCTTAAAACATAAAATTTTACATTAGATGGTTACCTTTCCTATGTCTTAATACAGATTAAGTGAAGAACTTAATCTTGTTCTAAAAGCTTTGAAAATAGTTTAGTGACAAAACTAATTTGTTAATCCTAACAAAAGCACAGTTTCTCTTCACTGAAAAGAAGTCTAAAACATCTCTGAATAAGCCTTCTGGTTTCATCAATAAAACGTACATTATTAGCAAGTAAAAGAAACTAAAAGATGGAGACGCTGTTTGGTTTAAAAATCAGCCCTGTAAACACCTACCACAGATTTATCTCCCGTGAGTTGACTCAACCATTCCTTCTTCTTAGTAAATAAACTAAGTTCAATGCAAGGTACTGCGGTAGAGTTTTTCAGGGACCAAGTGAGGGAATATGTTTTGGATGGAAACTTCCAAATTGACACCCTGCCCACTTTCGGTAGGTATTAAAGGGTCCACAGCACTTTATGAATTAGTTGTGGTTCACCTAAATAATCATGACCAAAGCTGCCACAGTCACTGAACATTCAATTTATTCCTATCAAAAATCAATGTGTCTTGAAAAAACTTTAACACATTTATAACAAAGTCAAGCTAAATATAAATAATAGCTTTCTAGTAGCATTGCTGATTGAACAGCAATCATAACTGCAATAATAAAACTAGAAGTATACTGAAACTAATCAGAAGTCAATATTTTACTAATATTTAGATCTTTAATGATGTAGGTCATTATATTTTATCCCTACTTTTTAATTGAATCAATAAAATAATGTATTAACATTAAGCGCATAAGAAATGTTAGTAGCTTCTGTCAACTTCTTGGGGAACAGTGGTGCAAAGATGTTCAAAGAATCCCATTACTTTACGAACAGATAAATAAAACAAAAAGCTCCTGAATATTCTTATCTATGTTGCCTATATAAAAGATGATCATCGAACAATGGAAGAATCTGTTACTAAGCTGACTAGCCAAATAAAATATCACATAGCCCAATCAGTTAGATTTTCTAGCAGTAAAAAAATAAACGTGAAAGCCTTAATTGAGCTACATGAGAAGTCATTCTTACTCTTTCCTTCCTGACTTCCTGACATCCTGCCTTTCTACTACCTTTGCCCCCCATTTGTCTGTCCTTCACTCATCCTCCCTTCTTTCCATGCTCTCTCCTCCTTTGCACAAAAATATGTAAAAGAAACACGGCCATAGTAAATGAGAAGAGACCAATCCTTTAAGTTACTGAGTTTCTATATATTTACAATTGCATACCACAAGAATTTTATTGGTTCTGCTCATTTTCTAGCATTTTGCAGACTCTTTTTGCTTTTGGCAATAAACAGTCTGACCCGGACTGAACAGAGATAGAGAAAAAGTTTTTGAAAGACAGAAATAGAATCAAAGGCAAAAGAAATGTACAAATACAAGAAACTTATTTGCTGCATTATAATAAATAAAGTAAGGTAATAGCATCCTTGTATCCCTAACCCAAACCAGTGCCATCGAGCCGATTCCAACGAACAGTGATCCTACAGGACAGGGCAGAATTGTCCCACAGGGTATCTTAAGGCTGTAATTTTTACAGAGGCAGACTGTCACATCTAGTGGGTTCGAACAGCTGACCTTTTAGTTAGCAGCCAAGCTAGTTAACCATGGCACTATCAGGGCTTCCCTTGTATCCCTCTAGCCCAAAATTTAATAAAATCAAGAAACATAATTCCTTCCTACCCCAACAGGTGTACTTTCTCCATTTGAGAACATTATTATATATTACAGATAATCTTCTATTTTAAAAAAGCCCTTCATATAAATTTTCCATCAGGAATGATGAAAACTACAATTATATAAAGCTCTGTTAGCTTATCAATGACTTGTACTTAAACATGTATTATGTACATCATTTAAATCCTTTCCAGAGGATCAATCCTCCAACATAAAATATTCTAAGAAAATCGTTATCAAATTAAATAAAAAATTACTTATCTTTTTTCATTAAGTTCAACATAGTGCTGTCACATCAGTAATTAGGAATTTATTAATAAAAATGACACCTCTTCATTTGCAAAGTGTCATTTGTATAAGCACTACTGCTTATGCAAAGGCTATATAAAACAGAATGAGAAATCAAGCTACAGGATTTTATTAATTTTGTGCCTTCTTGAAACTGGATTGGATCGTAGAATTCATACTTTTTTAAAAGGTCTACAATCAAAGTACGTTTAATAAAAAATGTTTTTATATACATTTTAAAATTGTTGGTGTGGTAAAGGAAAATGGAAAAAAGTTCCCCAGACAATTTTTTTTCTTTCATTTGCTAACTTCCTCAAGAAAATTAAACCTAGATTGAGGAAGGAAAAATCAAAGAATTGCCTACTCATTAAATGACATAAAAAGAATAGTTAAGTGAGGCTAAATAGTTTCTTTCAGATCACTGCACTGATCTTCTTACTAGAAGAAAGTTTCTTCCTACATTAATGTGTCTCTGACTAACTAAAATTTGATTAGTGAGCCCAAATTGTTAAGACATTATTAAGTCTAACTTAAGAAAACCAAACCCACTGCCATCGAGTCAATTCCGATTCATAGCGACCCTACAGGACAGAGTAGAACTGCCCTACAGAGTTTCCAAGTAGCAGCTGATGGATTCGAACTGCTGACCTTTTGGTTCGCTGCCAAGCTCTTAACCACTACGCCACCAGAGATCCAAAGTCAAACTTAGAGTCCTGTAAATATCGAAACTTCAAGCAGGAAAAAAAATTCTAACTACTGCAAATTGTAATGATTCCAAGACATTTTTACTTTCTCCATTACTCTCTTATGTAAGTTTAAAGTACTCAAAGGGTTGACTGAACCAACACAACCTTGTAGGTAACTCCTTACTGTTGCCTCTAGTTGGCCCAATATTTTTTTACAGTATACTATTCCCAGGTGGGAGGGTTGTGGTGGTTCAGTGCTACAATTCTCACCTTCTGTGTGGTAGATCCAGGTTCAATTCCTGGCCCACACACTTCATGCACAGTCACCACCCATCTATGATGCTGAACAGGTTTCAGCAGAGCCTCCAGACTAAGACAGACAGGAAAAAGGCCTGGCAATCTACTTCGGAAAATTCACCAATGAAAACCCTATAGTTACTAGGATCTGACCCCATTATGCATAGGTTCACCATGAGCTGTGGGCCGACTCAGTGCAGCTAACAACAACAACAACACTTAGGAAGAGCACAAGAATAAATACTATGGCACCCTGGCTCTGAAGCTTACCAGCTGTGGGAATGTGAATGAGTAACTCCACATCAGAGTCATTTCCTTCTCTGTAAAATAGGGTCGGTGATACCAATTTCATAAGGATGTAATACAGCTTAAGACAATTCAATTAATTCAATAAACTTAATATTAAGTACCTACTACTTGCCAAGCACTGAGTTGGGTACTGAGGATCAAAAGTCAAAGAGGGCACCTTCACAAGACTCAAAGACCTTACAGTACAATAGGGCAGAGACAATATCCATAACTGAAGAACAGTGTTACAAATGGTACAACAGAGCAAAATTACTGCCATGGATTAAATTGTGTCCCCCAAAAATATCTGTCGACTTGGCTGGGTCATGATTCCCACTACTGTATAACTGTGTACCATTTTGTAAACTGATGTGATTTCCTAATGTGTTGTAAATTCGATCACTATGATCTAGTAAGATTGATTAGCGGCAGTTGTACTGATGAGGTATACAAGATTAGATAGTGTCTTCAGCCAATCTCTTTTGCGATATAAAAGAGAGAAGCCAGCAGAGACACATGGGAAACTCGTAGCACCAAGAAAGCAGTGCCAGGAGCAGAGCACATTCTTTGGACCTGAGGTTCCTGTGCAGAGAAGCTCCCACACAAAGTGAAAATTGATGACATGGACCTTCCTCCAGAGTCGACAGAGAAAGCATTCCCCTGGGCTGATGCCCTGAATCTGGATTTGTAGCCTACTGGACTGTGAGAGAATAAATTTCTCTTTGTTAAAGCGAGCCATTTGTGGTATTTCTGTTATAACAGCACTACATGAATAAGACAACTACCTGCCTCAGAATTAAGCATATGGGAAGGCATTTGGGTAGAGATAATGATTGACTAAAATGTTGAAAGTAAAGAAGAGGTAAATTCTTAAAACAACAAAATAATTTTGATAGCTGGAGCAAAGAAGGTGGAAGGTGGAGCCAGAAAGGTATGTATAGGTATCAAAATATTAACAGAGTCTGTAAACTATAACACAAATACCTTACACAAATGTAAGTTATCATTATATCTCCATTAAATCAGTATGCATATTGATTTAATGGAGATATAATCTGATTTAATGGAGATATAATAGTATATATAATCATTATGATACTTTATACGTCTGTTTACTGAACTAGACAGTGAGCTCAGAGGTAGAGGTGATAGTGAGATGATCCTCAGTATTTATCTTTGTTATCACTGTTCCTTTTCTGACTTTAAATAAGTATATATATTTTTTAATTTAAAAAATAATTCTTAAAAATAAAATTAGTAACAGTCTTCACTGGAAACTAAGTTCAGGGAACCCTACCTTTCAGCACTCCTCACTTACTTCTTCTTTCCATTCTTGCTTTTGAAACTCGGTCTAAACCAACATTTGCTCTTTCCTAAACTTGAGAATCAGAAAACCTGAGTGTGGATTCAGGATTTCTCACTTAATAGCAGAGACACACTGGACAAACTACTACACCCTTCTGGAACTTCAGTTTTTTTATTCTACAAAATGTCTTTATTACTATCTAACGAGCCTGCCTCATAGAGTTTTAATAAGGTTCAAATGAAGAATTAAGTTACCAATATATATAAATATTTGGTTTATAAAGTATAAAGGACCTTGCAAATATAAGATGTAATTCTCCAGATTGGTATTTCTGGAATGCCTCTTCTTCCACATTCCAATTTAAAGATGATAACCAATTTATTCCCCTACACCAACCATCCCTCTTCTCCCTAGTGAAATGAATAACGATGCCAATGTAGGAAAATAAGTAACAATCTGTGCTCTATCAGATTCACAAAGATTCAATCTTTCATGGCATCAAGTATGCTACTAATATATATAATATGTTGGGTTTTAATAAGTGCTATGAACAAAAACAAACAGAATAATAGGATAAAAATGGTGTGTGTGATAAAATGAAACTCCAGAGATCCTAATATGCCCATGTTCATCAGGAAAAAGTCGTAATCAGTGATGTCTACTTAGCCTGAGCGAAGGAAGCAGTCATTCACTATTTTTCATGTGCCAGGTACTGTCCAAGAGACTGTGGCAGGAACAGTAAAGAAGTCCTGCTGGATGATCAACATCTCAGAAAAATAAAATCACTATCATTAACGTAGATTTGTATGGTGGTGTAAAGGCAGAGGTGAAAAATGTCAGCCCAACAGAAATCTTATACAGGCATTCAAACTCAGACACTATAACTGAGTACATTCTCTTCCCATACATATTCATCTCCCTCTGGATTTCCGGACTCAGTTAATGGCACTAAAACTGACCCAATTTCCAAAGGCAAACGTTCTGAGACATTCAACCATGTTCCCAGTTTGTTTTCTCTCAACAGGACAGCACTCGGTTGTCTTAGGGAGAAAGTATCTCTTACTCTAACAGTTGAGGAACTTTCTCCAATAGATTTTTCTTCCACCATGATAAGCTATTATCTGATTAAGTTCTCTCTTTCCCCTGATTTTCTTCCTCTGTGACTATTAAATCTCTGTCTCCATATTCACAAGGTTCACACTCTCTCCTCCTTTAGGCCTCTGCTCAAATATCTCCTCATCAGTTAGGCATTCCACACCCATCCTATCACAACTAACGAACACTCCCACATACCAATTTTATCCTATTATTCTGTTTTATTTTTGTTCATAGCACTTACTAAAACCCGACATACTGTATACTTATCAGCATACTTTTTATTGGTCTGCCTTTCTCTCTAGCACATAAGTACTATAAGGGCAGGGATGAAGGTTTCCTTCACTATAATATTCCTAGAACCTGAAACACTGTGTAACACATAGCATGTGCTCAAAAATATTTTTGAATAAATTAAATGAATAATTAAATTTTTGCCTCATTTCTCTCTTTAACTTCCAGTCCTGTGAGTTCTAACTCAGCTATATATGCAAAAATCTTCTCCTCTTCACACTGCCAATGATGAAGATAAAGATAACAACATCTTTCATCTCTACTACTTCAGTAGCCTTTCAAAACGCACTGCCCTACAGCTCTCCCTAATCGGGTTCAACTTCCATCTGAAATAGTTTTCATCCTGAAACACAAATCTGACTGATCAATCACCTGCTTAAGAACCCTTGTTGGCTCTTTAAAGTCTAAGCTCCTCACTATGTTACCTGTGACCCTTAATTATACAGCCTACATCTACCTATCCATTTTATCTTCTTACTACTCTCCCATATCCTATGCTATGGACTCACAATTAAATCATCATTGTTTGGACATGGATACCGTCACAATTCTTTTCCTTTACCCCCTTTTCTCCTGCTAATACATTTATTCCTCCTTTACCTAGCTCAATGATCTCTTCTTCAGTGAAACATTCTAGACTTCTCCAAGCAAAATTAAGCCAAATTCCTTTTTAAAAACAGCATTCTGCACATAACTCTAATACTGTACTTCCACATTATAATTATCTCCCACTGAGTTTCTTGAGTATCTGTGCTAGCAGGAAGTAAAGGCTATGGCAGAGTGACAAGCTGCCTGGCCGAGTGCTGAACAGATGGAATAACATGCACACAGAGATGAGACCCTTGGCAAAGACTTGAAGATTATTGGGTTCCAAGAGTTTAAGGAAATCTCTGTCCAATCATTAGTGGTCACTAAGCTAACAGAAAGAAGCCCTGGTGGTGCAGTGGTTAAGTGCTTGGCTGCTATCCAAACGGTCAGCAGTTCAAACCTACCAGCGGATCTGTGGGAGAAAGATGCAGCAGTCTACTTTCACAAAGATTAGAGCCTAGGAAACCCTATGGAGCAATTCTACTCTGTCCTATAGGGCCACTATGAGTTGGAATTAACTCAATGGCAATGGTTTGGTTTGGTTTTTAAAGCTAGCAAAATAGAGAATTCACTGGCCATGCATGAAAAACAATATAGATTTTACACAATTAATTTAAAAAAGTCACTAAACAACAAACAACTAAAATAAACTATAACAGTGAACCCTGGTGGAGAGGGGTAATCTGATTTCCAGACTTGCCGCATTATAACAGTAAAAAGTTCACTCTTCAACCAAAAATTATGAGACATGCAAATAAACAAAAAAGTAAGGCCTATACACAAGAAAAAAAAAAATTCCATTCCAGTTTACAGTCATATCCCTGAAGAAGCCCACACGTTTAACTCACTAGATAAAGAATTTAAATCAACTATTTTAAATATGTTCAAGAAGCTAAAGGGCATCATACCTATAGAAATAAACAGAAGTATGAAAATGATGTCTCACGTAAAAGAAAACATCAATAAAGAGATACAAATTATAAAATAAACAACGAAATAGGAATTACAGTGTTGAAAAATACAATAACTGAAGTTAGAAACTCACTAGGTGTTCAACTACACGTCTGACTAGGCAGAAGAAAGAATCAGTGAGCCTGAAGATGTATCAATTGAGATAGTCCAAATAACAGAAAGACAGAAGAATGAAATAAAAAAATAAACAGAACCTCAAAGACCTGTGGAACACCACCAAGCATACCAACAACGTATGCATAAGGGTCCCAGAATAAAAGGTGAGAGAAAAGGGACAGAAAAAAATACTTGAAAAATAATGGGGATAAGTTCACAATTTGATGAAAAAACATTAGTTTACATACCCAAGAAGCTTAACAAACTCCAAGTAAGATAAATCCAAAGAGATTCATACCTAGACACTTCACAATCAAACTGTTCAAAGACAAAGAAAAAATTTTGAAAGCATCAAGAAGTGAATCATCACATACAAGGGAGCCTCAATAAGATTAACAGCTGATTGCTCATCAGAATTGACTGAAGCCAAAAGGCAGTGGGAATGACATATCCAAAATGCCGGGAGAGCAGGGGGGTGGGGGGGAGGACTGTTAACCAAGAATGATATTATCTGTCAAAAGTATAAAAATGAAGGTGAAATCAAGACATTCCCATATTATACACACACACACACGCACACACACGCACACACAGATTCTGTCTCTAGCAGATCTGCCCTACAAGAAATACTAAAGGGAGTGCTTCAGGCTGAAATGACAGGACACTAGAGAGTAACTGGAATCCACATGAAGAAATAAAAAACACCAGCAATTACACAGGCAAATGCAAAAGACAGTACAAATATATACTTAGTTTGTAACTCTTTTTTAAAAATATCTGATTTTAAAAACAACAGCATAAAGAGGTAAACTATAACTCTATGTCAATGGGCACATGTTATAGATTGAATTATGTTCCCCCAAAACATGTGTGGAATTACTAGCCCTTATACCTGTGGTAGTGGTCCTGTTTGAAAATAGAGATATTAATATTATGTTAATGTTAATGAGGTCGTACATGTGTAGGATGCATCCTACCGACTAATTAAAAAAAACAGAATAGATACAGACACACATAGGAGAAGACAGATGCCATGTGAGGATTATCTACAAGCCTAGGAACACCACAGAACCAAGGAACTATCAGGTCTACCAAAAAGGAAGGAATTGACATGGCTAAGATGCTGATTTGGACTTTTAGCCTCCAAAACCGTGAGAAAATAAAATTCTGTTCTTTAAAGCCACCCACTTGTGGTATTTGTATTACAATAGCACTAGGTAACTGAGACAGCACACAATGTATAAAGATGTCATTTGTGACAATAACAGAGCAAGGGGGAGGGAGAGGGAGCTATATAGAAATAAAGTTTTTCTGTATTATTGAAATTCAGTTGTTATTAATCTTAACTAGACTGTTATAAAGATGTTAATTGTAATACCCAGGGCAACCACTGAGAAAATAATACAAAAGATATAATCAAAGAAACAAGAAGGGAATTAAAATGGTATACTAAAAGATATCTATTTAAAGTAAAAAAAAAAAAAAAAAAAGAATGGACAGAGGACAAATAATAATACAGAAAACAAATAGCAAAATGGCAGAAGTTACTCCTACCTTACTAGTAAATAAATGGAAATTTAAACTCTTGAATTAAAAGGCAGAGATGAGTAGGATTAAAATACATGATTCAGCTATATGTTTTCTATAAGAGACTCACTTTAGACTCAAAGAAACAAATAGGTTGAAAGTGAGAGAATGGGAGAAGATATTCAATGTAAGCAGTAACAAAAAAAAAAAAAAGCCCGAGGGCCTACACTAATATCAGACAAAATAAACTTTAAGACAAAAATTGTTACTGGAGACAAAGAAGGATATTTTTTAATGATAAAAGAGTCATCCATCAACAAGATATAACAATTATTGCACCTAAAAACAGCATCCAAAAATATAAGAAGCAAAACAAACACACAAACTGGCAGAAATAAGGGAAAAATAAAGAACTTAACAATAATTGCAAGCTTCAATTCCTGCTTTCAATAATGGAAAGAACAACTAAAAAGATCTGTAAGAAAATAAAAGACGTGAACAACACTATAAACCAACTATACCTAACAGACATCTACAGAACACTCTACTCAACAGCATAATGTACATTCTTCTCCAATACACACAACATTCTCCAGGATAGACAATATGTTAAGTCACAGAACAGCTCTCAATAAATTTATAAGGATTGAAACTATACAAAGTATGTTCTCTTAGCACAATGGAATGACATTAGAAATCAATAAAAGAAGGAGTTTGAAAATTCACAAATAATGTAGAAATTAAGCAACAAACTCCTAAACAACTAATGCGTCAAAGAAGAAATAAGGAAATTAAAAAATAATTTGAGATGAACGAAAAAACAACTTACAAAAACTTAATGGGATGCAGCAAAAGCAGAATTCAGAGGAAAATGTGTAGCTGTAAATGCTTACATTAAAAAAGAAAATATCAAATCAATAACCAAACCTTCCATCTTAAGACACTGAAGAAGAGCTAGCTAAACACAAAGCAAGAAGAAGAAAAGAAATAAGACTTAAGTGCAAATAAAGCAAACAGAGAACAGAAAAACAAAATAGAAAATCAAGGAAACCAAAAGTTGTTTCATTGAATAGATCAACAAAATTGACAGATCTTTAGCTAGGCTGAAACCCTATGGGGTAATTCTACCCTGTCCTTCAGGGTCATTATGAGTCAGAGTCAACTCGACAGCAACGGGTTTGGTTTTGGTTTTTGGTTAACGAGACTGATGAAGACAAAAAGAGAGAAGACTCAAATTACTAAAGTCAGAAATTAAAGAGGGGGTACTATTACCAACCTTACAGAAATAAAAAAGGATTATAGGGGAAAACTAAGAACAATCACATGCCAACAAAGTAGATAAACTAGATGAAGTAGACAAATTCCTAGAAAGACATAAATTATCAAAACTGACTCAGTTAGAAACAGAAAATTTGAATAGAGCTGTAACAGGTAAAGAGTTAACAAAGAAAAATCCAGGGCCAGATAACTTTACTGGTGAAGTCTACCAAATGTTTAAAAAAGAATTGACAGCAATACTTCTCAAACTCTTCCAAAAAATAGAAGAGGAGGAAATACTTCCTAACACATTCTATGAGGTCTGTATTATCCTGATAGAACAAGATTTTATTAAAATTAAAAATGTATGCACTGCAAAAGATACTGTTTTTTTAAAAAAGAAAACATTTGCAAAAACAAATCTGATTAAAAAAATTTTGTATTCAAATCATACAAAGAAATCTTAAAACTCTTAAAACAAACAACCCCATCTAAAAATTGGCAAAATATCCATAGATACCTAACCAAACAAGATACAGAGATGGCAAAAAGTATATGAAAACATGTCCAATATCCTTCACCATTGCTGCTGTTAGGTGCCGTTGAGTCGCTTCCGACTCATAGTGACCGTATGTAGAACAGAACGAAACACTGCTCAGTCCAGCACCATCTTCACAACTGTTGCTATAAGGAAATTGCAAATTAAAACAATGAGATACCACTACACAACTATTAGGATGACTAAAATCCAAAAAAACAAAAACTGAGAGCACTAATTGCTGGTGAGGATGCAGAACAACAGGAACTCTCATTCATTGCTGATGGGCATGCAAAATGTTATACTCACTTTGAATGACAGTTTGACATTTTCTTCTAGAGCTGAACAAAGTCTTACCATATGATCTAACAATCCCACTCTCAGGTATTTACCCAACTGACTTGAAAACTTATGTCCACACAGAACTTTTATGATAGATACATGGCATCACACATTTGTCAAACCCAAAGAACTTTACAGCTTAAAGACTTAAACTTAATGTGTGCAAACTTTTTTAAAAATTACTTAAGAACTCAGGGGAATCCCAAGATAGAATAAAGACTGTGAGAAAAGAATCTAACTGCTAGAATAATTCATGTGGAAATGGAATCGCATTAGAGACATCAGTATGAACTTGTGTTTAGGTTAACATATAGATATAGAAACAGATATAGAAATACTTCCAGATAAGTGTATATACATAGTTGGTACATATACATGTTTCCTTGCTCTGTTGGCTGAGATGGACTAAAAGCAATGAGCAATGAGAATACCTCATTACATCCAGTAGCAATGAGCAAGGAACACACCTAGCACCCAGATCCTGGTTTTTAATCATTTGCCAATAGAAGTGGAAATGGCTGATTCTAGTACTGGGCCAGGAAATATTTAATATGAGCATAAGGCACCTTATAGTGCCAGAAGGTAAGGAAGGACTCAAAAAAAAAACCCCACATTGACAGAGGTATGTCGAAGGGACACACCCAATCATCAAAGCTGGAACAATCTGAACAAGAAAATAAAGTAGTACTGTATTATGACCCAAGGTAAAAATAAATATCCCTGAGTCCACACTCATATAAACAAATGATTGATTAAAGAAATAAATGGAAAAGGGTCAAGTCTCCTGTGTAGAATCAGAATCCCCAATAATTTATTTAGATAATTCCAATCTCAAGGATGTAGAGAATAACCCCCCACTCTTTAAGTGTGGGACAAACAGAGTGACTTCCTTCCAAAGTGTACAGTATGGAAAGGGGGTTGGGAGTAACTTTGGAGTAGAGAAACCTGACAAACACTACCTCTGTCAGGTGATCCACGTCAACATCAACAGTCATAAAATCATACTGATGGTATATACCCTTGATATGACGTGATGAAAATGACACTTTATCTCTGTAGTCTTCCCCAAAATAACCCAAAACCCCAGTCAAATCATGAGCAAAACATCAGACAAATCCCAACTGAAGGACATTCTACAAAATAAGTCACCAGTATTCCTCAAAAATAAGGAAAGTCTGAGAAACTGTCATGGCCCAGAGACACCTAAGGAGATACAACAACTAACTATATGTGATATACTGGATAGGATCCCGGAACAGAAAAAAGGACATTAGGTAAAAACTAAGGAAATGTGAATAAAGTAAGAACTTCAGTTATAATAATGTATCAATACTGGTTCATTAATTGCGACAAACATACCATACAAATTTAAGATGATAATAAAGGAAACTGATTGTGGGGTCTATGGAACTCTCTGTACTATTCTCATAGCTCTTCTATAAATCTAAATCTATTCTAAAATAAAGAAGTCTATTAAATAAAGATACCTCTATATCTTTACCAAGTGTTGCCAAAAATGTGGAGAAACTGGAACCCTCATACATTGCTGGTGGGAATTCAAATGGTACAGCTACTTTGGAAAATGGTTTAGTTTTGTTTGTTTGTTTTTTAAGTTAAAATAAACTTACTATACAACCCAGCAAGTTTACCCAAGAGCACTCACACATCCACATAAAGTGTACATGAATATTCATAGCAGCATTATTTTTAATAGCCTCAAATGTCTATCAATTAATGAACACGTAAACAAAATGTGGTATAGCTATACAATGAAATACCATTCCTCAGTAAAAAACAGCAAAACCTTGATGCAGTCTACCACATAGATTAACCCAAAAACAAGCTAAGAAAATGAAGCCAGTCCACACAAAAGACAACATGTTGTATGATTCCACTTACGGGAAATGTTCAAAATGACAAAGAAAGCAGATCAGTGATTGCCTGGGACATAAGGTGGGAGCAGGGATTACCACAAACAGAATATTTTGGTGTGAGGGAAATGTATCAAAATTGGGTGGTAGTGATGGTTATACAACTCTCTAACTTTACTAGAAATCACTGAATTGTACACTTGGGTGGGTGAATTCTACGGCATGTAAATTATACCTCAATAAAGCCAAATAGGCAGCATTGTCACAATACCAAAACGATGGAAACAACCTAGATGCCCATCAACAGATGAATGGATAAACAAACTATGGTATATACACACAATGGAGTACTATGCAACGAGAAAGAACAACAATGAATCTGTGAAGCATCTCATAACATGGATGAAACTGGAGGACATTATGCTGAGGGAAATAAGTCAATCACAAAAGGACAAATATTGTATGAGACCTCTACTGTAAAAACCCATGAAAAAGTTCACACACAAAATGTAACAATCTGTGCTGGTTACCAGGGATGGGGAGGGGGGGAACAGTAAATAGACAATAGATACGTGGTATCTTGGGTGAAGGGTGAGACAGTACACAATACAGGAGAAACTAGCACAACTTGTATAAGGAAAGATCATGGAAGCCCCACAGACACATCCAAACTCCCTGAGGAACTGAACTGCTGGGCGGAGGCCTCTGGGGACCATGGGCTCGGGGAACATCTAGCTCAATTGGCATGACACAGCTTATAGACAATGCTCTACCTTCTACCTTGGTGAGTAGTATGTGGGGTCTTAAAAGCCTGTGAGCGGCCATCTAAGATACTCCACTGGTCTCATCCCTTTGGGAGCAAGGGAGAATGAAGAGAACAGGATACAAGGAAAAGATTAGTCTGAAGGACTAATTGTCCACAGCTACCAAGGCCTCCACCGGACTGAGTCCAGTACAGCTAGATGGTGCCCGGCTACCACCACTGACTGCTCTGACCAGGATCACAACAGAGGGTTCTGGACAGAGCTGGAGAAGGATGTAGAGCATAATTCTAACCCACAAAAAAAAGACCAGATTTACTGGCCTAAAGGAGACTGGAAAAACCCCGAGAGTACTGCCCCCAGACATCCTTTTAGCTCAGTGGTGAAGCTACCTCCAAGGTTCACTGTTCAGCCTGAGAGTGGACAGCCCCGTAAAACCAAATGAGACTAACGAGGTACAAGAGTCCAGTGACAAGGGCCAGAAAGCAAAAGGGGACAAGGAAGCTGGTGATAGGGAACCCAAGGTTGAGTAAGGATATTGTTGATGTGTTGTGAGATTAACCATTGTCATAGGGCAACATTTGCAGTAACTGTTAAATGAGAAACTATTTTGTTCTGTAAGCCTTCATCTTAAGTGAGAATAACAGCACAATTGGAAGAGCGCAGTCAATGTCACTGAACTGTGCATGTAGGAATTTTTGAAATGGTGTATCTTTGGCTATGTGTATTTTCACCAAAAAAAAAAAAAAAAAAGGTTAAGTTAGAGGGTTGATATGTTGTGGGGCTGTTAACCAATGTCATAAAACGACGTGTACTTCTGTTTCATGAGAAACTATTTGTTCTGTAAGCCTTCACCTGAAGTACAATAAAAAAAAATTAAATAAATAAATAAATAAATAAATAAAGCAAAATAAAAATCAAACCCATTGCCATCAAGTTGATTTCAACTCACAGTGATCCTATAAGATAGAGCAGAACTACCCTATACGGTTTCCAAGGTTGTAAAACTTTACAGAAGCAGATTACCACATTTTTCTCCCGAGGAACAGCCTGTGGGTTCGAACCGATGACCTTTAGGTTAGCAGCCAAGCGCATAACCACTGTGTCACCAGGGCTTCCTCATACCTCAGTAAAACTGTTCTAAAAAGAACGATTATGATAGCTTAGGAGAAGGGAGTATAGTGGAGGTTCGTGATAAGTAGGATTACTGCTACAGCCAACTTTTAGAATAAAAGCCTATTGATAAGAAAGCAAGAATATAGAAATCTGGTGCCTTGAAAGCTACTCCAACCTAGAACTGCCTATCCTTTGTGTTCTTGTTAAGGGAAAAACAAAAATAATAATAAAAAAACACTTATTTAAGTTGCTGTTCATCAGATTTTATTACAATAAGTCTACTATAAGCCTAATTCTTAAAGTATTTGGTACCTAAAAGGAGACTAAGGAAGGGAGGGAAGAAGGGAGAGAGAGAGGGAGGGAGAAATACAAGGAAGGCAAAATTTAGAAAACACAGGAATCAGCAAAAAAAGGGATAGAAGAGAAACTAATTTCAAATGAGAGAAGACCAAATATGTCAGAACAATAAATGTAAACAGAATAAACTTATCTATTAAAAGCAAAAAATTCAATTTCTGAATTAGGTTAATTTGAATTGAAATGTCTCTTATGAAGTGTTTGGTTAAGGTAACAGCTATTATTTTAAAAGTTTTCTTCCATTTTTAAAAATTTTCTTCAAAATATATACAATTCTATTAGGATCAGTACATTTCCCCACGAGAATTTTGATTGTTCTGATGAATACAACAACTCTTTTCAAAGTGAATTAAAAACGTACAATAGAAAAGAGCTCATGATAAGACATCTAACATTATTAGTTTATTCTAAATGATCCCTAAATTTTAACAAAACTGTATCTGTTTCTTTCCACATCAACTTTTAATTCTATTTTGTTATGTCACAAAAGAAACTGTGTGTGTTTTGCTGCTTTGGTTTTTGTCCGAGTTTTTCAGGGATGAAAACTATTCAGACTAAACTTCGTCAAACATAACCAATTACCAATTTTCTGGTTATTGCAGTAATATCTAGAGTGATTTCAATAAAACTAGATCTAAAATTTTTTTTTTTTAAATTTTAATCTTTCTACCTCCTGGGACACATATCTTCTAACCAATCACAACTTCCTGGTAAGGAAAACAGGGAATGCATATTTAGTAACACTGATAATACATTTAAATACAGTAAAGTCTAGTACTTTTGAAAACCCTTAAATATACAAGGCACACCAAATTAGGGTTTATACCTCTTGTCTTTGGAATAAATCTTCAGAAAAAGTACTAACGGTGTTACATGGCCATGAAAAACCACAAAATTTGTGTGGTCCTTACAGCAATCCAATGAAAATTATACCATTTCTTTGAATGGAGGTTCTGAATACATTATGCATACAAGAATACCGTTTGACCAATTAATCTCTTGAAAGAAATTAAAAAGAGAGACCACACTAAAGGAACTAAAATGATATTTGAAAAGACAGACATATATTAAAATCTATCTATTAAAAAGGTGATTAAAAAGTGAACTTATTTGTGTCTTTTACCTAAATAAAAGTCAAACTTCTTTTTCCACAAAATCATTTTTCAAAAACAGATTAAAATTTTAACAAAGGTTCTCATGTAACAGAGCACTGTCTCAAGATACTTTATTTTGAATCAAAAAGTAAAATTTGGGAAAGATAAACTAACCTGAATCAACCTCAATCAATACTAGTTTTAGAAGCTTATAAAGGTTACCTAAAGATTTAAAAAAAAGCAGCAAAGAAATTCAATGCAAGTTTTATAATTATTCCTGAGAGAATTACTTTACATTTCCAAATTCAAGATGCTACTGTAAAGATATGTTTAAAATAAAAAGCACATTTAAAAATGAATAAAATTAGTTAAAAAAGTGAATATCATAAATAACAAACAGGTATTATGGGTTTAGGATAAAATTCTAATGTCATCATTAAAATGGTTCTGTACCTCAATCAATCAAGAAGCAATAAAGATCAACTACTCTGGAAAACTGTGTTTGATATCTGTCATGGATTGAATTACGTCCCCCAAAAAATGTGTGTATCAATTTGGCTAGGCCATGATTCCCAGTGCTGTGTGGTTGTCCTCCATTTTGTGACTGTAATTTTAAAGAGGATTAGGGTGGGATTGTAACACCACCCTTACCCAGGTCACATCCCTGATCAATGTGAGAGGAGTTTCCCTGGGGTGTGGGCTGCACCACCTTTTCTCTCTCAAGAGATGAAAAGGAAGCAAGCAGAGAGGAGGGAACCTCACACCACCAAGAAAGCAGTGCCGGGAGCAGAGCAAGTCCTTTGGACCTGAGGTTCCTCAACTGAGATGCTCCCAGACCAAGGGAAGACTGATACATCACAAGGACCTTCCTCCAAGGCTGACTGAGAAAGCCTCCTGGAGCTGATGCCCTGAATTTGGACTTGTAACCAGTGGACCATGACAGAATAAACTTCTCTTTGCTAAAGCCATCCACTTGTGGTATTTCTGTTACAGCAGCACTAGATGACTAAGACAATAACTTTAAAAACAAAAAAAAACAAAGCTATAACCACTGCACAACCATGTTAAAAGGAAACCGTATTCAATAGTTCTCGTTGTCTTATCTAATAAAATAAAGAACAGTTCACCAGGAAAAAATAACTTTTCTTCTATTCTGAATTTTTGAAAGGACACTGTCATGCAGGGCTTTGTGTAAGAGAAAAATGAACATTATACCTGTTCTGTGAAGTCCATCATCTACGAGCCCAAATAAATAAAGCCTGGGTGTGTAATACCCCCATGACCACAGCTGGTAAAAAAATAAAATAATCTGAGCAGCATTTACTGAAATGTGTTCCAGGGAACATGAATTGCAAAACAGGTTAATAGATATAGCAAAACAAAAGGCTCCTGGATCAACTAAGTTTGAAAAACCATTAGTTGAACAAACTTAAATTAACAACAAAAAGACAACGCAATCAAAAAAATGGGCAAAGGGCTTGCACAAACAGTCCACCAAAGAGGTTTGTCAAATAGCCAACAAGCACATGAAGCGATGCTTAATTCATTAGCCACTGCTGTTGCTGGTGTCACTGAGTTGATTCTGACTCATAGCATCCCTATGTACAACAGAACGAAACACTGCCCAGTCCTGCGCCATCCTGTCATTGGTTTGCTTGAGCTCATCCTTGCAGCCACTGTGTCAATTCATCTTGTTGAAGGTCTTCCTCTCTTTCGCTGACCCTCTACTTTACCAAGCATGATGTCCTTCTCCAGGGACCAGTGCCTCCTGATAACATGTCCAAAGTACGTGGGACGAAGTCTTGACATTCTTGCTTTTAAGGAGCATTCTGGCTGTACTTTTTCCCAGACAGATCTGTTTATACTTCTGGCAGTCCACGGTATATTCAATATTCTTTGCCATCACCATAATTCAAAGGCATCAATTCTTCAGTCTTCCTTATTCATTGTCCAGCTTTCGTATGTGTATGAGGCAATTGAAAATACAATGACCTGAGTCAAGCACACCTTAGTCCTCAAAGTGACATCTTTGCTTTTTAACACTTTTGCTTCAGATTTGCATAATGCAAAATGTCACTTGATTTCTTATTGGTTGCTTCCATGGGCATTAATTGTGGATCCAAGTAAAAAGAAATCCTTGACAACTTCAATATTTTTTCCATTTATCATGATGTTGCTTACTGGTCCAGTTGTGAGGATTTTTGTCTTCTATTAAAACCCAAAACCAAACCCATTGCCGTTGAGTTGATTCCAACTCATAGTAACCCTGTAAGACAGAGCAGAACTGCCCCATAGAGTTTCCAAGGAGTGTCTGGTGGATTTGAACTGTCAACCTTTTGGTTAGCAGCCATAGCTCTTAACCACTACGCCACCAGGGTTTCCTGTTTTCTATTAGAGAGATGCAAATCAAAACCACAATGAGATACTAAACCAAAACCAAACCTGTCGCCGTTGAGTCAACTCTGAATCAGTGACCCTATAGGATATAGGCAGAGTAGAACTGTCCCATAGGTTTCCAAGGAGCAGCTGGTGGATTCGAACTGCTGACCTTTTGGTTAGCAACTGAACTCTTAACCACTATGTCACCAGGCCTCCAGTGAGATACTACCCCACCCCTATAAAAATGGTAACAATCAAAAAAAAAGGAAAACAATAGGGGTTGGTGAGGTTGTGGAGAAACTGCAACTGATGCCCATTGGTAGTATGAATGTAAAATGGTACAACCACTGTGGAATAGAGTTAGGCAGTTCCTCACGAAGTTTAACATAAAACTATCATATGACCCAGCAATCCCAATCCTAGGTATAGGCCCAGAATACTAAAGGCAGAAAGGGAAACCTGTATACCAATGCTCATTGCAGCTCTTTTTACAATAGGCAGTCAGTGGAAACTGAAATGTCCATCAACAGATGAATGGATAAACAACATATGGTATACACACACAATGGAATAACTACTCAGTGATAAAGAGAAACCAAGTCCTGATATATGCCACAGTATGGATGAAACTTGAAAACATCATGCTGGGTGAAATCAGTCAGTCAGAAAAGAAAAAATAATGTACGAGCTCACTTATATGAAATAAGTAAATATATATAAACCAAAGATAAGTGATTACCAGGAAAAAGAGGGAAGGAGAAAGGAGGAGTTTTTGCTTATGGGACACTGAGTTTATGTTAATGGCAGTGGAGTGATTTGAAAGAGGACAAGAGAATGATTGCACAACTTGAAGAATTTAATCGATGTCACTGAATTGCACATGTAAAAATGTTCAGTTGATGTATGTTCAGTTATGTGTATTTTCTCCACAATAAAAAAAAGTTTCAAAAAAATTAAGTCTCCAACCTTTTGGTTAGCACCCAAACACCTAACCATTATGCCACCAGGGCTGCATATACACTGTTAAGCATGAAAAACATCACATTTCTCAAACTTATTTAACTTTACCACCTTTTCGTCAAGAAGCATCTGAAGTGAAGACTTACATAGAACGTATTTTGGAATATACTAACATAGACAAATGAACAGTTCCTCAGACTATACATTTTAATAATTAAAGTCCTTGGCATTGTTCTCTACTTGTAATTATAATGACAGGTACAATTCAAGGGTATAATATGTACTGAGCATTCTGCATGTACTTTATTTCATACTTAAATGAAACAATTTGTCAACCTCTTAAAGCATTATTCCCTTCTCACATCTGTAAGTTTAGCAAAGACGGGCCATCTACAGAGAAACCCTTCCCCAAACTGCCAGGTAAACAATTAGTAAAGCAACAGACTTGGTCATATCTAGGATTGCGTTTATCACATCATAAATTTAGTTATTTACTTTATATATTTGTATCCCACACTAGACAGGCAAAAACAGCCTATTCTGTTTTGCTCTGTTTTAAACAGCTTAAATGAGATGTAATTCACTTAAAATTCACCCATTTTAAGTGTAGTATTCAATGGTTTTCAGTATGTTCATAGAGTAGTACAGCCACTGCCATGATCTAAATTTTGGAACATTTTCATTTCTCCCAAAAGAAACTCTATACCATTTGTATCATTCCTCATCCCAAACCTCCCCAACTCCCAGCCATAAGCTACCACTAATAAACTTTCTGTCTATAGATTTGTCTGTTCAAGACATTTCACATAAATGAAATCATACTATATGAGGTCTTCTGTGATTGGCTTCTTTCACCTGGCTTATTTTTTTCAGGGTTCATCCATGTTTTAACATGTATCATTACTTTTTCCTGTTGCATAATATTCCATTGCATGGCTATTTCACATTTTGCTTATTCATTCAACACTTCCACCACTCGTCTGTCAGTCTGTCTTACTGTGCTGGCTTGCGCGTTGCTGTGATGCTGGAAGCTACACTACCAGTATTTGAAATCCCAGCAGGGTCACCCATGGTGGACAGGTTTCAGCGGAGCTTCCAGATAAAGACAGGCTAAGAACAAGGATCTGGCAATCAACTTCTAAAAAAAAATTAGCTAGTGAAAACCTGATGAATAGGAGCAGTACACTGTCTGATACAGTGCCAGACAATGAACCCCTCAGCTTGGAAGGCACTCAGGATATGACTAGCGAAGAGCTGCCTCTTCAAAGTAGAGTTAACCTTAATGACGTGGATGGAGCCAAGCTTTTGGGACTTTCATTTGCTGATGTGGCTGACTCAAAATGAGAAGAAACAGCTACATACATCAATAATCAGAAAGCGGAATGTACGAAGTATGAATCTAGGAAAATTGGAGGTTGTCAAAAATGAAGTGGAAAGAATAAAGACTGATACCCTAGGCATTAGTGAGCTGAAATGAACTAGTATTGGCCATTTTGAATCAGACAAGTATATGGTCTACTACGCTGGGAATGACAACTTAAAAAGGAAAGGCATTGCATTCATCATCAAAAAGAACATTTCAACATCTATCCTGAAGTACAGTGCTGTCAGTGACAGGATAATATATATATGCCTACAAGGAAGAATAGTTAATACCACTATTATTCAAATTTATGGCCAACCACTAATACTAAAGATGAAGAAATTGAAGATTTTTACCAACCTCTACATACTGAAATTGATCAAACATGCGAACAAGATGCGCTGATAATTACTGGTGAATGGAATGTGAAAGTTGGAAAATATGGCCTTGGGGACAGAAATAACACCAGAGGCTGCATGACAGAATTTTGCAAGACCAACAATTTATTCATTGCAAATCTTTTCTTTCAACAACATAAATAGTGACTATAAACATGGACCTCACCAGATGGAATACACAGGAATCAAATCAACTACATTTGTGGAAAGAGATGATGGAGAAGCTCAATATCATCAGTCAGAACAAGGCCAGGGGCTGACTATGGAAAAGACCATCAATTGCTCATATGCAAGTTCAAGTTGAAGCTGAAGAAAATTAAAACAAGTTCACAAGAGCCAAAGTACAAACTTAAGTATATCCCACCTGAATTTAGAGACTATCTCAACAAAAGATTTGATGCAATGAACGCTAATGACCAAAGACCAGACTAGTCGTGCAATATCACAGACATCACACATGAAGAAAGTAAAAGGTCATTAAAAAGATAGGAAAGAAAAAAAGACCAAAATGGATGTCAGAAGAGTCTCTGAAACTTGCTCATGAACGTTGAGTAACTAAAACAAATGGAAGAAATGATGACATAAAAGAGCTGAACAAAAAATTTCAAAGGGCAGCTGGAGAAGACAAAGTAAAGTATTATAATGGCATGTGCAAACAACTCACGTTAGAAAACCTAAAGGGAAGAACGCACTCAGCACTTCTTGAGCTGAAAGAACTGAAGGAAAACATTCAAGCCTCAAGTTGCAATACTGAACAATTCTACGGCCAAAATACTGAACGTCGCAGGAAGCATCAAAAGCAGATGGAAGGAATACATGAAGTCCACTGTACCAAAAAGAAATGATCGACGTTCAACCATTTCAGAAGGTGGCATATGACCAAGAACCGATGGTACTGAAGAAAGAAATCCAAGCGGCACTGAAGACACTGGCGAAAAACAAGACACCAGAATTGACAGTATATCAATTGAGATGTTTCAACAAACAATGCAATGCTGGAAGTGCTCGCTTGTCTACTCCAAGAAATTTGGAAGATAACTACCTGGCCAACTGACTGGAAGACATCCATATCTGTGCCCTTTCCAAAGAATGTTGCCCTTTCCAGGGAATGATCCCCCCTGATAACATATCCAAAGTACATCCTTGCTTCTAGGGAGCAATCTGGTTGCACTTCTTCCAAGACAGATTTATTTGTTCTTCTGGCAGTCCATGGTATATTCAGTATTCTTCACCAACATGATAATTCAGAGGTATCAATTCTTCTTCAATCTTCCTTACTCATCGTCCAACTTTCACATGCATATGAGGCAATTGAAAAATACCATGGCTTGAGTCAGGCACACCTTAGTTCTCAAGGTGACATCTTTGCTTTTGTACACTTTAAAGAGGTCTTTCGCAACAGATTTTCCCAATAGAATACACTGCTTGATTTCTTGACTGCTGCTTCCATGGGTGTCGATCGTCGATCTAAGTAAAATGAAATCCTTAACAACTTCAATCTTCTCTGTTTATCATGATGCTGCTTGTTGGTCCAGTTGTGAAGATTTTTGTTTTCTTTAAGTTGTAATCCATACTAAAGGCTGTAGTCTTTGATCTCCATCAGTAAAATGCCTCCAGTTCTCTTCACTTTCAGCAAGCAAGGTTGTGTCATCTGCATATTGAAGGTTGTTAATGAGTCTTCCTCCAATCCTGATGCCGTGTTCTTCTTCATATAGTTCAGCTTCTCAGATTGTTTGCTCAGCATACAGACTGAGCAAGTATGATGAAAGGATACAACCCTGATGCACACTCTTGCCAATTTTAAACCATGCAGTAATTCCTTTGCTCTGCCTCTTGCTCTATGTAAGGGTTTCATGAGTCTTTATTTCAGTAGCTTTATAGTAAGTTTTGAAATCAATAAGTGTGGATCCTTCACTTTTTTCTTCTTTTTGAGTACTGTTTTGGCTATTCTGGGTCTTTTCATTTCCATTTGAATTTTGGGATCACCCTGTCCATTTCTATAAAAAGGCAGGTGGAATTATGCTAGGGATGGCATGGAATCTGTAGATCAAGTTGGGCAGTATTACCACCTTAACAACATTAAGTCTTTTAATCTATAAATACAGGCTGACTTTCCATTTACTTAGGGTCTTAAGATCTTTCAACAATGTTTTGTAGTTTTCAGTGTTTAGAAGTTTTATTAAATTTATTCCTTTTTGATGCTACTGTGAATGGTACTGTTTTCTTCATTTTCAGATGTTTCATTGCTAGTACATAAGAATACACCTGATTTTTGTCTATTGATCAAATGCTATGTGGAAATAAAGGTATGCACTGAAATAGTAATTATTCATTTGATTTTTTTTGTTTGTTTGTTTTGGGGGATGTGAGGTAGATTGCTATGATGGCCCCAATTCTTCACCCCTCCCCACATCCACACCCTTTTCCATGTGACTTTGCAGTTTCTCTCACTAAAAAGATAACATCTAGTCCTCACCCTCTGAACCTCAGATGGCCTTGTGATTTACTTTGGCCAAGAGCATAAAAGTAGAAGTAACTGTGCACCAGCTACAAGATCAAGCTTCAAAATTCACTGCATTTTTTGCTGTCTACTACACCTCTGCCATCATCATGCGAACAGACCTGGGCTAGCCTGGTGAATGATGAAAGAAACAGAATAAAATCAAGTCATCTAGTTGTTCCAGCCTAGGCCATCCTAGATCACCAAAGTTGCCTGGCCTGAGCATCCTAGACTCAGGAGAAGTAAAGCTTATTTATTGTTGTATGCCACTTAGGCTTTAGAGTTGTTTGTGATACAGCACTATTGTAACAATAGATAACTGATACAAGAGGCTTACCTATTTACTACTTTGAGCATTAGTACTTTTGTCATCAAAAAAATTTTTTAATTGTAATACCTCTGAACACATTTCCATTTTCTATACGTTTTTCCTATAATTATTTTCATATTAAACTCTTTAATCCAAAGCAACTTTAATATTTATTCTTGATTTGTGATTCTTACATTAAATTCTTAAATTCAACTGATATTTTGTAGAATTCTGCAGTTTATCACTTTGATTTCAAATTATTACTACTTTAAGATAAACTCTAGTATCTCATAGAAAGTTTTCTCTAGATGTTATCTTTCTAAATTGTATATATTTTATATTCTCATATTACAACATTATACTAATTATGTTTCCTTTACAAAGAAAAGGAGGCTTGGATCAGAGAATCAGAAGTATCTAGCATTAATTCATTGCCATCAAGTCAATTCCCACTCATAGCAACCCTACAGGACAGGGCAGAACTTCCTTCCCTACAGGGTTTCCAAGGCTGTAACCTTTACAGAAGCAGACTGTCACATCTTTCTCCGGTGTGTTCAAACCGCCAACCTTTTGGTTAACAGCCAAGTGCGTGACCATTGTGCCACCAGGGCTTCTGCATATCTAGCATTAGTCCTTCTTGTATGCCTAGAATCCTGAGGCTAAAATAAATGTAGAGATTTACATGGGATACAATCTAGAAGAAAAGAGAATTCGGGCTGCCAGTGAAAACAGATGACAAATGAGTGGAATAGTTACTCCTTATCTCTTCTACCCATAATCTTTCCATCACAAGTGGAAATGGAGGGCAGAGACCAGAAGGAATTGAAGAATAATCTATGGTGAAACAACAGGCATTCAAGTACATAGAGACTGCATGACTCTGATTAGATCATGAACCTACAGGGACTCATAAGAACACAGTTCTTGGTACAATTCCATATTACATGTGTGCTGAGATTTACACATATATAATACACCACATTACTTGACTCTCTCATTAGGAAATACAAATTAATAATAATTCAAGTCTATAGAGGTCTTTTTCTATGATACAAAATACAAATCACATACTGAATATGTAAAATATAAAATGTTGCCTTTCAAAAGTTCCATCATCTAATTCCATGAAAACTACTAGCAACTATGAAAATAAATGGGTGGGAATGTGTAATTTGAAAATGTTTGGTCAAAGAAAAAGCCCACTATGACTAAAACAAGATGGCAAATGACTTCATCTTCTTTTGGAAAATGACCTCATTATGACAACTAGCTAACCAACTAGCATCCAAAGCCACTAACAGTAGCTTACAAAGTCACAGCTGTTACTTTTTCTAACAACTAAATGTTGATCTCAGTTTAAATGTCATTTCAGAGGAACTGAATTATTTCTTCAAAGCACTGCAATTTATGAGCAAGAAGTACATTGAGTAGAGTACAATGACAAGTCTGTGACTTGTTCAATAAAGATTATAAAGAATGACAGAACAATCAGTTAAGAAACACTTGATTGTGGAATTCTTAAACAAGCAGACATGTTTAGGAGTACTGCAAATCATGAATAAGACTGCAAACACAAAAACTGCTTATTTTGACTTTAAGCAACATAATAATCACTTAATTGTTAAGATAGGTATAATGTAGAATTTTTGATAACTGGCTTATTTCAAAAGAAAACAGATGACTATATGAATGATCCATCTTGAAAAAAATTAAAATAACTCATGACATTAAAATTTTCAGATCCCAAGTACAATGGAAAAAATTGTCACCCATTAAAATTCTCGTGGAGTTCTGATCCTCAGTGTTTACCACCACTCATATAAAAGTTTTAAAATGACCTTTATCTGCTGCCATGGAGTTGATTCTGATTCATTGCCCCACAGGGTTTCCAAGGCTGTAAATCTTTACGGAAGCAGACTGCCACATCTTTCTCACTGGTGTGTTCAAACCACCAACCTTTTGGTTAATAACCGAGTGCTTAACCACTGAACCACCAGGGCTCCTTAAAGACCTTTAAATGTCTAATATCCCTTGACTAAAAATAACTGATTGATTAATGGTACAACAGCACAATACCATGTGACCATTAAATATTACACTGTACAGAGTATTTACTGACAATGTAAAATGTTTATGATATTCAATGAACACAAGCAGATTAAGCACTTGAGTGTGTGTGTGTGTGTGTGTGTGTGTGTGTGTGAGTGTACATATTAAAAAAAACAAAAACCCGCTGCCCTCAAGTCAATTCAACCTCATAGTGACCCCAGAGGTCAGAGGAGAGATACCCCATAGAGTTTCCAGGGCTGTAAAGCTTTACGGAAGCAGACTGCCACATCCTTCTCCGGTAGAGCGGCTGGTAGGTTCGAACAACCGACCTTTCCATTAGCAGCTGAACACTTAACCATCTATTAAAAAAACCCAGTGCCGTCGAGTCAGTTCCGACTCACAGTGACCCCACAGACAGAGCAGAACTGCCCCATAGGGTTTCCAAGGAGCGGCTGGTGGATTTGAACTGCTGACCTTTTGGTTGGCAGCCAATCTCTTAACCACTGCACCACCAGGGCTCCTAACCATATACAGATATACATAAAAGCTTTAACAGTGATGCAGCTATTATCTCCAACCTAGAGCTCTCTCCAAACTGCCTACTTGATATTTCAACTTGGATGTCTAGTAAGTATCACAAACCTTAAATAACCAAAATTCAGCACCCAAACCTGCTCCACTGGCATTCCATTATAGTTGATCTGAATTACTATCGTTTCAGTTGTTAAAACCAACAATCTTGGAATCATCTTTGATTCTTTTCCTCTCAAAGTCTACATCCACTTAACTAAGCATATCCTTTTGACTCTACCTTTTAAATATATCCAGAATCTAATCATGTCCCCCCACCTCTACTGTTACCATCCTGAAACAAGCCATCTCTCACATTGATAACTGTAACTGGCTCCCAACAGATCTCCCTCCTCTACTATTGCCCTGCTACAGTGGACCTTTAACACAGAAGTGAATGATCCTTTTAAAGCTGAAGTCAGGTCATGTCACTCCTTTGCTTAAATCCCTGCAATAGCTCCCCATTTTACTGAGTAAAAGCAAAGTCCTTACAATAACCTACAAAGCCCGACATGGTGGGGCCCTTAGTATGTCTTTGACTTCATCCTCTACTATACTCCCCACCTACCCTCTCACCCTATTAGGATAGATATAAATGAAGATAAATATGGGAATTAATTTTTATGTCTTAAAGGTAGATTATGGGGAACTCATATAGATTATTCCCCTCAAAGCATGGTATACAAGGTCTTTGATGATCTAAACCTATTTCCTAGCCTCATCACCCACCAACCTTGCTCACATACCAGCTAAGTGCCAAATCCAAGTATACAACCTGCAGTTCCCACAGAAGGACCATGATTTCTCAAGCCTCTGCAGTACTGTGTATGACATTCCATCTCCTTAGAATTCTCGCCCTTGTCTCACTTGGTGTCTCCTCAACTACCACCACCTCTCCCACAATCCTCTCCCCAATCCGAACCCTGGGCCCCACAAGTCCTGAAACCCAGACTGAACAAAATTCTGTACCAACTTGGTGAATTCCTCACCTCTCTGTGCCATGGCTTTTTTATCTGTAAACTGGGAGTAATAATGGTAACTATCTAATAGGGTTGTTATGAGACATAAATAAGTTAATATAAAGTCTTAGAAAAGTACAAGAGATATAAGATATATTTTAAGTGTTAGCTATAATTACTACTACTTTCCTTAAGATTCAGTCTAAGTATCATGCCAGCCCAAGTGCTAACCCATAAGGCTAAGTTATGAATCCTTCCTCTGTCATTCTTGTGTTGTTGTTTTGCTCATTTATCACCTAATGTACTTTCAGGTCCTTTATCCATTCAGTATCCCTAGCACTAAGCACAATGTATACCAAATACTGTATGATAAATGAATGAAAAAAGAATAAAGAAGATTCCAAGGCACACCATTTTCAATATAAAAATACATAACTGAGCAGGACTACCAAGCATGGTTATAGGATTTATACACTGCACAAAGGCTCCTGGATGAGACTGCAGGTAAGGGCTGAGCCACCTAGTCTGCAATTTTACTTGATTAAGGTAGAATACACTGAAAAAAAGTATGTCTTTCTTTTATTCCCCAAATCCAGTGGTACCATCTTCTCACCAGTGTATGCAGTCTAGGGTCTTTTGTTCAGAGAACATGTCTTTTCCTAATTAATTTGCCCAGAAACAGCACCTTTTCACCTTTTCCTAATTCACAGGAAAGTACCACATAGACTAGAGTTGGCCCTGTAAATAAAAATAGATGCCACAGAAACAGGGCAGAAAAAAATGAAACACAAACTACCTTACTTCCCTGGACCTTCATGGAAAAGACACCTGGTGATCTTCTCCCAGAAAGATTACAGCCAAGAAAACTTCTACTCTATCATGTGGGGTCGCTATGAGTCAAAAATTGACTTGAAGGCTGACAAAAATCGCCCAGACCAGACGACAGCGTCAAATACTGATTTCAATCTTTTAACAGAGGGGTTTGGGACTACTCTAGGATGCAGCTCAAACTTAGATGCTATTAAATCACAGCATTTAAAAAAAAAAAAAAAAGTGTATAAATTTTTGGATGAGAAACTATCTTGAGCTGTAAACTTTCACCTAAAGCACAATAAAATTTAAAAAAAGGAAAAAAGGAGGGCAGAAAATGTATTCTACAATTACTTTTTATAGTTCCATCTTTTTTAAGAACCATAGGTTTATACTACCTTTATTGTAAAATATATAGGACAGAGTAGTCTATAGTCCTTACTTGGTTTTCTCATCTAAACCAACTACTAAAATTCAAACTGCACAGGTGCTCTGCTCTACCATCCTTTTCCCTAGAGAAAGTGACAGTGAGTACAGATCTGAAGGATGAGGAGCAACTAGATAAAAGGGTAGAGGAGCTCCAAACAGTGGGACTAGCACCTGAAAAGACCCTGTAAGTAGTATAATAAACCTCATACCCTATCCTTTATTCACTTTCAGTTCCCTGATTAGTAGATGACATCAGTTAGCCCATGTTTCTCAACTGACTGGGACTACTCTACCAAGAAGCTACAAAGAAGCTATAAGCAGTGGAAATTTTTTTCTTCCCACCACCCTGTACTGTCATGAGATAACAAGACTGAATAAGTTTGTCTATGATGGAGAACCAGATTTTCCCTAATATTGAAATAATTCTCAAGAACTAAAAAGTACAAGAGTAGGCCAAGTACGTAAGAAAAAAATGTTATACATAAAGAGCTGCTTCTCCAATCAGCTTATCAGTTTTAAAAAAAAAAAAAAAAGGACATTTTGATCACCATTTGTCTTCCGTATCTTAGTTTTCAGTGGATTCAGAACATGGGATAAGGATTATTAATTATTGACTACTTTCCTTAAAATGTCAACCAGTTACAAAGGGCTGAGACCAACCACAGAGGTTCTAATGGCTTGGCCTAGGGTCGCAGCAATAGAATTATTAACATTAATTTATGCCTTACCAACTTTGTTTTTCTCCCATTTAAAAACGTAACATATTTTATAATATTGGTTAAGCTGAATGGTTAAACATGCCTAAATATTTTTAATTTTCTAAAATGGTGAAGTAATTGTTAACATCTTCCCATGTCCATAAAAATCACACTATAAGTAAAAATGGCCAACCAAAATAAAAGGGAATGGGAAAACTAGACTTCAATGTATCCATATCTACATTATTTGTGTTTTTTAAAAAGAGTAGCAACTAATTAGCTGAGGAAACTTCAAATTAAGCAATTTTTATCTGATTAAGTTTTAGTTTGAGGAGCTTTAAAAAGTTCTAAGAGTGTGTGTTAATAAATTTAAACCAATTTTTTCTAAAAATAAACTTCAGCTTCCCAACTTCAACTGATTTATCCTAACTATTACCTGTGGCAAATTACCACACTTAGTTACTCATGTATCTTGTAACTTTTTTAAAGGTACACTAGAATAATGCGTTACTCAGAGATAGATCTGCTTACCTAAAATTACCTATAAATTTTTTTTAATGGTTGAGAATAACTAATGATTACATCTGCTTTAAAAAGTTTCTAGGTTAACGTGACTGTGGCCACACTATTATTATGTGAAATTATGGGCCCTCAAGCACTAAATCCCTACTAGAATTTACCTATGATTATTATCTAAAAAGAATCCTGATGCTACCATCAGGCAATTCCTAAACTCGCCTCCTTCATCTAACACATCTAGCTTCGGCTCCTCAACTTTCACAATGATATGAAACTGATTCTAGCTTAAACTCAAAGCATTAAATCAGTGTTTAACCAGCAACCAAGAGGGGCTGCAATCTATGTACCTTTCAGAGATTATCACTGAAAACTGAAAGTAACAACATTTATTAAGAAGAGACTGACCATGGGCAAAAGATCTGAACAGAAACCTCAGCAAAGAAGATATACAGATGGCAAACAAGCATATGAAAAAACACTCATATGTCATTAGGGAATTGTAAATCAAAACAACAATAAGATACCACTACATATCTATTAGAATGGCTAAAATGACCATATCAAATGCTGGAGAGGCTGTGGAAAAACAGGAACTCTCATTCATTGCTGGTAGGAATGCAAAATGGTACAGCCACATGGGAAGACAGTCTGGCAGTTTCTTACAAAGCTAAACATATGCTTACCATTCAATCTGTCAATTACACTCCTAGGTATTTTCCCAAACAAGATGGAAATGTATGTTCACATAAGAACTCGACATGAATATTTACAGCAACTTTTTTTCTACCAAAACCAAACCTCGAGTGAATTCCGATTCACAGTGATTCGACAGGACAGAGTAGAACTGCCCCACAGGGTTTCTAAGGCTGTAATCTTTACGGAAGCGGACTGCCACATCTTTCTCTCATGGAGCAGCTGGTGGGTTCAAACTGCTGACATTTCAGTTAGTAGGCGTTTAATCAGTGTGCCACCAGGGCTCTATTAACTTTATGCATAATTGCCAAAATTGGAAGCAACCAAGATGTTCTTCAATAGTTGAATGGATAAACTGTGGTACATCCATACAATGGAGCATTACAGCAGTAAAAAGAAATGAGCTATCAAACCATGAAAAGACACCGAAGAAACCTTAAATGCATGTTGCTAAGTGAAAAAAGCCAGTCCAAAAAAGCTACATATTGTATGAGTCCAGCTATATGACATTCTGGAAAAAGCAAAACTATAGAGACAATGAAAAGATAAGTGGTTGCCAGGAAGTTCAGGGAGAGGGGCGCTCACCAGGAGTTTAGGCGCGGTGCAGGGCATGTTTAAGACAGTGAAACTATCCTGTGTGATACTGTAATCGTGGACACATGACATCAAGCATTTGTCAAAACCCATAGAATAGTGTAAGACAAAAAGTGATCCTAATATAAACTATGAACTTTCATTAATCATAATGTATCAATATTGGTTTATCAACTGTAACAAATGTACCACAGGAATGCAAGATGTTAGAAGAAATGATAGGCGGGGGGGTAGGGGTGGAGGGAATACTCTGTACTGTCTGCGCAGTTTTTCTGTAAATCTAAAACTGCTCTAAAAAATAGTCTATTAAAAAAAAGAAGACACTGAATGATATGCAGTTTGTCATTTCAATAAGTGGTTTCTAGCCATTTTAAGACTGCTTTTTCAGTATCAAGAAAATCATATATTCAAACATAATAGCTATGCTACATTGATAAAGAATATAAACAAAAACTACTATGAATTCAGTAATGTTTTAAAATGTATTTGTACTTTATTAATCACAAAAATATTTACACATTATAGACACAGTAGTATGCATCTCTGGCAAGACATTTTGAGTCTACATTCAATATTCTAAGTACTATTTATGGATTCTCAGATGCCTTGTTATAATCAAGCTAGAGAATACTTTAAGTTACTCTTAACGCCCATCCCTTGATAAGACAAACCATTAGAAAGAGCACGTTTTGCTTATCCTGTCCATCAACTCGTCTTCCCACCTTCGCTCTCAACTGAACTGCACTTTAGTGTGATGCAATCAACCAACAGTATGAGATACAGTCCTCTAAATACATGCTGTATTTATGATACAAGTGATACTTACAGTGTCCTCCCTACAGGGTCCACAGGAGAGATTTCTCTTTACTCTCAGCATCAGGGAAGGATGAGTAACACTTCTGTTAACCTTATAGGCAACTGAAATTCAAAACATGGTTCTTCCTAAAATTCTTCATATTCCATCTTCAACAATTTTTCATATTGGCATACCACTGCACTATTTGCTTAACACTTTCTTCAAATCGATCTTTCTTTTACTTAAATAGATTTTAAAGGGAATCTTTTTAAACACTATCATAAATAAAAATCCAGAATCATACGCTGTAAATAAAAGGGAACTGTAAAGTAAGAATGAAAGTAAAATTGTTATTAAATTCTAATGATACACTGCTATGTGCTTTGTTAAAACTTTTCATGTTATCATTTTAAAATTTATGAACTACTTTAAACATACAGAACATTATAAGAATTCTAGTTACTAGTGAGAGCCACACAAATTCGAGTTCAAATCTTTGATCTACTATTTTAATAAGTGGTCAATTCATATAGCCTTCTCTGGGCTTCTGCTTCATCATTTGCAAAATGGAGATGAAAACAGAACTTCCCTCATAAACCAAAAAAAAACAAACCTGCTGCTGTCGAGTCAATTCTGACTCATAGCAACCCTTTAGGACAGAGTAGAACTGCCCATAGGGTTTCCAAGAAGTGCCTGGCGGATTCGAACTGCCAACCTTTTGGTTAGCAGCTGTAGCTCTTAACCACTACGCCACCAGGGTGCACCAGGGTTTCCACCCTCATAGGTGATGATTAAGTGAGATAATGCATGTCACATCTACAATAAGCTAAGCATTATGCTACATGGAATTAAACTTTATCTCATTTTAGTCTCAAAATAATCTTACATTATTACCCCTTTTAACAATTTAGGATGGCTTCTCAGAGGTTATGTGGCTTACTCAAAGTCACACAGTTATTACATGATAGAAGAAAGATTTACATTCAACCCTTCAGACTGCAAGGCTAATGCGTTTTTCCTCCTATACCACTGGTATCACTAGGTAGGATAAAAGGTTCTCAAATAATTACCTATTCTCCTACAAATTAATCTGAACCATAATGAGATTATCTACCCATATGACCTTTCAGCAATCTAATAGCAATTCTGGATACCTAGTATTTCTCCAGACTCTTAGTCCCCTTACCACCAGCAAGTAAGACATGCCACTTCCCACCAACATTAACAGCCAAGGAAAATCGACTGTGGTTCTCTCCCATTGCCTATACTCTTGTTCAACAAAGATCTGCACTGAAAACAAAATGGTCAAAACTTTCCTGAGACCAAAAACCACGAAGATGTCACACAAGGTACCAAGAGAGATAGGTGGCTGTGGCAGCTGCTTTTGTTGTCATTACTATTAAATGCGAGCCTGTGGATGAGCTGCTTAGCTTTTGAGCGTTTCCATTTTCTCATCTCTTAATGGGAAAATAATAATACCTATTTTATAAGATTATTGTGAGGACTTAATACATGTAAAACTCTCAGAACAGTATCTGCCACATAGTTTAAAGGCTATTTGAGAGTTTGTACTTTACTATTGCTACTATTAGTGATGACAATGAATAAGATATTAGCATATTATGTTATATTTATATATGAATATAATTATATTCATATAATTAAAGTATTAGTATTATATTAATGTATTGATCAATGGTATTTATAATTATTATTGCAGCAACAGTAGGCAGCATTGTGCTAATTTCTTTACATGCATTATCTCATCTAATCCTTATCGAAGTCCTACAAGAAAGGTACACTCCTAACCCCATCTTACAGACAAAGACACTGATGTTTACCTAAGATAACACCATTCCAAAGCTGCCCCAGATTCAACAGACTCCAAAGATATATTCTTAAACATTCAGCATACAGATTCTTAAGTTATAGTATTATACCTAGAAAGAGTAGGCCTTCCTGACAATCAAGCATACAGTCTTTCACTCTGATTTGTTATAAAAAATATAAAAGTTTCTTTCACTTTGGTATTCCCCCTCCCCCAAATTACCAATGGTAAGTAAAATATTAAAATTTAAACATTTCCCTATGCAGTCCACAGCCTAGAGAAAACCCAGCACATAGTAGATATCCAATATATATTTATTATATGAACTATTTTCAACATAAACTGCTTATCAGGTACCTTGTATTAGGTACTTCACAAACTTATCTCGTTTAATGCTCACAATATCCAAAAACTATTATTATGTCCCTTTTAAAGATGAAGAAACAGATCACAGAGGTGAACAACTTGCTTCAGGTCACAGGTTGATTATTTGCAGAGACAGGGCTGGACGCAGTTACAACAAGCTCCAAAGCTGGTACCTTTCCACCAGCTCTTGCTGTTCTCATTCTGAAGTTCATTTCTTTTCCGTAAGGCTAAAGTAGAAAGTTTTATGAAAAGGTAGACTTGTGATAACTTGATGGATGACTAGGGCTCCAGAAATTGGAAACAAGGAGGCCACTGCAGGCAGAGGAATGAACAGGAGCAAAGAGACAGAAGAAAGACAGCAAGGAACAAGTGTGGGAAAAAATGTCAAGGACTTATATTTAAAACAATCATTTAACTCAAGACAAGTTATATAGGGGATTCAGGAAGATTAATGTAATAGAAAAAAAAGTATCAGAGTGGGTAAATTCGAAGGCAGTAAGGCAGTCAGGTCATAATTCATAAGTCAAGGAGTGATGAGGTTAAGGTATAAGCTAAGATGGAAAAATAGAAGGGAAAGAAAGAATATAGGAAACAAAGAAGTGACAGGACCTGATTAATATAGACAAGTCAAAGAACAGAACTGCGAATCTGATGAATGGGAGAATGATGGTGCTATTAAGAGATTTTGTTTTCCATGTTTCAACAATGTGCATGTATTAGTTTCATAATAAAAAAAAAACTAAAATTATTTTAAATGTAATTACTGAAAAAAACAGTAGAAAATTAAGAGGCGAATCGAAGATGTTTCAGTTAATTCCCAGACATCTGTGCCTTGAGCCACCTGTAACATATCAAAAAAAAATCGTTCACAAAAATCAGAAGAGTCTTCAAAGATGTGTCTAACATATGTAAAGAATATTTATTAAAATGTCATCTAACTCTTAATGACAAATAACTTGAAAGTTCAAAACAATACATGGGAAAACATACATAGCTACTGGGTCTGCTCAAATGAGAAAGATAAATGACTGAAGGTTACCAAAGCAATCATTACTCTATGGACTGAATGGGGAAATCTGCCAATATTACATAAGGCGAACTAAACCAGTACTTCTCAAACCTCTTCACCAAAGTAACCCCCAGCAAGTATCACACTTCTTTCAAATTTCCAGTATTACCTTAAATGTCCTATTAACTTTACATTCATCTCACAATATATGCCTGTTTGCTTTTATATTTAAAAATTTTAATTGTTTACCAGAGAGTAAAACTGATGCTTTCAAAAGATGAAACATTTTAATCCTGTGGCAGAAAGCCATAAAACCACAGAAGTGCAAAGCTTAAAAGGCATCAAAATAAAAATATTTTGAAGAACTATATGAAGCAAGGATATTCAAGTAATGGCTATTTAAAAAAAAAAAAAAAAACTGGCTATAGAAGAGGTGGGCCCTGAAGCAAAATAAATCTTAAAATATTTGAAGATTGAAAATAAGCCTTTAAATTTAGATACACAAAAAAGTGTCACATAAAAAAAAGAAATAAAATATGAAAATGCTATAATATCCACAAGAAGGAATACTATACAGTCAGTAAAAAATGATGCTATAGAAATTTTGAATATACTTAGAAAACACAAATTATGTTAAATAAAAAATTAACAAAATCATATATGTGTACAAATATGTACATTTCAAACATATATGCAAAGAAAAGGCTTGTTTTAAAATGCTTCTCTCTACATAAAAGAATTAAGAGTGATTTTTATGTTCTTTGTATTGTCCAATATTTTACTATTTTTCTAAATTAGTATATAATAATAATTATATACTAATGCATATGGCATAGCCCTAGTGGCATAGTGGTTAAGAGCTACAACTGCTAACCAAAAGGTCAGCAGTTGAATCCACCAGCCGCTCCTTGGAAACCCTATGGGGCAGTTCTACTCTGTCCTGTAGGGTCGCTATGAGTCAGAATCAACTCGATGGCAACAGGTTTGGCTTTTTTAATACATATGGCAGGTTCTGACAAAAGTGGCCCTATAAATGATAAACACAGGCACTGAAAATGAAACAATTCTTTCAATAGTCTTTTCTTACACTAAAACTGTGTCAGGAATACCATCTTTTAAATATGAAAAAGGATGACCAAAGCTTAACACTGTAGAGTTCCATTAGCCTGCCCCATGCTATAACATAACTGATATCCTAATTTTCTTTCTATGCAAGTCTTATAAAAAGTAAGATGAACCAGACCTATAATTTAAACCCAATTTCAGTTCAAACCGTACATCATAAGACAAAAAGTAATTCCATCAGTAGAGTGCTCTGTAATATGCCAAATGTTATATCTGCCAAGTTATTTGATCATCAGAATAATCTTAGGATGAACGTTAGTTCAATTTTAAAGAGAAATGCCCACATCTTTTTGGAGAGCCATAATCAAAATATCGGAAAATAACAAGTGTTGGCAAAGATGGGGAGAAACTGGAACACTTATACATTGCTGGTGGGATTGCAAAATGGTGCAGTCACTGTGGAAAACAGTTTGGCAGTTCCTCAATAAGTTAAGCATAGAATTACCATATGACCCAGCAATTCCACTCCTAGGTATGTAGCCAAAAGAATTGAAAACAGGTGTTCAAACAGAAACTTGTACATAAATGTTCAGAGCAGCACTATTCAGCACAATAGCAAAAAGGTGGTGTTATGGATTGAACTGTGTCCCCCAGAAATATGTATAGTAAATCCTTACCTCTATGTCTGTGGTTACTACGTTAATCAGGCAGGATTAGTATAGGGTGTATCTCAGTCAATCTCTTTTGACAAAAAAAAAAAAAAGAGATTAAACAAGCGAGAGAAGCAGAGATGGGGGAAGAAAGATAACAAATGACATGAAGATCACCCAAGAGCAGAGGCTAAAGAGACAAGGAACTTCCTCCAGAGCTGACAGACAGACATACCTCTCTTGGTGCTGGCACCCTGAGTTCTGATTTCTAGTCTCCTCAACTGTGAGAAGATAACTTTCTGTTTGTTAAAGCCACTCATCTGTGGTATTGCTGCTATAACAGCACTAGATAACTAAGACAGGTGAAAACAAACAAACGTCCACTAAACTGATGGATACACAAAACGTGATATATACATACAACGAAATATTATTCAGCCATAAAAAGGAATGACGTACTGATACGTGCTACAACCTGGATGAACCTTGAAAACATTACCCTTAAGTAAAAGAAACTAGACATAAAAGGCCACATAGTGTATGATTTCATTTGTGTGAAATATCCACAACAGGTAAATCCATAGAGACAGAAAGACTAGTGGTGCCAGGGGCTGAAGGGAAGGAGGAAGGGGGAGTGACTACTTAATGGATATGAGGTTTCCTTTTGGGGTGATGAAAAAAGACCGTGGTGATAGTTATATAACATCTTTACTACCACTTCACTGTACACTTTAAAATGGTTAAGATGGTAAATTGTATGTTATATTTTATCACAATTGAAAAAATTCAAAGAAGTGTCTTAGGTATGGCTTCTGAGAGGCAGAGTCTAAGATGAGAATTCCTTTGCAAGTGACTCAGGAGGTGCTAGTAAATGAAAAGGTCAAGGAAGACGATACACCAACAAAGCATGACTTCGCTGAAGACTACCTAGCCTTGGCCGGATCCCAGAGTGAGCTCTGGAGTATGAATGGCACCAGAAATTTGTCCTGAGACAAGGCCAGGCCCTTACATCCACGTCATTCAGTTACTGCTGCAGGTCACCCACCTACCCCCTGGGGGAGCTGTGAGCATAATGGGCATCTCTGGGCAAGGCTGATCGGTGGAGGAGACTACAACTGACGGCTGTTAATCACCAGCTCTATAGGTGAGGGAAAGGTAGGTACATCATTCAGGTAAAAAGGATCTAGGCGGGGCACCAAAAGCATTTACTATGAGGACACTGAGGCTTAAGAAAATTGAGCGACTTCTCTAAGATCACACAGCAAGTACAAATCGAACTTGCAAGTCATTCTCCTGAACTTGTATCTCCTCACCTCACAACTTATGATCTTTTCCACTCTAACTCTGCATGGATTTCAACCTATTAAAGCATAATGGTGACTTTTTTTTCCCTGCTATTGTTATCCCTTTATTTTTTTCTCCTTCCTGTTTTTTGGTCTGGGGTGTTTGTCTGTCCAGTTGTTTTTTTGTTTTGTTTTGTTTTGGTGCAAAGATAGTGAAGGCCAGTTTCCTTCCTTCAGCTATACCTGAAACAACCTTTGCCATCAGTTCCCCTCTCTAGTAAACTCCTAATTCATGTCACATCACCTGGGAGAAGTGGTTTCTCTCTCTCATTTGTCTCCCTCAAAGCCCTATTCATAGCTCTTAAATTGCAATAATGTTTACAATCCTGTTTCCTCTTTAAAACTGTCATGTGCAGAAGAGCAGAGATCTGCTGGGTATATCAATCTTTATATTACGGATATTTAGCACCTAGGAGGAAGTCAATAAAAGTTTGAGTTAAAGTGTACTTTGTTTTAATGTAACTAAAAATAAACCAAAACTATAGACTATATTTTGAACTTTGTATTTTTCAAAGACCTTTGTTCAAGTGGATTTGACTATGCATACATTGTTAACACTGCTTCAATATTTTGGTAGATGGTAAGTGGGTGACCACCAGTGCTCTCGGGAGTCTACCAAAGATTAGAGTCACTCTCATAAGATGGTCCTTTGTAAATGGAAAATGTATATTATTTTTACCCATTTAAATTCATTACTTTTCACTTAGAACAGATTAAAAGACATTTAAAACTGTTTTCTACAGTAAAATGTTAAGCAGTAAAAGTGATTTCTCTCTACCCATCCATCCAAATTAAAGAGCTGTAAAGGATTTCATTTTACTTGGATCCACAATCAACACCCATGGAAGCAGCAGTCAAGAAATTAAAAGACACATTGCACTGGGCAAATCTGCTGCAAAAGACCTCTTTTAAACTGTTGAAAAGCAAAGATGTCACCTTGTAGACTAAGGTGCACCTGACCCAAGATATGGTGTTTTCAATCGCCTCATATACTTGCGAAAGCTGGACAATGAATAAGTTAGACCGGAAAAGAATTGAATTGTGTTGGCAAAGAATACTGAATACACCACAGACTGCCAAAAGAACAAACAAACCTGTCTTGGAAGAAGTACAACCACAATGCTCCTTAGAAGCAAGGATTGCAAGACTACGTCTCACATACTTTGGACAGGTTATCAGGAGGGACCAGTTCCTGGAGAAGGACATCATGCTTGGTGAAGTAGAGGGTGAGTGAAAAAGGGAAAGACCCTCAATGAAATGGACTGACACATGGCTGCAACAATGGCCTCAAGCATAACGATTGGGAGGATTATGCAGGACCGGGCAGTGTTTCACTCTATTGTACACAGGGTCGCTGTAAGTCGGAACCAGCTCGACAGCACCTAACAACGATTTTGAAAAACAATTTAGCATAATGGAAATTTTATTTTACTAATTAAGAAGGTACGAAGTGGTACAAAACTGTCACATCTCTATAATGTACTAAGCATTAAAATTGACTGTGCCCTAAATTAACACAAACAAAAGAAGAAATCAACAGACTCAAGCCTTTGTTTTTAGAAATAATTGATTACATAAACCCAACTGAAGAACACTGAGCCAAAGGCAGCACTAACTCCATTTTTACTAAATCCATTGCCTTGATCTTCTTCAGACTCTGAACACAGGTGTCAACAGGAATCACTAGTGGATATGTTTCTTTCCCCCATGTTTTTGTGTGTGTTTGCTTTCTTTCTTGCTTTTTAAAGAAAAGTCCAAGAAATATGGAAGCATTATTAATCTGGAACCATAAAGTCTGGATAATAGTGTAGATAACTATGGTTCTTGGATACTTCTAAAACACTGGGCTAGCTGCAATATTTGAAATATCATCTGTAAGTATAAAACAACAGCTTTTGCATTACTGGAACTCATTTCATTTCACTACTTGTATTTACAAAGAACCCTAAAAACCACAGACTATCATGGTCTTTTCATACCAACTCCAATATAACGTCCATATTTATTGTTTACAGTATCTACTGAACTTCATGACTTAGCAGTGCTATTACAGATAGAAAAATGTGACTTGCCATGTTTTGAACTTTTCAATAAGTAACAAAAGTTTTCACAAATTCCTTCACCTAAATTCAGTTAGATGAGTATATTCTTTTTTTTTTTTTTAATTTTTGTGCTTTAAGTGAAAGTTTACAATTTGTCTCTCATACAAAAATTTATAAATACATTGTTATGTGACCCTTGTTGCTCTCCCTATACAGTGACAGCACACTCCTTTCCAGCTCAGATTTCCCAGGTCCATTCAACCAACTCCTGACCCTCTCTGCCTTCTCATCTCGCCTCTGGACAGGAGCCACCGATTTAGTCTCATGTATCTATTTGGGCCAAGAAGCACACTCTTCATGAGTATCATTTTATGTCCCATAGTCCAGTCTAATCTTGGTCTAATGAGTTGGCCTCGGTAATAGTTTCAGTTTTGGGCTAACAGAGAGTCTGGGGCCATGTCTTCTGGGGTCCTTCCAGTCTCAATCAAACCATTAAGTTTGGCCTTTTTACTAGAATTTGAGTTCTGCCCCCTACTTTTCTCCTGCTCCATCAGGGACTCTCTGTTGTATTCCCTGTCAGGGTGGTCTTTGGTGGTAGCTGGGCACCATCTAGTTCTTCTGGTCTCCGGCTGATGAAGTCTCTAGTTTATGTGGCCCTTTCTGTCTCTTGGGCTAATACTTTCCTTGTGTCCATGGTGTTCTTCATTCACCTTTATTCCAGGTGGGCTGGGACGAATTGATGCATCTTAGATGGCTGCTTGCTAGCTTTTAAGATCCCAAACACCACTCATCAAAGTGGGATGCAGAACATCTTCTTAATAAACTTTGTTATGTCAATTGACCTAGATGTCCCCTGAAACCATGGTCCCCAGGCCCCCCTGATACTCTCTGTCCCTTGAAGTGTTCTGTTGTATTCAGGAAACTTCTTAGCTTTGATTTAGTCCAGTTATGCTGACTTCCCCTGTAGTGTGTGCTGTCCTTCCCTTCACCTAAGATAGACGAGTCTCTTCTAATAATGTTTAACAAAATGTTCTTTCTACCAATTCATTTTTTATAACTAGAATTGCATGTCACATAAACTGCTGACTTCTATAAATGGTTTTCAGGGTTCCATTCCTTTCTATCATTTTAGTTCATTTAGGCCTTCAACACAGGCCATCAGCATTTTTCACTATAAAAGCCTCTGTTCCCTCCAATACATCCTCCACATGGCTGTCAGACAGATCATTATAAACCATGTCACATCATGTCACTTCTTGCTGTTAGCTGCTGTAGAGTCAGCTCCGAGTCATGGTGTCCTCTGAATAAAAGAACAAAACACTGCCTGGTCCTACACCATCCTCACAATTGTTGCTATGTTTGAGCCTATTTTTGCAGTTACTGTGTCAGTCCATCCCATGGAAGGTTTCCCTCATTTTCACTGACCCTCTTCTTTACCAAGCATGATGCCCTTTTCTAATAATTGGTATGTTTCCTGAAGACTTGCCCAAAGTATGTAAGACAAAGTCTCACCATCATTGCTTCTAAGGAGTATTCTGGCTACATTTCCTTCAAAACTGATTCCATAAGGTTCTCACTGGCTAATTTTCCAAAGTAGGTCACCAGACCCTTCCTCCTAGTCTGCCTTAGTCTGGAATCTCTACTGAAACCATGACAGGTATTTGAAATACCAGTGGCATAGCTTCCAGCATCATAGCAATACACAAGTCACCACAGTACCACAAACTGACAGACAGGTATGCAGTAACAGTTCCCCTTAGTTTAACACAAGGTTTAATCTACTTAATAGTTTAATAAGAAAAGAAGGTCCTTCATGATTACTAGTTCCTACCTACCTCTCCAGACTGTTTTCCAGCCCTTGTCCCAGCTATCTTCAAAATGACTGTGATTCTTAAAATGTTGCATGTTGTTCTGTGCTATCTCTGTACACTTTTCCCTTCTGCAATCCCTTCTTCCCGCCCTTCTCCCACTGCTGAGTCAATTACTACCAGTCTTTCAAATTCACTAAGTTTCACCAATTCTGAGTAACTTTCACTGAACATTCAAGTCAGATTTAAACTACCCTTTCCTAGTCTTCCCTAGAATCATACTCATACTTTTGTCATAGTATTTACCACACAGTATCATACTCATTTTCTTATTTATGTGTTCATAGCTCCACTCCTTCAGTATGCATTCATGTGACTTGTTAACTATGCCTTATTCAACCCTGTAGTCCCAGCACTAACACAAAGCCCAGGTATTGTAGGTGTTCAATAAATGCTTTTGGAATAAATGAATGAATGATAACAAACTTTTGAGTTCTATATTTCAAGAGACATTGCTACATATAAAATTATTGTTTAAAAATGTTCATTTTGACACTTTTGGTAACAAGCTTTATAAAAATTATATGCAGTAAATGATAACCAAATAGCAATCCTGCAGTATATACCAATTATACCGAATAATCCATAAATTCTTTCAGAAATATACCACCTTTAGGATTCTTGGTCCTTTTCAAAAATTGGATTTTACAGCTAAAAAGGACAAGAGGCCTTGACATTTAAAATACTAGCAAGACAAAGCAAAACATAAAACTGCAAGAATTTATGATTAGGCAAGTTTTTATTCCTCAGAAGTTCACTTTTCTGCTAAAGGAACATTACAACTTTTAAGTGCCAATTTTTTTTTTTTTTTAATTTGTTAATATTGGATAAAAAATCTTCCTGGCCTTTTTTCCACAGTGCTGATGAGTGGGTTCAAACCACCAACCTTTAGGTTAATAGTTGAGTCCAAACCATTTGCGCCAAGGAACCTTACATAAATACTAAATATTTCTTTTTCAAAGTATGTTTAACAACCTGTCCCTCCTAACTACTAGTTTATTAAATTTCTACCACACAGTGATACCTTTTAAAATTTATTAAGATAGATAGGACAACCTACCCTCACAGTAAACAATGCTGGATGTTTTTTTTTTTTAAGTCTCTGTATATTAATTTTTTCCTGTTTCTCCCACCCAGAAAGGCTATCCTTCTTGCTATTTACAACAGTTTGTATGTCTATTTGATAACTAAATATGGGGAGAGGCTGTGAAAACAACGTTAGAACTTTATCATAAATGAGACCAGAGTTACAGGATAGGAGGAAGAACACAGGAAGATTTCTCCTTCATGACTACATTATATGAGACTATATGAGATTAAATAATTATTTTTTAACCATCTGATCCTTAGTTATGTTTCTAATAACTGGAATTGCTTAAAAAATGATCATGGATAAAATAAAGTGTACAATAATAAGAACTGTAAAAGCTTTTGTTTAAAACCATGTCATTTATATTCACCTTATTTATTTAAAACATTAAATAATAATACACTAAAGGTCTGAACTTCAGATCAAAATATGGGTTCATGCACTCTTTAGCAATGAAGATACATAAAGATGGTAACTTTTCCTATTCTGTTTCTTGAATCATCATCACCATCAAATCATACTCAAAGCCTACATAATATAGAGGAATTCTCAGAAAACTACTTTGTATACTATGTCCAATAGCAGGTACAACGAATGTTTCTGGAGATTAGTAACAAAAATAATTCATTCCTTTTCTACTCAAAATGAAATTTAAATATTGATTAAAGAAAGGTAAAATAGCTAATCATAATCACTACCAAGACTTCACAGGGTTTAATACTCAAGCATTCTGAAAGATGAAACATTTCTGTGGACGAGGGGTACAGAAACCTTAGCATCTTTTTTATTAGTAATAATGAATGACTAAATTAAATATTGAGATTTACAATAATTTTAAGATGTTATAATCAAGATTATGATAATCTGAAGATGGATTATGATCAAGATTATTTATTTGGATTTCTCTTATTTCCAAAGGATTCTGGAGTACCTTATAAAACTATACACAATACATGATCAAGATGAAGTTGCCCTATTCAACAGATACACCACAGATATTTCACATAATAATAACTATAAAAATGATTTTGTAAATAGTTTAAAAAAAGAATTCCATTATAATACATAAATAAGAAATTTGATCATTATTTCAAAGCATTCTTGGCTGTTCTATTGAAGAGGACATCCACTGGGCCACAAAGTTCTGCCAAGTATGGCAGGCCTGCTGCCTGTTTTTGTAAATAATGCTTTACTGGAACACATCCATACCCATTCACTTACTTACTGTTTATGGCTGCTTTCAGACTACAACGGCAGAGTTGAGTAGTCACAATGGAGATCCACTGGCCTGCAAACTGAAAATATTTACTATCTGGTCCTTTACAGGAAAAGTGTACTGAGCCCAGGTAGGGTATTAACTAGTGTAACACAAATTCAGAATTAATAGTTTGCAGAGACAGATGCTGGCTTCTGTTCATTAAAATACTTCTTGAAAGAGTAAATTTACAAGTTAGACGTATTTAGTTATGTGAATAAAAATTTTAAGACTTTTTATATACTTTGGAAGCTATATCCTCTAAAAATCTCTAGCTTATTGGTCTAGCCTGAGTTACTATAATGCAAACTTGAAATTCTGAAAGTTAGTGTTTTCAATAATATTTTATCACCTCCAATTTATATATAACCAAAACTAAACCAAACCCACTGCCGTCAAGTTGATTCCAACTCATAGTGACCCTACAGGATAGAGTAGAACTGCCCCGTAGGATTTACAAGGCTGTAAATCTTTAGAGAAGCAGACTGCCACATCCTTCTCCTACAGACCGGCTGGTGAGTTCGAACCACCGACCTTTTGGTCAGCAGCCAAGCACTTTAACTGCTGCACTACCAGGGAGCCTTAATTTATATATGCCATCCACAGATCTGTAAGAATTAGTTATGTTTTACTATGAATATTTAAATTTAAAAAATAAAGCCATAAACTAAAATCTAAAACTTCTATGTAAAAGCCAAGATATTCATATTCATTCATTTTTTAGAATTTATTATGCATACATCAAATAAATTTTTCCAACTATTGATTTCATTTTAATCCACAGCAACGCTTTACCTTTCAGAATTCATTGTTTAAGCTGAAAGAACAGTAAAATGGCCACCTGTACATCCTTTACCTAGATTCACCAATTTTTAACACTCTGCCATATTTGTTTTATCTATAGACCTTTTCTTTTTTTTGAAAATTATTTTAAACTGTGACTTCAGAACACTTCATCCCTATATAATTCACCATGAATCTCCTTTAAGAATAAGGATATTTTCCCAAATAAGCATAATATCAATATTATACCTAAGTAAGTCCCTGAGAGGTGCAAACTATTAATATGCTTGACTGCTAACCAAAACGTTGAAGGTTTGAGTCCACCCAGAGGCGGCTCAGAAGAAAGGCAAAAAGATCCATTCCAAAACACCTGCCATTGAAAACCCTACAGAGCACAGTTCTACTCTCACACACATGGAGCTGCCATGAGTCAAAATCAACAGCAACTGGTTACTGGTTAATTTAATAAATATTCCATAGTATCATCAATTTCTAGTTAATATTCAAGTTTCCTCAAATATCCTAAAAATGACTTTTGTAGCTTTTTCTTTCAATCTAGTATCCACGAAGGTTCACATACATGGCCAATTTCTTAAGAGGCAAAGAAGCAAATCTTTCTTTAAACAATCTATTTGTGTGTACTATCTATGTTCTCTCTTCTTTCCATAAATTTGTTCTCAGGAAAAACTACAGAAACACAATTTCCCTAGTACTTTCCTGACAAAACCATTCAGCAATGGAAGGGTACTGAGATAACAGCAAGGGGAAAATTGGATTTAAAATTATATGTAGATTCTATTTTCACAATGAAACTCTCTACAAAGAAACCATATTGTTAACTGGTTAAAATTTATTATAAATATATAGCTAAGCAATATTCACTAGTAACCAAGGGAAAAGTCTTGTGACTAAATTACCTGCCAGAACTCAAGATCTTTAACATTGTTCTCCCTAATAGCTCAATAAGAATCATAAATAATTATCCAAATAGATCATTTAATAAAAAGAAACAATTAACATTTTATAAAATTCTAAAGACTGTTCTCTACCAGTCACTAAAAAAGTCAGTTTTAGAAGACTGAAAATACTCTTTTTAAAATGTATAGTTAATTTTATAATTTTCTAAACTGAATAAAGTTTTAATCATCTCATGAAAAGACTGGATAATTTGCATATTATGCCTATATAGTAAGAACTGACTTCTTAGGTAATTTGTTTCGACGCTTACAAGCTTCTACTAAAGCTTAAAACTTAATTTTTGAACAATGCTTTATTGTACCAGTATCATAAAAAATATACATCTGAATGACAAGAACTGCAATTTTCCTTCTTAATATTAATGTAATTAAAGTATATGAACATTTATAACATTTTCTCCTAACTTCTTTAATCTTAAACTTCAAATTGGACCAATTTTTCACTGCTAAGCTGTCTGGGAAACTGAGATTTCCAACAGGAATACTGTCAGATTTATAAAAACAAAAAGATCAGTATTCTAGTGCTTCATTTTCAATATATTTTCTATATTGTTAATTATGGCTGAACTCGGAGAATTTTCTAGTGTAAAGTATACACAGGCTTAACCAATGGAGAACTAAATCTGCAACTGCCTTTACTGAAACCAATGAAAAATCTATACACAGCAATGAAACTGGCATGCAAGTAAAAGAACTGTCAAGACATGTATTTCCTAAAAATAAGCCTACAATAACTATTTTAAAGGCTGTGTGTGGTCTCACCCATATATTTTGGCAAGATGCACTTTCTCCGACCACAGCTAGATTCATCCAAAAGCAGTGGCACTGGAGAGCCTCTGTCTCACCTGTCAAAGTTGAAGAACGTTGTTCCACAGACCACCATGAGTCCATGGAGAAAAGCCACAGTGCTACAGCTGTTATTGATAAGCAGTCTCTAACTAAGGAAGAAAATATTTCAAACAATTAAGCAAATCATCCTTAATAGAGATATAGACAGACAGTGATATTCATGTTGAAGCATCAGATGGCAAATACCATGGCAGTTTTGAAATAAAACATTGATAATTTATATATTGGACTATGCAGAGGGAACCTTTCACAAGCAACACTAGTGTACAGTCTTTTCTTCCTTTGATAAAATTTCTATGCATTATTTATCAATTCAAAAACTCTATTATAATGTTCCCTTATTTAAACCTCAAAAACTATAAATTCATCTAAATTGGTAAGGTACTAAATTCATCAAAATTACTGAAGTCCGACAGTTAAGAGCACAGTGAATTAAGATTTATCAACAGAAACCCTAAACATATCGAAACCTGATTTTTTAGAAGATGCCCTAGTATCTTTTTCAACCACATTACAAAAGCAGTTCACATTTTTGCTTTAGACTAACCTCCCTACAGTAAAGCATATGAACTGACTGGGTAAATGATAGGTAAGTTAACGTAAGTAAAAAGAGCAAGAAAATAAATTACTTTGAAAAGAAATATGCCTCAGAGGACAATTCAAGCCTCCTCTCCCCCAAACCTGGCAACAAAAGACAACTTAAAATGTAAAGAAATACTACACCTGGCTATGTGAAAAGTCTGGATAATCACAATGAATACCTCGAAATTTATTTTTCCTACTAGATGACTAACCCCATTTAATACCGAAACAACGCAACTGAAAAAGAGTGGTGCCCTTTTGTTCCTTTTCCAGGAGTTAATACCCAGAAACATTCTCCTTATGAAACAGTTTTCCCTACAACCAAGTCCCATAGCACAAACTCTGAGACAAAGTTTCGGCGGAGCTCCAATGTACTATGATGTCCCAGTTTCATTTACTACATTCTGTAAGTAAAAAAGTTCTAAAAAGATTAGTTTCACTTTTCCCTAGATATATTTAGTACCATTAACTAGCATAGTTGGGATATTATTTTTCTTTGGTTTTGTCAGTAGCATGTTTGATATAAATTTTATTAAGTGGAAGTGTATGTAACATTGCATTGTGGGTAGTAGTTTCCTGCTTTAGCCTAGCCACATCCTCAGCTGTCATATGAGCATGTTTCCCATATTTTGTGCAAGTTCTCGCCTTTTTTTTCTACTTGCGGAAATGACAGCATTAGAAGATGAATTGTTCCAATAATTACAAGAAACATAAATTACTTCTATGGCTACATTAAACAAGTATGGATCACTCTGTGCTTCAAAGTATAGTCAGAGAAAAAAGAAACAAAAACTAATCCTCATAATTAAAGTGTTAATGACACATGAAACAATGTGCTAACGTAAAATAACATAAAGGAAAGATTCAAGGAACAAGTGAAAACAATTAAAAGAAACAAAATCTCTGTAGTCAGATGCCAACACAATGCCTACACATGCCTAACAAATGAGGTATAATATATCAGAATATAACAATAATTTGCAATGAATGTTATGAGCTTCTAACCTGCCAGGTATTCATTAGGACCGATTAATGTCAATATCCCTCACTAGAATTTTAAGAATCTACTCTGAGACTTTATGAAAATGTCAGAGAAAAGAGAAACCAAAAGAAAGAAAGAAAGAAAGAAAAGGCCGAAGTACAGTGAGGTGGAGAGAGAGGAGAGAGAGAAAGTTAGTTTAGTATTTTCTCTTTTGGCATCCAATTTCCACATAATCTCACATTTATACAGATAGCTGCTAATATTAACCAAGTCAAGTTGTTCAAACAATCAAGGAAATGGTGGTGCTTTGGGTTTTAAAAATTTAATTAAACTAAAATAAAAACAAAAAATGCTCTCATTATAAAAAGTACTACAAAATATTACCCCATATACAAACACCACCACACACGTGTGTAAACAGTTGTGTACACAGATACATACCTCATTAAAATAAGGAAATACAATTAATCTCTCATAATCATAATTTAAAATATTAATAAAACTATACATATTTTACTAATATAAAAAATTTACAAGTCATCAATATAAGGCCCAATAAATGCTATGTAAGTTTGAGCTGCTAGATATCAAATAAAAAAATATAAAAAATAAATTGTCACATACCAAGTTTAAACAAAAATTAAGAAAGTCTTTTGCTAAAACCTCATAATCAGTGAGAACATTTTAAGCCAAATTAGGACTTCTATAGTTTATAAAATTCCCACATCAAGGCTTTTGCTCCTATTGTTTTCAATTAAAATAGATTGGTGACAAACAGAACTCTAACACAATCCTAAAAAAAAAAAAAAAAAGCACAGAAATGAGAACCATATTGATCAAGTAGCATATTAAAATATTATCATTAGTTCAAAAAAAAAAAAATCCAAATGGTAACAATGAAGACATATGTAGCATTTAAAGCAATTTATGTTATATTACTTGTAAACGTTTTAGTATCTTAAGAAAGTTCAACCAATTCTGATAATTTTTATTAAATACAAGGTAATGGGGAGGCAAGATACTAACTTCTTGACTTTTTGCAATTTGACTTCAGGTTCAAAGCTATATTTCATTTCCGTGACATTAAAGAACATAATTTACACAGTAGACCTAAACTTGCTACTTACTTAAACATAAGCAGATATTAACATATCTCCAGCAGGATGAAGTTTTGAAGGTCTTAAAAAACAAACAAACAAAAAAAGCCCTGTGGTTTCCATTTGTGATTATAAACATGATATAAATCTATAATCAAGAGCTTTACTTGCACATTGGCTTTTCTGAATCAATCTCTCTTCATCACATGTAATAAGCTATTTCGAATGAAACAAACTGTCAATTATCAAATGTGTACCAGTTATCAATGTTGTTTTAAAAATTTTACCACAAAAAAAGATACATTTTCAATTTAGGGAAAAAAAATTATGTGTGGATAATAAACATGCAAACTTTAAAGCACATCATGTCGCTTTCTCCTGCCAGAATGTGATCGGCCTCATGCAAGACAAAGGAAAGGACCTATTAAACAATATCTACTAAACTCTTATGCATTAAGAGTGATGATTCTGACCCAAAGATTATGTGCAGGAGGGTAACCTGCAATAAGAGAACAAGTAATTAGAAGGCACATAGATGTTAAAAATTACTCCAATTTTCATGGACCAAAGTATACATGAGACAAAAAAATTAAGGAAGCGAACACTCAGCAAAAAGTTGGTGTTGCCTGAATGTCAGAGAACCCTGATGCAGAAACAAAAACCTCATCCCAAAAGAAGAAAACCATTTACTTATTAAACTACAGCAGTTACCCAAAATTTTCAATTGCCTCACTCTGCTATTACATGTGCAAAAGAGTTTATGCTATTGTATGTGAAGAGTTTAAACTTCCATAAATTATTATGAACAAAACCCTTCTTTTATTTACTTCAGATATTAATTAGATATATAGATCATACCAGCACCTTATTTATGAAATAGAACAACCAAATAATTCATTTTCTCCCTTTTACATGAATGTTTGTTAAATGAAAATTTTTACTTCTCAATTTAAAACCTCATTATACACAAAATAAGCATGATAAGTAAGTGCTTAAAATAAACCATTAAAACGTATGAAAAAGCTCTGGACATTTGAATAAAAGATTAAAATTATTCCTATGTCCTCCCAGCATGCTTTGGACAAGTCAAAATTTTTTGTAAAGAAATTTATGGACATATTTTTCCAGTTATCTAATAATATAAGCCAACAGCAGACAGTGAACTGTGCTAGGAACACCACATGCAGGGATATTTAGCTCTAACACCCTCCTAAGTATTTCCCCACCCCTTATCCCATTGTACACCCCAAAAAAATGTTTTGAAATTCACTGTCTCCGCCCACCCTCCAAGTCATTGACTTCACGCCACTCCTAGTTACTATCACACTAGGAAGAAGTCTAACAACCGAACACATGCAAATTCAGAGTGGCATGGATAAATGGCAAAAAATGCCTAGAAAATTGGTGTGTTTGGCTTTATAATTTTTGTTGAAAAATACCCCCTCACTCCCAACTGATGAAAACAGGAAGCCCTATTCATAAATATAAATTTCACTGCCTATGATATACAATCATCCTAATAAGAAAATGAGTTCTATACATACATGTCCAAAGGGGCAAAAAAGGAGATAGTTTCCCAAAGATGTTTCCAATTTTCTTCTGAATCAGAATTAGCAAATCGAGATGACTAACATACTCTGTCTGTGTGCATTATTCCTCACTACACACAGCATTTTGTAATTTATTTCAAAGCTTCTATTATAAACAAAAAATACAGCTTCTCTTAACCCACTCCATCCTGAGCGTATAAAGTCTAACAATGAACAATCTAAGATACAACATAAGTATTTTACTTTATATATGTGTAAGATTTGCTATCAAAGGCTCTGTTAAAGTAAATGGCAAAATAAACTGAAGAATTCTACAAAATGAATGCATTTCCTTGAAAGATAATAATTATACTATAAACATAAAGAAAACTAAGATTCATTCAATAAACTATGTTACGATTCTTGCCATTCATTTTCATAAGACTCCCAAACTGGTCATGGTATGAAAGTATACATGATGTTACATTTAATCTTTATTGTAGAGAGGTGGCCATCTCATACTGATAATCCATAAGCTAGACAGACATGAGTTAATATTTGTAAAGGTATCTCCAGACTAACACTTTCATGACAGCCAATTACAGTCCAGCCCAGCAAGCAGTTTGCAACCAGACCTTAAGAAAGGTAAACTTTTTTTTACAATGAGTTACAGATTCACAAGTTTAAGAAGAAAAACAGAAGGAATCCAGCCACCCAGCAAATATGAAGCAGACCCCAGAATGTGATACAATCCAAAGATGTAAATTATTGTAAATCATCACTGTTGTTCAGAATTTCACACAGCCACTTGAGCCAAATTTTGCTCACTTTTCCACAGACACAATAATAAACTAAGAGGAGGAGGCAAAAAAAAGGGGGGGGGGCGGCGGTAGGGTGGTAGGAAGGAGAAAGAACAGAGTTCTGCTCTACAGATGCTTAACCTTACAGGAGTTTGGGCTCCTTCAGCATTTGTATTCTATCCAAATCCTCATGAGTCACAAAAATTAAAAAGCTATATCCTTCTGGATGCCAGGAAGGGCCTTACCACAAGCCTTTTGTCAGAGAGAGAGAGAGAAAGAGAGCAGGAGCAAGGGGGAAAAAGCCACAGTGGTAGGCAGTCCCACTTTACTTTGAGTACTGTGAGGTCACAAACCACATGATTCTGTCTCTCCAGTAATAGTGCTTGCAAAAAAAGGAGTTTTAAAGCTTTTGCTTTTTTGGATTGTGTGAATGCTTCATTCGCCTCACAAACAACCACAGAACCACAAGTGCGGTGCAAACTTTCTCCAGGAGGACAGCAAGAAGTCTCTGGTTTTTAAATGGTTAATCTCCGCAGGTCACTACCAGCCACCGAGACCAACAGAGTCAGTGAGTGCTCTCAAACCACAGTCTATGCAGTAATAGTAGGTCCTTCAAATATTTGCTCATTCTTTTTGTTTTGTTTCCCTGCTTTTCACATGTTACCAGCGACATAATTTCTTGACAGAAAAAAATAAATAGAAAAGTCTATGTACTCCAGGCATACTGTAAAACTAAAACAAGATTTGGGTATGGTTTGTATTTTCAGTTTAAGGCTGCAAGCAGTATTTACAACAGAGGGTACAAGTTCTATCTGAAAAAAAAAGGAGGGACTATGGCATCAAACAGCCTCTTCAGCACAGTGACACCATGTCAGCAAAACTTCTTTTGGGGTAAGTGTTATCATATTTTAAAATACTATAAGAGATGAACCTGTTAAACATAAAGCTATGTGTGTTAGATAAAGTGCTAGCTCATCAAGATAACAGTATATTAAAGATCATAATAATGCTGTATTGTTGCACTAAAATATTGAAAGATGAAATTGCTATATATATTTGCATTTGGCATCTGCCACTTATCTAATTCTCTGCGTAATGACTTGAAATATACAAAAATAAATTATTTTGCATTAATCAAAATGTTTTCTAGAGTTATGGAAATGAGAATGCTAAAACAGGAAAAAGAAACAGCTTAATATTCCCTTCAACGTTCACTGGAATAAAATTAGACACTAAATTAATCAAAGTGTTATAGATTATTGACTCCAGCGGTTCCCAATATTTCAGCAACCTTCAAAAAGGAAGCAATTTTACAAAATAACAGACCACAGAATTATCCCAACATTATGCTCTACCATGCAAAACAGAAATAAGCCTACAGTTAACATTTGAACCAACTCAACTAAAAGAAATCTATTTATAATTTTAAACTGCTTTATAAGTTATCTGCACAAGTCTATTTCTAAATAACTTCATAAAACTAAAGCATATATTCAACCAAAATAAAATTACAGGTATATAATAACCATTTTTAAAAGATCTTTACAGTTGCCTAGAATATTAAAAAGTTCACAGTCTTTAAAAAATTCCATGCAATTGTATTTTCTATATAATTTTATTTTTACATCCAGACACTATTATCCATATGTATAACTTGTTATAAACACAAATATTGAAATGTCTAAGATTCTTTTAAACACATTCTTGGACCTACCAAGATGAATACCGTTTAGTCTCATGAAAAATAAAGCTCCGTAAGGATACCCTGCTTGATTTAAAAGAGCCATACCTATTAAATCAAGCTGGACTTCAAAAGAAAACATGCATAATATAATCCCTTAATACTTAATTTCAAGTTAGTGTTGACACAGATATGTAAACTACTTTAACATTCGTCAGCTGCCGTGGTATTATAGTAAAAAATCTAAACACTTACAAGATTTTCTTTATGATGTCCAACATGTTGCAACTATAAAGCAAGTTTTTTAAATTTTCTTATATCCTTTAAAATAAATCCCTTTGCTGTGTATACCTATATTAACATTACTTTGTAACTTACAACTAATGACTGGAGTTTCCTTTACTCCTCCTACCTCACACACATTTTAACTGGCTACTACTTGAGGATCAATCTTAGTTTAGGTCAAAGAGAAATAATTAAATCTGAAGGGGGAAAAAGAGTTTCTCTTAAACAGTGAGGAAGTATACTTTGTATATTACAAAAAATGTAAAATTACTGTAGTGACTCCCTCAATAGCTGTAAGTGGACCCCCTCAGTTATAATGCATACAATAATCACAAATTATTTTTTAAATGTAATGGTGGGTTTTAATCATTAATCTAAAAACTTTTGTATTAAGAGAACAGAACATAAATACAACTAGACTGTACTGTACCCCATATTATAATTATAGATTATGCATGGGAATTTTTGCTCTTACTACCCAAGAGATGAGAGAAAAAAAATGGTTAAAATTTTTATTATATAGAGATAACTTGAAACAGGCATATCAAGCAGTTACTTTTTAACACTACTACTGTTAGAAAGAAAACGAAAAAATAAATACATACTTTTCTAACTATATTGACAGCACCACAAGTTCCAGGGAATACTTCAGCACTAGAAGTAAAGCTATTAATACTGACAGAAAGAATACCTTAAAATGTTCTTACATTGTCTATCAGGTCTTATATTTCCCTGACATTCTTACTAACCATTTTTACATTAAGATTTCTGAAATTTGACCAAGTTTCTAAACAAGGCATAATAGTGAACTAAATAGATAAAGATCGTCTTCCATTCCATGCCATATTTTTGACTAAACATTGTAAGGAATCTTTCTTCTGAAAAGTGGATTTCACTCCCCCTTCTGACACCACAGCGCCTTAGAGCCTGGAGAGAAAACTTAACATGAACCCCCTACACCAAACTAATTACAGGTGGGCAAGGGACATTATATATAGGTTATCATCACATTGCAAACATTTTCCCATTCTATAATCTATTTGAAGTCTAAACTTCAGGTTTTAAATTTTTATATGATAATGATAACCATCACCAATGAAATGTCAAAAGCATGTGCCCCAATTTTGTGAAACAGTTAACAAGAAAGTTTAGGCTTTTCCTAGGTGAGGGACAAAGCATACGCTGACTGATTGCCTCTCCTGAAACCTAATGAAGTGTGTAGTGTGTGTGTCTGTGTGTGTGTGCGCGCGCGCGTGCGAGAGTGAAAAGAGACAGAATCTGTGTCCTTGCTCTTCCAGAATACCATTTACCTTGAATTAATCAAGAATTTTCAAAATCTGCACTACTCAAAATCTTTTATCATAAACAAAACCTACAGAAAATGATAAATGTGACTCATTAGTTCTACAATTAAGAACTTACTTATGAAATTGTATCATGTAACTAATTAAATTTCTACATAAAATCTTTGTAACTGACCATAGTAACTGATTGAAAATGATGTGTGAACACTGATTTCCAAAACAATAGTTGTGGTCCATATTAATAACTTCATAATGTCAAGATTTAATAGTGACAGTGTCCTAACTTGCTTCTAAAATAAGAGTGCTAGATTCCAAAATCCAGGGAGAAGAATTAAAAAGCCAAGAATATAATAAGAAGGCCACTCTAACATATATTAAAAACTAGAAATGTCAACGCAATTCCCAAAAACTTGTATTATAAATATTTTAACTTATAATAATCCTGATTTTATAAGAAAAATTGTTAAAGATTTTACTTTTAAACTTAAAAATATTTTAAAATGTAAAAGATTTGAAATAAATCATAGGGAAAAAAATCTTGTTAAGTCTGTGTGAATCTCTTGATAGTCTCTATATCACAAGAAAGGCATGAAAGTCTTTAAATCACAAGGAGGGCGTGAAATATACATGATTACATTAAGATATATTTTAGCTCTTTTAAAAGAACAAAAATTAATCTATTCAATTACACCCTTCAAGCTAATCACTGATAGTTTCACTTGTTTAAATCAGTCATGCTAAGCTAAATTCAGTAAGATAGAAATGTTCCAGTTTGTTAAAAGAACACTGAAATATTTGATGGTTAAATAAACTGCAGAGGGGGGAAAAGCTAACTCATTGAAGGCACTAAGATTTTATCAAACACACAGAATTAATCTTTATTGAATAGAACCATTCACAAATCAAAACTCACTGTACTTCAATACTTTCAAGCAGCGCTAATCAATTACAAACCTTTTCTAGTGCTTCAAAACTCATGTGCTTTCAATTTTATACACTGGTGGTCCTCAAGTACTGTACTGGGGCTGAGTTGAGACATTCTCTATCACAACTTTTTTTTTTCCAACCAATATTCATCTCGAGGGTTTTTTTCCCCTCTCAAGAGCTGCTCACATGAAAACTGTAGTGATATTTTTATACTGTACTTCTTTGTTGAAGCAAAAGGTTAGGGGTTACCTAAATACCTCAACTGTATATACAAAAAAAGGAAAAGGTAAGTATTCATATAAAAAAATCCAATGGACTGATTATTTATTTCTGCATTTCCCATGATTAATTGATGCACCCGTTCATACTGGAAAACTGATGGCAAAACATGGTAACATCTCAAATTCCTCTCCAAAGCATATAAATGCCAATCTTCCATAACTTTTGATCCAGGATACTAAGATGTGACAACTCTAAGTCAATAGTGAAGTCATACAAAAGCTTCTCAAACGCATAAAGACTACAAATGCTATAGCCTGGCAAAAGTCTTTTAGAGATATTTTTATATAAAGGGTTCAGTGGAACAGTCTACCTGTGCAGTGTCTTTTTAAAAATATTACACATATGGCCCAATACACAAATATTATCAACTCAGTGTAAAAAAAAAAAAAAATCCTTCTTGCAAACACTAAAACTGTAAATGTAACAAAGCATTTAACTATTTTTTCTAGTCACTTATCATGCCAGGCTTATTATTAAGCAGGTGCTAGCAAAATCAACATAAATTTAAGCAGAGACAACCCAATAGGTAATCTTACTGCACAATTCTTTTTTTCCTATACCAATGAACTCTTTAACTTCCACTGAAGATAATATTCTGCCCCAAAAAACTTGTCATTTGATACACTCCATTAACAAGAATAACAATCAACTCCAGTACTTAGTATTTTCTAAAGATGAAAATATTCTAAGTTGGCTGTCTAAAGTATACAGAAATTATTCATTGATACATGAAATATTTAATATTTTAACACAATCTTTTTAGGAAAGAAAGTGTCACATAATGAAAATATATATCTTAATACAATTACTGCCATTCCAAAAAGATTATGGAATCCAGTGGACCCAGGATTATTTTATATATATTTTGATTTAATGTGTTAAATTAAAAAAAAAAAAGGGCGAAATTCTATACCTTATTTGAAGAGTTTCCTTACTATATTTACCACAGTTGACCACAAGTTTTTTTGTCCATTCAACAGCAAACATACATAAAACAGACTACACATTTCCACATAACTATTTTAAGACCTGTATTGCAATTGAGAGTAAATGTTATTTTATTATATTGTATACGGCTTCACCTTATGTCAAATTCTTAGGAATGTCCTCCCCTTTATACTGTTTACTAAGTATATAAGATTCAGGATTATGAATAGTGTTGGATGGATGTAAGCAACCATACTAAACGTTTCAAGTTTTTTGTTATTGTTTAACAGCAGCTAAAATCTAAAACATTTTTTTTAAATAAATATGCTTTCTTCTACTAACAAATAGAATCTTCATCATTTAACACAATGCAACAAATAATCGGAGCTGTAAAATTAAATGGATCCTTTAAAGTCTAGTTGCTACATAAGCATTTAATACTTGCAGTGGAGAAAAAAATCACACATTTAAATGCTCTATGTTCTTGTAATAGTCATAAATCCAACATCCAATATATAGCCAAGGACTAAAATCACCAACTATGATTTGGGCTCTTAAAAAGAGATGACAATATTAGTTTACCTTGATAAACAAATTTTCCTTTTAAATCAATAGTGCAGAAAACAAGAAATTCCGCAGCACACTGACATATTAAGCGAATATAATTTTCAATAATGTTTAAGATATTTTAAAATCATTATACTGATGTTAGAAAATTTACAAGGTTAACATTATTCTCAGAATATATTTAAGATTATTTTGACAGCTAAAGACTTATCTACGCTATTTATACTGCCATCCTTTAAGAAAGTACATATGATTAGTGACATTTCTAACAAGGTGCAACTGAATAGCCTATGCAAGGCAAATAATTTTTTTAACCACAAAATCAAATTAATTTTATTTGACTTTTCAGTTAGTTTAGGCATTTTTACATCAATGGTCTCTACTGGAATTATCGCACCATCAACTATAAAAACATATTTACATAAAAGACTAAGTTAAAAATTCAAGAACTTAAATTACACATTTACAGGTTCCCCAAAAATTATATGAACCATGAGTGCGACAAACCATTATTTACATATTCCTATGGTCAGACATCTTACAACTAAACCCATTTTGTGGTTCAGTAAAAGAAAATAAAGTAAAAGGAAAGAAGCTAGCCAGATCGCAATAACAATCATCAGTAAGGTTTTGCAAACACACACATACATATATATACACACACACACCACAGTCTTTCTTTGGAAAAATTACGATAATGGTGTTGTGGTATTCCACAGAACTTTATATGGACATAGACACATCTTTTTATACAGAAACAAAATACATGCTATATATATTCAACTTAAATTTCTTCTGACTACCAGGCCAGCTTAAAATTTTTTATACACAGCATATATATATGTATGTGTGCGTGTGTACACACATACACATCAGTGACTACAGAACTTGGGATAATGATTCTAAACCAGCAAAGAAATGTAAATTAACTGAGGTAGTGTTTATAGCTCTTTTGTAAAGGACAATTAATTATTCTGCATGTGCACTAACAGATAAATGTCAATTTATAAAACCAGTGACTGAGGTTAGGAAATTAAAGACTAAAATAAGTAAATACTATAGTTGTAAATGCCAATGACATTGTTTTCCAGTTATAAACTTAAATAATGATAATTCCCATTTATAAACTTAATAATTAAAAACTGACATCAGATGAGATAAATTATTATAGTTTACAAGAGCAAATATTAATGTAATTAATTTGCTAACAGATCTTCAATTTATGGATATTGTTTCAAAGAAAAACTTGAGCTTGCATCTTAACAGCTATATTTTCCATATATTCATCCATTGCCCATGTAACCTGGGTAAAAGAGTATAATTAAGCATTTTGATTCTTAATTTCTGATAGTTTAGTTTCTGTAATTTTTAAATTTCTCTACTTAACTTCCTAATTTAAAAGACTTCCAATTCCAGATAAAAAGGAATCATTATTTCTGTCATGTGACTAAAAATTATTTAGATGACTCTAAACAAGGTAGATTCAGAAAAGCATCATTACATTTATCTTATTTTACTATGTAATAAACTTATATTTTACAATCAACATTCCAACCCATTGCACTTATTGTATCACTGTAATTTGATCCTTGAAAACAGAGGCATGAGTGTCCAAAAGGTTCAGGGTGTAGACTCCTTTAATCAATAATTTTATTTAAGATATTTTCATGTAAATCAGCTCAGTTTTAAGCAAAATTATTTTTTGAAGAAAAGTAAATTTTCATTTTATTTCACATAATATTAAACTGCAAATACCTGCAACATTATTGTATCACCAAAAAAACTTTTATGCTGATGATCTCTATGTCAATCATTGTTTCCCATAAACTGGTAAATGTAAAGTTTGTAAGCATTTCATGCTAAGCAGCTAAACACTCAATTCAAATAAATTAAGACATTATGAGAAGATACCTATTAAAAAAAACTTCCATCAAGACAGTAGCATCCTAAGATAATGGGTACCAAAAGTAATCTAGAATGGTTGTTACCTCTCATGAAAATCTGTAATGCTTTTAGGTAATTCAGCTTTTGACAGAATGCAGAGAAATCTCTAGTGCTCTTACAAATATAAGGTTCAATATAAAAATGAACATATTTAAGAAGATAATCAATAAAGCAGATACAACTTACAGAGACAATGTAGTACATTTGCAAAGCAATGTAAACACAGGACAATATAATCCAATCTTTAATCATTAATTCACCTTCTCTCCATAGTAGAAACTCCTCTTTTTCATATTACTATAAACTCCAGAGTTCAAAAAGAATTCTTTACATTCCCCCAGCTATTAAAACTAAACACACATACACATATTCTTTCTTTATAATTTAGGAGCAAAACTTAATAATTTCAAAATTTTTTACCACTAATATTCACCTTGTTTTAAAAAAGTTATCTAAATTACATAGGAATGCTCAACATTGTCAGAATAATTTCATTCTTTATTTCAGTAGTAAAGATTTAACAATATATTCCCTTACAACATGCATAAGCATATATTACAAAATATTTTAGTGTGCCAATATAACTAGAAAAAACAAAGGAAAAGATTTTTTTAGTTAGCATTCACAAGTACCCGATGGAAAATTTAGAAGGCTTAATTTCAGTTTCATACATAGTTTTATTTTCTAACTAAATCAAAATACATTGAGAGACACTTAAAAAAACAGCTTAAGTTTTTTAAAAAACCAAAATACTTGGCTTAAGTTGCTAAATTATTTCATTGCTGAATGGTTAAACAACTCTATATACGTTTATACATATAAACAAATTTTTATTGAGACATGCTCGAACCACTTTCTTGGCTATGAAATAAAATCATGGGCTCCAACAAATAACAAATTATTTCAATAAAGTATTTACAAAGTAATTATATACTACATGTACAAAAAGATAAAAGATTTTCTAATGAAACTACATTAATATATGTAACTCATAAAATTTCTACTTTAGTTTAAATCTTATTCAGCTAAAAATATGGTCAATTCATTGCTTCCATGATCCAAAAATACCTAATACCTTCACTGCTGTTTAATGAAACCTTTAAGAAAAATCACCTACTCATTATTATAAGCTGACAAACATACTTTTGGAAAAGTAGCTGTGAAAACAATATGACTTGAAAATTTACACGTGAACTTAAAAACTTACATACTCAAAACACATGAAATAAATAGGGTTTAACAGCAAACAAATGTATAAAATGAAACTCTACCTAGCAACAACAACATACCGAGAAGCCACCCCTGAGCAGATATATACAGATACTTATATCTATATATATATACATGCTTTTTAATATAAACACTCAAACTGAAGCTTGCCTTTTCGACTGCTCAAATCAACAGAATAACATCCCAGTAACTACAGAATTTTCTCCTAAACTGGCAAGACTGAAAAGAATCACATGTAATTCCTAATTTTGCGATTATAATGGGTGATACTATCCTTAATCATAAGACTATCCTTAACTATAAGACTACCATTTACTCTAAATTGGCTGGAAAGGCTTGCCCCTTGCGTTTTGTCCTGTACATACCTGCTCCTTATCAATTATGGTGTATCTTCAGCATTCGGAGAAAAGGAAAAAAAGGTTCAAAACTTTAACTGCGTATAAAATCATTAAATCAATACGGACAGGGTTACTTGAAAAATACTCTTTCTAGAAGGTCAGAAAACTTTTTAAGCTGATGCATCTACACATAGAAAGCAACTTTTAGTAAGTTCTTTTGCTACGCCATAATGATCTGCTCCAGAAACTCAAGGGTACCTAAAACAACGGACTACCTGTTCTAGCCATGCTTAGGAATGTGTCCAAATCATTTTTATTGATTTAACCTTTATAGGAATGCTACATATCCTCAGAGCACAACATTTTGAATGCATTTATAATATGATACACTTTTGAGAAGCCATGAAAAAGAAAGCTAAAAACAAATCTAGACACCCCTCCACCCTTATTTGTTATGGGTTTATTTTTGCTTATTTTAAACACTACCCACTGACTAAATACTAAGTAATTCTATCTGGGAAAAATTACTTTGGCACCACTGTAAGGAGAAATGAAAATGTATTTTGAAAAAAAAAAAGTACATTTAAATAAATTCTAACTTTTAAGAAATAAAATGCCTGACTTGATAATGATGTCACACCTACAAATTTTAAAGGATTCTAAATACTCCTTTCACACTCTAGTTACACATTAATCATGAAACCTACAAACATATCAAACTTAAACTTACAGAATTTAGTCCTTATTGAATAAACTAGGCTGTACTCTAGTTTACATTCTGAGAGCTTACACAGAAAGTTCTGTGTAGCCTATCTCTCTAGCTTTCTGCAAGTGGTACTTCATAAACGGCTTCAGCAGCTAATGCCTGCATTAGTTATGCTTGCCAAATAATAATTCATAATATTATGCTTCCTCACATTATGGTTCATCACAGTTAACTCGAACCTCACCTCTAAAGAAGTTATACTTTTACTGCAGACTGTTCTCTTAAAAAGGCAAGCAACTTTTGAGCATTTCCAGACGTAGTCCTCAAAAAAGAAAAATCATAGGCAACTCTTAGAGAATACTAAAATTATTAACAAAAGGGTAGTAAAACTAGAGTCACTACTTATCACTTCAATTATCATCCATATGTTTAAATTAAGAACTGAGTGTACTATATTTCAAATGAAGAAACACGATAGGTACAACAGCATTGATTTCAGGTAGCAGGGAGTAGGTAACACAACCAAGCACGTTTCATTGCGAGGCAAGATTCTAGTGGAATTTCTGAAGGTATAATAATTACCGAACATGCAAGAATAAAATCATACTGCTACTTTTTTCAAACAGTTAACTTATTTTTATCCTAGGTAATATAAATTTGGGTTTGGCTGTATTATTCTCATCTTGTCATCAATTTTTTTATAAAACATTCACACATGTATAAGATCATAAACTAAAATCAAAGTAAGTTATATGCAGCCTGCTTCGCTAGAGCAGATCCAGGAGTAGGTAAGGCAAGTAAGGTAGCTAAGGTGCAAAATCTGAAAGTGAGTGCCTCCTTAAATTTTGTACCCTAGACACTCTGCATATTAGTATAAGCCATTTACACTACATTAGTATAAACCATTTAATGAGACTTATGCTAAGCAGGGTATTATGAAACAAAAAATGCTTAATATTAGAATTTTAAGGAACTAAAAGTAAATAAGAATTAAATGTTTAACAGCAATCTGATTTATATTTAAAAAAGAACCCACTGGTACTTAAATGTAACTGAACATTTAAAAATGCTCATTTTATATTCTGATCAGTAGAGTTCTAATAGTTTACAAACTTTCTTTAAAAGAGACTCATACTTGCCACAAACTGAGTAACCTTATCACTTGACCATAAGGCTTAAAAAAAAAAAAGAGCACTCAGTGTGAGTATGTTCCATTAAAAAGTTCACAGGGCTATACAGGACTTGTTACATAGTCCAGTGGTGTCTAAACCTGGTTAATCAACAGAATCATCTGGGAAATGGGTCTGTGTGGGAGCTTTGGGAGTATTTTTTAAACATAACTCAGGTAAATCAGCCAAGTTGGGAATCATTTAATACACCCAAAAATAAACAGAAGATAGGTGTACAAAATAAATTTCCAAATTGTCTCCCCACTAAACATCTGTAAAGCTTATTTATAAAAAATAAAACATTAAATTTTCAGTTCCTTTCTTTCCTTCTCCTCTAGTAGAGATGCTGGCGAATGGTGATATATTCAACAACTAATATTAATAAAGAAAACAAAGTCATAAGCATAGACAATTCAATAAAATGAAGACAACCAAAAAATATTTTTTATTTTCCATTAGGGTCAAATAACTATTTTAAGTACATAATGAATGTTATTTCAAAAAAACTTAATAATTTAAACTTTAATTAGGTTCATGTTAACATATTAAAAAAGTCAATATGCCTTAACATAGCCCCATGATTTTTATACTATACACCTTAACTAAATTGTACTTTGTATTTATGTTAGCTTTTCTTTGTTGTTCTTAGTATACAAAGAATAAAATGTCTTTGCCTACCAGGATAATTTTCTGGAATGAAGGACTGTTTGGTACTCACCTGTTTATATCTAGGGCCTAACACAGGCTTATAGGCCAGGATTTAACACATAGCAGAAACTCAATAAATGCTTGATGAATATACGATAAAATAAACTTGTTATTTTATTTCTAAAGCTAACAACATTTAGCACACAATTTAAGTATGCTGTGTTTTATAGCTGAAAACACAGTAAGAAAATCTAACATTTTAGTGTTTACCGTGTCAGGCACTGTGCTAAACCCTTTATAAACATTTTCTCCTTTAAGCCTCACAATCCTCTTATATAAGATGTGTATTATAAGTATTTACAGATGGGAAAATTGAAAATGAGGTAACGAAACCTGCTCAAGGTCACACAGTTGAAGAACTGGGTCTTCTAACTCTTAATAACTATCTTACAGTATGTTACATATGATCCTAGTGAAGATACTCTCTAGTCTTCAATTTCATCTGTTAAGGTGTTAGTTCTCAGAAACTTAATTACTCTAAAGTTACTAAATTGACAAAATACAAAAAGGCAGAAAATTTTTTGAGTCTCCAAATTATCCCAAAGCATATCTTTAAGAAATAACTCCTCAGTGAAAGTCAAAGATTCAGATAAAATAAAATTTAAGAGTATACCAAGAATTAAGATTTTGGTCAGGTTTGACTACTAAATAAAAGTTTCAAGAAACTAGATAATTCTTAACCAGTCAATCTTATTCAATGGCCACATCATACAGTATACTCTGTAAGTGATATAAAAATGCCTCATCTTAGGAGTTAAAAATTAAACTCTTCTAAACACAAAGAATTTATAATCTTCCTAATATGTAAAATTAAAGCAATAGTGGTTACAATCATGGGCTTTGGTGTCAGATCTGGAGTTAAATACTGGTTCCTATACTTCTCTGGCAGCCCTGGTGGTGCAGTGGTTAAGAAGCTTGGCTGCTAACCAAAAAGTTCAGCAATTCGACTCCACCGGCCACTCCTCGGAAACCCTGTGGGGCAGTTCTACTCTGTCCTATAGGGTCACGATGAGTCGGAATAGACTCGACGGCAATGAGTTTGCTTTTTCTTTTTTTCTTTACCTACCAAAGAGATAACATGTACAAGATTTTAAGGAGTAAATCTTTGACATGTACTATTTACCCCAATTTTCTCCAAAACCATTTCTCCATTATTACTCGAAGCAAAATTTCTTAAGAGAAGCCACAAAAGAGCTCTAGCTGCCTTTTTTTTTTTTTTTTTTCTGGCAAGCGGGTAGGAATAAAGCTTGAGGGATTAAATTTTTCAGTCTATATGGATACACTGAAGAAAGATGCCCTGACCAGAAGGCACAGGTAATGGTAGGTAGATGATGAGATACTACCTGAGGAGCAAAGAACTGAGGAGAGAGCTGTTTGAAGATCTAGAAATGTCAACACACTTGTCCAAGTATTCTGTACTCACATTTAACTTGATATATAATGTTTAATGAGCAAACCTACATCTTTAAAAAGTCTAAGTTAAAATAATCTATTAAAATTAAACAAATACATGTACAAGTATAAAATCATAGATACCCACCTTTAGAAAAGGAAACAACATACAAATTTTCATGTTAGTTTTAATTAGAAAGATCTGGTGAAAAAGGTTGAAAGTGAATTTGTCTTCCAGAAAAAAACTATTTCAGGAGTAATGAGTACAACGGGTAAGATAAGGAAAGCAGTAAAATGGGCAAATTCTACAAAAATCACTACCAAATAGGAGATAGTTAAGAGTCTTCAGTGGTTGTGATATAATTACAAGTTCTTTGATTCTGGCAAAGGAGGCAAGAATTTAGAAAAAGATGTGGCTAGACATAAAAGCTAATAGGGTAAGATAAATCACTGCCTTTAGTTTAAACTCCACCAAGTGTTCACACTTATTTCATAAGAAACCATGTAAAAAGATGGCGAGAAGAGAGAGACAAAGGGTTATGTCTGCAGTGACAGCAGTCAACCAATGAAGCAGAGAATAAATGTAAGAATCACAGGGTGATCCAGTCGTCATTAACTGGGTAGGAAAAAAACTAAGCCTGGATGTGAAAAACATGGGCAAGTTGAAGAGATATTACAAAGAAACCAGAAGAATTTGGCAGCAGAGTTATTGAGAGAGACAAAAATAAGGAAAATAAGATTGTGGCCTAGGAGAGAATGGTGATGTTGCCAATGATTATGAGGAAAATGGGGAAGGGTTTAAGCAGAAAGAGTTTTGTCTTGGTCATTATTAAACCTGCACTTAGTGGGGAAAAAAAATGGATATCAAATTATATACAATATAATCTTAATTTTTTAAATTATATAAGGCTGGGGATGTGTACAGGAAACCCTGGTTGCATAGTGATTAAGAGCTACGGCTGCTAACCAAAAGGTCAGCAGTATGAATCCACCAGCTGCTCTTTGGAAACTCCATGGGGCATTTCTACTCTGTCCTACAGAGTTGCTAAGAGTTGGAATTGACTCGACAGCAACAGGTTTGGTTTGGTTTTTTTTTGTGTGTAAAGGAGGAACCCAAAATGGCAATAATAATTATGTTTAGAGAATTACAGAAGACCTTTTTATTTTTTATACTTGCCAGTTATTTTTCAACTAAAAAAAAGAATATATATTAACAATTTTATAAAATATAGTTAATAATATCCTCTGATGTTTAAAAAGTTTATTTTTCCTGAACCCATATAACAAATTTCATACAGGGAATAATTTTTCTTTTATGTGAAGTAGTTCAGAAATAGAGCAAATTCCTCTAATTAGAAACTATTTTTCAGTGGGAAGATTATTTTCAAAAACACCATAGAGTCTCTCAGACAGAGGTGGCAAGGGTTTTAATGTCCCTTAAGTTTAAATACCATTTACATCAGTTATTATATAACCTTGACCAAGTTACTTAAGCTCCCATATGTTGCAATTTCCTCATTATACAAATATCACCACCTACCTTGAAAGTATTCTGTAAAACTTAAACAACATAACATGTGTAACATGCTTACACTAGGTCAGGCAAAATCATTACAGTTATTAAGTATAATGAGCTTTCCAATCCCCAAATCATCATAAGAGTCTAAACTGGCCTACTCATAGTGTGGCCCATAAACCAGCAGCAACAGCTCCACCTGAAAGTTTGTTAAAAATGCAGAAATCTTGGGCCCCACTCCAGACCTTCTGAATCAGAATCTACACTTTAACAAGATCCCCAGGAAAAACAAAGTTTGAGAAGACCTGCTCAAAATAACATCCTAAGAGGATATTCAACTTGTTTGTGTAATACCAGCTCCCTGAAGTTGTCCAGTTCATTTCTGTTCCAGAGTTCTTTCCGAGTGAAGAACAGTTTCCTTAGAGTTTACACCTAATTCCTAATTCTGAGGGAACCTTGAGAGTAAGTCTAATCTAATTCTACTTAGAAAAGGCCAACTTTTCAAACCTGCAGGTAGCTGTCATGGTCACCCCTCAGTGTAACCACGAGAGCTGGTTCAGAACTCTCTCCAATAAACAGCAAGTCTTTGATAATGAGACATTCTGTAAATTATTAACTAGCTACTACTGGTCTATATTTCTCCACGTTGTCAATGATGCCTCATCACGGTCTTGTCGAATGCCTTGCCAAAGTTTAAAAACACTATGTTGGCCCGTATTTCTGAGACAGCTATCTTGTACCTCTGACACAGCATACATTTTGCGAGGCATAACTACTACTAAGTAAAACTAAAATCATTTTGCTCCTAGTACTCACTTTCTAGGTGCTTACAAATCATCCTTTTAATAACCCATTCTAGAATCTTAACCAGCAGAGATCGCAAGCTGACAGGTCTAGAGACTTTCATTTTGCAAAGATTCTTTGATATTGCATACTGTTTGTTTACTGATAAAATCTTCTACAACCACAGGTGCCTGTTCTTGACTTTTTTACTCTCTATAAGAACTGATAGAATAAAACAGGAAACATGGAAGATAACTGCTATATATGAAAAACTGCCAGGCCAAATAGATATTCTAAATTTCCTTATTTAGAGAAATAAAAGGTGACATGAAGCAGAGATGCCAAAGAAAAAGAACCTACTAGATTCAGTAGTATACTAAGACCATCACGGAGCTCCTAGGAGTTTATCTCTTCTGCCGGGATTTCTGAGACTTCTTTAAGTAGCACTTTCTTTTAGGAACTGTCTCATTTACTTTGTCTAAAATTCCCCTTACCTATACACTTATTCTGGCTCCCACTGTTAAAACAGACTTGCCTCAGCTGTCTATTTATGCACTGATTTATTCTTTTCATTCTCCTATCTGAACCTTCTTTTCATTCAAGTCCACAACAGCACTGCCTTAGATACTAAGCTTCTTGTGGAGAACCCCTATCTATAGAATCCTGTTTGAACAACACCTCAAATAGTGACATACTCAGTAAAAAAGCACTTAAGTGTTTTATGATAGGCACACTAACATTGCAAATTTAGAGCCCATTAAAAATTAAGAACATAGAAAAGCATGCCAATTTTGGGGGCAAGGAAGTTGTGTATAAACCAGCATTTCCCTCCGGACAGAGAAGGCTTGAGAAAAAAACTTGAATATGAAAGGAAAGTCTGCCTTAAAGACAAAAGGAATACACTTAGCAGATGGAGGAAGGAAGGCCATTTCAGAAACAAAATGCAATAAACAAAGACACGGAGCTAAGGCAAATGAGACAGTAAAAATGCCTGAAGTATAAGGGAGTATTTAACACCAGAATGGTTCAGTAGCTACAAAATACTGTTCTCTGAAGTCAGATTCTGATTCTTGAGTTGAGAAATGTCTCCATTTATCCTAGTTGAGTCAAAATCTAGCAAACTGATTTATGCAACAAAAGAACTATATACTGTCTCTTATGGCCGGTATCTATCTGCATGGGTCACCGAAATATCTAACAGGTAGTCTTACAAAGGAAGCAAACTTAAAAACAAAAAGTGTGATAGCCAGGAAATCAGAAAGTCCAAGTGAAATACTTCTAGTCACAGAACAAAGTCTCAATAAATTATTCCTCTTGATCTTTTTAACTTTATTTAGTTATCTTCAAGATCTCCACACCCCCTATTCTTTCTGATACAGTATGACTTAAAGGGCCAAACTAGAAGTTGAGAAAACAAAGATCTTATTACTGACTTATCCACAATGTAAGGACGCAAAGCACTTAACTTCTCTGGACTTCAGTTTCATCACTTATCAGTACTAAACTATATAATACTCTGAGGCTTTTTCAAATTCTTATGTTTCTGTTTTATCTATTCTATTCTGGATAAAAAACCCATTACCATCAAGTTGATTCTGATTTACAGCAACCCTATAAGACAGAACTGCCCCCTAGGGTTTCCAAGGAGCAGCTGGTGCATTCAAACTGCCAACCTTTTGGTTAGTAGCTATAGCTCCTAACCACTGTGCCACCAGGGCTCCAATTCTGGATAGACAATTATTTCCAATGATATTTCTGATCAGCCCAAGGCCACACAAAACAGACATCATGCTACAAGGCATTTTTCCCCACTGACACCTTGCACGACCTTCTCAACTCAAGTCCTCAGAGAACTACTACTAAACAATGGAATTTGCAGACAAGATGAAAGGTTTTTAATATCCCATGTCTAAGGGTTTATATTTTCAGTATCAACGAACATCATTACCTTCATCTTTCCAAACATCTTTTAAAGGTTTCCTATTGCCTATGGAAAACTCCTTAATCTGACACTCAAAGGTTGCCATTCTGATATAGATCAAGAATTTTATCTGTATTTCCTACAAACACATTTCTCTCCAAACTTTTTGCCCCATATGCCTCTAGGTCTTTGGGCATACTGTTCCCTTTATTTGCAATGTTCCCAGCTTACTCTTACTGCTACCTCTTCCCCTGAAATTTCCACAGTTCCAAATGTTGTCTACCTTTGAAGGCAGATCTCAAATTATTTTCACAAGCTTTCATCTTCCAAACTGAAAATCCTCTCACCTACCTCTACATTCCCATGGTGGTAATATCTATATCTCTTTTCAGATATTTATCACCATCTACCACCTGCCATTCTCTGTCTCAGTTTCTGTGTATAAGATTGTGTGTGTGTGTGTGTGTGTGTGTGTGTGTGTGTGTGTGTGTGTGTGTGTGTGTGTGTGTGTGTGTGTGTGTGTGTGTGTAAACACACATGCTAGAATGTTGACTCTAGGTTTTTTTTAAAAAAAAAAAAAAACTGCAAAATCCATTCTTCACATGAAATGCTAACAGGCACTTGAAAAGCACAATAAATGAAATGGATTTTTTAAAGGAACCTCTCTAACCAAAAGAGAGAAGGGTTGAGAAGTAGCTAGAATCTCACACCCTCTCGGGGCAGCCCCTCAGGCCATCTTCATAAAGCACAGAGCTATAGTACACTAAACTGTACACTCTATGAAGACAAGGAATGTACCTACTTTATCTCTCTTCCATGTAGGAAGGCAATATTATATAAAATCAGATATTCCTGGGATCAAATTCTAGCTCTGCCACTTAGAAACCATGCTCTCTATGAAAATCCTTAATCTCTCTGAATCTAAATCATCATCTGTAAAACAGAAACGGTAAAACCCATTTCATGTGATGACCACGAGACAAGACACATAAAACTCATACTATATAGTACTAATAACATAGGTATATAAGATTTCCCATTTCCTCGCTCTTCCCCTTACTTTCTTCTCACGTCATCTAGCCAAATGCCTGGCATATAGTAGGAATTTAATAAACATTTCTTGAATAAATGAATGAATGAACACACAAAAGCTGTCTGAAGAAAAACTAACAAGATTTTATTAAAAAGGATCTGATAATAGGCACAGGAATAAAAGACACGGGACTGGGAACCCTGGTGGCACAGTGGTTAAGAGCTACGGCTTCTAACCAAAAGGTCGGCAGTTTGAATCCACCAGGCATTCCTTAGAAACCCTATGGGGCAGTTCTACCCTGTCCTTTAGGGTAGCTATGAGTCAGAATGGACTCAACGGCAAAGGGTTTGGTTTTTGGTAAAGACATACTATATGGAGGCAAAAGGAAAAATACTTAAAAATAACTTTCTATGGCTGTAAAATAAGAAAGGTGGTTCTTTGTATAACTAAAAATTAGAGAATTTTCAATAAAAATATCTCATAAGTAACTGTGTTTACTAGCTGAGAAAGAAGCTAAGACTAAATTATTTACATGCATCATATTAAGGCTTACGTGCTAACAATATATCTGGCTACTATCTAAACTCAATTCACATTGAACAGCTTAGAAATAAAAGTTATAGTAAATTAAACTACAGTGAACAATTACTATGTTTTTTTAAAATGAATTTAACTTCCCTGACTCATGTATGACTTATGGAACAAGGTTCCGATTTTCTTTTTCAGATATGTTTCCTTGTTTCTCAAGTTACAAATGTAAAGTTCTGCAATTGTATTTAAAAATTTTTGGTGGTAGAAGTTCACAAAAGAAATACCTCAACACAAATCACTATGACACATAATGAACCCAAAAGGAACAGGCATATATCATTTAATGCACAATGTTAAGTTTGATAAAAACAAAAGCTGACCCCTAGTATTTCTTTAAATTGGTTAATAAACATAAAATGAAGCAAGGTTTATATTCTATATATTTTAATACACTTCTGATATTCTTGAAGTCTGTCTACAAAAGCAAAAAAGAGAATGCACAAAGTACCAAATGAACCAAACCAGATGCCATCAAGTCTGTTCTGACTCATGGTAACCCCATGTGTGTCAAGAGTAGAACCATGCTCCATAGGGTTTTCAATGGTTGATATTTCAGAAGTAGATCACCAGGCCTTTCTTCTGAGGTGCCTCTCTGGGTAGACCTGAACCTCCAACCACTGGGTTGGCAGCAGAAAGCATTAACATTTACACCCCTCAGTGAATCCTATCCACACAGTAGAGAAAAAAAAATTCAAATGAAAGAAACATAACCATATTATGGTTGGTTGGATTGTAAAGGTAACATGTTTATTTGTGATATTCTGGAATCTCTAGATTCAAAGAGGGATACAATGTCATCACCCAGAAACAAGCATATTAACATTTTATTGACTTATTACATTTCAGTATTTAGACACTTATTTTTCTGTAGGATTATCCTTTCAAACAGAGGCTAAAAGCCAAGTGGTTTATTTTTCTAGATTTAAAAAACAAAAAATTTTTTAAAACTTCATGTGATGATGAAAATCAATAAAAGAAAAATTAATAGCATAAAAAAATAGTGGCACTATTAGCACAATATATTTTGAAGTAATTAGTAAGCTGCAAATCAAGATTAGGTCTTAGTCTTTAAATTTATTTATAGTCCTTCAAATGAGAAAAACAGAACAGAAATTAGATTCTAAATATCTCTTATAAAAACTTCACTCTATCAGAGCAACAAGGTTAAAGAATGATTTACCAAACATGACTCCTAAAGATGACTATAATAGAACGCTTTTCACTTGACTTCATGAAAAATACGAAACGTCTTCCTTCTTACTACACCTAGATAAAGTCAATATATTATGAACTGATACTATTAAAAAATGATTAGTATTCCAAGAACAGATATATATTTCATCTGAACACTGTATGTCTATCAGTAAATAATTTTCTATACACAGTATGATTACAAGTTTAGAAAAACAAATGCCTCAATACTGAAACATAATAAGTTAATAAAATGTTAATATGGCTATCTCTGGGTGACGACATTGTATCCTTCTTTCGACCTAGAGATTCCAAAATAACTCAAATAAGCATGTAATACTTTTACAGTCAACCAACCAGCTGTCTTTGTATCAAGTCCACCTCTTGGTGACCCCATGTGTATCAGAGTAGAACTGTGCTCCATAGGGTTTTCAATGACTGTCACTTTGCAGAAGTAGACTGCCAGGCGTTTATTCTGAGGCACCTCTGGGTGGATTCAAACCTCCAACCTTTCAGTTAGCAGCCAAGTGCTTAACCGTTTGCACCATGCAAAGACTCCAGTTTTAGAATCATAAAAAGTTATCTTTAAGTTATATAAACAAACATAAACATGTGTGTTTGAGTGTGTATGTGTGTCTCCCTGACTGGCCTTCTTATGCATAATGTGTAGCTCTCAGATAGAAAGCAGGACCTTGACGCAGAAATGAGAAAAAAAAATAAAAGTAGACAAGTAACTTATAGTACTTCAGTAATTAAGAAAATACTCTCAAATCTCCCTAATGTTAACATACTTGTTAAAAGCTTGGCTCTGGAGTCAGAAAGACAGGATGAAATCCCAGTTCTACCACTTAATAGCTGGGTGAGTGTGGAAAAGTTATTTCTCTAACCCTCAGTTTCTTCACCTAAAATTTGGGAATAATATTACTAACAGTGCTGTTAAATGAAATAATATGCATAAAGATGTTAGTACACAGTGCCTATTTAGTGATGGTGGTAGTATTTCCTCTTCCCACAACTCTCAGTGTGGCTAAAAGTCCTAATATTCTTCAGGTTTCAGCTTAAATGAACTTCCTTAGAGAGGCTTTCCCTAAATTAAGTTCCCTTTGCTACAGTATTTTATAGTACTCTGTATATGTTGCTTCATAGTCCTTATTACAATTTATAACTTTTATCTTTGTAAGTGTATATACTGTGCATAGAATATAATCAAGTATGAATGAATGGATTTCTGAATAGAAAGTTTTACAACTTTTCCTTATTATCATAAAATTTTGTGTCTATATAATCACTGAGGTCCTGATTATAAATGGTTATAAATGTTATTCCCTATAATTATGAATAGGATATCCAAACATGAATTTAGCACTTTTGGAGACAAGTGCACTAGGAGGGGAAAAAAAAAAGCATCACAAGGATTTGAATCTAGTTCTATATATTTAAAGTCCCAATAATGAATCACAGTAACTCTACATTTTTTCCCTTACTAGTCTATTAATTAGCCTACAAAAATAAGAATTAAGAAAAACGTTAAGTTTCTTGCTTGGCTTTCAGTTTACCTGATGAGTTTTCTTTAAATCATTGTCTGCTACAACTGTGATTAATTTAAATCTGCTGTTTATTGATACAGAGCCCTGGTGGCGCAGTGGTTAAGCGTTAGGCTGTTAACCAAAAGGTCAGCAGTTTGAATCCACCAGTTGCCCCTTGGAAACCAGATGGGACAGTTCTACTCTGTCCGACAGGGTCACTATGAGTCGGAACAGACTCAACGGCAACGAGTCTGGTTTTTCAGGTTCGGTTTATTGATAAATCTAGGGGACAGTGCTAGGTAATATTAGAACACTAATTCTCCAACTGTGATTTCTGGACCAGCAGCATCAGCCTCACCTGGGAAGTAATTAGAAACGCAAATTATTGGGACCAGCCCAGATTTAGTGAATCAGAATGCCTCAGGGTAAGGCCCAGCAATGTTTTAGCAAGGCCTTCAGGTGATTGATTCTAATGCACACAAAGTTTGAAATTTACTGCATTAGGTTACTTCACTGGTTCTCATCAATTTAATCTGCCAATCTTTATATTCTATCATTAAAATTCTAATATTTCAGCACTACCTGGTGGCACAGTGGTTAAGAGCTACTAACAAAAAGGTTGGCAGGTGAAATTCACTAATCACTTCTTGGAAAACCTATGGGGCAGTTTTACTCAGCGTCACTGAGACAGAATTGACTAGAAGGCAACAGGTTTAATGGGTTACCTCTAAGGTACTTTAATACTGACATCCATCAGTAATGTAAGAAAAGCAACCAAAGAATGATTGCTTAATATACTGTTTCATCCACATATTCTGCATAATCAATTCACGTTGTCACTGCTCTTTTTTTAGAGCAGGATATTAACTCCTCCTTCTAAATAAAAAACCTTGCTTCAGAAATACTAATTGTTGGTGGTTGCACAACATGATTAATGTAATTGGTGTCACTAAATTGTACACATGAAAAATGTTGAACTGGCAAATGTGTTATATATATATTTTTACAGCAATAAAAAAAACACTAATTTCAAGTAAAACTGGAAGGTGACTCAAAACCACAATTACTCTGTTTTCAAAAGATGTTATAAGTCAAAGGAAAAAAATATAATCTGAGTCAAAAATTTAACTAAAAGTATTACCCCTACATGTAAACATCCATACTAGTAAGTCAAAGGTTTCTAGCACAAGAGACGACAAACTGCATAAACAGTTTACTACCAAAAAAAAAAAGTTACAAGTAAACAGATCACTATAATACAGTAAGACAAAGACTTTTTTTATAAGAGTAGTTCAAGGTGCCACAGCACACAGAAAAGCAACTAACCAGGCTGGACAGGTCACGAAAGACTTCCTGGAGGATGGACTGTTCAAGCTAACTCTCCTACTTTCTGTTAACATCCTCTATTCCTCCAGCTCTCTTACTTACTACTCTACAAAACTGTATACTTCACTGAGATCTCCAATTCCTTATCCTACCCTCCTTTTACTCCAAGTTGATCAACTCCTTTATAGTCTTCTCTCCCATCCCTTCCCACCAGCCTAGGCTCGGTAATCAGAACTTTCAACACCTCAAACTTCAATATCCTTCTGACACATCTGCCCTTCAAACACCTAGATCAATCCAAACATCTTTCTTTTCCAGCTCTATGCCCCAGCAGCTGAGCACTGCTATAGAAAATTATACAACCTTGCTGTTAAAGAGTCTTCATTAATCAGCTGACTAGCCTGAGATGAGTCCTTGACAGCACTGGGCAATACTAAGCATACGCCTAATTACATTTCTCTCCCTGACTCCACAGTAGCCACTATAAACCTTCACCACTCTCCTCAAACTTCCCTATCCCACATCCCTGCCACCCCCAGCCAGTGACCTTGCCTACTTCTTCAAAATGTTATAAATGGTAATTAGGCATAACTGAAAATAAATTTACATCAGACCTTTTTTATGGGTTAAAAAAAAAATCTTGTGCACTGAATTAACCCAGCCAGCAACCTAACTAAAATCCGTAACGTTGTATCAGTAGGAGAAGGATTCAGCCCCAAACAAAGGACTTATAAATAAGTTTTTACCTGCTACCTGACAATTTCAGAATCAAGAAGCAAGCACTAAACTCTCAAAACTGATTATCATTAAGTTTACACACCAAAGATCAAGTGAGTTTCTCAGAAGCAAAAGTTCTGTCAGGTTATCCTAGCTTAGGCACTCTTCTTTTAGATTTGAGTCTTTGGGAGACTGGAAGCAGCATTCAAGAAAAGGGGAGGTGAAACACTGCCAGAGTCTGGCACAATGACAGCAACAAAATTAGCAGCTGCCAAGGAGGGAGAAGAGATGAAAACTATACAAATAAGTACATAAATTCAAACAGCAAAGTAGGACCACTAATCACAGACGTAAACCATATGCCTCAGTGGTGCCTAAGGACATCACTATAGTACGGGTGGAGTGCAACACTTGATATTTACAATGAAGCTTCAATTTGAGAAAATACTACATTGTACTTGGTATTCTGTTTATAAGTAGTCATACATGTGCATAATCTACTACAGAAATACCTTCATTAAAATGGTCAGAATAAGACCCATTTGATCACTTTACAAGGTGAGTTTCATTTATTCATAAAATGAATACAATATTAAATATGTTTATTCTTTATGAATTATATTGCACATACACCAGGACCAAACCAAACCTGTTGCCCTCAAGCCATTTCCAAGGAGTGGCTGCTGGATCTGAACTACTGACCTCTCAGTTAGCAGCCGAGCTTTTAACCACTGTGCCACCAGGGCTTCATAGTGCACGTACACCATGTATATGATTCAATCCGTCAGAATACAATTTTATATTATCTATAAAATAAATGAAGCTAGTCTTTTGTTTCTGGCCATCCTTGTCCACCTTTTCTAAAATAGAGGGGATAGTCTGGCTGGTTTTTACATACTGCAGGCACAGCACAATTCTACATTCAAGCAAGAAAAACAAATATTAAGGAAAACTGAGAAGTTCTTCAGAGTCTCTAATCATACACTAGTCAACCAACCCACTCATTAGTCAGTTGTTTTTGGTATTTCTACCCAGTGTTGTTTCAAATAAACCTTCTAAACGTAAAATTATTTCATTAATCAACTTTAAAAGTAAAATGAATTGCAGAGACCAATGTTTGAAATCTGAGTATACAGGAAAAAAGCACAAAAAGGAAAGAAAAATGAAACTGCTTAAAATCTGCACTTAGAATTTGTTTTGGAACTTGATAAAATGATTCCTAAAAATTCATCTGGAAGAACAAAAATAGGAAAAGAGTCAACAAATATTTTAAAAAGAGTTAGGAGGGTAGACTTGAACTATAATACCAAATATTAAAACATATTAAGAAGCTACAATAACTAAAATAATGCAGTACTGGCAAAAGAATAGACAATTCAATGGAACAAAGCAGAAAAAAATAATTGATAAAGGTAGCGTACTAATTCCGAGGGGAAAGGAAGGCTTATTTAATCTTTCATGGTGAGACCAGTGGCAAACCACTTTGAAATAAAATTGTTTTAACTTAGTTAAATTGTTTAACACTCCCTCACACCATATAACAAAATAATGGATTAAATATTTAACTGTAGAAACTAAAAGCCTAAAATAGAAAGATAAGACAATATATAAAGTATATAAAGTAACTGAAGATAGGACTTTCTGTCAAAAGTGGAAGCCATAAAGAAAAAGACTACACGAAAATGAAAACTCTCTTATTAAAAAAAAAATCATTATAAACAAACACTAAGGAAACCAAAATATGGAGGGGTGAAGGAAGAATGCCAAATACAATTAACAAAGAATCAATGCTTTTAATATATTAAAAGCTCTTACTCAACAGTAAGGAAAAAAAGACTGATAAAAATGCACTAAGAATATGAACAGACACGAAAGAAAAAATGTAAACGGCCAAAATATTTTCAAGTTCAGTAGTCAAAGAAAAACTAAAACACCACCTATTTCCACTGTGAAACTGTCAAGAAAAGTGAGATGGAGGGCAATACTCTCACAAATACTGATGAAAATGTAAATCAGTTCAACTTTCCTGGAGTAAAAACTGGGAAATCAGTATCAAAAAGTCTTTAGACTCAAAAATTCTTCCCCTAAAACATTAATATATGGTAACAGGTATCAACATTTCATTACAGCATTTTTAATAATAGTAGAAAAACATGAAATAACCTAAAGGTACACTAACAGGATTAATAACATGATAGCTATCCATACAGTGAAACAATAATGTCTAGTAACATGAAAAGATGTTTGCAATATATATGAAGAGGGGAGGGAAGGCAGAGTACCAAAAAAAAGGCAGAGTAATGGCTAAAAATTACTGAGGACTTAAAAATATTTTAACCAATGACACACTCCTCAAAATATATATGACTTCTCTTGGTAAAGGATTACAGGCAGATTTCATTTTCTTCTTTTTGCTTATCTGTATGATGAGGCTCTTATTACCTCTTCTGACTTAAAAGTAAGCTGTTTTCAAGTTGCCTCAGTTTTCCCTGAATGATAAAAGAGGTTTCCTAGCACTTATTAAGGTCCCGGGATCCTTGGTGGCACAGCAGTTAAAGTAGTTAAAGCTGCTAACCGAAAGGTCAGTGGTTTGAATCCACTAGCTGCTCCACAGGAGAGAGAATTGGCAGTCTGCTTCTGTAAAGATTTACAGCCTTGGAAACCCTATGGGACAGTTCTACCCTGTGTGGTAAGGTCACTATGAGTCAGAATCGACTTGAAGGCAGTGGACTTGGTTTTTGTTATTAAGGTCTCTGGATGGCACAAACAGTTTGCACTCAGCTGGTAACCGAAAGGTTGGTGGTTCGAACCCATCCAGCAGCACCACGGAAGAAAAGGCCTGGGGATCTGCTTCCATAAAGGTAACAGCCAAGAAAACCCTATGGAGCAGTTCTACTCTGTAACTCATGGGGCAACCATGAGTCAGAATTTACTTAACACAAGATAACAACAGTGCTTATAAGGCTTTCTGAGTTAAACAGTTAAGTCAACTACAAAAACATTAAAAAGAATTAAAATTTAAATTTTAATTTAAAATTTACACACAGAGACATACATAAACACAAACTCCCTCTAGGTATGCTCCTATGGAGAGATAGCCAAACATTATTTAAAACAAACCAAAAAAAAAGCAACAAGAACGTCTATAGCATGGTACAATGTGTGTAAAGAGGAAAAAAAATCAGAAGATATTCATTATATTTGCTTATACATAGCAAAAAAAACTGAAAGAATACACAAGAAAGCATAAAAGCTGTAACTCAAAGAGGGTAACCCAGGCAACAAGGGTAGAACTTTTTACTGTATACCCATTTTTAAATGTGTAAACGTATTACCTACTAAAAACTATAAACTGAACATAATTTTTTCATACCCAAAAATATATACATATTGAATTACTCAATATTGACAAGGCACACATATAGTATTGGTGCTATTATAACTTACTAAAGTCTTTAATGTAAAGTCATCAAAAGCCTTAAAAATTTAAGTATATCCTCTGACCCAAGAATCCTATTTCTGGGAATTTATCCTAAGAAAATAGCCAATTAGATGCTCCAAGATATATATATATGTATATATATATACACACACACATATATACACATATATATACATATATATACATATATACACACACACACAGAAAGTTCATTACAATGTTATCTATAACATGAAAAAATAGAAATAATCTAATGTATTTAAAAAGAATGTCTAAAGGTATTGTAATGGAAGGCAACTATTTCAGCTATGAAGATAATGCTGTACAAGTATATTTACTGAAATGGAAAAGGCTTAATATATATTAAGTAAAACCCCGAGTTACACAACAGTAGTTATAATATGAGCTGTTGGTATATTTTTTTAAATTTTTTTATATGCATTGGAAAGGATCTAGAAAGAAATCCCAAAGCATTAATAGTAGTAACTTAACTCAGTGAGTTTAAAGTGTTCTTTACAATTTTTCTGTATTTGCTGAGTTTTTTCTTTTTCTTTTCAGAAAATAGCATGAACTGCTTCCATAATAAGAAAAAATAAGAGGCACTTAATTGTGAATAAAATGTTGATATAACAATTTCCTTACTTGTTACATTTCCAGATTGTTGCTTTTGTTTTGCTGGGGGAGAAGGCGAGTTGTTTTATTTTGCTCTCACATATAAAATCCACTCATACAGAAGTGAGTCAAGATCTCCTGCCTCCCAATCCTTTCACTTTATCATGCAAATAATCATGCACTTACTTGTGGTAATACAGTTCTTTATATCAATTTGCCCTTTAAAATATTATTTACATTTTATTATAAATTCCAGATAAGTTTTACTATATATAAAAAACAAACATCATCCCTCTTCACATGCTTCTAAAGGACTGGAGTATATGAGGACACTGTTAAACTCAGAATAAAAAATGCTACCACTGCTTAACTTAGAAGTGGATTGTACTCCAAGTTTGGCAGTTTGTAAAGGAATCCCACACAGAATGTTATGTTTGTTGAATAATAAATATTGATTTCCAGGCCTGCCCATAAAATTTAACTTAACCCATAAAGTGGTAGAGAAATATTACTAGTATATTGCTATTCTTTTTAAATGCACATTACCAGTCAGTGTAATGTAAGAGTAGGGAGAAAGCCACAAAAAGCTAATAATCAGGACTTTAACAGCAATGGCAAAACTAGTTATAATGTGATTGTTTCAAGACAGAAATCTATGAAAAAATATTTGTGCCAACTAGAAAATCTTCTAAAGACTATAGTAGCTTTTTAAAACAGGTGCATGGTGTTTTCTTAACCAGATGTCTATGTCCAAAAAAGATTAATACGTACAAAATGGTATAAACACTCATACCAACATATATATTGTGTGCAGTATCACAATACATTAAAAATACACACACATACATGGTAGCACATACATATTACATATTAAATATATTAGAATAGTTCAATTCCCATTTCAATGGATGTAATGTAAAAGTGCTATCAGTCTCACATCTGAAAAGAATCAAAACTGTGCCTCAATCCAGTATATGAGACCAAATGGGCAACGCCTGCCCAAAAGCAAAGATGAGAAGGCAGGAAGGGATAGGAAAGCTGGACGAATGGACACTGGGAATCTGGGGTGGAAAGGGGGAGAGTGCTGATACAATGCAGGCATTGCAACCAACGTCACAAAACAATCTGTGTATAAATTTCTGAATGAGAAACTAATTTGCACTATAAACTTTCATCTAAAGCACAATAAAATTTAAAAAAAACATAAACGCTATATGGTACCTATAATTTATATTTCCTAGATTTCTCCTGTGCTGTCCAATATGGCAGCCACTTGCTGCCAGTGCTCACTTAAATTTAAATTAAATAAACTTTAAAATTCAGTTCCTCAGTTGCCTAGCTCATTTCCCACAATCAATGGCTACATGTGGCTAGAGGCTATCACACTGGACAGCAGAAATAGAAACTTCCATTACAGCAGAAAGTTTTACTGGATAGCATGCTGTAATGTAGACAAATCATTTTTTCCTCTATAATTATGAATTTCTTCTCATAAAATTACAATCATTTCCCCCTGCACTTGAAGCACTTTTTATAAACTTGCTAATCTATGTTGGTGATAATCATTCTTTTTAAAAAGTGAAGAGTCAACATGAAAGTGCTCACCATAAGAAGGAACTATGCTGTGTGCTTTAATTCAGTATCTCATTTATTGCATATGAACCCTGTGAAGTAGAGCTAAGTCCACAACCCCTTATCTGAAACCTGTTATTTCGGAATTCACAAGTTTTCAGATTTTAAAAAGTTAATACCACTCATAAAGCATATGCTATAAGGATAAATGAAGATTATAAACAGCCACACATCAATTAAAGAGTGGTTCTGCCATCAAATTAGTTCAGAACAGGTATTTCCACCTTTTAGTATAATAATTTGTAACTACACTGGAATTTTAGAATCAAAGATCTGTGAATGTTTATATATTTTTCCTCATATAACTAAGGATTTTTGTCACAAAATTACTCAAATGACTCCGTCTCCCTAAATTTCAAGAATTCATTTTGAAGAGTGAGCAAGATGTTTTTCTCCCTGGTAATCATATATTCCAGCCCTAGAATGGAAGTCTTAGTTACTTTCTTTTCCAGAGAAAATTAATAGTGATATTTAAGTACAAATTCCAAATTGTATTTTGCCCTTTTTATAAAATGACACATTTTTTTTAATGCAGGCAACAAATTCAGTTGAATCTACCAACTTAAAACATTACTTCACTTCGAAAAGAAAACAAGTATAACCAACTTTGAGTTACATCAAAAAAAAAAAAAACTCATTGTCATCAAGTTAATTCCGACTCATAGCGACCCTATACAACACAGCAGTACTGCCCCACAGGGTTTCCAAGACTTTACAGAAACAGACTGCCACATCTTTCTGCCAGAGTGGCTGGTGCTTTCAAACCGCCAACCTTTCGGTTAGCAGCCGACTGCTTAACCACTGTGCCACCAGGGCTTTTACATACAGTCTCAGTTTCAAGAAAGACTATGACCAGTTTTACATTACAATTTGAAAATTTTCCTCAGTATTATTAAAAACCAGAGTATATCTTAAACTATCCCGAACAGGTGCATTTCACAGAAAGTACAAGGATAACTTTATCCACATATTTCCGTGTACTTTAAATACAGAAACTAAAATCAAGTATTTAATAATGATAAAATATAAAATTAGGAGACTTAAATATTCAACCACAATATGGCCAAGTTTATATACATAATTTTATATCATAAATATGGGTTCAATAAGGAGTATATGATTTCTATGAAAAAAATATACTTTGTCTTGATTACTGATTTGTCCTTGCTTAAAAATATTTGCTGGTTAGATTTAAGAAACGGAAATCAATGCTATGATAATATTAATGACAACTTAATCTAATACTTCTAGTAAAAATTAGACCTCATTACTAATGAGTTACTAACTGAACAATTATTTTAGTTTTCACATTATAACTTCATTACAGCACACAAGTCACATAATAAAAGTTAATTTATAAACTAGATTTTCTAAATAAAAATAAAAATTTTATTGACTGAAATGTACTTTAGCATAATTGTCAAGAGCAAGAACTTTGTAATGAGACGTCCCGGTTTAAATCCAGGTTTTGCCACTGACTATTTAGGTAATTTTTGGTGAGTTACTTAATGTTTCTGTGTCACTCTCCTTGTCTTTATCACCCGTCAACTTGTACAGCAACTGTGACTGCTACATGATCCAGTGAACTACCTTTAGTGTTAATGTTTGTCGTTGTTAGGTGCCATCAAGTTGATTTTGACTCATAGCAAACTCATGTGACAGAACAGAACTGCCCCATAGGATTTTCTAAGCTGTAATCTTCACGGAAGGAGTCCTGGTGTACAGTGATTTAAGTGCTCAGCTGCTAACCAAAAGGTCGTTGTTTTTAACCCACCAGTCATTCAACAGGAGTCCATACAGACTACAGCCTTGGAAACCCTATGAGGCAGTTCTACTCTGTTCTACAGGGCCAATATGAGTCAAAATCAACTTGACGACAATGGGTTTTCGGGTTTTAATCTTTACAGGTGCAGAACTACTAGGTAGATTCGAATCATCGATCTTTAGATTAGCAGCTGAGCCCCTAACTGTTGAGCCACCAGGGCTCCTGATTTTCTCATCTTTAAAAGGGAATTACAGTATCTACCTCATAGGGTTGTTGTGAGGATTAAATGAAATGATGTGGAACTACTCCACAGAGTGCCTGGGACGTGGTATGTTCTATGTAAGCATTTGCTATTATCACTGATATTATTAAAGCACATTTAAAATTATAACACATCTATATTAGCACTTTTTACTGTTAGGAATTTCTCTTTTCTCCAGTTTCCTGAATAACTTAAATGCACTAGGGAAATATTTGAAGAAACCTTATGTCACTTTAATAACTATCTACTAATAATTCAAATATTTACATATTAAGTGTCTTTAAAGACAGATTAAGGTGAGAATAAAACCAGGAATATATTCTTTCACAGTTCCTAACTTCATAATACTAAATGACAGTCAGTGATATCATTTTACATATACAACAATGCCTTAGTCTAGTGCAGCAAGGATCAAATGTATATTGATTCTAATCTCATACAACTGAAATATCTACAATGTAGACTGCATACAATTTCACTTTCTAATTTACAATTGCTTGCGTTTAATAACTTAAAAATGAAAACTCTCTGGATCCTTTTAGTACATGTTATTCAAAGAGTTGTAATAAGGAACATATAGCAAATTTACTCAGTTATATGACAGCTGCTATCATCCCCAGCCCACTATCAATTCTTTAACTACCAATCCTTTAGTTTAAAATCTGTAGAAGCATTTCCTAATGGTTTACTGATGGTATTTACCACCTAAATTTAAAATACAGTAAGTTCCTCAAGGTCAAGATCTAATAGTAGAACAGACCAGCTGCCAGTTCTATTTCTTAATAACAGATCATGACCATTTCATTGTGCTTGACAACTAGATACCTTCCAATGAAAACATTCCCTGGAAATCAAACTACAATATTGTTACTGATTTAGAGAGCAGGGAGTCAACAAAAAACAGCTCATTAGTAGTGAATGGGTGTGGAAGACCAGTAGCAGTAGAGGATTGAAATGCGGCAATACAAACAGGCTTGGAACTGTGAAACAGCAGCAGTAAAACAGGGATTCACAGAATGAAATTCCTGCAACACAAACACAGAGACTTAAGTCTGCACTTTCTCTTTTGAAGTAAGCACATATGCAAGGATCAAATGTATATTATTTTAACTTTATACAATCGAAAATCTGCCAATTTTATACAAATAAAAAATACTGATAAATTTAAAAGGGACACCCCCAATTCTGGCCCTATTTCTCTGTTCTATAAAGCAATTCACAAGGAGAAAAAATACCTTCAGACCATAAATGATGAATGTAACTATCAGGAGTGGCCTCTCTATGAGGTCTGAAATAGAAGGAAAATGTATATTTCTTCCAGAGTTGTAGCCAAAAACAACTTCTGCATTCTGAATCCAGCTCAGGCACATCAGTTGAGAAGATGTTTGCGAAAGTATTTAATACGAAAGTGCTGAATTTAGCTTTTATTTTTTCTGTTTTCCTAAATGGCCTGCAGTCCATCAAATTCACTAAGTAGAACCTCTCCTAAGTATAAATGACAAAAGGAAATACCACTCTACATCTTTATTCTTACAGACAGCAGTTTCCACAGATCAAGAGTCATCAAACTTTTTCTGTAAAGGGCCAGATAGTAAATATTTGGGCCATATGGTCTCTCTCACAAATACTCAACTGCCGTGTAGCATGAAAGCAGCCATAAGCAACAGGTAAATGATTGGGCATGGCTGTGGACCAATAAAACTCTATTTAAAAAACTGGCAGTCAGCCTACGAGCCCATGGCCATAGTTTGCTGACCCCTGCTATCCATCACCTGTTTTTTTACCTACTTACAAATGTATCATTTTAAAAATACCACGACATTTGAAATATGATGCCTGGGATTTACTTGGAAATACTTCATATAAAAGAAAAGTAGATCGTAAGGAGAAAGGTTAAATATGGTTATTGTTAGAGCTGGATAATGGATAGAGTTCATGTTACTTATTCTCTTTAAATTTTGAGAGTTTGAAAAATTTCTGAATTAAAAATCTGGGAATCTATGACCAAAATGTTTTCATTTTTGTTTAAAGTATGTTCACCAAGCAACTACTGGGTTTACACTCAAACTCATTTTACATTTGAAAACACAGTCATCACACAGTAGCTATCCATATACGTAGTCATCACATACAAAGCTATCAATATACACCCTCAAGAGGAAGACACCTAAGCCTTCAACAGAAACAGAAAGCTGCCTGGTAAGTCATGAATAATGTATCCAGAGGAAAAGGGGAATTCTAATGCGTTGGTCCCCTTCTGCAGATAATTGTCTCCTGAACCAATAATAAAGGAAACCCAGTGTGCACCAGCAGACAGTAGTTCTAATAAATATGCTACCTTCCATCGAATCAAGATGTGCAATCTCACCCAATCCAAGAAGACAGAAACCAACCAGAACAGGGCCACAGGGAAGAAATCTTATTAATACCCAATCCAAGAAGACAGAAACCAACCAGAACAGGGCCACAGGGAAGAAATCTTATTAATACTGCACAATTTCTCAAAGCCTGAGTCAATGTGTTTTAAAGGCTCTCAACATTTTGCCGGTGTCTGAAATACAGTGATTTTACATATTATCAAAACTAAATTAGGCTCATAGGACTATGACATTTGAGAAAAACTGAGAACTCCTTTGTGAAAACATTTCAACTAGCCAAGCATATAATCAATTTCAAAATTTTCTAAAACTAAAACAGTAATAAGTGATCCATGACACAGACTTGGGCAGATATTAGAGCAAAAACGTTTATGCGATTATTCATTCTACCTTTTATAAAGATGAACCAATATTCACTTTTATCAAAATTCATTACCACTGTAGCATTTTTAACTAATTTTGTTTCTTCTGCATAGCTAAATAAGACGTTATCAGAGACTATTTCAAATTATTTCCAGATTAAGTTTTATCAATTTTGTTATTTCTATAGTCTTTTTTTCAACAAGCATAAATTTAAAATAGAAATAAATGAGATGCAGAAAACATACTTACATCATACTCTGCAATTCAACTGCAAAGCTTACGGACTTCGCTGTACTTCTTCCACTACTTGAAGTAGCAGTGGACACTGGGCTAGCTGCAGTATTATTCATCTAAACAAAAAACAGAAATAAAGCTTACAAAATGTATTTTAAATACAAATAAATACATGAAAAATGCAAAAGCAGTTATAAACTCCTTCAAAAAGTATAGAAAATTTTAAATTTGATCATTTGTTTTATGTAAAACTGATTTATTTATACTTAGAGCTCTCTATTAAAATAAAATTTTAATAGACAAAATGAAATGATTTGGAGGATGGTGCAGGACCAGGCAGTGTTTCATTTCGTTGTACACAGGGTCGCTATAAGTCAGAACCGACTCAGCAGCACCTAACAACATTAAAACGAAATAGTAAAGTAGAAAAAACTGCTTAGTCAGTTAGGGTACCAAACACTCACGTGAGTGATAAACATTTCAGTACCTATTTTGCAGTAAGTAACAGAAGAAAAATACTCATTAAAATATTTTAATAGAACTTTGATTTTCAAAACGTGTTCTAGGGAGCCCTAAGATTCACTGAAGATACTTGAGGGAGGTCCCACCAGCCCCCAAACACACACACCCCCAGTTTCATCTAGAACACCAGAACAACTCAAGAGTTTTCTCTTATAGACTGGGGTTCCAAGTAAGATTCCAATTAAAGAGTTCCACCACTGTAAAATGCAAAATTGGAAAACTATAGCATAACCTAATTCCCATTTTAACCAAAGCCTAAAATACAAATAAAAATAAAGTCGATCAGTGGGTCAAAAGTAAGCACTGTGATGCTTCATAATCTTATGAATAAGTAACTCAATTTAAAACATAACATTTCCCAGTAAAATTAAACTGATGCATAATGTGAAAACAAGATGTCAGTCCTGCTGTATACCATTTTATTTAATGCATGTGGCAGTCCCACAAACTATTACGTAGTAAAGTGCTCAATAAATGTTATTTTATGTTTATATAAACTTTACAAAACCATAATTTTCCTTAAAATAAAAATACTTTGCAAATTCTAAAGAAGAATGTAATTTAGAACTAGGATATGATAAAATAAAGCTGTACTGAGAACTTCTAAGGAAGTACAAAAAACTAAGAGGGCAAGTGCTGGAGTCAGATTGCCTTGCAGTAGCTCTGCTACTTTACTAGGACCTTGGGCAAGTTATTTAACTTCTGTGCCTCAGCTTCCTATCTATAAAACGGGAATGATAATATTACCTTCTTAGGGTTGTTACCAGGATTAAATGAATTAACATGTATAGTTTTCAAAACAGTACTTGGCACACAGTAAACACTCAATAAATGTTAGCTATTATTATAAACAGAAAGATGTTAAGAATTCTCCCTTTTTAATTTGCTAAAAGCTTTTATATGATAAATTTAGATTATATTTCACAATCACAAGAGTTTAAATAACTTGAATATTTTCACTAAAAGATTTCAAAGCAATTCAACATTAGGTAGCTTCCTTTTAAGTTCAATTTTCACTATTAACATCCTACTGCTACTAGTCAGCAACCCCGGTGGCATAGTGGTTAAGAGCTACAGCTGCTAACCAAAACGCTGGCAGTTTGAATCCACCAGGCGCTCCTTGGAAACCCTATTGGGCAGTGGGTCAGTTCTACTATGTCCTATAGGGTTGCTATGAGTCGGAATCAATGGCAACAGGTTACGGGCTACTAGTCATCCTAGCTTAAAGTCTCCACCATCTTTGATTGCTTCTCTTGTACTCTAAAATTTGGAAAAGGCCAAGTAAATTCTACTTTATGTTCTCACATCCTTCCCCTTTCCCTCTTGTTCTACTGCTATGGCCCTGGCTCTCTTCGTATCTCAGTTCATTCGACACGTTGCTGCTAATTTTACCTTCCTAATACATCCCTCTAATCTGACTACTCCTGTAGAGAATGGAGGCCAAATGAATACAGGGAACCTGAACGAAAGTCACTCACTAAGGGCTAGGATGGAAGGGTTGGGCTCCATGAAAGAAGGCTGAAAAAAAGCCACCACAGACCACTGCCTGAATGTAAGCCTTATATAAAGATTTTGAGAAGGCCGCAGGACAAAGATCTAAAACAAGCAGCAGACTACCTGGGTGACTAGGTCTGCAATATCCCGATATCCTTCTGTGGCAGGAGCAACTAGCTGCCCACAAAGACTCTGCTTCTGGTCTGAGGACCCTAATGGCCAGGCCAAAACTGTTAGACAGAGAGTGCAAGAGCAGAGAAAAAAAAGTCCCACTCAAATTGAGCCTAAAAACCAAAATTCAAAAACACATAAAGAACCTAATGCTAAGGAACCCAAGGTTGAGAAGGGACAGTGTTGACATGTCATGGCGTTGTTAACCATTGTCATAAAATATGTGTACTGTTTAATGAGAAACTTTGTTCTGTAAACCTTCATCTAAAGTACAATTAAAAAAAAAAAAGACTGAAAAAAAAAAAAAAAACTGAAAGGAAGCTTTGCCAAAAAAAAAAAAGAACCTAATGCTAAGATTCCAAAGAAGAATCCTGATCAAGAGGGGGAAAATACAAAACAGAATTTAAAATTCTCATAGACTCCAGACTTTCTGGAGCCATGGAGGGTGGATGAACCACTGAAACTACTGCCCTGAGATAATCTATAAACCTTGAACAAAAATATTCCCGAAGTCATCTTAAAAACAATAGCGTAGCTTAGCTAGTAAAAAAGGCCTGCCTTGAGCATTATGTTCTTTTAAGAACTATCTATATGGGATCAAATTAGAAAACCAACTCGAAAGACTGATAGGAACTTAGGGGAGTTTATGTTAATGAAGGAGGAACAACTCAGAAAAGGAGGGTGAGAATGGTTGCACAACTTGATGAAGGTAATCAGTGTTGTTATACGGAACATGTAGAAACTGTGGAATTGGTATATGTTTTGCTGTGTATATTCTCAACAACAACAAAATAAATAAAATCTGGGAAAATATTTTAAAATATGAAAGACTATCACTTTTCTTAAGTCTAAATTTGTCCTATTTTTCCCCAAAGACTTTCAGAATAAGTATTGTGTTCTACAAATGGTAAAGGAGTAAAAACATTACCATTTTAAACTCAGGCAGAAAAAAGAAAAAAATCAACCAGTCCAAGACTAGGGGAAAAAGACAGGAAACCAAGGACTTCCAGTCCCTGTAGTCCTGCAGAATCCAGAAAAAGTGCTAAAAAAAAAGGAATCTGGATTTCTCAAGGACCACAGAAAAGGCTTTCTCTGTTGTCGCAACAGAAAGACTGACAGAGGCGTCCTGGAGAAAATGTTAAACTCAAAAGATGAGGAGACATTGCTAGCCCTTTTCATTTTGCAAATCCAGACAGCCTGCTTTAACTCTCTCACCAGGAGACATTTCAGAACGTAAATTCGTAATAAAACCACAGCTTTCTTCAGTTGTCCTCCTAGTACAAATGTTTCACATCAGGAGCATTTACTCGTAAGAGGAAAAAGGTCCCAGTCCCAGTTCACCATAACCACGATCATCCTTTCACAGTCAAGTTATTTAATTTTTAAATCAAACAGGTGAACAGCATTTTTCTTGACATGATGAGCTGATAGCTCATTAGACTCTTTAAAGTAATTATTTCCCTTGCCCACATTTTGTTTGATGATTTAGATAATTAACTGCTTTAGACATTAACTTCTTTACACATAAAAGTCCTATCATTCCAATGCTTTATTTCCTTTCTTCCAGACATTAAAAAAAAAAAAAGAAAGTCGGTTAAAAGCAGAAGCACTCAAGTCAATTTTCTCTAATAAATACAGTTAACATGGAACTGAAAACCTACTGTAATCTTCTCAATGGGTTAATGTCCTGCAGTTGTTTTAGCTTTCAATCGAAATGCAGCTGTTTGCCATATTTTACAAAATGAATTCAGATGTGCAGATTGGAACCCAGATTATTTCAACATGCCACAGTTTAAATGTGAACCCGAGGAATAAGTTCATTTCTGATTAATACTATTAAACACTTATTAAGCCAATAGCCGATACTATGTCACATCTGTAAAATTCTGTTTCAGAAAGAAAAGTATGACATTTACATTTTAATTTAAAACAACAGAATTTAACAATGTACCCCTTCAGAAAACACTACTACAAAAATAAATTTAATTGTATTAAAGTTATACATCACAAAAAGTTAATTAAACAAAAATATAATGAACATGTTGCTGAGTTTTCTACTTAGACTCCATTATTTTTGGTGACTAAATGTCCAAAGAAAAAAATACCATGAAACATTCTTTATCTTAAAAGATCTGAAAACTTTATTACTAGTTACTAGTAATAGCACCCTCAAAATAACAAAATCTGTATTGTAAAATCCATTGGTCTACCCATTTATTAAAAGACAGTGGGATTTTATCTCATTTCTATTATATCATGGATTTTATCTCATTTCTATTATATCATGGTTGATGAAAATTAATTCAGACCTATGTACTGAGTCAGACCATCTACATACAGTGTCCCAATTCTAATCTTCATAACCTGAACATCCCACATAACAGAAACAGAAAACTGTTATAATCAGAACATTTTCATTTTCATAAAACTCCAAAGGCAGGAAGCAATTATGGTTAAGCCAACACTATTATACACTGTATTTTAGTTATAAGAAAACTCAAATTACATCATGATCTCAATTTCTCCTGCTGTGAAAAATAATACCAAATGGTCATTCTAGCACTGAGAATGCCAAAAAATAAAAACTTAAAGTATACAAAATTCTAAACATCTATACCTAACTTTTGGAATAGCACAATGATAATTCCAGTATATTAATATATGCCCCATTTCAGTAGACTTTGAAAGATATAAAACCAACTATTCAATCAACTATCTGCTGAGAGAAGTAACATGAATAATCCAAAGAACAGATGATTCACATACAATTTATGTTTTTAAATCAATAGCAATTTTTCTGAAACCATTACTAATTATATGCTTGATAACTAAGAAAGAATCATTTTTATTCACTTAAAAAAACCAAACCAAACTCGTTATTAAGTCGGTTCCAACTCACAGTAACCCTATAAGATGGAGGAGAACTGCCCGATAGGGTTTCCAAGTCTATAAATCTTTACGGAAGCAGAATGCCACATCTTTCTCCTGTGAAGCAACTGGTGGTTTCGAACTGCTGACCTTTCAGTCAGCAGCCAAGCACTTTAACCACTGTGCCACCAGGACTCCTTTCTATTCACTTACCATGTATCAACTAAGTTCAGAGGAAATAGCACTGTATATAAACCAACTGTCAAGTCAATTCCCACTCACGTCAACCCCATGTGTGTCAGGAGAACTACGCTCCATGGAGTTTTCAATGGCTGATTTTTTGGAAATAGATCACCAGCCCTTTCTTCTGAGGTGCCTCTGGGTGAACTAGAACCCTCAATCTTTTGGTCAGCAGCGGAAAGCATAAACTATTTACAACAGCCAGGGACTCCTAGCACTATACATACTGTAGTAGAATTGCCTATTTCCTCATCTTCAGACAGCTAACTCCTTAAGAATGGTGACATTTTTTATCTGTAATTTTGGTACCTAATATACTGGCTGACATAGCTGATGTTCAGTAAATGCTGGCTAAATAAGCAAATGACTGAATGCCGTAACAAAAAATACAAAGATAAAACACCTATATCCCTGCCATTTAGTAGCTCATAATCTAGTGACATTAACAGACATACCCAGTGGAGTGAGTTTACAGATTATGCACAGGACACTATGAGAACAGAGGAAAGAACATTAGAACCAGCCAATTATTATGGGAAAACTGTACTGAGATTTAAATGTTACAATCTTAATAAAAAAAAAAAAAAAGACATATTTAACTGCAGTTAAAAAAAAAAAATAAGTGAACAGCAAATCCAAACTGCCCATACCTCACTGAGTTGTTAAAATGAAATATGAACAGAAGTGAAAGTACTTTAAAAATTATGAAGCACCACAGCACAAGAGTAACGTATGATCTAAGAAAATATTCTGCCTTACCATTCACTAAGTGATTACCTTTCTTAAAGCTACAACAGAAAGGTACTTCCTAGCCAAGGTCACAGTTTAATTTTGTAACATGGATAAGAAGCTATAGATATTTATAATGAATACCTAGTGATCAAAATGACAAGTTATTAGCTACAAGTAGGAAGAGAACCACATTTTAATATAATTACCAAGGACTTCATATTCATAGGCAGAACAACTCTTCTAATATACTATTTCCTGGTATATTTCCTCCCTGCTTCTCTATCCAACAACACCCTCAGTTCTGTAAGAGCAACTCTAATCCTCGGTCACGTAAGGCTCCTTCCTCCCTGCCTACATCCAGGCACTCTGGTCCCAGCAGTTTTTCTTTAAAAAAAAGCAATTCTAAATCAATCATTCCTTTTCAATCTCATCTTAATCAATATCCTTACTACAATACCTTTTAAACCCACCCTCCAGCTTTCTAATTCTGCACATTACCTCCACAATAAGCATCCTAAACACTTGTTACTTCTCTGCTCAAAAGCCTCTGCCTAGAGAACAAAACCTGTCTAAAAATTAGTTCCACTTGACCTCTCTACCTCCCTTTTCTATAGTAGTCAAATCAAACATTCAGTATCCCCCAAAACCACCCCATTCTCTGTTGGATCTTGACCCCTAGAATTCTTCCTGTTTACAATACCTTTTGTATCTTCCCCACCTACCCAAATCCTACTGGTTAGAAGAGCACAACCTAAGCTCAACATCCCCAAGAAGCCTTCCCAGATATGCAACCACAAGGAATTCTCCTTTCTCTGATGTCTAATTATTTTAGTTTAACAGCAACCATCTACCCCTGGGTGGCACAAACAGTTAAGTGCTCGACTATCAGCAGAAAGGTTGGTGGTTTTAACTCACCCAGATGTGCCTCTGGAAGACAGGCATGGTGATCTACTTCTGTAAGTTCACAGCCTTGAAAACCCTATGAAGCATAGTTCTACTCTGCACACATGGGGTCACCATGAGTCACAATCAACTCGATGACAACCAGCAAGGACAGCAACCCTTCCCTCCCGGTACTACTGGCAGGTGATCGTACCTCCTACTTCACAGAGAAATAGCCATTACTGTATTTTTATGCAAATGACAAACACCTTCTACGTTTGTTTGCCAACCACGCCATCCTCTTCCCCACCCCACCCCACCGAGGTATTTTATAAAAGCCACTATGTCAATTTTTTGGCACATGCTGCTGTAAAAAAAGTAGCATAGCATGCTTATGAAAATACCTCGTAGGGGGAGGGTGCAATTGGCAAACAAACGTAGAAGGCGTGCATTAAAAATACGGTATTTAGTAACTCCCTCCACTCTCCTCTACCAAAGCCACTGTATCCTCTCTTTATTCTCTCTTACAATAAGGGCACCTTCTTACTTTAAGCCGATGCTCCATCTGTGCTTCGGATTATTCATTTATAACTATTTACTGGGCACCAATACAGGACAAACACTGTCGTAAGAGTTAGGCATATAGTAGTGACTAAGCCAGACAAAAAGATATGGGGATTATAACGCAGGAGACAAGCATATAAACATAATTTCAGGTAGTGACTAATGTTATGAAAAAATTAAACAAGTTGATTTCAAATAGGAGGTGACATTTAATATATGATCTCAACAAAGTCCAGGAAGGAGCTCTGGAGAGAACTTGAAAGCAGAAAGAACAGCAAGTACAAAGATCCTGAGGCCAGTGTGGCTACAATGAAGTGAGCAAAGAGAAACAAGCACTAGGAGGTAAGAACTGAAAAAGTGGCAAGAGTCCAGATCATATAGAGCCTTGTAGGCCACAGGGGGTTAAATTTTAGTTGAACGTAATGTGAAGCTATTAGAAAATTCTGGAAAGGGAAGTGACTTAAAATGTTTTAGGTTTTTCAAAGATAACTTGGCTGCTATGAGAGTATACTAAAAAGAAGCTAAGGGGACAAGTAACGAGATCATTTAAGAAGTTACCAAAATTGAACAGACAAGAGATGACACTGGCTTGAATTAGTGTAACAAGCGGAGATGAGAGGTGGTGAAATTTCTGGAATGTATTTTGAAGGTAGAGCTGATTTAAGGAGGCCTGGTGGTGCAGTGATTAAAGCGTTCTGCTGCTAACCAAAAGATAGCAGTTCGAATCCACCAGCCGCTCCACAAGAGAAAGATGTGGCAGTCTGCTTCGGTAAAGATTTATAGCCTTGGAAACCCTATGGGGCAGTTCTACTCTGTCTTTTAGGGTCGCTGAGTCAGAATCGACTCCATGGCAGTGGGTTTGGTTTTTGGTTTGGTGCCACAAACAGCTGAGTGCTCAACTGCTAACCAAAAGGTTCACAGTTCAAACCCACCTACAAACTCCACAGGAGAAAGATCTGGCAATCTGTTCCCGTAAGAATTACAAGTTAGAAAACCCTATAGGGCAATTCTACTCTGTCACACAGGGTCACTATGGGTCAAAAATCAACATGACAGTACCTAACAACAACAGAGCTAACCTGCTGATGGACTAGACATGGGCTATGAGAGAACAGCAATCAAGGATGACTCTGTTTGGGGCCTGAGGAACTAGTTGAATGGTGGTGCCACTTACTGAGATCAGGAAAATGGAAAGGGGGAAAAAAAAAATAAGAGCTTAGTTCGGGCCATGTTAACTTTAAGACATCTATTAGACATTCAAGTGGAGATGAAAACCTGTAGAAGCTTTTTGACAGCTGATGTTGAGGCAGAAAATTGAAATTAAAGTCAGGGTCATAGGGTTTTTGTTAAGAAATATAAATAACCAGTACAGAACCTCGTACTAAGGATCAGCTAATCTCTCAAGCTCAGTTTCTCTGTCAGGAATAATTTCTGCCTGCCTCACAGGGGTGTTATGAAGAATACACTGCCTACCGCATAATGGGCACTCAAAAAAATATATTTGAAAAGAACATCAGAATGTCTTATAAACTATGAAAATTTCCTTTCCTTCTCTCCATAGGTAGGTAGGTAGGCAGATAGAAATTTCACATTTACATATCCTCTTTAAGTACATGAGCAATTTTCTTTTAAACTTATAAACGTAAGAGCTCGTTGGCATATTGCTCAGAGACACACGAAGTTCTATTATCGTATTTTTTTTTCTGTAGCCTCAGTTTAATGTAGGTTTCTATTTCATGTGCTTTTATAGTCAGTATTCTCTTATGGAAATATTTAATTAAAAAAAAAAAAAAAAAAACTTTATTCTTTGCAAATGGTCTCCAAAGTACACTGCAAATGTTCATTCCAGATCATCCTAAAACGCACAACATCCAAACCCTAACAAAGCTTATTTTTAAAATATTAAAACACTGTTACTTTTACATAAAATAACTGAATAAATAGTCACTTATAACTTTTCATGTATGTGCAAATTTTTGGAATCAATTATACTTCTAAAAGTAAGAAGTAAGGGTCCTTCACAAGGATGTCAAAAAAGAAAAAAAGCAGGAGGTAGGACCAAATGCCCTATGAAATCTCTTAATTATCAAGATTCTATCCCAGTCTACATTCACATTTTAGAAATCTTAAACCTTGTGAAAATTTTATATTAAACATAAACAAGTTAATAAAATATCTGATATGGTTAAAACAGTTTATGGGATTAAAAAAGAAACAGGAGATTTACTGTAGGCATGTAAAAAATAGACTGACTTTTGTATAAGCATTTCAGAGTTCATAAGGGTCTTTCACCTATTATCTCACTTTTACACATTCACCCTACAAAGCCAAGTATTTCCTCTCTACCAACGAGGAAGCTAAGAGTAAAAATACTGGTTGAAGGCCACCAATCTAACAAACAGGCTTTGATCTCAGGTAGCTGACAACCTGAATATTCAATCTATCTAGTTATGTATTTTCACCAAAATTCACCAACCCTCTCCCACTTTAGTGCCTTAGTTTCTTCGTCTCCTTCTAACACACTAAAATAATGTGGAATTATTGAAGAGTTATAGTTCTCAGGGGACTTACGTTGTCATTATCTTGGAGACTGATGACTTTAAAGTTTAGGAATTCTTTGTTTAAAAGGAGATCTTGAACACTGACAGATAACTAAAAGGAACAAAAGCGTATCTATGCAAATTGGCAGGAGGGGGGGCCAAAGACATCTAAACAGGTTTTAACTACAGTTTGAAAAAAATCACTAATTTCCTCCAAATCCCTCATTTTTCAGGTGAGGAAACTGAAGTCCAGAGAGGTTTCTTGAACTGCCCAAGGACACATCACTATTTAGTGATACAGCTGGGACTAAAACTGAGGTCCCTGACTCCTGGTCCAGAGTTCTTTCTACCACACCACGAGGAACATTCAAATAAAAGTGTATCTTAATTAACCCACAAGATCTCCACAATGTGTTTGTCATACTGAACTTTGTTGTGCTAGATCTGCTCATGCTGAACCACAGTGTAGCACAAAGAGCTGGGCTCTGGAGTTCAAATACAGGCTCTAATACTTACCGTGTGACCTTGGGCAAGTCACGTCACCTCCCTGCCTCAATTCTCTCATTTTTAAAATGGAGATTTAAAAGATTCCTCTCATACATTAGATGAAATAACATGTACAGCACTTTGGACAGTGCCTGTTACAATAGAAAGCACTCAGTTCATGTTTAACAGTGATGATGATGATGAATAGGACCAAAAGTATAACTACTTAAAAACGCATCACAAAGGATTATCATTAAATATTTTGTATATTCTCAAAGAAAAAACATTATGATTAGGAACAATCTTTTAAAGACTCAAAGACAAATTACATGAATAAAGTGAAATATTCAGGATTCAGTCATACAACCTCTACAGCACTTAAAATAGTAAAAGCACACGCTTCAAGATTTTTTAGGTAATTTATATCTGTATAGTATTTTACAGTTTATAAAGTACGTTTACATAAATTATTTCAATTTACGTTCCTGTGAATTCAGTGAATATAATGTTTTTTCAGTACCTATCACATACTATATGCCAGACAGCACGCTACTTTCATACTCATTACCTTACTTAACTTTCAATATCCATTGTACTATCAGAGCGGTATTATCAGAGGCAGCAGTATACTGCAAAAAACCTTAATAGACCCATTCCTGAAATTAACAGCCTCATCAGTTATCACCTGTTAAATGGGTATGCTCTGTTTGGATAACTAAATGAGATACAGTATTTAGTACAGTGGATGGAACACATCAAGTGCCCAAGAAAACGTTGGGAACTCCTTATCTGTAGTGTGGAGTTGTTGTCTGTAGAGAATATATTGTAACCAGATCAATAAAGCACCGTTACTGTCATCTTTAAAATATATTTGTCAAAGAGGACAGACTTCGGTGATAGCGCTTATTATACTCTACTTCCACTGGTGTATAAATTAAAACATACAACAATTTTATAAAGATTTGGGGTCAGTCTTTACTGAAGGTAGTAACTAGACAAGGATTCCTGATGGCGCAGTGGTTAAGTGCTCAGCTCCTAACCAAAAGGCTGGCGGTTCTAACCTACCAGCCACTCTGCAGGAGGAAGATCTAGCGATCTGTTTCCATAAAGATTATAGCCTTGGAAACCCTATGGAGCAGTTCTACTCTGACCTATAGGGTTGCTATGAGTCAGAATCGACTCAATGGCACACAGTAGATAGACGAGGCAAAACCACTTAAATACAAAGATGTTTGTAAAGATAAGACAACAATTTGTAAATGTAATTCTCATTTCATGCCCACCAACAATCCTGTGAAGAGGTGGAATGAGGTTAGATCCTGGTCCCATTTTACTGGTGAGGAAGCTGAGGCTCAGAAAAGTTAAATATCTTAACCAAAATCCCAAAGAGAGAAAATGGCAGAAAAAGGACAAAACCTTGGTTTTCAGAATTAGTTTTACGTGCTCTCTGCACCTACCCACAATGCATCTCAGAAAATTAATAGCTCTTCTAGAGCTATTATTTAATAAACATAAGGCTGTTGTAGCTAATATTTATCAAGTATTTCTGCAATATCAAGCCAGACAAGGGAAATCTCAGCTTCCCTTCCCTAGTCAGTTCAGACTCTAGCTATTCCACTCAGCCCTTTCTCTCTCATCCCCATTCACCAGGGGCCAGGCCAGGGGATACCGGTTCCTTCTCTATTTCTTAGGTCTGATAATCCAATGGAACAACTCACAACTACAGGGAAAGGGCTATCTTTAATCTAGAAGGGAAAAGGATACAAACACAAAGAGGAGATCCGGAGGGGTCTTGGCTCAAGGCTTCGACGTCCCGAGGGGACGGACTTACCTTCCAAAAGCAGAATGTTCGGCCTCTCCAACCTAGAAGCTCCAGTGAGCCTCCATCCTCCAAGGCCTTTATTAGCCTCACCACATGGCCTCCTGAGGCTTAGTCAGCATCAGTTCCCAGGTGATCCTTCTTAGCCGGGGTAGTCCCCCACTAAGGGTGTAGTCCTGCTCGCAGGAACCAGGACCAAAGACCGAATTGTTTACTGCAAGGGGTTCCGCACCTCATTACTTCTTGTGTGCTGTGCTGCTCCCAACACATCATGTGGTTACTTCATTTAACCCACATGAATCTAGAAGTAGGACCTATTACTATCTTCATTTTATAAATGAGGAAACAGCCTTCATAGAAAGGTTAAATAACTTGCCCCAAATCACATGATTAGAAAGAATCAGAGTGAGGACTCAAACCAAGTGTGTTTAACTCCCAATTAAATATTGTAACCACGACACTATAAATTCAATTAATACAACAATGCATTTGGTGGAATTAATTCTCTTTATTATTTGTGTGAACTATAAGCAAAATCCTTCTTTGACATTCTAATACATAATAAACAGATTTCTGACTGATTTAATTCCTCAACCTCACCATAAAATAAAATGGCTGTTATTTTCAACAAGAATACTTGATCTTTGAATATGACAGGCAAGGCCTAATTTTTTCTGCAGCCTCCTACACCCAAAGGTCATTTTTTTAAGACGAAAAATTAATCTGCCCAAGGTATCAATACAGTTATAAAGAGAAAGAAAACCCTGGTGGCGTAGTGGTTAAGAGCTATATGGCTGCTAGCCAAAATGTCGGCAGTTTGAATCCACCAAGCACTCCTTGGAAACTCTATGGCGCAGTTCTACTCTGTCCTATAGGGTCGCTATAAGTCGGAATCGACTAAACGGCAACGGGTTTGTTTGTTTTAATAAAGAGAAAAGCAAGTACTTTTAAATTACAGGTGGCTTAAATGGACAAGTCACTTACTGGCCTTATTCCAGGTGTCTCATCTATTACTTAGACACAAAAGCATTAACTTTGTCACTACTTGAAAGCAAGTACGCTTCTGGGATTGCAATATTGTTAACCTTCCTAAATGTTATGATAATAATGTATAGCTGTATGTTACATTTCAACAAACCTAAAACTAGAGTGATCCCACTATTTACTATATGACCCCACATGGGGACATTTTTGATCTGGGATTAAATCACAACTGTCCCAGAAAAACTGAGGCATAGTGTCACCCTGTATAAGAGCAACCTGTTACAATTTATATGTTATGGGCTATTCTATGTATATGACTTAATTCATGAGTTTTAAGTTCTTGTTCCAGATTTGATGACTACCTTCAGCCTTGAGACCAAGGGCACCATTTAATAGACATCAGGCCAGATAAAAATAAAGTTTAAAAAATTCTATTTTCAAACTTAACTTTATAAACACTTGCTTGAAAAGGAAAAACGGATCCATGTATTTCAAAGAACGTAAATCTTGTGAAACACTATTCAACAAATTTCAGACTTAGATCTCTTCAAAAGTTTTGAATACTGACAACCACAAAATTACTTCCAAATTGGCCCAGTGCCTGAAGGTTGCCATATAATTTATCAAATTGCTTTATTGTACAAAAAGTTTGGTTTAAAAAAAAAAAAAAGCACTATCTTTCAAATGGAAAAAAGAATTCAAGAATAAAAGAATTGAAAAGTTTTCACTGAAAATTAATCAAAGTGATAAAGGATAGTAGAAACCATGATCACAATACAGTACAGTAATGATTAAAGAAAACTTCAGTTAGTATTGTTCTAGCTCTCCAACCGGATCTGGTATTAGCTGTACAACTTAGGAATCAAAAGAATGTTGTGCTTTAATTTGGCAAGCTGTAAAGTACTAACAGACTCATGTTTTCAGCTGCAGAATTTGAATGAGAGGCATTATTTGAATATTAATTATGATTCCCTAAGACAATAAATGTTACACGAGCTGGCTTCTCCGATTCAAACCCCACCAACTCAAGAAATGGAAGGAGTCGCATAGTAGTTTAGATTATATATCTACCCTGTCCGATACAGTAGCCACTAGCTACATGGGCTATTTAAATTAAAATTAAAAACCAGGTTGCTCAGTCACAGTAGCCACCTTTCAAATGCTCAAGAGCAACATGCGGACACTAGTTACTATATTAGACAGCACAGATTATTGAACATTTCCATCATGGCGGAAAGTTCTGTTGGGCACTGCGCCTTAGGCCTAGGCACACTTTGCTTGAATATCCCCAGGGACAAGAGACTTGCAATAGCACAAAGAAGTGCATTCTATATTTGGAACGTAGCATTACAAAACTGTTTCTCACATTCGGTCAAATCTAGTCTGTCTAAAACATTCACTAGAATTCTATCAATCTGTCTTCAATTGAACCTTCAAGTAAATCTCTGTAGTCCTAATTTAATCCCTTTTCCAAGGTTCTGCTCCTCACGTATACGCAAACCCCAAACCCACCTCTTCCAGATAAATACTCATTTCTTTGGAAGGAAATAGTTTAAAGCTTCCATCAACCTCATGGAAATAGGCTAATTTGTCCACGGATACAATAATCATATATATGTCCCCACAACTTCACTCTCACTTGTCAGACTAAGTCTCCTGATTTTTAATTTATAAAATAACAATCATTCTGAACTTCTTAAAACCTGGCGACCAAAATTAATTACAACTAGCAGTGCCTGGCGCTGTTCGAAGCGTTAAATGTGTATTATATCATATAATCCTCATAATTCTGAGTTAGGCTATTAAGATCCCCGTTTTACAGACCAGAACACCGAGGCAAAGATGGTAATTAATTTCCCCAAGGTCACAGCCGTGGGCTCTCCCAGGTAGAACAGAGTCGATCTTTCCCTTTTTCTTGACACTACACTTCTACTTACTACCTACCTTACAAATTTTAAGCAACAACTTCCTTCTATAAGGATTCTTCCTACTACCACTACCTAGATGACTCAAGACGCTTCTCTTAGCACAAACCACCAACACCCGGGAGCTGGTCTGCCCAGCTCCCCTCGCCCCACGCCCACCCGCCAACTGGGAGGAGTCAACAGTCAATTCCTCCCTCCGGGGAGAAACTGAGCGCCAAGCCGAGCCTGCGCCACACACGACCATCCTCCCCTCCACCCCTCCACTGTAAACGCCAATTACTCCCGGGCGGCCGCCCTCGAGCCGGGGCGTGGCCGGCGCGGGGACCACGGTGCGGCGGGAAGGGGCCCAGAGACGCGAGGCTCGTGGCGCAGCGCCCTTCCCCGTTCCATGCCCTTTCCCGAGTCCGCCTCCCATCGCCCCCCACACCCCCTACAACCTCTGCTTTAAGAACAGTTGTAGGCACGGCTGCGGGTCCCGCGTGGAGAATGTGGGGTAGAGAAGATGCAGTTTCTGCTGCTGCGGTCCCGGACACGCTTGGAAAGGGGCGGCGTAGGAGGGGGGGAGAGTGTTGACAAGGAAAAGGTGACTCGGCTGGGCGGGGGGGGGGTGGCTGGGGTGGCAAAATGGCGTGAGCCGGGCTCTATGTCTGAGGCGGGGATAGTGAAGAAGGACGTAGCGTTACGCCACCCCACCACTAGTACAGCGAGCGCTGACGCATGCGCGCTGGACTGGTGGCGCGTGGTCTACTTTCCCGAGAGTAAGCTACTTCCGCCACACTCGGTGGGGGCGGGGCGTCTTGTGCGCTTGGACGTTCTGGTTTCCCCGCGCTGTCGCGCGCGGCTCTCAGGGCTTTGGGGGGGCAACACTGAGCTGCACCGCGGGGTGTTGGGGCGGGGAGAGTTGGGAGAGGTGTGGAATGATAGGTGTTCAAGCTCCAGGCTTTGAATTCTTTAGGAATGGCGCTAAAAGGGCTAGGGTTTTCAAGAGATTCGGTGAACGACACAAAGTTTGTTTTCAGCTCTGAGGCAGATTAGCCATTGAAAGCTTCTCTTTAGGAATTGGGATGGACGGGGATTTTAGACGGATTGTGCGTTTAAAATGGTGAAGGGAAACAGAAAGATCAGCTACCGAAAGGATCGCAATGAATGAGCGAGCTGGGGTGTGGATATGGAACTCTTTCTGAAACAATGAAGAAGTACCAGCTCTTCCGCGGGGCCCGGTTGCAGAACACCATTTCCCACCCTGGCCCTGCACAAAATCATTCAAGAGACAGTGGGAGATGGTGCGCGATGAGCACCTTTCTGATAGTGAAAACTTTTTCTATTTGAAGACCTTTTAGGGACGACTGCCAATGTTTTTTTTCCTTAGGGTTTTGGCCTGTCCCTCTATTTTAAAGCTCTGCAGCCCCACTATTGAAGTGTGCAGCTTGTCCTCTCACGTCATTTGGTCGAGATACATATATTTAGTTTCTTAAAGAATACAATCATAAGGCAATGACTTCACTTCGGTTGCTTTCATTCTTCACATTATTTGAAGTATTCTTGGTATTGGTAACATTATTTTTGGTTGCTTAACGAAGAAAACTGATTACCATATGCTCACATACGCTCCTACCACAACAGGTATTTTAAAATTTTGTTTAATAGAGATACTACTATCAACCTTCAGGTCTTTTGTGGGGAGAGGAGGTGGCGGGGTGAAAATATGTGCAACAAAACCTACAGTCCTTCAACAATGTTTACACGTACAGATCATCAACAATAGTTCCATACTTCACATTTTGTCACTATTCCTATCTTTGCCCGTATTGTTTCACCAGTCCGAGTCTCTTCTGTGCCCTGGTGTCACAGTAGTTAAGCAATGGGCTGCTAACCTAACGGTTGGTGATTTGAACCCACCAGCCGCTCTAAAGGAGATAGATGTGGCAGTCTGCTTTCCTAAAGATTACAGCTTTGGAAACCTTATGGAGCAGTTCTGCTCTGTCCTATAGGGTCAGTATGAGTCAAATCAACTAGACCCAGTGGTTTTGCCCCCCGCCCCCTTCCCCGTTTTAGAGTTACTGTTGTCCGATTAATCCCATATAGATAATTCTTTAAAAGAGCACAATGCTCAAGGCAAACATTCTTTATTAAATGAGCTAAAATGTTTAATTTAAAGATGACTTCATGTGATAGTTTCAGTTCAAGGCTTAAAAGTTGTTTCCAGGCAATAGTTTCTGGTTTCCTCCAGTCTCAACATATCCGGTAAATCCACCAGGTTTTTTTAAGCATTACTACTTCATATATGTATTCTAGATTAATCTCTTCCTCCTATTTGCTTATATTGTTTTAAGTTCCAATTTATTTCATTATTTCCTGTGTGGATTGTAGTTGTGTCTTCTGATAATTTTGTGTTCAGTTTTCTTTAATCTCCCCAATACTTCATATTGCCAAACACTTAAACTTTCAAAAGAATAAAGGTATTTAGAATGTGAAAGCTCACCATAATTGTAATTCAGGGCTCAACTCAATGCTGGGCAAAGTGTGAAGTATAGAGGAAAGTAACAATTGTCATAATTCCTTGCAAGGAAAACTTTTATACAATAGTTGAAAAACCCTTTCAAGTACGGAAAGAAAAACAGTTGCTGTGAGTCGATTCTGACTCATGGTGTCTCCATGTGTGTCAGAGTAGAACTATTCTCCATAGGATTTTCAGTGGCTGATTTTTTGGAAGTAAATCAAGAGCCCTTTCTTCTGAGGTGCCTCTGGGTAGATTTGAACCCTCAACCTTAAGGTTAATAGCTGAGCGCTTAACCATTTGTACCGCCCAGGGACTCCCTTTCAAGCACATTACCAAGAAAATAGAGTAGTAAAAGAAGTCTACATTCTCCAGAGAATAGCAAAAGTCATAGCTAATATGAAACCATCTGTGTGATAAAGTGGTTTCTTCTCCTATGGATGCCATGGAGACAATTCATGTCAGGTAACCTGCAATTTCTTACTGTTTTGTGATCCATGACTCTTATTTATTAGGATGCTTATGGAGACTTTATTTTCCTATTTATCAGTCATTTTATCCTTTGCTGTATTTGCCTTAGATTTCTAATGCTTAAAACAGTTACCATGGAAGTAAACTGAGCAGAACTGAGTATTAGAAATTATTGTTATATTCAATTATTTGTCTAACATGGAGAACTATTTTTCAGTTTGCAATCTCAAAGGTACTTTGTTTTATTTTTAGAACAAGCCGTTTCTGCCAAAAAGGTTACTCATCTCTGTGCTACCTGGGCAAGTCACTTAACATCTTTGGGCCTTACTTTCCATATCTATAAAATGAAATAATTGAACCAAACAAACTAAAACCTTGCAACCCTAAAATTCTATGTTCCTTTAAAATAAGAATGACCAAAGGATGGATGTACAGCATAATTTAAAGTTGTACAGCATAATTTCAGCATTCATATTTATGCTTCCAAAAATTGCATGAATATACAGAGCTCTTGCTTTAGGCAGACTTGGAAGTTCAACTGATGTTATAGATTTCAAAAGAAAGACCAATGTGAAAAATGTATACTAATCAAACCTCTTGATACACTGGAGGGTAGGGTCACAAAATTATTCACATTGTAATCAAATTGGCATCCCCTTTCTTCCAGTTACATTCAAATACCAAAAAAACAACCTGTTGTCATCGAGTCGATTCCGACTCATATACCGTACTTCAAGGTCGGCAGAGTATCACTGGTTAACCAGTTAGAGAAGAAATGTTAAGAGAGTCAGTGCTGGGCAGGCTGTAGAACTGTAACTGTGACCACCCTCTTAAGGACCTCTCATAGTAGGTTTAACATTCCAGGATCTTTTTTTAATTTTATTTTTTCCCATACAAAAATTTATACATACATTGTTACGTGACTCTAATTGCTCTCCCCATACTCTGACACCACACTCCTCCTTTCCATCCCTGATTCCCCATGTCCATTCAACCAGCTCCAGGATCTTTTAAAGATAGTACTTAACTGCTTAGAAAATGTTCATGTTTCTGAGATGCAGATTGGGATGGGAATCATAGAATATTAGGGTTTCAAAAGGCCCCTGAACCTTCTGTTATTGTTGTTAGGTGCTGCTGAGTCAGTTCCAACTCATAGCAACCCTATGTACAACACAACGAAATGCTGCCTGGTCCTGCCCCATCCTCAAAATTGTTCCTATGTTTGAGCCCATTGTTGCAGCCATTATGTCAGTCCTTCTAGTTGAGGTTCTTCCTCTTTTTCGATAACCATCCACTTAACAAGCATAATGTCCTGCTCTAGGACTGGTCTCTCCTGATAACATGTCCAAAGCATGTGAGATGAAGTCTTGCCATCCTTGCTTCTAAGGAGCACTTTGGCTGTACTTCTTCCAAGACAGATTTGTTCATTCTTCTGACAGTCCATGGTATATTCAGTATTCCTTGCCAACACCACAGTTCAAATGCATCAGTTCTTTGGTCTTCCTTATTCATTATCTGGCTTTCACATGCATATGAGGCTATTGAAAATACTATGGCTTGGGTCAGGCACATGTTAGTCTTCAAAATGACGTCTTTGCTTTTTAATACTTTAAAGAGATCTTTTGCAGCAGAACTCTAGGTACATGGAAACGTAGTTGCTCTCGTTCCCATGAAATCCAATACCTAATACACCTTGTACTGTAAATAAACAACTTTTACATTTCTTCCCTGAAGATGCGGTCTATTTGCTGAGTGCAAGTGAGAGAGGTGCTAATTATTTCATTCATTCATCAAATATTTATTGAGGGCCCACCATGTGCCTGACACTATTCTAGGAGCTGCAGATATAGCAGTGAACAAAACAGACAAAAATCCGTGCCATCGTGGAACTGACATTCTTATAGGAGTTAAACAATAAACAGAATAAATACCTAAATATATGGCTATATTAGAAGGCCTTGAGTGTTATAGAGGGAAAAATTAAAAAGCAGGGAAGTGATTTGGTATAAATGAAGCACAGCAGGAATGGGGGAATTGTCATTTTTAAATTGGGCAATCAGGGTAGACCTGATTGAGAAACTGGTATTTGAATAATGACTTGAAGAAGGTTGTCTTAGTTATCTAGTGCTACTATAACAGAAATACCACAAGTGGGTGGCTTTAACAAACAGAAGTTTATTTTTTCAGTTTAGGCAGCTAGAAGTCCAGACTCAGGGGGCCGGCTCTCAGGGAAGGCTTTCTGTCTGTCGGCTCTTGGGGAAGCTCCTCATCTCATTTCAGCTTCTAGGATCTCCTTTGTGATTTCCATGTGGCATGGCATCTATCTTCCCCCATCTCTGCTTTCTTGCTTCCTTGCTTGACCTGCTCTCCTTTATCTCAAAAGGGATTGATTTAAGACACACCCTACACTAATACTGCTAGTTATGATAACAAAGAAAACCCATTCCCGAATGGGGTTATAACCACAGATATAAACCCAACCCACTGCCATCAAGTCAATTCTGACTCATAGAGACCCTATAGGACAGAGTAGAACCGCCCCATAGGGTTTCCAACGAGCAGCTGTGGATTCAAACTGCTGACATTTTGGTTAGCAGCCATATTTTTCAGGGACGCAATTCAATCCATAACTAAGTTGAAACATATCTGAAAAAAGGGCTTTCCAGACAGCAAGACCAGCCAGTGCCAATGGCCTGAGGTGGGAACAGGCCTAGTAAGTTGAAGAAACAGCCAGGAGGTCATATGAGCTGAAGGAGAGTGACCAAAATGTATAGTGTGATATGAAGTCAGAGAGAGACTAGGGGGCCAGATGGTGGAAGGCCTTGGGTGACATTATAAGGACTTTAGTTTTTACTCTAATGGGAAATCATAAAAGGCTCTTGGCAGAGGATTGACCTGATGTAGTTTAGGCTTTAAACAGATCACTCTGGCTACTGAGCTGAGAATAGTCTGTAAGGTGATGGATCTTACTGCAGCAACCCAGGCAAGAGATGATGGTAGCTGTACTAGGGTTGTCACAATATAGGCGGTAAGACATAGTTGGCTTCAGGATATATTTTGAAAACCAATACAATCTGCTGACACATTTGATTTAAGATTCTATAGAAAGAGGTCAAGGATGTCTCTAAGGTGTTTGTTCTAAGAAACTGGGAAAATGGATTTGCCATTAACTGAGTTGGGAAAGACTGGGATGGAGTATTTTAGATGGGTGGGAGAGATCAAGAATTCAGTTTCGAGCATGAATAAATAATTCATTACAGTGTTTTCATTATCTTTAATGTTTTTGCCATCATAGACAAGTTTTTACAAAAATAAAGCAGAGCTTAGCTTTGTAACATTTTATAATAATTTAATCAAATCTAATCCTCCTCCTATGATAGAGACCCATCCAGACCTGTCTAACACATGTCAAGGAATATTATATTTTTGTTTTAAGAAAATGTGAAGAAGGTTCTCCGACCACCCCTGCCTTGGGTCCCGGCAGTCAGGCGCTGGGTGGAGTGGCAGTGACCAGGCAGCCCAGCTTTACGAAAGCTCTTGGCACACTGCGGCCCACAGGCACCCGGCAGTGCCTGCCGCTGCCAAAATGCCCAAGAGGGAGGTCAGCTGGGCTGAAGGGGCAGTGAAGGAGGAGCCCAAGAGATCAGCAAGGTTGTCGGCTAAACCTGCTCCTGCAAAAGTGGGAAACCAAAAAATACAGGAGGAAATGATAAATCCTCAGACAAAAAGTGCAAACAAAAGGGAAAAGGAGAGCAAAGGGAAAATAAGCTGAAGTGGCTAACCAAGAAACTAAAGAAGACTGACATGCAGAAAACAGAGAAGCTAAAAACAAAGAGAGTCCAGCCTCTGATGAAGCAGGAGAGAAAGAAGCCAAGTCTGATTAATGTTGTCTAACGTGTTTTATCTGTGGTCCTATATATCCCCTTTCTTGTAAAATCCAGAGGAATATTTTCATCAACTGTTTTGTAAATGCAAGATTTTAGTAGCCCTAGAAACATTTTGCAGGAGGAAATCCCACCTCATCCCATTTTCTAAGTGTAAATGTGGTTTTTTAAGAGGCAAAATAGCAGGATGTTGAATTGTGGGAGGATTTGACTGTCTTGGGTGTCAACATAACATCCCATAGGTGGGGGAGGGGAGGGCAGTTTTTATATCCCATAATACAAAGCATTCTAAATGGCAATTTGGGGATCTGGTTATGCATTTATATGTCCTGAACATTTTAAATTACTTTTATTTCCATGTTGTTTTTCAGTAGAACTGTTTCTTAAAGAAAACTGCTCCCATATCTGGGCCCTCCCTGTCAGAACTGTGTGCATTCTGTAATGTCTTTGGTTGCAGTAGTCTGGTTTTCCTAATCACTTTGGTATGTGCTGTGAAAGGTTAAATAACAATATTAGCTATGTGGTAGGGTTGTTATCAAAATTAATGGGAATCTAAGATATAACTATTGGTCTCTACTCATCAAGAGCAAAAGAGAAAGAAGGAAACCAAAGTCTCAGAGAAGAAAAACTAGTCTACAGGGCTGATAGCCTACATTAGCCATGGCCTCATCTACCCTGAAACAAGAAGAACTAGATGGTGCCTGGCTACCGCTATCAACTGTTCTGATCAGGGCCACAACAGATAGACTCAGAGAAAAACTCAGAACAGAACTCAAATTCTTAAAAAGTCCCGACTTACTGGACCAGCTGAGACTAGAGGACTCCCTGAGACTATCGCCCTGAGATACTCTTTAAACTTTGAACAGAAACTACCCCCTGAGGTCACCTTTTAGTGAAATAACAGATTGGCACAAAAAAATAAAGATATTACCTGTGAATACTCCACTAAAAAAACCATCTATATGAGACCAAAAGGTCAACAATTACTCTAAAGCAAGGATGAGAGGGGAGCAGGGAAACTAGAGTACTGGAAACAGAACAACCAGAATGCAATTAAAGAGAATGTTGACACATTGTGAAAAATGTAACTAATGTCACTGAATAATTTGTGTAGAAATTGTCGAATGGGCACCTAATCTGATGTGCAAACTTTCACCAAAAACACAATAAAATTTTGTTTACAAAAAATTTAAGTGGTAGGTTCCTGACACATTGAAAATGCACAGTAATTTGTAGTTTCTTGTTGTTTCCCAGTTTTTAATTAAGTATTGAGTACTTTTTATAATGTTCATATTTTAATGCATTAAATGAGAACAAATTCAACACAAAATCGTATCTCAAGTATTAAGGCTTTATTTTTTTTTTTTTTTAATACTTTATTGCGTTTTTGGAGAAAATGTACATAGCAACTTAAAAAAAAAACAAAAAACCAAACTCATTGCCATCGAGTCAATTCTGACTCATACCGACCCTATAGGACAAAGTAGACCTGCCCCGTAGAGTTTCCAGGGAGCAGCTGGTGGATTCTAAGTGCCAACATTTTGCTTAGCAGCCGAGCTCTTAGCCACTTAGCCACCAGGGCTCCGCATAGCAAATTAGGTTCTCACTTAACAATTTTTATACATGTTATTCAGTAACATTGGTTACACTTTTCACAATGTGTCAACATTCTCATTATTTCCATTCTGGTTATTCTGTTGCCACTAATATAGCTTCCTTGTCCCCCTTACCTTCTCATCTTTGGTCTAGGGTAAATGCTGACCTTTAGGTCTCATTTAGATGATTGTTTAGAGGAGCACAGTACTCATGGGTGATATTATTTATTTTATAAGCCACTCTGTCTTTTGGCTGATAGGTGACCACTGGCAGTGGTTTGAGTTCCAAGCTTAAAGGGCAACCCAAGTCAGTAGTCTCAGGGGTTCCTCTAGTCTCTACTAGTCCAGTAAGTCTGGCCTATTTTAGTGATTTGAGTTATATTCTACATTCTTCTCCCATTCTGTCTGGGACCATCTACTGTGTTCCTGGTCAGAACGGTCAGTGGTGGTAGCCAGGCACCATCTAGTTCTTCTTGTCTCAAGGTAAATGAGGCTGTGGTTCATGTAAACTATTAGTCCTGTAAACTAGTTTCTTCTTTGAGTCTTTGGCTTTCTTCTCTTTTACTCCAGACATGTAGAGACCAATAGTAGTATCTTAGATGACCACTCACAAGCTTTTAAGACCATAGATGCTGCTCACCAAACTAGAATGTAGAACATTATCTTGATCAGCTATATTATGCCAATTGACTGAGTTGCCCCCGAGACTATGGTCCAAAGCCCTCAAACCCAGTAACCCAATCCTGTGAGGTGTTTGGTTATATATAGAAGTATCCTTAACTGTGTCCCCTATGTGCTTTATTTTTTGTATGAATATACATGCAGGACACACAAACATGTATATACATTTGCCTACTGAAACACCTATACATGCTCATCTGTATGTTTGTATGTGCTTACCTATACATATATGAACATAGGTATCTACCTATGTAATCACTCACATATTTTTGAATTGTTATTACTGTTGCAAAATTGCATATATTGTGGATTTTACCAAAATCATCACTTATTCTTGTGTACTGCTTAGTGTCATCATTTACCTTGGTCAAGTTGTGCTGACTTCACCCTTATTCAGTATTGCCTTAACCATCACCCAAACTAACAAGTGTCTACTATCTAGAAAGTGATTCCGCCTTCCTCTCCCTCCCACCCCGATAACCACCAAAGAATGTTGCTTTCTGTACGTATACCTATTCTCATCTTTTTATACTTTTTATAATAGTGAGATCATACAGTATTTGTCATTTTGTGATTGACTTATTTCACTCAGCATAATGTCCTCCAGATTCATCCACATTATAATGTATTTTGAGAACTCATCATTATTCTCTATGGCTGCATAGTATTCCATTGTGTGTATGTAGCACAGTTTGTTTATCCATTCATCTGTTGATGGCCACATAGGTTGTTTCCATCTTTTTGCTATTGTGAATAATACTGCAATGAACATAGGTATGCATGTATCTGTTAATGTCAGTGATTTTTGTTCTTTAGGGTATACCTAGGAGTGGGATTGCTGGTAGTCTTAGGTATCTAGTGCCGCTACAACAGAAATACCACAAGTGGATGATTTTAACAAAGAGAAATTTATTTCTTCACAGTAAAGTAGGCTAAAAGTCCAAATTCAGGGTGTCAGCTCCAGGGGAAGGCTTTCTCTCTCTGTCAGCCTTCTCATCAGTGTTCCTCTGGACTAGGAGCTTCTCCGCACAGGGACCCCAGGTCCAAAGGACATGCTCTGCTCCTGGTTCTGCTTTCCTCCTGGTTTGAGGTCCCCAACTCTCTGCTGGCTTCCCTTTCCTTTTATCTCTTGAGAGATAGAAAGTGGTGCAGGCCACACCCCAGGGAAACTCCCTTCACATTGGATCAGGGATATGACCTGGGTAAAGGTGGTGTTACAATCCCACCCTAATCCTCTTTAATGTAAAATTGCAATCACAAAATAGAGGACAACCACACAACACTGGGAATCATGGCCTAGTCAAATTGATACATGTATATTTTGGGGGACACAATTCAATCCATAACACTGGTATTTCTATTTCTATCTTTTTGGGGAAGCATCATACTGTTTTCTATAGTGGTTGAACCAATTTACAGTCCCACCAGTAGTGGATCAGGCTTCTAATCTCCCCGCAACCTCACCAGCATTTTCTGATTTCTATTTTTTTCATCAGTGCCATTTTTGCAGGGGTGAGATAGTATCTCATTGTACTTTCAATTTGCATCTCTCTGATAGCTAATGATCGTCAGCCTCTTTTCATATTTGTTGGCCACTTGAATGTCCTCTTTGGTGAAGTGTTTGTTCATGTCCTTTTCCCATTCTTTAACTGGATTGTTAGTCTTTTTGATGTTGCTGAAGTTTTCTATATATTTTAGAGATTAAACCCTTATGAGATATATCATTCCCAAAGATTTTTTCCCAATCTCTAGGTTCTCTTTTTACTCTTTTGGTGAGCATAAGCATTTGATTTTCAGGAGATCCCGGTTATCTAACTTGTCTTCTGTTGCTCATGCATTTGTAGCTGTGTTTGGTAATCTATTACTAAAAGAAATCAGGTCCTATAGTTTTGTCCCTGTATTATCTTCCAGGAACTTTATCATTTTGGCTTTAACATCTAGGTCTTTGATCCATTTTGAGTTTGTTTTTGTGTATGATCTTATGGCTTTACTTTTTCTTATATCAATAAGTATATGCCAATGTGACAATTTTTCTTATAACAAAAATTTATTTAGGATCCACTAAGTACACCAGTCATTGTTAGGCATCGGGGATCTGAAGATAAATAACAGGGTTTCTGCCCTCAAAAAGACTTTTTACTGATGAATTTAGGAGGGACAGAAACCAAATCAAATCAAACTCATTGCTGATTCTGACTCACAGAGACCCTGTGTGCTACAGAGTAGAGCTGCTCCACAGGATTTTCTTGCTGTAATTTTTACAAAAGCAGATTGCCAGACCTTTCTTCCATGGCACTGCTCGGTGATTTTAAACCACCAACTTTAGGTTAGTGTTGCTGTTGTGTGCCATTGACTCAATTTCAACTCACAGTGACCCTATATGACAGAGTAGAACTGCCCCACAGGGTTTCCTAGGCTGTAATCTTTACAGGAGCAAATCTCCAGATCTTTTCTCCCACAGAGCTGCTGATGAGTTTGAACTGCTGACCTTTCGGTTTATAGCCATGCTCTTAACTGTTGCACTAACAGGGCTCCTTAAAATATGCAGCAACATTATTCTTGGTAGTTGCCATGGAGTCAATTCCAAGCCTAAGGAGGAGATTCTGGACGGGTATGAACTACCAACCTTTTGGCTAGTAGTCAAGTGCTTAACCATTTGTACCACCCAGGGACCTGGTATATAAACAAATATGAGCAAAGGTGCTGCAAAAATATGTAACCCAGATGTCAGCTGAGATCTTCCTGACTTTAGAGCTCTTGGTTAAGATTGGCTTGAACTTACATTCCACCTTATTTACAAGCCCAATGCCCAACACCGAACTCAAGATTTCTTCACATTTCAGGGGAGTCTAATGTTTTCACCCATCCTCTCTGGTTTGGAAGTTCCACTTATGCTAAATTAGTGAAGTTCATGGATGAGTTGCCATCTATCCTTATTCTACACATATCCACTCAGATATGGAACTTAGCCCTGTTCCTAGATTTTCCCAAAAACATTCTTTCAAGGCTCTGTGTGGGCACAGCAAATTTAACTAAATTTTGAGACAATGAAAGAGGATTTAAAACACAAAAATACAACTCAGAAGTAAATATTAAGCGTTCCTGTTCTTAAAAACTGTCCAGAGAAATGGAACCAGTGATTATGTGCATGTAAACTACCTGGCCACTTTGGGCTCTTCATGCTTCTGGATCAAAGGCAAAGGAGAGAGTTACCATATTAGCTGGTGTGATGGATCCTGATTACCAAGTGGAAATCAGATTAATATTACAATATGTAGGTAAAGAAGAGTATGTCTGGAAAACAGGAGATTCCTTAGGGCATCTCTTAGTACTACCATGCCCTGTGATTAAAGTCAATAGAAAACTACAGCAACCCAATTCTAACATGACTACTAATGGCCCAGACCCTTCAGGAATGAAGGTTTGGGTCATGTCACCAAGCAAATAACCATGATCAACTGAGGGCAAAGGAAATACAAAATTGGTCATGGAAGAAGGTAGTTTTAAATACCAGCTACAACCACTTGACTGGTGTCTTAGTTATCTTGTGCTGCTATAACAGAAATACCACAAGTGGATGGCTTTAACAAAGAGAAATTTGTTTTCTTACATCTAGTAGGCTAGAAGTCCAAATTCAGGGCATCAGCTCCAGGGGAAGGCTTTCTTTCTCTATTGGCTCTGGAGGAAGGTGTTCGTAGTCATCAATCTTCCCCTGGATTAGGAGCTTCTCTGCATAGGAACCTCAGGTCCAAAGGAAGTGCTCTGCTCTGGGCACTGCTTTCTTGGTGGTGTGAGGTCCCCAATTCTCTGCTTGCTTCCCTTTCCTTATATCTGTTGTAAGATAAAAGGTGGTGCAAGCCACTCTCTAGGGAAACTCCCTTTACATTCGATCAGGGATGTGACCTTAGTAAGGGTTATACAATCCCACCCTAATCCTCTTTAACATAAAATTATAATCACAAAATGGAGGACAACCACACAATACTGGGAATGATTGGGACATAGTTCAATCCATGACAACTGGTTACAGAAACAAGGACTGTAATTGTTATGAGTATTTCTTCCTCATTTTGTTATATGTGTGTGCATATACATGTATATGTGTGTATATGTATATATGAAATATCTTTGCTTTCTTCCCTCCCTTATCCCATTGCTTATTATAAAATACAAGATGTAAAGAGGGCTAGTGCATTTTCAGTTATACACATGTTGTGTCATATGTATGACTTTATAATTGTCTTTGTTTAGAGATTATGTATGGTTTGAAGAGATGTGTGTGGGTACCAAGTTGACAAAGGGTAGATGATGGTTAATGCTATGTTTCAACTTGGCTAGGCTATGATTCTCAGTAGTTTGGCAGACACTATGTAATCATCTTTCATTTTGTGATCTGATGTGAGCAGCCAATCAGTTGAAAGGGGAGTTTTCTTGGGGTTGGGGCCTGGCTCCAGTAGATAAATAGATGTTCTCACAAAGCTCCCTCTCTGGATCCTACGCTCTTCTTGGCATCTGACCTCTGGTTCTTGGGACATGAGAAGCCTTCAACCTGCCGCCTGACCTGCAGATTTTGGATTTACCAGCTCCCACAACCTCATGAGGTAGCAGCATGTTGACTGACCTGCAGATTTTGGATTCATCAGCCCCTGTAACCATGTGAGCCAGGAGAAGTCTTCAGTCAGATGCCTGACCCATGGATTTGGGACTTGTCAGCTCCTATAGTTGTGTGAGATATTTCCTTGAAGTAAATCTCTCTATATATATTTATATATATGCTTTGCTGCTTTTATTCCTCTAGAGAACCCAGCCTAAGAGAGAACAAGAGAGATTTACTTCAAGGGATTGACTCACAGGATTGTGGGAGCTGGCAAGTACAAAATCCGTAGGCCGGGGGACAGGCTGGAGACTGCAGGTTTGAGTCCCAAGATCCTTAGGTCAGGAGACAGAACAAGTACGGAGTGGAGAGAGAATGAGTTCTGCCAGAATATCTATTTATACTCTAGAGGCAGAGCACACCCTAAAAAACTCCCTTTTCAACTGATTGATTGATTACGTTACATTGCATTATGGAAAGTAATTTCATTGTGGAATAGCAACTAGTCTAGTGTTTGACCAAACCTCTGAGAACCATAGCTTAGTCAAGTTGACATACAAAATTAACCAGCATAAAAACTCTCCTGCCACACTGCCATATTTCTATACATACTCCCCTCCTTTTCTTCTTTCTACTTTCTCCTTCTCTGCTTTCTTACCCAATCCCCAAAATTCCTATTTATTTCTAATGCTGAATAGTTTGGCTATCTCTTTTGTTTCTGAGATTCTAGCTGCCCCAATCTTTGAGGGGATACTGGCCATCCTTGCCACCGAAAGACCATTTACTTCAAAATTATCATCTCCAATATAGATATTTCCCTTCCTATAATAGTATAGGGTCACTATGAGTTGGAATTGACTCGAAGGCAATGGGTTTTTTGGTTTTTATAACAGTATGATAGTATGTGTTGCTTATAGCAGAGACACAAAGTAAAGAGTAATCATTTGAGGGCACTAAGTATTAAATGGGACATAAAAAGGTGTCAAGAAAGACAGTCTCTCTGAGCCTCAGTTGCTTCATCTATAGTGGTATGGCTTTGAAGTGTTGTTGTGAGGATTAAATGAGAATGTCTATAAAGTGCCTGGCACATAATACCGAAAGCCAAACATACTGCCATCGAGTCGATTCGGACTCATAGCGACCCTATAGGACAGAGTAGAACTCCACCATAGGACTTCCAAGGCTATAGTCTTTACCGAAGAAGACTGCCACATCTTTCGCCCTGGGAGTGTCTGTTGGGTTTGAACCGGGGCTTTGAACCAGTTCCTTCCTGTTTGAACCCCTACTGAGAATTTGCATTTCTAACAAGTTCCCAGGTAATGCTAATGGTGCTGGTTAGGGGCCATTTCTGAGAACCACTAGTAGAGCAGTGGTTCTCAAAATTTGTTATACATAACGATCACCTGGGGATCTTGCTAAAAAGTAGATTCTGATACAGTATATCTGGGGTGGAAATGCAAATTCTCAGCAGGGGTTCGAACTGGAATGAACCAGTTCAAAGCCCTGGTTCAAACTGCTGACCTTTATAATAAGCACTTCATAAATGTTATTTTTCATTATTATTGTTATTATTATTGAAAAGATCACTCAAAAACTCAGCCTTAAAAACTGAGTAATGATTAAACAAAATAAGGAAGAGTAATTTAGACAGAGAGAGCAGCATGAGCAAAGTCACAGTGCATTACAGGGAATTGCAAGTTGCCCAGCAGGATGGAATTACAGGGTATAAGACGGGAAGCTGGAAATTTGGCAAATTCTCAGCAGAAGCCAGAAATTCTTGCCTACTATGTTAAAGAATTTGTACTTTATCTAATAAAAGAGAGCCTTGGAAGGAATTTTTTAAAGGTAGTAACATGGTTAAACATGCCTTTCAGAAAGTTCAACTTGGCATTAATGTAGAAGGAAGGTTGGAAGAGTGAAAGATTGGAAGGAGCTAACAGTTCAGGGAAGAAATGATATGTGCTAGAGCTAGGTCAATGGAATAGGAAAGGCTGTGTTATTGTTACCTGCTACTGAGTTGGCCCCCAACTCACAGTGACCCCATATGTTCACGATGATAAGAAAAATACTAAGGAAGTGAATTTATAGGATTTAGGTGCTGATAGGAATAAGGAAGACCAAAGAAGAATTGACACCTTTGAATTACAGTGTTGGTGAAGAATATTGAATATACCATGGGCTTCCAAAAGAAGGAACAAATCTGTCTTGGAAAAAGTACTGCCAAAACGCTCCTTTAGAAGCAAGGATGGCAAGACTTCATCTCACATATTTTGGACACGTTATCAGTCCCTGGAGAAGGACATCATCTTGTTAAAGCAGAAGGTCAGCAAGAAAGAGGAAGACCCTCAATGAGCTGGATTGACACAGTGGCTGCAACAATGGGCTCAAACATAACAATGATTGTGAGGATGGCACAGGACAGGGCAAGGTTTCGTTCTGTTCTACGTAGGGTCGTTATGAGTTGGAACTGATTTGACGACACCTAACAACAACAATGACAGATACTGATAAGGAGTTCCTGGATGGTACAAACATTTAATGTGCTCTCTGCTAAATGAAAAGTTGATGGTTTCAGTCCACCCAGAGGTTCCTTGGAAGAAAGGCCTGGCAATCTACCTCTGAAATATCAACCATTGAAAACTCTATGGAGCACAGTTCTACTCTGACATACATGGGATCTCCATGAGCCGGAATTGACTTGACAGCAACTGGTTTGGTTTTTACTGATTAGGTACTGAAAAGGTATGGGGATGGAAGTGAGGCAAAGGCAGAGCTCAAGTATGATTTCAAGGTTTCTTGACTTAAACAATCATCAAGACAAGGAACTCGAAGTAGCAGGTTTTAGACATGTTTGAGGTGACCATACAAAATCAGATGGATATAACCAATTGCCAACTGGAATATTCAGACAGAATGGTGGGGATAGAAACTAGGATAAAGCCTGGAGCTCTGGAGAGTAGCTGGACATTTAGACTGAGGAACCAACAGCATACAGACTGTAACTAAAGCCAAGGGAGACAATGAGACGCCCAAGAGAGAGCAGATAGAACAAAGACTAGATCCTGTGTTGTGTGCCGTCGAGTCGATTCCGACTCATAGTGACCCTCTATGACAAAGTAGAACTGCCCCATACGGTTTCCTAGGCTGTCATATTTACGGGAGCAGATGGTCAGCTCTTTTTTCCCATGGAGGCTGATGGGTTTGAACTGTCGACATTTTGGTTAGCAGATAAGTGCTTAACCATTGCACTACCAGGACTAGATCCTAAACACCCACATTTAAGAGGAGGGGACATTAGGAAAAGAAAAAAGAAAAGATCAATGAAAAGTTAGTGATGTCACAGAAACCAGGAGAGCAGAGAGTTTCAAACAGAGAGCTGGTACTAAGATGAGATTTAAAGAGTTAATTAGACTTAGGCATTTCAAGGTGAACTTTGACAAAGCATCTTGAATAAAGTGGTAGGAATACAAGCCAGGTTGTAATGAGTTGAAAAAGGAAGAGAAGGAAGCTGAGAAATCAAGTTCCCAAGAGCCTGACGTGTGAAGGAGAAAGAGAGTAGCTAGAGAAATATGCAGGGCCACAAGGCAGATTTTCGAGATCAAGCAATGTGAGCTTATTTTCAGGCTTTGGAGAGGAAGCTGGTAAAAAGGGAAGGGTTGAATACCCAGGGTAGGAGAGGGACAATGACAAAATCGCCAGGACATAAAGATGAAATTATATCCTGGATGAGTTGGGAAGGCTTTTGATCGAGAGCCCAGGAAGTAGAATGAGCCTTAAAAAGGAAAAGGCCTAGACTAGAAGAAAGGGATAGGAACTTGAGGCAGTTCGTACCTGATGACCCCAATTTTCCCTGTGATGGAGGAAAAGAAACTGTTTTGCTGAAAAACTGGGGATGATAGAGTAAAAAGGGTATGAAGTGATAAAGCTGGTAAAATTTTGATAGGCCACTGTGGGGAATAGGAGCAGAGATAACCAGAGACTTGTTAAGTTGAAGATAACCCAGGGTATAGAGCAGTGGTTTTCAAAGTGTGGCTGTATCACCAATGTCTTGTTAGAAATGCAAATCTGAACCCCACTCCACACCTACTAAATTAGAAATTCTGGTGGGTGGGGCTCTGGGGTGTTTTAATAAGCTCTGGGAGTGTTTTAATGAGCCCTCTGGTGATTTTGGTGTATACTAATTCTTCAGAACCACTGCACTGGGGCTTCAACAGAATTTGTGGCCCTCTCTAACTAGCAAACAAATGATAATGTACAAACTATGCTTTACTCTAGTAATGTTTAGTAATGTTTTCTGTATTATGGTAATATAGTAATTTTTGTGACATTTATACGTTACAGTTTGGAGCAATATCATTAAGAGTTTAAAAAACTGCTGGTTTATCTCTGGAAATGGGTGTCTTACAAGAGGAAAAAAATCTGAATGAAGGAATTCCTTTCTTTTTCATTCAAGTTTTACAAAGCAAATACTGTAAAAAAAAATTTGCCTCTAATTCAATTTCTACACTTATAATAGAGAAATAATAAAATTGTTCACTATATTAAAATATTCATAATATAGTAGCAGTTCTCAAATTATGCTTCTGTACTGATGTCATCAGAGTGTAACTAAATAATAGCAGTCAGTTCTTAACTCATGGGAAAAAATTCATGAATTGAATTTTTCCACTTTTAAGTTCTTCTTTCATAGATTTTTCTTAAACCTTTGGCCCTTGCTATTGCTTTTCTTGCAGCAAGTGCTAATAGGTAGCAAAATAAATGAATAAGTAGTAAATGAATATTAATGGAACTTGAAGTTAGCCAATCATACTTAGTTCAATAGTTTCTCTTTAACTGGACACTTGTTCATGATAATGATTTTTACAGTACATACCAATAATATAGTCTTTTTCTGCTACAATCTTGTCATTGCTGAAATATTTAGAACCTAACTTTTGGAACTACTTTCATGATGTTGGGGATGTTCTTTTGGATATCCTGAACAATGAAAAAAGCCAACAGACTTGTGGTGTAGTGGGATCTTAAAGACTTATTTTGTCGTAGCTTATTGTTTTGATATGCCCAAGTAGGCTGCCCATGTGAGCTGGTTTGATTATTGGTGCCTTTGAAGCTCTAACATCCTGTCACCAGGTGGTTAGATCTGTTACCAAGTATGTGAGCACAGGATTCCATTTACTTTTCTTGTATGGATTCAGCTCAGGTGACCACGTGGTCAGTCACCAAGTATGTGGTGCAGGCTCTCACCTACAGTCCTATCTGGCATGGGTAATTGGTATAGGCAAAGGCATCTGGCTGCAGTAGGGGATCATGAGCTGAGCAAGGCAGCGGGCTGATGGCTGCCCCTGAGTGTCTGGGAGGAAAGCATCTTCCTGTTCCCTAGAGCACATAGGTGGGTGGGTTTTGCAGCCAGACTATGAGAACCCAATGCTGTTGGCTGTAAGGACTGGGGGGCATCACTTATTCTTGGGCCCCTGTCGCAGGTGGCTAGGTGGTGTGGGTGGAGCCACCCATCCTCAGACCCCTCATGTGGGCAGGTGAGGAACCTGCTTAATGGGCAGAGCAGTGTCAAATGTCATGAACCTACCACTTCACAGCTGAAACAGTTGAAGTTAGACTTCAGGTATGTACCCTGTTGTACTGTGGTAATGAGGGCCTATGCTGTTGAAATGGGCCCACACAAATCTATGCAGGGGTGAGAGGCATTCAAGGTCTGTGGACCCCTTATGCCTGTGCCTAGGCAAAGGAGCTGTGCCTACCCTGAGTTCCTGGCTTAGGGGAGCTGGCAGATTATTGTTTCCCCTGTTTGTTAATTTGTTCCCTCTAAGGCTGGGAGAATGGCTCAGGGTGTGTGACAGGTCCTGCTTCCGGCCCAGGGGACTCAGCAATCGCTGAAGCTGTCTGGGACCCAGTGCAGAGCAGGGAGCAGGGCGGTAAATGGGAGAGAGTTTTTTCCCAAAGTGGGGTGTTTTTGATCCGCACAGTAGGCCAGACGCAAGTACTTATCTTTTGCCAATCAAGGGCTGCTTCCCTCTGGTTCTGGATGCCTGAGTAGACTCTGTGCCACTGGGTCTCTCCCAATGTGGAAAACGCCTCCTGAGTGCCGCTGCTTGCCTGACCACGCACATGAGCTGATCCGGCCTGAAGGGCTCTGACTCCTACCAGGTCAGGTCTGGCAACTACTCACTGCTTCCAAACCACCTCTCCCTCCCCCTGCCACTCAGTCCAATTCCTCAACTTTGCCTTTGATGTTCAGGGCTCCTAGATTGTCATATATAATCAATTCACTTGTTTTTCCAGGTCTTTGTTGTAAGAGGGACCACCGGAAGTGTCTGACTACTCCACCATCTTGGCCACCCCCCCCTTAAAGACTTATTTTACAGAATTTGATTTTTGAAAATGGCCAAAAGTCATTTGGAAGTATGTTTAGTAAATACGTAGGTGAGTGAACAAGCCAATTTATCAAGGTGTGCCTTGCTCTAAGGAATATAAGATGTGGAAATCCTTATTTACAAGCCATAGGTGCACATAGCAGACAATGGTGAGATATTTCCCAATAACTTAGAAGTCAGACTAACTTCTGAATGTTAATTTGTTAAATAAACAAATGATGGATCACAGTAGGTTGTAATTAAGTGAGCCTTAATTATAACCTCATTAAAATAGTGTGCAAATAAGAGAGGTTAGTTAGCTGTGAAGCATAGAAAAGCAAAATTAGAACAAATTGGCATAGCACACTCCAATAATATGGAGGTGAGTGGGAAACAAATGAATCAGGCCATCAGTGTCCTAATATCATTTAAAAATTCAAACTTTGTAGCTAACTCCCTGATTCTGTTGTGACCATGCAGTCTTTAGATATTTGGCTTCTATAGAACTTCCCGCATCATCAGGCCGATAGGAATGTTCATTCCACCCAACAGTTATATTTCCTCATTGCCAATCAATAACTCAGCATTTCAGTTTTTACTCAGTCTCTTATGAGTTGGAATGATTCAGCTCTGGAACAGTGATGATGTTAACTGGCAAGGGTAGGGGACCAAACCCCAAACATAAACTCCATACTGAGAGGTTCAGGCAGCCTTCCTTGGCAGCATCCCAACCTGGAAACCTGCCTTTCTTCTTCAGGAAACAGCTAAATTAACCTGTGCTTATTCACTTCATAAAAGTGCTTTATGAAAAGATTTTTTGAGATTTGCTTTATGAAAAGATTTTGAAACTTAGAGAAGTTAAAGAGGATGAGAAAATGTAAAAATGGTGGAGGGGCAATGGCTGACTTCCTCTAACTTCACAAGAAGGAAGGAGAATCAAGATCAACAGCCCGAGGCTGATTCCTATGAGGCAGAGATCAGACTTGCCTCCTCTCTCTGCCATCTTTACCAGTTCTAACACCAACAGTCTTCTCCTCTGCTGGGTTTTATAATTTCATTGCAATGGGCATACAGAACTCATGATTATGGGGTTTATTAGAGAAGTAACAGCTACAATTCAGGCTCAGGGACACTCAAGATAGAGTTCTTCCATCAGAACAGCCTCTTCCTAGCCGTGCTCACAGGCACGCCTCTCCCTGGCGCATGGCCTCTGCCCAAAGGCACTCAGCTTTCTCTCTCCATGGGCTGAGAAGCCCACCGAGCCATCTCCTGCTGCTAGGTCTCTTCTGCTGAGTCTCTCCTGCCACTGCTTTTCACCTTCTTCAGGGTTACAAGTTGCTCTCTCTCGGTCTCCTGCTCTAGGAGCTTCTCAACACAGAGATCCCAGGTCCAAAGGACGTGCTGGCTCCTGGCAGTTCTTCCTTGGTGGAGGTGGAATCTTCTCTCTCCGACCTGTGGGGTGGCTCATTTCAAGCCCAGCAGGATGGCAGAAACTGACCAATCCCTTTGATGGGCCACAATTACCCTATCTGCACAGTCCCGCCCAATCACCTGGGTAGGAGTTACACAAGACCGTGGTGAAAAAGGCCACACAAAAGCGATCCGTTGCACCGCAGAAACTGAGAAATTACCTTTACATTCAGACAGAAAGTTTTTTAACATCAACATAACTAGTCTTGATTGTGTGATGGTGTATAAGCGCCAATGTATTGAACAGATCACTCATTTGAGAAGTTTAGCAGTTGGAAGAAAGAAAGGAAGGAAACAAGAGGGAAGATAGAAAGGGTAGCTGCGTAAGTGAACAGAATTTGTTTTCTTTTTTTCTATAAAAAGAGACCTAGATCAGGAAAAAAAGAGAGCCAATGGAAATAGAGATACGAAAGTCTTTGCAGAGAGGGGGATGAGTGGGGAGCCAGTCTCCCTAAGAAGACTGGGGTTGTGGGGCAAGTAAATATGTCTCTTCTTCTGGGCAAACCCTTAAAATTACTCCAAAATATGACATTTAGATATTTCTTTCAAATGTATACAACTTGACTACCGTAGACTTTCCTCCCTTGCATTAGGTATCTCTCACCTTCATATTCATTTACCAAACGTAGATTAAGTGCCTCTTCTAATGAAAAGAGAAAGTAAAATGTAATCCCTATCCTAGAGGGGCTTATAGTCTAACAGGAAAAATGGACATGTAAACAAATCATTGCAGATCTTATGTATGTGTTATGGGAGTGTAGAAATTGACTTGACAGCAGTGGGTTTGGTTTGGTTTTTCTATGAATATACCAGTTTTTGTTTATCCATTCTCCCTCCAGTTGATGGGCATTTGGGTTATTTCTATTTTTTGGCTACTATGAATAATGCTGCTATGAATAATTTTTGCACACATTCCTATACAAGTTTTTGTGTGGATGTATATTCACTTCTCTCGGGTTTAAATCTAGGAATGAAATTTCTAGGTCGTATGGTAAATTTATGTTCAACTTTTTAAGAAACTGCCAAGCTGTTCTCAAAAATTATCAGCCCCATTTTACATTCCCATCAGCAATGTTGGAAAGTTCCCATTTTTCCACATCACCAACACTTGTTTTCTGTTTTGTTTTGTTTTTAATAATTACATCTAACTGGGGGTGAAATAGTATCTCATTGTGGTTTTAATTTGCATTTCCCTAATGACTCGTAGTGCCAGACTTGATAAAGTGATACTTGCTAATATTCCAAGGATGGCATATTAGCCATTCATGTATCTTTTGGTGAAATGTCTGTTCAAATCTTTTGCCAGTCACCTAATATTTTAAGGAACTAAAATTAGTTAAGAGTTAGAGATATATTATTTAGATTCAATTTGGTTTATATATTCAAGAATTGCGCATATACATTTAATATAGCTATTGTACAACTAATTATCTTTAATATACAACATTAAATAAAAACAACACAACAGAAAATTAATTTGACCTGCTAAGGTCCTCAGAGGAAAGTACACTACCTCAGCTTAGGTACTCCCTGCACCTCACGGATTAATAAGTTCCTCAGCTAGTTACACTTGCTTCATAGAATTGCAGTGCAGTGCACTTAAAGTGTAGATAAGACCTTTCGTGTACAGCTCTTAGCACAGTGCCTGGCCACAATAAGTGCTCAATAATCATTAGCTATTATCATTGTCTGGGGGCAGTGGGGTTCAGTGGTAGAATTCTTGCCTTCCATGCAGGAGACCTGGGTTAGATTCCTGGCAGCCACAACCCATCTGTCAGTGGAGGCTTGGGTATTGCTATGATGCTGAACAGATTTCAGTAGAGTTTCCAGACTAAGATGGACTAGGAGGAAAGGCCAGGTGATCTACTTCCAAAAATGAAAGTGAAATGAAAATCTGCAACGAAGCGCAACTGTCCATTCTGGGCAGCATTTTGTTCAGTTCAGTCAGCGACAGACTGCATGGCAGCTAACAACAACAACATTATCACTGTGGTTAGAATCTGAACAGTCAGACTTCAGCGACAGGTCTTATTATCGGAGAAGTAGGTTAGCTGTTTTTCTTCCCATAATTATCCCTTTAAAATGTTTAAATGTGTATAATTTCTTTTGAAACCAATACACAGGGGAAAAAATTACAAAAATAAACATGAATAAATATTACAAAAAAAGACACGTGAAAAGAAAGTTTTAAAGAAACTGGCAACTAGATACATTGTGTCGTTGTTGTTAGGTGCTGTCGAGTTGGTTCTGACTCACAGTGACCCTATGTACAAAAGAATGAAACTCTGCCCAGTCCTGTGCCATCCTCACAGTCCTTATTATGCTTGAGCCCCTTGTTGCAGCCACTGTGTCAATCCATCTCATTGAGGGTCTTCCTCTTTTTCACTGACCCTCTACTCTACCAACCATGATGTCCTTCTCCAGGGACTGGTCCCTCCTGATAACATGTCCAAAGTATGTGAGGCAAAGTCTCGCCATCCTTGCTTCCAATGTACGTTCTGGCTGTATTTCTTCCAAGATAGACCTGTTTGTTCTTCTGGCAGTCCATGGTATACTCAATATATTCAGTATTCTTCACCACAGTAATATCTTTATTACTAATCCTTAAATATTAACAAGTATTACTTGGCCACGTTCTAGCATCATCCCTAAAACAAAAACCAAACCCATCGCCGACAAGTTGATTCTGACTCATAGCGATCCTATAGGACAGAGTAGGACTGCCCCATAAGACTTCCAAGTCTGTAAATCTTTAAGGAAGCTGACTGCCACATCTTTCTCCCATTGAGCAAGCAGCTGGTGGATCTGAACCATCCACCTTTCGTTCAGTAGCCAAGCACTTAACCACTGTGCACCAGGGCTCCTTGCATTATTCCTAGGCTTATATAAAACATTTTTTCTAACTCACCTTAAATCTTTATCTTGAAGTCAGGCAGTTCCCCAAAATAGCTCCTCTGACCTTCACACCAGTTTGTCACCTTGATTTCCAACTAGCCATATACACTTAGGGCTTTTCTCCTTGTAATACTAGTATCTATGTTTTATTGAGCACTTACTGTGTGACTTGTGCTATAATGCATCTTATTTTTAATCCTCACGATAACCCAGGAAAGTAGGTATCATTGACCCCATTTTAGACATAAGGAAATTGAGACTCAAAGTGGTTATGTAATTCCCCCCTCCCAAAATTTTGGTCATACAAAACAAAGGATGACCCTATGTTTCATCCAACGTCTGTCTGACTCTGGAAGGCTGTCTCCTCTTGCAGAAGAGGTGTTTGAAGCCTTTGTATACAAAAGTAAACTGTAAAGCAATTTCTAATTAGTGATACAAGGTCATCTAGCTACCTTGGTCTGTGAGAGTGAGTTGTTTGGGCTAAACTTTGGATTACGTAGACAGGAATGATGCTTACAGAAATTAGTGATGTACTCCAGATGAGTTTTCTCTCCTCTCTTGTTTCTGTACTCCTGCCCCTTTCTTTGTTTCCTCCTCCCTTCGTCTCTATCTGTGTTAATAAATAGCCTCAAGGTAGAAGCAAAATCAAGCAAGATCAGCACTGAGGGCAGAGAGAAGTGCCCAAATCCCAAAGTGGCTTCCTTTTCTCTTACCTTTCCCTTTCTCATCTTCCTATTTCTCCTTTCTATATTCTTCTGTTTTTCTCTTTCTTTCACCCCCCAGAGGTGAAAAAAGAGGGAAAAAACCAAACCCATTGCCGTCGAGTCGATTCCGACTCATAGCAACCCTATAGGACAGAGTAGAACTGCCCCATAGAGTTTCCAAGGAGCACTTGGTGGATTTGAACTGCCAACCTTTTGGTTAGCAGCCATAGCACTTAACCACTACATTACCAGGGTTTCCAGACAGAGGGAGAGAGGGAGGAAATACGATGACAGAGGTAGGGGTGGAGAAAAGAGAGGAGGCCCACTGGCAGTGGCTGGGTTTTGTGGTACAAGTCAGGGGTTCTTTCTTCTTTTCTTTGCCCCCTCCTTTGCCTGTCTCCTTTCTACCACAGGTGTTGCTGCCGATGATAGAACACACCTATTTCCAGTAAATGGTAACTGAGAAAGGGGAGGTAATTCACTTGTCAACCGGTGTTTGCCTGCCCCTAAAAGGATCTGGATAAAATGAACTCAAATTCCTACTCCCACTTTGTGCCAAATCTGATGCCCTCTCAAAGACTTCCCCCAAATTCCTGGGAGTTTATAGTCTTGTGGTTACCTCCAGCTCTGGCTTGCTGATTCTATTACACTTCGGTTCTCCGCTCTGAGTCTGGGGTATTGTTTTATTTCAATCTCTGAATCTATTTACACTTGCAACTCAGCTGCTTCCCTTGATTTCTATTATTTAAAAATACCATTCTCACAAAGGCCTCTTTATGTATGGTGAACTTTCCTGAAGGTATGAACAGATGAAGAAGAAGTACAGTACAGCAACACAACCAACCTAAAATTGAATACAACATATTCCTGTTTTCAAAAATCCCTTCAGCTCTACTAACCCTGCAGTTTACTTTGAGATTCATTTTTTTTTTAAAAAAACAGATGGATAGATGGATTGTTGGATGGGTAGATGTACAGGTGTGTGATTAAGCAGGTATAAAAAAATTAATGTCAAATCTTGTTGGTGAGTAGATGGTAGTTCATTGTAAAAATTCTTTCAACTTTGCTGTTTGAAAAATTTCATAATAAGATGTTGGGGAGGGAACAAAAAACAAAACAGCTACGAGGGTTGGGAGTTGGGGGTGGGATAAGGGATAAGCGGCTGGAAGAGGTTGAACTTTCCACATTAGAAAAATGTGCTGCGTTTGAATGACTGTTGCTCATTAGCCAGAAAGGCAGGGACCCCCAACAGTCACACAGCCCGGCCACATAAACAGGTTTTGCCCTTCCTTTCATTATCCAATTATTGGTTATAATTTTTAAAAGCCTACCTTATCAGATTTAATTCTCATGGCAATCTTGTGAAGTAGGCTTTAAAAAAAAAAAAAAATCTTACCTCTTTTTCAGATTAGGAAACCTGGAAATGGACTCAGAGAAGTTATGAAGCTAGCCTAAGGTCACACATTAGTGAGAGAATCACGACTTAAACCAAATTCTCTCCACTATTGTGGATTTTCTCTTTAGTAAGGGAACTGACTCTAACTCATGGAGACCCCATGTGTGTTAGAGTAGAACCGGGCTCCATAGGGTTTTCAATAGCTCCTCTTTTGGAAGTAGACCACCAGACCTTTCTTCTGAGGCACCTATGGGTGAACTTGAACCTCCAACCTTTCAATTAGCAGCTGAGTGTATTGCACCACCCAGGGACTCCCCAGTGAGGGAACCACTGACTAATTTCTATTCTTTTCTAATAGACAGCAGTTTAGCTTCCTTTCCATTATCTCTTTATAACCACACTCTTATTGTCTTCTCACCCAAGCTGCTTATGATCTTCTCTTAAACAAAACCCTTCAGAGTTCTTTAAGAGCAAGAACTATCTTGACTGCTAACCAAAAAATTGACAGTTCGAAACCACCAGCCACACTGCGGGGAGAAAGATGTGGCAGTCTGCTTCTGTAAAGATTATAGCCTTGGAAACCCTATGGTTCTACTCTGGCTTATAGGGCCATTATGAGTTGGAATCGACTTGATGGCAATGAATTTGGGGGTTTTTTTTGGTCCAAAATAGATACTGAATATATATTTGTGGCTATGCGTACAGTGGAATAAGCAAGGGAGATGAAGCTGAAAGAACTTGGTTAAGTCCTGCTTCTCTCATTTTAATGTGTGGTCTTGTACTAGCTGCATAACTTCTCTGAGTCCATTTCCATGTTTTCTAATCTGGAAAAGACTTGATTTAAAAAAATAAAAAAGCCCACTTCATAGGATTGCCATGAGAATTCAATTGGATAAGGTGGGCTTTAAAAAATTAAAACCAATAATTGAATAATTGGTTAATGAAAAGAGGGCAGAACCTGTTTATGTGACTGACTGTTGGGGGTCCCTGCCTTTCTGGCTAATGAGCAACAGGCACTCAGACACCGGCACATTTCCAGCCATCTCCCTTCTCTAACTCCAAACTCCCAACTCTCAACCCTAGCAGCAGCTCTCTTAATGAACTACTGTCAAGACGGTTCCAGTGCTGTTAACTGTCTACAATGCTCATTTGTCTCTGCTCCTCAAGTCTCCCTGTCTCTCCACTACCCCCACCCTATGTCCTTCAGTGATCTTTCTCCTCCTCCTTCCCAGTGATGGAACCAGCTTTCTGTCCCTCTCTCTCTAATGTTCATCCATTCTTTTTGATAGTGTTATTGTCAATTAACATTTATTAATTGATGCTAAAAAAAAATCCATGCTAGTGAGTAGGATTTACAATTCATAGGGTATCTGTCAACAACATATTAGACATCAGCATAACATACAAACCTGATTAGTATTAGGAAATAGACCAGAAGGCCGAACTTCAGAGTTTAACAAAAAAGAATGTGAAATTAGTATTTTAGCCAGAGAAAGATTCTCCTCATTCCAGAATTATAACATCCCATTTTGAAAGACAAGTGTATTAGATTTCAGTGCTGTCTTCATGAATGCATTTCTGCAAAGACAGTAATATAGACATAAAGTCAGACAGGCTAATGAATTATAACTCTGGGAACCAGCAGATTTGGAAAAGAATTTCAAAAGGTCATCTGGTTCACCCTCCTGCTCTTGGATGATCAATGCTGGGCTGATCCATGTCACTTGTTTATATTACCAATGAGAAAAATTCTAGTTTCTCTTTGTAATCTGATTTAATGAATGGATTTCAAAGAACATTAACTCACTTCAATAGCACTTTTTGTTCATGTCCTTACCCCTGTTTAGAATGCCTTCCTCTCCAGCCGTGCAAACTCTACAATGATTGAATAACTCATCCTTTCTTCTCCACAAAATTTTACTTGCCCATAGGGGCCACTGCAATTTTTCCACCTCTAAACTAATATCCATAACATTTACTTGGCAATTAAATGTGAACTATCATTACCTTTACAAAATTTTATACACACATATACATACAATATGTTGTTTAATATTTCATGACTGCAAATATTCTCCCTGCATTTAGACTATCATTACCACAAAGGCAAAAACTGGAGCTTAAACATCTTTGTGCCTTAGCATAGTACTTTTTGCATAAAATAAGTATTTTATTAATCTGTGTTCAACGGTGCACTAGAGGCAGCGGCTTATCCAGGTTGTAAGAGCCAATGGTACGCATCTCTTTCCAACTCAGTGCTTGGTGACATCGTGTTGGTAGCTTGAAATAGGTCATAATGCGAGTATTTATACCACAGAAATAGACAAATGCTACAAATCAGTAGCCTAAGTTCAAATCTAGCTTTACCATTTACTAGTTGTGCGACATTTGGTGAGATTTCTCTCTGTGCCTCTCAGTTGCTTCATCTGAAAATGAGGATAATTAATTACCTATTTTGTAAGGTTGTTGTGAGGAGTAAATGAGTTCATACGTGTAAACTACTTAGAAAGAATCCTCGTACATAGTTAATGTTCAGTAACTGATAGTTTAATCCCTCTATCTCATAAATTCTCAACTCCTCTATAAAGCTTTCAAAGAAACCCACGATGTGATCACACTCAATTTATGTAACATTGTTTCCCACAACTCCCCAGTACCATCCTCTGCTGCCTCAATGGATTCCTCTCCACCTACCCCTATGATGAGGGAACCTGATGGTGGAATAGAAATCCCTCTCTCCAGATACAGTAGAAATAATTACTGACTGAGAGACAGGGGCTAAAATAGCAAATGGTATCTTCTGAAATCCTGACTTCTCAGGTAGAGTTAATTTTTGTATATGTATGAGGTAGGGGTCTAACTTCATTCTTTTGCATGCTACTCACCCATTTTTAAGCTGACATGTAGGCTGATCATCTGTCTGTCTACCCTTAGGCCTATCACTTGCCTTCTCCCTGTTTCAGGGAATTAGTTCTCCCAGGCTCCCTTGACTTCCAGGTATGGCAACTACTGGAGGTACAAGTGGAAGATTAAAGGACAATTGAAGGGGAAAAGCCAGAGAATTTCATTTCTCCCATCTCATTCTGCTTTGATGGTGTTCCTAGCAGTGACAATGTTGCCTCTGTGGCTCCAATATGCATAAAATAGCTCTTCACTCTGTGGTTCCTAGATTCTCGGGGTAGTCCCACCATGCTTCTAGCTTCTAAGTGTCCTGGCTTCTGAGCTCTGGTAACAATACCTAAGCATCTTGTTCCTCCAATCCTGGTTGGGAGCAACTCCAAACCAAAAATAACCAGTTGCTTGCTGCAGAGTCGATTCCAACTCAAAGCAACCGTATAGGGCAGAGTAGAACTGCCCCGTAGGGTTTCCAAGGAGCAGCTGGTAGATTTGAACTGCAGACTTTTCGGTTGCTAACCGTAGCTCTTAATCACTGTACCACCAGGGCTCCAGCTTTTGCTAGTTCCTGGACTGTTTCATCATCTTCTGTTGACTTCTCAGCTCTTCCGTATCCTGTATACAACTTTATTAAATTCCCACGGTTAAAAGCATACCTGGAAATGCCTTTTTTTTCTTTCTTCTTCTTCTTGATTGGACTCTGATTGATAAAACATTTAACATTTTTTATTATGTGTTTAAATAGCTGCAAAGGATCCCATTTCCAGTATATTGTAGTTATTAACATGTAAAAATAAAACCTATATATCACTCAGATGTATTTAGGGAAAGCTAAACATCACAGTGATTTGAGATTACCTTCATTCGTTTAAAAAATGAACAAAACCCTCATCACTCAAAAATTTTACATTATTCCTTTTTCTTCCACTTCCAGTTCCCCTCCAGAACTGCATTCTATTTTTATGCTCGAAAGTCTTCAGTTAATCATGCTATCCTATTTCTCAGCAGCAAAAGTAGGTACATAAATTGAAATGGCAAATTATTAAGCTTCCTAGATATTTAAGATTCTGCTAAATGTTTCTTCTGGTTCAAGTTATTGTAATATTATTATTGCCACAATACATAATTGATGAAAATAACATAGATGTACTATAATTTTTAGTAAATAACGATTAAACATAAAAGTTAATTTTTTTTTTGGAAATGCATGCCTTTAATCATTGAGTGAAGTGGTGTTTTTGGTGCCTTGATTAATGGAGACTCTGCGTGGAAGCCCAGGGATTTTTATGCCCGGATGCAATACAGAATAGTAAGTGAAGGTAACCAGGAGGCATCCTTTCTTTTGTAAAGTGGGAAAAGGGAAATGTGAGGGAAGAAAAGGGGAACCACAGGCATGTTCTTGGCAGATCACCTTCGACCATTGCTGTCTTGTCGATTCCGTATGACTTTGGAGAAGTCCCTATGTGGCCCAGGTGGTTAAGCGTTCCCTACTAGCTGAAAGGTTGGCAGTTCAAACCCATCCAGAGGCACCTCGGAAGACAGCCATGGCGATCTGCTTCAGAAAGGTCACAGCCTTGAAAACCCTCTGGATCAAGATTTGACTCAAAGTATTTGACTCAGTGACTACGAACAAAAACAAAGTATATGAATTTGAGGACCTGGAAATTTATTCTCTTAAAACTATCTGTGCCTATGAAGAGTCTTCATGCCCTTCAGGGTTACATGTAGCCCAGTGCCATGTGGGAAATTACCTTGATGCAATGGTAACCTCTAAGAACACTACAGGCAAACTATCCTAGAGGTCACTGAACAAAAAGGCTTGTAGACCAAATTAAGTTGCTTAAATCATGCAGCTTATTGAAATAACTGAAAAAACACGGAGAGAAGCAAGGGGATAGAGATGGAGGGGTAGGTTAACACACTTAGGATAGGGTGCAAGCAGGTTGGAAGGACTATATTACTTGAATTCTGAGTTATGTGAAGTTTGTATATTTCACCTCCCTCCATCCCCTGCCCTGCCCCAGAGCGTGTTTACCTGCCAGACTTGAGGTTTGAGCAAAGGCACTTAGCAGAAGGAAGGTGTCTGGAGCCAATACACACTTGCTTTACGGTATACCTAGCCACAGCTGTAGTTCATCAATTAGACTGATGAGCAGCTACAAACTTTTATCTGGCAAAGGATAAGTGGGCTGGAATGGATTTCATAACTGGGAAGCCAATTTGAGACCTTATGAATATTGAGTGTCTCCTGTATATTTGGTGCTCTTGGGCCTTTCATGCCTTCCTATTGATGTTAAGCATGTATGCTCTATTTTGTTTATGCCCAACATGTCTCACAAGCGACTTACTTCTATGTTTGGTTTTTTTTATTCTCCTTATTTTTTTCTCTTATTTTTCTATAGCAGAAGAAATATTCTTACATACAGCAAACCACATTACACTCAGTGTGAAGACCACTGCAATGGCACAAGTGCTGTGATGTGGATCCCTGAGCCCTCAGGACACTAGTGTGTGTTGGGGTGGCTGGAGTGGCGCTCCCCTTGCCTCCAAGCAAAATCCTCGTTTTTTTACTCCAGTATGACATAGAAAACAGTATCATTTTCTATGATAGTTGGCATATACTTTAGTTAGTTAATAAGTATCTGTAACTGAGGTATACACTTAGACACAGAATTGCTAAGTCATAGAACATATGTGGAGCCCTGGTGGCGCAGTGGTTAAGAGATCGGCTGCTAACCAAAAGGTTGGTAGTTCAAATCCACCAGCTGGTCTTTGGAAACTGCCTAGGGGGAAGTTCTACTCTATCTTACAGGGTTGCTATGAGTCAGAAATGACACGACGGCAACAGGTTTGATTTGTCTGGATATATGACAAGCCTTATGCTGACTGCAAGGAATATTTAGGGCCACTGTGTAAGACGACTCCAGGAGACACTATTGACGTTATACACACATAGAATATAGTGGGAATGGTGTTCCCTGGACTTCTTCAATCGTGTGGGACCAGATAATCTGTGAACTAGACAAACACAATTACTATTATTATGGAATGCACAATCCTGTATACAGGGGTACAATTAACCAAGACGGAGGGAAAAAAAAAAAACGGACTAAGTACTAGGCCTTAGGAACATAAATGTTGCTCCTTGTGTCTCTTTCTGCCTGAAACAATGAGCTAGGCATGCATATTGGGCATATTGAGCTTGAGGGGGCCTATGGAGTCTTCAGATGGAAATTTCCATAAGGCCTTAGGACATGTTGGTCTGGAGTTAAGGTTTTATAATGAGTTAGTTAAAAAGATTTCCCAGTGCATGTCCCATTTTGCAGCTCTACCCACGTTTTCTAGTCTGTGCTGAGAAGAAATATAGTTCACATGTGGTCCTGTTGCTCTGCTCCTGGAAGGGAATTCAAATGGAAGAGACTAAGTCTCTACTCCAGTATAAACCTTCCAAAGATATTTTTTCTTTCAATGGCTCCAAATTGTATAACTCTCCAACGAAGAATTTCAGAAAATTGAGCAACTCGTATTAAAATTATCAAGGCCACATGAGTTTTCTACTTAACAGACCAATTTCAAGGGTGAAGTGAATGAATTAAGCTAATTTCTTTTCTTTTCTTAGTGTTTAATAAGAATTACTGATGGATTGTTTGGAGCTTTAATTTATTTAGATTTATCACTCCTCTTTTTAGTGACAAATGCAAAGCAACTTTCCAAACATTTTTCTTCCAGTTTTGTAATTTTAACACTGATGGTAAGGAAAAGTCTATAGAAAGTTTGGCTTTGACTTGAAACATTTTTGCCAGTTCTCTGCCTACAGGGAATTTTTATGGTTGAGTTTGTAAATGCTTGCAAAACAAAGCTGAACGTTGAAAGGCTGTCAATTTTTAAGGCTGACTGTCAGATGAGTTATGCTTCTTATATATCATACTTCAGGTAATTCTCCCTTATTTATTTATTTTTGTAGTTCAAGTATCATCACAAATATCTTTTAAAAAAAAAGTATTTTCAGAGTATGTTTTTATGAACCAGTACCATCAGCATCAGAGAAGTCATGATTAAATGCTGAATGATGATACATAATAAATTGTAACACCTCAACTAGTTTTCATGTTTACAGTTATGGGCACACCATAATGATACCCTTCAAAAAGGATAAACAGTAGTGAAGCAAGTTTAAAACAGAAAAAAAGACTATACTCAATGAAACCACTAAATAAAACCCACATTTTTAGCTATTGTGGAAAAGAATAAGCTTTCAGTAAATCAGATGAAGATCTGGAAGATTTCATCAGTTTGATATACTGTAGAATTTCTTACTTGAAAATAATGGGAGTAGTGTCACCCAATAGGATCTTAGATTTCTTGATTAGCCACGTACATATAAATCTAGTCTAAACATTGCAGTCAAAATTCTAATTAAAACTTGCTAAGACTCTTTAGTATGTATGAGAAGTCAAATAAGGAGTTTGATTTTAAGGTATGTGAAAAATTCCTATTTTAAAAAGCCAAAGAATCAATGTCATGGCTATGACTCAAACCCAGTCAACAAAAACTATAGAAAGTTAGAGGTTATACTTAGGAAATAAATATATTCCCTGGCAAAGATGTGAATTAACAGAAAAAGATCTGTATTCGCAGAGGAAAGAACATTAGTCAAGTAAGCTATTTGCTTTTTTTTTTAATGTCTTACTTTTATTTCCACTGTGGTAAAAGTTTTCTTACATATAGGCATCATTGGGGACTGCTTACTATCAAACTCTTATGAAGACTTAATAATGGAATCCACTTCATTTCTTAAAAGAAGAATCCAATTAATTTAACATCAAAGACATACTTAAGGAAATGAAAAATTCAAACAGGCTCTAACGTGTATTGCTTTCACAGTATATTTTATTCAAATAAAATTGAAGACAATTTTAAAACGGATGAAAACAACAAAGGATGCATATCTTCTGCTTTTCCTAAATTACATAACTGTAAGTAGATAATGTGTATTTTTGTTGCAAAAGAGTGACAGCCAGGTAACATGTACCACACACACACACACACACACACACACACACACACAATTGATTATTCCCTGTCTTGGTCATCTAGTGCTGCTGTAACAGAAATACCACAAGTGGATGGCTTTAACAAAGAGTTTATTTCCTCACAGTGAAGTAGGCTAAAAGTCCCAATTCAGGGCATCAGCTCCAGGGGAAGCCTTTCTCCCGCTGTCGGCCTTCTCATCCATCTTCCCCTGGACTAGGCGCTTCTCAGGCACAGGAACCTCGGGTCCAAAGGACGCGCTCTGCTCCTGGTGCTGCTTTCTTGGTGGTATGAGGTCCCCAACTCTCTGCTTACTTCCCTTTCCTTTTATCACTTGTAAGATAAAAGGTGGTACAGGCCACACCCCAGGGAAACTCCCTTTACATTGGATCAGGGATGTGACCTGAGCAAGGGTGTTATATCCCACCCTAATCCTCTTTAATCACAGGCAGAGATTATGATTTATAACACATAGGAAAATCACAAAATGGAGGACAACCACGCAATACTGGGAATCATGGCCTAACCAAGTTGACACATATTTTTGGGGGACACAATTCAATCCATGATGCTCCCACATAATGAACGTTACAAAGTTAAATTCTTCTGTTATATTTGCTATTGAAACCTCTGTTAGGGGTTGAAAGTTATAAGGATGAGTGCTTTTGTGGGAAAAAAACAAACCAAACTCGTTGCCGTCAAGCTAATTCCGACTCATAGCGACCCTGTAGGCCAGAGTAGAACTGCCTCATAGGGTTTCCAAGAATAGGGTTTCCAAGGAACGGCTGGTGGACTCAGACTTCCGATCTTTTGGTTGTGCCGCTGAGCTCTCAACCACTGCGTCACAGGTCTCTATGAGTTGGAATCACCTAGACGGCAATGGGTTTATACTAAGGTCTTTTGTGGGAAATACAGAATCATTGCAATTTATATATACATTAAAAAAAAAAAAAAGTTGCCATCGAGTCGATTCGGACTCACCCTATAGGACAGGGCGGAACTGTCCCGTAGAGTTTGCAAGGAGAGACTGGTGGATTCAAACTGCTGACCTTTGGTTTAGCAGCCTGAGCTCTTAACCACTGCACCACCAGTGCTCTGTATCTATACATTTGGTATATAACAAAGGGAAAGATGTTAGTGATGAGGCAGTGAGGTCAGGAATCACCCTGTAAGTTTGTACAGCTACAGAGCAAGGGCCAGGACTAGGGGGAGATGAGTGAAGTGCTCTCCTGGGGAGCAAAATTTAAGGGGTGTCAAAAAATCCAGCTATCAAGATAATATATGTATTTTTTTTAATTTTTACTTTGGTGAAAATGTACACAGCAAAACATATATCCATGTGTCAGTTTCTACAGGTACAACTCAGTAACACTGGTGACATTCCTCAGGTTGTGTCACCGTTCTCCCTCCCTCTCCCCATATTGTTTCACCACCGTTGACTTAGACTCAGTACCCCCTAAACTTCTCATCTATGCTTTAGAGCTACTGTTGACAGTTTGATCTCATATAGATAATTCTTTAAAAGAGCGCAGTGCTTACGGAGAACATTCTTTACTAATTTAGCTAAACAGTTGTTTAGTTTAGAGATGACTTCAGGGGATAATTTCATTTCACGGTTTGAAGACTTTCTATTTTTTAAAAATAATATCTTACTTTCTGGCAAAAATATACACACCAAAACTCACTCCCATTCAACAGTTGCTAGACATAATGATCAGTGACATTGGCTACATTCTTCACATTGTGTCAACATTCTCCTTATTTCTGTTCTAGCTGGTTCACTCCCAGTGACTTAAACTCCCCACCCCACCCCCTAGCCTTCTTCTCTATGCTTTAGAATAACTGTGTCCATTTGGTCTTATCTAGACAATTTTTTTAGAGTATCATACTCAAAGGTGACAATTTTTACTTTTTGATGTAAACTATAACTTAAGAATTTTCTATTTTAATGAAGTATTTTTTAAAAATCAGAATTAATACCAAAAAATTTATAATGAAGAAAAATCAACATTTTAATTAAAGACAGGATATGACCCTGTACTTACATGACTCATCTGCCTCACCCTAGTCCTGGCCTTGCACAAAGCAGCTCCATTAACCTCTCCTGTTCATATCAAGGAGGATGATGGGCAAGGACCAAGAGCATGACTTCCAGAAGCAGCCTGAATATTCTCCCTCTTGTAAATGTGCACGAAGGTGGGAATCATGGTACCAGGGCCCTCTGTGACCTAAGTACAAGCAGCCGAGCCAACTCTGTTTCCCCACCACATTATAATATTCCGTTCTAGACAGGATAATTCCTTTACTGTTTCGACACATTTTTCTGCCATTTTGACTTAGCTTAGAATTTTCTAAAAATATTTCAAAGTCCTTTAAATCCTTCCGAAAGTAATAATTAAGTAAGTTTGAAAATGCTGTATTCTAGGTTCTTCTCATGGAAATTTCAAGATGCATGTAGCATATTAAAGGCTGGGAGAAAATCAGCCAGAACTAAGTCTATTTTGTTTAATCCAGTATTTTCTGGTTATATTTTACCACAGAACAATAACATTGCCCAGTATCTCACTTTTAAATACTACAAAGCAGCATTCATTAAATCCTGATTCCCTTCTTTCCTTGGTGGTAGCATTTTGCCCTTCTGGTCCTGCAAAATGTCTATCCGCTTTCCCTGACCCTGGTTTCATCAGAGCTAGGGATGGAGCAACTCTGGAATTTTTGCATCTGATTTTATTTATGGATACATATTTAAAATTTTTTATTGTGGTTAAATACATATAACAAACATTTGCCATTTTAACCATTTTTAAGTGTGCATTTCAGTGATATTACATTTACCATGTTGTGCAAGCATCACCACTATCCATTTCAAAAGTTTTTCATCACCCCAAACAGAAACTCAGTACCCCTTAAGTAATAACTTCCATCCCTCCTTCCCTCCAGCCTTTCGTCTCTATGTATTTGCCTAGAATATATATTTCATGTAAGTGGGATCATACAATATTCATCCTTTTGTGCCCTGGTGGTGCAGTGGTTAAGAGCTCAGCTACTAACCAAAAGGTTGGCTGTTCGAATCCACTAGCGACTCCTTGGAAACCATACGGGGCAGTTCTACTCTGTCCTATAGCGTCACTATGAGTGGGAGTCGACTCAATGGCAGGGGGTTTATATTTTCCTCAGCATAAAGTTTTCAAGGTTCATCCATGTCATAGCATGTATTAGAACTTCATTTCTCTTTATGCTGAATAATATTCCACTGTCTGTGTATACCACATTCTGTTTATCCGTTCGTCTGTTATTAACTAGGGTTATTTCCATCTTTTGGCTATTGTGAATAATGCTGCAACGAACACTCTTGTTTAACTATCTGTGTTCCCACTTTCACTTCTTTTGGGTATATACCTAGGAGTGGAGTTGTGGGTGATAGGGTAATTCTGTTTTTAATTTTTTGAGGAAGACCAAATTTTGTTCCACAGAAGTTACATCATTTAAATTCCTACCAGCAGTGCATGAGGGCTCCAATTCCTCCACATCCTTGCCAACACTTGTTATTTTCTCTTTTTCTGATAACAGCCATCCTAGTGGGGGTGAAGTGGTATCTCATTTTGGTTTTAATTTGCATTTCCCTAACAAGTGATGATGTTGACCATCTTTCATGTGCTTGTCATCTTGGTCATTTGTCATCTTTTTTGAAGAAATGTCTATTTAAGTCTTTTGCCCATTTTAAAAATTGAATTGACCATCTTTTCTGTTGAGTTGTAAGAGTTCTTTATGTATTCTGGATATTAAACCCTTACCTGATATATGGTTCCCAAATATTTTCTCACATTGTCTAGCTTGTCTCTTCACTTTCTTGATAAAATTCTTTGATGCACAGAAGATTTTAATTTTGATGAAGTCTCTATGTTTTTTTCTTTTGTTGCTCATGCTTTCAGTGCCATATCTAAGAGTCCATCGACAAAAAGAAGGTCTTGAAGCTTTACTCCTAGGCTTTCTTCCAAGAGTTTTATGGTTTTAGTTCTCACATTTAGGCCACTGATTCATTTTCAGTTAATTTTTGTATGTTGTGTGAGGTATGGGTCATACTTCATTCTTTTACATGTGGCAATCCAGGTGTCCTGGCACCATTTGTTGAAGAGACTATTTTTTCTGCATTGAATAGACTTGGTACCCTTGTCAAAAATCAATTGTCCACAGATATATGGGTTTATTTCTGTATTTTCAATTCTATTCTATTGGTCAATATGTGTATCCAGATACAGTACCACACTGTTTTGATTACTTTAGCTTTACAGTATGTTTTGAAATTGGGAAGTGTGAGTCCTCCTCCTTTGTTCTTTTTCAAGATTGTTTTGGCTATTCAGGGCCACTTGGAATTTATGAATTTGAGTATTGACTTTTTCTTTTCTGCAAAATAGGCCTTTGTAATTTTGATAGGGATTGCACTGAATCAGTAAATCACTCTGAGTAGTATTGACATCTTAACAATATTAAGTCTTCCAATCCATGAACACAGGACGCTTTTCCATTTATTCAGGTCTTCTTTAATTTCTTTCAGCGATGTTTTATATTTTTCAGTGAACACGTCTTTCATCTCACTAGTTAAATTTATTCCTAGGTATTTGTCTTAGTCATCTAGTGCTGCTATAACAGAAATACCACAAGTGGACGGCTTTGACCAACAAGTTTATTCTCTCACAGTCTAGCAGGCTAGAAGTCTGAACTCAGGGCATCAGCTCCAGGGGAAGCCCCTCTCTCTCTGTTGGCTCTGGGAGAAGGTCCCTGTCATCAGTCTTCTCCTGGTCTAGGAGCTTCTCTGTGCAGGAACCCCAGATCCAAAGGACATGCTTTGCTCCCAATGCTGTTTTCTTGGTGGTATGAGGCCCTCATGTCTCTCTGCTCACTTCTCTTCTATAGCTCAGAAACTTGTGGATTGAGTCCTGCCTCATCAATATAACTGCTGCTAATCCCATCTCATCAACATCATAGAGATAAGATTTACAACACATAGGAAAATCACATCAGACAACAAAAAGGTGGACAATCACACAATACTGGGAATCATGGCCTAGTGTCTTAGTCATCTAGCACTGCTGTAGCAGAAATACCACAAGTGGATGGTTTTAACGAAGAGAAGTTTATTTCCTCATAGTCAAAGAAGGCTAAAAGTCCAAATTCAGGGCATCAGCTCCAGGGGAAGTCTTTCTCTTTCTCTGTTGGCCTTCTCATCAGTGTTCCCGTGGACTAGGAGCTTCTCGGCGCAGGGACCCTGGTCCAAAGGATGCACTCTGCTCCTGGCACTGCTTTCTTGATGGTATGAGGTCCCCCTGTCTCACTGCTCACTTCTGTCTTTTATATCTCAAGAGACTGCCTCAGGACACAATCCAATCTTGTAGATCAGGTCCTGCTTTACTAACACAACTGCCACCCATCCTCCCTCATTAACATCATAGAGGCAGGTTTACAACATACAAGAAAATCACACAGTACCAGCAATCATGGCCTAGCCAAACTGATACACACATTTTTTGGGGGACATAATTCAAACCATGACACCTAGCAAAATTGATACAGATATTTTTGGGGATACAATTCAATCTATAATACTCACCCTTTGGCCCCTCAAAATTCATGTCCTTGCCACATGTAAAACACATTCACCCCATCATATCATAGCAAAAGTCTTAAATCAACTCCAAGTCCAAATCCAAAAATTCCTCTTCATCCGTGAAATCTAGAATACAAGTTATCTGCTTTCAAAGTACAACGGTGGAACATGCACAAGCTAGACATTTCCATTACAAATTAGAGAAACTGGAGGGAAAGAAGGCATATCAGGCATCAAGCAAGTTAGCAGAACACATTACATTAGCCCTCAAGACTTGAAAATAATCCTCTGTTCTCTGAGACCATTTACACAATGGCCCTGCCCTTCAGACTCTGGGTATTGGCCATACTCTCTGGTGGAGGCTCCTCGGCCCTGGGCTTCAGCTTCGCCTTCCATGCCCACTGGAATGGAAACTCTGCTCCCTTGGCTTTAGGCGCACCATTCTCCTAGTCCATCTGAGTGGTGACTCCACACTTAGAAACTCCAGAGGCCATGGCTCCACCTTTTGAGACCTAGAGGCCATATACTTTGAGACAGAGGCAGCTCAGCTTCCTGTGTTCCTTGTCTCTTCAGCTTCTGCTTCCTTGACCTCTCGGCCCCTTGAGCCTCACTGCCCACATCTACCCTGCTGGGGCAAGTGTTCCAAGCTCTGTAGCTCCACTGATAAATGCCTGGAGGCACTCTACTCTGCCAATAAACTTCTGCTGGACGGCATTCAGCTCTCTTGCTCCGTGGGTCAGTTCCAGTGCTGTCTGGCGCTGGTCTCCTGGTTCTGCTGCTGCCAGTTCTCTGCTGCTTCCGGTTCTCTGCTGCTGCCAGTTCTCACTGTCTGTGCTGTCTCCAGTGTAACAGCTCTCCTTGTTTCTTTCTGAGTCCTCTATCCATTCACAGTTTCAAAACCACTTCCACATTTTAGGTATCTGTTACAGCAGTACCCTACTCCCAGTACCAAATTCTGTGTTAGTCATCTAGTGCTGCTATAACAGAAATACCACAAGTAGATGGCTTTAACAAACAGAAGTTTATTCTCTCACAGTCTAGTAGGCTAGAAGTCTACTAGTAGGCATCAACTCCAGAAGAAGGCCCTCTCTCTCCATTGGCTCTGGGGGAACGTCCCTGTCATCAATATTCTCCAGTATTTTATTGTTTTAGATGCTATTGAAAATAGAATTGTTTTCTTAATTTCTTTTTCAGCTTGTTCATTGCTGGTTTATGGAAACACAACTAATTTTTGTGTGTTGATCTTGTATCCTGAAACTTTGCTGAATTCATTTATTAGCTCTAGTAACTTTCTTGTAGATCCTTTGGGATTTTATATATATATATAGGTTTATGTCAGCTGCTAATACAGATACTTTCACTTCTCCTTTTCCAGTTTGCATGTTTCTTTCTTTTTCTTGCCTAATTGCTCTGGCTAGGACTTCCAGTTCAATGTTGAATAGGAGTGGTTATAGCAGGCACCCTTGCCTTGTTTTTAATCTTAGGGGAAGGATTTCAGTCTTTCCCAACTGAGTATGATGTTAGCTGTGGGTTTTTCATAATTGCCCTTTATCAAGTTGAGTAATTTCCTTTCTATTCCTAGTTTGCTAGGTTTTTTTTTTTTTTTAAATCATGTAAGAGTGTTTGATTTTGTCAAATGCTTTTTATGCATCAGCTGAGATGATTATGTGGTTCTTTTCCTTTGTTTTATTAATGTGGCATATTATTTCAATTGGTTTCCTTTTGTTGAACCATCCTTACATTCTAGGGATAAATTTCACTTGGTCATGGTATATAATCCTTTCAATATGCTGTTGGATCCAGTTTGCTAGTATTTTGTTGAAAATTTTTGCATCTATATTCATAAGGAATATTGGTATGTAGTTTTCTTTTCTTGTGATGTCTTCATATGGCTTTGGTATCAGGGTAATGCTGGCTTCATAAAATAAGTTAGGAAGTGTTCTCTCCTATTATTTGGAGGAGTTTTCAGATGGATTGGTATTAATTTTTCTTCAAATGTTTAGCAGAATCCACCAGTTAAACCATCTGGTCTTGGGCTTTTATTGGCTGGGAGGTTTTTGACACTACTTCAGTCTCGTCACTTGTTAATAGATCTGTTTAGATTTTGTTTCCTCGTAAGTCAGTTTAGATAGTTTGTGTGTTTCTAGGAATTTATCCATTTCATCTAGGTTACCTAATTTGTTAGTGTACAGTTGTTCATAGTATTATCTCATAATCCTTTTTATTTCTTTAGAGTCAGTAGTAAATGTCCCCACTTTCTTTTCTGAATTTAGTTATTTGCATTTTCTCTATTTTTTTCTTGTCCATATAGCCAAATGTTTGTCAATTTTATTGATCTTTACAAAGGACCAACTCCTGGTTTTGTTGATTCTATTGTTATTCTATTCTCTATTTCACTTATCTGTGTTCCAGTCTTTATTATTTTCCTCTGGTTTCTTTCCACTAGTTTTGGGTTTAGTTTTCTTTTTATAGTTCCTCAAGGTGTAAAGTTAGGTTATTGATTTGAGATCTAATGTAGGTGTTTACAGCTATAATATTTCTACTGAGTACTGCTTACGTTGCATCCCATATGTTTTCATTTTCATTTTTCTCTAAGTATTTTCTAATTTCCCTTGTGATTTCTTCTTTGACCCATTGGCTGTTTAATATTGTGTTACAGTATGGAGTACTATGGCACTGTGTTATGGATGCACTAGCACACCTTCTCAGTTCAAATCCCGTGGTGGAACAGAGTAGGTTCAGCAACCCAGCCACTGAACCTGCATAGCTGTGGGCTATGGTCCATGTACATTGGAAAAGAATGTATATTCTGCTGTTTTTGAGTGGAATGTTCTATATATGTCTGTTAGGTCTACTTTTATAGTTTTGCTCAAATCCTCTATTTCCTAACTGATCTTCTGTCCAGAGTTTCTATCAGTTATTGAAAGTGGTGTATTGAAGTCGCCAACTATTATTGTTGAACTGTCTATTTCAGTTGCTGTTGAGTCATTTCCAGCTCACAGTGACCCTATGCATTGCAGAGTAGAACTGTGCTTCACAAGGTTTTTAAGGCTGTGACCCTTCAGAAGCAGATCACCAGACCTTTATTCCAGGGTGCTTCTGGTCAGGTTCAAACTGCCAGTCTTTCAGTTAGTAGTCAAGCGTTTAATCGTTTGTGCCACCCAGGGACTCCTAGAATTGTCTATATCTCCCTTCAGTTCTGTTAATATTTGGTTCATATATTTTGGGGCTCTGTTGTTAGGCGCATATGTATTTACAATTGTTATATCTTTTTGATGAATTGACTCTTTTATCACTAAATTATTTCCTTATTTTTCTCTTGTAAAAGATTTTTACTTAAAGTCTATTTTGTCTGATGTTAATATAGTCACCCCAGCTCTCTGCTGGTTACTATTTGCATGGAATTTTTTTTCTGTTCCCTCATTTTCAACCTGTTTGTATCTTTGGGTCTAAAGTGGGACACTTGTAGACATCATATAGTTGGATCATGTTTTCTTATGTATTCTGCCAATCTCTGCCTTTTGATTGGAGAGTTTAACCCATTTACATTTAAAGTTTTACCAGTAAGGAAGGACTTACTTCTGCCATTTTACTATTTGTTTTCTGTGTGTCTTACACCATTTTTGTTTCTCATTTCCTCCCAAACTGCCTACGTTTGTGTTTAGTTAATTTTTTGTGGTGTAACATTTTGATTCACTTCTCTTTTCTTTTTATGTATAGTTTTAATTATTTTCTTTGTGGTTACCATAAGAATTACATTTAACATCCTAAACTTACAACAACTTAGTTTAAGATGGTATCAACTTAACTTCAACAACAAACATTCTTTTCCTGTACCACTCTTCCCCACCATTTTATCTTGTTGTCACAAATTACCTTTTTATACATTGTGTGCCAAATCACTTCAATTTATAAGAATTATTGACTATAGAAAGGGATCAAAGTAAGAAGGAATTGGCTAGGAAGAAGTAAATAGAACTCGAGAGAATATAGGAATAAGAGCAGCCACTATCCCTAGGGCTGAAATAGGGTGATCAAGTAAGAGCTCCACCTACCCCTTCCTGCCCAGGGCTGAGCTTTAGACATTGTTGAGAAGGGCACAGCCTTGGCTTACTTTATGACAGAGAAATTGCACAGCAGAACTTGCTGGAAGTATGTCCTCTAGGGTGCTAGGAAAGCTGTTCACGGGGAGGTGTCTCACAGAGGCACTCTGCTATAAAATTGCCCAAGGGAGGAGGATGCTGTAGGAAGTTGCTGGCTGCTGGGTGTTGCTGCTCACTGTGTAGTTCAGGAGTCTATGGCTGGAGCAGCTGCCTGTGTTGTGGTCCAAGAGTCTGCTGAGTGAGCACAAGGGAACCAAGAAAAACACTGTCCTCCTGCAATGTCTCCTCAACACAGTGCCTACTAAAAAAACTTGAATGCCAATGGTTAAAAATATTTAAGGGGCCCAGATCTATTTCACAGAGCAGTTAAAAAAGGTTAATTTGGAACTGAAAAGGATTAAAATGATAATTGGCACATCTAAGGAAGAAAAACTATCTCGAAGAAAAATAGTGAATGATAGGAACGTGACTGAGGAAAAGACCCCATTCAACAAAAAGCAAATTCAGGAGATTCATTTAAAGTCAGAGATGATGAAACAATCATTGCTTGTGGAACTTGATCATGGCTAGATAGGAAGGAGAAAGTCTAGTTTAGGAAAAACCAAAAACCAAACCAAACTTGTTGCCCTCGAGTCAATTCTGACTCATAGCGACCCTACAGGACAGAGTAGAACTGCCCATAGTTTCCAAGGAGTGCCTGGTAGATACAAACTGCCGACCTTTTGGTTAGCAGCCATAGCTCTTAACCACTACGCCACCAGGGTTTCCAATTCAGGAAAGCCTGTGGGAAAACATTGGTGAAAGAGTTTTTGAGTATGAAATCCAGAAGAGCAAAATACTTATGATGGTCATTTAGAACTGGCATCCCCTAGGACTGCAGTTAATAGAATCGAGGTGGATTCTCGCTATTCTTTTTTTTTTTTTTCTTCCTATTTTCCCTATCTATCTAGGTTGTAAATAAAATTTCTCACACTGTGGAAATGCTGACTTTTTACTTTATTAGATGAGTCAAGAGTATTATGATTTACATTTTTCACCCTGATGGCAAGATGTGGGAAGGGGACAAAAGATTCAGGCCATTGTGAGACTTTTGGAACTGTAGGCAGTGGGATTAGAACTGGATTGTACGTTCTTGGTGCCTTGATCAATAAAAAATGATCAAATTACTAAGGAAACCTTTAATTTTAGGGTATTCTTAGATGTTCCATCACAGACCTCTGTAAACTTTTACATAGAACATTCTACTGCTTTTCAAAAATCACTTCTGCCACCATAGCACAATTGCCAACACCAAAGTGCTAGAAGGCTGATTTCAGAAAATTAGTTTTATCTCCTACTTCTGGGTAGTAATTTAGGCCCTTTTATAAATTACATTAGTCTCTTCAAATAACTAGGGTGTCATTTTAGTAAGTTGATATTTTAGTCAAACAATAATATATACCTCTTTAGACAATACCGTTTGGGAAGAGCAATTAGACCTATCAGACTATAAATGGACCACAATATTAGACTATAAATGTGGTTCTGAAAGATCATATGGTGAGGGTCAGCCTTTTTATTACAATACTGTACTGTCTTATAAGTGCCTGAAAATGGCCCATGGGAAGGCTAACTAGAACAAGGAAAGGTTTATGATGCTAAGCTCTCCACCACAAACATTTCGTCTCTTGTTACAGTCATGCAAATTATTATAGGTCCACCGACAATGGGTAAAAATTACTGAGCTTAAAACAAATCAGACAGTATTTAACTATATAAAAATTAAAATGGAAAAATGTCACAAAGCTTTAACATCACTTACGTCATTATGCTAACTTAAAAGTGTGTATAACCAACCAGTTGCTGTTGAGTCGATTCAGATGTGTGGCAACCCCATCTGTGTGGTAGAATGGTGAGTAGAACAGTGCGCCGTAGGAGTTTTAATGTCTGATTTGGAGGGAGTAGATTGCCAGCCCTTTCTTCCAAGGCATTTCTGGGTGGACTTTAACTTTTCAGTTAGCAGCCAAGCTCTTAAATGTTTGCAGCACCCGGGGACTCCTACAAGTGTGTATGGAACTTGTGAAAATTTTTTTTTTTGTGTGTGTGTTCATCTGTAAAACAATCTTGATGAAATAAAATTATTAAAGCCTTACCTATTTTTCTCATATTCAGACCACATCAAAATTTTCTTCATTCTTTTCTCATCTATGTAGTTAATGTTCTCCCACTATACTGGAAGGACAATGGAAGATGCTGGCATGCAGAGATGTGTAAGGCAATTGTTGTTCTTAAGGAACCCATGAAGAATCATTAACCCCAAATTCTTTTCTCTCTAATTTGGCACATCCAAAATTATTAAGGAAAAAATATTAGTCTAGTTGATTGATATCTTATACGGGAAAGATCAAGTTAAATGATGCATTTTTCACTTTTAAAGAACTAATCTGGACCTAATGCCCACCCCATTCCCAGTATCCTCTTTAATATCTACTCCTTTCTTAGTTATCTAGTGCTGCTATAACAGATATACCACAAATGGATGTGCTAACCTTTTGGTTAGCAGCCGAGCTCTTAACCACTGTGCCACCAGGACTCCAGCCTCCTTATAGCCTCCTATAAACTGTGAGAAAATACATTTCTGTTTGTTAAAGCCATCCATTTGTGGTATATCTGCTATAGCAGCACTAGATTACTAAGAAAGGAGTAGATATTAAAGAGGATACTGGGGTGGGGTGGGCATTAGGTCCAGATCAGTTCTTTAAAAGTGAAAAATGCATCATTTAACTTGATCTTTCCTGTATAAGATATCAATCAACTAGACTAATATTTTTTCCTTAGGATTTACAATATATAACTTTGGGGGACACAATTCAATCCATAACAACTCCTTTCTCTTCTTCTATTTTGCCAGGGTCCTGCATCTCTTTCACTTTAGTTCAGGACAGGGGTCAGCAAAATTTTTCTGTAAAAAACCAGATAATAAATATTTTAGGCTTTGCGGTGCATGCAATCTTTGCCACAACTACGTAACTCTGCTGTTTTAGTATGAAGGCAGCTATGGACAATATGTACACGAATGAGCATAGATGTAGTTCAATAACAATTTACGGACACTGAAATTTGAATTTCACATAATTTTCATGTCTCATGAAATAATATTCTTCATTTGATTTTTTCCAACTATTTAAAAAAGCAAAAATCATTCTTAGCTTGTGGGTTGTACCAAGGGGCAGATTAACCAGTGAGCAGGGTACACATGGGCATTGATGCGGTGAAAAATAGGTGAAATTGTGTACTATGGACTAGTAAGTAAGCACAAGTAAGCTCATGTGTACCTTGCTTACTGGTAGTCCATCCCTACTTGTACCAAAACAAGTGTCTGGACAGATTTGGTCCAAGGAGTGTAGTTTGATGACCTCTGGTCTAGTTGCAATGTTGCTGCTTTAAGTGCTGATCACAGCCCAAAGGCAAATTCTCTAAAGATGGTTCTGCTTAAGTTTCCTCAAAAGATGCATTCAAAGCTTTAGGCATCACCATCAATATGTCCATAATTTTCTATTGCCCATCTGAAAGGTTGTCTCACTGTATTAGCTGGTCCATTGAGAGATATTTTAAGATTTTACAGTGACTTTTTCACTTTCCATCATAAAAAAGTGTATATAAAATAATGTGTAGGGGATAGAACAGGAAACCTGAATGAAAGAAGCATGGGCTGGTTCTGTTACCAGTTTGTGGATTCAGTTCTTCCTGTAAGTAAATAACTTGACTCTCTCACATCTCACTTTCTTTGTCTGGAAAGTCAAAACTGCCAGGTGGTGTTACTAAACAGTTTTATTAAATGTTAAAGGGCATAGAGGGGGAAAATTGTGTTTGTATCTTTCAGATGAGCCATACTTTCAGAAAAATGTATGTTCTTTTTTATGGCATAACATAGAACTGAAAAGATGAGTACTTCTGAAGAGAAATCTCCTGGATGATTTGCTCCAAGCATTTTGGGGATAGAAGAAAATCTAAACTCAAGGGGTGAGATCATGCAAACTACAGCACAAAATACACATAGGTAAAATTTCACGGTTTTCCTATGTGCTGACTATTACCAGGAGAGGTTCGGTTCAGGGTCTGTAATTTTTTTTCTTCCTTTAAATGTAACACTTTGAGCCAAGACATCATCAGTTCCAGGCTCAGTCAGTTCCAGTCGAAAGTGTAAATGTTCAGCTAGAGGACATTTTTGAAAGGAGACTAAAAATCTGCTGTGCCAGATACCTGAAACTTTGTTAGGGTATTCAGTGGAAAATTTCATTTCCACATTATAAATAACTGTAGGATATTTTAAGGGATCCAAGACAAGTAACTTCCAAGAGCTGCTTATATTAGTTTCACTGAAATGTGAAATGGAGGAAGGACACCGAGGAAAGCTATAAAACTTACTTACCGGATGTGATTAATTAAAACAAATAATCTCACCATTGATTAAGTCACCCTGAAAACCCCTAGTCAGTGTAACCGTCCATTGAGGCCTGCGTATTTTGCAATCCATTCCAACACTCCTATTGCACTAAGTGAGGCAAAGAAAAAACAGAACAGCCGTGGTGAGAGGGAGATGGGGTGAAAATCCTCCAGATGATTACCAAGATGATCAAACTGCCTAATAATTTCTTATTCAAAAAAGTCTCTCTGGTCACTCATATTTGAAATATTAGCATTCCTAACGTCTTCAAGCTTCCTGGGAGTTCCCTGTTCTGTGGACTTCCTTGGGAGGACAAGGACAACCCCAGACAAGGTGGCAAGAGTATGGCACTCACCATGGTAGTAACAGAATCTCTATTTCCCTTTGAAGGCCGAAATAATCCACTTCCTGTAACTCCTCCCCTCCTCTGCAGACCCGACGATTTAAAAACAAGACAAAACAAACAACAACAAGAAACCACACACAAGCCAGAGATCTCTGTTAGACAGTGGCACAACTTGTCTCAAATAAAACTGCCCCTTCAAAAGGCAAAACAAAACAAAAATCCGTGTGTGTGAGTTGTGTCTGTGTATTTAAAGGTGCCAGTGTGTGGATTTGTGTCTGAGTTGGCCGTGTAAGGTAGGAGAGAGGTAGGAGAAGTTCTTTTTTTTTTTATGGGGAAGCTTGGCTTCCCGTCCCGGGTCGGTCGCCTGCGACTGAGAAGCTAGACCCGTGTGCACGCCTTTGGCGCGACGGTGCTCGGGGTTAGAGCTCTCCCCTGTGACCGAAAAGATAATTAAAAATCGCACCCGCACCAGACAGCTCAGCTCCTCGCTGCGCGTTCAAGTTCGCCCGGATGAACTGGGTCTCGCACACAAGCGACGCCCAGGCAGGGTGACCAGTTTGCCAGGAGCGAAGAGGGGTTGGGGAAGGGGGTGTCAGGGTAGGTGGTGAAGAATCGCTTCTCGGCGTCACTGAAGGTGGCAGTGGCAGGCGGCCTTGGGATGGCGAGGGGGTGGGAGGGGCGATGCAAAGAGGCTCACGTTTGTAGGGGGATTTCAGGGAGAGGCGGGAACGCGGAGAAAAAAGTGGGAGAGGGAAAGACAGACGAGGGAGACGTGGTTGAGTGAATGGAGAAAAGCTAAAAATAATGCCCCAAAGAGGAAGGACAAAGTAGAGTCCCCTGACCTCCACCCTCTCCTCCGCGGGAGCGATTGCCCAGCCCCTCCAGCCCTCTCGAAGCCCCTCTGTCCCCGGCGCATCTCTCTAGATGGGCAATCCTGGTTTCCACTTGACGGAAACACAGCCCGCCAAGTTAATCTTTTATTTGAGATAGGCTCCGGAGTCCGCAACGGGCACCAGAGACTCCTCTTTCGCGTCCCTTACCCCTCAAGGCCCTTCTAGGCCCCTTCAAAGGCGCAGACCCCAAGTGCGGGCTCAACGAGTGGTAGCAAAGCCTTAAAAACAGAGCGGGAGGGTCGTAGCAGGTCGCTACCGGGGCGAAGGAAGCGTATGCGCTGAGCAACAAAAACACCTATTACTGGGTACGTAAATTGTCTTAAATAAGATGGGTCTGGTGAATGATGACCCAACCATCTTCCTTCTTTAAAACTGCATTATAATCTTTTCATTTACTTTATAAAATCACTTATTATTATGTAAGATACCCTATTAGCAATCTTTGAAACTTTAGCAACTAGTGATTCCTTTTGCAAACATGTTTTCAAGCTTTAGAAGGTTTAAACCAGCTTAACAAAAAGCAAGGAACGTACCAAGACGCAATGCACAGGGGAAAAAGGCCCCGTGCCCCCTTCTTGGGGGTGCAATAGCCTCAAGCGGATTTCCCGGCTTCTGCGGGCGCCGCACATTGTTTTATTTGTTTTGAAGGCTCAGAGTTTGAGGCTGGTCGGAGACACCCACGTGCTTCTGACTCTCATCAGCGTAATGATCGCCCTCGCCAGAGTCGTGTCTATATAAACCACAAAAACCTAATCATTAGAAATCCCAGCCTCCAAAAACCACATTTTAGGTAAAAACTGCCGCTTTTTTTCGCGCTCCTTCATCCTTTCGACCACAACTTTTTGGGGGATCCAAAGTCGCTTTCTTAACCCACGTTGGGAAATAAATACATAAATAAACAGCCATTGAAGCATTTTGAATTTTTTATTTAAAAATTTTTTTTTCCGGGAGTGGTGGGGAAGAAAGTTAACACGCTAGACTTAGTTTTAGATGCAGAATATACTTAATAAAAGATAGAAATTCATCGAAAACTGCTGGGGTTTAGCTCAGCAAAGGTTTTTGCAGCTTATTTTAGTCACCGAGCTGACAGTTTTCCAGTCCTTTAAAAAACTCACCCTTGTTCTCTAGGAATGGTATGTTTAACTATATAAGAAAAAAAAGGGGCCTGTCACCCACCTGAGTTTCTAAAAACTATTTTGACAAGTGCCCCACCCCAATTTTTTTGTGCCACTTATGACCCCCCCCCCCCCAAAAAACAAAAACCTCAAACGCTGCAAGATTTTTGTTTTTTCCCCCGGAGCCGCTCCGGCAGAGGTGGGGGTGGGGTTGGGTGGGGAGAGTGAAGAGTGCTGAGAAGTCAGCACAGACGCTCAATAATTTTCCTTCCTCCTCTCCTGAAGTTACAACGAAAAATAACGACAGTCAGATCAGCCCGCCGCTCTCTGGCGTCTCAGCTTCAATCTCGTCTAGCCAAGAGGGGTCCCTTGTGTTGGGGGGCGGCAAAAGGACACGACCAAGCGAGATCCCCCTAGACAGGGTCCGCCTCTCTCGGCTTTGGAAGCTGCTCGCAGCGTCCAGGGGGCTCCTTCTTGCGGCCGGCGGGCGGCGGCAGCGGCTGCGATTCGCAAGCTCAAGATCCGCAGTCCGGAGATCCGCTGCCCGCTATTTGTCTCCTAACAGACACCTTCCAGCGCGAGAGACGGGGCAGCCTTGCAAATAGCAGGAGGGAGTGGATGCAAGGAGGTGGCGGTGAGAGGGAGAGAAGAGAAGAGAAAGGCAGGAGTCGAGCCGGGGAGCCAGGCTGGCAGCCGCAGCAGAAGGAATCTGAACAAGCAGCCGGCGCGGGGGGTGCGGCGGCCGCCGCGGAGGAGGCGGAGGCGGCGGCGGCGGCGGCACGGGCGGGCGGAGGCGCGGACGCCTGCGGCTGGGCAGCAGCGCGCGGCTTATGCCGGCTCCGGGGCTGGACTTCTAAACCCACCCCACTACACCGCCGGACTCGAACTGGGAGGGGGCGCCAGCGCACCCAGGACACGGTGCCTCAAGGGACCCCGCTCCACGCTGCAATCTCAAGCCCCCTGACTCCCTGGGCCAAACGCACGCCCGCGCCGGTTCGCAGCTGCCATCCCGGGAGTTTCAAAGGCTCGGGCGAAGATCCGCGCCCCGGGTCTCCCAATCCGCCAACCCGATTGCTCCGCATCGCCACCGCTGGCCCCGTCAAACTCCGCCCGACAGTCGGCTCCATCGAACTTGATCTCTCACCTCCTCAGCCCCATCACCTCCATCCCCTTTCCCCCCGTCTCGCCTCTACCCCCCCAATTTCCTCCTCCTCGCCCCTCATTTCCACCCTCCTCCCCCTCCCCCGGCCACTTCGCTAACTTGTGGCTGTTGTGATGCGTATTCCCGTAGATCCGAGCACCAGCCGGCGCTTCAGCCCCCCCTCCAGCAGCCTGCAGCCCGGCAAGATGAGCGACGTGAGCCCGGTGGTGGCTGCGCAACAGCAGCAGCAACAGCAGCAGCAGCAGCAACAGCAGCAACAACAGCAGCAGGAGGCGGCAGCGGCGGCGGCGGCGGCGGCGGCGGCAGCAGCGGCGGCGGCCGCCGTGCCCCGGTTGCGGCCGCCGCACGACAACCGCACCATGGTGGAGATTATCGCCGACCACCCGGCCGAGCTCGTCCGCACCGACAGCCCCAACTTCCTGTGTTCCGTGCTGCCCTCGCACTGGCGCTGCAACAAGACGCTGCCCGTGGCCTTCAAGGTAAGAGGCTACGGCCGTCCCCCGCCCCCGGCCGTTCGCCGCGGGACCTGCTCGCCAGTGTCTCCACACCCGCCAGGGCTGGGGCCCGGACGACCTCCAAGGCCTGCGGTCTTGGCGGCTCTGACCGAAGACACACCGGCTGACCCTATCCGTTTCGTTCCCCCGGCATGTTCGGGGCGCAGTCATCCCGCGCAGATCCCACTTCCTTCTCCCACCTGTGCCGCAGCCACCCAGACTTCAGCCCTTGTCCCCTTTACCTGAGCATCACCCCTCAAACCTCCCGAACTCTGCTCTAACCCACTGCCCTGAGCGGCCTCCTGTCTGTTTAGGAACCCCCAGGTGCCCACTCTGCGCCGTCACCCCGACTTGCCCCACCCCGCCCCCTTCCCGGGGGGCGAGGATTCCGGCAGTCTTCCTCCGTACTCCAGCACCCCTTCCCGGGCTACCCGGCCGACCTCGCACCGCAGGCTGCCGGCACCGCCCCTCCCCGGAGTATCGTGCGATCCCACCCCCATCCCATCCCTCCACTCCCACCCGAACGCCCCTCCGTTGGTCTTGGAGCTCTCTCTGACCCGCTTGAGCCCCTGCGGCCCCGGTCCCTCCCGGGCTCGGGGGTCGATATTCGCGGGGCCTGCGCCGAGAGTTAGCGCCCGTGGTGGGGCGCGGGTTGCAGGCGACAGCGCGTGGGCTCCAGTACCGGTATCTACGAAAGTCCTGGGCAAACCGGGGGACTTGAGGAGCGGAGGGATTACAAGACCCAGGCATTTGCTCAGTTCGCTGACCCGCGCCAGTTCTCTTTACTGGCGAGGAAGGCGGGGCTGCCGCACGCCCGAGTCGGGGGAGATCGCTGTCCTGGGCGCTGGACCCTCGAGTGCTAGGAGGCGCGGGCCGGGGGAGGGGGCGGGGGCTCGGGCCGCCTCTTCCCGCCCGGGCCGAGCTCCCCTCCTTGCCCCGCCTGGGAGGGTCGAGAGAAACCTGTGAAACATCTTCAGTTCGCCCGACTTGAAAACTGAGATGACATTTTGGAAATTTACTTTATTATTATTATTTTTAGACTACTTAAATGCCAACGGTCATCTCGCTCCTGTTTCTGCTTCTCAAAGATAGTGGGTGGCTCGTGGCCGTAGTGTGGGCGCAGATGGAGTGACCCCGGGGGCCTGAGAGCGGTCGTTGCGCGCCCTGAGCCCCGCGGCCTCCTCAGCCAGTCCCGGCCGTTAGGTTGAGGTCCGGTGTCAGTGGCGGAGTCGCAGGCAGCAGCTCGGCAGGTTGATACAGGCTCCGCAGTCTCTCGTAGTAGCCCAAAGGGTCTCGATACTGCCGTCCCGATTTCCCTGGGCAGCTTTCGCCAGGGGGAGACGCGGAGCCCCCTGGACCAGGCGTGCACTGGGTTGAAGTGGAAATGGGTTACCGGGCTGTCCACACTCAAAAAATTAGACGCCAGAGTTGGAGAGGGCGGTTAGACAGGGAAAAGAGCACTCAAAAGGAAGACCCCTCTGGCCGCCTCGCCTGGGGGCTTGAGGAGGTGGGCGTGGGTCCCCAGTGTTCTAGGGTCTGTAGAGAACAGGCTAAGCAGGGCTTTGGGGGAGGGGGGGAAAAAAGGAATCGTGCCAGTTCCTCCATTGTGGACCCTGGGGCCAAACTCCCACGGGCCACTAACAGTTCTGAGTTGTTAATCACACATCCCTCCCCCGCTCCCGCCCGCCCCACGCACCCATTGAGATTCCGTGTGTGGGTGGGGTGGAAAGTAAGAGGAGCCCAGGTCAATTAGAGCTGGTTATCTCGCTAGTCCTTACATCAGAACAGAAATCAGACTGAATTGTTATGGAAAGGGGATGTTGCATTCTGGGGCAAGTTTCATTTTGCAGTTGGCTCAAGAAATTTTTTTTTTTTTAATAACCGTCACATTTCTCCTTTTATAAACCACTCATTTTGTAGGTCTGATGTTTTCTTCCTTGAAATATGAAAAGCTCAGAATGTTTAAATTTACGTGTAAGAGGTATCTTTTGCAATCTTCTTGTTCAAGGGCCCAGAAATTTCTAAATTAGCGTTATATGAGGGTGAAAATTTGTTTTCCCCAAAACAAAACAAAACACCTGGATAAAAACAAAGAATACAAATATAGATATTTTGTCTGTGCAGTGCCACAAGTATGCAGTGCCACAAGTCAGGTTAGGTAGGTCATAAGGATATGTCCCTACCATTTTTAAAGATATCATTTGTATGTTTGATGCTCTCTATACTGTTTTTCCTGCTAAATACGTTTAAAGTCTAACTGTCTTGAAATATTCTCTTACACATATGATTCTGAGTTGATATTGAACAAGAGTATTTTGGATGGAAAGGATTTTTTTTTGGCATAACGATAGAATGGAGTTTAGTTTGAGCTATTATGTTCTCAGATATTTTGGTTATAATCTTCAAGTTTTCTGATTACCAACCTGTTAAAATTATTTTGAAAATAAATTGCTTTCGTTACTATTATCATACTTATTGTTAATTACACAAAGTACTTTTTTTGTTATTTTACTTTGAAGCTGTAAATAAAACATAGAGAACAATTAGCCGTATTAAGCAGAGTATTTTAATTCACGTTAATTAATCTAAAACTTGAATCTCCTCTGTCACCACGTTTGTGTTTACAGGAATTCAAATAGTGGGTAAAAACTGGGCTCCGCTCAAAATAGAAGTTCTGTCTCAGTGCTAAAAAAAAATTATATAGATATTTGGGTCATCAAGATTTTGACAGTTTTTACCTGAATGTTGAAAAACAACCTCTCTTTGCCTTACTTTCCGGTTAATAGCCTGAGAGCAGTAGACTTTCTGCACTCTTACAACATAATCAAATACATCTGTAATGAAGAAATAATATAAAGAAGTCTCAGTTTTGAAAGTGGTGACAGCAATTTGGCTGTCTTATTTAGAGCTATGTATAAAACAAATCTTAGTGCTGTTGAGTAGATAGCAGATAGGTAAATACGTTTTAAAATGCACACAAATGCGAAATACGGAGCTTAAATGTTGAGAAGTCTGGTATTCAAATCAATACGGTAACTGTTTATTGAACCCATATTTTATGTCTGTGACGTTAAGCTCGGAGCTATAGAGATCAGAAATGAATTCGTTACATTGTCTGTTTTGATGCGTTAATTTAAGATAGTGCTTCAAAATGATATTGACAGTGTACTGTATTAAGGCGTAAGTATATATTAGTGTTGTTCATCTGGTCTTACTTTGGGATTGTAGAAAATACTTAATTCATTTATACTGACTTGCACTGATGAAAAAATGCAAAAACAACAAGTATACTTTAAAATATGTAAAGTTGTTTATTAGCATTGTATTTTTAACAAAAGTCTGCAGTCTAGAAATATTCAGTTCCCCCAGGTGTCAAGGAAATGGTAATAAATATTTTTAACATTTCTTTCAGGTGTATCTCACTGAAAGCTTAAAATAGTTAAGATATACTATTAGAGGATCCCAGACCCTTTCTGTCCTAGATAATTCTAGTGACAAAAAAGCAGTTTGCAAATTCAGCTCATTGGTTGATGGTCAGGTAGAAATACTGGGGAGAACATGTTAAACTAGCATCCAGTAGCACCTTTTTAGTTAGGGGTCTGTCAGCATTTCCACTCTAAAGCCTGGTGTTCAGGGTTCATAATTCAGTTGCTTTAAATAACTTCAAGCTGAAACCCTCTGCAGAAATTTTAAGTCCAGATGTATGTTTTAAAATTAACAGTAGTGCAAGCCTATTGTGCTGTTTTAAGTTACAGAACACTGAACTGTGTATGTACCAGTATCATATGTTTTTCTGGCAATGTTAAAGAAAGAAAACCCATTTTTAGATATATGACCTATTGTTGCTAATTCTGTATCTTCAATATGGATATCTTTTAGTATTTGTCAAAAGGAGGGTTTCAAAATGATTGAGCAATTTCTATTTGAAAATAATTTTTTTCATCAAAAAGTATGAAACGAAATACTTGACACTAATGGGTTGTATTTTTCTTACGTATTTAATGATCAAATTTTATGTTTGTGTCTTTTAATCTAATTATACCTAAAGAAGGGCAAACAGGTTATTATTAAGCTTGTTAAAACCTTATTAAACCTAATATGAATTGTTATACGAAATTATGTAAACTGTAATAGATTTCAAGTTGTATAAAGACAAATTTTTGTGTTATGCCTTTGAATGCAGTAAAAATTATTTGAAGTTAAAAATTTTAAGATCCAGTAGGGTAATCTGAACAAATAATTTTAGATGGAAAATAAATATTGAAAACATTTTTAGAAAATACATATTTGAAAACAGCTATAGTAGATATCTTTCATTATTTTTCCCCTTGGCATTGCTGTTTGTGTCCTTTCAGAATTCTAGAATATCTCTTGTGAGATGATCTAAATCAGCTTCATAACTGAAATAAATTACCATCAAAATTTATTTCCTTGACATATTTTAAAAAATAATAAAATGATACATTATCTTGTATTTATTTTTTTTCTATCCTTCTATTGGATTTTCCTAAATTTTGGGTTAAATTCTAAAAACTTACTCTAATATTTGTTGGAAATTTTTGGTACAACTTACCGATTTAAAGTTATTTTAAAATAATTATCATAGAATAAAAATTGTGCTTTTTGCAATTACTGTCTTACCTTTCTTTTTAATGCAAAGAAATATTTGATCAGATTCTATCTTGAAAAATAATTACATTTCAATTGTACCAGAAGTACAATGTGCCAAATGACATTGGCCTGCAAGAGTAATTGATCAGTTAAGATTAGTGCTGTATCCATGGAAATGTCATAGGCAATTTTAACTTCCATATTCTAAGACCACAAAAGCAATTTTAGGGTCTGAGTTAATTCTCCGTTGCTTCTCTTTTAGAGTAATTCACAGTTACAGTCATAAGGGGTCTAATACAAAATTTAATAGCGTTTCTAGAGTTAAATATCCTTTTAGTTTATTTTGTACAAACTACATATCATGTGATCTAAATGCTGGTTATAGTGAGGTGTGCTGAATAAAGGAACTTCTTTCTGTACTCTGAGGTGTCAGGACAGAAAATTACTTTCCCCTTCCCCATGACGTGTCTTGAATTTGTAGATTTAATATTTTAAAAACACCTAGAAATTTAATCGTTAAGGTTTCATCACAAATTATTCTATGTAGAGCAGTACTTTCATATTGAATAGGATGGAAGCATATTTTAATTCATGCTTATACCTAACTAGTTAAACAGTGAGTTTTCTGACTGCCCTCTACCCTGAAAAATGTTTTTCCATTGCTTGGGTTTGGTGCAGATGAAATGTGTAAAAATTTCTTGATTCTTTTGGTTTACTTTAGATAAACACAGTTGACAATCTCTAAGGAAAACTTTTTAGCTTCAGAGATTTACTATTTTTAAAAACCCTCAAACATATAATTACACTTTTGATTGATATAAAATCAAATACAGTACACCCCTATCCCCTTTTTATTTTCCTCAGAAAAACATTGGGCAATCTGATTTGGTAGAGTGAATAGTAGAAGAAAACAATATACTTAGCCATTAAAATAGAGTCCAGCCATAACAGGGGAGGCTGTCACTACATGGTGTTAGCATTTTTTTTGTTTTTCACAGGCCACGTTCTAAGCCTCATAGGAGACTCATACAGCTTGTGATTGTCTATTTGTTTTGTTATTAAATGTAATACGTAAAACATACCAATATTTAATATGATCACTATTATGCTGCTTAAACAAAGTAAAATGAATTTATGTATTTTACTCTTAGGGAATCTTTTCTTCCATATTTTCCCATATTGAACCAATTTTCCCTTTTTTCTAACTAAAAAAAGCCCATTATGTTAAAAATATGCAGTAAAATAATAATGTCCCAGAGCTCTTGAAAACTTTTATAATGGGGCAGATTTCTTTATTTTTTTCTGAAATTTAGCCAGACTAGAGTGAAACCCAGCAGTCATCCTGGATCTCTCAACACCCTCAAAGAACATCTCAGGACATGATGGGAAGAATTACATATTAAATTGAAACCTTTAGGGATGTTTATAAGTAAAAGTCTATGTTTAGCACACATCAGACTTTGAACAGAACAAACACTATGTTAACTTCCTCATCTTACAAAAAATCTGTCGTTATGGTCACACTCTTTATTTATATAGTATATTCTAAATTTTACAGACTTCCTAAAAAAAATTTCTAACGTATAGGTTGGAAAACTGGTTCCTGGAGATGAAGTTACTTGTGTGAGATTGTAGCTGAGGTGGGGAAAAAAGTGGCCCTCTTAAATTTTAGCGCATTTATTTTCCTTTAAAGAGTGCAAATTTTCTTCTGCCTTCATTAATGTGCTTATTGGTTACATATTTAGTTTGACATAGAAAGCCACACAGCAGGTGTTAAAACACAATATGCTGAGTGTACAAAATGTCAAAGATTCAGATGAATACTGGCAAATGTAGTCAGTTATTTCAGCATTTCCAAATGTTCACATTTTTAGCATTATGAAGTTGAAATACTGAAAAGCACATTGCTTTCATCAGGAGTACCCATAATCCATTGCCATCGAGTAGAATTCTGGCTCATATCGAGCCTACAGGACAGAGTAGAACTGCTTCACAGGATTTCCAAAGAGCGCCTGGTGGATTAAAATGGCTGACCTTTTGGTTAGCAGCTGAACTCTTAACCACTGCGCCACCAGGGTTTCCATAGAACGGCCCTGTAGGCTGTAAATCGTTATGGAAGCAGACTGCCACACCTTTCTCCCCCTCTGGGTTCAAACAGCCTGACCTTCAGGTTAGGAGCCGAGCTCTTGACCACTGCACCACCAGAGCTCCTTATCAGGAATATATCAGCACCTATATTCAGTACCCGTTTGAGCTAGTAGTTCAAATATGCGGGATTGTTGGACTCTTGGGAGGAAGTCTTGTTCTCAAGAGTTTACCATTGGCCTAGGAGACTTCTCAGATTGAATAGCATAATTATACTGCAGGTAAAGGATAGTTGGCATAATTCCCTCTCTGATGGAAAAAGTTATCAGAAAAGTAGTTTGGAGCAAGGGCACATTGCTGCTAGTGAGGGATGCTGATTCAACCTTAACTAGTTTTCTCTCTTAGAGTTTTAACTGGTAGCCCCAGACTGCTGGCTGTGGGAAGTGGTGCTCTTTATGGAACTCTTTCCTTTACTTATTAAAAAAAATATATTTATCAAGCACTGTGGGCTAGGCACTGTTTGGGGAGCTGGGGCGTATAGTGGTGAACAAGACAGAGAAGGCCCTTTCCTCTTAGAGTTTCTAATCTAATCTGAACTCCTAGGAGCAAGTCCCTCAGCCCTGGGCTAGTATATCAAAACGAGTATATAGATCATTAATATGTGTACATTTGAAATGAGGATGCTGTGGAAAGTGGGTGCTAGATTAATTTAAGGAACACTTTATGATATTGAACTGAATAACAAAGTGTTAGAGTAGTAATGGGACACAGAAGCGGCTTCCGAGAAAAGTAAGGGTGAAAAAAAATATTGACATGTTTCTTGTTAGGTTGGTGGTTGTCTTGGGTAGAACAGAGGCTGTAGTAGATGGGTGTTGGGGTAGGGTTTATGGATGAGGGAATTTCAGACCCAAAGTATAAAGTCGTTGTGTGTTGTTGATTTGATTCTGACTCATAGTGACCAGATACGACAGAGCAGAACTGCCCTATAGGGTTTCCTAATACATGTGCAGATTGCCAGGTCTTTTCTTCTGTGACGCTGCTGGTGGGTTTCAACCGCAGACCTTTCAGTTAGCAGCCGAGCGCTTAACCATTGCATCACCGGGGCACCTTAAAGTATAGTTATGGTGTTTGTTTCTTATCACACTAAGAAATTTGCTTTAATGAGAGTATGTATAAAGTTTATTGGGAGCATGGGATTAAATGCTTAGGTCGGTTTTTGGAAATGTTGTCAGAGGAGGCAGTAGTGCTAGAGAGGAAAGAAAGATGAGTGGGATGTTTGCCACATGTCGCTGTTATTGTCCCAGAGTAGTGGGCTACTCTAGCTGGAGCTGTTGCTTAGCTATCATGAGGGCATCTGGGAGCTGAATAAGGAAGAGATGGAAATAATCTGAATATATGATCTGGAAAAGAGTTGAGAGAAGGGGTTGTTACCAAGGATCTTGGTAATGTACTAAGAATAGTATGTTTTCTATATGGCAGTGAAGGATCTGCACCAATATTCCCTTACCGGGCTCCCTGTTGATCAGAGCATGCAGTTGCAAGTTAGCTGACCCAGGTTACAAGTATACTGCCTAGTCCCTGGCGGAGCAGGAGAAAAGTGGGGTGCAGAACTCAAATTCTAGTAAAAAGACCAGGCTTAATGGTTTGACTGAGACTGGAGGGACCCCAGAAGACATGGTCCCTGGACTCACTGTTGGCCCAGAGCTGAAACTATTCCTGAGGCCAGCTCTTCAGATAAAGATTAGACTAGACTATGGGACGTAAAGTGATACTCGTGAGGAGTGTGCTTCTTAGCTTAAGTAGATACATGAGACTAAATGGGCAGCTCCTGTCCGGAGGCTAGATGAGAAGGCAGAGAGGGTCAGGAGCTAGATGAATGGACATGGGAAATCTGGGGCGCAAAGGAGGGGTATGTTATCACAGCATGGGGAGAGCAACTAGGGTCACATAGCAATGTGTGTATAAATTTTTATATGAGAAACTGACATGAATTGTAAACTTTCACTTAAAGCATAATTTAAAACAACTTTTTAAAAAATGTCTCCAGAAAAAAAAAAAAAAAGTGTGATCCCTAGCCTTGGAATAGTGAAAAATGCTTATTACTCTCAAAGAATAATTAATCTGGATGTTTACTTGACTGAGCTAATCTGCCTAAGCCTAACTGTTGATGATTAAGGAGGCAAAGGTGTCATTTCAAAATGGTAGATGGAACAGACAGAATAGAAGTGTAGACTTTCTGTCTATACCACTAGTTGATCATTTTCAGCCTCGTATATATCTTTATCCTGTGCCTAGACTTTTAACATTCTTGATGGCTTTGGGTATCCCACTTGTCCCACTGCAAAGTGGGCATTCAGTAAATATTTGTAGTGTGATTACAGCTGAATATCTAGCTGAAAGTAAGGAGATAGAATATCGTCCTGGATACCACTGTGTCTGGGACTCCATGTTGTCAGGAGCTCCAGAGTTCCTCTACAAGTCTTCTCCCGCAGAGCTGACCAGACTTTCTGTTCTTTAGCCTGTGATCTGGATGAGACCACACCTCAGGGATCTCCAGGCTGCAGACAGGCAATGCCTTAATATGTATGATGCAATCTGCAGCTTTCCTTCTGTGGCCTAATTCCTACGGACAACTGAACATGGGGATTTAATAAAAATGTACATATATTCTGTGAAGAATCCAACAACAAATGAAGGGAACTTTTGCCTGCCTTTGAAATGGGTGTATTCTGAAACATTGGTCTGTTTGAAGTGGTATCATAGCCCATAAGTAGATGATTCATTTCTGTCTGCCATTACTGGACTGGAGCACTGAGTCCTGATAAGACACATCATTTAGAATGAGAATATATTCTCAGTTTTTAAGCTTTTCTGATCTGCCATTATTGCTGCTGTGTTTTCTGTTTTATGTAGGTGGTAGCTCTTGGAGAGGTACCAGATGGGACTGTGGTTACTGTCATGGCGGGTAATGATGAAAATTATTCTGCTGAGCTCCGAAATGCCTCTGCTGTCATGAAAAACCAAGTAGCAAGGTTCAACGATCTGAGATTTGTGGGCCGGAGCGGACGAGGTAGGTCTCTGATTTTTAATATTGACGATGGAATAAACACATTAGGATCCTCTGATGAAATGTGGATTAGTTTATATACAAAGCAGCACCTTCTTTTACCGAATAGAATTACTGAAGGTTTTATTTAAATATATCCAGATGAAAGTTGAGTGTTTTTATGAGTCACTTAAGCTTTTTTCATTTGTTTTATGATGTTGAACATTCAAACAGGGTTTTCAGAAGAGCTAGTTCCTAATTTCACTGGGTGTGAATATATGAGGTAGAGAAGAAGAGCACTTCTGAGTTACGTGTTGTGGAATAACAGTAAATTGCCTGGCAAAGGGAAGATAGATATGGATGCATTGGACCAGTTTACAGTTTGCTCTAAGTTGTTGCAAGAACAGCTGGCATAATGGTCTTCACTTATCACATATGTTACCTCTATAGGATTTAGTTTACTCTCATAATAAGAATCTAATAAAATATTATTTTTTTATGCAAAATTTGTTATTTGAATAAGTGAATAGTATATTACCTATGTCAGAATGACTATACAGAGTTGCCTAGGCAGATGAATGATAGGACTGTTGAATATTTCTGCACAATTTAAGGTTTCCACCATCTGAATCCATATTCGTATATTAGGAATCCTTAAAAGGATCATAAAATAGAAAATATTCCCTTTTAGGGTTTTCACAGCGGCTTCATCAGTGGGATTAATGTTTTTAAAAAAGTCTCTAAGGAAACCAATATTTCAATTTTTATTTACTTATTCTACAGAGGGACTTTTAATAGTCATGCACCTATCAGAAGTATTATACTCATTTATTTATTGAATCTATTATTTCCATTTTAAGTAGTTCTATAAGAAGAGAAACTAGAGCACTGTAGCATGAGGTGAAATACAAATTATAAAGCCCTGTAGAATCACTACAATGTAGGTTTGAATTAGGACATGAGAAGCACTCGTTTTTAAAATAGGTCCAGTAATTGCTCTTTAGTTTGGATCAGATGTCAAATTATTACCATTGTAAAAACCTGATAAGGGAAATTCAAGCAAGGCTGTTTCCGATGAGTAGTTTTAGTTTACTTTCTAGGAACAGGGCCAAGAAGTTGTACTTTTTAACTTTAAAAAAAATGATGTGTGCTAATGAGGTACTGTCACTGAAAGTTTGTTTGAAATAAAATGAGGCTCAGAGCCTCTGGTAGAATGAAAATTAGGGAGTTATCTCTGAATCAGGTTTACTTTACTTTCATTAAAAGAAAAAAACACACATCCTATCTTACTATTGTCTAATTAGGTTTTAAATATAGTGTGTGTGTATTCATTCTTTTTTCTTTTTCTCAGTTATTGGTGGAGGTCCACAGTACAGTTAAAGGTCTCCCCTTTCTAGTAAGAATAAAAAAGAACATTTGAACATGATGATTCACCTGTTGCTCTGAATTCCATCTATCTTCTTACCTAATATTTTATTTTTGACTAGAGTAATGAATGTTAGTATTTAAAGGATTGGGCACTATATTTTACTTTACAAATTCTAGTTAGTGTTTTCATTTATCTTGATTTTGTATTATATAGATGCTGCATAAGTTTTCTCTGATAGATTTGAGTAGAAACTATGGCAAAGTGATAGTGTACTTTGTAAACCCCTCAACATATTTATTTAAGAAACTTCAAAGGGAAACAAAGGGTGTGCACTGTTTTACTATATTGGCTTTCTGAGTTTTGGCTGGTTTCCCAAATAGCAATTTTTATATTTAAAAAAAAAAAAGACAGACTTAACTGCTTGCAGACTTTTCACGCATGGAAGATGAAGAAAGCTTCTTTTGATGAAGTGTAATTATGTCCAAACAGAGCTGACCCCCTCCCCCTATATTTCTTATGATCTTAACTGAAGAAAGTAGGATTTTTCCTTTGAAGCAGCCGGGACTTGGTGGAGGATCTGAAATGCTACAGTCTGCTGCCAGAGGCAGGATAGAGAAATTGGTCCAGACTTGTCTTCAAGACTTAGATGGGCGGGGGGTGGGGTGGGGTGGGGGTAGGGGTGGGGGGTGGGATGGAGGGAGAAAGAAAAATTGATTTATCACTAATGATAGATTTTTGTATTACTAATTTACCAATGTATGAAACAAAACAGTAATATCAAACTGAAATGAAGAGGAAAAAAGGATAGAGAACATTGATAAGAGATAATCACTCTGAAAAAAATGGGTCAGCTTCTCAGTGCTCAGTGGCAGGAAATCCTTTAACCTGCCTGTGTACCTGACCTGTTTTATAACAGACTCTTTCTAGCTTCCTCTTTGATTTTCACACTTCTACATTTCTCTTAAGTTATTCAGTCTGGATCAACACGCCGCTACCACTGTATTTTTTTTTCCAACTTTTTTTTTTCTATTTTTGGTAGCATTAAAAAATAAAATGCCAAGTTCCGCAAATATTATACTTTTTTTCTTTTCACTGATAGAACTATAAACTCTCAGAAATTGAAAATAGTCTTAGATTTATAAACGAGTCACATCACTATTTACTTTGGCTTTATAAGTCGTTTGATGAGCTCAACTTTTGAAATGCTTTGGAATGAAAGGAGAGCATCGGTGAAACTTGCATTAAGAGTGACTTATGGTTTTTAATTGTCTTCTCCTTTTTTCTCTTATATTTTAAACAGAAGTGTTTAAAATTACTTGGGGTCTTATGTTTTCTTGGTATGATTTCTTTCTTTTGACATCATGCATGTTACTTTTAATTTACAAGCAGTTTTCAGCCCCTGCAGTATACAGAGCATGCACTTTTGTCAATTTAGGATATAATCCCCGTTTACCTCTACTGTCTGTTTCTGGCAACCCCCCAGGATAAGTTGAAATGGTTCTCAGTAATAACCCATTGCCATCAAGTGGCTTCTGACTTATAGCGACCCTATAGGACAGAGTAGAACGGCCCCGTGGAGTTTCCAGGGAGGGCTGGTGGGTTCCAACTGCTGACCTTTTGGTTAGCAGCTGAGCTCTTAGCCATTGCATCAGTGATAGTTCCCTATATTTATATCAGAAAATACATTGCAGAACTAGTTCCTAGATGAAGCCCCGGATAATGCAATTATCTAGTGACTGCTAGCTTCCTAAGTAAGAGCCTGCATTTTTAAGTTTAAGAGCCTGTGTTTTTATCACTTACAGAAGTTGATAAAAAAATGGGATTTGGAAAAAGGTTTTTTTTTTTTTTTGGCTTAAGGAAATCATGAATACTCATATAAACATTTGACTTAGGAAATGCATTATTATTATTATAAGGTAGAGAACTTATCACTGAGTTGTATAGTAGTTTCTGAATGTTCCTCCAACATTACATACGTGTTTCTTCTGAAGGGGCAAAAACAAGTGGAAGGAACCTTCTTGATTTCTGTTTTTAGTTGTTAAAATACATTTTGCTCCCTAGGATTTGATTTTTAGAAGACTGAATACTTGTCTCCTCCCCCTCAAAAAAAACCTCTTTTTAAAAAACATGTTTATAGAAAATTGGTTCTGCCTTGAACATTTGCATGCTTTATACTTAAAGGGTGAATTTATAATATTTGGCATTTGTTCCTACATGAGGTGTTTCCTTGAACTTGGGGGGAAGCATCATAGATGACTTTTAACATTCTGGTTAAATTGTGAAGGTTTAAAATGGACATATCTCTAGAGCAAGATTAGATAAATTCATAGTCAGGTTTTTGAGGTGATTTAGAGACAACACTAAGGATATTGATAGAGGGGGCAGTGGCGGTTCAGTGGGAGAATTTTCACCTTTCTTGCGAGAGACCCAGGTTTGATTTCCAGTCAGTGCCCCTCAGGTGCAGCCACCACGCGTCAGTCAGTGGAAGCTTGCGTATTGCTATCATGCTCAACAGGTTTCAGTGGAGCTTCCAGACTAAGACAGACTAGAAAGAAAGACGTGGCAATCAACTTCTGAAACAAATCCCTTCCCCAATAGAGGTAAATTACTTGAATCCATGTAACATCCCATAGATAATGGATGAAATATGATATAGTAATGATACTTTAAAAATACATGCTTTTATTCTCCTGACCAAAATATTACATGAGTCCATTTAAGTGTACTGTTTCTTGGGCTCACAGAGCAGACTGGGACACATCTAGAAATGAATTACCTATTCATTGAATAAAAACGTTTTTGGACAAACTGGCAGAGTAAAAACAACAACAACAAAAACAGCGTTAATTTTAGGGTCTAAATCCTGGGCTCAGGTCCTGATTTTGCCCTTATTAGTAGTATGACCTTGGGTAAATTACTAAGCTTCTCTGGGCTTCAGTTTCCTCATTTGTAAAATGGGGAGGGGGAGTGATAAACAGCTGGGGAGGAATAAATGAGATAATGCATTTGAAGTGGTTTTCATTTAATAGGTTTCTAATCAATATTCATATTTCCCTACACTCTCTCCCTCCCTACTCCTTTCTTCTCTTTCTGTCTTTTTTATTCTTTTGGCCATGGGAAAGTATAGTCAACGAGACTTAAAACTGCATATACTCAGTAACAAATGATGTGTGTCTTAAACAGATTTTAGGAACTTCCATGGTCTAGGTTGAAAAGAAAACCCATTCACTAGACTTGACAGCCGAAGACCTGTTCTACATTAAGCCTTGTATATAACCTGTTCCATATTAAGCTTTGAAAAGATTGCATTAAACTTTGTATTGCTACATACTGTCTAAGATTTGTGTTTTGATTTAATACCCTCGGCTTTCAGTAGGGGAGAAAGAGTCTGACCAAAAAACAAAGCAAAACAAAACGAGCTTTTTAAAGGTCTGTTAGAGGAGCAGACTAAGTGAGTGCTCTGGCCTGAGACTGCTGAATGTTTTATTGACTCACTGTTTCACGCCCACCTTTTCCTGTCTTGTAACAGTTTGCAGTTTTGACTATCTGACATGACTAACCGTTGCAAATCTAACTGATTACAACTGTCGGTGAGTCTGTGTAACAGAGTCTGGTATCTTCTGGGGAAAGCAAACATCCAAATCGGCTGTCATACTCTTCCCTGTCTTTTTTTTTTTTCCCCTCCCTTATTCATCACCTTTAGATCATTAATTTGAAATATCAGATGTAGTATTCCAGAGAAACACACCCTTCTGCTAAAAGTAAAAATGCCCATTTATATTGGGAGGTGCTGTGTGCGTTTAGCAAAAAGTAAGTCACTGTCAGGGAGTTCTTTCAAGATTTACCAGCAGGGATGTATGTTAGAGGAGGGGTGAGCAGGGAGGAGAAAAACTTTGTTCCAGTAATGATGAAATCATCATCATACCACAGGCACATTAAGGCCAGGACAGGAGACACTGGCTCCTGTTAAAATGATTCCCATAAGAACTTTCCTCTTTCATCTTATTGTAGTGCAGTTAAGTAAATGAAATGCTAAAGCCATGTGAAGTAAATAACATAATCAACAGTGATTTACTATTGTTCTCTCATGGGGTCATGACCTAATCCTAAATAAAGACTTCTAAAATTGTCTGTGCTTGGATGTGTTCCTGATGTTGGAGAAAACTGAAAGCAAGAGAACATTCCTCAAGTGGACCAGAGTTTTTGTTCTCATTACAACTGTTGCTACTGAGCAGCTTTTTTGGGGTGGGGATCGGAGCCTTCTTGTAGTACTGCAATGAGGATGATCTTAACACTCCACGAGTTTAGTAACACTCCATGAGTTTAGTAACCAGAAGGTTTCCAACTAGAATAAGAAGTTCTGCTTCTTGTCTTTGTTTCCTTACCTCCTCAGAGATGATTAAGTGAAATTGGACATCACATGGTCCCAGAGTTTTTGTTTTTATTTACAACTGTTGCTACTGAGCAGCGTTTTTGGGGTGGGGATTGGAGCCTTGTAGTACTGCAATGCGGAAGATCTTGACACTCCACAAGTTCAGTAACCAGACAGTTTCCAGTTAGAATAAGCTCTGCTTCTTGTCTTTGTTTCATTACCTCCTCAGAGATGCTTAAATGAAATTTGGACATCTGTGTTGCTATATTATCACCAATACTGTCTTTTTATGTTCACGATGGATTTTTTTCTTTTCCCTTTTATATCTACAGGCAAGAGTTTCACCTTGACCATAACTGTCTTCACAAATCCTCCCCAAGTAGCCACCTATCACAGAGCTATTAAAGTTACAGTGGATGGACCCCGGGAACCCAGAAGTAAGTACTTGCCTTCCTATTGGAAATGTTAATAGAGTTTACTGAGACCCTCTGAGGAATTTATTCCAAATGAGTAAGTGTTACTTTCATATAAATAGTTTCTTTGTCAGGTTTGCTATATACATATAATTGTAGTGAGAGGCACTTAGTAGAGCTCCACAGTAGAAAATAAAATTACAGTTTTAACCTTTGCCACAAGCTTGCTAAGGCCTCCATAACTTTGGGAAACTAGTGAATAATTATTTAGTCACTGTAACTCTTTACTAAGAAATTCTACTCATCCACTGTACGCAATAGACAGGGCCGAATAGACAGACCCATGAGAGCTGAAGAGGAAAACAATAAACTTAAAAATCTTGAGTTTAGTCAAAAAGCATTTGCCTGTGTTTCCCATGGCCTAAGAATGTGTTTTAACTCTTTAACTCGCCCACTCAGTTCCCTTTCTAAAGAGCACGCTGCTTAATTACAAAGAATTTATTTGCAAATGATAACTTGCTTGATTGTTACAACACTGTTGTTTGGTCATGTTCCAGTAATTGTTACAGATAGTTACTTTTAACAGATATAGACAAACCAGGTTTAACCCATCTTGGTTTATTTGTCTGTCTGGACATCCAGAACGTTTAACTGGTAGTTAGTTGACGGTAGTACACACAATCCTTTTGGGTCAATATGTATTTTCCTCCTAAATCTAAACTGAAACAGTTTTGCTCCCCACTTCCCATTTCCATAATGCTTTGAATAAACTCAGCATAGCAGCTTTTAGATACATTTAGAGATTAAAGATTATTCAATATATAAACCACATTTAAAAAATTGTGCCAGTGGCTTTCCGAAAGGTTTTTTGAAGAAAAAATATTGGGTCTCTAGGCACTGTAAATACAAATATTTCAGAATAAAAATAAATTTGCCTGGAAAAAAAAACTGTGCCAATGGAAATGTCATATAGAACTCTGCCTTTGATAAGTGAATACATCGGAGTCCTACCGTTTGCATTTAGGGAGTCTGGTTTATGGTAGAGGTAGAGCCTGCAGAAGTATTTGTCATGTAACAACACCCCTGCCTAGACAGTGAGAGTGGCATATCTTCCCCTAAAATGAGAGAAAGTTCTGATAAGATTTTGCCTCTACTTAGGTAGCATCATCTCCCTTAGCAGCGGGAATGTATGGAGGCTCCTGTTCCCTTGGTTGCTGCCTCTTTTCACAAAGGCGGACTGCTTGCGTGATCTAGGGAGGCTTCCTGCCTCAAACGCCAGCCTTTGAGGTTTTTGTTTTCTCCTCCTTTCATGTGTATGGCGTTCTTCCAGGTTCACAGTGCTGGGTCATTCATGTGTCTGTTCTGTTTGGGGATGTCCTATGAGGTGGTTGCTGTACACATCTGTGTGAGCTCCAAGTCTCTAGTCCTAAGGGAGAATGGTTATGCAGTGCTAGGTGAATAGAAGAGAGCAGGGCTGTCTTGACTGATTTGGGGATTTTGCCTGACTTTTCTGAAATGCCATGAATTGGGAATGATGCTTTATGATGGAAGACATCTTCTAACCTTTTATCTTTTATCTAGTTCTTGAGTTCCTGAATGGTAGGGGCATCCCTTTTAATAGTGGATAAAGCAAGATAGTAGTCTTTTAGTATTTAGCACCACATAATACTTATTTTTTAAAGATGTTTCCTCAGTTCTTGGAAAAACCATTATTATGGTGTGCGTGTGTGTGTACACTCAAGAGCTGACGCTCAAAAGTTGGTGGTTGGGAGAAGAAACAGTGAAGGGTGGGTGTTGCCCCATCCAGAAAGATGTGACAAAAGGTGAGACACGGTGGCTTTGGGAAAGTTGCTTCTGTTTCAAGTGAGGATAGTGTTACGTCATTTCTAAGAGGTTTTTGACAGACTTAATTAGTTGATAGGCTCACTTTCTGTAAATGCAGAGACATGCTTTGACAGTAATGAGGGTTGGGGTAGAGGGGCAGATGGCTGATGGGTTCAGGCTTTGGGTGGTGCTGAGGGTGGGGGAGGGGGAAGCAAATAGGGATCTGTGAGTGGCAGGCCACTTGCCCTAGATCAGCCTGAGTGATATTTCTTAGGAACTGAAAATACCTTTGAAAATTTGATGTCATTTCCCTGGCATCGTGAGGTGACTTGCCCAACTCGGTATCTGGTTATAAGGATGGATCTGGTATCAGTAACGTCTCAATCCTATTACCTAGATTCTCTGTACTGGATTATTTTCTTCTGCCCTGATCTTAGCTGTCCTGGGCATTGGGCGTTCATATTACAGCACTCTTCTCAATATTATTCTTTAATTTTGAGACTCCAGGTATGGGAAGTGCACAGGATTTGCAATTTTCTTCAACAGTGAGTACAATAGGATTTTGATTGATTGGATGTTTATCTAATGTTAAGTGAGGACTCCTTTTAGAATAACCCATTGCTGTCGAGTTGATTCAACTCATAGCGACTCTATAGGACAGAGCAGAACTCCTGTTTCTGTAAAGTACCTGATAGTAAACAATTTAGGCTGTACAGGCCATGCAGTCACTGCCCCAACGACTCTGCCATGGTAATGCAAAAGCGGCCATAGACAATATGTAAACAAATGGTCATGACTATGTTCGAATAAAATCTTATTTACAAAAACTGGTGGCAGATCAGATGTAGTCCACGAACTATAGTTTACCAATCCTTGCTCTAATATTCAAAGTGGCTTATTTTGTAGACCCTTAACAGAAAAAGGTTTTAGTAAAAGGCTTTCTTTCCTAAGAGCAGGAAAAAAGACAATTAGTGCAATAGATTTAGTGCCCCTTGCCTCCAAGTTGTAATTCCTTCAGTAGTGGTTATTTGCCATAGAAATAGTATAAATCTGTTTATTACTGTAGTGGTTTGAAGGAGTTGAGGATTTTGTACTGTTGAGTCCTGTGAATGGAATTTCATTCCTTCCTCTAAAAGCCCGAGTGTATATTGAAAAGGCTATTTCTGGTAGATCAGCTGTTTGAACAAGGACAAGTTCTGAGTTTAACTGGTTGGGTTTTAATTTACATTAACGTAATAGGTAAGAGTGCAAGCTTTGGTATCAGACTGCCTGGCTTGAAATCCCAGCTCACCGCTTACTAGCTGTGTAGTGCTAGACAAGTTATGTAACTTCTTTTTGCCTCAATTTCTTCATCTGTTAAAGAGGGAGTAATACTACTTTTTTCCTCATCAGTTGCTGTGAGGATGTTCAGTGATGTAATGTATGTAAAGTGTGTAGTGACTGTCATGTGCTAAGTGCTCATTAAGTGTTCAATATTATTATTAATGAAGTTTTTTCAGTGTCTGAAGTTTGTTGTAGAGTTTTGCTCATAGCATGTTTCCAGGAAACAGATACCATCTAGATTCTTTTCTCTAGTGTATTCCGCCCCCCCGCCCCCCCCACCCCGGAGATGACTTTACTGATTTTTGCTCATTAGTAAATGACACTAATCAGTGTTATAAATTGTGGCTTGAGCAGGTATTCATGTTGCCTGGGGACAGCTGTGCAGAACTGATGACAGTGATAACTTATTAGCAGCAAAGAAATGTCTAAGAGAGGATGCTATGGCACTAGTGCCCCCCTGTGAGGTTCAGCCTATCAGAGCATCTGCCACGACTTGCATTTCACTCAAAATTCTGAAAGGTTTCATCCTTCTATGTTTTCTGTCTCTGGCAGCTGAACTGGTGCTGTCACATCACAAACAACTTCTTTTCTTAATATACACATCTGGCGTTGGCCGTTGGACTCACTTCATAAGAGCACATGATCATCACTCATTACAAGATTAAAAAGTACCCCATGGCATCATTGATGTTTTCTAACTTTGATCTTTTGCAGTTGTGATTCATCTCAGTTATAAAACTTCCCTTTAAAGGAACATAACCGATGACTTATTAGAACCTTCATCTTAAGTAGTGTAAACATGAAAATGGTGCACATCTTTACAAAATGCCATTTATTTTCTTTGCTAGCTTATCATTTTAAGACATGACATCATGCTTAAGATCTCAAATTTGTACGTCTGGTGTTTAGGCAAGGCGTTTTGACCTGCTGTTGGCAAATTAGCTCTGATGAACAACTGCTGTATGTTCACCGGCCGGAGAAGTCAGTGTAGCCGCAGCAGCGACAGTAGTGCATTTGGATACCTAGTAACTCTTTCAAACATCAGTTTCTATTAGGATCCTTTGTTCCATTTATGCACTTGGTTCCCATTCCTGTGTGTTTTAAAGAATTTCTACAGAAGGTGAAAACTTGGTTACCAACATCATATGCTATAGTCATGGTTCTGAGTTAGGGAGGAGGGTTGATGGAAAGGATATCATTGGCTGTGCAGAGGATAGAAAAAGTAAGTCACTTTACATAGAATTCCTTTAATTCTCTTATTGCTTTTTCAGTTATCTCTTGCTAAGGAGCAAACCTCCCCAAAGCATAATGGCTTGAAACAACAACCAAATTAGTATTTCTCACGATTCTGTGGGTTGCCTGGGGTTCATCTGGATGGTGTTTCTGCTGATCTAGCTTGTGGTCTCATGTGGCTGCAGTGAGATGGCAGCTGGTGCTGGAACATCCAAGATGGCTTCATTCATATGTCTGTGGCTTAGTGGGGATGGCTGGAAGATTGAGCTCGGCTAGAACAATGGAACAGCTGGGCCTTTCTCTCTCCACGTAGTCCTAGGGCCTCTCCTTCTTCACTATAGCCTCTTCATGTGGTCCCTCTAGCAGGGAAGTCTGACTTCTTACGCTGCGGCTCAGTGCTCCTAAAACACAAAAGTGGTAGCTGTCAGACCTGCTTAATTAAGGTTTAGGCTTAGAACTGTTGTTGTTAGCAGCTGTCGAGCTGGCCCCAACTCCTGGCAACCCTATGCACAATGATTAGACCATTGTGAGTCATAGGGTTTTTATTGCCTGGTTTTTTGAAAGTAGATTTCCAGGCCTTTCTTCCTAGTCCATCTTAGTCTGGAAGGTCTGTTGAAACATGTTCAGCAACATAGCAACATACAAGCCTCCACTGTCAGACAGGTGGTGGCTGCACATGAGGTGCGTTGGCTGGGAATTGAACCTGGATCTCTTGCGTGAAAGGCAAGAATTCTGTCACTGAGCCACCCACTGCTCCAGTCTGAGAACTAGCATGGGGTTACTTCTTCCATTCTGTTGGCTAAAGCAAGACACAGGTGCAGCCTGAATTCAAAGGAGGGAGCCAGCCACACAAAGGTGGGAGTAATGAGGGAAGTGGTTCATTGGGACCACCAATGTCATCAACTCCCACAACTGCTTAGACAGTAAATGTCGTTGCAACAGAAGAAATAATTCCATCAAGGTGATATTTCCTGAAGTCTCTTGACTGTTCAATCTGGAGGAAGTTTAAAGTTCTGCCAGATGACTCAAAGTTTAATTATAGTAGCTTTGTTCTGAATTGAACAAATTTGGTAAATATCAGATGAATTAAGGGTGAATATTTCTGTTGTACATATGGTCGCTATGAATCGGAACTGACTCAATGGCATCTAACAACAACAAACATAACCTGTTGGAGCCCTAGTGGTTAAGCACTCAGCTGCTAACCAGAAGGCCAGTAGTTTAAAACCACTAGCTGCTCTATGGGAGAAAGATGTGGTAGTCTCCTTTTGTAAAGATTACAGCCTTGGAAACCCTATGCAGTTCTGCTCTGACCTAAAGGGTCACTAGTGGTCAGAATTGACTTGATGGCAATAGTTTTTTAATTTTTTGTTATCTTGTTGAGTTGGTAGTCCCTGGGTGAGGCAGACGGGTAAACGCTGGACTACTAGCTGAAAGGTTGGTGGTTTGAACCCACCTAGACGTGCCTCGGAGGACAGGCCTGCTGATTGGCTTCCAAAAGGTCACAGTCTTGAAAACCCTAGGGAGCAGTTCTACTCCGCACACATGGGGTCACCATGAATCAGAATCGTCTCTGCAGCAACTACCAGCAATAACACCACCAATAATAAACTTGTTGTGGAGTCCTGGGGTGGTGCAAATGGTTAACATGTTCAGCTAACTAAAATGCTGGAGGTTTGAGTCCACACAGAGGTGCTTTGAAAGAAAGGGCTGGTGATCTACTTCTGAAAAATCAGCCATTGAAAATCCCATGAGGCACAGTTCTACTCTGACATACATTGGGTTGCTATGAGTAAGGGTCAACTCGACGGCAACTGTTTTTTTTTTTTATTACCTTGTTCTTGATATTAGCAGATGAATATCAAGTTGAGCCAGATCAATACTTTTACAAGACAATATTAGGTGTCTGAACAACAACAACAACAAAAGGTAATGAGCCTTACCTGGCAAGATGACAGCAATAGCTCATTAATCCTCAAATGGACAAGCCTGGAAGTTTTATACTTTATATTATCCAGCACTGAAAATTCTCACTGGCTGGCATGCATGCAGAACTGGTACCTGACACATGTGAGTGGGTTTCTAAGAGTTTTTGTGTGTCGTGCCCCAAGAAAGTAAACCACAGTTACTCTGAAGGAGAGACCAAAACCTTCATCTGTATGTCTTCTGCTGAGGGACTACTGTTCACTGCTGAGCAGCCACCTGTACAGACCTAGTGGGAGAAGGGAGAAGCTCTGCTGTTTCTTTCCCAGTGATGTAACCCCTTTCCCACAGGCTTAGAGTATCCGGCTGCAAGATTTCTTCTGCTTGGCTCTGTTCATGACTTCAGTAAGGGGCTGGAGCTTAGGTGAGTGAGAGGTTATCTGGGAGTGTAGGGAAATGTTTGTATTCCCAGGACTGCCTTAACACCCTGACTAACCCAGCTTATTAGGCTTAGGTCCTGCAGCCAAACTCGTCTCTTCTGCTTGCTCATTCTCGTCTGTGCTCATTCTCATCAGCAGATTTATGAATCGTCAGACAACACTTAGTTTCTCCATGTTTTTGAGGCACTTCTGATGGTACAAGTTTTTATTTTAACAAACTTAAGGTAACAGATTTAAACAGAAATGGGTGGTCTTGGCAGGGCATCATCTCATTTTTCTCTCATGTTGTTGCACCCACTTCTGAGACTATTTTCCAGCCAGGTGAAAAGGGTGGAGAGATTGGAGGGCTTGGTATTTTCTCTTCTTCATTCCAGATGATGTCAGTGCCAGCTCATGTTTATCCTCCATTACTTTTCATCCCAGTCAGGTGAAAGAAAAGGCTTTTCATGGGGGCTGGCCCATGACCTTTGCTTATTTATCAATGTTGGGTGCTTATTTAGAGGTTGATCACAGGTGAAAGAAAGTAGGGGACGTGTAAAAATGTATTGGATGGAGGGACAGCAGAAGAATTTTTTAAGCTTATTTCATATCTCTGGATATAATCTCTGTGAAGACAATTTGAGAAAATCTTGATAGGCCTTGGACCACACTTCAGATGCCACAAGCCTGAGTTTGAGTGCTCAGCATAAGGCGTTAGTAGAAAGTCCCTTAACTTCTTGACTTGCAGACTTTCCCCTGCATGCTTCACTGTCTCTGAAATGCCCCAGAGATGGAAGTTATGGGTAAATGCCATGTTTTGATATTTACATGTCAACAAATATAAGCAGGGGTTTGTTTGTCATGTATGTTAATCATTTCGTCACTAATATATACAACGTTGTTGCAAGTTTTTAATTTAAGAGAATAATAACAGTTTAAGAAATTGTTCACATTCTTCCCCTTCTTCAAGGAGGTTGGAGAAGGGGGGCGGTCAGAAGGGCTGGTAGAGGTTGTGTCTGGTGGTCGGTGGAATGTGCTCTTGAGAAGAGCAGTTTTAAATCTCTTCCAGTACTTTTTTTTTTGTTGTTGTTGACTGACTGTCAGGAGCTGGGAAGATGGCCAAGAAGGAAATGACACATGGAGAGGCATTTTGTGTTGTGCACCATTCTGTGGAACTGATGCAAGGATATATGGCCTATTTACACATTCCTTCGCTAGCAGACTGCACGGCAGTAATTTCATTCAGCAGCACATGGCATGCTACAGCAAGGAGCTATGGCCTTAACATCCTTTCATGGCAAAATCACAGCCGTTAAAGCATGCTTGTGTCCCTGCTTTGCACTTTTCCTTGGCTTCCCAGTTCTGAATGTGCTTTCTCATTGTATCGGCCTTGTGTTAACAAGGACCTGTAGCTTTCACGACATGAGCACATTTTCCACATGCATATGCTCCAGTTGATGTATTACTCCTCACTAAATATAGCATGGCAGGTTTTTGAGGGATGTGTGTACTAAAAACACACAGACTTGATCCAAATGTGTCAGTAGTTTGTAGTTTGGTGTAAGTTAGAAATCACTCATTCTTAAAAAAAAACGTAGGAATTGAAAGAGAGATTTCTTTTTCTTTAAGAAAATGGCTTTTCCTTCCCGAGAGAGATACTTCCTGATAGGTCACTGAAATATTTCTCTTACTTCTATTCTGTTTATACTACAGTATTTTCTTCAAGGAAGGCTGAGCCAGAGAAATAGGATATACTTAAAAATAACAGGGGAAAAAAGATTTGTTGTATTGAATGACACATTCGTGCTTGTCCCTTTGAAGCATATTTACAAGGATCCCTGGTGGCTCACTGGTTAAGCACTTGGCTGCTAAATGAAAGGTTGAGGGTTCGAACTTACTAGCCGCTCTGGGGGAGAAATATGTGATGGTCTGCTTCTGTGAAGACTGCAGCCTTGGAAACCCTTTGGGGCAGTTCTTCTCAGACCTATAGGGTTGTTAGGAGCTGGAATTGACTCCACCGCAATGGGTTTAGCATATTTACAGAATAAATTTATGATGGAAATTAAAACACATCTTTGGTCTTTACTTACGTAAAATCTCAAAGGGCTTTTTTTTTTCCTTTTATTTCAAACTTTTTTATTCTAGTGGTATTTATTGTACATTGAAAACCCAAAATTCTTTGCCATTGAGTTGATTCCAACTCAAAGCAACCCTACATGATAGAGTAGAACTGCCCCATAGAGTTTCGAATGAGTGGCTGGTGGATTCGAACTGCCAACCTTTTGGTTAACAGCTGAGCTCTTAACCACTGTGCCACCACAGCTCCTTATTGTACATATCAGTGAATTACATATGATACAAGGAAATGAAATATAAGTGCAAAAAAAAAAAGCGTAGTTTCTATGAAAAAAAAAGCGTAGTTTCTATGAAAACAAAGTTAAATGCTTGGAGAACGCACCAGACGAGTGTCAAATTAGGATTGGTTTTTCCATTTCGGTAAAGAAGGCTGTTGGGATTTTGATCGAGATTGTGTTGAATCTATAGATTGCTTTGAGTAGTATTGACATCTTAGCAATACTAAGTCTTCCGATTCATAATCTGAAACCCTGGTGGTGTAGTGGTTAAGAGCTGTATCTGCTAACCAAAAGGTCAGTACTTTGAATCTACCAGGTACTCCTTGGAGACCATATGGGGCAGTTCTCCTGTGTCCTGTAGGGTTGCTATGAGTTGGAATCGACTTGACGGCAACGGGTCTTTTTTAATCCATGATCAAAAGTTTTTGCTGAGGCAAGTATAGAAAATAATTGTTCATAATTTCCAAGTGATTTTTGGAAATTAAGAAATGGCGTGAAAACCATTTAGATCTAAAATATTAATTCTAGATCTAAAATATTAATTCTAGATTATATGCAATGGTTAAAGTAAAAGACTGTGTTTGTTATGTAGTGTTTAAGTAGCAGAGGAAGGGTTCCCTGTTCCTCTTAGCATCTCTCTCCTACTGTGCGCTAGTGACTAAAATGTATTTACTAATAGACATAAGCTCTTCATTAAATATTGGGAATAAGGCTTAAATCTAAGCATCTCTGGAAAAGGTAACTCATACTTAAATTCATATTAAGGTAAAAATAAATTATGTAGAATCCTTTATTGGGAGTAGGCTTTTTGGTGGAGATAAAGGGATAGATATCAATAAAGTCACGCGTTCTAGAGAATAAATAATGAGTCAAAATGTACAGGCAGGGTCTCTACCCACCTCGAAGGCATTACCAACTTCTGGCATTGCAATTTGCCTACCAGTATGTATTTCTGGTGTGTTTCAGGTCTGGTGTACTATTAAGGGTGCAGGGTTTCATACATTTAAAGTGAGAGCTTTTAGTTTCTGAATTTCCATATTTCCTCCTTTTGTAAATATTTCCCTTTCACAGAGTAGACTTTATCCAGTGTTTTTTTTTTTCCTTTCTAGATTTGTGCTAGCTTTCCTCCTCTACTGGCTTGAAAATTATCATGTAATTTCTTTTCTTTCAGTAGTTACCCTTAACATTTTAACGTGTATATATTTGTCTTCATAAAATTAATCATTACTTCTGTCCATCTCTTGAATAATATAAGAACTTTATTATATTTTAAATTGCAATCACCCCCTTTCCTAAAGTTTTTGTCTGATATTTTAGTTTATCAGTTTAGTTTTAGTCATTATCAGTGTTTTAAACTGTTTATACTTGTTTTATATTTTGTTGTTGTTCTTAGTTGCCATTGAGCCAATTCCGACTCATGGTGACACCATGTGTGCAGAGTAGAACTGTGCTCCATAGGGTTTTCAAGACTGTGGCCTTTCGGAAGCAGATAACCAGCCCTTACTTCTGAAGTGCCTCTGGGTGGGCACCCGCCTTTTGCCTTTTGGTTTGTAGTTCAGCACGTAACCATTTGTGCCACCCAGCACTCCATTTCATATTTACCTACATGTTTATCGATTTATTTGCTCACTATTCCTTCTTGCACCTCAGTTCTTTCTTCAGGTTCAGTTTTCTTTTTCTTGATGTGTATCCTTTAGTAGTTCTTTCAGTGAGAGTGTTAGTGGCAAACTCTCGATTTTTGTTGCTTGAAAATGTCAGCAGTTCTGTACATTGGCTGTTGCCAATATCATGTGATACAAGAGGCACCCTGCTTAAAGTCTATTTGCTATGAGTGCCTGATCTACACTCTTTGCCATTCTTTTGTGTTGCGGCTTCCCATTCATATTAACAGATTAGCTGGAGTAGTATCTAAGGGCCTGGAACATAGGGCACAGAAATTTTCATGGGTGAGGGAAGAAGGGAAATGTGGAAGGTCAGGCTGTAAGCAAGTGTCACCATGGAGAGCTCTGAAGAGTCTTGGGCCAATGGGTGGGGGTGAGGTGGAAAGGAGTGGCCCTGCAGAGGAGGAGAAGGCAAAGAAGGGAGGATATAGAAAGAGGAAGTTAAATCCTCTACTTCACAGTTTTGACCTGGGCAGACCCTAAGGTGCTTTGAGAACTTTCCAAATTTATGTAGAAGACCTCACCAACCTTATTTACTTAGCACTGTCTCCTTATCATTATATTTGATCCTCAGAGGCCATCTGGCTGTTGCTTATTGAACACCCAGAGCAGCATTCCCAAGATGCTTGTGTCCACACATTTTCTGCCATTTTAGTAAGAGTGTAGGACTCAGAACAGAAAGATGCTTCTTTTGTTTGGCAGATGAGCCATTGAATGGAGCAGAAGGAAGAAAATAGCTATACACATGGTCTAAGAAAGCTGGGAGAGCATGATCTAGGGTAGAACTCTCTCTAGGCAGGGTGGTTGGTGTGATTCCAGTGTAGGCTCTGTGTCCTCTCTTTGGGCAGAAGTGGGGAAGAGGCCGCTGACCCTGAAGAAAACTGGTGCTTTCTGCCTTTCCATCAGCCCTCAGACTGAACATACATCCTTTGTGTCATGTGTCCCCCATCTTCTTCTCATTCTGTACCTTCTTGACATTAATCTTCATGAGCTGTCACCTGAGTAAACATGCCAGAATGTATTTTGATTGGGGGATACTCAGGATGGTTTAACCTGGGCTCTATGTCTCCTCTTTAAGATTGGCCCTGGAAGTTATTTGTAGAAACATATGGACACTTCAAGGAGATTATGTAGATACCAAAACACAGATTGTTATAAAGGAAGTGAGGAAAATATAGACCTGTAAAAAGAGCTTTGGTCTTGTTAGAGCTTTAGCTTTCATTCATTCGACACATCATTCTATTTTACCTCCTCACCATTCACTCCATCCTGCAAAAACAAGTAGCAATGTTTTGTTTTTTTTTGTACCATGAGGTCAGTTTCAGAGTAGCTTAACAGCAAATTCATGTGTGTGAGGGTCGTTTATATTTAAAGTGTTGATTCAGTTATGAATAAGGGAATTGGAGGACTTGGATGTTCCTATTTTGAGACCTTGATGTATTCTTACTGATCCTAAGCAAATCACTAAATTTCTCTCCAGTTCAACTTCTTCATCCTTTAAATGGAAATGGATATGAAGACAACTTCACAGAGTAGCTTGGAGGAATACCTCCTAAGGAATGATCAGAAAGTACTTGGCACACATGAAGGGCAACTTAAATACCAAATAGTAATTATGTAGCCACCTTTCTATCACGGAGTTCCAAACACTTAGACATTACCTCACTGATTCTCTTTACATCCCTTTGAGGGAGGCATTATTCATTTTACAAGTAGATAAACTGTGGCATGGACACTTGAAAACTCATTTGCCCTGTGTCACTGTGGAAGTCAGCGGATGATTTAACAAAATGGGCCAGGAGCCCAGGTCTCTTCCTATTCAGTTATTCACTACTGAAATCTCCCTAATGCCTTTGTCATTAAAGTTATGGGAGCTTCTGGTTTGGGTCCAGAGAATTCTTGGTTGATTGTATGGAATAATTTTACCTGAGAAGCATGCTTGGTGACGGAGTAGCACTGCTAAATAGTAAATGAGTCCCAACTTATGCGCACAGTAAGTGTGCATATTACATATATTTCTTGAATGAGTATTCAGGGCATTAAGACAAAGTTTAACAAACACTGAATTTTGTGAGATGAAAGTAAAAAGTTGTTAAGTTAACCCTTAGTAGGAACTCACTTTGGCTACCAGTGAAATAAAGTTAATACTTGGGGAAAAAAAGTTAACTTTAAACTATTAAACAAGTAGAAGATGTAGACAAAATTAGAAAATACAGATTAATAAAAAGAAATAAAAATTGTCCATAAGCACCTCCCAAGATTACCACTGCTAATATTTTAGTGTGTATCCTCCCCAGTATATACATATACATATATATATTTAGAATAATTGTAGTACTTTTGTGAAAGTAATAGTGGTGAGGAAATAGCATCAGGAAAATAATGGAATGTTACAGATGCCATTACTACATTGAAGCTGAAAGGAGAGAATCACTGGAACTGAGAATCGTTACTCTAAGGAGAAGGTGCACGACAATAGAACTGGCCACTGTTTCCAGTTAATGTCTTGGAAGAGGCAGAAGCTGTCTCTGTGATGCAGTGGCCGCCTTTGCCTGAATGATGTAAGACTAGTTGTATCTGAGAAGGATCTTTCTTTCCCCTACCTGGTCCCACCACGTAAAACACCATCCCCTATTGTAATAAGCTGACAGAGTCTCTTTTTGTGACAATCCAAGATAATTTTTAAAATGTAAATATGTCTGGTAGTGGGAACATTTATCCATTCAGAAAATTTTTGAATGCTTAATATGAGCCAGGTGCCAAGCATACAGAACAAAGCAGACACGATCACTAGCCTTTGGGGAGTCAGACAAGAAATAAGTAAATGAACATTTATCTGTAATTGCAAATTGTGATAAGTGCTGTGATGGGAACTGGCTGTACTAATAAAGAGTAATGGGCTGGCAGGGGCCAAAAAGGAACCTATTCTAGAGTGGTCCAAGGAAGGCCTTCCTGAGAAGATAACACTTGAGCAGAGACTTAAAGGGTGAGAAAAAGCCAGCTCTAGGAACAGTGGAGGAAGACTTGAAGGCAAAGGATACATCATATGCAAAACCCTGGACACAATCAGTATCAGAATCTAATATCTAATTTTATTAAGACAGGGCCTTGTTGTTGTTACTAGGTGCCATTGAGTCGTCGTGATTTATAGCAACACCAGGAGACAGTAGAACTACCCTATAGGGTTTTTAGGCTGTAAATTTTTTTTTTTTTTAGTTATTATACTTTGAGTGAAAGTTTACAATTCAAGTTAGTCTCTCATACAAAAAAAGTGACCCTAATTGCTCTCCCTGTACTGTGACAGCACCTTCCTCCTTTCCATCCCTGATTTCCCATGTCCATTCAACCAGCTCCTGACCCTGTCTGCCTTCTCATCTTGCCTCTGGACAGAAGCTGCCCATTTAGTCTTATGTATCTGCTTGAGCTAAGAAGCACACTCTTCATGAGTATCATTTTATGTCCCATACTCTAGTCTAATCTTTGTCTGAAGAGTTGGCCTTGGGAATGGTTTTAGTTCTTGGTTGACAGAGACTCCAGGGGCCATGCTTTCCGGGGTTCTTCCAGTCTCAGACCATTAAGTCTGGTCTTTTTACTAGAATTTGAGTTCTGCATCCCACTTTTCTCCTGCTCTGTCAAGGACTCTCTATTGTGTTCCCTGTCGGGGCAGTCATTGGTGGTAGCTGGGCATCATCTTGTTCTTCTGGTCTCAGAATGATGCAGTCTTTGGTTTATGTCGCCCTTTCTGCCTCTTGGGCTACTACTTTCCTTGTGTCTTTGGTGTTCTTCATTCTCCTTTGCTCCAGGTGGGTTGGGACCAATTGATGCGTCTTAGATGGCCGCTCGCTAGCTTTTAAGACCCCAGACGCCACTCACCAAAGTAGGATGCCGAACATTTTCTTAATAAACTTTGTTATGCTGGTTGACCTAGATGTCCCCTGAAAGCATGGTCCCCAGACCCCATAGGCTGTAAATTTTTAAGGGAGCAGATTGTCAGGTCTTCCTCCTGTGGAGCTGCTGGGTGGGTTCGAACTGCCAACAGGGCCTTACCAAACCAGAACCAAACCCATTACTATCGAGTTGATTTTGATTCATAGCAACCCTGTAGAAGAGAGTAGAACTGCCCTATTGGGTTTCCAAGAAGTGGCTGGTGAATTCAAACTGCCAGCCTTTTGGTTAGCAGCCAAGTTCTTAACCACTATGCCACCAGGGCTCCTCAGCAGGGCCTTAGGAATGCCTAAATGGTTGGAAAAAGAGGGAAAGGTTGCAAAAAGGGTAGACTAGAATCACCTTCCCCCAAAGTTGCCTGCTTTGTAATTCTACCCAAGGCTGGTCCTAAGTGTGGTATGATTTGAGGAGCACAGAAAGACTCTCACGTCCATTCCCACTGGCCCCATGCCTCTCTCGTATTATTCTCACCAAGGTGACTGAGGTTCCTCTTTGAATTAAGACATTGAGGACCTTAGTAGATGTTATCTGCAAAGGATAACACATTTTAAGCCATTGTCGGTTAGCAACTTGGCTTAAATAAGTGGATCTGGTTGGACTGGCTAGATATGCATTTTGTAACAGAGGATCACAAGGTCTCAAATGGTACGGAAAGTTGGTTGAGAAAGGCCTTGAAGAGCTCTGGTGAGGAAAATTGGGTGGGAATAGGTAGTGGAAGAGTGGCTTCTCTGCAGCTAGCACTCAGTAAGAATACTAGATCCTGAAGAACATTTTTTTTTTTTATTTTAAGGCAAAGAGTCATAGGATCAGGCTTGATTAAAATTACCTAAACAAAGCAGTAAGTTACCTATTTGAGTAGAATCTCTTAGGACTGTATGTAATACCCTGAAGTCTTAGCTTTAATGGACAATGAGAAGCAATTCCAAAGGTGAGCTGAGTTTCAAAACATAAGAGCCACATGGAAAACTTAAGAACATTTAGCAAAGAGCATTGATGATGATTAAAGGATTGTAAAATTGAACCTATAAGGATAAGTTGAAAGACTTGGGATTATTTAGCTTCAAGAAGAGAAGACTGAAGAAATGCCTTAATAACATACTTCAAGATTATGAGGAGTTATTAAGCTGTGTATGGTGACCAGCTGTTTTGTTTTTAGTAAAGTCAGAGAAAGAAGAATAGGTTTTAACTGAAGCACGATAGATTTAGATTTAAAGAAGATCTTCTTACTATAAGAGTCGTTAAATGGAAGGGGCTACTGAAGGGTGAAGGATTCACCAGAGGGTTTTTCAAGCTCCCTTCCATCCCAGTGATTCTTTGTGTTTATGAAATGCAACAAAGTGCCACCTTTCTGCTTTTAAAATCAAAGGTATGATTTCTGTTTCCCATTATAATTCTGAACCTCAGAGTCACAGAGATTTGTAGACATAAATGATGAGGGTAATTTGTCTTGCTTCAATGGCCATTAGAATCTTTAATTGGGAAAAATATGACCAAAAAAGAGGAACAGATTTGCCAAATGATCAACAAATCGATAATCAGAATAGATGTGTTACTGAGAATTTAGGGCTGAAGGTGAGAATGTTTTATTGTTAGAAAAACTCAGGTTTATTTGACTCGTACATGCCAGATACAAAAGGTAGGGTTTTATGAATTTGATTCATTTTTCTCTGTTACCTCCATATGGGAGAAATTAAAAACATCTCCAGGTGACACCAAAGTTAGTATAACCTGGAGCTTGAGAGATGCAATCCAAAAATCACCCTCAAGGAATTTATCGTCACAGGGAAGGAAGGAGAGAGGAAATAGGCAGGATTTATTTCTGAAAACAGAAACCTTCATGCATTTAAAAATTGGCAGAGATGTGAAGGAGTCGAGCAGAGCAAACCTGAGAAAGGTTGGCTGAATACACCATTCCTTTCAGCTTTGGAGTTGGAGCACAGGAGAGCAAAGAACTCTGCTTTCTGGGTTAACCATTCTCAGAGAAGCCAAGTGTCAGGGTTTTTATTTTTAGATTTCTTCTTTAATCCACTCTTTTCGCTTATTAAGTACCTGTCTGAGCAACTTTTGTCGTAGTAAATTAGCACACCTGCATATGGTTTGCTGTAAGCCCTCGTGATAGCTCACTGATGAAACTATGAAAAACAAAACACACACACATATGTAATGTTTTCAGATGAGTTCTTTATTTTGAACCAAGTGGATATAGTTTTCTCTTAAAAAAAAAAAAAAAAAATCAAAGAGACCAAAGGAACAGCCTTTAAAACAGGTGACTTGACTGGGAAGAAGGCTAAGTGGGTGTGGTGCTAGGCGAAGGGAAAGGAAAAATACTCAGAAAACATATTTTTATTTCTTCCCAAAATAACTTGGGCCCCTTGATTCATTAAGCACATTTAGACCCTTGAGTCACTGCACTTTACCTTTCCAAGGCATCGTTACCATTGGAGAGCCACCCTACAGCCCACAGTTGGTCACAAGGTACAACCTATTTTCTTTTACTGCCTTCCTTTCTTCCTCATTGAGGATATTTTCTTAGTGACCTTGGCACTTTTAGTCTTTATGGAGTTCATTTCATGATTTCTACATTTGGATCTCTCCACCCCCAGATTATGTTTATTTCACTTGTCTAAGGACTCTTAGGAGCCCTGGTGGTGCAGTGGTTAAGAGCTATGGCTGCTAACCAAAAGGTCAGTAGTTCGAATTCACCAGCTGTTCCTTGGAAACTCTCTGGGGCAGTTCTCCTCTGTCCTGTAGGATTGCTGTGAGTCTGAATGGACTCGACAGCAGTTGGTTTTTTTTTTTTTTTTTTTAAAGGATTCTTAAAAACTACGGCTGCCTTTTTCTATGGGGAAAGGTGACCTAAAGGGGATTAGTGGTCCTCCCTTTTGCTCTTGAGGCCAAGGTATTGAGAGTGGGAAGGAAAATCAGCTCCAGAGAGGTTTGGTTTACTCCCATTGTTAAGCTTTATAAAAAGGAACCCTCTTCCTGAGTACTTTGTTACAGGTAAAGTCTCTTCATTACACACATGGGGTAGTGAAGGGACAATTGTTCCTTATTCTCTGTACTTCCTTTCCAATACCATGAACTGAAGCTGGTTATAGTTCCCTGAAGAATAAGCTTTGAAACTGATCATATATTGACTTATCTGAAGCAACAGAAGACCCATCAGTGTACCCACAAAAGCTGTTTGGTCATCTGTTCTTCCCTGAGCTCCCATCTTCCAAGAGGACTCTACTTAAGACTTCATGAACTAGCTCCCTTTCCTTAAGGGAAACTGTGATGGAGAGATACAAAATGAGAGCTTTCATTGCTCAGAGTTTTATAGAAGGTTGGATATGTGGGTATGATAATGTCTAAAGGTTAATAAGGAAGATCAAGTGTTTTTATGAAGGTTATAGGATTCAAAGAGCAAAAGTGGATGATGATTTGGATAGCATGTCAGTGGGAGGGAGCTCCTGTGCTTTGGTCACTTCCCAGGGGATTCCTGCATGGGCTCTCTTTGGGTATTTACAAAACTCTACACTGGTGGCACAAATCAGACATAGGAAGGAAATTTTCTAGGGCCAGTGATCTAGGAGTTTCTGGATTTTATAATTAGGAAAGCATAGATGGGCCAACATGCAGGACATACACCCGTTTTATTTTTTACAGAATTTTTTTTTTTTGCCACTTTTCTGTATAATATGTATTGGCTCTGTGTATTATGAGACCTGGTGCAGCAGTTTCTTCATAGAGCCAGGTAGCTTAAATAACCCAGGCGGGAAGGGTGCCTCTTCCCTTTACTTTCATCCGGGACTCTCTAGGCACTGGTAAATGGTGTCTAGAGGATTGTGGATAAAGAAGCCTTTGGATTGTAGTAAATTTGTCACTTACTGACCCACTGGTGGCATTTGAATGTAGGTCAGTTAATGGAAAGGGACTTTATGAAGACATTAACAGCCCCACGCATCCATTTTTGTTGAGGGTCGGCCTCCCATCATCAGTTACAGCTCTGGAGAAGTGGTGTGGAGCTGCCACTTCTTCATTCTCTTCTGTTAGGATAACTGAAATATAAGTAAATAAAAAATTTTCAACTGAATTGGAAAAAATCTGACACTGAAGGGTGAAATGTAGCTTTTGTAGCACGAGATTTGTGGCACAAACTGACCAGCGGAAGGAAATCTGATGATCTAGATAGATGCCTCTGTTATTACCACTTTTGTTGCGTGCTGCCTCTATGCTAGGAACTCAACAGGATGAGTCAAATATAGTTGTAAACAGAGCCTGTTATGGGGAAGGGAGAAATCGTCATGCTTGAAGGAATAGGTGGCACTTCTGCTAATTTATAAATGTCTCTTTTTATTCCTTTTTAAATTGGGATAAATTGCACCAAAACATCTATCAGAAGACAACGAGTTTTTCTGGGCTATGGCGAAGAGCTCCTGAAGTTGAACCGCAGCAGATCTATTCCTAGTTCTGTTTCTCGTGCTCTTTGGCCAGTTCGTGGAATGGATTTTGATCGTTTTCACATCAGGAAAATGTAGTCACACTGGCCTATTGCGTATTTGGCTGTTGGAAGGCTCGTGATTTGTACATTATTTAAAATAACTGCTTTAAAAATACTATTTGTGCATTAGGATCTTAAATCGCACGCCCTCCACACACTTAACAAAGTTCTGATAGCGATTACAGTGACGTTCTAATGTTGATACTTAAACCCTTTTGATCTCAGTGGTTTTGGCAATTAAAGAAAGTTAAGCTTAGAAGAAAAACTGGCCTTAGTAATGTGTAACCCGTTGCCATCGACTCGATTCCGACTCATAGCAACCCAATAGGATGGGGTAGAACTGCCCCATAGGATTTCTGAGGAGTGGCTGGTGGATTTGAACTGCCAGCCTTTTGGTTAGCAGCTGAGCTGTTTAACCACTGTACCACCAGGGCTCCTTAGTAATGTATACGTACTCTTTATTTCTGCGTTAATCCAGCAAACATTTATAGGGTGCCTGCTCTGTGTCAGGGCCCCTGAATGCTGGGTGCCGATGAAATATCTTAACTTTGAGAGTCTAATTTGAAATGCCAACCAGCAGAATCAGGAATAAAATCAAGATTAGTACCCAGCATTATTCTGAGTATATCAGGACAGCAAGGGCTTAATTTTGTAGGGAAAATGAACAGGTCTCTCAGCTTTTATTTCTAATAATTTATAAAAGTTTATGACTAGTAAATCATATTTTATGTTGTCAGTTGTCCACTCTCTGGTCATACCCACATCTCCTTACAGCTTCCAGTCTCTACTTGCCATACTTGCCGTCTGCCGACATGGAGAACTCAGTCTCTCAATCCACTACTTTATCAGTTTATCATCCATTCTCACTTCCTTTGTTTCTCTGTCAGTCACTACACCTACTTCTTCATCAGCACCTTTAAGGTTCCTTGTTCTCTACATCTCTCACTTGAATCATCACTTGCAGAGAGCCCCTGCCTACTTCTCTGCTTTACAAGATGGGCCCCTGAGTACATTTTGATTAAAAGAGAAAGAGTTTCCAGGCTTACAAACACTCATCTAATTTAAAGTATGTGTATGTGTGGCGGGGGGCCCTAGCGAGGGTAAGAATTAAGGTTCATTAGTTCATGAGGCTCTGTGCTGGATGCTTCTATCCGTTAACTTCTTTTTTGCAAAAGAGGAAACTGAGGCCTCAAGAAGTTGCATTCACTGACCCCAAATCCTTGACAGTAGGAAAGTCGACTCTGTTTTTCTGACTTCAGGTCAGTACTCTTTCTACTGCATGATAACAAAGACTTTGAATATTTGTGAATGATTTCGGTAGAAAACTTTACAGAATTTCATCTATATCAGAGGTTAAGACAAATCTAAACTAACTCATTGTTGCTAGGTGCCATTGAGTTGAGTTTGACTCATAGTGACCCCATGTGACAGAGTAGAAGTACCCCATAGAGTTTTCTTGGCTGTAATCTTTATGGAAGTAGAATCGCCAGGCAGAAGTGTAACGAAGGCGTGGCAGGTAGGGTCGGTGCCGTGGGCACCGCTTGAGGAGGGTTGCTAATCAGCGGTTTCTATTGACCATTGAAGTTTCCATCACCTGCTGTGAGAGATCATTTAGTAATTTAAAACTAATTGCCAGAGGCGCTTATTTTCTATAGATAGGCCCATCCCAGGGTCTTCCTCCTGCGGAGGCACTGGCTAGGTTGGAAGCATCATCCTTTTGGTTAACAGCAGAGCACTTAACTGTTTGTGCCACCAAAAAAAACAAACAAACAAACAAACAAAATGAACAACGAACCCCTTGCTGTTAAGTTGATTCTGGCTCATAGTGACCCTGTACGACAGAGTAGAATTGCCTCATAGGGTTTCCAAGGCTGTAAATCTTTACAGAAGCAGACTGCCACATCTTTCTCCCATGGAGCCTCAAATGGGTTCAAACTGCTGACCTTTCATTTAGCAGCCAGGTGCTTAACCACTGCACCACCAGGGCTCCTTTAACTAGCTTAGAGTCTCAAATATTACTTACAGTCCTTGTATTTGTCCTTAGTGCAGTGCCAAGTGTGAAGGACAAGGGTGAAGGGAATCAGCAACACAGCTTTGGACTCTTCTGGGCTTTGCATACCTTCATTAAGCCCCCCTTTCTTCTTAGAGAGATTGGAATTATTATTAGTCACAAGTAATGAATATTCTTACTGACTATGCGAGTTTTTTTTTGTTGTTAATCTCTAATGTCATTGTGTATAAAAGCTCTGCCATTCTTTAGAAGTAGTAATATTTTATTTTTTGATAATTTAAATAATGTTTTGGTGAAAATATAATATTTGTAGGACTAGTAATAAAAGCATATATATAATGTGTAGTGCTGCCAATTTTTCTTATATTTTAAAATAACATTTGTTTTTTATTATATGAGAAAAACGTTTGTAAAAATTAAGAAAATTCAGAAAGCATATAGAAGAAAGTAACACCAAAGATAACCCTAGTTACTATTTTTGTATATTTCCTTTTAATATTTTTTATAGTGCCTGTTCACATTTGTATGCATATCTATACATTTTATTTTATAAATTTTTGCTTATATTGTCTAAACTGATTTTACTTTTTAATTATTTGAAAGGATTGGGCTACACTATGAATCTTAATCTCAAAATGGTAAATCCTCTGATAAAGATGAACATTTTGAAAATTGCTTTATAAAAATTGAGATAAAATCTTTTATTCCTGTTCCTTTGAAAACATTACAGATCACGGGATTATTCATTTCCTAATATAGTTGCCTGCTTGATATAACTGCATGCCTTAATTGTACGTTCTCCTCCTTCTCTTCCTGTCTCTCTTTCTTTTATCTTTATTCTGTTTTATAGGTGCTTGTGTGCTGTCTGGTGTTGTATACACTGGGTGCCATAGTTATGCTTTGGGGGTCTCTTGGGTCTCTTGTTCAGACCTCTTCAAGGCTCCATCTCCATGCATTATACTAGGGAGTGGTCCTGGTATGCCTTACCCTCGGATTCTAAGATCTGCCACCGTGGCCTTTCCTTTGAGAAAATACTTATTCTATATTTGTGTAATTCTTCAGAGTTTACAAAGTTTACATCGACTCTTTTGACTTTACAATAACTCTGAAGTAGGTAGAGAAAATGGCATTTTTTCAAGTGAGGGAGAAGCCTTGAGAAGTTAAAGGACTTGCCCAAGCTCATATATTTCTACTGAACATTTTAAATCACAAACAAAAAAGTGGTGATCTGACTTGTCCCAAATCCAGGGAGACAAAAGTTTCCAGCTGAGAATTTAAAGAAAAATGCAGAAAAATGTCACAAGTTCCCACAGCCAAGAGAATTTCAGATTACTCTAGCTAGAAATTCACTAATTTTTATATACTTTTTATTTGGATAGTAAGTAGGAATCAGGTATTAGTGAAAAAGAATTTGGGGGCTGGGGGTTATATATTGGTAGTTTAATTTTGTTTTGATGGAGGAAAAGGCAAGAGAGAAATTAGGAGATAAACTATATGTAGGAAAAAGATTGCCTGTTCAGCGTAGCAGCTCCCTCATTACCAGGGATGGAAGAGGACTAGTGCTTAATCTTTCTCAACAGAGAAAGCATGCAGATGAGGAGTAGCTCAACCAGTGAGTAAGTAGATCTTTTTCTCTCTTGACCCATTTCCATAGGAGGTAGGGTCTCTGGTGAGGGAGAAGTGGAAAGAAGATCCGAAGTCAGACAATGCCCTTTACTAATTTTGGAGTTCGAGAAATACGAAAGAAGACGGTGTAGATTCAGACCCTTAGAAAATCCTGAAAACTGTAACATCCTCAGTCCATCAGAATATCTAGAAAATAAGAAGCACCCTGTTTGGCAAAGACTCAGTCTACCTGGAAATGTAGTTTAAATTATTATTATTTTAAAATAAAAGCCTGTGAGAACTAGACTCAGCCTTTCTAGTGTCAGGGAGGCTCCGTAGAGAATAGGAAGCAGCAACCACAAGACGAGGAGTCTGCTCCACAGAACAATGCGGAAGAAATAAGCCAGGTCAGTGATGTCTTGACTGAGGAGGGTCTGCGACTGAGGTGAAGGAATTAGAGGCTCAGTCAATTGTGGTGGTCAGAGGCTCTGTGGAAAGTATGCAGAGGTGATTCTAAACTGCATTTTCCTCATAAATAAGACAAGGAGGGTTACGACAGGCATAGGATAAATGAAGATGCTCTAACAGATTATACAGAATCTAAACAAATGCAGGAGTCCCTGGGTGGTGCAAATGATTAATGTTCTTGGCTGTTAACCAAAAGTTTTGAGGCTTCTGTCCAGTACCAGGTGCCTTGGAAGAAAGGCCTGGTGATTTACTTCCAAAATATCAGCCACTGAAAAACCTATGGAGCACAGTTGTACTCGGACACGTGGGGTCACTGTGAGTTGGAAATGACTTGATGGCAACTGGTCAAACAAATGCAATGTCATGTTCTGGGGTAGGAAACTGAAAACAGTAACAGTGTTAACATAAAAACAATGTAGAATATTTGTTGTTGTTGTTAGGTGCCATCAGGTTCATTCCCACTTGTAGCTACCTTATGTACAACAAAATGAAACACTGCCCGGTCCCACACCATTCACAGTTTTTGCTATGTTTGAGCCATTGTTACAGCCACTGTGTCAGTCCATGTCATTGAGGGTCTTCCTCTTTATTGCTGACCCTCTACTTTACCAAGCATGATGTACTTCTTCAGGGACTGATCCCTCCTGACAACATGTCCAAAGTACATGAGATGAAGTCTCACCATCCTTGCTTTTAAGGGGCATTCCGGCTGTACTTCTTCCAAGACAGATTTGTTTGTTTCTTTGCCAGTCCGTAATTCAAAGGCATCAATTTTTCTTCTGTTTTCCTTATTCATTGTCCAGCTTTCGCATGCATATGATGTGATTGAAAATACCATGGCTTGGGTCAGGTGCACCTTAGTTCTCAAAGTGACATCTTTGCTTTTTAACACTTTAAAGAGGTCTTTTGCAGCAGATTTGCTCACAGCAATACGTTGTTTGATATCTTGACTGCTGTTTCAGTGGGCGTTGATTGTGGATCCAACTAAAATGAAATCCTTGACAACTTCAGTATTTTCTCCATTTATCATGATGTTGCTTATTGGTCCAGTTGTGAGACTTTTTGTTTTCTTTATGTTAAGGTGTAATCCATACTGAAGACTTCAAGTCCTCTTCCCTTTCAGCAAGCAAGCTTGTGTCATCTGCATATTGCAGGTTGTTAATGAGTCTTCTTCCAATCCTGATGCTGCATTCTTCTTCATATAGTCCAGCTTCTCAGATAATTTGCTCAGCATACAGATTGAATAAGTATGGTGAAAGGATACAACCCTGACACACACCTTTCCTGATTTTAAACCACGTAGTATCCTCTTGTTCTGTTTGAATGACTGTTTCTTGGTCTATGTACAGATTTCCTCATGAGCACAATTAAGTGTTCTGGAATTCCTGTTCTTTGCAGTGTTATCCATAATTTGTTATGATCCACAGAGTTGAATGCCTTTGCATAGTCAATAAAACACAGGTAAACATCTTCCTGATATTCTCTGCTTACAGCCAAGATCCATCTGACATTAGCAATGATATCCGTTGTCCACATCCTCTTCAGAATTCGGCTTGAGCTTCTGGCAGTTCCCTGTCGAGGTACTGCTACAACTGTTTTTGAATTACCTTCAGCAAAAATTTACTTGCTGTGCTATTAATCATATTATTTGATAATTTCTGCATTCTGTTCGATCACCTTTCTTTGGAGTGGGCACAATTATGGATCTCTTCCAATCAGTTGACCAGGTAGCTGTCTTCCAGATTTGTTGGCATAAACAAGTGAGTGCTTCCAGCGTTGTATCCATTTGTTGAAACACCTCAGTTGGTATTCTGTCACCTTCTGGAGCCTTGTTTTTCGCCAGTGCCTTCAGTGCAGCTTGGACTTCTTCCTTCACTACCATCGATTCTTGATCATATGCTACCTCCTGAAATGTTTGAACGTTGACCGATTCTTTCTGGTACAGTGACTCTGTATATTCCTTCCATCTTCTTTTGATGCTTCCCGCATCATTCAATATTTTGCCTATAGAATACCTCAAAATTGCAGCTTGAGGCTTGAATTTTTGCTTTAGTTCTTTCAGCTTGAGAAATGCTGAGGGTGTTCTTCCCTTTCGGTTTTCTTCTTCCAGGTCTTTGCACATTTCATTATAACACTTTACTGTGTCCTCTCGACCTGCCCTTTGAAATCTCCTGTTCAGCTGTCTTACTTTATCATTTCTTTCATTTCTTCATAGTCTCTTCTAACATCCATTTGGAGCTTTTCTTTCTTTCCTGTCTTTTAATAACCTTTTGCTTTCTTCATGTCATATCACAACTTGTCTGGTTTTCGGTCATTAGTGTTTAGTGCATCAAATCTGTTTTTGAGATGGCCTTTAAGTTCAGGTGGGATATAATCAAGGTTGTACTTTGGCTCTTGTGGAGTTGTGCTAATTTTCTTCAGCTTCAACTTGAACTTACATATGAGCAAATTAACGGTCTGTACCACGGTTGGCCCCCAGCCTTGTTCTGACTGATGATATTGAGCTTCTCCATCGCCTCTTTCCACAGATGTAATCAATTTGATTCCTGCGTATTCCACCCAGGGAGGTCCACGTGTATAGTCACCGTTTATGTTGTTGAGAAAAGGTATTTGCAATGAATAAGTTGTTGGTCTTCCAAAATTCTATCATGCAATCCCCAGTATCATTTCTATCACCAAGGCCATATTTTCCAACTACCGATCCTTCTTTATTTCCAACTTTTGCATTCCAATCACTAGTAATTATCAGTGCATCTTGATTGCATGTTTGATCAATTTCAGACTGCAGAAGTTGGTAAAAGTCTTCAATTTCTTCATCTTTGGCATTAGTGGCTGGTGCATAAATTTGAGTAATAGTGATATTAACTGGTCTTCCTTAAGGGCGTATGGATATTATCCTATCACTGACAGCACTGACTTCAAGATAGATGTTGAAATGTTCTTCTTGACGATGAATGTGATGCCATTCCTCTTCAATTTGTCATTTCCAGCATAGTAGACCATATGATTGTCTGATTCAGAATGGCCAATACCAGTCCCTTTCAGCTCCCTGATGCCTATGACATTGATCTTTATGTGTTCCATTTCATTTCTGATGACTTCCAGTTTTCCTAGATTCATACTTCACACATTCCATGTTCTGATTATTAACGGATATTTGTGCTGTTTCTTCTCATTTTGAGTCTCATGTTAAGCATCTTAAATTCTTTTTGAATTCTTTTATTGTTGTACTTTAAGTGAAAGTTTACAATTCAAGCTAGTTGTCATAGAAAAATTTATACATACATTGTTATGTGACCCTAATTGCTTTCCCTGTACTGTGACAGCACCTTCCTTCTTTCCACCCCTGATCTCCTGTGTCTATTCATTCAGCTCCTGATGCTCTCTGCCTTCTCATCTCACCTCCGGACACGAGCTGCCCATTTAGTCTCATGTACCTACTTGAACTAAGAAGCACACTCTTCACGAGTATCATTTTATATCCCATAGTCCCGTCTAATCTTTGTCTGAAGAGTTGGCCTCGGAAATTGTTTTAGTTCTGGGCTGACAGAGAATCCAGGGGCCATGCTTTCCGGGGTTCCTCCAGTCTCAGTCAAACCATTAAGTCTGGTCTTACTAGAATTTGAGTTCTGCACCCTACCTTTCTCCTGCTGCATCAGGGACTCTCTGTTGCATTCCCTGTCAGGGCAGTCATTGGTGGTAGCCAGGCACCATCTAGTTCTTCTGGTCTCAGGCTGAGCATCTTAAATTCTGATGAAACTGTTCAGAGTCTGTATTTCACTTTTGTAGCCTGAAAAAATTGGAAAAAATATTGATTCACTAAGGAACCAACTCTACTAACTTAAATATTTATTCATCGCCAAAAATGTGTTAACTGGGGGGGGACCTCATACCATCAAGAAAGCAGTGCCAGGAGCAAAGCGCGTCCTTTGGACGGGGATCCCTGCACAGAGAAGCTCCTAGTCCAGGGGAACACCAAAGAGAAGAAGGCTGACAGAGAGAAAAAGCCTTGCCCTGGAGCGGATGCCCTGAATTTGGACTTTTAGCCTACTTTGATTACAAGGAAATCAACTTCTCTTTATTAAAACCATCCACTTGTGGTATTTCTGTTATAGCAGCACTAGATAACTAAGACAGAATTTGGTACCGAGAGAGTGGGGTGCTGCTCTAACAGATACCTAAAATGTGGAAGCAGTTTTAAAACTGTGAATGGATAGAGGCGTGGCAGTGACAGAGGACCACCAGCAGCAGAGAAGCGGCAGCAGCAGAGAACAAACAGCAGAAGAACCAGGAGACCAGTGAAAGACGGCGCTGGAGCCAACCCACAGAGCGGGAGAGCTGAATGCCTGTGAGTGGGGGGCTTCCTGGCAGAGTGGGGTGCCCCTGGGCACTTATCAGTGGAGCTACAGAGCTTTGGAACACTTGCCCCAGCAGGGCAGATGCGGGCATAAGGCCCGAGGGCCAAGAGGCCACAGGAAACAGAAGCAGAAGCTGAAGAGACAAGGGACACAAGAAGCTGAGCTGCCTCGGTCTCAAAAGGTATGGCCATGACCTCAGGGCTTTCAAAGTGTGGAGCAAAGGCCTCTGGTGCTTCTAAGGGTGGAGTTGCCATTCAGATGGACTGGGAGAATGGTGGGCCTAAAGCCAAGGGAGCAGAGTTGCTGTCCCAATGGGCCTCGAAGGAGGAGCTGAAGCCGAGGGGCCTCCACTCAGAATCCAGAGACTGTGGCCAATACCTAGAGTCTGGAGGGCAGGGCTATTGTGTAAATTGTCTCAGAGAGCAGAGGATTATTTTCAAAGCCTTGAGAGCTAATGTAATGTGTTCTGCTGACTTGCTTGGTGCCTGTTATCACTTCTTTTCCTCTAGTTTCTCCCATTTGTAATGGAAATGTCTAGCTTATGCCTGTTCTGCCATTGTACCTTTGGAAGCAGATAACTTGTATTCTAGATTTCACAGATGAAGAGGAATTTTTGGATTTTGGACTTGGAGTTAAGACTTGCTATGATATGATGGGGTGAATATGTTTTCCATGTTACAAGGATGTGATTTTTTGGGGGGCCAAAGGGTGAATGTCATGGTTTGAATTATGTCCCCCCAAAAATGTGTGTATCAATTTGGCTAGGCCATGATTCCTGGTACTGTGTGATTTTCCCGTATGTTGTAAACCTGCCTCTATGATGTTAATGAGGGAGGATGGGTGGCAGTTAGTAAGGTAGGACCTGATCTACAAGACTGGATTGTGTCCCGAGGCAATCTCTTGAGATATAAAAGACAGAAGTGAGCAGTGAGACAGGGGGACCTCATACCGTCAAGAAAGCAGTGCTGGGAGCAGAGCGTGTCCTCTGGACCGGGATCCCTGCGCAGAGAAGCTCCTAGTCCGGAGGAACACCGAAGAGAAGAAGGCCGACAGAGAGAAAAAGCCTTGTCCTGGAGCTGATGCCCTGAATTTGGACTTTTAGCCTACTTTGACTATGAGGAAATAAACTTCTCTTTATTAAAAAAAAAAACAAAAAACAAAAACAAAAACAAATTTGTTAACTGGCAAATACAATTTGACCCTTATTCAGTTTCTAATCCTTTTGCCATGTAAATAAATTAAGTCAACAAAACATAATTTGTTGATTTTTTTCCTCTCTGGTATAAAAAAAAAATTTCATTAAAAATATATGAACAGCATACTCCTAATAGAATCTTCCAGTTAATTCAATGCACCTGTCAAAATTTACATATTGATTTATAGATAAAACTTATTGATAGTAATTTGTGACAGGACAGAGAAATAGATTTTAAGAATGATCTGGTAATATTATAGAACCTCCTGAAACCGTGCAAATCCAGAGCTGCTGGAATTTTGTTAATGTTTCTGGTTTGAGATGGTGGGTGCTACTGATGCAAAACCCCAGGGTCCATATTTCATCCTCTCAGAACAAAGTTGTCAGCATAGATGTGTTGCTGGCATATTTGTTTCTAAAACCTGACAGTCACCTGTGGCTTTCAGCCACTTTCTTCTTTCCCCTTTCCTCGTTAATCACCCTTTCCCCGTCTGTACTCCAACATTATTCAGTTCTTATTTCTGTACAGATTTCTTGAGTTAAGATCTCATATTTCCTCTTTAGTCTCAACTCTTAAACTTGGCTGTCTTTCAGTTGAATTCATTTCGGCTGTGGCTCTTGCCATAATGGCTTGATATGTTTATATTTATTTGTATACCCCTTTATGTTCTTGGAGTCCCTGGGTGGTGCAAATGGTTAATGTGCTTGGCTGCTAACCAAAAGGATGGTGGTTACCCAGAGGCACCTTGGAAGAAAGGCCTGGTGATGCACTTCTAAAAAATCAGCCACTGAAAACTATGGAGTATAGTTCTACTCTGACACACATGGGATCACCATGAGTCAGGATCAGCTTGATGGCAACTGGTGGTTTATGTTCATATACATTATGATTTTTCATTTTCAATATAAATATAAAACTGTATTAATCCGGGGACTGTATCAGTTGCCTTTCTTTGTAAAATTCTGCACGTATAGAATTACCTAAAAATAACCACTTATCAATATCCCTGAAATTTTTTCAATCCTATTCTCTGCATTGGTTAAATCAGTCAGCCAGAAATCTTTACTGAGCACGTACTAGGTTGATGTAGCACCAGGAAACCTTTTGTTGTTAGACATAAGGTTGCCATGAGCTGGAGCCGACTCCATGACAGCTAAGAACAACAACTATGCTCCCACAACTATGCCAGCTCCACATAAATTTAGAATGTAAGGCACATAATTCTGCACTTAAGTAATTAAAATATGGTTCAGGTGATAGCACTACAATTAATAAACAGTAAGATGGCACTTGTTCAGGTGTGTGATGCTTTCACACATCCATTCCTTCAACAAGTATTTATTGAGTCCTACTATATGCTGTGCATTCTTCTAGGTGTTACGAGCATAGCCTTGAGTAAAAGATACAAATTTCTTTCCTTCAAGGAGCTTGCATTCCATTGGGAGAGTCAGAACAATAAGCAAACAAATGGATATGTAAAATGCTAATATGCAGGATGTGATAAATACTTTAAAGGAAAATGAAGCAGGGTAAGGGGATAGAGATAATGAAGAGAAGGTGGGTGCTCTTTTATGTAGGGTAATGAGGCAGGCCTTGCTGATAGGTAACATTTGAGCAGGGACCTGAGTTAAGTGAAGGAGTGAGCCAACTATAAACACCTGGGGGAAGGGGCTAGGCAGTGGGAATGTTAGGAGCAAAGGCATTGAAGGTAAGCTTCTTGGCATTGTTAAGGAGTAGCAATGAGGTCAGTATGTCTCTGCAGAGTGAGTGAATGGGAAAGTGGTAGGTGATAAGGCCAAAGAGATACTGTGGGGAGTGAGTGGTCTTGGAAGGCCCAGATCGTGTAGGATCTAGACTAAGAGTCTGGAATTGAGGTGAGATGTCAAAGTTGGAGTGGAATTTAAAGCCATAGAACTGGAGGAAATAATTTTACATAGAGAAGAGAAGACGGCCAAGCACAGGGCCCTGGGTAATTCCCAGTATTTGAAAGTAGGGATTAAGAGGAGGAGCCAGCAAGGGGAATTGAGCAGGAGCAGTCAGTGAGGTAGGAGCCCAGAAGAACATGGTATCCAGGAAGCAAGGGAAACATTGGTTAAGAAAAGTTTCACCAACTGTGTCAAATTCTGCTGACCGAGAATTTCCATTGGATTTGGCCATGTGGAGCCATTGATGATCTTGACAAAAGAAATATCAGGGGAAGGATAAGTTCAAAAGCTTGTTTGGTGAAAGTTAAGAGAAGATGGAGGATAGGAAGTGAGGACAAAAATTTAGATAAGCTTTTCAGAGCACTTGCTGTAAAGGGAACAGAGAAATGGGGCAGTAACTGGAAGGGGATGTGGCATAGTAGAAAGAACATTTAGACTTGGAGTTACAAAACTGGAGCCCGAGTGCCGACCCTTCAAGGTTGGGTGACCCTTGACAAATCACTTTGTCTCTCAGAACCTCAGCATTCTTCAACAGAAAAATGGGGACCATAAAAACTGTATATAATGGTGATTATGGAGGATAATGTACAGAAAGAGTTTGTCATTTGTAAACTGCAACATAAATAGAAAAGTCTTACCGTCGTCATTGTGTAATAGAAATTCTAAAAGAAGAACTTTATCCTTGTGGCCTGGGAGCATTGGAGGAGGCTGCATGCTGAAGAAAATTGGTACAGAAATTGGGTGGGGTGAAGGCATTCAGTCATAGCACAGGAAAGGGAAGGTGCCTGGAATGTAAAGAGGAAGTAAAGAGAGGTGATATTGGAATAGAGGCTGCATGTTGAGGAGAAGAGGAAAATTAGGATGGGTAGGTAGTGGGCTAATGATGCAGGGCCATGAAGAGTCTGAACTGAAGAGCAGCAGGAGGGTGGTCTTGTGGGTTCTCCATCAGGACAGTTGAAATTGAAGGACTTTAGATCTCTACGTGCTGTGGAATTGCAGGGGTTGGGGCAAATTCTGCTGTTATCTCTGAGGTACAGAAGAGCTCCAGTGTTGTGATACAACTGGAATATTTTTGTTTGAGGGGGGAAAGAAGGAAGAACGAGAGGCAAGAAAGAAACAGGAGGTAAGGAAGTTATGGAGGCAAAGGAATTTCCGTAACCCAAGTGTGATGAGAATCAGAAATGAACCTTATTGTTAGGAAGAGTATGTGCCATTAAAGTCAATGATAGGCTTGTGGAGAAAGAAAGCGCAAGAGGAAAGAGTGTTTCAGGAAGGGGAAACACTCTTGAAATAAGTGTCCTAGAACAATCAGTCAACCAGTATGTATTGAGAACCTACTGTGTGCCATCTACTCTTCTCGGCTTTCCTCTGGGTACTCTTTCAAGCTCTGTTCTAAACCTGGACTGCAGCACTCCTAATGGTAGGAAAGGTGTGGGAGAAAGCCAAACTGTGACAAAACTGGGCTTATGTATTTTTCCTTTTCTCTTTTTGCTTTGTGGAGGTTTGTATCTTATTGATTTTATATATTTTTCCATGCCTATTTCATAGTTTGCTAAATAAATTAGTGATAGTTACTAAATGAATTAGCAATATTAGTTTGTTGCTGCAGTTTTTTGGAATGTGATTTGGCAATATACATTACTAACCTTAAAAATGTTCCCAGGGCAGCTGTGGCTAGAACACATGACCAGGTTTGGCTTGTCCAACAGCTGAAGAATACTGTGAAATCCAAGCCTCCCAGCCGTTCATGTGACACTCATACAAATATATAAACTGTAAAAAAAATATTAATTAAGATAAACAAAACTTAACAAAGAAACTGATTAAAAATAAAGGAAGAAGAGGTTCCATTTCTGATCATCTGTCCTAAGGAAATTTATTTAAATATAGTAGAGGATTTAGAATTAATAAGTTGTACTGTAGTATTATTTATACCAGCAAAGTAGCCCATGTTTCTATTTCTAATCCTGTAAGAAGTGCCGGTCTGATCCTTACCAAGGGAATAGAAACGAGGAGGCTCTGCCACCATCATTTGGTCAGCTTTAGTCTAACAGACTATGGCAATTCTGCCATTGGTTTTCCTTGACACTGGTGGTCTTATAGGTTTTATATGGAAGGGATGTACAAGAAGACCACATAGCATTACAACTGGAGATTTAGGTGAGAAGAGACAGATACATGAATAAGTGAGCTCTTGAATTGGCTAAAAACTAAGCACAAGGTAATGTTGTTGTTGTTAGGTGACTTTGAGTTTGATTCTGACTCATAGCGACACTGTGTGACAGAGTACATCTGCCCCATAGGGTTTTCTTGGCTGTAATCTTTTGGGAAGCAGATTACCAGGTCTTTCTCCCGCAGAGCTGCTGGGTGGGTTCAAACTGCCAACCTTTCACTTAGCAGTTGCGTGCTTAAGCATTTGCACCATCAGGGCTCCTTAAAAGGTGACAAATGCTCATTAATTTGTGAACTGTAGTTTGGAATAATTCATCAGCTAGGACTCTGGTTTTATTGGCTTGTGTGGTGACAGGTAGGATGACATCCCACCATTCACAATAGAACTTTAAAAACAGTGTATTTGTACTTGATGTCATTAAAATGATGGACTTGGGTTTGGGTTTTGAAGCAGATGTTCAGTGGTTAAGATTAATTTTTAGCAATGGTTTTGGAGGTTGAAACCAAAATGTGTACAAAAGTAAACATTTCCCTTTCAGAGCAAATAATTGGAACTCGAATGAAACTTAAGCAATGGGCATCAACTACAAGTTAATTTTGACATAGATGTCTGGAAAGCATCACCAGTTAACATACTTGTTGTGAGCTGTGGTGTAATATCGTCTGTCTGTGCTCACGTAAGAGAAGGAACAAGTGGCTTGTTTAACCCCAGACTTGGGCGGCTGACCAGACCTGAGGCTGAGGTCATTTCCATCTGGACCTGCTTGAAGGATGCACACACTGGCACAGACAGCTTCTCAGAACAGCAGCCACTTGTGTATCTGAACTGAAGCCACAGACAATTACTCTTTTCACCAAATATTGATCAGTGATTTTTAAAGGGAAAGAGTCTTTACCAAATGGTTTAGTTCCCGGGTGTCTTCTTTGTCTTCCTTCTTTCTGGTCCTACGAGCTTAGGAGATAAGACATGCAGATACTTTCCAATGGAAATAAAATGCATACCATCACTCTCCAATAGAAATAAAATCTTTCCATACAGAAGCAAGGGGAAGAGTCTGTGCAAGGAAGCATTTATATCATTCTCAGGCGTATTACAAAGTGAGTGAATTGACTGAGACATAAAATATTAAAGTAATGCTGTAAGGTGGATTATATGCTAAATAGACTACCATTAAGGCATTTTACGTTCTCTTATTATTCTAAAAAGATGGAGATATTTCCTTTCTAGCTGGGGAGAAAAATTCTTTCCAACATTAATCCTTATTTCATCTGGTGCATGTTGTTTTTTTTCCTTTTTGTCTTCCCAGTAGAATTAAAACTCAATGGATTCTCTCAGCGTAAGTGTCATAATGGTAAACCAAAGAAATCTATACAGTGATGCTCAAATTTATTTAAATGCTGTTGATCAATTCTCCCTTCTCTTATTAGTTTTTTTCTTCTTTCAGTTTACTTTTCCCTGGCAAGAATAGGATAGCTCAATTTGTTTGTTACTGTTTTTGAGCTGTATGATATTGTTTAGAGACAGTATAGTGAAATGTTTGCATCCAGATCTTCACTTTTACGTGGAAATATATCAGTTAAGGGGAACGTTTCTATCTTTATCAGTTTGTGGGATAAGACCAACCTAACAATGAGTTGGACCTTTCAAGACTGGATTGTATCCAAAACTGGAAAAGTGTTCACAATAGCAGAGGTGATTGGGATCCTAAAATGAACATTTCTAGGTTCTCTCAGTACCAGAATCTCTGTCTTTTCACACTAATGTACAAGTGCCCAGCTCAATAAACAGTAAGGCTTTTGAATGAATAAATGAACTATTAAATGATTGCTAAACCCAAGATCACCCTAAATATAAATGTGTTTTTTTTTTTTCCATTTGGTGAACTAGGATGATGACACATGAGAAGAACGTAAAATGAAATACGAATCCTTCACTTCATTTTGATAAGTGTCAGCATTTCAAAGCTGTGTATGTAGTGGCTCTTGGGTGGCATGAGCTGCCTCAAACCAGATTTTTGCGTCCTTTGCTTTGCTCTCTACAGAGCTGGAAAAACCAGCTCAGGCCAGTGTCACAGCATTATCCAATCCTACTTTCTTACAGGAAATGGGAGAATTTCCTCCTTCGGAATCTAGTCTTTTCTGTATAGGATTGAACAGATATGTACGTAGCTTGTTCATTCACTTTTCTCATTTTACCCTAACAATACCACCGTATCATCCATTCAATCAGGAGTTGTCATTTTGATTGCCATAGGCACCTAACTGACTGTGATTTAGTCTGATCCATGATTTTTTTAGTTGTTTGGACAAAACCTCTGCTGAATGTGAATCACGATATCCCTCATTGCACAATGGGATTGTGGTTGCCACTTAAGTATCTGGACCATGTGTGTATAACGTGGCTGCTTCACTGCTTTCAAACAAAAAGGAGGTTTAAAGGGAGTGACATTGATTCTTGAGTCTATTTACCATCTTTTGTGCTGTATAAGATAAATGTTTATGAGCTAAGGAAAATGCTTCAGAATTTGTATCTGATTCTCTTTCTTTTGTATCCATCGTAGTTCCTGCTATTTCACCGAGTGGCTCTGGGGAGAACAGCATGCTTCTGAAATAAGGTCACTCATATTGTGACATGCTTATAAGCCTTGGCCAAGCCATTGTTTTGTGAGCATTCCATAGATACTCTGAATGCTCCAAGTACCTATTATGATCCCAGGGGATCTTTCAGAGACATTGTGTAGCAGCATCATCTCAGAGCAGTGGAATGGAAGACGACATATTTTAATCCATTCTTCTTTAATACATTAGTCTTTCATGGTTGATCGTATGCTATTTTGGGGTATTGCTTGATATATTTAGCAACAGATAAATATTATTGGGGAGCCCTGGTGGCGTAGTGGTTAGGAGCTTGGCTGCTAACCAGAAGGTTGGCAGTTCAAATCCACCAGCTGCTCCTTGGAAATCCTATGGGGCAGTTCTACTCCGTCCTGTAGGGTCACTATGAGTCGGAACTGACTCAGCGGCACTTAACAACAACAAAAACAACAAATTTTATTGGTTACACGAATCTTATTCTTAAGGAACTCTAATTTTAGTACTTACGTTGGATAATGAATGTGAGTACTTAATTCATTTGAGCTAGTACAAACTATTTAGAATAAAAAAACAGCCGGTCTGATTGACACAGTCATTGTGCTATTAGCTTGGTAATTATGCCTTCCATTCTGTATCTGTAGGTACTTAGAAAAGCCGCTTCATCTTTCCATGCCTCAGTTCCATACCTATTAAATTGCAGCAGTAACTCTAATCTTGAGGTATTAAGAATACCAATAATAATAACTAGCATTACATAATATTTATGACAATCCTATGAGGGAAGTACTAGTATGATACAGTTTTAGATGTGAGAGAAAAGAAGCTTGGAGAAGTTAAGTAATTTGCCCAAGTTCTCACACCCAATGAGTTGCAGAGTCAGGATTTGAATCCTTTGTTGACGTCCAAACTGGCTGAGCTCTTGCCAGTCTGCACTGGGTCTCTCCTCTTTGTGTGGCTGTGCAGTGGTCTTTCAGGTCCCCAAGCAGGGCAGCTGGTCTAGGCCCGGCATCTCGTCACAGACGGGCTTGGTGAGCCCTTTAAGTATCACAATGCTTTGCAGTTTGTAGTAGGATTCTAGGAGTAGCCAGTTTGCTTTTTTCCCCTCTTTAAATCTCATAGAGAGATAAATCCTATTTCCACTAAACAGATTTTTGTTAGGAATACTTTATTTCTTAACCAGTATCATTTGAAGGTCCAAGCAGCTAATCGTAGAATCTTAGAGTTGTAACAAAGGCCACTGCAGTTCAGTTCATTTATTTGACAGATAAGGAAACTGACAAACAACCCCCACAGGGTTTTGTTGCTTATTTGGTTAGATTTACCCTCTTAAAAGTCTCTTTTCTTTGCTACTTCTTCGAGCTAATGTCTTATTTCTCTTCACCCTAACCACCAAACTTCTCGAAAGAGTCTCTTAAACTTGTCGCCTCCACTTCCTCAGCGCCTACTCATTCCTTAACCTCCTGCAGTCTGGCTTCTGCTCCCTCCGCTGAACTGAGACGGCTGTCTTGAAGGCTGCTAGCGATGACCCAAGCCTCACTTGGACTGGCAGCATTTCTCACAGTCCTCATCATTTCCAACTGCTCTGCAGCATGGAACCCTGTTGATTGCCTCCTCTGTCTCCATCCTTGGCTTCTGCCATATCATATTCTGATTTCCCCCTGCCTGTCTAACTACTCCACTTTATCTTTGCTTTATCTTTTAACCCCCCCACCTGCCTCCTCAAAGTAGGCCTCACCAAAAGTTCTGAATTTGGCTTTCCCCTCTCTTCCTGTTTGCTTGCTTGCACTAATATATGAGCAATCACCTTGATTTTGTGAATGACTCCAAAATCTTCACCTTTCATTCTAACCATATTCAATTTCCCCATATCCTTTATCCCTAAAACTAATGTCACAAAATCTTCTTGATCTTTTAAAGAAATGTATCCCATAAACGGAGCCCTGGTGGCAGAGTGGTTCAGAGCTTGGCTGCTAATGAAAAGGATGGCAGTTCAAATCCACCAGCCACTCCTTGGAAACCGTATGGGTCAGTTCTACTCTGTCCTGTAGGGTCGCTATGTGTCAGAATCGACTTGATGACAATGGGTTTTTTGGTCATTTCCCTTCTTTGCCTTATTGTAGGGAACTGTAGTCATAAGCCAAGATTATGACTACGCTCTCTTGACTCTTCTTCCAGCCACAGTCTCTTTCCACTTTAAGTTCTCTTTACACAGCGCTGCAGTTTAGTTAGTCTTCCTAAGCCTCAGCTTTGATCACGTCAGCATGAGGGTTTGTATTATGAAACCTTCAGTGGTGCCCTCAGTGTTAGCAACTCAGCTACACATTTCTCAGTCTGTTACACTAAGTTCACTGTAACTTTGCCCTATCTTATCGTTATATCTCCGATCACTTTCCTACACATATTCTAGCCCACTGGCTCTCAAATACATGAGAGCCAACCCTTCCTTTTTATAACATATATTCAATAATTTCCCCTTACTTCCCTGAAATGAAATCCATAGGTTTTCTATATCTATCCACGTAATTTCCAAATACCGATATAATGCCACAATTGTAGTATTAAGGAAAAATAAAGGAACTTAATTTAAAACAAAATTATATGCACATAGTTCAGTATGTAAATACTTGATGAAGACTATGCTAGAACACATGATGAACTATCTAGATGCTTGAACATGTCCAGAATCACCTCGGACATGAAAGCCACAAATTGAAATTGATACAGGTATGTATTAGTGTCTGAAATACCAAGAGCAGTGTTAACTGTTGGTGAAGATTTTCTGAAACAGGGAACAATTCTTGGTAAAGTTCCTAACAAAACAATGTGTGCTCTTCCCTTGATTTCTAGATTGTTTCATTCCTAGAAAATCCAATGTGTTAAAACTGTAGAAAAAAAAACTTTATGTTTATATTTAAATAGAGTTAGGTCCTAGGCTCAGGTAATTATAACCAGATTTTTTCACCTACTTGAACGTCTGATGGGTTTTCCAAAAGCCGTGAGAGATGTGGAATAACTTTTCATTCCGTAGGACTGTTCCATGCAGTGCGGGACAGCTAGCATCCTTTGCCTCTGCCCCCCAAATTACAGCCATGCACTCCAATCATGTGACAACCAAAGCCACCTTCAGAGATTTCCAGAACCTCCCCCAGGGTTGGCATTATCGCTGATGAGTACACTGCTCTAGCGAAACTGTTCTTCTCACTCTTCCTTGCCCTTTCCCAGGTGTACATCTCTACATGCTGTGCCTTTTGCTTCTTCCGTTACCACCTCTTGAAACCTTACTTTTCTCTGTAGCTCAGATGATATGTACTCCATTGAGCTGTCTTTCAGAAGTGATGACTTCCAGTCTGACATCTTGCAGCACTCTGGCTGTGACATTTTTCAATTCTTAAAGCATATTGCTTTGTGTTTTAGTTATTTATGTAAAGCTCTTATCTTCTCTACTAGATTGTAAGATCTTTGAGGATACAGACCACTGTATTATAGGAATTATGTTACCCGATGTTTCTAGTGGAAGGCCTTACACACAGTAGGCAGCCAGTGAATGTTTATTGGGCAAATGAGTGGATAGTTGTTAAAGAATATTTGTAGAGAAAAAAGGAAAGTCTGGCTCTGATTTTAGCGTGTAAAAATTACTTTTGTTTTTATGATATTTATGTTTATATTTTATCTTCATGTCATAAACTAATAGTACCAATTAATATCTGAAAAGCATGTATAAAAGTCTGTGGTTTGATCTGTATATGTATTTATGAGTATGTATTCATTGGAATTCTTATTAAAGATAAGCTCATTCTGTACTCGCAGCAAAAATTTGGAGCTAAATTAAACCAGCATTCAAACACTGGAGAAAATGTGGATAAAGTTCCTCTTTTTTTTTTTTTTTTAATTCTGAAATGTACAGATAAAATCAACTTTTGAAATCAATCAGGATGCCTGTACCATTTCCCTGCTTTCCCCCTTTATTCAAAAACCTCAAAACCACTATGGGTAATTCCCTCAAGATCCACTTCTAACACACGCAGTCTAAAGAGTAAGCGAGATTTCCAAGAACTGAATGCTTTTAACATTTTTGAGCATCCCCCTCCAAATGACATGAGCTAGGAAAGCCCAGTGCTCACTCCACCCACCTTTCATCTCTTAACTAGGGGAGCATGAAGCATTTGTGCAGTCTTTCCTGCCATGGCTTCATTTTCTGTCATCTTAAGTCCATCAGCAGTCCTCAGCCTCCTAACAATATCCGTATGAAAGAAATCAGACCTCTTCAACAATGAAAAACACATTTAAGCTACTGCACACCATCACTGCCACTGGAAACGTAGATATTATTTTTTCTGTCAATCCAACTGCAGCATTCAGGCAATGTGATTTTGATGGTTGTGTTTTCATGTATTCAATAATTTGTCAGGCCATAGGTGCTAATCAGCAAAAGTATTGTTACTATTTAGGATGACGTGAAACTTCACAGCTCTTTGTTGATGATTTTTTAAAGTAGGAAGTATTTGTCTTTGAATGTAGAGACCGTGTAAAGTGATCCAAGAAAATGATATGGCCAAATGACATGATTAATTTTCTTTACTTTCCATCTCTCGCCTCAGATGCATTTGAGCTTTTCCCAAGCCCCAACTCAGCAGAAAAAAATCCCAGCACTTTAGACTAATCAGTCAGTTAAAAACCAACTCTGGTAGTCTGAGAGACACAGTGGAGTATAAAAATGTGCTCTGTCTTCAAGGAGCTTACCTAGGACGAGGGAGTTTAGAAGTCCTTGGGGTTTAGAGGAGGTTGTTGTTGTTGTTGGAGATGGTTGTTGTTGGGTGCTGTCAAGTCGATTTTGACTCATAGTGACCCCATGTAACAGAGTAGAACTGCCTCATAGGTATTTCTTGGCTGTAATCTTAACAGGAACAGATCACTAGGTCTTTCACCCGTAGAGCTGCTGGGTGGGTTCGAACCAACAACCTTTAGGTTTGCAGCCAGGTGCTTAACCATTGCACCATCAGGGCTCCTACCAGAGGAGATTACAAAGAAGTATATGGTAAATGTCAGATGAGTGGTATGACAGATTTTGGGGAAGAGATCATTGTGAACCCTGATACTCAGGAAAAGCTCCCTGGTTTCCATTTGAGTCGCAATATTGTCCTTTGATCAGATTGTCTGTTCTCTGGTACCCAGAATAATTCTCTTGGTCACTGTGAGCTTCTCTTGTGTCTCAGAAACTTGCCTCCTTTAGCACCAAGGTTGGGCATTAAAATGGCTCACGCTGAAGCCTGTTTTCCTTTGCAGTATACTTCTTCGAAGACCTGCTCTACACTCTGTAGCTCTTACATTTGCTAGCCCAAGACTTTCGTGGGTGCTGTGGCTTTTGGGAGGGCAAAAAGTTTCCATAGAAGTTAAACTGATTCATTTTAACCCACTCCCTCCACCACCCTGCCTTAGGGAAATTTCTGTAGGCACAGTAGATTCAAGACCCAAAATTTGAGATTTAAGAAAAACTTACATATCGATGGTATTGTGGAAATTATAATGATACACAGCTTTTCAGTTCTGCCAGTTAGAGCCAACGATGAAAGAAAACCAATGTGGGAGCCATCTGATCAAGCAGGGAAGCAGGGAGGGAAGTGGGAGATTACTATATTTCTTCCTTTTTTTTTTTTTTTTTTAAGCAGACTTGCCTCAATCTTGAATTTGGTAGAATGATTCCTACTCCTTGGCTTCACTGGATTTGTTACATCAAAAGTGGGTCCAGAACAGAGAAATTCCTGATTTTAGGGAGTTAACGGCTTTCTTACAAAGTGCTAGTGTTTGGGTGAAGTTTATAGATCTAAATCAGAAAATAGTTCTATTTTTAAATTCCTGAAAAACGGGCTGTGTTTTGTGCATGTGTTTTCTCCTCCACTGAACTCAAGCAATACTGACACCCCTCACCTCAGGCATCGTCAGAGCTATTTACGTGAAATAGAATAGTCTAGAAGATGGTGTCCTATAAACTGAGATTGGAAACTATGTGCTTTCTTTGAACAGTTAATTTTGTAGGATTACCTTTTTTTTCTGTATTGATCTCTGAGTTTTTACTTTGAGGGCACACAGTAGAGGCTGGTTTTCTTTTGTTACTGGTTTTTTATTATTTTAGCCAGTATACTGTAGTTAAACGTTGGCACTGATAGTGTTTTAAGAAAATAAATATTATAAATGAATGTAAGTAGGATTTTTTTTTTTTTTTTTTTAATTTTAGAAAATTCAACCAAAACCTGTTTGGCAACATAGCTTTCATGCATGGCTAGGGCATTCCCGGTTGTTTCTGTTTTAAAGAAATTTCAGGATTTTGAGTTTGTTTTTTATTCAAACATTCTCCTGGATTGTTAGAAACCCAGAAACCTTAGTGTTGGCTGGTGCAAAAACTAGATGTAAAAATATTACCGGCAGTGAAAGTGAGCAGGGGGATTTCTCTGTCCAATCAATAAAGAGACACCAGAAACAGACAGCAAAAGTGAGAAACAAAATTCAGTTTAAGCCTGGCATGTCGACACCAAAGGCGAAGTTTCAGCCAGATATGTATAGTGTTGGAATTATGGTCTTCCCTCCCCCCAAAAAAGAATGTCCTTTGGTTTTTCTCCTGTTCTGCCAAATATTCCCTCCCAAGCTTTTGATATGTTCTACAGGCCACACACACACAGGAGCAGCGCCGTCGGTCCTAGAACCCAGATGCCCAGCTGTGGAAGATATTCTTTCAGCAGCATGCGTCCATTTCTTGGCAAGACTTTTAGGCAGTCTAAAGAAAACAGCCCTGGCTCAGCCTTTGGCCTGCCTGTGGTTAATACTGTGCCGGCTTGTATCTGGTTCCTGCTCTGACCTTGTGGGCCTGCACGCTGCTTTTTTTTTTTTTTTTAAAAACTATCTCCCTCTTTTAAAGAATACTTTTGATTTTGGTTTAATTTAGGGTGAAATTCCTGTGGAAATCTAGAAAAACTTTACTTTTTGATTCAATTTGATGATTCAAAGAGAAGTGGGTAGGTATTGGAAGGCAAAGATCACATGGGAGAAAAAGAGGACCTTTCTGCGATGCACCAAGTACGTTGGCAAAATTAAAAAAAATTTTTTGTGCGATCATTTTCAAACTTGATGATCTTTAATAGTCTGAGAGGAAGAAATAGTTCATTTCATGGCCAGTGACTGTAATAAAATTCAGATTCAGGGGCAACCTGGCAGTAGGTCAGCTTATTCTGTTCTTAAAGGAATGTTCTTAGGCTTAAAGGGTGGTCTTCTTTGAAAGCACAATTTAATAGTTATATTCTTTGGTTTAAATCTTTATTTTTACGGCATTTGTGTTGTTCAGCTTTTGCACTGAAGGGATTTTATTTTCCTATTCTCTTGATTATTTTACGGTTAGCAGTTGAATGTTGCTAGAATTTACACAAGGGAGTGGTTGGTTCCCCATCACCTCTCCCATCTTCTCCCTCCCCCGGTCCTGCCACCTGCCAGTTGTGTCTGAAGTAATTTCCCAGCAGTGCTGTTGACTTTGGAGATGCAGTATTTTTGGCTTTTTGTGTGTACGTGTGTGTGTCTGCCTTAATATCTGACTGGTAATTAGTAGTTGGCCAATTTGGAAGTTCTGTTCGTCTCTCTCTCCTTTCTGCTGATTCAGTCAGAGAATTAACATGTGGTGTCAAGGGGTGGGGGTGCCTTATGCATAACGACAGGCGCTAATCTTCAAGGAAATTTACCCTGCATTCCACCCATTAAGGGTACGGTGTATAAAAATGGCTTAATGTCTCTTTGAAAGTGTCAGCGGGCATGTGTGGACCACACAGAATGGGCTTCACTGAAAGTAATAGAGTGAAATTGTCTACATAATTATTTTCGTTGGATTGAGAATCAGCAGCCCTCTTTGGGTTCAGGAAATAAACCTCTGTTAAAACCATCTGGCACTATTCTCAGAAGAGATGTTATTACAGGGCCACTTCCCTCTAAAATTGTGAGTCAGGAGTTCGTGAAAGGAGGCTCATATGTGTGAGAATGAATGTCAAGTTTTCTTTTTCGGGCGTAGTTGTGAAGTCAGATGGTGTCTTGCCTTTGTCACAAATGCCGCCATGATCCCTGAGTGTAAGGTTCTTGGGAATAGGCAGGCTGAGCTGCGGCAGCACAGCCATCTCACGTATAAATGTTCTGAATTATTAGCTGGGCCAAGGAACTCTGTTCTTAAAAGAAATAAAAAATTGCCCTTAATCCAGTGACACGTGATTTGTCAACACTGAAAACACATCCTAAGGTCGGGATAATTACATTCTGTCTGCCCAAGCCCTTAATGCAGATTCAGTTGGCTTTTTTTTTTTTTCTTTTCTGCCCCTTTGCTTAGCATTCGTGGCTGTAAAATTTTCCTCTGAACTACTTGTTGTCACAGTGCTCCAGAGATAGCTGTATTAGAGGGAAAACTGAAGTGAGTGCCGTTTGTATAATGGCTAGGGAACACTTGGGGATGAACCAAACTGGGTAAATCTATAAAATGATACCCATGGTATTTTTATATTATGTATTTAACTACACAATACAGTGTGTACGTTGTGTTGAATCTTTGTGGGTTTCACCTTTTTTTTTTTTTAAGTTGGGGTTAGTCTTCCTGTTTAGTCTTCGCACTAGGAGGACAATAAGCAAACAGTTGATATTTATTCACTTCTGTTACTAGCCTGGAATCTTATCAGAACCCGTAGAGCTTAGTCTGGCTGTTGGTAATGCTAGGAAGTTAAAATGTCTTCTTGAGTGTCAGGCTCTCAGTGAGTACTTGGTAGATATTAAATCCAGCTTTTCATATCCTAGGGTTAGAGGCAAGATAGCCTATGATTGAGGATGGTTGAGAAAGCTTTTTCTCTTGCCTTGGGTATTTTTGTAGTGAACACTTCTTTTTTTTTTTTAACTAAGTAAAATCATTGACCCACATTCTGGATTCATTCATTTATTTATTCAACAAATACTTATTGGGCACCTACCAAGTGCATTTTGAAAAGTGCTGCGGGAATTTAGAGTTGACTTAGTCATATATATGGCCCTGAAAGAAGCTCAGTCTAAGGGAGATAAGACATTAATGACTGTGATTGTGTGATAGAAAGTGATACAAAATGAGAAAAAGGGCATAAGAAAGGGGTTGAGGTGACATTAACATTCAAAAGCAGTTTTACTTTTGTTTTGGGGGGAGGTAAGGAAGGTTTCCTGGAAGAGAAGGCTTTTGAGCAGAATCTTGAAGATGGCTTACTGATCTTACAGACTTATTGGCAGGTATTTTAAATATCAAATTTTAGGTAAATAGCTGGTGGCTTTCAAAAGACTAACACTATGTCTCTTACTTTTAAGATAAAGGGAAAAAAAAAAACACCTTGTTCCTATCTTCATTTGCAGTTCTGTTGATGGAAGTTAGCACGGAGATCTAAGATCACATGCCTTAATCTTTGGTTCAGGTAGTTCCTTCAGCTTCAACTATCTTCTGCTATTTTCTCCATTACCAATATAGGACCTACTCAACATTTAAGACTAAGTTCAAATGGTACCTTCTCTAGTACATTAATAAATCCACCATTTTTTTAGTTCTGTAATCTCCTGTACTAGAGCTGTACCAGTAGTAATGTGATAATGTCTTGCACATTATAGATATTCAGTTGAATTTAACTTAATTGAACACAAGTAGATCAGGTAATTGAATTAACCTCTTTAATACATATTGAAATTTGTTCTCGGATTAGTGTTAACGTATAAAAATTTATACTGTGAACTGGTACAGAAAATTCTAGACCAGCCTAAGGCCTAGTTTTGAATTAATAGGAAATAAGCCCATTATAAAATCAGTAGAGGTAATAATCACATTTTTCCAAGGGACGTTCTAAATGGCTCTAGATTTCAGCAGCCTTTGGAGTTTAGTTTCATATAGGGAAAAAGAAGCAGGCTGAAAGTCTTCAGGCCAACTTGGTGGCTCAGACTCTTTTCAAAGTTCTTTTATATGTGTTTATTAGTTGAGTTTGCAGCTCTATAAATGATATCACTCATACTGTTTGTATTGGATCCCTGCCATATCTCCATCCATAACAGATGGATTCTTTTTTTCCATTCCTATATACATTCTTTAGGGTTTGTTACTTTCTGATAGACAACAGGAGTGAGAGTGCAGGAAGGGGAGGATGGAGAAGAGGGATTGAGTCTATTTGTATGTATTTCTGTATTTCTCTTAAGCTTATTGGATTGGCAAATGGTAGGATGAGAAGTGGACAAATATCTTGCCCATTGGGATTTAGGGAGCTTTTGGGAAAGAACTTTGCTCAGAAGATATGCTGGGGAGGATGGCTAATTTTAGAGATTTTTGCTGTGGCTTCATGTTTTCTTTTGCTTTCCCTTATCTTAGATGCTGACTCAGATCTTGGCATTTTCAATTTAATTTTTAGACCACAACAAATTTTGCTTACTCTCTGACCTGTGCAAGTGATAGGTACAGAACCACAGTCTGACTTGTGATTTGGCCAAGAAAGGACTGATTGCCATGCTGTTGTGAGGCTTTTAGGCTAGGTACTTCTCCCATTTCTTTAAAATAACATGACCAAGATTGAAGTGAGAAGGCACTGTTCACGCTTATAATCACATCACCATTAGAAGTATTCTTATAAAAAAGATGCCCAAGAATATGAGTCTGAATTTGAAGAGAGGCTGGAGTTGCATTTTTGGTCATCCCAAGAACTCGAAGCAATTGGTGTTGATGAGGTTGCTGGAGGAGTGGGTATAGAATGGGTGGAGTGAGAGTTATCCCTTTTACCATTATGGCTGAATTAACTTTGTGCCTTTGGCCCTGGAATAGAAGGAGATGCTGTTCTCTTGCCAGGCTCCCTTGGGCCCCTGAAGCAACAAAAAAGCAGCATCAGAAATCTTCAGTGACCGATCCATGGTTTGCATCCTCGAGGAGGAGGCTGCCTTCTCTGGTCTCCATGCACCACGGATTCTTTCTCTTTCTTCCTAGCTTTCTTTATTGACTTCTCTTCCTTCCCTACCCCTTAAATGTTGGTGCTTGTTAGGGTTCCTTTTTAGATACTCTCCTCAATTCATTCTATATCCATTCCCCTAGTGACCTGACTGACTCCAGTGGTTTCAAGTTCTTGTATCTACCAAAAATGCATGTCCAGCCTCTCTTGACTTTGCACACATATTTCTAGTTTGCTTCCTGGGCATCTCCACTGGAACATGTCCCATGAGTACTTTCAAACTCATGTCCAAAACAATGTGATTCTCCACCACGAACCTCCTCCAGCTTTTCCATCTTTGAGTGCCCCGAAGTTCACCCATTTGACCAAATCAGAAACCTGAGACTCATTCTCTCTGCCTTACTTCTTATTACATCTACTTCTTCCACCTTTTGTTGTCTATGTCTCTATTCGATGTCTCAAATATGTTCTCTCATCTCCATTAGCACAGCTCTAGCTTTCACACTCTCAGTATTTATCTCCTGGTCTATAATTTAACAATAATTTCCTAACTATACTCCCTTCTAAATCTATCTTCCCCTGTAAGTAAAGTGGTCTTACTACAATGTAAAACAGCTCAGGACACACCCTTGCTTAAAATAACTCAGTGACTCCTGTTATTTACAGGATGAAGTTCAGACTTGGTGTGCCATAATGGACAAGGCCCTTCACCATCTGACCTGCCCAGATGCCTCCCACACATACTCCTGTGGCTGAGCAACGGATATACCTAATTACTTCATTTTCTGCTTTTTCTTATCTCTGTGCTTTTGCAGCTACTGGTCCTATTACTTAGAATGTCTTTCTCCTCTGTATTTGCTTGACCAAAACTTCTACTTATTCTTTAAGTCTACTCGAATATAGATAACTCTCCTCTGGGAGCCCTTTCTGACCACTGTAGGAAGTTAAGCATTTATTCTTTGGCTTCTCTTTGGTTTGCCTGTTCATACCTTGATTATGCTGTTCATCAAATTGCTGTAATTATTTATCTTTATGATGCCTCTCCCAGTACACTGTGAGCCTTCTAGTTTAGCATAGTTCCTGGTATATGATAAGTGGTTAGGAAGTTTTAATGGATAAATGAACATTATATTGAATAGTGATTTTACCTGTTCAGGACATTTTTACCTCTATTACATTTCATCCTGATGACATCTCTGTGATGCAGATACTTTGACCTTCATTTGACAGATAAGGAAGTTGAGTCATAGGAGGATGTTGAGTCATAGAGGCAATAGATTATTTACCTGAAGTCCCACAACCAAGTTAGTAGCAAAACTAGGAATAGATTCCAAGTTTCTTTATTCTCTGCACAGTCAGGTCCAGATTAACATAAAGTGATTCTCCTTTATAGTCAGATACACTTGGCTCAGTTTTTTTTTTTTTTTTTTTTTTTTTAGCTATTCCATTAAGTCCACCAGTTGTGTGTGTGTGGGAGTGTGTGTGCGCACATACGTGTATGTAACCCATATGTCAGGTGAGGAACATAGCATTGTTGATTCTTAGAATTGGAAGTTAGGTAGCCCATCATTTTATAGATGAGGAAATTCTGTACCTGAGAAGTTCACTATTTGCCGTTAGTGGAAAACCCACATCTTCTGACTTAAGTCATGGGTTCTCTTTCTTACTATACTTTGGGTAATCATCATTTCTATAGGACAGTTTTACCGTTGAATCTCAAGGGTTGTTTGCAGGATTTGTCAAGCTATTAGGCCAGATGATTCTTGGGAAGAGCCTATCCTTTGAGCAGAAACAATATTATTTCCGTGGACATTCTCAGTAAAAAGTCTGTGAAAGAGATAGGAACCAGAGAAGAAGGAATCAAATATGACGTTCTTTATCACTGATTGTCTCACTTTTCCAGATGGCGTCAGTTTTTTTCCAGTGAGCATCATAGATTCTTGAGCATGTTCCATTTTGAAATAAAACAAAGGCATTTAATTAGGCTGAAGGATAAGAGCTCCGTATTGCAAGGAAAGGTATATTCTATAGTCAGAAGAATTTTTGGTGTCATTGTGCATGTGTTGTTGTAAGGTGCCATCGAGTTGTTTCTGACTCATAGCAACCCTATGTACAACAGAATGAAACACTGCCTGGTCCTGCGCCATCCTCATAATTGTTGCTATGTTTGAGCCCATTGTTGCAGCCACTCTGTCAGTCCATCTCATTGAGGGTCTTCCTCTTTTTCACTGACCCTCTACCTTACCAAGAATGATGTTTTTCTCTAGAGACTGGTCCCTCCTGATAGCATGTCTAGAGTATGTGAGACAGTCTCACCGTCCTTGCTTCCAAGGAGCACTCTAGCTGTACTTCTTCCAAGACAGATTTACTAGTTTTTCTGGTAGTGCATGGTATATTCGATATTCTTTGCCAATACTCGTGCATGTAAAATATGATATATATTGGGCTTTGAGAACACAGCATCTCTAATAACCTAGAAAGAGACATTGACCTCATATTGTTTTGGCTGGACTCTCCTTCTCTGTACATATATGCATGTATGCATATAAAAGAGATAATATAAATTTATGACCACATATATGTATATGTGTAAAGGACAATACTTTATGTATTTCACATGGACAAAAGAAAAAAATTCTCCAGACTGTCATTACAATGAAATAACTCAGCATGCAGCCAGCAGACAGAAAGCTGTAAAACTTAACACTGTACTTACTTTTGAAAAACAGAAAGAGTTGTCTTTTTAATTACTTTCAGGGATTTATCTCATAGGAAAAGAAGATACTGAACTGGTGTCTCTATAGTTTTTGTTTTTAAATTTAGGGAGTGAAGATGAACTCTGTGACAAATGGGCACCATTTGGCTTGAAAGTAATGCACTTTTCTAATTTGCTGTACCTTGACAATTAAGAAAAAAACGGTAAAACTTGCAATCTTCTAACTCCATTTAACACTCTTTTAGATTCTCTTTTATATAACAATAACTTGATCCTACTCAAAATACTTGGCACCTTTAGTGACAGAGTGGAATGTAACAGCACTTTAGCAGATCTGAATGTGAGTAGGCAAACTCCAGTAGTTTTGGAATGAAGAGGTAGAGTTTTCAGTTCCTTATTCAGAGTTCACAGAAGATAAGAATACTGGGATTAACACAGTAGACTCCGTTCATTACACATGGCTGAATAAAGCAATTATCTGTCTATCAAGACTCCAGTAAATTGTGCAATAGCATTAAGGAAGGGTGGATGGATAGATGGTTAAACACTATTCCATCGGAAAAGGGTGCTGATATATGAGGTAATCGTTTGAGTTTAACGTGTAAAAACTGTTTTATTTGGGAGTTTATATATCATGTTACCCTTACATCTTAGAGAGAAGGGATCTCTTTTTTCCCCCCTCATATTGTTGACTGCATTTTTCAGTTTCTTACCCATCTGACTTTTATTAGGGGAGTTATTTCAAAAACATCTCTTGTTTAATCATGTTTAAACAATCTGTTTAAGACCTGTTGTGTAGATATAAACACAATACTCCTTTAATGTAGTAAAACAGACTTATGACAGACACAGCACATAACAGACACCCATCCATTATTGCTTAAGCTGCTGCTCCTTCCATGCCTGACCTGAGAGGGTAACCACAGACCTCAGCTGACAGTATTCGCTGGTTAGAAGACACTGAAATGCACCATATTAATGTCTAGCAAGCAGAGAATTGCAGAGCGGCATACAATTGGAGGGGCCTTAGACTAGATTAAAACTAAGTACCTTAAATCTGTTTTAATGGCCGTGTTTACATCTCCTTTTTCTTTCCTTTAAAAAAGTAATGAGGTTTTGCAAGCGTTAAGAAAGCCACCTCTTCTTGCCAGCTGGACTAGGTCCAGTTTAAGCAAGAAATTTTCCCCCCTTTTCTTCTGTCTTTTTCTTTTTTCATCTTCTGTGATCTCCACTGCCATTCAACACAGCAAGACCAGGCTGCGGGAGGGAGCTGGCTGACTTTCTCCTTGGTTATTACTTTTTAACATTTTCTTCCTGCTGCAGAAATAGGGAAATTGAGAAAGACGTTCTGATGCTGTGGCACCAAATGTCAAGAGAGGGGCCCTTGGCACTTTTTAATTACTTCTGTGGAGTGTTTTCTCTTTGCTTAAAACACACTCACATAACACATGCACAAAACCATAATAATGAAAGAGAAACAGAGAGGCTTGCATGCTAAGGGAATTCAGCCAGGATCCAGGAATTGCGTGACAGTCCGTTTGTAAGGCTAGTTGTCATTAGACTCTTTGAAGAATAATGCCAACCATGTTTAGCTGGATTATTGGCAAATAAACAGTGATGCTTCTTGTTCATGTATGGAAACTACCATTTCCATTGCTAAAAACACTACCATTAAAAAAAAAAAATTCTTTACATCTCTCGCTGGGATCTCTGTAAGTGCTGGTAAGACAAGGAACTGTGGTGTGAGAACATATTATAGTAAAAGAAGGCAAGGAAATGTTTTCAGAACAAATACTTTGGTTTTGACTGAGTTCGGGGGAAATAAAGAGTAGACACAGAGAAAGAGATCTTTTGTTTCGTTTACCAGAAAGTGAAGGGAGAGATGATGAAGATTCAGATGGCCTGGGATGATTGTGGATGTCGGGGTGTAATTAGTAGGACAACAAGATATGTTGTAATAAAACAGAGTCAGAAAGACCGGGTATAGTGTAATAAAATCTTTGAATTAAACTTCTCTGCTTTTTAAAAATTCTGTCCTTACTAGGTGTCTTTTCATAAACTTTTCTTTCCTTCTGTGGCAGCCTAGTATATGAAAAAGAGAGCTCAGTCAGGTCAGGACACTATCTTCCAGTATCACTGCCTAGTTCCATGACTTCTAGCAAGTCACAGTATTTTTCTGGGCATCAATTATTTTTAAAATGAAGAACCTATCTGGTGAAGTCCATATTCTCTTCCACCTCTGAAAAGTTCTAATTCATATGGTTTTAATTTGGTTGGGGGTGAGGAGGGAAAGAAGTATCCACTGGATACAACAGGCAGACAAAGTCAAGGATAGGAAGATTGAACTAGAAAGTAAGTGCCGGAGAATTTGGAGATAAACAGGCATAGTAGATTAAAGATGTATTAGGAGATGAGAGAGGGGCTCCGGTGAAGGCAGCGAGGTTCCCTGTGAGCTCTTTTTTCCCTGCCTGCAAAAAGTGTTACTCAAATCTCCTCTTGTATAGTTCCATTATGCTTTCATCTAGTCTGTCTTTAAAATTGTTTCATCCTTTTTTTTTCTTCTTACTTCCCATGAGTTTCTTTTTCTTCAGATGGCTCAAGTTTGAGTCCATTATTTCAAGAAGAGGGCTTATACTCTAAACATACGTTTGTTAGAATTTAATCCCTGATGTCTGACTGATACTGGTATCGCATGATAGCCCCGTCCTTCTTCCAGATATTTTATTCCTTTGTGATTTGCCACAGCCTAAAATCTAAAAGTTATAAAGGAACTTAACATTTATGTACATGCAAATTAATATCTCACAATTCTTTTATTTGTATCTTTATTGAAAGATTTTTATTTTTTTTAACCTTCCGAAGCTTAAATTTAGAAAATGGTTGGCCTTCGTTAATCTCTCTCACGCATATAATTATATTTAAAACATGACTACATATGAGTTTGGGAGACTGAACTTTTTAGTCACTGATCTAAACTGGTGCCTGTTATTATTAAAAGAAAACAAATACAGTTTTTAACATTTTTTTTCTATGAACTGGAGTTCCTAGAATATTTCTATGGAGTCTACAGCTTAACAATGTAATTATGTCTCTTGAGTAGATTATGTTTTTCTTCCCATAATTATGTTTTTACCCAAGAGACTGGAAAGGCTTCAGACCTCTCTTGGGTAAAATTGTCCTTTCTCTGTTCTTCCTTGATAAACTGAATCCTACATGCCCAACTCACTGAGAGGGCTCTTGAAGCTATGTGGGAGTGATTATGATTTTTTTCCTTTAGAAATTGGTTTATATATTAAATGGGGCCCTTAGAGAGAAGCTCTGCTAGCTCATTTTTGAGATGCCATCAGGAAGAGTCTCCTGGAAGGGAATTTGTTTATGATCTGCGGTCCTCTGTCTGAAGCCACAAACTACCATTGCTCTAGGGTTGTCTCCTCTCACAGGCTGTCTGTCCTGTGTGAGCTCTGGGGCCCCATTCATATGTCTTATTGTGTGGCTGTTAATTTCCAGTGGCTCAGAGGGTCTAGACACCTTAAACATGAAGACGGTTTCTTAGGCTACTTCATTCTTCTCTCCCAGAAATATTTTTTGACCTGAACCAGACAGCATACTCTTAGGAAAAAAGATGACTCAGCAGCCTTTCCCACCAAGGACTGTAGAGTCATCAATTTTTCTGTGGGAAATGTTTCCCAATAACCAGCCTTTTTTCCCTCCTCACTGTGAAAGCACAAAAGAAGAGATAATTTTAAGTGTGTCTATGGTTTCATTTATTAATTCAACAAGCATTTGTTATGTGCCTTCTCTGTGCCCAGGCACCAAGTTAATGCTGGATATAAGATGTGATACCCCCCCTCGAGAAGGTCACAGTCAAGTCCAGAAGATTCTAAGATAATAGGGTTTGACCTTTTGTATGAATGTTTTATGTCCATTTATAGTTAGTTAATGCTTACTGAATGTCTACTGCATTTAAACATAACCACATGTGGTAGACAAAAAACAGTTGTAGCCACTCTCAGCTTACTGAGATAGAAGCCAGAGGGATCACTGAAGCCCTGGAGATAGAAAAGACCAGTACAATGTGATGATCAAGTTGATACTGGGAAAGGATTTCACCAAATGGTGATGATGGAGACAGGGTGTTCCAAGTGGAGGAGACAGCTTGGGCAAAGGCACAGGGCCTCTTTGAAGAATTGTGGAAACTCCAGTGATTGGAGCATAGGCTGGGAGCAATACAGTTGTAGCTATCAGAAATGAGAGTGACAAGGCACCTTGGAATCATATTTTCCAGGTCTTTGTTTGCTAGGCTGCGGGGGCTCTATTTAATTCAGTAGACAGTGGAAGACAATTGAAAGATTTTGAGCAGGTAGGTAACATGAATGTTAGGATTTGGGGGCTGACAGGACTTTAGAAGTTATGGGAACTAGCCCTTCATGTTTGGTAGGGAAGAAACTGAGGCCCAGAGAGTTATACTAAATCCATTTTTTTGGTTGTGCATCTAGTTGGTGCCCTTTTTTTAATATGCCAGGCTGTTCTCTGGTGTTGTATTAGCACAGGCGAGAAGTTAGGAGTGGTTCCAGTGAGAATGGAAAGCAGGGGTGCATTGCTGTAGAAACTGTAGTAATAGAATTGACTGGATGATGGGATCTGGGGAAGGGAGGTGGCAAAAGTATACCTAAGCTGGGTTTTGAGACTAGGAGACTAGAAAATGGTGATATTAATGGAAATATGGAAATCAGAAGAGAAGCTGGTTGGGACTGTTTGTGGTGGGGAGGGACAGGAGGCATAACTAAACATTACTAGAGTATAGGTCTTTGATTTTCTAGACTTCCGCAAGGCAACAGTAGTCATCTAAATGTAAATAGGGGAGAGTCACTCTTCTCAATGGTTTTTTCATTCTCATAGGTATGTAGGAATGCAGAAAATCAAGGTTTTTAATCTAGAGCCCTAGTAGTTATAAAATATTTGAATCAGAACTTTACATGCCTACCCTGAGAATTTACTTTAGTCTGTGTAATCTTCCCTGTCATATTATTTTTGCTTAAAACCATCTAAACTGAACTCCCAAAGATATACAAAGGATTACCCTTAGTTGGAGAATTCCAAGTAATACTATTTGGAATTGAATTATTGCTTGAAAATGAGTCAGCCTTGTTCCCTAAAATCTCCCTGAAACAAGCACACTCCTTCATGTACCAGTTTCAGAATAGAGAGAATTGAAGACCTCATTATTTGTTTTCTAGAACTGCTGTGGAAGCAGCTCTGATGATATATAACCACTCTACCCTGAAAAATGGTAATTCTGATGCAAGTCCTCCCCTCTTGTCCTTTAACTCCAAGGATCATTGTCATAACATTCTTAAACTGTTATATCCTGTGGCTTGAGCCTTAGAGTATTGGACCAGATCTCATTCTTTCACATACTTGGTGACAGCAAAATTAGCTAATGTCTCCCCAGTCACCCACTCCTCCACAGAAGCCTGAATGCATGGTAGAGAGGCTCACGGGCTGCCAAAATATCATTTTATTGCTCAGAGGATAAAAAAAAAATCTGTCTTCAAAGGGCAGATTCCCATATGTATTACATAATTTAAAAGAGATAATGTGTAGTTGTAAAACTAGATGTATCGAGTGATTTGAAGAATGGTGTCCCTCTGTTTAGATTGATATCATGTATGATTAGTATCATCTTGTCTCACAAGACATTTATTATCATGTTTCTGTCATTCGGCCCTCCAGCTAGCTTTCCTCCTTCCTTCTGTGCTTACCAGATCCTACTCAGTCTTCAAGGACAGGCATAATGATTTCATCAATGAAGGCTTCCTCTCTCCTTCTGGGCAAAATCAATTGTATCTCACCTGTACCTCCCATCGCACTTTATTATTTTTTAACTTTTTTATTATGAAAATTTTCAATCATACATGAAAGTAGAGATTATATTTGATAAACTCCCATATACCCATCCCCTTATTTTTGTAATTAATATTTTGCCATAGTTGTTTCATTCATTATTTTGCCAAAATATTTTAAAGCAAATCCAAGACATGATGATATCTGACCCCTAAATATCAGGTAACCATTCTAAAAAGAAGGATATATTCTTACACAATCACAACAAAGGCTACTTCCTTAGTATTTTGAAATAGTCTGTATTCAGATTTCCTCAGTTGATCCCCAAACCATAGGGTTTTAGTTATTGCCTTCACCACAGTCTGTCTTTGGTTATATTTAGTTGCTTACCTTTTGTTCTCCTAAACTTTGAACTCCTTGAAGGCAAGGACATTGTCTTATGTATTTTTCTATCTCCTTCTACTTACAGTGCCCGGTGTAACTAGTATGTAATAGATACCCAATACACAATAGTTAGGCTAACTGACCTGAATGTAGACCTTATACTGATTATTTACTGATGCTCCACTGCAGATCTGTCTTTCAACTTTACTTATTATATTTAAAGATTGTATCCTCATGATACCCAGGAAACAAATAAATACATAAAAAAATAAATTAATTAATTAACAACGCGGATTAAAATACCACTGTAAGAAAATGAGCTGCCAAACATCATGTCCTGGTGATCAGCAAAATGACCCTGCTGTGAAACCCTGGTGGCGTAGTGGTTAAGAGTTATGGCTGCTAACTAAAATCCACCGGGTGCTCCTTGGAAACCTTCTGGGGAAGTTCTACTCTGCCCTATAATGTTGCTGTGAGTCGGAATCGACTCGATGGCAACAGGTATTTTGGTGACATACAAGGGTAGGCCACATTATGTGGCATACTCCTGGTGGCAAACACCTTGTTTTGTTCTTTGTTAGTGCACTTTGGCATCATCTAGAAGGAGTGCTCTAGCTGGTGCTGTGCATCATGTTAGGGATATAGAGCCTGTGAGCGTGAGGTTCTGGTTGGGAGGCCACGTTGCTCTCTGAAGTTGTTGAGCATTTCTCAGTTTATAAAAATGGGCAAAATGGGTCAAATCACAGAGGCAAGTTTATTTTCATCATTCTCTTACCACATTTTGAGGATCTTTCATGTGCCAGTTTCAGATGTATGCTCTTTGAAAGCAGAAGTTATAATGGCAATATCACTAACTTTCATTGTGAGTTGGCTGTGCCATTTAGTTATTTTCAAAACCTTTAACTTCAAGAATTGTACTTAGACTAAAAGGGCTGGTTAGAGAGGAATGGAATGATTGGCTAGATGCTTGCTTAGTGACCTATCAGTTCCTTGTGCATCTTCGCTCTAAGATGTGTGAATGCTGTGACCTTTTGATCATGCTTGCTTCTTGTGCCCCTGAATTTATTGCAACAAAAGTCATATTCAGCCAAACATGCTCAACTTTTTGAAAGAAATCTTTTCTGAAAAGTACTGTTTTTTTCCATTTTAAGTTTACTTTTAATCCTGAATTCCCCTGTAGGACTGATGTTGTACTGTTACAATCTGAAATAAGCTGGTTGGCAATGGAGGGAAAAGAGCCCCGGAGCAGGAATCAGGAGACCGGAGTTCTAGTCTTGCCACTAACTATGTGACTTTGGGGAAGTCACTTCCCTTCTCAGGGACTCAGGGTCCTTATCCACCAAAGAACTACATTGCTCTAAAATTTTAGAGTCTAAATGACGTCTGTTGCTCTTTCAGCTCTTTGATTCTAAATGCCTTTCAACAATGATTAAGAATTAAAGTGAGAACAACTGGAGTTTTCTTAGAGTGAAAGAAAGCCTCCGCTTAAATGAATGTCCTTTATTACAATTTCTTAGGAAGCACCAATATGGACTTTTCTCTAAGGAAAGTCTCCCCACCTGCCCCTCGGATTCGCTAGATTGCAAAATAAGAAGAGAAGAGGATTTGGGGGAAAATGTAGTGTTGTAATATGATATCCTGGGCCAGAAAGTTTTTCTTTCAACTAAGGTGTTTATCTAAAAGAGGAGACTATTCATTCATTCATTTATTGCATAAATATTTATTGAGCACTTACTGTATGGCAGGTACTGAATTAGGATGTGAGGATACAGCTGGAAACAAGACAGACCACTCATTCTCACGGGACTTATGACTTGAAGGGGAGACAAACAAATACACAAGCTAATTACAGATTGTGGTAAGAGCCATCAAGGAAATAAAAAGAGGGTGTTGCTTGAGAGGCTGGGAACCTACTCTGGTTATGGTAGCAGGCGAGGCCTTTGAGAGAAGGTACTGTTCACCCTGTGGTCTGAAGGATGAGAATGAGCAGACCATGTGAAGAATCGGGGAGAGCATTTCAGGAGTATGGAAAGGCACCAGGATGGGGAACTGAAAGGAGACAGTGTCAGCTGTCCAGAGAGAGAGATGATGGAGTCCTGGACTCCGATTGTGCCAGTGTAAATGCAGAGAGCTGAATAGATTTGAGAACTAGTTTGGAGATAGAAATGGCAGGACTTGGTAATACACTGGATGTGGGGAGTGAGAGAGAAGGAGAAATCAAGGAAGATGTCTGAGTTTTTGACTTAAGCAGCTAAGTGGCTGGTGCTTTTTCCTGCAAGGGGAAACTATTAGGGAGGAATAGAGTTGTTTGTTTGTTTGGTGGAAGAATCAATAATTCTATCTTGAATACAGTATATTTAAGATACCTTTGAAACATCCTAGGGGAGATGTCAAGTAGGCAGTGGAACATACAAGCCCAGAACTCAGGACAGAAGTCAGGGCTGACCCCAGAAATGTGGGAGTCATCAGAGTGAACAGGTAATATTTAAGCCATGGGACTGTGAGACCTTCTTGGGCAGTGATTCTTCACCCTGACTGCACATCGAGTCATGTGGGGAGCTTTTAAAAAATAACTTTCTTCAGGACCCATTCTTTGAGATTCTGATTTAATTGACCTGATGTGGGGCTTGGACATCCATATTTTCCGAAGCTCCCTAGGGGATTTTCATATCCAGCCTGGGTGGAGAACCATTCACTGATCTAGGAAGAAAGTGCAGCTAGAGAAGAGGATCCAGGACTGAGCTGTTACGTAAAGAGTCTCAAATATAAGCAACTGAGTAGCTGGTATCGTTTCCTGTGACGGGGGACTATTAGGAAGGAATAGAGTTGTTGTTTGTTTTCCACTCTTTTTGCCTTCCTCCTGTTTGGAAGCTCCACTCTTTGGCCCTTGGATGAGAGTTAGTCCTTCCTGCACCATGGCAGAGTCCCCTGTCCTTGACTTAAGTTACTGTGTCCTTTGTATCTTGTGTTCTTAATCTTCTGAAGGGATTGCTTGAGTGCTGAGGATTTAAGTACGTCTTCTTTCAGCCTGTCATTTGAGTGCCACTCCTGATGTGGTTAGTGGTAGAGGGTATTTGTCACGGTTGGAAGATGATTAACCTGTTCTGGTTTTGCTTTCCAGCATACTGTAAGAATTTTGTTGTTGTGGTTGTGGTGGTGGCTGTGAAGGTGCAGATATCTACAAGGAAAAATATATATTTTTTGTATATATGTACCCACAGATAGATGTTCCCTTAACTACTACTCTAGGCTATCTGTAGATACTTGATAATTCATCTTTGAAGATAATTTCTAAAAAGTCATTGAGCCTTTTAAAATTTCACCTGCTCTTAAATTTTCCATGCTTACCACTGCTATTCCAAGTCCTAGAATCTTGCCTAAACCCTCCTACTGCTCCCCAAAGCATGGGCTTAAGAGAAAATAAAAGTGAACTCACACATTCACACTGAGCTCATATCTCGTACAGTCTCCAGGAAAACCTAAGGAAAAGGCTGTAGAAAGCACAGGCAATGCTTATTAAATTTTCTTAAGACCCATGGCATCTATAAAGTCTCAGTGCATAAAGGAATCATGCAAGATCTTGTAAGCCTTTTCCTTAGTCCTCAGGGAATCTGCCATTCCAAAAATATGACTTATTAAAAAGTATAACTTCCAGGGACAACTCCACAAGCTTTCTTGTGAATGTTTACAAGACATCTTAATACCACACCAATACTTTTTTTTTTTCTTTTTGGTGAGGAGCGGACTCCATGATTCTCACTCTGACAAGTACTACGTGATTCCCTAATTGTGAAACTAGTTAGACCCAGCAATATGTGCTGATGAAAGTTTGGTGTGTTAGGCTATGGCCATCTGTTCAGGGTAATAGTTGAGCTGCTAACTTTGTAATTGAATCCTTGCTGCTGCTTCCGCTTGCATTGAAAACTGCCTTGGCATGTCACCATGCTTAGCTCTTAGGCTTCTGACTCTTTCAATCTGGATATTTTCAGTCCTTCATAGCAGCTGAGAGAGGAAGGGGTTAAAAACTAGAATGCCAATATTGATGAGGCCACATGATGAGTAGATAGCTCAGTCAACTAGCACAGGGACTCTATTTGAGTCCAGGATGTGTTTGTCAGCAGCTGAGGACCATGGACTAGTTGTTCAACCTGCAGTTCTCAGTTGCTTCATTGATGAACACCATACTTGTCTGAGGAGCTGTTTTGGGTAATCTCTAAAGGTCCTTTCGAGTTCTAAAATCTATTTGTAATCCAGATAAATAATCATTAATGGTAGTGAAAACAGTCATTAACAAACAGTGAGTTTCTCTAATTTTTCCTGATCATTTTTCTTCTAGATCCAGGCCCTATCTTATAGCAGATGCCCAGAGCTTGTACTGGCAGGAAGTAGGGTGGTGGGTGCATTTCAGTTTATGGGCCTAGTTGGAACACATTTGGCTGTGGAGACAGCTACACTCATATTACCAAGCCTTGGCTTCCTGTGTGTTTTCTTTGGGCTGGGTAGGCAATGAAAAAGGAGACAGGAAAATACATTTTGGGGCAAATAAAATAAGGAATTTGTCTTATGAAGACAGCTTATAGTTGGGAAATTCTAATGTTCAACTTAACCCTATCCTGATATATTCCTCTTGTCTTGTACTTAAGTAGAAGACGAGTTGTTCTCGCTTCCTATAGACTATAACTTCCCATTCTTGAAGGCTTTTAAATAATCCTTCGTTAAGGTTTTTTTTTTCTTTTATAGATAATAATCCTAATTCCCTTAGTTTTTCTTCAAAGGACACAATTTTAGTGGCTCTTTTTTGAATCAGTTTTAGTTACTTTAACATTTTACTAAAATATTTGGGCTCCATACTAGGGCCTCACTGGTACAGAATATGGAGGAAGGAATCCGCAGGATATTTCTATTTATGTATGAGGCATTGCACTAGTTTACCACAGCACTGTCCTACAGATTTATACTTAACTAATGTTGCACCAAGATTCAGGTGTTCTTCTGTTATTCCAAGACAATACTGTAGTCTTTTGCTAAGAATGATTTGATGATTTGATGAAATATTAGTGCCCTGGGTATATTTTAATATCCTGAGTTTCCTTCAATTTTAGACTTGAGTAAACTAGAAGAGAGACAAAGAAGTTTTTTTTTTTTTTTTTTTTTTTAAATTACGGATTCTAACATTCACATGTTACCCAAAGGATATTTCTAATTTTTTTTTTTTTTTTTTTTTACAAAACCACAGTACTAGGTTTAAAATAAAAAGCCGTTCTCTCTGATTTAACATAGTTTATCATTCACTTCCGAACTTTGGCATATCACAACATATCTAGATTCTCCTTGAGAATATGAATTTCCTTGCCTGAAAATTGAAAGGCAATAATGTCTGATTTTTTCCCTCTTAAAGAGGTTCTAGGTTTACATTTTGAATTTTCAGAAAAGAGTCTTAGTAAGGTATAGTTGTAACATGAAAAGGAATAATGTCACTATGGTCATTGTGGAAATTTGCCTTTGACAGATGGGTTTGATCCACAGCTGCCCCGACCTTGTGTAATCTTTGCTTCTGCCCCAGCTGTGGGACGGTATGCTTTACGTGCAGGGATTCTCTTAACTTTCGGGGGGGGGGTCCCCCCCACTATGAAACGAGCAAACAAGCCCCGACACACACTGACCATTCCCACCCTTTCATTGAGAGGGCCAGAGAGCGAGGGGAGGCGCCCAGGAGCTCCTTTTGAGCTCCAGCTTCCTGGCTTCTCTACTACTGCTTGACTCTTGAGTCGACCTTTGGGAACCTCCGCTTCTCCATTTCTGGGGCAGAACTAGGAATGATTGCCACCAGACTATGCTTGTAAAGCAATTTGAAATGGAAGGCATTATATAGACACATCATTATAAATATCAGTATTGATAATTCCTTGCCTTAACCCCCCAGTATGTATGTTCACATATCTATTTAGCATGGTCAATTGTTCAGCTAATTAATATGCTTTTATTTTATGATTTGCTATTTCCAGGGCACAGACAGAAGCTTGATGACTCTAAACCTAGTTTGTTCTCTGACCGCCTCAGTGATTTAGGGCGCATTCCTCATCCCAGTATGAGAGTAGGTGTCCCGCCTCAGAACCCACGGCCCTCCCTGAACTCTGCACCAAGTCCTTTTAATCCACAAGGACAGAGTCAGATTACAGGTAAGACAGACTCATAGGTTTCACCTGCACAGACTCTGGCAGGCTGGGGGTGAGGGGCTACCAGATAAGATGTGTTCACTTCAAAACTCCTGGAGCTGTGAAATGGCTTATTATTCAAGAATCAAGACTTGAAGATACCGATTTCTTCTTTTTTATAAAAACAAATTCCGATATTCATTCAATAACTTTGGGATAAAAGTTTGGGGAAATTTCTGCTACTGCTGTGCTCTGCAGCAATGCCAGTCTGCACGTTGGTGGAACGGTAATAACTATGCTCTTTGGGAGAATGTTTGTTAAAAGTTTCTTTATTGTGTCCAGGTCCTGCAGGGGATAACATCACACCCTCACTATTAGAAAATTAGTGCTACCGTCTCAGGTTTGGGCTTAAATTTCTTGCGTGTATAACTACTTCATTCAGTTCGCATGAAAATTGCCCAGGGCTAACAGGAAGTCTTCATTGGTAGTTACAACGAAAGGTCAATAAGCGGCTCATTGGGCAGACAGAATTCACATTTAGCTTCAGTTCCTCATGCGACAGACACTTCTCTTTGTACATTCTGGTAAGCTGCTTGCTTTGCCTTCTTCTTAAAAATTAACATCAGCATCACATTACAGATTAATCATTCACATTTGGTGCAATAATACCCCCAGGTCCCTTTTTCTGTCCCACTGGTGCAAAAACAAATCTTATTTTAGGACTAGTCTGATGCTAGGTCTTGGGGACAAGAGAGTGTGTTGATCATCGATCTTTAATTTGCAGATCACAAATACTGAGAACTGGAAGGAACACTACACATCAGAGAGCTGCTGTCTTTGGCAGAGGTGGACGAGAATAGAGGGAAAATAACTTAAAACCTGTAATAAACCCTCAATATGAATCTTTCCTAATAGCTAGATTTTATTTTTTTTATTTTTTATAGTGGTTAGGTTTGTGTGTCCAGATGATCTCAGAACAAAATTGTTTATAAATTAAATGACCTACCGCTTTTTCTTTTTCACCCATGTTAGGTAAATGTACTCTTAGGTATTAGAGTAGGTTACACTTTCTGTGGGTATATGTATATTAGGTTGAATATCTGGGTATACCTGAATATATATTTTTAAACATAACGTAGAATAATAAAAGTACAATATCTAAACACAGATAAATCTGCAGCAGGGAAGAATCTTAGAGCTTTGTGGAGAATGGCCATGTATTAGCCTAAATAAAACTCTTCATGTTGATATGTAGGAATCAAAAGGTTAATGTGTTCACTAGACATATGTCGTTGATAAAAATGCAAGGGTGAAATTCAGACTAACTTGTGAATTTCAAGCTTGTAGCTATAGGTGCTACTGCATGTAAAATAGTTGACTTTAGATCATTGTTTGAGATTCATAATAAGTGTCACTTAGTCTTTTTAAAACATTTTATTACAGTAAAAATATATAACAAAAAGTTTTCCATTTTAACCACTTTTAAGTGCATAATTCAGTGCTATTAATTGCATTCACCATGTTGTGCTATCCATTTCTAAAATTTTTCATCACCCCAAACAGAAACTCAGTTCTCCTTCAACTGCAACTCGCTCCCACCCACCCTTGGTAACCACTAATAAACTTTTGTCTGTATGCATTTGCTTATTCTAGATATTTCATACAAATGAGATCGTACAATATTTGTTCTTTGACTTATTTCACTCAGCAAATCATATTAAATATATCCAGTGAATATATTTACTGGATAGCTTCTTAAAAATGAAAATACAAAATGAATTAAGTTCTAGACATGATAAGAGTATTAGCTTTGCATTTTGGAATTATAGTTGTAGTAGAATTGATCCGAAAACCCTATGAAGCATGGTTCTACTCTGACACATGTAGGGTTGCCATGAGTGAGAATCGACTCAGTGGTAACTGGTTTGCTTTTTTTTTTTTTTTTTTGGTTTAGAATTGATTTATGGATCAGTCTTTTTATTTTTTAAACATCCACAGGTATTGGGCCCAACAACTTTTCTCAAACTTTCCAAATGTGCAGATGCACACACATGTACCTACCACCCCTACCCACATGGAGAAAGATGTGTGAACTTTCTCTAAATGCTCCCGTATTCTTGGTGAGATAACAAGTGTCTGCCTGTAGCCAGGATGTGCAGACTTCTACCATGACCCCAGTTGTCAGGGAAATCCAAGAACACCTGTAGCAGCCGTAACTTAAAAGTCAACCGTGTATATTTAATAAGTTTTTAAAGTCTGTTGAATAGTTTCCTTTGTGACTTACTTATGTTGCTAGTTACATGACTAAATCATTTGGTTAGCAGGAACATTTCATAATTTATTATTTGTCTCTGGATTAATTTTCTTGCTTATTTAATAAGTGTGATTTAGGGCCTATCACATGTAGAGAATTGGGTTTTAGATAGTACGCGGGAGAGAAGAAAATTGCTGTCCTTGAGATGTCCTTTTAGCCCTTGCATATCCACGTGCTGTGCTCCAGATTGTAATGTTATTGTTCCTTGAGTACACCCCATGCTTTTCTCTTTGTACCTCTTTGCTTAGGTTATTCCGCCTATGATCATCTCTGTCTGCTGACAAGATTCCAATCATCCTTCAAGGTCACGCTATATGCTCTCTCCTTCAAGAGCCCTGGAACCTTCACCCAGAAGTCACCTATCCTTCCTCTAAGCTTTAGTTGAGGTTACCTTATTAATAAGTTTCTATGTATTTCTTGTTTCTACCCAGCTACACTGTAAATTGTTTGAGGGATTTATTACAGGGATTTCTTTCCTTTTGTGCCTAGCACAGTGGTGGTGGTTGTTAATTGCTGTTGAGTCGATTCTGACTCATGGTGACCACGCATATGCAGAGTAGAACTGTTCCATAGGGTTTTCAAAGTTGTGACCTTTTGCAAGCAGATTGCCAGGCCTGTCTCCCAAGGTGCCTCTGGATGGATGGGTTTGAACTGCCAACCTTTTGGCTAGTAGTCAAGTGCTTAACTGTTTGTGCTACTCAGGGACTCCAGCACAGTGGTAGCTTCTCATTAAGTGTTCAGTTAAATGTTGAATGAATGAAAGTTTAGATGAGGAGAAATCAGTACAGGAAGGTCTGGGATATCATATCTTTCTCATTTGTATTAATTGTTTATTTAAATTTACTATCCCAGGGTGCCATTGTGCCCTGATGATGAACAATAATAGCAGAAATCACGTTTCAATATAACACTTAATACGGTTAAGCCATTTGGTTTTTATTCCAGATTAGGACGTACATGGTTGCACGATCAGATTTTAATTCTGCTTATAAGCCTTGACTATATAGATTTTGTAACTTTTTTGCAATATGCTCCATCTGCATTTTACTTCATGTAATCCTTTGGACGAAGACGTTTGTAACAGGAAGGGCCCAGTTAGCTCTCATTGGCTTGGTGCTCCTGATATCTCAAGCTCTTATCCCTTAACTGCAGATCATGATCACAGTTGTATAGTCACCAGTAGTTCTCCTACTCGCCAACGTAAAAGACAAGTTCCACTCCCAGAAGGGCCAAATGAAATTAGAAATCATAAATTGAGGAAGTCATAAGCATTTAATGTTTCATAATTAGCGTTCTCCAATGTCTCTCACAATTCCTAGGGCCAAAGGGTGCAGTTATGCAGTAGGCTGGCTTCTCTGCAGTGCTGGTCTAACGGTGTCACTCTGTTGAAGTTTCTAATGGCTTTGGCTTATGTTCTGCCTTTGAGCCCAGATCCTCCCCACGGTTTCCTGAGGAAGTTGCTTCCTCTGTACCTCTCTTTTATCATTCAGACATCTGCTGCCTGTCTTTGGGTGCCAGGAAACACCTAGTCTGTTACAAACGTCCACTTCTTTTGATTCAGAATGTGGTAATAGCAGTGGAATTAAGGATACTATGTTAGAAGATATCTCTCAAGATAATCACTGTTTTAAACTTAGTACTCTCTGGATGGGTCTACTATACCTCTGTAAAAAGAAAAAAGATGCTGATTCAGTCCCTTGGGTTTGGTGGATTGGGACATTCATCTAAACTCTGGGGATGGGTCATTTATTGCTATTCTATTATTCATTCATTCAAAAAATATTTATTGAGTGCTTACTCTCTGCCAGGCATTAGTATGAGCGAACAAGATAGACATAGTTTCTTCTCTCAAGAGCTTACATTTTAATGAGGGAGAGGATCAATAAATGAATGATTAAACACATATACAGGATAATTTCAGATAATGATAAGTTGTGTAAGAAAATGAAATAGGGTAATGCCATAGGGAGCAACTTGGGGAGGGGGAGGACCTAATTTTGGTTGGAAAGCGGGGAAAGGTTCTGTGAAGAGCTTTGAAGATATCTGAGGAACAGCATTTCAGGCAGTGGGAAAACGCACACAGAGTTTCTCAGAAAGGAATGAATGTGTCGTGTTCAGAGAACAGGAGGAAGGTCAATGTTGCTGGACCGTAGAGAACAAGGAGAATGATACAGAAGGTCAGGCAGGAGCTAGATATGCGTCTTTTTAAAAAAAATTATTTTATTTTGTTGTTGAGAATATACACAGCAGAACATTTATCAATTCAACAATTTCTACATGTACGATTCAGTGACATTGATTATATTCTTTAAGTTTTACAACCATTCTTACCCACGTTTTCCAAATTGTTCCTCCCCCATTAACATAAATTCACTGCCTCTTAAGTTTCCTATCTTTTACCTTTCGAGTGGCTGTTGTCAAATTTGATCCCATATAGATAGTTCTTAAAAGATCACAATGCTCAAGGCAGACATACTTTACTAATTAAGCCAAACTATTGTTTGGTGTAAAGAAGACTTCAGGGGGATATTTTTGGTTTAAGGTTTAAACATTATCTCAGGGCAATAGTTTTGGGGGTTCATCCAGCCTACATGGCTCCAGAAAGTCTGGATTCCATGAAAATTTGAAAGTATGTTTCGCCTTTCTTCCTTTTCAGATCAGGATTCTTCTATAGAATCTTTGATCAAAATGTTCAGTAATGGTAGCTGGGCACCATACAGTTCTTCTGGTCTCATGGCAAAGGAGGCAGTTGTTCATGGGAGATATTAGCCACATATTCCTTTCTAGATACACAGTTTTGAAGAGCTTTGTTTTTTTTCTGATTGAAGGGTTGTCAAAGTCATTGAAGCAAGGACATGACATTGTCTAATTTACGTTAAAAAAATCAGTCTGGATGTGGTGTGCAGAAAGGATCATAAGAAGGCTGTGGTAGAAGCTATTATTCAGGAAGCTACTACAGTAGTCCAGGAGAGAGTTAAGGGTGATAGCAGTGGAGATGGAAGGACTGGGAAAGATTCTGGATGCTTTTGTTTTATTTTTAAAATAGACTTTGCTGATGGTGAGAGAAAGACAGGACTTCAGGGTTTTTGGCCTGGACAGCTGGAGCATGGTTGTGCCATTTACTGACATAGGGAAGACTCAGGGAGGATAAAGTTGTAGTGGGAGAGGGAATCAGAGGAGCAGTCATGTGGAGAAAAGAAGAGGACACTAAGAAAAGAGATTTGATGTCTCACTCCTGTGACAGCTCATAAAACTTCCCTTATAACCACCCAAGAGGCTCCACACACCCACTCCCCACCACCACTTCTAGGTTGCATGATTCCCTTTTGTGATTTCTTTTCTCCTTTACAGGCTATTCTTGATTCCCAGTTCTTAAAAGACATGTCCCTTTTTTTTTTTTTTTTTTTTAAAGCACTCAATGAAACTTAGTTTATCCTGTATGTAAATGCTGGAAGGAAGCTTATAGGACATTTTGTCCTGGCATTAGAACCACATTAGCAGTAGTCTTTCATCCAGAAGTAAATTCTTGTCACTTCTGCACATGCTGCTAGATGTTCCATTGTATTATTGACGGTGACTTTCTTCTTTTGTAATGTACAACCAATTCATTTGAAGTTTCAGCAACTATTTCTTTTGGATTCTAAAATGTGCCATCTTATTTCATGCTTTCTCCTCTGCTTGCACGCCATTCCTTGTATTGTTTTTCCAAGCACATTTCTGTTCTTTCCTCAAAACTCAGCTCAAGTGCCGCCACCTCTGTCAGGCCTCTTCTACCTACCCCAGCTGAGTTACGGCTCCCGTACTACCTTGTACAGAGCTTGTTTATATCAGTTCCACATTGTGACAATTATTTGTTTACATGTCTATCTCTTCCACTAGAATTGGAGCTTCTCAAAGTCTAGGGTCATGTTTTATTCATCTTTGTGTCCCCAATATCTTATGTAGTGCCTACCACATAGTATATGTTTGGTGACTTTTGGTTTAGTGATGAATGAATGAATGGACCATTGACTTTTCAGTGCGTATGACCCATTATTATCCTAGCCTTAATGTTTTTCTAGTACCTATTTGACTGAATTACTATTTGTTACCGTTTATTGATCCTTATTGTATGCTAGGCCTTGTTCTAATGAGGTTAACTCATACACTCTTCCCGACAACTCTTTGAGACAGATGGTATTATTAAGCTCATTTTCAGATAAGGAAACTGAGGCTTAGAGAGGCTAAATAGCTTGCCCAAGGTTTCACTTACAAGGGTTTTGTTTGTAGTTGTTGTATACCACTGAGTTGATCCTGACACATAGTGACCCTATAGGACAGAGTAGAACTGCCCCATTGGTTTCCTAGGTTGTAATCTTTACAAGAGCAGATCACCAGCTCTTTTCTCCCATGGAGCAGCTGGTGGGTTTGAACCTCCTACCTTTCAGTTAGCAGTCGAGAGCTTTAACCGTTGTGCCACCGGGGTTCCTTCACTTAAAACTAGTAAGTGTAAATACAGGAATTCACATCAGGTTTGCCTAGCTCCAGGACCTGTGCTCTTAACCACCGTGCACCCTTGGGAGGCTGCAGTATCTCCATCCCCGCTCAGTTTCTTCTCATTTCGGTAAATAAAAACTTACATTTATGTAGTTCTTTACCATTTGCAAACTAGTTTTACATGAAGTTCTTATTAAATCCTTAAAACAATTCTGAAAAGTATTTATGTTACAGATAGAAGATTGATTCTTCCAGAAATGACTTGCTAAAGGTCTCTTCAACTATTCTGGTTGACTGTGAGTTCCAGATTTTTAGCAGGACCGTCAGCCTCATCCCCACCAAGTGGGATATGTGACACATGTCCTAAGGGGTTAATTTATTTTTCTTCTCTCCTTTCGATATTATTTAGGATCCTCAGAGAAAATATTTTCATAAAAGGGATGCATTAGGTCATATCTGAATTATAGTTTAAAATACAGTATAATCATTGTTTTTAATAACTGAATGTAGTTAATGTGAGACATGTATTCAAGGTAGTGTTTTTGGGAATATTTTGAAAAAACAACCTACCAGGCATCCTGCAGAATAATAATAATCTTACCAGCAGTTACCTTGACTAATGTGAAGTAGTTTCCATCCACATTCCTTCAGTCTGATTCTGTATTTCCTTGACAAACAAGACTTCTTTAAATATTAAGAGGATTTCAGCAATCAGACCAGCTGGGATTAGGCTGTGTATATGTTTGGCTGCCCTGAGTCTCAGTCTACTCTGCTTGCCCTGAAACATTTACTAGCATAATCCTTTCAGAAACAGGAAAGCACTGTCTCAAATTAGTATTCTATTCTAGTGCTGAATGACCACATGATTTTTTTGATGTGAAAGAAGTTGGGAGGTGAAGTAGGTGTGGGGCGGGGTGGTGGTAGCTGTGAGTATGAGGGAGAAGGAACCCGTAAGAGGCTCAATCACTGTTGGTGAGCAGGAAGAATGACTGTAGGGTGCCATCAGAGTGGGCAGAATTGTGGGGTGTGGAGGGTGGGAGTTAAGTGAAGTCTCATGCTTCACCACTGCCTATGGTGCTACTTATGTGTAGGCAACTTGTGTCTTAAGGAACTGAACTCTACACACTCAAGGACAGGTTGTTGGAAGTACTTTGGTAATGCTATATTTTGTTTTCTGAAGTTACTGGAAAGTCTTGACTGTCTTCTTTCTTTGAGATCCTTTGGGCAAGATAGCTGGTAAATTTGCTGCTGCCATGCTGTATGGGTGCTCTGGTGGTACAATGGTTAAAGCGCTCAGCTGCTAACCGAAAGGTTGGCAGTCTGAACCCACCCAGTGGCTCTGTGGGAGAAAGATCTGGCAATCTGCCCCCATAAAGATTACCAAAAAACCAAACCCACTGCCACTGAGTCAATTCTGACTCATAGTGACTGTATAGGACAGGGCAGAACTGCCCTGTAGAGTTTCCAGGGAGTGCCTGGTGGATTCGAATTGCCGACCTTTTGGTTAGCAGGTAGCTGTTAACCACTGCTCCACCAGGGTTTCCCCGTGAATGTTACAGCCTAGAAAATCCTATAGGGGCAGCTCTACTCTGTCACATAGAGTTTCTGTGAGTCGAAAATTGACTCGATCTCACCTAACAAAATAACAACATGCACATGTACGAGCAGGAAATCTCTTTAGAGGAGGCTGCTGGTCCCAACCTTTATGCAAAAAAGGCACAAATCTGTGTTTAAACTCTGTTTCACATTTATTCAGCCCTGGCAGCCACCTTATGAGGAAGAGCTGAGTTCAAGTCCAGCCAGTACTGGCTTTGGAAGAATAAAGCTCAGTAGGACCTTATGAAGGGTTGGGGATCAACATGTCACGTTGTAACATAACCTGTTAGTAGCATCCACAGATTAGCTTCTTAGAGGTCCTCTTTTTTGTTTGTTTTACTTCTCTCAGTTGGAATCCACTATTAAGTGAAGATGCTTTGGCTTTAGTATGCTTTTAGAAAAGTAGAGAGAGGTAATGTTCCAAGAAAAATCAATTCCTTGAGTTCCAAAATCATTTCTTTGTAATTCTCTCCTATCTGAAGTAGACGATGCATTGTTAATATCTAATTATGATGAGAAGAATTGTCTCCTACATAATATTCCACCTTGTGATCTTCACTAAGACTTCCATTTCTAGTCAGTCTTTAGGTCTCTGCCCAGAGGAAATGTTGGTTTCTTTTTCTCTTTCTTTTCCAAAGCATATTTTTTCTCTTTTTAGTTATATACATACTTTTCCCTTTTGTTAGTTCCCCATGGTCCTTTCTTGCCTCCTTTTTACCTTTTGCAATGGACTATGTGTGGCAAAAGGATCAGAATAGAAGGTTGACTTAAATGAAACATTCAGCCTACAAGGCTACAGCAGATGGTAAGGATAATTGGAAGAGCCAATCAGCACAGTTAATGTAATTATCTCCTGCCTTGCTTGCAGTTTAGGAGCAAGAGTGTGTTATGGATGATGGACCATCAGTGTGAGTGATGATGTCTCCTAGGACTTGGTACAAGTTAAGAAAATAAGGAAGATGTTGAGCCAGGTACCAGTGTGGGAGAATATCCTGAAGGTTAGTAGATTATGGTTAAAGATGGAAGAACTTCAGAGGAGGAGCTGGCACCATCTCTTGGCCTTGGAGAACAGGCAGCTGCCAAGTGAACGGATCAGGAGGAAAGTCCATCATCATGGGAAATTCAAGTTTCAGTTCAGGCAGAAGGTAGAGCAGTGTCCTATAGAAAGGTTGATGGCAGATAGGAGCTCTTGGCAGTTCCATCAACCATTCCTCATAAGACAGATAGAGGTTCCACACCTTGTTCTGTCTTCTCTAATGCTTCAGTCTGACACTGCCTCTAGCTGTGTCTGACCAGGGCAATAGGTAGGAGTCTATTAATATATCCTAGGATTGTATTAACTTTTTGTCATTCCATCTGTGACTTCAGTCCACAGAAAACTCTGCTGTTAGAACAGGCTTGCTGCATCCTGTTTCACAGTTGACCAAATGCAGGACCATACTTTTATTCTTAACTCAGTTTCATTATATCACTTTTGCCTCATCTTTCTAGCTTGGAGGGTTATTTTATAATTCTGGTTCTTCATCCAGTGTGTTGGTTATTCCTCACAACTTTGTTTCATCTTAATGCTTGGAAGTTTGCTCTTGTGTCTTCAAGACTTCGACGGAGATGTTGGACAGAACTAGGATTCTACCATCATTGAATATGCTACTATAAAACTCTCTCAAAGCTAATCATGATCTATTGTAATAGTCACTTTCTGGTAGGCGTTTTAACTAGCTATGAATCACATTAAACATACTGTCATCTGGCCCATAAGATTGGCTTGAGAGATAAGGCATGTATATCTTGCTGAGGTCAGGATACACGATAGACAGATAAGTGTTCTTCGAATCTATTGCTTTAGTAATCCTAGGAAACAAGGTTTAAGCAAACTCATTCTGCTTTTTGATATTCAGATCAGATGTGAAAAACTCTTTATACACAGGCTGTTGAAAATGACTTAAGTTTTTAGTGGACTGCAAGCAAGTCAACACCAACAATGGCTCAAAAAAAAACCTAGTTGAAACTTAGATCTCACCAAGAGTAATATCATTTTCAGAATAGGATAAATGGGATAAGGGAATGCGACACCACTTTGCATCGTGTAGTAAACTTGAGAGGCATTATCTGCAAGTAATTTAACAACTATCATGTGGAAGAGCAATCCCAGAGAGCAATACTAGGATTAGTAGTGAGTGGAGTTACAGGGAGACATATTTCAGTTAATGTAAGGAAGAAATTTTTAGAACCTGCTCTGTCAAGTAGAAGCCCCTTGCCTACTAGCCACTATAAATTCTTGCAGTACTGTGGGATATAATTCATCTTGGAATGGAGACTGGTATTCATTTAAAGTAGCAAGCTGCTCTCCCTTATCTCCCCACCTCTTTTGGGCCTTAATTTCCTCAAGTGTGTTTGTTCTCCTCTTTCTATTTGCAGATTATTCTTCTTGATAGGGAAGATTTAAGTCAAAATAGTATTAAGTAATTTCCTTTCTAATTGTCATCAGTAAAAATTATACCCATGGTTCTCAAACTTTGGTGTATATTGGCATCACCCGGGGAGCTTGTTAAAAATATGGATGCCCAGGTTTTACCCCTGAATCACAATGTGCGAGGTGGAGCAGGCACAAATCACTCACCACTGTAGGCCTGGGGCCCATTACTGCAGGCTCAGCCTTGCCCATATCGTGCCAATCTTGATGCATCCTGAAGGCTTCTCAGGTGTCTCATCCCCACCTTTAGGTCATGTGTGGAGGCGGCTCAGTACACTAAGCTTGCTTCCTGGTTTCCTGAGCACAGCTCCTGGACTCCACCCTTGTGTCCACTCAGGTGCCATTTTCCATACACACTCTTCCCTGTGTGCCTCGGCCTACACTGGCCTTCTTCCCTACTTCTATTGTAATGCTGCCAGAGGGAGATTCAAAAATGCATATCTGATTATGTAAACCAATACTTAAAAACACCTCAGTGACCTTCCTTTGCATTTAGGTTAAAGACTAAAACCTCTAGCATAGCCCAACAAGTTCTACATAAGCTGGCTCCTCCCTGCCTGTTCTCCAGTCTCATCTCACACTACTTTCAATCTCCTGTCAGTACTCCAGCCACACTGGCGTTCTCTCAACTCTTCAAATAAAACATACTGCCTCCTGCCAGGCCCTTGATACGTGCTGTACCCTCTGCCTAAAACCCTCTTACCCTACTTCCTCATCTGTTGGACTTCTTCTTGCCCTTCGGGTCTTGGCTTAATCACCACTTCTTTAGAGAAGCCTTCCCTGATCCCCAGATGAGGTTGGAGTCCCCCACAGTACATTCTCATGGTGCCACGGGTGTCTCCTTTTTAGCACATATCACAGTTAGACAGTTATTTGATTGAAGTTCATCTCCTCTACCAAACTGTAAACTCCATGAGGGAAGGGATTAGGTCTGTCTTTATTCACCATTACTACCCCTAGTGCCTAGCACAGTACTGAAATAGGTACTCAGTAAATATTGTTTGAATAATGAATGACTGGGAGGCTTTCCTAGAATGATGGATATTATCACCCATCTGACAATGGGTATCACTGTACCTGGGGACCTTCTGTGTCACCCCAACTGCTATATCTGATCCCTTGGATGTTGGCATCAGCCTGATTTGAACCTGAGTTTACTATACCCGCTTTGATACTGTGATATGAACTAAGCGTCCCTCCCTCGTGGCCAGTGACACATCCCATTTATATCTCCAGTTCTGGTCCTGCCTGTTTGCAGATTTCCTTTCTTCTGCTGGCTTCATTGTTGAGGTCAAGTATATGACAAGGCTGAGGCCAGGTTGGGTATGACATGTCGTGTAGCTGCTTGCTTCTTCTATCAGCAGAAGCAATAGAAGCTAATAGCAAACAAACTATACCCCTCCTTTTCTGCAGGACAGTTATGAGTGCCATCCAGCCAAAAGTTGCTAGTACTTACGAGGCACTTCCCATCACCTCGTCTTAATTCAACTTCATTCTGTTTTTGTTTTTTAACATACGTACTATTTCTCATTCTCTTCCCTGCTATAGTCTCCTAAGATTTACTAAGTTCCTCTTCTCCATTGTTTGTACTGTAACATACCTGTACACCCTCCACAGCATCAAGTTTTATCCAAACACGTCGCTGCTTTTTTCTCAATTTCAGTTTAAAGCTCTCTGATTTAATTGCATCAGCTTCCTGCCAGATGATTCTGTTAGCCACCTTGGTCAGTTGGAGAAAGTCCCTGGTGGGGGCAAGAAGGGGAGTCAGGGTCCTCCTCTCGGGTCTTCTCTGCTGACATAAACCAAAACGTTCTGTGATAGGAGGTGCCATAAGTGTCAGCACCTGTCAGCTACCTTCCACAGCTGCCCAAATTGGCTATATGTGGCTTCAGTAATTTCAGTTGCAACTGTCGTCTCCAGAAAGGACTGAGGGTAAGGAGCCCACTTTTCTGGGTAGCTAGAATCATGGCATTTTATACCTGGAAAAGCCTTTAGAGATAATTCATCAAACCCCTCAATGTACAGGTAGAAACAGTGGGACTCAGAGAAGGTAAGTTATGGGACCACAACTACACAGTCAATGCCAAAGCTGCCAGTCCAGGGTTCTTCCTACGTACAGAGGAGGCTGTTTGTTTTAAAACAGTGTTTCTTATTAGTCAAGAGAACCAGAAGTGTGTGGAAAAGCTCATTCTAAAAATCCAGTTTTTAGCTAAAAGGATTATTAGAGAAGATATAGAATTTAACATTTACTATTTAGAGTAAATGGTTTTGAAATGGAAATCTATGTATGTATTTATGTATGAATATAAGTATGTTTGTATTATGAATGACAGTTTATTATGACAGAAAGAGTCTAAGAAAGGAAATTGTAAATCCACCTCTCTCAGTTGAGACTATTGACTTTATTTGACCTTGGCAGAGCCCTGGTGGCACAATGGTTAAGTGCTCGGCTGCTAATCAAAAGATGCATGGTTTGAACCCACCCAGTGGCTCTGTGGGAGAAAGATCTGCCAATATACCTCTGTAAAGACTACAGCCAAGAAAACCCTATGATGCCGTTCTACTCTGTCACGTGGGGTTGCGATGAGTCAGAATCGAGTCGACGGGACGCAACAACAATAGTTTTAAAATACCAGTACCAGTTGCTGTTGAGTCACTTCGACTCATGGTGGTCCCATGTGTGCAGAGTAGAACTGCTTCATAAGGTTTTCAAGGCTGTGACCTTCTGGAAGCAGATCACCAAGCCTGTCTTCTGAAGTGCCTCTGAGTGCGTTCGAACTGCCAACCCTTTGGCTAGCAGTCAAACACTTAACCGTTTGTGCTACCCAAAGACTCTTAGTCTTAAGAGTAGACTAAAAATTGACTTTACGGCAGTGGGTTTGGTTTTCTTGGTTTTGGTATATTATGCTGCATTCATTTTAAATACCCCAGTTTTCTCAAGGTATATTTGAGGTTTACACAGCCTGATTTGAATATGGATTAGGGAAAAATAGGCAAAGGATAGGGGGTGGAATCTCTAACTGTACCCTACTCCCTAAATTTATTACGTTTTCATGGCAGAGGCATTGAGCTTTGGTAGAAATGACTGGCCTCCAACACTGCATGTTACACAGAAGCCTGCCTAGCATCAGAAACAGGAAGAAGCCCTTTGTGTGCTGTTCAGGCTTTGCCCCTGTGGACTTGTTTCCTCCCATCTCTGCATGAAGTTCAGCACCGTGTCCATGGTGTGCCCTGTTGTGAGTGATTCTTAGGAAAGCAGGCCCTTCTTCACACCCACACATGTTTAACCACAGTGTTTACAAAAGGAGGCCTGCTAACAGCAACCACTGAGTTTTCATGCATACGTTTTACTGTACTGGGCTTTTGTAAAGCTCTTTGTCTGCTTCCCCCCACTCAAACTTATTCATTAAGAAAATAATTCTATTGTCTTCCTAGAGTCAATTCATTTTCTTAGGGTGCCTTTTCTTCCCTAACCATCTGCCGTCCTCTTTCCTCTCATATTGTGACCTCAGGTTTTTGTAGGGTTCAGTTATGCGGGAGACATGAAATTTGGCTTTTCAGTCATTTGAAAATATGGAGACTCTTAGAGCTCATATATCAGTAGTTGCCTGCATTTTTGCCGGATGGAAAGACAACTTGAATCATGTGAACCACGCCTCCCCCAATTAGCATTTTTGAGCACTCCCTGCATACATAGCCTCCTGTATTTTTATGCTTCAGGGTTTTTTAGAATGGAAAGCAGATGCAACCAGTCTCCTCCAAGAAGCCTAAGCCGAGGGACCACCACCCTAGAAGGAGAATTTCTAAAACTGACTCTGACGCTCATGCTCTGTGGTTAATTTCTATCATTAGAACGTTTTTAAAAACACAATTGCATGCTTTGAACGTCTTTGAATTAATTCTTGTTTTGTATCTTATGTCTTACTTTAAAAATTGTTGTTTTTATCCTATATCTACCTATCTTATGCCTTACTTTCCCGTCTGCTTGTAAGCTTTTTTCAAGGCAAGAAATGTCTTTTATTTCTTTTACACCCCTCAGGCCATCGTACTCCCACACAGGCACACAGGAACTCTGTCACAATAAAAATTGATAATTTTCCGATTCATCAGCTCAGCATGTGAAAATTTTCTTTTTCCTCTCAAGACCCTGTTAAGGTAGCAGGTGGCAGTAATTCCCATTTATACTGTTGAGATGAGAAAGGGACAGCTGAGTAAGAGCCTTCCCCCTCACCTTAGTGAGTTGGAAGAGAAACTGCAACGTGGGTGCAGGCCTTTGGACTTTGGGTGTCTTTTTAAAATATAAACTATACTGAGGGATACTGTGCAGTTTGGGTAGGAACCGTGTCTGTGACAGACTTGGCCTCAGTTGAAACAAATGCTGAAGGTTGAAGGGATTCCTTACGTCAAATGGCTGGTTCCTTTTTATGGCTCTCAGTGGTTTCCACCTCGTACCAAGGGAAAATTAACCTGAACTCCTAACAGCTAGATTTTGGTCTAGTCTTACAAAGGAAATTGCTGATTTCTTCTAGAAGGGTGTAGTTGCAGGTCTGAAGGGTCTAATGTTGTTACTCTTATTTCCTACCGTTGAGTCGGGGCCTGACTCATGATGACCCCGTGTGTTGCAGAGTAGAACTGTTCCTTGAGGTTTTCTTGGCTGTAATCTTTATGGAAGCAGTTTGTTAGGCCTAGCTGCTGTGTAGCCCCTGGGTGGGTTTGAACCACCAACCTTTGGATTAGCATCCGATAACAAACGACTTGTGCTGCCCAGGCTCCTGAGGGGTTTAATAGTGTGGCTTCATATGGCTGGTGGCAGTTCTTAGTATGATTTCACAGTTATCCCTGGGGACTGTTTTCTCATTGATTGCATCTCCAGGGTCTCTAGGAGCAGTCTAGGTCCCTACATGTTTCTTTCCTCTCCCTTCAGTCATTTTGATTAGTCACATCCTGCCTCTGAAGTATAGCAGTCTCTTTATATAGAAAGACCCAATTTTCTCTTTCAAGTTTATGCTACAGGTCACGTTTGATTACACCTTCCCTCTACCACCTACTTTTTTAGGTGACAGGAGAGAAGTTTGAGAGGGAATAGGGAAGGGGTCAGATTTAAATGCTTCTGTGATATTTAGTATTTCAGATTTCCCAAGCACTGAAGAATATGTGTGTACACATAAGAAACTCAATACCAAAGATTTTTAAATAATTGTGTTTATATAAATGGCATATACCAATATGCTGAATTTCTACAGTTTTGCAATAAAAATAATATTGATACTGTTTCTGAAGACTGCCATATAAAAAACTAATGAATTACAGTTTTTAAAACACCATAAAGTTCTTAAAGTTTAACAGTAGTTTTATGTCTTCTGAAAATTTCTGTGAAATTTTATCAGTTGTCCTTTGAAAATGTGTGGGTGCTTATGGGTAGTTACAGGTCACTCAGGATTGACACCTCTATCCTCAGAGACACATATCAAGAATAATCTTGTTTATATTAGAGTGGTAGGACATAGTACTTCCTCCAGGTATCTGTAGACTCGGAAAGACAAACCAGTCAATGTAACAAACCAGCTAGTATAACTCTGGATGAGGCAGAGTTAAGGAATGGATTATACTTGCTCTGTGGAACCCAGGGTGGAGAATGACAGTTTCTTGCTTGCTAATGGTTAATTAGTAGGTTTGTCTCAGAGCTAGCTAGGTCCTGCACCCTTCACTATTAGTAACTTTTTCACTATTAGTAACCTTAGGATTGATTGCCTAAAATACACATTCGTGTCACCTGCTCTGACTCAGCCAAGTTAAGAGTGAATCTCACCAAGTCTCAGGTTTCTGCAGGAAGCTGAGTTGAGAAATGGTTTATTAGATCAGGTTAAGGTGAGTTTTCTCTATGGGGAGCATTAGTAATTGTTCACAAAAAAGTAAATATGCTGCACTCATATATTTTAGATAGGATTATATTTTTTTTGGCGATTGAGCATTTAGAAAGACAAGGTGTTTTATACCATATTTCCCTACTAAAAGATTGAAAGGTTCAAGTGTACAGTACTTGAAAAAACACTGAAAAGATTTGGATTTCTTGGTCTGCAAGAAACCAAAACTAAGAAGGAACAGGATTAATGTTAAATATAATCTTAAAGGGTATTGACATGACTAACAGGGATATGTGCTCCAAAATGTGGACCTAAAAACTATAAGAAGCTCTCTAAAAATTGCCCCTTGCCATATTTCAGCAGGTAGGAAAATTATTGAACTCAGAATAAGAGGTTACAGGCTGGAAACACAGATACAGAATAAAAATTCAGTAAAGGTAGGCCCTGGGTGGCACAAATAATTAACACACTTGGCTGCTAACCGAAAGGTTGGTGGTTTGAGTCCACCAGAGGTACCTTGGAAGAAAGGCCTGGAGATCTACTTCTGAAAAATCAGCCATTGAAAACCTGTGGAGCACAAATCTACTGTGACACACATGGGCTCACCATGAGTCGAAACTGACTCAATGGCATCTGATAAAAGTTGAGGTTTTAACTGTGGCATACATTTATTGGATTCTTTCCGTGTGCTAAGCTCTTTGTAGCATTAGTGCATTTAATCTTCATAACAACTTTATAAGGAAGGCATTATTGTTTATCCCCATTATACAGATGAGGAAATTAGAGGCTTAGAGAGGTTGTGTAACTTGTCCAAGATCACACCATCCAGAAATGATGGAGCTGGGTTGATGATCACTCAGTCACAGGGTATTGGAGAAGACCTGAGGTGTTTGGAGACCATTGCTTTTTTTTTTTTTTTTTTTAAGGTTGCTGTCCATATGGCAGTTCTTATGTTTTATTTTTCTTTACTAACTCTCTGTCTCCTTAAGTAGGTCACTATCATAAAATCTTAGAATGGAGACCTCGAGAGAGATTGGCTGGACTGCAGCCTGTCCTCTGAGAGACAGAAAACAAAGAAAGATCTTCTTGTTGAACGATAGTTGGAACTTATTTTTCCTAATCTTGGATATCTCCAGGGAAGACCTCCACTAAAAGCAAAACTATCCTTTAATAGACTACTTTAGTATATATTCTGGCAGTCAGGAAGTTTATGTGAAACCTGAAACCTCACTGATACAACTTAAGCCCGCTGCTTCTTTTACAGCCTAACTGGAATTTAGAGAATAACTGATTACTCCTTCGTTGTAATATTCCTTTATTTACTCAAGCCAGCCAGGGAGGTTCATTCAGTAATTGTTTATTGAGCACCCAGTATGTGCCAGGCACCATATGAGACTGTGCTGCCTCTGATATGGGATATCTCCAGGAATACACTAGACAACGCAGTTGCTCTGCATGGTTTAGTCAGATTATTACTATTATTTTTTAATAATGATGATTTGCCATTCACTGATTATTATTTAATCCCCACAACAGCGCTGCAAGATAGCATTGTCATATCTATTTTACCGATGAGGAGATAAAGCTCAGCGAAGCTAAGAAGCACACTCCATGTCCCACAGAAGGGCCTTGACAGTGTGAGCTCCTAAAAGAATAATAACAGTTTTAATATAGTACTTAAAAGTTATTAAAATGCTTTTACTTACGTTATGTCATTTAATTTCCCAAATAAACATGATAGTAGTTATTATGGCACTCATTTTACAGATAACAATTACCACTTTTATTTATTATGGACTTGATAGGTACTTATCAGGTAAGGCCTAATCCATGTAATGTTCACAACAACCCTAATAACTATCATTATTCCCATTTTACAGATGAGCCACTGAGGCCCCCTGTATGACTTGCTCAGCACAGTAGGGAGCCGTGATTCAAGCCTAGGCTTGTCTGCCCAGCCAGTTCACGTGACCACTTTGCTATATTCACTTTACTGTATTGTGCTGCCTCATTTTCAAGATGAGGAAACTGAGGTACAGAAAGTTAGCTAACCCAGCTGAGGTTATACAGCTTATAAATGGCAGAGCTGAGCTTCTAACTCAGAGCCTGTCTTTAGAAAGCCCGTTTGTTTCCACTGTCCTGGGCTGTCTCTCTGCACAAGGAGAACTATAAGGCTGTATCTTACATCCAAGTGAATACACTGATTTTTTAATGGTATATTTAAACTTTAATCATTTTAGTCATTCTTTACATCTCTTGTATTTTCTCCCCCATTTTTAGGCAGGGAGCTCTATAAATAACGACATGTTATGGTAGAGGAATGGATGTATCGGTTAAACTGCTCGATCAGGAAGTCATCTGGTGAGGTTAGGTTAGAACTGAAATCCAAATTTGAGTCCTGTGTGCCCAACTCATTTAGCTATGTGGTTCTTATCCTTTTTGTGTGTTGAAAATGTTGCTTGAGAGGAGGCCTTGCCTTTATGAGATTGCTTTCCGGTGCTGTAAGGAATGAATCTTTTTCCATCTGAAGATCATTTACCCTTTCTCTGAATAGCGAATTACATTAATGGTGCAAGGCAAGGAAGTATGTCAATATCAGATATAACAAGGACCAGTCACTCAGATTTGAAATGTTGCCAATCTATACAGTCTAAGCCTTGAAAGTTTTAAGGCACAGAAGTTTATTCCTTTAATGATCAGGTATCCCTCAGATTTCTGAAGGAAAATTTTGTTAACCATTTACAGTACTACACGTTTATTCAAATTGCAAACTCAGGTAAATGTTCCTTAAAATTGAATTAGATGAAATTTTTCTGTACGTCTCTTGATGCCTGTAAACATCAGATAAATATCCAGATGTATTTAATTATTTCTACTCAAGGAAATATGTTCTATTTAGACAGTCTTTAAATAAATTATTTCTGAATTGAATAAATAAACAAGAAATAACTGAAACTAAACAGCTTTGACTGTTTAGAAAAATAAAGATTTTAAAAGAGGGAATCATCTGAGAAAAACCCATTTTGTTATACTCATTTTTATTATTAGAAATAAACCTGGATTCACTGTTGAAATTAATAATTGTTTTAAAATTAAGCTTTTCATTTTCAAAGAATGATTGGGTGATTTGGGAAAAATTTTAAATCTATTCCAAATATTCTAACTCCAGTTCAGACTTGTACTAACTATGGAAATATTCCTGTAGCACCAAGAGTTTTCAAAAAGGACAAGAGTTAATACTTGTTGAGTCTCCTCTGTGGTAGCCCCCGCTTCATAGCTTTCTCATGTAATTCCCACATCCCTCTGATTCAGGTATTATTAATCTCCTTTTTACAGATGAGGAAACTGAGGCCCAAAGCAGCTGAGTAATTAACCCAAGGTCACACAGCTGGAAAATAGAAGTCTCAAAACTTGAACCTCATTCTGTGCTTTCCAAAGTCCGTGCTTATTCTACGATACCAGGCTGTCTTGTGAACAGCCTGATACGTCAGAATTTTTTAACTCAACATAAAAATTTTAAAATAAGCATAGATTAACTGTCATTCAGAGAAATTTACCTATGACTCTGCTTGACTAGCCCTCAAATAAGGGGAAAACAATGGCAATACACACTTTTCCCCCCTAGAAACATACAGCGCATTTACCTTTTTTCTTACATAGAACTAGGAAGCTCTTTTGAAAGATGTGCTTGGCCTTGAGATTGTACCTCCAAGAAACCCCAAAGTGATACATCAAAAGATATTGTTGATTAATGTTCAGCAATTAACCCTAACCAGTTGGCTCCCCATTATTTTTTCATCATTACAGTGAATATAGGTAACACTAGGTCACATTCCAAACACGTGACAACTTTTAAACAAATTCTAATAGGATTAAAAACATTTCCCCATTCTTCTGTTTTGAGTCTTTTTTTTTTTTCCCCCCACTGTTAGAAGCTCCTATGCTTAACATTGATACTGGATGGTGACAAAGCGTTTCAATCCTTAATGGTAGTTGACTTTGAAATTAAGTTATATCTTTTTCTCAGAGGTTATTTTCTGATTTAGCTTTAGCATGAGAACAATATATGCTGCTCTCCTCCTTTCTGTTCTTACTTGCTGCTCCCACTGTCCTGCACCCTCTCTTCTTCTTACCCCCTATGTTTGAAAGTGCCAGCCAGTGACTTGCCTGGGAAGAAAGTGCACTCTGCTGGAGTCATAGCATTTAAAACCCTAAAACCGCATCTGAAAGATAGTAGCAGGACATACAGGAGTAAAAGGCAGAGTCTACGTATTCTTTAACCAAGTTAATTGTTCCAAAATATTTCTAACCTTTAAAAAAAAAAAAAAAAGGTAATACATACTCATTGGGGGAATCTTAGAAACTGAATAAAATATAATTCCACTTCGTAAAGACAACCAAAGCAGACTGTTTTCTCAATGACTGTTAAACTTTCCGAATAGAAATACTTATATGTGAGAGAGACCAGTTGTCTTTATGCATGATCCATTTTGTTGCTTTCATTGTGACTCAGAGCCTAGAAAGCTTAGTACTATGGTGCAGGGCCTGGAAAAGGGGTTGGGTAGGGGGGACTGTAGGAATGAAATTGTTGTTCCTTATGTATTCTCTTTTTTTTCTGCTTTATCCCACGCTTTGGCTTGCACGGGTCTAAGGCTACAGTGTCTGATACATTGAAGATTTTTCATCTTCTTTTTCCCAGACCCCAGGCAGGCACAGTCTTCCCCGCCGTGGTCCTATGATCAGTCTTACCCCTCCTACCTGAGCCAGATGACATCTCCATCCATTCACTCCACCACGCCGCTGTCTTCCACACGGGGTACTGGGCTTCCTGCCATCACCGATGTGCCCAGGCGCATTTCAGGTAAAGATCGCGCTTTAACTGAAAACCCACCCCCCATACAGGGGCCAGCGGGAACGGGATGGGCTGAGGCTGTCTTTCCTATACCCAGAGTAACTCTCTGTTAGAAGCATGTGGGCAAGGGTACACCAACCAGGAAACCAGGTTTTTTGAATTACAGGATTATTAAACATTTGAACATTTTAAATCAAGAGACTGAAAATCCACTAAAGGTGGCATCATTTTCTTAAGATGATATTTCACAGCACCCAGTTTTGGTCCTGCTGACCTGTGTTCTCTGTGGTAGGCACAGTCTCATAACTAGGGCCTTCTCCAGAGGGTCTTATGCCAGGCCTTCCTCTGCTTGTGTTCCTTTCTTTTCCTAACTTCTGCCTGTAAACCAAATTACAGATTGGTGGCACAGCCCTCCATTTCTAAAGGCTTAGTGTTTGAAATCCCAGGAGTCTAAGCTAGCTAGTTCCCACAGAGAGCACCTGTAAACTTAAGACTCTCATCTCATCAGAAACTAGTTATTAAATGCATTGAAGCCTTTGAGAGTTATTAAAGGCAACACATGGCCTCTGAGTGGTCACCTCAAGACAGAGGCAGACTTTGCATGAAGCAGATAGTAGCACACTGCTGTCGTTCGCACTGTGGCAGCTCTGTGCTCACACATCCACTGTTCAGAAGGCACCACAAACACCTGTAGGTAGTGGAGGAAGTGTGTGTGGTGGATGACCAGGCTGCCCCATCTATCATGGAGAATTCATCATAGACAGCCAGAAAGTGTCCCTGAAGACTTCAAACTGACAAGTGGAGAAAAATTAAAGGGCCTTGGCCAACCGTATGAGTTTTGTGAATAATAATAATAATAAATCTCTCAGTACACCCCCAACATACAACCTACAACCTTGTACCCCATAAAAAATAGAGACATAGGCCCACCAAGGCACACACTCCATTAGATCCTGTATTTGTCAGACACTCTTCTTAGGGTTTGGGCCCCATACACCTGTTTGACTCCTGGCCAGGTTAATGCCTTTCTCTCTTTCTCTTTGTGTCTCTGTGTCTGTTTCTCTCCCTCTCTCATTTTCTGCAAAGCTCGAAGCTGTTACTCACTCCGCTGAGTTGCATCACTGACAAGCTGAAGCTCCACCAGCAGGCTTGCAGGTTTTGATTAGTTCAGACTCCTTTATTTCTTTCAACTTGGGCGGAGGGAAGGCTTTGTTTCTCAAGCAGATAGCAGGAAAGGGCTATCTGGTCCTAGTGCCTTCCTATTTTCTGCAGCAGATGGACTCTCATGGGGGTGAGTAGGGAAAGAGGAGGGGTGGAGGGAGAACTATGAGGTTCTTTTGGAAAACCATGTTGCCACTTTTCCTTATGACTGCTATTATTATTTTTATGAATCACATGATATTTATTGGGGAACTGTACAGAGTATAGAATTTTAGTTATCCTTTCCCTTGATTGGAATCACTGTCCCCTTTAGACAAACATCAGTTAAAAACACGGGAAAGAATGAGTAAAGCATAGGGGAGTGAGTGAGGGCTGATGTAGGATAGAAGACACAGTGTTTGATGGTGTGAGTTAATCTGGTCATTCCTTCCGTATTTTAAACTGAGAGTTTGTTTTTTATGTAGTGCCAGAATGACACTTTGACAGAACAGACCTGTGCAAACTTGCTTCTGGTCTAGGGTTCCCTGGTTCTCCCATCTGCCTGACCCTCTGTGGCTGAAACATTGTCTGTTTGTATTGGTACCCTTGCAGTACCCAGAGGAAAAACCTCAGGGAAGGATTGCAGTTTTAGAGACACACATGTACAGGATTTTCTTACTGGGGTGTCTGCCTCTGTGAATTCAACAGGAAAACCATTAGAAAAGGGATCTAGCAAATAACACCAAAAAAGTGCTGTGTCAGTGGGTAGGGCTTATTGTTTATCAAGGAGCCCTGGTGGTGTAGTGGTTAAGTGCTCAGCTGCTAACTGAAAGGTCTGTGGTTCGAACCCACCAGCGGGTCCACGGGAAAAAGATGTGGCAGTCTGCTTCTGTAAAGACTACAGCTTTAGTAACCCTATCGGGCAGTTCTACTCTGCCCTGCAGGGTCAACTGTGAGTCGGAACAGACTGGACGGCAACGAGTTGTTTTTTTTTTTTAATTGTTTATCATTCACGTGGTAATTTAGATCAGCCAGATTATTTTGAGTCAGTTTACTGATGATTACTTAAAACATGTCCATAAGCCAGTGCAGCACGTCTCTTCCGATTCCACAGAGGAGGAGGTAGAAATAGACACGTTAATTATCCAGCCCTATGCTCACCTGAGGCCAAAGGTAGGCAGGAACCTCTGCTTTAAACTAGTTTAAAATTGTGTTTAGTCCAGTTTTTTCCTCCTGCCCCAAATGTTTCTGTGAGCTGTTACTGGTGAAGTAACGTAGTGCCAGGGTGGGAGGTTCTGTATAAACATTAAAGAGAAGAGAACAGAAAATCCCTCTTAGCCTGTAGGGAAATAGCAAGAAACAACTAGACTTGGACTGTCAGAAAACTGGAGGAGCCCTGATTGACCTGACCTTGTTCTTGGTGTGGAGCTGTGCCAGGACACAGAGCACTGACTGATAGACTTGTAGGATCAAGTCATTTGGAGTAAGCACCTTTTTTACTTCCCTGGGAACTGGTCCTTGGGCCCTCCCTGAGGAGGAGCCTGTCTGTAGGTTCTGAAGTGCCAAGCTGCATAGTTCCATCCTATTATTCCCTTTGGTATCTAAAACTATCCTTAGAGTCTGTGACATAGAGCCATCCTACAAATGAGACTAATAATGAGGTGGATTTTCTGGTTTGCTTGTATTTTTTTTTTTTTTTTTTGTGCTGTAGTAACTAGGGAGACCTAGTGGCTCACTGCTTAAGAGCTTGGCTGCTAACCAAAATGTCAGCAGTTCGAAGCCACCAGCTGCTCCTTGGAAACCCTATGGGGCAGTTCTGCTCTGTCCTATATGGTCTCTATAAGTCGGAATCAACTCAACGGCAGTGAATTAATAACTAAAATCCTTTGGATTGAGTCCATTTCTGTGCCTCTGGTCTTCATTAGGAGACCTGGTGGTGCAGTGGTTTAAGCATTTGGCTGCTAACCAATAGGTTGGCAGTTCGAATCCACCAGCCATTCCTTGGAAACCCTAGGGGGCAGTTCTACTCTGTCCTACAAGGTAGCTATGAGTTGGAATCGACTTGACGGCAGTGGGCTAGTCTTCATTATATAAGAATCCCTCATGGTGCAATGGTTAAGTGCTGGGCTGCTAACCGAAAGGTTGGCAGTTCGAACCCACCAGTGGCTCCACACAAGAAAAGACCTGCTGATTTGTTCCTGTAAAAATTTATAGCCTGGGAAACCCAATGGGCAGTTCTACTCTGTCCTGTAGGGTTGCTGTGAGTCAAAATAGACTCAGAAGCACGCAACAGTCTTTATTATGCTCTGCGCCAAATAATGCTATTTCCCTGTAGTTACATGGATAGCTAAAATACTGATTCACATCCCCACCCACAAGCAGTCCTATGGTATGTTCTGAGATGCTTTCTAGAACAGTTCATGTTTTTGTGTAGAAGAATCAGTTCTCATCCTTCTATATGAAAGAGTATACAAAATGTTCTCGTACATTGTTGAGTGAGAAAGAATAAAATTCATCACTGCTCTGCAGTAGAATTGAAGGTTCAGATCCAAGTTTGAATCCCAACTCATACACTTACCAGGCAAGCTCCTACTCATTTGAAACTTAGTCTTACTATTTGTGAAATGGTGCTATAATACTAAACTCTTAGTGTTATGGTGAGGATTAGATTAAATGAGATACTTTATGTAAAATGCTTATAGCAGACCTGACACACAGTATGTGCTAAATAGATAGTAGTTGATATTATTAAGCTAAAATTGTTATGGAAAAGTTATGTATCTACACATAATTTACAGGCAAGCCCTGGCTTAAATGAATCAAGTGAAAAATCAAAACTTTTAAAGAAGATTATTTGCTTTTCAAAATGGATCACCACAAAGCATATTTAAAATATAAAACCCTTGGAATATTTAGATATTTAAATGAGTTAATATCTACAAATACTCATATAGCACTCATAAAGTACCTGTCACATAGAAGTGCACAATAAATATTCACCATTATCATTCTGCAGACTTAAAGTGAACATTTACAGAGCTAAAAGCATTGAGCCACTCACAAAACGTCAATAAAACATTAAGAGAAAATAACTATTCAATTATAATGTTGGAAAATAGAAAATGTTATTTAATTACATTTGTATGCAATTAGGCACAATAATGTTCTGTTCCAAGGGATCACAGGAATAAAAGCAACCAGAAAGGACTGTTCTAAAGAAATTTCATTGCATTCTATTTTATCCTAAAAGCCGCTGCAGAGAGAGACCATGATTTAATCTGTTTAAAGACCTGCAGAAAATCTAATTTCACAGCTTCCTTTATTGGCAGCATCCTTTCTTCTGAGTACTTTTTCAAGTATGGCTACAAATTCTGGAACTTAATGTATTATAATAATGACCAAAACTAAAACCAAACTCGTTGCTGTTGAGTCGATTCCGACTCATAGTGACTCTATAGAACAGAGTAGGACTGCCCCATAAGTGTTCCAAAGAGCGGTTGGTAGATTTGAACTGCTGACCCTTTGGTTAGCAGTGGAGCTCTTAACCACTATACCACCAGGGCTCCATAATAATGGTAGTGATATTATATTGTATGGTTCCTGCAATCTTCCTCAAACCCTTCTTGGAAGTGTTGTTGCTGTGTGCCATCAAGTCACTTCTGACTCGTAGTGACCAAAAGAACAGAATAGAACTGCCCCATGGGGTTTCCTAGGCTGTTATTTTTATGGGAGCAGATCTCCAGGTCTTTTCTCCTGCGGAGCCACTGGTGGAGTCCAACCACCAACCTTTTGGTTACCAGCTGAGTGTTTTAACCATTGTGCCACCAGGACTCCTTTTTTTTTGGAAATAAGTATAAATAAAATGTTAATGGTATGCTAGCCATTATCCCTACTTTACTACAGAGAAGCGTGATACTAGACGTCTTGATGTTCATAGGTACAATACTAAGATTTAGGAAATATTTCCTTAACCTGGGACAGCCTTAAATATGATAACAGTAGTAGTGATAGGTTTATAACTGAAGAATGAGTTACTGTCATGTAACTGACTAATAGGGTCTACCTTAGTACAATGAGTCTGGATCATATTCAGCTGAATGATAAAAATCAAGTACTACTTATCAGAAAGTAGTCAAGTGATGTTACAGTACAGAGGCAGTCCTATAGAGGTTGGCCCCTCTCCCCCGCCAAAGTGTGGCCTTAACATGTAACAATCTGTATTTAAGTAGCCTTCTCCCCTGCCCTCACTGCTTTTATGAATTAACTTATTTCGTTGCATAGGGTCCTAAAATAATATTCACTGTACAGAGATCCTGTTGCCGTCGAGTAGATTATGACTCACAGTGATTCTGTAGGACAGAGTAGAACTGCCCCATGGGGTTTCCAAGGCTGTAATGTTTATGGAAGCAGACGGCCACATGTTTCTCCCTTACGAGATACCCAAAGTTATTTCTCATCGATTCTATTAAAGAGCAGGGTGTGGCAGGGTAAAGACCAGAATGACCATAATCCAAACCACTGTATATCTTTCTAATTGTAATAATATTATCACTTACATGGCATTTTTGATGTTCAAAGCATTTGTGAGGCTTAACACAAAGATTATAGTGACTTTTCTGGAGGTCATTACAAAATACTATGTAAATAAGTAATTACTAACTTGGAAAACGTATTTTAGGTAATTATCCTGCTATGGAGAAAAGCACAGTTATTTACTCAGTCTAATTCTTTGACTTGTGGGTCAGAGTATGAGCTATTGTTTGTCTCCTCAAGGAGACCCTTCATAGGTTTATTCAGGGTGGGGACACTGCAGATAACTCCTTCCCCACCCTGCTACTCTGAGTGAAGTAACTTAGATTAAACTAAATCTGTACCACTTTTTCCCATATGGAGCCCTGGTGGCATAGTGACTAAGAGCTCTGCTGCTAACCAAAAAGGTCAGCAGTTCAAATCCACCAGACGCTCCTTGGAAAACCTATGGGCAGTTCTGACTATGAGTCGGAACCGACTCGACGGCACCCAACAACAACAACTTTCCCATACGTGAGGTGGAAGGAATTTACACAGGACAGAGTTAAGAACTGAAATCTTTCTGAAAATTCTTTTATTTTTTTTATCCCTTTTAAGCACATTGTCTTGAATTTCTTCTTTCAAAACATTTAAATATCAAAAAATTCCACTTAATCAGTGCCCAGGACTATTGAGGATGTCTCCATTTTTATGCCTGTCATTTGCTAAACTATAATATTTCCAAAGGTCAGCAGAATAGACGTTAGTGTAATAAATAAAATTACTGAAAAATTATTTTATTACCACAAAATCTAGAAATTGCTAGTGAAAAATTCCCATTTGATTATGAAAAGTCTATCAGGAGGATTGTTTCGTGTAATTGTCTAATCCACTGGTATTTGATGTAGCTCATTTTTAAATGTCCGTTATAACCACCAAGTTTCAATCAAGTTCCCTGAGTCAAGTTTTTGAAACTAGCACCTTCAGTAATGTGCCAGGTATATGTAAACATTTATTTTAGCAGAGCATCTCTTTCAGCTCACAGGAGGGAGCAACCCCTTAAGAAAGGTTAAAAGGAAATCTCCAGCAATTAGTACTAATAAACCAGAATGTTAAAGCAACTATCGTAAAAACACTAGAACATCTACTTTTTAGTACTTTACAGACCATTCCTTTGTTAAGAGCCACCTGTTTGGTAGACACACCTTTGCCATGGCAGCCACGGGCAAGTAATGAAGTTTAATAGGAGCCACTCTTATTTTGAAGAAGTTCTCTGTTTAAAGCCACAGAGGGGGAAGTTATTAAATTTAATGGGCCCTAAGCAACAGCAAGCCCTATGTTAACAACTGCATGTTCAATGCTCTTCTCTATTATATTGACTGTGATTTGCTGGGTTATCTTTGCATTCTGTTAGTTGGGTTTCATCATGCTTTCCCAAAAAACAGACATCACTAGCACTGACAGTGGTTTTATCTTAGTGCCATGGGTCTAGAATCAGGTCATACCTGCACTTCAGTTTACTGTAACTTTTGTTTTAGCGGTACTAAGGACTGAAGAAATGGTTTCCTTTCTCACTAGATCAGTTGGAGATACTTGGCTCAGCTCACAAAGCTGACTGAGTTTGACTGTGTGACTAGTTACTGGTACTTGTAGCTAGTCTACGATTCCAAGGCTCAGAATGAAACCTGTGTACATTGGTTGACTCTGATTTGATACATGGTTCTTGTGAGTGGTTTTCGTGAGGATTTATTTCTGACACATGTTCAACCACCCACACACTGGAGAAAGATTTAGTGGTGAAAGGAGCCGTGTTTATCTAGGGATGGCAAAGACATAGTCATGAATTTTATTGAAGCTTAGCTGCAGACCCTCCCTTCTTTTTATAATAGAAAGCTTAGGAGCTTGAACTGTGTCATCAAAAGCATTAAAGTTAATTTTCTCATGGCACAATGGCTTCTGTGGTGCGCCGGGATCTGAGAAGAGGGTGAGAGCAATTTAGTTCAGGAAACCTGAGTTTCAGTTTTAATGTCGCTAAAGATTCTTTACACTATTCTCAGATAAGCCAGTTAATTTATTGTATCTCAGAGGCCCTGTGTAAATGGATTACTTGAAATTGCCCATTGACATGTCTCAGAGGTCCTGTGAGGAGTAAGCTGATGCCTGTTCAGGGATTTGTTGTTCTCAAGACTTCTAGTAAACAAAGTTTACCTTACTCACTAAGTGCTAGCGGAAAAACCAAGTTACATCATTAGCTTCAAAGAGTTAGAAACATGCTAGTACATTTTTAAAACACCAAGAATGTTCTCCCTGAACCTAGGGATACCACCTTCCCATTTCCTTTTGTCACTGACTTTTAGTGACATTTCTTGTTAGAAAACCTTTTCGTGCGTTCCGTCCTGGGAAAGAACTTCCTCTGTCACTGAAATTTGTCACCAAATGGTCCTGATTATGGTTTTCTACGTCTTTGGTCCATTTTTTCAATTAAATTTTTTTCTTTAGTTTTTCCCATAGACAAATGCCTAAATATTTATCTTAGGTGGCCATTCATATCAATTCAAGTACTGAACAGACCCTGATAAAATAACAATCCATTCATGAGGCTACTTAGCTGCCTCCCAAAATATTCAACTCTCCTAGATAAAGCTTGCTCCTTTTTTCTTAAGAACTTCTGGTGGGGGTGTCTATAATTTAAAGCACCATTTTTTTTTTTTTTTTTTTTTTGAGGAGGAGGCATATAGAATTATTTATATTCCTTAAGTGTGCCATGCTGTTTCATGCTTGGCATGAAACACTGGCCCACTCCTGTTGATCCTTCTTGACCACCTCTTCCTCTGGGAAGCCTTCCTCAACCATCACTTTTCTCAGAGTGAATCAGTCTCTCTTCTGTGCTCATCTGTATCACATCTCTTTACTTTAGTTGCTGTTGTTAGGTGCCAACCTGCCGATTTTCAACTCATAGCAACCCTGTGTGACAGAGTTGAACTATCCCATAGAGTTTTTGTGGTTGTAACATCTGTGGGAGCAGATCGCCAGGTCTTTTTCCTACAGAGCTGCTGGGTAGGTTCGAACCATCCACCTTTCAGTTGACAGCCAGGTGCTTAACTGTTACGCCACCAAGGCTCCTTCCGTACTTCAGACACACCTCATGTGTACTCATCTTCCTTTAGTATAATAATTTGATTTAACGCCTTTCTTCTTTTATGGGAGGTAAGCTTCTCAAAGACAGTGACCTTGTCTTACGTATTCTTGAATCCTTTTACTGTAGCACAGCTTTGGGCACATAGTAGGTTCTCCGTAAATCTTGAATGAAACAAGTATTAGTGGGAAAAAGAGATAGAAGAAAAAGAGGAAGATGGGCAGGGAGAAGAAGAAAAGGGAAGGAGAGAAGATTTTGTTCACCTGGACACCAAAGAAAGGGCAAAACAATAGAAACTTATTGCTGATAAGGACAGGAAATATCACAGTAAGAGTGTGCATAAGCAGTATATATTTTTATCTCCAAGTCTTTTTGCAATGTGTTTCATATTTAGAATACAAATCAAGACTGCATCTGTTTCTAGACTTGCTGCTGACAGTTGGTAAGAATGCCAAAACATACTTTAGGTCCAGCTTGAAACCAAATGACCAAATAGAATTCTTGAAATCTATTTTAGGGTCTGACATTGATTATAGCCCATCATGTAATAAAGTGTCAAAGTCTTTTCTGAGAAAGTGATTGAAATTATATTAACTAAGTTGTAAATCAAAGCGAAGATAGTCCTCTAAAACAAAGCAGTCATTTCTCACCAAGTCTTCTTCAGGCTCAATTTTTCCCGTATCCTCCCTTCCTTTTTCAACCCTTTCTGTATGATGTGGTTTCATGTCATTTCACTGTCCTGCTCGGTGATGTCTGGACACACTGCAGTTTGTCAGCATCCCTCTTATTGCCTGCCACCCAGAACCCAACTCCTTTATTCTCGCCTCTGAACTAAAGTGGCCTTAGTTCTTTTGGTAGCCATGTTATTCTGTTTTCTTAGATTTGCCACTTACTGTCAAGCTGCATTTCTAACATTTTTTTTTTTTTTTTTACTTTCAGTTTGTTTGTTTGTTTGTTTGTTTGTTTTTAGATCCAGGGATTTGTTTTTCTTAGGACTTTGGTAACGAAAGTTTGCCTAACCAGATAAATGCTGATGGAAAAACTAAGTTGTATCATTAGCTTCAAAAAACATAGAAACCTGCTAGTACATTTTTAAAACACTCCAGAATGTGCTTCCTGGCTGTAGGAATACCATCTCCCCATTTCCTTTTGTCACTTTACACTTAGAGTTGATACTTTAAAGCTATTCCTGCTAGGTTTTATCTTATTAAATTCAGGTAATAGTTTCTGCCTGTCAGGAACTGTTTAGATCTTAATTAATGTTATACAGTATATTAGCAGCGTCTTACATTCTTTCCTATGTGGGCTGCCTTTCTTCATTTCAGTCATTCCAAGTCAGCTCAACAAAATATTTGGTACATACTTAAAATGTGCTTAGGCAGGCAATGAATAAAAAAGATACAGAAGACATGGTCTCTGTCCTTAGGAAGCTTTCAGTCTCCTTTAGCAGAGTTGATACAGTTACCCTGTGATACCAGACCATGGAGATGCCAAAATGTGCAAAAGTTGTTCAGGATTCTAGGTAAAGGAGCTCTCTTTTGCCCCTCTACTTTATTCATTCAATTCCATAACTAACAGCCATCTCATTTAGGAAATTAAAAAAAAAAAAAGTCAGTTTCATTCTGTTCAAACTATACCTTTACTCTGAATTGCTTTAAAAATTACATGTCTGACTTAAAAAAAAAAATTGCATTTGTTGATATGTGTGACTTCATACATTTTCTCAAGATGTGACGAGTATCTAAGAGCCTGTCTTTTCCCAGTTAGATTGAAAGCTTCTCTTGGCCAAGGGCCTGGCCTTCTCGTCTTTGGCTATCTCACTGTAACTTCTAGTTTCGTGCTCTGCATGTAATACACACATGAGTTATTCTTGCAGGTAGCAGAAGGGTCTACCCAACAGTCCGTGCTGCATGCTTCAGGGTTACCTGTCCTGTGACAGGCATTAGGAATTGGCTAACAGATCTACAAGTAGAACTGTATAGGAGACTGATGAAATTGCCATTTAGCTTAATTTTGTATTCCATGTACATAAACACGGTCCTAGCATGTGATGTATTATAGAATTTGCTGATATCTATAATACATCTCTGATAAAGCAGTGTTAGCTCTGTGCTTTAACATATACATTTACATATGCATGTATTCACTTTTCACCACATTTAGAATACATATACATGTAAATATTCTTGACAGGTCTATTACTTGTGATATTAATAAATATCAGCCAAGGCAATCATTATTTTTTCAGAAAAAGCAGGACCACTGAAACCCCTATATTTTAATATTATTATTTTTTAACTTCATTGACTACCGATTTCCCAGGAAATATTAATTGACCGCTGCTGGTAAAAGAAGGGAAAGAGAAACCGCATGATTATTTTAAGTTAGTTATTAAGTTTGTTAATACATAGAAAAAGTTACAAGGGGAGCCTTAGAAAGATATATTTGGAAGAAGTAACTAAATAAGTAAGAAGACTTTTTATAATTAAAATCCTATATGATAAAAGGCAAATGACAACACTTTAATCTGAGCTGTTCAAAGTCATTTGTGGACAATATTTTGAACAGTATGGAAATAAGTAGTCATTTTTAGACTTCTTTTTGTTTGCTTGTTTGTTTTTTTCCCTGCAAAGCAAACAGGTAGGCATATATTATTAAATTAGGTCAGAATTCAGATGACTTGGTCTGAGACAAATCTAGGATCCCATTTGACTATGCTGTCTAAATTACTTTTTTGATATGACACTCAAGACATTTATGAGCCTCAAATCATGAAAACGTCAAGTAAAAAATGAAAACAAACAAGACAAAACCTCTGCTTAGGCAACACTGTCCCTAAATATCTCAAAGGATTTCTTCAGCAGGAACGTGTCATATTTTTTTCAGAGAGGCTGTGGCATTAAGTAACCAATCTAGAAATGCAGCCAGGCGTGGCACACCTGGGATAAGGCCAGTGTTTCTGTACCCAACCAAAATGGTCACCGTTCCAGCTCCCTGTTGTAATTAGTAACAGTGCTATAATTAGTGAAATAATCATAGCAAATGTAGTGATGGTTATAAACACACTCGACCTTATGCCAAAGAGAGCAGTGGTTCATGATATATCAATAATAAACCCACTTAAGTGGTGACACTAAATCCATACATAATTAAGAAGAACGCTTTCTAAACAAAAACCACAAAGAAAATAAAAACAGGCTTTGGAAAAGAGGAACAATTCTGATAATTGTGCTGTGGTATTTATCATTAAAACAAAACAAAACACAAGTCCATAAGCTCCCAAACTACACCTTAGCAAAACACTGCATTCTCAGTGTGGCTTATGGGTATGGTGGAGAGTTGACCTAAAATATTCCAAAAAGGAAAGAGTTTGACACTTGAGGTACTTATACAGAGAAAGTTAAAGTTGTTCTCTGACGTTCAAAGTGGGCAAGTGTCACAGGTATCTTTTGAAGGCTTAGCAAAATTTCAGATAACCACTTTAATCCAGCAGATGGTTGAATCACGTCATTTGGGGCATATATCCAAAAGGAGCCCAACACAGGTAAAATAGCAGTTGCTCAGTAAAACTGTGCTGAATTGATTTGATTTATCAGGAAAACATTTCTTTCAAGCCTCACACATGCAGCCTAATGATTAATATTCATAGCATTGTTGGTAGGGTGTTGGAGACAGCACTTGGCTGGGAATTGAGGAACCTGTCTTCTAATTGTGGATGTACCTGCGAGTTCTTGAGCGGGTCACTTAACTTCTCTGGGTTTCAGTTACCTCCTGTGAAAATGAGCTAGCTGAGCTAGATATTCTTCAAGGTATCATAAAGCTTTGAATGTCTGTGATTCTAAAATAAGGGCTGAAAGGATATGTTTTCTCACAGAAAAGAGTTAGTGATCAATCAGCACATCAGAAAACGAAATACCACCATCCGTAATAACAATAAAAACCAGTGTAGCGGTTGATTTATGAACTAAATTAACAGGAACAACTACTACAGATGCCAAGAAGAGCTTTGTCTGGTGCTTCAGTTTATTCTGATGAGAAGCAACCTGAGATTGGCTAATTAATGCCAGAACTTTACATTTAAACCTCCACACCTGACCACACCTGAACCTCTGGTTAAGATGAAGCCTCATATATGTGCATATGTATCTGAGTCTGCAGACAGAGTTTGAAACCTCAGATTTAATTGAAAATTAAGGAGCTGTTTTATTGTCATTCCTTTTTTTTTTTTTTTTAATTGTGCTTTAGATGAAGGTTTACAGAGCATATTAGTTTCTCATTAAACAATTAATACACATATTGTTTTGTGACATTGGTTGCCAACCCCACAACGTGTCAACCCTCTCTCCCTTCTCGACTTTGGGTTCCCCATTATCAGCTTTCCTGTCCCCTCCTGCCTTCTCGTCCTTGCCCCTGGGCTGGTGTGCCCATTTAGTCTCTTTTTGTTTTATGGGCCTGTCTAATGTTTGGCTGAAGGGTGAACCTCAGGAGTGACTTCAGTACTGAGTGAAAAGGGTATTCGGAGGCCATACTCTCAGGTTTCTCCAGTCTCTGTCAGACCAGTAACTGTGGTCTTTTTTTGGGAGTTTGAATTTTGTTCTGCATTTTTCTCCAGCTCTGTCTGGGACCCTCTATTGTGATCCCTGTCAGAGCAGTCGGTGGTGGTAGCTGGGCACCATCTAGTTGTGCTGGACTCAGTCTGGTGGAGGCTGTGGTAGTTGTGGTCCATTAGTCCTTTGGATTAATCTTTCCCTTATGTCTTTGGTTTTCTTCATTCTCCCTTGCTCTAGTTTATTGACATTTTTAACATACCCTTGCATGGTTTTATGTAACTTCCCTGCGTTATACCCTCTTTACCTGAGAATAATTATGAAGGTTTCTCGTACTGGAGAAGTGAGAATCTTATAAGCTAAGGGTTACTGCAAAACAATAGGTGAAGTCTGTTCAGAATACAATAAATGAGGCCAGATGAATAAGCTTTCTGTATTAAAGAAATTAGATATATTTAGAGAAAATATTTGAATCATAAAAAAGTTCCTTTTAGTAAGACATTGCTGTCACAGTGTTTTAGGACCATATGATAAAAAAGCTTTATTAATACAAATTATTACCAACTTCAATTCACTGATTCTTTGAGCACTGTTATAGGATACAGTGATGAACAAGACAGCAAAGCTCATGGAGCTTTTTCTACTGGCATATGGCAGTGATTAAACACTCGATCTTTGGAGCCAGGCTCCCTGGTTTAAATCCATGCTTCTTCATTCACTACCTGTGTGATCGTGGAGAGATTAGAGATTACTAAACTCATGTGTACCTCAGTTTCTTTATCTGTAAAATGGGCATATAATAATAATACCAATCTCAAAAGGTTGTTGTAAGGACTAAGGACAGTTAATACGTGTAAAGCTCCTAGAATAATGCCTGGCACTCAATAAATGCTAGCTATTTCTGGGGAAGAGTGGGCAGTTAAAAATAAGAAAATATTATCTAGGGAGTGTAGTGTGAAGAAGGTAAAATAGGGGGCTACAATGAGGAGGAAACATTGAACTGAGATCTGCTTAACAAGGAGTTGGGCAAGGAAGAAAATGGAGGGCATTCCAGGCAATGGGAGAAGGTAGTACAAGAGCCTGTAAGCCAGTACACTAGTTGCCATTGAATCGATTTCAACTCATGGTGACCTCATGTGTGTTCAGGGTAGAACTGTGTTCCACGGGGCTTTCAGTGGCTGATTTTTTGGAAGTAGATTGCCAGGTCTTTCTTCCAAGGTGTCTCTGGGTGGACTGGAATTTCCAACCTTTCAGTTAGCAGCCAAGCACATTGACTTATATTTGTACCACTCAGGGACTCCTGCAAGGACCCTTGGGTGGGAAGAATTTGGAATGCTTAAAGAAAGACATCACCACGACTGGAATGTGTAGAAGATGAGATCAAGTCAGAGAGATAGGCTGGGTCTGGGTCGTGCAGGGCCTCTACTGGTCAGGGACAAGAGTTTGGATTTACCATCATGTGCAGTGGTGAGCCACTGGCGATTGTAAGCAGGGTCATGATATAACCTGATTTCTGTTTTCAAAAAAGTCACTCTGTATATTAGTGGTTAATTATAAAAGGAAGAGGGGCCAAGCAAGGGGTATGTTGGGAAGCTGTGGCAGCCACTTGGTAAGAGTATGTGGTTTAAGCTTGACTGGAAGTGGGGGGATGGAGACACTCTAAATTAGAGAGAAAGCTAGAATATTTTGCTTATATCATCGAAATATATTAGTAACATTTCCCCCAAATGTTAGTTTACTTTAAAGTGGATAATACTGCATCTTATAAAATTTTAGTTAATATCTAGATACTGTTCGTATACCCCAAAGTGAAGTGGCAATTCAGGAATTAATTTATTAGGTGTATTTTCCAAAATTCAGACCAGAAATCGAGTTTGGGAGTCAAAATGTTTGATTTGGTTGTTTTCATTGCCACATTAATCTGAATATTTCCAGTAGCCTCCCTTCCCTGGCACAGTGCAAAACCAGATTTCTGTGCTGTGAAGTTCAGTGATAAGATTAGTTTTGACAACTGAACCAACATTGTATTTTCTACTCATCTTCTTAAATTCCAGGTAGTATGTAAGGTAAAGCCAGGGTGGACACCACCACTTGTCAGTCCTGTGAATGTAGTTAACCCCCAGGATAACTTCCTTACAGAGGACTGAGTGATTAGGATGTATCTTAAACTGGAATGAACTGGATTTGATAAGGGATGAGGAACCTATTCTAAGCAGAATCTCATAACCACAAGCTAAGGTTAAAGGCAAAATCTTTAAATAGTATCACTCCCTTCTCAGATCCTTTAACAGTGTTCTCACAAGAGATTATTCCCCCTAAAAGCTTCAGTTTGGGGCTCTAGAAATTAGTTTCAAGTTCTTATGAAGATAGTGATCTTTCTCACATTTCTTGTTTGAAAAATAACAAGAGTCTTGCTCTCCTGGGAGGTGAGTGTCCTTTTCTTCCTGGAATCCCAAAGTACAGAGAGGTGTGTGTCCTGAAAATCATTAGAACCGTTTTGTTTGTTAGTTTTAAAGGAAAGGAGACCAGTAAATTTCTAGTCTGGGGAGCACATCCCCCTAGTGACCTAATCTACTAAAAATTTATCTGAGGGATTTAATTTGAGTTTTGAGTGTGAAGGACTAAAAAGAAGATAGAATTCAAAGGACAGAGGCATCTCTTAGGTGGAAAATCCAGAATAATTCCAAAGGCTCTGAAAACTCTATAGATTGGAGCTCTGGATGACAGGGTCACTCATTCTTTGGCTGTCGGACTCAGTTTTTAACCTTCCTCTCTGGCCTTTTCATTTAGAAGAGTACAGCAGGAGAGAATGGAGGTCAAAGGATTTAATGGGAAGAGGGTACGAAAGTAGAGTGAGAAATGACAGTTAATAAACCACTGGAAAAAAAGATAGTCATTTTTAAAAGGAATGAACTTTAAATACAGTGTGTTTTATTGGAAAGAGGCAGCTCATGAGCCAGGAGATCTCCGTCCTCATGGTACAGACATGTATAATTAATCCCCCAGCTCTGTCAGATGAGAGGCTAGACTTGACCATTCTCTTGGGCCCCTCCAGTCTTAAGGCTTTGGTACTGTTCCTTTTCATTATAACACTGCAGCATAATAGTAAAAAATCATTGCAAAAGTGGGTAAGGAGATAGATAACTAGGTGTATATATAAGGACCTTAAAACTAGAAAACTGGAGAAGTGGTTGTGTTTCAGCACATTTGCAGACTTTACAAGCTAGTGTTGGAAGTGTCAGTTTTGGGCTTACAAGTGGGTTCCTGCAGACGGCTGAGTTGAGTCACCCTGCTCTTGTTTGCCATGCTTCTTGGTACCTAAAGGAAAAAAAAAATCAAAACTATTTCACCAAAGTGAACCTCACCAAAGGCTCTCTCTACCAACTTATCAATAAAAAAGTAAAATTTCAAACCACAAATTACAGAACTTTGAAAAAAAAATCCTCCTAAAAATTTAGAAAAATCAAATAAGCAATACATTTTAAGTTATGCAAAAGGAAATCTGGAGTCATTCGCATTGAGGTAAAACTCTTCAGTTACCTAAAATTGTGGCAAGAAAGCATGCTCCAACAAATGTAGCAAATAAACAGGTTAGCACGAGGGAAATACAGAAAGAATAGAGACTTGTACAACTAAAATCTGGGAGCTAGGACTGTTCAGCTCCCAATGGAATAACATTGATATAAAGAGGCCCATGGCCCTGTGCAGTTAGATGACAAGTGGACTCTGGCAGCAGGTCAAGCTTCTGCCTCCGGAAGATGCTGGCCGAACGGCTGGGTCAGTTAGAGAGGTGACGACCAGGCAGGTGCACTGAAACATGTAGAGGAAAACTGAAGACACCACCAGGAAGGAGCCATCTAGGGGAAGCTTTAACTCTTCGATTTCTCTGCTTCAGCAACTCCAGAGAGTAGGGAGATTAAAAAGACCCAGGATACTAGGGCCATCTGTAACAGTGGCTTTCTGATGACAGAAAATTACTTAAAACTAACAGATAAAGAACTCCATCTTAGAACCTAAGACAAATCAGGTGCAGAAGGAAATGGGAAGAACAAGTAACCATGTCCAAAAAAAAAAAAAAAAAAAAAAAAACCCAAAAAACAAAAAAGCACAAAAACCCAAACCCATTGCCATGGAGTCACTTCCGACCCATGGTAACCCTATAGGGCAGAGTAGAACTGCCCCATAGGGTTTCCAGGGAGTGGCTGGTGGATTCCAACTGCTGGCCTTTTGGTTAGCAACCAGATGCTTAACTACTGTGCCACCAGGTCTCCGACTGTGTCCAAAGGTGATAGTAAAAATACAGCAGGACTTAGCATTTGCTGTATTTAGTATTTTCCCTATTTATAAATACTTAGTACTTACTGAGTAGCCTATATTCATGCCTTATGCTGGTCAGAGGACCCAAAATAAAATAAAATGTGCCCTATTTATAAAGGATTAACAGGAGCCCTGGTGGCGCTTAGCTGCTAACCGAAAGGTTGGTGGTTTGAACCCATCAGCTGCTCTGCAGGAGAAAGATACGGAAATCTGTCTGCTTCAGTAAGGATTTGCAGCCTTGGAAACCCTATGGGGCTGTTCTGCTCTGTCCTGTAGGGCTGCTATGAGTTGGAATTGACTTGATGGCAATGGGTTTATAAAGGAGTAAGCTAATTTTCCACAGAAACAAATTTTTTCCCCTTTTACAAATATAGAAAACACTTTCACAAACATTTTTTTCTCAGTTAGTCCTCAGAACTCGTTGGAGTATAGATATTATTATGGTCCTTACTTTGCCAATAGGAAATTAGAGTTTGGACACATTCAGAGACTTGTTAAGGGCCACAGAGTGAAAAAGGGAAAGAGCTCAAACCCCAAGTCTTCTTGGATCCAAATAATGTGCTTTTCCTGCTATGCTTTGTCATAGGAGTCTCCATATCAGAACCAGACATTGCTACAAAAGCCAGCTGGATATCATCCTAAGGGATTTTTATCATACTGGCCTTTTCTAGGCTACATCTTGGTACAACACCAATAATCCTTACTAAGTAGCCAATGTTTATGCTTGATGCAGGTCAGAGGTTCCGAAATAAAGTAAAATTCACCAAATTCCCAACCAGAAGTAACAGTGGAAATAATCTACCTCTCAATTTTGTAGACTTACATTTTCTTCTAGAAGTTAAAAAATATACATAATAACAGAATGTTAGCACTGTAAAGTATATTTGTTATCTGAGGGCCAACAATCATAAAGACACTACTTAAATTATGCATGACCATACAGGCATACGTTGCTTTACATCCAAGAAACGTTCTGTGAAATAGCACGTTATGTGATTTGGACATTGTGCGAGCACCATATTATATACACCAACTCCTTACTTGCTGACTATCTTGTTATCTGACATTTTGTATATATGACAGTAGAAAAAATCTACCATCCGACTATTTTGTGCATTAATGAGGAGTTGAGGTGAGAGGGGAAGGAGGAGGAGGGTGAGGTTTGTGAGAGGGAGCAAGGCTCCGCTGGACACAGGCAGTTACTATTACTGGGGTCTGGGGTTGGGCCGAGGAGCCAGGCCAGACCTGGGTGAGCAGAGGGCAAGTGGGCAGCGTGCAGGAGATGGGGGTGGCCGGGCCATGAGGAGGTGGCAGGAGCCGTGGCTGCAGGAGTTAGGCGGGGGCTCAGAACTCCCGTATTCCAAAGAGGGCTCTCCACCACGTCTGTAGCCTCTGCTGGGCCCAGGTGATCAGGACTCGCCCGCCCGCAGGCCCAGGAGCCACCTGCCACTGAGGCCTATCTCTGGGTCCAGCAGAGCAGGAAGGTGGAGAGGCGAGGCACAGGGGTCCGCAAAGGCCTGGAGTGTAGCTGGTGATAGTGAACCTGTGATGTTCCTGGACAGTGGGCAACCCCTGACCACCACCACCACCGCCCCTGACCTCTACAGGCTCCATGGTGATGGGGAAGCATGGTGGGGAAGGGGGGCCTGCTGCACCATGCACATCCAGAGATGCATGGGGACACCCGATGGGTGGTGAGCAGCGAGGGGTGGGGTTGGGGGATACCGGTGCCTAAGACGCAGCCCTGATTCTCGCATAATGCTGATTTTCCCATAACAGCCTGGTCTTTGGAACCTAACCATATCAATAAGTGAGGAGTGTGTGTACTCAGCAAAGCTATATGGTATACTGTAGTGTACTGTACCATTATATGCCTGGCAGCACAGTTACTTTGTATACAAAAGACATGAGATATATGAGTTGCATGTGGGAAATTGTTGCGTTTGCTACCTCAGATTATGTCCCGCATTCCGATCGGAATTTCTGAACTCTGTTATAACCTTATGGGACCACGGATGTATATGCCGTCCAGCACTGCCCAAACAGATGTTATGCAGTACATGACTGCCTTACAAGATTTGGAAAGATTGATGTAAAATAGTCTTTAACGTCAGATAGTTCAAATCCAGACAATCTGCTAGAGGTATCTAGAACAAAAAAGAGAAATAGCACACATCATATGTCCCGTGGAATGTGTGAGCCTCAAGTTAATTTTACCCCTTCACTGCTAAAGGTAATGATAAGAGACTTTCTTAAAAAGCTAATTGTGTTTCCATTTTCTTTAGCCTCTTGTTGCAAGCTGTTGTTAATTTTTTTTTTTTTTTTTCATTTTGTGGAAGAGGATTCTAAAGTTTCTAATTGGCATTATGTATCTAGAGAGAGAACCTGGGTTTTTTTTTTTTTTTTGCATATTGGGTATATAAATCTACTTCTTCTTTTTAAAAACTCTAATTCTGTTTTTTAATGAGTGGGGACCTTTCTTTATAGGAACAGTATTTCTAGCATTTTTTTAAAAGTATTTTTGGCATTCTCGGGGTTTTCTAACATGCTGTAGAATCAGAATATTAGACTTGAAAACTCATGGAGATGATTTAGTCATATTCCCTCATTTTTCCAAGGGATGCATAGCTTAAGAAGGAGAAAGGACTCTACCAGGTTTACCCTGTTAGTTAGAAACTGGTGCTGGGGCCAGAGCCCACGTCTCCAACTGTTAGTCCGATGCCCAATGTTCTAGAATCGTTTTCTCCTGCTACATTGTTAATAGTCTACTGACATTATTTTAGTTCTTGTATATGGTCATTGTGATCTGAAGAAGAAAAATGCTAACCTCAGTTATGCCCTCCTTCTTTTCTCTTTTCATCCTAAAATTAAGTCCTTATATAAAGAGATTGAATAGGTTTGCCCTGGCTTGGCAGTGGCATCATCTCTCTGGACAGTGCACAGTCACCTCCTGTTTTGGTCCACATCTGGAGTGGACTCAGTGGACGTTATTCTCCGACTGGGAAACATAGGACGAGGTTTTGTCTTCTTAGCAGGCAGAGAACTTCCACTGTTTGAGGAGCTACTATTACATCACTGTATGTTTTGTCCCACGGCAGACTGAGCAGACCAGGCCCTCTTTTTTTTTTTTTCAGTCTTCAAAACAAGTAGCTCTTCTCAGTCACCTTAATACATAATTAGGTGTGTCTGTTTACACTTGGTAGACAGAGAGCTTCATGTCCCAAAGAAATACAAGAAGCCTGGGAGCAGCCACAAACAGATGTTGAAAATGTCCATTTGTGGCAAGTTTATTACTATAGCACCAGAAGTAAACATTGAAGATGAAACCCCTCTGAAGGGCTGGAGGTGTGTATTGAGAGGGGAATGTTATTGAGCAGAGTAGAAAGTGAAAGGAGGTCCTATCCCCCACACCCCCTCCCCGATTTTCACTGGTATTTGTTTATCTCCTACAACAAGGAAATTTTACTGTTTGGCCTTGTCTGTTTGAAGGTTTTTGCCAAATGCTCAACAATCTGTAGGGTTTGATTTCTCTAAAAAAAAAACCACTTTGAGAACAAGGCTCTATGTAACTAAGATGTGTTTGTTTTTGTTTAAATCACTCAGAAGAGAAATCATCTCTTGTCCATTGTTAAAAGAGAGGTTTCAATCAAAGGAAAATTCTACATATTCTAAAATATACAAACAGCTCTTTGAAACTGATGCCAAATCAAACTCTAAAAGGGACGCTTTTCTTGCAGAAGTTTTGAGTTAATTCCGTGTGCAGGGCTTGAGTGGAAAAACTCTGAGACTGTCAGAAAAACGAGTTACTACAATACGTTTGGATTCAGAAGTTACATAAGGAGCATTGTCTCAGGATAGTTCACAGGCTCTCATACATGATTTTAGGCTAAATCCTAGCAATAAAGAAAAAGAAAGATTTTTGTAAATGAATGTAGATTTTATTTCTAGTATATTACTAGCAAGTTAAGTTCTTTTAGAAGAGTAAGCCAGTTTTCAGTTAATTAAAAGGTAGTAGTTTGGTTTCTGATATTATTAGAACTAAACGGAGTATATGTGAAAAGGCATGCCAGTCATCACTTCAAAACATATCAGTTGAAAGATCTTGATTTTTAAAGAATATTGTCCTTTCCCCTTTCAGGATTTCTATTAGGATAAAAAGTAGTAGATACTAGGGACGAAAGTCTAGTGGGGTAAAAAAGCACACAAATTAGGAGACCCAACAATTTCATTTTGGCTTTGCCACTAATTAGTTGTGTCCTCGGGCAGATGGTACCCTCTTTCTTTGACTTCAGTAAAGCTCCATTATCAGTTGGTACCCGTCATGCCTTCCTCACAGGCTTTATGTGAAGATAAAGTCAGAATGTGTATGTACAGACACTGAATAGTTAAAAAGCAATATATACATTTGAGGCATTATTATCTTTTTATTTAATTGTTATTTTTGAGAGTCAGTGTTGATGTAGGACAGGCTACTTTGTTGGGACTGAAGAAACTAGAAGTAGTTTTTGTTCATAAGGGGGAAAGCCAGGAGACAGGTTAGAGCAGAAGATGCACTCAAAACTGGTGGTCAGAGCAGAGCTGAGGATCTAGAACTAACCTGAGCCCTTTGGGTCCAGGTAAATACAGATACAGTAGATCAGGCAAGGAAGTTGGTGGAAGGTGGATAGGCAGAAGTAGAAAGCGTACACAGATTGCAGTTAGAGTCAAGGACTTAGGTCAAACCTGCTATTGCCATCATTTCTTCCTCACGCACATATTTAAATTCTTGTACGTCACCCTCAGGGGAGCTACAATGTGTTTAAAGTAGGACGGAGTTCCTGTTCTCAAGGAAAGTATAGGCTAGTAGAGATGATAAGGTGTTTGTTGCTCCCTCTGTCCACCTATAAGAGAGATACAAATGAAGGGTAAGCGCAGAGGAAGGAGACATTACTACAGGCAAAAGCAAGAAAATGTGAAGAAGGCCTTGAAGCAGAGGCGGAATTGTTAGGTAGATTTTGAAGGCTGCTCAGAATTTCAAGGGACTGAGATAGGGTAGGGGTGAGGACACTAAGGGCTGAGGGAAGAATGTGAAGCAAGGCATGAAGGTGGGAAAATATAGAATAGTACAAAAAAGGGTTCAGTTTGACCAGAATGTAGAGTTTGCGAAGAAGTAAAATGAGAAACAAGACTGGAAAGGTAAGTTGGGAGAAGATTGTTGTTCCAGTATGTTTTTGTTTTATGCCTAATACAGAGATGTAGAAATGTGCACACACCTGAGTAAAGAGCATGACATGAAGTCATACTACAGGTAGGCATCATGAAAAGGAAATCCTGAGGAACCAGAAAGTCAGACAAGACAAGGATTAGGAACCCAGATAAGCCATCTGGTCAGAAGATAAAACTCAGCAACAAAAGTAGACCTTGATTCTAAGGCAACCTTCTGTCACAACTGGGAAGCCTCTTGCGTATTTCTTTCTGGGGCAGGAACCAATCCCAGGGCATGATCAGTATAGGCCTACACTGGGGAGCAGGTAAGTGGATGCATCTGACTGTAGAGGGTGAGAGGGCAAAGATGAGGATAGGTCTTGACAGGTTACAGCTTGAGGCTAAAGTCTGTGGCTTTGATCCTAGATTAATATGGATTCTGCTTGTCCTGGATAGCTGTACCTCTTGGAGCCGACTTACAGAGACTGAACAGCACTTTGGTAGTTTGGTTCAAATTCTGGGTCTGGGGGCATTGGGCAGTTTGAGTCACATGCTTTAAGGCACAGGATGGCCCCAGGGCTCTTGGACCACACCAGTACTCTTAGTCTTTTAGGACTGTCTTAGGGGAATTGCATTTTGGGAAAAAAAAGTGTGACCCAGTCTTGTCTGGTTTTGAGTGATACTGCCTCAGGGGAGTGGAGCCAACTCTTCCTTTCCCTGGGCCTCTCTTCTGGATCAGCGCTAGACTAGGTTATGAGGAGATCTGCAACTGGATTGGTTTAAGATTTAGAGGAACAGATCTATTCCTACTTTAAGAAGAAGAGAATTCAAGCTTTATCTGAAAACACAGTGGTGCATTCAGAGGTGGTGGAGTGTGGTCTCTGTGGTGATCATTCACTTTTATAGACCTCTTCTTCCTACTGCAGTAGGCATCTGTCTTCTTAGATGTGGTTTTTTACAGAAGAGGTTGATTGGGCTGGGAGCTGGGTATATGGGGCTAATCAGGAGTTGCAGAATTCTGATCCTCAACTCATGTATCTTCTAGCTGGGACCAGTCTTCTCGGTTTTCTCCTTCCCTAGCCCTACTAGTTCAAATGGTTCCAGTAAGAAGGAAAGTCCTTTTGGGATTGAGATGGATTTCTGTTCGCAGTGTACTTTTGCCAGTTCCTGCTTACATGAGTCTTACCCACTGAGACAACCTGAGAAATATAAAACATGATTTGCTTGAGATCACTCAGAACATCGATGATAAAGACAATATCAGAATTCTGGGGCTGGTTCAAGCATGGCAAATAAGTGGCACACAAAAGGCTCCCCATTCCACATCCCATCCCCATATCCATTCCCAGGGCTGTCATTGACAATTGATCAGAACCCCTTCCCATCATTGCCGTTCAGGTAGCCATGACCAGTCTATTAGAATTCATATAAGAGTGACCCAGAATCCCTGTACCTTAGAGGAGACTATGACAGCAGAGCCCACAGGTTCGTAGCCAGATCCCAGCCACCAGTTACTGGTCTATAACCACAAGGAAATCACTTAACTTTTTTGAGCTGAAGTGCCCTATCCATAAAGTGGGGTCAGTGGCATTGTCATCACAGAGCTATGTAGATCTGAGCCATCTCATCTCAGTTGTTTGGTTAGCCACTCTTTCAGCAAATCTTTGCTCACACCATGGGATACTGTGAATATTAAATCACTTATAGGATTCTTATGGTTGGGGAAAAGCAAAGACTGGTCTGTGAAGCAATAGCCAATTCTGGTTTCCAGCCCATCATCAAGCAACTTGGAGTCAGAGCATTCCACACAATGGGTTTAGGCTTGCTACCAAGCTTGAAAGAAATGCTACTCAGATCTTTCCGCTGAAGTACCCCAAAGGGCAGAGCAAACTCAAGGGTTCCTTCACTGCTCCTGCTCTCCCCAGTCTATTGGTATAACCTCAAACAACCCCAATCTCCTCCGCAACCCTGCTCCACCAAGGAGAATATTTTCAAGTCACTTGTTTTATCTTAAAAGTCATGTGAATCTTGCATCCTATTGCATAATATGCCTCTTTGTTTTAATATAAAGATCTTGTAAGTAACTAGTATCAGTTAAATTTCCCTCTTTAAACTTCCCCCACCTCCATTTGTCCCGCTCTTGTATTTCATGCCTTCCTATCAGCTAGGCTTTGGTGTCTAATATATAACATCTCAACCAGTTCATAATTTCTGCTTTTAATACAGTACAAGTTACCACTTGCACAGGTCACAGGAAAATACTAGCCTGTCTCCTCTGAGTTTAGGCTTTTTTGAAAGATTTACTTAGGAACAATTTATCATTTAGTTGCAATTTTTAAAATAATCTTAATTGACCACATATGTTATCAAATAAGAGCTAGCCTTCTAGCCTCTGCTTCCTCCCCACCCCCAACCCGCCCCACGCCTGCGCACTGCATTCTGCTGGGATGTCAGAAAATTAATTATGCCACTCTAGGCAGATGCCGTCATAGGAAAGCGTCCTCCTGATTTATGGTAAAATTACTGATATTAAAACTGTTATTTTAGGAGGGAAAGACCATATCGCCTTTAAACCCCTCTCCCTCTTTTTCCTAGTTCCCCCTCTCTTAATTGTGGCTCCATGTTTTGGTAGCCATAAGTCATTAGTGGTTTTTAATTTTTCTGAAACTGAAATAAGGTCTGAAAGGGTGAATCTGTCCCCCCCTTTTCCCCCCCTCCTTTTTTCTTTCTTTTTTTCTCCTCTGGCTAATCGGAGGAACGCAACCACATCTGAAGCCACTTGGCTCATTATGAATTTCATGGAAACTGATTCTCAGAAAGTGTTTCCATATGTGTGTTCCCAATATATCCCATCCTCTCTAAATGGGAGCAAAGATGTGTGCATGGGCTGGAAATGGCTTCAGGATGTGACAGAGCAGTCATATGACTGCCACGGCACCGTGGGTGGCCCTTTCTGAAAGACACGGTGTCCTGGGTGCTGGCCTCCTTCCTGCAGCGGATCTGGTTTCAAAGACTATCCACCCTTCCTAGCTTTTAAAAAGTTCTTAATCAAGGCCTAGCAAAAAGATCTTTTTTTTTTTTCCTCCTACCCCCCTTGGCTCCTTCTTCTCTTACTCTCCCTCCCTATATACATATACACACACTCACACTTCTTCTACCTCCTGCCCCTTTTCCCTTCACAAAAAGGAAATAGATTATTCCAACAATATCCTCAAAAATTGGGTGGGTTTAAGGATTGGTTGAAGTTTCTGAAAATTGCTGGGTTCTTTGGTTTTTTTACCGTCTTTCTTTCCTTCAGCATAGCATACTTTCTTAGCTGTAGGATCAGCTGGTCTTTCAGAATTTGTGAGCATGCAGTGGAAAAGTACAATTCATTACAACACGGAAAACAAATATTTATACTGGATAGTTGAGGCACTTTTCCTCTTGTTTGCAAAACTATGGAGTTTGCTAGACTGGCCCTTCGTTATCTTGAAAAAAATGGATGAAAGATTCTGATTTTACTGGTTTCTTCTCCGTTTCATTGTCTATCAGTGTGCTCCATTACTTTTCCTCCATATATGGCATGTTTTTCCAATTATTATTTCATTAAATTAAAAGAAAAGTAATTTAGTGATAGATAATTGATCATTTTAGTGTGAGGAAAGAGATTTGGGGAGAATAAGAAAACTGACGTAAAACCCCTTAAAACCTCAGTGTGGAAAATGCAAGGTAATGTTCTACATGTAGTCTACAGCTGGTTTTTGGGTAATGTTTATAGAACATTTTTTCTTCTGTCTTGTTGCCTGCTTGAGATTATGCTAGTAAATTCATCTGTTTAGCAAGTTTTTATTAAGCACCCCAACTTTTCTCAGCGCCATACTGTGTACTGGGTAGGATCCAAAAGAAGGATATGTGGTTCTTATTCTTAATTTGCTTTCCCTTTAGTTGGAAGGAGCCCTGGTGGTGCAGTGGTTAAAGTGCTTGGCTGTTAACCGAAAGGTTGGTGGTTCGAGCCTACCAGCTTCTCTGAGGGAAAAAGATGTGGCAGTCTGCTTCTGTAAAGATTTACAGCCTTGGGAACCCTATAGGGCAGTTCTGTTCTGTCCTATAGGGTCACTGTGAGTCGGAACGGCTTTGTTTTTTATAATTGGTTTAAGGTGAGTATTTTCATTTTCCATCTAAACCCAAAAGCTACTGGTAGATTCGAACTGCTGACCTTTTGGTTAGCAGCTGTAACTCTTAACCACTACACCACCAGGGTTTCCAAAACCAGTTATAATAACCAATATAATAACCAATTATACTTTAAAATGCTTGGAGTGTTAAAATTTATATAGATAAATGACCAAGACTTGTTGGGTAAAGAGAAGATTATAATAAAGATTCTGTCCACCTGGGAAGTCCTTGTGTAGTGGTGAGCTTTAAAGTCAGGGCTTACCTGGGCCTGGCAGAGAGGAGAGAGGCAGCCTGAGCCCTGGGGAGAGTGTGGCAAAGCTCCAGTGATAGGCCCGGGTATATGTCATACCACAATGTGGAGGGCTTATACTGAGGAGTTGTGGGAAATGACATCGGAAAAGTAGGGCGGAGGACTCGGAGTATGCCAACAGCCTCCTGTTAACCACATGTTAACCTTGTGTTGCCACTCGGATACACTGTGACTCCACGCTCCATTTCTTTATACAGAAAGGTTGTCTATGAGCTTTGATGACTCTGACATACTAGCCCTATGTACTAATCTAGAAATTCAGACAGGATGCGAGTTTTACCCTCTATTACCTTTACTGTTGTTGTTAGGTGCCGTTGAGTCTGTTCTCACTCACAGTGAACCCATATGACAGAGCAGAACTGCCCCATAGGATTTTCTTGGCTATAATCTTTATGGGAGCAGCAGATCACCAGGTCTTTCTCTTGCGGAGCCACTAGGTGGGTCCCAACCACTGACCTTTCAGGTAGCAGTGAGCACTTAACTGTCACGCCACCAGGGCTCCTTCATTACCTTTGCTACTGACTCCAAACAGTGTCGTGACCTCGGTGGCAGTGGTTAACCAGGATGATACGGGAACATGAGTGTGCTAACCTTCCCCCAGACCGGCTCTCTTTCCCTTCAGCTCTTCTCCCCAAGACTCCCAGGTGTAGACCTACACACAGATATTGGCTCAGAGGTAGGACAGCTGCTGGGAGTGAAGGGGGAATATCACGGTTGGCAAATCAGAGGCATCTGTTTTCTGGTGGCAACTGCTGTTTGTGGGCCACTGTCCACAGTGTGATGATGCTGGGAGGCGCTTTGACTACTACTCTTTAAATGTTACTCTTTAAAAGAGAGTTTTACCATGTTTTACAGGTGTGGAATGTTATTTGAGTTACATGTTAGGTTTGATGTCAGCATTGCTTAATGCTTTTTTTGTATTTTTTTTAATGTGTCAAAAATGTGCCAGCTATTGTGCAGACAGATTGCCTGCTCCCCAGACTCATTAATTCATTCATCATTTATCCATCCATCCATACACCCACATGACTTTTTTTTTTTTTTTTTTTTTTTTTTTTTACATTTTAAGCTGAGAGGTACTATGTACTAGATTCTGAGAGGGATATGAGAGGACAATAAATCATGACTTCTGCCGTCCAAAGCTTACTCTGTAGTTGGAGAGAACAGACTAAGGAACAGCTAATAATTCAGTCAAGTAGTGACTAAGGGTCCAAAAGAGTGATATGGAAAATAATGCTATTGGAACAGGAGGGAAACAGGAAATTACATAATAGAGCAGTTGGGAAGGGGGTGGCCAAAATGTTATAGAAGGGGAAGAAGATTCTTAGTTACCAAAAGAGAGCAGCTCTGTGTAGATCTTGTGTATTATATGTCCCAATAGAATGCTGTGAGAATAGAGTGCTTGGGCTTTATTTGAGATTTGCAGAAGCAGTAACTCCTACCACTTAAGAAGCCCCAATGAAGCTTTGAAGTCACCACCTCATTGCTGGGAAGTACGATGGCTTTTCATTCTGTGTGCTTATGCCCATACATGACACACGTAGGACGGGCAGAGAGGGCTGTGAATATGCCAGCATATGTTCGGTCTGCATCGAAGGCCCCTTTCCTTCCTTCTGCCCCTACTTGTCTCCTCAGCTGGGATGTGTAAATTCTACCGCTTAGTGGAGACAATGCATGGGTACAATGTTTCCCAGCTGACAGCCCCAAATAACCCAGTCTGTCATTCTTCTCAAACTTCCACCTCTTTCTAGTCTAAGCTCTCCTTGTTCGTTTTCAATCAGCCATGATTTATTGAGGGCCTACCTAAATGAGAAAATGTATCTTAAAGTTCTTGGCAAAGTCCTAGAAATGTCAAGTATCATTGTTATTAAGCACCGGGGTGGGGGTGGGGGGGGGGCAAACAAGTATTACATCTCTGCCCTCAACGGCTCAGTCTCTAGTTTGGAGTCAAGCATGATCCATGACAACTAGCATCAGAAAACAGGGTGCAAAGGATGCTGAGTGGGGGATTGCAGGCCGTGGTCGTGAAGGGAGCTCAGAGGCTCTCTGTTATTCTCCCTTATCTTGGTTTCACTCCTTTCCACCACACTTTCCACTTGCTCGGAAGACCCAAGAAACCTGGTTGGGTACAGAGACTGTTTTCTTTTTTCTCATAGTCTTTGTGGGGAAGGGCCAGATGTTTTCTACTTTTGACATTAATATTTTTATTTGAGCTTCATGGGCATTTTAGTAATCTATTCTGCCCCATGTACGTTAGATTGTGAAAAACTGCCTCTGCCAATGCTGCCACCACCACCGCTGTCTCTGGTTTGCAGCTCCCTTTATGACGGCTACGTTCGTGGCTAGGGGTGCAGACAGCGGCGTTGGACCGAAGTGCATCTGTAGGACACCAGCAGGTCCTAAGGGAATCAAACCCTTGACCTTGGTTTCATTCACATTATGCCCTGAGCAACTAAACTAATTGTCTACTATTTACTAGATTTAAATCAGCAACAAGGTCTAAAAAGGTGTTAATAGTATCCCAAAGACAGTAACTCTCATGGGGCAACACTTAGGCACCAGAAAAGTCAACTTAAATATTTTTTCTTTAGGCAGTTGGACTTCTAAGATAACAGATATCTATCTCTCTCTATATCTATATATGTGTCATTTAATATCTGTATGTTGTATATAGATATATATGTGATCATGGCAACCAAATTCTTTACGGGTGACTAAAATTGCATATCTTTTGTCAGAAGTCAAAGAGGCCTGTCTTGTTGTGGCTCTGCCTGTGTGATTTTATAATTTTGAGTAAATGACTTACCTTTTCTGGACTTAGCTCCTCTCTTTGTCAAACGGGGGTTAGATTAGAATTATCTAAGTGGTAAATTAGGGGCCTGGACTTTTCTATCAGAGTACCCCAACCAGCAGAGGAGAGTGAATGGTACAATACCTTAGGGGACCTAGAGGTATAGCCTAAAGCTTCACAAGTGCAAAATTTTGTTGAAGCCATTTTTTGTTTGCTTATAAAAATTAACCTAAGTGGTATATACTATTCCATGTATCATATTCTCGTTTACTTTTCTGTACCAGAGAGAGAGAACAGTTGCTTTCTCATCCATTTCAACTCCCAGCGACTGTGTACCCTTTTACCCAAGTTGAGTAAAGCCATTCCATCAGGAAGATGCAACATGTTTATCTTGGGCTTCAAGTAACTGCTGGCAGTTCCTCACCAGTACCCCTGAATGTAGGCACACTTCATTTTGAGACTCTTGGAACTAGATGATTTAGTGTTGACCGTAGTGGTTAAGTGCTATGGCTGCTAACCAACAGGTCAGCAGTTCGAATCCACCAGGTGCTCCTTGGAAACTCTATGGGGCAGTTCTACTCTGTCCTGTAGGGTCACTATGAGTTGGAGTCAACTTGATGGCAGTAGGTTCGGTTTTTTGTTTTTTGTTGTTTTTGGTAGCATCCTCAGCTTCTGAGCAACTTCCATTGCTCCGCAAAACTTAATGTATTTTGTACATGAAAAGGATACATGGATGACAACAAAAAGAATGGATTTGTGAAGGTTGTTTCCTGTTATTTTCAAAAGGTCTATAAGCATTCTATGTTTTATTTAATCAGTAGGCTGTAGAGTCAAGTCCAGGAGTTTTAAACTGACTCTGAGGAGCTCTGAGGCTGTAAGGCACATCACTGGAGCAGTTGCTGAGCTTTGGTTTTATGTTTATAAAATTAGATCTGGGTAACAGTACTTTTAGAACTTTCTGGGCTTTCATCTTGTAAACTCTTTGAATAAGTAGAATTTACATTTTCTTTACTTTAGTTGATGTAATAGCCAGTTAAATATATTTTTTAAGTTTGTGGCTTTAATGTGGTTAGTGACACAAGGTATGAATAGTTCAGGACACAGTGCCGAAATAACCCAAGAAGTGGGTCTAAAAGAAAACCTGAGTTTATATAAGAAACAGAGATTGGAAGTATTAAACACAACCCTATGAAATGAAAGAAAATTTAATTCTATTATTTGTTTCTGCAACAGTTGTTATGAATAAGTCGAAGACTATGAAGGGGTTTATACTCTTTGTTTTTAAGCTTAGGGTTCTCCTACCTCCCCATCATGGATTGTTACATACGGGATCTCATGTTGTACTACATATAAAACCCATTGTTGCTGAGTTGATTCTGACTCATAGCGACCCTATAGGGCAGCGTAGAACTGCCTTGTAGGGTTTCCAAGGAGCAGCTGGTGGATTCCAACTGCCGACCTTCTGGTTAGCAGCCGAGCTCTTAACCACTTTGCCACCAGGGCTCCTGTACTACATATAGTAAATTTTAATATTTCTTTACACAGAACACATTGCGGTATGTTTCAGAAACATTTCCTGGTAACTTAAAATGACTCAGCAAATTCCAGACAGTTGTATTGTTTGTAAGTTATAAAAATTAATCTATAATCCCTTTAGACTCTACATTAGCTCTCTTTGCTCAGGACATTACGGTCTCAAATGACAGGGTGATTGGTCAAAATACTGTAAACCTAGCGGAAATTTGTTGCATTGTTTTCTGTAAACCACAACCAGATCTCATTAATTGAAAAATGAATGTCAATTTGCATTAGCTAGCACCTATAAACCAAAAAGGTACAGCGATCCTGGCATGTTATGGGTAATAAAAACATCAGCAAAATGTATCAGGTAAAATAGGGAAGAAGGTCTGGGGGAATAAATTCAAAACCATGTTAGAATTTACTGGCAGGGCCCCACATTAAAGGTTTTAATGAGGTTTCTGCATCAAAATAAGTGAAACCATATGGAATTTTAATTATTACTACAGTATATTTTAAGTACAAATACAGAGGAGAGGCGTTGTTTCCATTAACATGCCTATCTGTGTGAACTCTGTGCGTCTGTCGGGGCAAATGCTGACGTTGTAAGTGTGACTTCTTTCCGTTTTAAATTGCTCATGTTATTCTGGTTTCTTTCACATGATCTGAGCATTGAACTTAATACATAGAGAAGTAGCCTGCCTGTAACTATTAGCTCTGCCAACTCAAGTTCACCTAGATGCTCTGCAATGTAAAGGCTGGCTGAGGAACATCTGTGACTTGCATTTAGTGCCTGTATTGTACGAGGCCATGTGCAAACATGGTGTGGGCGAGGCAGTAAATCTCATCTGTTCCCCTTCCTGTTCTGTCATAATCACTTCCTACATTTTTTGGGGTGGGTAGGTAGAGGGTTATACGTTTGTTTTATTTTGTTTTTTAAATAATTTGTTTTATTTTTGTTCTTGTTGAGAATATACACAGCAAAGCACACACCAATTCAGCAGTTTCTGCGTGTACAGTTCAGTGACACTGATTACCTTCTTTGAGTTGTGCAATCATTCTCACCCTCCTTTTCTGAGTTGTTCCTCCCCCATTAACATAAACTCATTGCCCACTAAGGTTCCTATCTAATCTTTCCAGTTGCTGTTGTCTATTTGATCCCACGTAGATAGGTCTTAAAAGAGCATAATGCTCAAGACAGACATTCGTTACTAGCTGAGCTAAACTATTGTTTGGTTTTAAGAAACCTGTTGTCTCAAGACGATAGTTTTGGGGCTTCTTCCCGCCTCTATGGCTCCAGAAACACTTCCTACATTTTTAAACTTGAGGTTATCGGGATTTCGTATTTAGGAGGGGTTATAGAGGCAAGTGGAGGATGGAAGAATTTATAAAAAGCAGAGAGTCATTGTCTGAGCTGTGTTAGTTTTGGTTTGTCATCTTGAAAGTGTTTGCTTCTGGTATTAAAAGCTGCTCACCAGCTTTTCACCCTCTGCTTGTGGGACTGTGGATTCTGGGAAAGTTCTCACGAGGGATGGGAACCTCTCTGTCTACCTCTTCCCCAAGGCTGTTGCTTCTCCTTCTATCTTGGAATTCATGGTCATAGAACACTAGAGCTGGAAGGGAACTTAGAGCTCATCCCCCTCATTTTACAGATGATGACACTGCCACCTCTGACTTCTGCCTCTGGCCTTCCACTCTCAGTAAGAAGAGCCAGGCAGGTGAGACTTTTAACAATTGCTGGGCTGGGCAGGGCTGGGCTGGGCTGGGCTGTCTGGTTGGTACTGTTCCATTTCTGAGAGAAAGTTTTGTTAACGACATGTTGCTTTTAGTCACATTTTGTTGCAAATGCACATAATGGCACTTTACCCCTAGCATTTTATGAAAAGCGCAAGCGGTGTTTGCATTTTAACAAATGTTAATGATCCTCAGTCAGCACCATTAAAGGAAAGTGTTAGGATTGTTCCTTTCATTGGAGATAGTGTAGCATCCAAGAACAAGGGCTGACTAAAAATGGGGCTGAAGAAGAACCTATTCACTAAGGCCTTTGAAAAAGTTCCCTGATAGCTAAAAGCTATTCCAAAAAACCAAACCCGTTGCCGTTGAGTCTGACTCATAGTGACCCTATAGGACAGGGTAGAAGTGCACCATAAGGTTTCCCAGGAGCGCCTGGTGGATTCGAACTGCTAGCCTTTTGGTTATTGCTTTAACCACTACACCACCAGGGTTTCCTAAAAGCTATAGCAAAAGAAAATACATGAGATCCAAAGAATTGGAAGAGTTTAGAAAACAGTCAAAATCTTAACAAGAACAATGTTAGTAATATAAAGGGGGCTTGTATCAATGCTGTCAATTCTAGAAAATGATAATTAACTCAATCTTTAAAGATCGAAACTTTAAGTTTTTAGGCATTTCAGAAAACAAATTTTCATGTGAAATGGTATATAACTGTGGTTTCTTAAGTTAGACAGCAAAAATATTTATTAAGGAGGCTTACCGATAGCTTTAGAAGTTAAAGGATTTCACATTTAGGGAGAGCCATCTTTGCTTCTAGGTCACTGGTTCAAATTGACCTGAAGCTAATTCTGTAGGATGGGTGCGAGGTGCCATCTGCTTATATCCTTTTGTAGGCAGTTAGCCTTTCACGAAAGTTACTCTCTGCACCTGGCCTAAATTAGGTTGTCTCTTGTTAAGACTTGAAATTAAATGATTCCTAAGGCATTAAGGCCTCCCCTCCTCCCCCCTTCAAAACCTATTTATTTAGCTTATGATCCTCGGTAGAACTTCTGAGGGCTAGAATCTCCCTAAATACCCCAGATAAATAAGATAGTTCCAGATTACATTGAAATCTGGTTTGATTTCAATGTTACTGAAATGAAGACTACAGCAAGATTGTAAATTAAAGGTTGAAAGGAGGGACAGGCACATGTTGGGGTATCTTTCTGATGTTCCTTCATTGATGATGGGACCCTGCCAAGAGGACCAATAACAAAACTGATCATTTTGGGATTTCTTTATATTGGATTGAGAAAAATAAACCTGTCTGCTTAGTAAAAATTTCACTTCAAATATCTGAAGTGCAACGAGAAACCAAAAGAGGGGAAAAAAATCAATGAGGATTCAGTTTTAAAGCCTGGTGAGTGAATCTCTATGACCGGAGTGTTGGGTTGGTTTACACATATGACCTAGCACACATATGGGTTTTTAAACCTTTTGGGGATTCTCTAGGGGTGAAGAATTTAAGGATAAATACTGAAAGACTATAAAGTGACTGGTGCATTTAAAGGTCTGTTTGTGGCTTGCTGTTCCTTTTTGGGAAAGCTAAAGTTTTCTTTTTTCTTGTAAAAAATTCTATCATTATTTTAATTGATATTTACAGATTTTTCCCCCATCTTCTGTTGTAATTTTTAGGTGCTTCAGAACTGGGCCCTTTTTCAGACCCCAGGCAGTTCCCAAGCATTTCATCCCTCACTGAGAGCCGCTTCTCCAACCCACGAATGCACTATCCAGCCACCTTTACTTACACCCCGCCAGTCACCTCAGGCATGTCCCTCGGTATGTCCGCCACCACTCACTACCACACCTACCTGCCACCACCCTACCCCGGCTCTTCCCAAAGCCAGAGTGGACCCTTCCAGACCAGCAGCACTCCATATCTCTACTATGGCACTTCGTCGGGATCCTATCAGTTCCCCATGGTGCCGGGGGGAGACCGCTCTCCTTCCAGAATGCTTCCGCCATGCACCACCACCTCGAATGGCAGCACGCTATTAAACCCAAATTTGCCTAACCAGAATGATGGTGTTGACGCTGATGGAAGCCACAGCAGTTCCCCAACTGTTTTGAATTCTAGTGGCAGAATGGATGAATCTGTTTGGCGACCATACTGAAATTCCTCAGCAGTGGCCCAGCGGTATCTGGGAACCACACCCCAAATGTATCAATATATACATATATAGAGTGCATATATATGTATATCAATTAGCTATCTACAAAGTGCCTATTTTTTAGAAGATTTTTCACTCACTTAGTCGCGATCTTGCAACCATAAGAGGGTAGATATTGAGAAGCCAAAGGCCCAAGAGAGACAATCGTAATCAGGTTTCAGGTTGTTTTCTATTTAAAATGAACTTTACAAAGGCGCAAACAAAGGAAAAGGTATTTTTGTTGCTGTTGTTGTTTGGTCGATTATCATATATAACCTGTTCGTAAGCCAATTTAGAGAGGTGGACTCCAGGCTCAGGAGGAAGAAGAGCAAAGCCGCTTCCTCCCTGTGCTTTGAAACCACATGCCCTCATGGTTGCAGCTGTGTATGGACCAGTGCACTCTGCAGACCAGCTTACAAAGCCAGTCCAGGTGCACGTAAAGGGAAAAGAGATAGAATGGACGCTTCCATTACAGTACGATCCATTCTTAATAACTGTTCCAAACTTGCTTTCAGACTTGCTGCAGGTACTTATTTGAATTGTTTGGTTCAGTATTTTTTCTACTCTAAAAAGTGACTTCAAAAATACTGATCAGGATAGATTATTTTATTTTACTTTTTGTACTTCCCCTCCCCCTTTTCCCATTTAACTAAAAGGAAGTCCCACCTCCCAAGCCCCCTCTTCTCCTTTTATGCAAAACTGAAAATGGCAATACCTTATTATAGCCATAATGGTATAGATAGTGTTTGCGTTTGGCTGTGTGTTATTTGTTTTCTTTTTATTTTTAAATTATGAATATGTGTAAAATCTGAGGTAACTTGCTAACGTGAATGGTCATATAACTTTAAAGATATATTTATAATTATTTAATGACATTTGGACCCTTGAAACATTTCTTAGTGTATTGATATGTTGACTTCGGTCTCTAAAAGTGCTTTTTATTAAATAACAAATTTCTTCAGTGGGCTAGAGCCATATCTGAAACATTGCTAAGCAATTTTAGTTCATCCAGACACAATGTGATTTTTAAAAATACTTCCATCTCCAAATATTTTAGATGTAGCTTGTTTTTGTGATGTATGAAGGAAATATTCTGTTTAGTTCTTTCAGATCTTTGATTGCCTCCAACACAGCTTTGCCTGTTTAAGCAATAATTAGGGGTTCAAGAAACAACTCTTAGCTCTTTATCACTTATGTTGCCCTTTATCAGCATGAAATGCTGGAACAATGTGGTTTCCTAATTTCTTTCAAATAATTATGACTCTTGTCATGTTAAAAAAAAACAAGCACAAGTGAATCATTGAACTGTAGAAAAATGTTCTGTGGTTTCAGAGTTAAGCAGAACTCTAAATCGCCGGGCTTCATAGTGAAGACATAGCTTAAAGCCACACGTGTGGATGAAGACTCAATCATGATATGCATGGTAGAGGAGAGCAACATTGCACCAGGATTCTTAACCAACCAGCCTTACCAAATAGTAAACCCCATTGCTTTGGGAGTTGATTCCAACTCATAGCAACCTACTATAGGACAGAGGAGAACTGCCCCATAGAGTTTCCAAGGCTGTGATCTTTACGGAAGCAGATTGCCACATCTTTCTCCTGCAGAACAGCTGGTGAGTTTGAACTGCTGACCTTTCAATTAGCAGCTGAGCGCTTAACCACTGCACCACCAGAGATCCTTAAAACAGTAAAATCGGGGAACCCAAATCTGCCTTACCCACACTGGCAGCTTGCCACAGAATTTGCATTTAAAGGAGTAGTATCAAGCCATTGTTTATGGGAACACGTCATCCAAAGCAGCAGGCAGGTTCCAGCAGGTAGCTGATCTGAGAGAACATACAGTCTGTGAGGACCACCAGTGCAGCCTTTGACATTTGTATTTCTCAGAGTGGACGGTGACGGGAGGACCAGGGTATGTGCAGGTGGTGTCTCCTACTGTGTATGAATCTGAGCTACAGCCATCCTGTGGGATGCACTTTGACTACTCTTAGCAGCAACGTGGCAAATCCCCAAATGTCCTTAATCTAAGCCAGGATCATTTAATGACATTATCAGGCAAATCACAGTCCTTCTCTCCCACAGGTCAGTGGCCCTTCATTTTGGCGAAGTGGTTAAGAGCTCGGCTGCTAACCAAAAGATCAGCAGTTCGAATCCACCAGCCACTCATTGGAAACTCTATGGGGCAGTTCTATTCTGTCCTATAGGGTCGCTATGAGTCGGAATCGACTCGACGGCAGCGGGTTTGGGTTTTTTTTTTTTTTTTTTTTGGAACCAAAACGATACAGAGATTTGCCTCCAATCTCCAGAAGCCCTTTACCCTCTAGTCATTCTCAAGCCCCCCATTGTGGGCCGCCAAACATTGCAGGGCAGCTTGTGGTACAGTCAGGCCTGCATTTCTTGCCTTGGAGTCTCCCTTCGAATTCATCCCAACTCCCTCCAATAAAAGGAGCCCTGGTGGCACAATGATTAAGAGCTTGGCAATGGTCAAGAGCTTGGCTGCTAACCAAAAGGTCAGCATTTCGAATCTCCCAGCTGTTCTAGAGGAGAAAGATGTGGCAGTCTGCTTCCATGAAGATTTACAGCCTAGGAAACCCTATGGGGTGGTTCTCCTCTGTCCTATAGGGTCACTGTGAGTCGGAATCAACTCAGCGGCACACAATAACAATAATCTTCTAATGCAAACTGAGGGGAAAACAAACCAAAACAAAAAAACTTTGCCTTCTAAAGGTTGTATACCAAGTATGCTTAGATAAATAAGCCACTTTTCTATTAGTTAAGATGGAAGTAGGAATTGATACTATTTATTTTTTGTGTGTGGTAGCTTGAAGCATGCCACTGTCCATTTATTTTTAAGTGTCAAATATGTGTGTTTGTTTCAGCAGCACTTAAAAAAGCCAGGGTCTGGTTACACATTTCAATTTTAATGAATTGACATAAAAATGTTAACGCCAGTGCCAGCTGCACCCTATTTAATAAAAAAACGGTACTATGTTTGTGCATTATTTTTTAATGGTAAAAGGGCTTTTTTAAGTTTACAGTACGCATACTAAGTGATTTTAGGGATGCTTTTGTGTTGAAATGTTATTATAGTGGCTGCAGGCAGCAATGCAGAAACACTTTATAAATTTTTTTTTTCCTCTGGAAAAATTCAAGCACTTCTTCCCTCTACCCCTACTCCTACCACCCCGGGGTAATTCAATTTTTTTTTTTTTTTAAAGATCAAATTCGGCCCTTTTTTGGCCTGGGGGTTAAATTTTTCTTCTTCTTCTTCTTCTTTTTTTTTTTTTTACTGAACCCTTAATTTGCACTGGGTCATGTGTATGATTTGTAGTGGTATATCCTACAAATACTGCTATGAGGGAACCATGTACTAGTCAACACTCTGTTTCCTTGGAATTAAAATGGCATGGTTTTTGATGTAGCACACATTGCTGGAGTTTGTTACAGAGTGACCAGTGAAACCCCATTTTTATCTGTTCCAGTTGTCTCACCAATTTTAACCCACGTTAAGAGTTCCAGAAAATGTACCACACCTTTGGTTTGAAATTAGTAGAATGACATCCAGTCTGGAACTGAGAGACTAAATAGATGAACTATTGTTCGCTCTTTAGATTGTCTCACCCCACTAGGGCCCTTTAAAATTGAGCAGAGAAATCCACACCATTAGGGACCATCCATTGCAAATTCAGAGGGGAGGAGATGTGTGTGCTGGCTTAGAGAGTTCTCTCCATTCTGAGGAAAGGGACTGACTCAGAATCTAGGTTAATACATGAAAACACAAAGCATTAGCAAAAAACAATAAGTATGCCTACGATATCCAAAAGAACAATAATAAATAAAAATAAATAAAAGACAACTCTTCCAAACCTTGAATTTGTTGTTCTTGAAACGATAATGCATTTAAAAATATTTTCTATGTGAGAATTTTTAGATGTCTGTTTACTTCATGTTTACAAATAACTGTTTGCTTTTTTAATGCAGTACTTTAAAATATATCAGCCAAAAACCGTAACACAGTAATTTTTTAGGTATTTTGAATAAAATTCAATGTTTTTGGATATGCTTTACCATTCTTAGATTTCTGTGGAACAAAAATATTTGTAGCATTTTGTGTAAATACAAGCTTTTTATTTTTATTTTTTCCAATTGCTGTTGCCCAAGATTTGCTTTCCATGCACATATTGTACAAATTCTGCTTTGTGCCACAGATCATGATTGTGGATGAGTTTACTCAACTTCAAAGGGACTATTTGTATTTTATGTTGCAACTGTAAACTTATTTGGCATTTTTCTCATGATTGTAATATGAATTTGAAGTTTGAATTTAATTTTCAATAAAATGGCTTTTTTGGTTTTGTTATGTGTGTACCTTGGGTCTTTTCTCATCCGCGGCTGCTTCTCTCATGTGATGCCTATTCCTGCCTACACCTGGGCATTTACTGGTCTTAGGACTTGTGAGGGCTGGCTGAGAGCAGAGATCCTATATTACTGGCAAGAGAAAAAAATCTTGGTAAGAGCTGTCTTCTTGTTTTGTCCTACTCCTAGAGAAGGGCGGGAGAAGAATCTAGCAGTGAACTCAGTTCCTCATCAGCCTGTGTTTGAAGGAAGGAGTGCTCTCTCCACCCTTGGGTAAAACCCCTTATTCCAGCTATGGGACCAATCCGAGTATATAGTTGGCATCTCAATAGTTCTGTGACTCTAATCTCTGCGCACATGAACAGGTGAATCCCTGGCTATAGTCAGAAGATCTCAGGCAGCCTAGCTAGCTGTAGGGGCTAGTCTATTTTCCTTCCCATATCTCTTTGGGGTTCTTAAAAAGAAAGTCAACCAAAGCCCAAGGATGAGTAAAAGTGAACTTTGTCTAAGGCTCCAGCCTCAGAAAAATTCTAGTAGTGGACATAACTATAGAGATTTTTTTTTTCTGGGCCATTGTTTATTTTTGGTAAGTCCCTCCCCTTCGATAAGGTTGAGGGCCTAGGGCTAGAGTGGTTGCTTTCTTTCTGTCCTGTACTTTCTGTACTCTTTGGCTTACCACAGTTCTAAAAGAGGGACCCAGGAAACCATGGTGCTGAGAAGCTCCAGCACTGGCCAAGTTAGCCCACATCACACTGAGAGAGGCCTTTAAGAGGATCTGCTCATTCTTAACCCTTTGGCACTGTTTTCTGAGAAACCTTGGAAACAGCTAATTTCTAATAGGGGACATCCTAAAAGCACCTGAGGTTAGGCCAGGGAACTTGTTTGCAACTGCTCGAGGATGTTTATTTATTTAAACTAAATGTCTGTGCAACTTTTCGAAAAGATATCCACACAGCAGGTGGGCACGGTGTCTTTCTTTCCCTCCCTGGTTTTGTCCAGCGGTGTGGTTTAGGGTGAGTCACTTTACTTCCCTAGGTCTCCATTTCTTGGTTTATGAAAGACGTTGAGCTACACTTCAGCACTATTGACATTTCAGGCCAGATCGTTCTTTGGTGTGTATGTAGGGTGTTGCTGTCCTGTGCGGCTGTAGAACATTTAACGCCACCCTTGGTCTCTACCCACTAGATACCAGTAGCACCTCTCTAGTCATAACAACGAAAAATGTCTCCAGACATTGCCAAATGTCCCTTCTGGGGCAAAACCGCCCCTGGCTGAGAACCACTGGGCTAAAGGCTCTCTCTAAATTCTTCGATCAGGCTTCATGGACAGAGCCAGGCAGAAGACTGAGAGCTTCTCAGAAATGGATGTCCGTGAACCTTCTCATCTCTTCACCTACTAGGGCCCTGAGGCTTGGATGTGTTGAGGGAGGCTCCTAGCTTTCCTATCTGCACTTCTTCCCTCTGGGTCATGCATCCAGTGAACAGCACAGCTGTGGGGCTTTGCTTGGCCATATTTATCATGACTGCTTATGTTTCTCACTGGAACTGACAGGCAGAAAAAGGAAGCAATTTCACCTGGTCTTTTGACCTCTCATGTTCCCTGCCCCCCAAATATTTAATCGTCGGACATTTCTGTGAGAGTGGGTGTTTCCTGTTAACTCAATCCCAGCCGAGACTGGCCTAATAAACACCTCAGCTCTCTGTCACAGAGTTTATTTAGCTGGGAAATGGGTATTACCATGTAAACAGGAAGCCCCCTGAAGTTATTATCTACAGATGCGGTTGAAGAGCCACATGTTTATATTTATGGGATGTAGAAACAGTCTGAAAAGGCAAGGGAGGAGGTAGGGGACGCCCTTATTTACAGGGAGTGAGAGAGGTCCCACAGGTCTTCAAGAACTGATTTTTCATCCCCTCTGGAAATGGGTGGTAAATAGTAATGACAAGTCTACCTAGGCTGATTCAAGCAAACACTGCTACCTAGATTATGAGATTAACAGTAAGCAGTCCAATGAAGAGCCTCTCTGTCCCAATGATTTAAAAATCATTCTAGAGACCAGTCCTAGGAAACAGTGGGTCTGGGGTGACTCAAAGGTTAACGGGCTTATGTGTCATCTTAAATTTCACTAAGGTTTTCTGTGGGAGCAGAGGATCACTCAACTGATTATCTTAGTTTTAGTGAGTGAGGGCCAGTTTACCTGTGAAATCCCAGGCAAGCTCATGCATTTGCTCCTGAAGTCAGTTTCTAGGGGGCCAGGAAGGACGACTTCATGCCCAAGTCTTCGCTGCCTGAGACGCCCAGGCGTGGGTGCAGTGAATGTGCAGGCCGTGGGGCCACCTGCCTGCACATTAGGACTAGTTACACCAGGTTTACTCCAAGCCATCTCCTACCCACTTCTGCTCTTCCTTCCTTGGCTGTCTCCTTGGGGATGGAGAAGGTGCTGAAGAAAGGCCAGGTAGGAACAAATGCATGGACAGCTGGTGCACTATTTAACCTATAGGCCCTGAGCAAAGGCAAAGGAATCTCTCCCCTCCTACCCACCACTCCTGTGCATGCTACTAAGCCTCTTCTTTGTGACTTTCTGGAGGCTTCTCAGCAGTAGCTAGTCAGTCAGGAGGACTTGGAAATTTTTTTAAAGTTATGAATCAAAATTTAAAAGGATCCACTGTAATATACCAAGGGGTGTGTGTGTGTGTGTGTGTGTGTGTGTGTGTGTGTCTCTGTGTGTGTGTGTGTCTGTGTGTACCCAATGGAGGGAGAGTGGGGGTAGGGGGGTTGGAAAGAGATGCCTGAGCTGCCATTCAGGGAAAGATGAGGCTCACCTCACATGTACATGCTCCTTGACACAGCATTTATTTGCCTTAGTTGTTTGTTTTCCTGCAAATTCTGTGAAAAAGCATCCCACAAGTGGCAAAGCAATTACTCTTCTTCAAATGGGTTACTTAGAGTGGGCTGGGGACACTGGTTGCTCACTGATACATCAGTTAAGGGAGCATGGTGAAGAGGGCATCCTGGAAAGGGTTATAAATTTTTGTAAAACTTTTACTCAAAAGCTGCTTGTGACTCAATCCAGCCCTACTGTTCAGACGTGCCCAGCCAGTTGGAAAGCAGAGGGATCAAGTTTCTGGAAACCCACTTAACTTTTAACTAAAACTTACTTGAATTCATTTTCTTATTAATCTTGTTGCAGTGATGTCTGGCCACTTGGTAGGATTTTCTGAAAACCTTGTTTTATGTTTTAGCATTGCAAATGTAGCTTCCTTCTTGACTGCTATCTTCCCAGGCCATTCTGTCTCACTCCATAGCCAATGGGAAGGTTCTTGTAAAGAAATCAAGATCATATGGCAAAATGATTTCTAAAAAAGTGGCAAGCAAAACTTCCACACAAGCTCTTCAAGGAGTAGTTTTTGTAGCAGTGGCATTAAATGGGACCAGAATACAATCAAAATCGCAACCGTGTTCCATGTGGCCTTGTGTTTCTTAGGACTTAGGAAATTTCTGGAGCACCAAAAGTAAAAAAAAAAAAAAAACCAAAAAACCAAAAGAAAACATTGCTGTCAGGTTGATTCCTACTCATATGGACCCTATCGAACAGAGCAGGACGGCCCATAGTTTCCAAGGAGCGGCTGGTGGATTTGAACTGCCAACTTTTTGGTTAGCAGCCGAATTCTTGCTCACTGCGCCACCAGGGCTCCACCAAAAGTACTAGTTAGCCCAAATATGGAACATGGAATTAGGATATAGTAGGCTTAGTGGATTTAGGATACACAGGATCTAATGACAGAGCTTAAGGGTATTTTTGAGAGATGGAGTATCAAGAACCCCCAAAACACAATTGGATGATGGATTGATGCAAATGTGCAGATTTATTACTAAAAACAGCAAAACCCAAACAACAAAACCACGTGACACATGTAATTGGGAGAGTATTATTAAAACAGTCTTATGATTGAAGTCTCCTTTGACATTCTTGCCTTTCTAAATCCACTCCTTTATTTTTTTATAACGCCATCCATCTCTAACAGTGAAACAGCTCTGAGCGGTTTCACTTTCTGTTTCTCTGTGAATTTCGTTGTATTCTTCTGCCCCCAAACAAGAGGAGTTCTCACTGGGATCATTACATTATCCAGTAATGCCTTGGCCTAATTTTACTTCTCTAAAAATTGTTTAATATTCAAAACCATGTAAATCACAATGACCTCATGCCTTTTCGGCAGTGTGCTTAAAAGTCTTTTTGTCTGTGTGTGGCTTTCTTATTGGTGATTTCACAGACAACAAATGCTGAGATTATTATTGAATGTAATTCTCAGCCACACCTTCTGGAACACAAACCGGACTGAGGTTGTGCTGGGAAGGATTGACCCCGACCAGCTTCCGTTCCTTATGGGCATGAGAAGGAGAGAAGGATCTAAGGAGGAAGCAAGAACTGAACTGGAGGAAGGAGTTAAGTGGTTAATAGGAGCTAAGTTTTTTTTATTGGCTAATAAAACTTGTCAGTGTTTTTCATATTATATGGTTCCTTCAGGCTCCTATCCCAGTGCTTAAAAAAAGAAAGACAAAAACAACAACGAAGTGCTGGAGCCTAAATACTGATGGAGTACCAGTCTTGTTTACTTTTTCATTTCCGCAGCTATTAAAAAAAAAAAAAAAAAATCCCTCTGGTAGTTCAACTTTATCACACTACAGGAGACGATCAATGTTTGAACAACTCCAGTGACTCCTGCCTCCCGGTGAAGGAAAAAGTCCTCTCTGTGTCTCTCTGTTTTCAGCAAGAGGAGACCCCGATGCAAATGATGGATGCATCAGGAAATATTAAAATGAAAGCCGTGGGGGTGGGGGTGGGGGAGCAGATACTGAACCAAGACACATCTCTGGAATCCTCAATGCAAATGATCTCTGTCATTTTATTGCCAGCGGTGCTGTTCTCCCAACAGAGCAGGATGTTCTTGTTTTTAATAATAGCCAGACCAGATGCTAAATTCTCCTCAGCAACATGCTGTATAAGTGAGAAGGCAAACAGCTGATTCCTGTTAAGACTGAACACCAGGAGAATAAGCCAGAAAGTATGAGAATTCTCTGGAGGTTTTTGCTTTGTAAACCCCTGTTTGGCAGGAAGATCACAGGATCCAAACTGAAAATACAGCATGTACTCCTGCACCCGTTCCTCAGCTGAGCCACTTGCTGGGGGCCTTTTAGCCTCTTGCCTTCACCATCCAGCCCTTGTCTAAATTACCCAGAGGACTGGCTCACAGGTTCCCCAGAGGGAAAGTCGGAAGCCCGGAACCCTTTGGCTTTCAATGACTGTAGAAAAATGCTCATCAATAACAGGAATTTTTTACTTGCTCCTTGCCATAGAAAACAGTGAAATCCTGAACATGAGTCAATGATTTTTAAATGGCATCTTTGTTCTATCTTTTTCACTCCCTTCTCCCCCTGCCAGAGTCCATCCAATCTCTCCATTATTATTTTGTATTAAGACATGCCACACAGGCAAGATGCTGCTTGCTTCTTTCCCAGGGAGCCACCAGAGCCGGTGTGGGGCTCTGTGGGGCACGGCTGCCTGGAGCAGAAAGTGGCCAGGCTATACCCTCTGGTTCATGCCACTTGGGAATGCGCCCAGCAGTGGGGGCCCTGTGGGAGGGGTCCGTGTATATATATGTGTGTGTGTGTGTGTGTGTGTGTGTGTGTGTGTATATATATATATACACACATATATAATAACCTCCATTTTATATAGAGCCTTGGTGGCACAATAGTAAAGCACTTGGCTGCTAATCGAGAGCTTGGCAGTTCAAACCCACCAGAAGTTCCATGGAAGAAAAGACCTGGCTATGTGTTCCAGTAAAGATTACAGCCTAAGAAACCCGATGGGGCTGTTCTGCTCTGTTCTATAGGGTTGCTATGAGTCAGATGTGACTCAACAGCAATGGGGCAATGGGTTTGGTTTTTTTGGTTATCATGCTTATTACTCATAATACTTACAATGATTATTAAAAAGCATAAATAAAATTTTTAATTATTTTGAATTACAACAGAGGTGAAGCTTCAAGTGGAATTTTTAAGTACTATTTTTAGCATTTTTTAAACATGTTGCTCTTTGAAAGTAATATTTTTCTATGTTTTATAAACTATTTTTCTTCTGAATCTCAGGGCTAAGTTTGGCAGTTGGCTTAATCTGGTCTCCTTCCCTGAAGGAACTCAGAGACATCACATCACATAAACCATAAATGTAAAATACATTGACGCATTCAGAAGAGAAATGTTGACCCTGCCCTGACCCCAATCCCCAACCTGTAGACTCTTCCAAGATTTTCTATTAAGGTATGTTGACTTTATCGTAAGTGTTGCCACTGAAAAAGCTATTATTCACCTTAATTTGGTAGAATTGGCCTAATCTAACAAGAAAAAGACTTGAGCAGGAAACTTCTATAAATATCAACCATTACCTTTCCCCAGTAGCTCTGGGGTCCTCCTTGCCACCAGATGAAAGGGCAGCAATCAGCTCCCCTATTTCTGAACTGGCATCACTAAGAGGCAATGCTGTGTAGTGGAGAGAGCTGATCTGGGAGGTCTAAGGCCTGAGGCAACCTGGCTGCAGCCTGAAATGAAATGCCTGGTGTATGCAAGGCTTTGTGCTTGTACAAGCTCCCGGCGTGTGCAAGTTGCTTGAACCCCAGAAGAAGCCAGAAGTAGAGCATCGGCTTTCCTTGCCGTAAATAAGCTAAATCACTTTGAATGAAGACGTAGCCTTCTCTCCAAATAGCCTCAAACACTTTATAGACTATTTCCTCAAGCCTACTTTGTATAGAATCAATTTCCCATTTTACTGGAAGGCTAGAAAAGGAGCCCTGCTGGCGCAATGGTTAAACGCTTGGCTGCTAACTGAAAGGTTGGCGGTTCGAACCCACCCAGCGGCTCCACGGGAGGAAGATCTAGAGATCTGCTCCTGTAAAGATTGCATCCTGGGAAACCCTATGGGACAGTTCTACCATGTCACATGGGGTAGCTATGAGTTGAAATCAACTCAACAGCACCTAACAACAATAATGAAGAGTAGAAATGACCTTGCTCCCTCCCACCTTCTCAACTTTCTTTTCTCTCTTCTCTCTGCAAACATTTATTGAACACCTACTATAGATAGAATAATATACTAGAGGGCCTACCACCATTAAAAAGCATTATTTAAGAAGCAGTGAGTTTCCATTGATGGCGATGGGAAATCTGGCAACAGTTATGGGTGATGGTTGTACAACATGAATAATGTAACTAATATCATTAAATTGCACATCTGAAAAATGTTGAACTGGTAAATGTTGTGTTATATATATATTTACAATAATGAAAAAAGCATATTGGAAAGCATCTCTGTTCAACTTAATCCATGCCATGTAAGAGAGGTTTATCATGCTATTCTTTATTTAAGCAAATCCATGAATGCTTCAGATTGCTGAAAATAGAGATTAAAAGGTTAACAATTAGTTTGAAGAGAGAATTTAGATAGTTTTAATTTCTGTCTACTTCCAATTTATTTCTCAAATTTCATTTCTGAAAACATTCAAGTATTTGCGAGATACTTAACATCTATATTTCATCACACAAATGTTTCATTCCTACCACCATATATGGGAGGCTTGGCATTTAAGAAGTAGCTGATTTTCATATCCTCAAAGGGGGGAAACTGTTCTCCCATTTTCTTTTCCCTACTGTAGCACCCATGCAGCCAACTCTGCATGATGTGTTTAAAGAGGAACAGCAGAAGGCTGCAAAAAGATCTTGGTTCCGGATCACAAACCTACTAACCAGATGCGTGCCCTTGAAAAAGCCACTTAACCTCTCTTGACCTTCTCCTTAAATGTGGGCAATAATATGCTACTTGCCAGATTGTCGACTGAGGGACCATGCAACTCTTAGCTATAGATTTGGAATGGCTTTTAGGATGGAGAAATTAAGGCAAGTTTTTAGAGTTTGTTTGGCATTACGAGGGAGAATGGGCTCCATTGTTTCTCACAGAATTGGCAAAAATGGCCATTTTGCAGAGAGGATAAGGAAATGGAACCACAGAGAGGGCAAACTACTTATGCAGGATCACCCTATAGACCGATGAATGGATGACAGTGTTAGGACATCTATTTCCAAGCAATTCCTATACTCATTCCCTGCAAGAGAAGTTTCCTTCCTTTATACTAGCAGCATCTTCTACATTATCTTTTCATTAAGTGCTCAAGCTTATTTAGTTTTCTAGTTTTCGTGAAGTTATTTCCATTTGTTATAAACTTAAGCAAATTGGTTAAAACTTTCTGGTACTCATAAATTAAGTTTCTACATACTGATTCCATACCATGTGCCAGCTAACCTTATTGAAAGAGATTTTCTATATATTACTTTATAAAAACAAAGATGAGGATAGATTATCAGGCCTGGCTTGGTGAGGAATTCAGTCTAAGAGTGTCAGTGCCATTCCTTCCTGGACAATGATGACTTATCCATTGTCAACGTGCTTCAAGTTGATTTTCCCTTAGTTGACAAGAAGGCTTTCCTCAGCTAAGCCCTTTGCTCTCAATGCTAAGGGTAGATGTAGTGGCCCTGCAATGAAAAGATCTTTCTATTTGTTGCTTCATGCTCTGGCATGTAGAGATGGCGCCATACTTTTGACTTCATTAACATGATGCCCTAACCACCGAAACAAATGAAAATATAACAGCTAATCTTGGAACAAAATAGACAATTGTACTTTTTATCTGCTCACTATCTGAGTTAGCTATGATTAATGTCTCCTCAGTTTTAAGAATGGGAGAGGAAAGCCACACTATTGGGGCAATGATGGAGCACGCCAGTATAAAATGTAGTGCTATTAGACAAACTTACAACATGGTCAATCAATCATCCGGCTCCTGTTTAATGACAGACACAACCACTATTGTGCCATTTACAGAACGGGAGGAGATGGAGGGTGGGGGCGGGGATTTGTAGCTTCACTCTATTCTGTGCTTGAAAGAATAGTTGGAAAGTCTACTTGTCATTGTCTTGCTTCTCAGTCCCCAACTCTGGTTTGAACTTGTGTTCATTCAGTAAACGTTGATTGAATGCTAACTAAAAATGATGGAAATGAAACTTAATGAGACACACCTCTGCCCTTATGGAGCTCACCAACTGCTCAGAGAGACAGAAATAGACACTTGTGACAGTACAGTGTGGCAGGTGCCTTGACAGAGAAATGAACCAAGGGCAGAGGGGCCCCAAGGAGGCAGCAACTCCTGGGAAGGGCAGGAAGATGACATTTGAGCTGGGTCTGGAAGGGTGAGTAATTTCTTGCCATTCTGGTTCTGAAGCAGAGCTAGCATTAGCCACCCCCCGACTCCCAAGCCATAGACCTGGAAGTAGACAAATACCTCCATCACGGAGATCCCATGTATAGATCTCCAGAAAGAAAGAGGGATGGTGACCCAGGGCTCCATAGTGTTCTTTAGCCTTGTGAATCATCCTTCCACTGATAAGGTGAGCAAGAGGGACTCCCAAAGGGGTTGGAGTGGTGGGGTGAGCAGTATCAGAATCTTTGTGGGATAAAAAAAAGCAAAAACAAAAAACACCGTTCCTGTTGAGTTGATTCCAACTCATAGAGACCCTATAGGTCAGAGTTGAATTGCCCCATAGGGTTTCTAAGGAGCAGCTGGTGGATTCGAACTGCCGACCTTTTGATTAGCAACCAAACGCTTAACCACTGTGCACCAGGGCAGCTTCTGTGGGATAGGAGTAATAATTTAAAAACTATACTCAATATTAGAATTTAATCATTGAAAATCAAAAGAAATACCTTTTTTATCAAAATAAATAACATAGAAAAAAGTGCATGAAATTTTAATACCTAACAAAAACCAAACCAAACCCCTTGCCATCGAGTTGTTTCTGACTCATGACAACCTTATAGGACAGAGTAGAACTGCCCCATAGGGTTTCCAAGGAGTGGCTTTTGGATTTGAACTGCTGAGCTTTTGGTTTGCAGCCACAGCTCTTAACCACTGCACTGCCAGGGATGAGAGATAACAGCATAACACTTCAAATTTATGGTATAGGGTATGTATATATCTTATTAGATTGCTTTCTCAACATCTACTACCAAGTGAGCTGGAGTCTTGATGGGGTTGTTGTTAGGTGTGGAGTTGACTTTTGACTCATAGTGACCCTGGGTGACAGAGTAAAACTGCCCCATAGAGTTTTCTTGGCTGTAATCTTTATGGAAGCAGATTGCCAGGTCTATCTCCTGTGGAGCCACTGGGTGAGCTTGAACCACCAACATTTTGGTTAGCAGCTGGTTGCTTAACCATTGCGCCACCAGGACTCCTTCTTGATGGAGTAGTGAGGGATAATTTTAGGACACAGAACCTTCAGCATTCAGTTGGGAAGGGTGACAAGTACAGAAAGTTGGGGTAAGTTTACATTCTAGATGGTCACATAGTCAAAGAGGTCGATGAGAACTATACTTGACCCTAAGTAAAAATTTAAAGCAGGATCTTGGGGTCTTCTCTATCCACACCTCCAGGCCTCTCTTTGGGAGACCCACATCCCCCTTAAAGGACCTCATGTGGACTCCATCTCTCTCCCCAAGCTCACACCAGCTCACCCTGTACTGTGGACAGGGGCAGGTTATCCAGTAAGCAAGGTACGCATGATGTTTACCTTGCTTTTTGGATCATCTGTAGTGAACAATTTCAGACTTTTTTTTCACCACATCCAAGATTCTGTTTCTAGGTATGGGTGGCATCTGTCTCTCTCCCAACCCCACAGCACCTTCCTACAGACTTAAGGCCTCTTTTCAAATTTACAGTCTCTGACAGGGGCAGATGACACGATGAGCAAGGTAAGCATGGGCTTACTTCTGTGTGCTTACTAATCTGTAGTGAACAATTTCACATGGGTTTCACCACATCACAAATAAGCCTGTGCTTACTTTGCTTGTTGGGTCGTCTGCCCCTGACTCTGGACTTCCCCTTTTATAAAATGTACCTGTTCTGACTCTCACCATTGAGGAGTTTGTGTGTTTGCATTTCAAGGAAAGTTTTCCAGAACCACTGAAACCTCACCTGGAAGGCCCCATAGCCTGCTCAAAGGACAGGAGTCTTTTTGGGGGATGCTTTTTTGACTTCCTCACATCCTATCCTAGGCTGCTGCCTCCTTGCAGGTTGCTCTTCCCTGCCCAGCTGAAAGCTAATCCACATTCTTCTCTCTCTCCCAGGCACCTCACCCAGATCCCTTGGGATCTGTGCCCTTAGCCACCATGGATTAGAGTGAAGATGAGAAAGAATTCTGGTTCTTCTTGAAGCTCACTTTGAGTGCCTTGCATTTATTTCTATCTCTGTGAGAGTCCATTTACTGATTAATGGACTCTTTATTAGAGTTATTAGAAAAAATGAAACACTTGCACACACACAAAAATCCACCTCTACCCCTCCCAAACCACTGGCTGGCGAAAAGAGTTCTATTTCCAGCCTTGACATCTTGCCAGTTTGTCATTCTCCTTCCTGGCCACATCAAGTTCCATCGGGTTTGAGTTTATTGGCTACACAGTAAAGTTTATGTTGTCACAGAAATTAGCCTTGATGGACAGGGATATTGGCCAGGGGATCAGGAGAGCTCGGCAGCCTCGTGGTGTTGGCATGGCTGAGATGTTAGGGTGCCTGGAGCCCTCTCCAAGAAAAATCAAAGCTGGCTCTTTGCAGCAGCAAATGAGTGCAATGAGACACTCCTGAGGGACGGGAGCTTGGACGTGATTGTGAGCCGTCCAGTTCCCATTCTGCCTGTTGGCCCTCGCCCTCTCCCTCCCCAGCCCTCCCAGTGCCCCCCAGTGCCAAAAATCCTTCCCTGTGCAATGGAGGCAGGGCTGCGAGGCCTGAGGTTAAGCTGCTCTCTTCTGCAGTTCGTGGTTAGCTTTCGTAGGCTGTTGGCTGCTTGACAAATTTGGATAATAATTCAGTATTTCTTACTGAAATGCTTGACCTTATTGTTAGTTTTTGTGACAAGGGGAATTTAAAGGAGCTGCAAAATGCAAACAAGTGTGACTGAGAAAGGCCAGGGTATGCCACTGAGTAGTGAACAGTTTCTTTTTCTGACATCTACAAAATTTAGGTGAAAACAGGTCAACATTGATCTTGGCAAATGGGAAAGCCAGCTCTATCGTTAGCAGATGAGCTTCAGATATAAATGTAAGTCTGGTTCAATCAAAACCACGTTAGGTTTTGGAGGCTAGTAATGTGCTTTCTATAAAAAAAAGTGTATCTATATAGACACAAAGAGTGAAAATACTTTTTGGCCAAAAGAATTGTTTTCTAAGTATCAAATCAACTTGTTGGGATGGGACACCTTTCATATTCTTTTTAAATTTGAAGAGTGCATGTCCCCAGCACCTTCTCTTCTCTTTATTTTGAGTTGGCGAGGGCCGTTGAATATTAAAATAATAGATTAGGAAAAATTCTGCATTGTCTAATGTAGGGACTGACTAGAGACCACTAACTGGTGGCTGAAAAAGAAATGAAGTTAGAGAATTCAAATGTATAGTTCTCCAGACTTGGCATTGAGTCTTAACAATCATTTTTATGGGCTCCTCTCAGGAGTCTCATAAGATAGATTTGAGCTCACTGAGGAGGAACGTAAGAGAAGTTTAGTCACTTGCCAAATCCAGATCATGGCTGGTCAGTTAATTTTAGCCTACTGGGCAGCTTGCTGATCTTATTTTCTCTCTGTCCTGGGATTATCTGAAGTCCTTGCCCTGCTAGGAATTGGAGCAATCATAGACTGTCAGAACTGCTTCTTCTCCCACAACCTTCAATTAGCAAATGAGGAGGCTGAGGTCCAAAGTCTAGTGTGTGCTAGTCAACAGGGTCCTAGAAGGGCTTACCCTTTCTTGGTAAATCTTTTTTTTTTTTTTAATTTAATTTTATAGTGTCATAAAAATATACGTCACACAACATTTGCCAGTTCAGCATTTTTCATGTATACTATTCAGTGACACCTGTTACACCAATCACATTGTATAACCATCACCAGATCCATGTTGGAATATAAGTTGGCCTAGTTAGCTTGGTTCCCCCAGAATATCATGTTAGGGCTTTAATTTTTTTTTATTTAAAGAAGGCATGTATGGCTATATTTCTACGTAGGACTGAGAGGAGAGAGAGAATATTTCTTGTGGGGAGGGACCAAGGTCCTGAGTTAGGGTTGGGGTGGGGCATGGGAGTGTGACAGGGTCTGGATCACATAGTAACAGAGAATGAAAGACTGAACTGGAGGGGACCATCTGTTGGGGTAGCTGCTCTTCTGAGGCTGATTTTTGGTCTCCTGCTGAGGTGATGATCCTTTAAAATTCTCGGCATTCTCACTCTCCCTTGTCCTGCCTCCCTGTCTTGGAGACATCTTATTCCTTTAATTTGTGTTGGTTTCCATCCAAGTCTGGCACCAGGCAGTCCCCACTCGAGAAGCTGGGAGGTAGTGTAGGCTCATCCAGGTCAAGAAAGTGAGCTCTCCCCGGGATGCTAACTTCAAGCTGCCTCCTTTAATCACATCATCTTGCCGGATAATCATTTTCAAATGGCAAACAATAATAAAAGCTTTCCTCTAGTTTGCTTCCAAGTGTCAATGTATCTACACAGGTCATAGACGTGTATGTGAATTGTCTGTTTAAGAAAAAAAGAAATTTGAGGAGCATTTGAGTATGTTCAGGGAAGCCTGGGAATCACTTCAGGTGGCTTTTCAAACACTCTGTGGGAGACAGCCAGCATGGTTCAGAGATGTAAGACATAGATGATCAGGTGACTTCAGTTTTTCATCCAAATCTGGAGAGGGCTGGCATGTGGTCTCTTCAGAGTAGGGTCTCTTGTGAATCTAAGGGTAGCTTAAAACTTTGAATGAGACAGGAGTGGGGGACCCTGAAGATGTACGACTAGATCCTGAAAGAAAAATCCCAAGTATTCAACCTCAGTAGGAGGGTGAGGCTGACTACCCCCTCCAGGTGCATGCATGTTCTGGGGGTACACTCAGGTTAATTTGTGATGCCTCTTAGTCTTCAGAGTGTCTATTTTTCTTGAAGAGTTTGGGGTGAAGTAATTTAAGTGGAGGAATTTAACTGGCCAGTAATTTAAACAGGTTTTATATTAAAACATAGATGAATAAATTATGGAAAGCAATAAAAAATTCTTAGGAGTTGTAAAGCTAAAACAGGACTTTGGAGAAATCTTCTGTTTGCAGAGGTCACCTTTGGGCCAAACTCAGGCAGACTCCCCAGAGTTAAGGGTTTGCTCTCTGCAGTTAGGTGGCTGCAGTAGAAACAATTGAGAAGCCCTGTCAGTGTTCAGAGGGTCCCTGAGTGGCGCAAATGGTTTCTGCTGGACTACTAACCTAAAGATTGGCAGTTCAAACCCACTCATCAGCACTGCAGAAGAAACGCCTGGTGATCTGGTTCCATAAAAATTACAGCCAAGAAAACCCTAATGGGCAGTTCTACTCATGGGGTCACCATGAGTTGAAATGGACTCAGTGGCAATGGGTTTTGGTTTTGGTTTTGATCAGTGTTCAGGGCATTTTCCCAGGGACCTGTGGAGTAGCTGGACCTTAAAGAATTTCCTCTCTCTATACCCTGTGTTTTTGCTCATCCAACTCTATCCATTCCTACAAACCTTCAGGTCTATCTGTTGTTCTACGAAGACTTTCCCTACCATTCTGAGCCAACTGCTTAATGATAGCATATAGAGTCTGTACTATGAGTTTGCTACTCTGATTTTCTTATACTCTTTTCCAGTTATCTATTGCTGTTTAAAAAAACCACACCACAATTCAGTAGTTTAGAACACAAACCATTTTATTTGCTCATGATTCTGTGGGTCAGGAATTCAGGCAGGGCTTAGCAGAGCAGTTCTGCTCCATGTAGTACAGGCTGAGGCCATTCACTCAGCAACATTCACCTGAGGCTGGGCTGGAAAATTCAATAAGGCTTCACTCATGCATCTAGTTCCTTGCTGATCCTCCCTCCAAATGTGGCCTTTGTCTCTCCCACATGACTAGCTTGGGCTTCCTTAGGGAATGGTGGTCCCATGTTACTCAGAATTCTTACATGTCACTGGTTTCTAAGAGGCACAAAAGTGAAAGCTGCGGATCTTTTAAGGTCTGCCTTGGAAGAGGAGGTAGACAGGATTACTTCCATGGTGTTCTGTTAGTCAAAACTAGTCACAGGGCCAGCCCAGAGCCAAGAAGAGGGGGAAAGACTAACTCTCTATAGGAGGGGAGGCAAAGTCTTTACAGTTACCTTTAAATTACCACAATGTAGTTGAAACCTACCCTATCCTACTTTGATGCCTATGATCCTAACCACTCTGCAATTATTATTCTTAGATATTATAAATCCCTCTCAGTACCGATTGCAGTGGGACTTAGTAAGTATTTGGTGACTATTTCAGAATTCAAGCATCAGTAACAGGTAAGAAAGCAGAAGAGATTTTGGGCATGGGGCATTCCTGCACAGGCAGACATCTCTTCATCAAAACACAAGGATAAGAGGCATCATGGTGATGGAGAAGGTGCATATTTTTCAGGAAATGATGAGTCCCTAGTAGTTTGTAAAAGAAAGTTGGTACATGCTTCCTTGAGTCTTGAGTATATATGTTAGAGAACCTACAGTTGTGGTACTCTTGTTAAGAGGAAACACAGAAGCTCATACCACTCAGCAGTTTCAAGATTTGCAGGGAAGTGCTGGGTGGCAGGATTCCCCTAGACTTGCCCAGGGCACCTGGGGGTAGTCAGGCTGGAAATACTGCCCAAGGGGGTTGGGGTGTCACTCCAGGACTCAGTGGGATCCAAGAGCGACTCTTCCAGGAAATCAGAGTGGTGACTTTTCAGAGAAAGAGGCCATTATTTCTTGCCACTTTAAATAGCTGATGGAAGCACAAAGGAATGCAGCTAGGACCCTCCCTCCCAACAAGGGAGCATTAGAGATAGAAGAGCTAGACTCTGGAAGCCTCTGGGCACAGGTGTGTGAACCACCATGTGGGTAGAGAGGGGAGTGAGTGTTCCCTGGGTGTGGCCATGTTGATTCTAGAATTCCAGCCCTCCACCAACCAGCTACATAACCCTTCATCTTACTGGGCCTCAGCTTCCTCTTTGCAAAATAGGGATAGTGATTCTGAGGATTTTTATTTGGAGGATTAAATAAAATAATCTGTGTAAAGGGTTTAGCATGGTGTTTGCCACAAGGTAAGCAATTAATAAATATTAACTTCTTGGTCTCCAAAATGTTAGAGAAGGGACCTTAGAAATCACTGATTCCAATTTGTGAATGAACAAATGGTGGATGAGAGATGTTAAAATGTTTTGCCTGATTTGGAACAGCATATTGGTGAATCCACATTTCCTTCCTCTTGGCCCAGGGCTCTTCCTTCTGTTCTATAGATGTTTAAGTGGCTCTAAGGACAGAAAGTAATTTTTTGTCACAGAAACAACACAACTCATAATAGCAACTTTTTGCCTTTGTTTTTGTGTAGAGTACTCCACATGACTCTGAAGAACATGGCATTACCAGAAGAGAAAATGCTAGCTTGAAAAATAAAGTACACTTGTTCAGGGTAAGGACACGGAAGCTCCATGGACAAATCCAAACTCCCTTAGAGACTGAATTGCTGGGCTGAGGGCTGTGGGACCGTGGTCTCAGGGAACATCTAGCTCAATTGGCATAACATAGTTTATAAAGACAATGTTCTGTATTCTACTTTGGTGAGTAGCGTCTGGGATCTTAAAAGCCTGTGAGCGGCCGTCTAAGATACTCCACTGGTCTCACCCCTTCAGGAGCAAGGGAGAATGAAGAAACTAAAGACACAAGGGAAAGATTAGTCCAAAGGACTAGCAGACCACAACTACTATGGTCTCCTCTAGATAGACTGAGTCCAGTACAACCAGATAGTGCCCGGCTACCACCCTGACTACTCTGACAGGGATCACAATAAAGGGTCCCAGACAGAGCCGGAGAAAAACGTAGAACAAAATTCTAACCAAAAAAAAAAAAAAAAAAAGACCGGACTTACTGGCCTGACAGAGACTGGAGAAACCCTGAGAGTATGGCCCCCAGACACCATTTTTGCCCAGTAATGAAGTCACTCTGGAGGTTCACCTTTTAGTCAAAAATTAGACAGACTCATAGGATAAAATGAGACTAAAGGGACACACCAGCTCATGGGTAGGGACTAGACAAGAAAGCTGGTAATAGGGAATCCAAGATCAAGAAGGGAGTGTACTGACATGTCATGGGGTTGTTAACCAATACCATAAAAAAAAAAAAAATGTACTACTGTTTAGTGAGAAGTTAGTTTGTTCTGTAAACCTTCATCTAAAGTTCAAAACAAAAAAAAAAAAAAGTAAAACATAGACAAACAAAAAACTTGAAAGTATCCGCAAATTTCAACATGAAAATCTCTGATTAAAGCCATCCACTTAAATCACATTAATAAGTCCTTGCTCCTTTTTAAATTTTCTTTTTTTAATTTTATTGTGGTAAATATATACATCAAAACATTTGCCATTTCAACATTTTTTGTATGTATAATTCAGTGACATTAATTATATTTGTCATGTTGTACAGCCATCACCACTATCCATTTCTAGATTTTCCCATCACCCTTAACATAAGCTCAGTGCCCCCTAAGCAATGACTCTCTGTTTCCCCTTCTCTCCTACCCCTAGCAACCACTAACAAACTTTGGTCCCTATGTATTTGCCTACTATAGATATTTTATAGAAGTGGGATCATAACAATATTTGCCCTTCTGTGTCTGACTTATTTCACACAGCATGTTTCAAGGTTCATCCATTTCGTAACACATATCAGGACTTCATTTCTCTTTTCACTTTAACTTACTGCACCACCAGGGATCCTTAGCTGAGTAATAAATTATTTTAAAAGCTTAGAATTATAATAAAGTAAAAATAAAATGTCTCCTTCCTGCCAGCTTCCCCTCCCCAACCCTGCCTGCCATTCTAACTCTAGACAATTTTCATCATGTCCAACTTTGCCTCCCTCTTATCAACAAGTAGCTGTGGGAAATTCTTTGGTTCATTGGAAAGGAGTCAGGGTCTATCAGTCTATGGAATTTCATTTTCCAGATGGACTGGGAGTCAGGAGGCCTGGGTTCTATCAGACATTGTACAGGGATCCTGCTATCTATTATTACACAAAAAATCATCCCCCAAACTCAGAAACACAAAACAATAACCAGTGGCATCACTTGGGTTGGTGTCACCCAGTTAGGTAACTCATGGTGTCACCCTCTCATGGCCTCCTCCCATACCAGACCTTACAGAATCCTTAGTGATGTTTTTTTGTACCAATGTTACTCTTAAATAGTAATTCCCATATATTACTCCTTCTTTTCTTTCAATTATTACTTCATTCTCAAAAAAGTTATGGATATAGGTTCACAAATACTAATTACCACAATATTGTAGTTAAAACACCAGAAAATTTGACAATATCAGTGACTATAAAAACACCAGCAGCAATGAAAACAACAGCGTGTGCATGTAGCCCGTGAAGACAAAACCACATGATCTGAAGCATCGTTGTTACTGAGTGATAATGACAGCTCTGACCAGAGGGCATTGGAAGGTTCAAAAAGTAAATTAGCATAGAGTTTTAAGCCTTGTAGGTATATTGATACATGTAAGCTTATGGAAAAATGTTTTTTGTTGTTGTAACTAACTACAGGGGCATTTTCATTAAAAAAAATAAATTTCTACTGAAACACTGCACAAAAATTTATAGACAGTCATTTTAGTGTCAACCCCTCTGACAGCCCACCTGGTACGGTCCACACCCTCCTCACCTGTCTTATGATGCCACTGCAATAATATTTTATTATGCAACCAGGTTCTGCGGATCAAGGATTTGAACAGGGCACAGTGGGAATGACTTGTCTCCATTCCAGATGTCTGGGCCCTCAGCTGTGAAGAGTTGAATGGCGGGGGCGGGGGGGAGCAGTAACGCCGAAGACCTGGGGCTAGAATAATCGGAGGCTTCTTACATGTGTGGTGCCTACACTGGGATGGTTGAAGGATGATTTTAGCTGGCACTGTCTCCTGGAGTGCCTATGATGGACTTAGAGTTGTTAGGTTTCTTATGTGGCAGCTCAGGCTTCAAGAACTAGAGTTCCAGCCAACGCAATGGAAGCCACATGGCCTTTTATGACACAGCCTCAGCACATAATATCACTTTTGTCACATTCTATTGGTTAAAGCGGTCACAAGCATGCCCAGATTCAGGGAAAGAGGACTCCGACCTCTAGATGGGAGGAGTGTCAAAGAATTTGCAGCCATGTTTTTAACCACCCCATATGGCGATGATTCTTTTTAAACACTGATTGTCTAGCAGAGGATTTGGATGCTGCTCCCAGGGGTGAGAGGTAAGCTAAGAGATGAGATTTGGACATTGAAGCATTTAAGTAGTGGGTTGCTGGAGCATTTTGAAGGTTTATGGAGACAGAATAATTAAAAATGGGACTAATTTGGGTAACGCTTGAGGGTAGGTATGGTTTTTAAGCAGTTTGTGTAAGATTTTTATTTGCCACACCTGAAAAATAGGATCTGGCCCAGAGGATACCAAGACCCCCACCCAGGAGACTGTGTGGTGGTGAATTTGACTTTGCATTTGTGATCCCTTAAAACGTGATCCCTATTTTACAGTTAAGACGGTAGAGGAAATGCCCTTGCAGGGAAGCCTCCCCAAGAGCCCAGCAGCGGGAATTGTGGCCTCGTTTTGAGGAGTTGGTTGGGCCCCAGCCTCTAGCGTTTCCTCCACCTGTGTACATACCCAGAAGGAACATCGTTTGTATTGAATCCAAAGCGCAGTCTTTGAAGCCTTCAGTGATCTTCAGAGCAAAGTGCTGGGTGAGGTCAGGCCATTCAGGGGGCCTGAATGGAGGGAGGGGAAGGAGGCTGGGCGTGTGCCAGCCCAGGCAGCTTCCAGGCTGTATGCAGTTGGAGGGATGCCCTACTTACGAGCGGACAGCCCCATCAGCCCTGTGGTCTGGGGCAAAATCTGAGTCACTGTGCTGCCCCCATCTCCTTGTGCTCCCCGAGTCACAGAAGAATGTGGGGAGGGGAGAATTAGGGGGTTCAGATCTTGCTTTGTGCTGGACACTGTGTTAGGCATTTTGTATCATTAATCTGTTTCATTTAATCCTCACGATCTTCCTGTGAGGATTGTGATCCCTATTTTACAGTTTAGAGACCCTGGCTCAGAGAGGTGAAAGAAATTTTCCAAGGTCACACGGCAAGTAAGAGGGGAAGCTGAAATTCTAAAGGGACAGGTTCTGTTTGCCTTTGCAGAATTAGCATGATCATAGGTCAAGAAGCCATCCTCTCCTTCTTTTCCAGTCTTCTCTTCACTCCAGACTTTTCCCTTTCCCTAAACCACAAGATTTCTATCACCTGGCTCCTTGATACTTGCAAAACCTAATCCCTTCATAGTTAAAAACAAGAAGGAATTTTCTGCAAAACATATTTGAAGAAATGCTGCCTTAGTGCTGCAGTGTCCTTACGGTAGCCTCTGTTGTTGTTAGTTGCCACTGATTCTGACTCGTGGCCACCCCAGGTGTGCAGAGTAGAACTGCTCCATAGGATTTTTAGGGCTGTGATCTTTCAGAAGCAGATAGCCAGGGCTGTCTTCTGAGGCACCTCTGGGTGGGATTGAACCACCAACCTTCTGGCTAGTAGTAGAGAGCTTAACCGTTTGTGCCACCCAGGAGCTCCTACATGTGGCCTTTAGCCACAGGTAACTGTTTAAATGAAATCAATAAAATTAAACAAAATTAAAAAAATTCAATTCCCCAATCACACTAGTCACGTTTCAAGCGCTCAATAAGCCACATGTGGCTAATACCTCCTCTACTAGATGGTACAGGTATAGAATATTTCCATCGTTACAGAAAGTTCTATTGGACAGTGTTGCCACAGAGAATAAACATAGGAAAAGTTGCATTTTTTAAACTAGTACTATTGCTATATTGCTAATATTATTAGTACTTTTATAGTACTTGTATTTATTTTCTCTAAATCATTCTCAGAGGTAAAAATATGCTATATTTTTACAGTACTTTATAGTTTACAAAGGAGTAGTAGTGGTGCAATGGTTAAGCACTTAACTGCTAACCAAAGGGTAGGCAGTTCGAGCCCACCAGCTGCTGCGTGGAAAAAAGGCCTGGTGATCTGCTTCCGTGAAGATTATAGCCTAGGGAACCCTATGGCTCAGTTCTACTCTGTCGACTAGAGGGTACACAACAACAACGTAGTTTACAAACTGCGGTCACATGCTTGATCTTATTTAATATGCTAACCTTGCAAGATAGAGTAGGTAATAATGTTAGAGATACAGTAACAGGTTAAGAGAGGTTAAGTAACTTGGCCAACCTTCTGTAAACAGTAAATGGTAGAGCCAGGATTTAAAAACAGGTTCTTTCATTGTGTTCTCTCCACAGGGGAGAATTTGTGTATGCGATGCCTGAAATTATCCTTAGGCAAAATTATTAACTCAAAACAAATTTACCAGAACTCGGTGTGTTGGGGAGCCCTGGTGGCACAGTGGTTAAGCACTTGGCTGCTAATTGAAAGGTCAAAGGTTTGAACCCACCAGCCACTCCAAGGAAAAAAGATGTGGAAGTCTGCTTCCATAAAGATTTACAGCCTTGGAAATCCAATGGGACAGTTCTACTCTGTCCTATAGGGTCGCTATAAGTTAGAATCGACTCGACAGCAGTGGGTGGGTAGGTGTGATGAAGGACACATATACATGGAAAGGTAACTGACATGATGTATTTCAAATTAATAAGCAAAGAATAATTTATTTATTTAATTAAAAATATATGCCATACACTGTTCTAGACACTGGAAGTAATATCAAACTCAGATGAATAGTAAACCCATAATAATATAACGCCAGGTCATGATAACTACTTTGCATAAGCATAAAGCAAAGTAAAGGGGTGGGTGGGGATACTGTTTTAGATAGGGGTACTAGGAAAGATCTTTCTGAAGAGAGCATACTTGAATGGAAACCTGAAGAAAGTGAGGGAGTGAGTCATAGCCAGGTGGAAATTTGTTCCAAGCAGCGGGAGCCAGAAGTGCAAAGGCCCTGAGGCAGACACATGCTTTTTTTTTTTTTCCTTCTTGCACTAACACAAACTGATCTTATATTCTTTCTTTGATTGTATATTTACCGTATGTTTTCCCAGTTATAATGCCCATGCTTGTCTTGTGTGAATGTAGTAAGAGAGTCAGGAGTGTGGTAGGAGATGAGGTGGCAGGGGCCAGATCATGGAGAACCAGCAGGCTCTTAAGGACTTGGGATTTTTTTCTGAGATGACTGGAGAAGCCATTGGTGATAGTGGTTGGAGAGCATGAGCTACCCTAGGTTTTATTTATTTATTTTTAATCTAACTTTTTATTTTGAACATTTTCAAACCTTTAGAAAATTTGAAGAAATTAGATAATAATTACTCTTTACCTGGATTATTCACTAATTATTAACCTTTCACATTTATTCTCTCAGAAAAAAAATATATTTTCTTAACCATATTAAAATAAATTGCAGACATCATGACACTTCACGCCTGTATACTTCATCATATATATCCAAAATACCATTATCACATCCAAGAAACTTAACTTAAAAAATATAATATCTACCATTATTTAAATGGGAGCCCTCGCGACGCAGTGGTTAAGAATTCAACTGCTAACCAAAAGGTCAGCAGTTTGAATCCACCAGCTGCTTCTTGGAAACCCTATGGGGGCAGTTCTGCTCTGTCCTATAGGGTTGCTATGAGTCGGAATTGACTCTTCAGCAACGGGGTTTGTTTTTTTTTTAAATTATTTAAACAGTAAAACAGTATATTAACATATAAAAGGTGTATTAAATGTACTAAATAGTAATATATTAAATTTCTCAAATTGTCCTAATAATATTCTTTATAGCTGTTTTTTAAAAAATTCTAGGACCCAATCCCGAACCACATATTGCATTAGCTGTCATGCCTCTTTAGTCTCTTTCAATCTAGAACAGTCCTCTGCTTTTCATTGTCTTTCATGACACTGACATTTTTTGAAGATTTCAGGGCAGTTCTTAAGTAGAATGTCTCATATCCTTTATTTGTCTGATTATGTTCTCATTATTAAATTTAGGTTGAACGTTTTTGGCAGAAATACTTCATAGGTGATGTTGTGTCCTTCCCATTTCATCACACCAGGAGATACATAAGGTCAGTTTGTCCCATTAGTTGTGATACAAAGTGAGATAACTTGGTTATGGTGGGTCTGCCAGACTTCTCCATTTTAGAGGTGACTTTTCCCTTGTGGCGCAGTGGTGAAAGCACTTCTTCACTCCAGTGGGAGTCGCTTCAAGTCAGTGACTGTCTTCTTTTGACTAATTCCCGTCAGTCTTTGAGTATTTCTCTATTTTGTGACACAATAGCATGTTCTAGACTGACCTAGGCTCCAGGCCTGGAATAAATGGATCCTTTTAGTATGGAATTTAGAGACCAACTTCTGGGCACTAGGTGTGCTCATTGCTACTGGGGTGTTGTTGCTTCTAGGCCTGTCTTAGGCTTTAAAAGGATCCCTCTTGGTGCTATGTAAGGCATAGACTGTAGAAGGGCAGGAGTGGAAACCAGAAGACCAGTTAGGAGGCTGCTACAGTAGTTCAGGTGAACAGTGACTTCAGCTTAGACAAGGGTAGAGCAGTGGAGTCAATGAAAAATGGATGAATTAAGATACATTTTAAAGGTGGGGCCGTTAGATTAGATGAGTTTTAGAGAGGGAATACAGATAGAGAAGAGATATCTGAGGACTGAAACCTGAGGCTCAGCAGTTGCTACACTTTAGTGCTTTTCAAGCTATCTGTGGTGAAAGATCATCTTTTTTTTAAAATTTCAAATCCATCTGTGCCTCATACTTCTGTAAAAAATACAATGGAAATGAATTACTAGAGGTTGCATCAATGTCAATTTGCAATGAAAAGTCTGGCACTGGTCTGGTGCTACACAAAGTAGAAGAATAACTACTTCTACTAGAAGAACTACCCTTATGGAGCATGTAATGATAACAGACATAGTGCCAGGTGATTTTACATATGTAATTTTATACAATATTCACAGCAACCCTGTGAGGTAGATGTTATTCCCAAATTACACTTGAGGAAACTGAGGCTAGGTGGTTAGTCACTTGCTTAAGGTCACACAGCTAGGAAGTGGTGGAGCTAGAATTTTACCCCAAGACCAATAGTTTTTCTATTGTCTTTTTGGACTGGTAGTTAAATAATTCCATTTAACTAAATTCTTTTTTTTTTTTAATTTTTTTTTATTCTACTTTAGATGAAGGTTTACAGAACAAATGGTCTCTCATTAAACAGTCAGTACACACATTGTTTTATGACATTGGTTAACAACCTCATGATGACATGTCAACACCCTCCCTTCTTGACCTTGGAGGACCTTTTTTTTGGTGAAAATATACGTAGCCAAATTACATCATTTTAAAAGTTTCTACATGTACAATTCAGTGACATTGATTTTGTTCTTCCAGTTGTGCTGCTATTCTCACTATCCTTTTCCAAATTATTCCATCACCATTATCTTCAGCTCACTCCCCCCTAGGATTCCCATCAAAACTCTTGAGTTACTGTTGTCAGTTTGATCTCACGTAGATAATTCCTTTCCTTTTTTTTTTTTTTTTTTTGTACCTTAGATGAAGGTTTGCAGAACGAATAGTTTGTCATTAAACATTTAGTACACATATTGCCCTATGACAATGGTTAACAACTCCACGGCATGTCAACACTGTCCCTTCTCAACCTTGGGTTCCCTATCACCCGCTTTCCTGTCCCCTCATGCCTTATACTTCTTGTCCATGGACTGCTGTGCCTCATTAGTCTCGTTTTGTTTTATGAGGCTGTCCAATCCCTGGCTGAATTGTGAACTTCGGGAGTGACTTCACCACTGAGCTAAAAGGGTGTCCGGGGGCCATACTCTCGGGGTTCTCCAGTCTGTCAGGCCAGTAAATCTGGTCTTTTTTTTTTTGTGAATTAGAATTTTGTTCTACATCCTTTTCCAGCTCTGTCCAGGACCCTCTGTTGTGATCCCAGTCAGAGCAGTCAGTGGAGGTAGCCGGGCACCATCTAGCTGTACTGGACTCAGTCTGGTGGAGGCCGTGGTAGCTGTGGTCCATTTGTCCTTTGGACTAATCTTTTCCTTGTGTCTTGTTCTCTTCATTCTCCCTTGCTCCTGTAGGGGTGAGACCAGTGGAGTATCTTAGATGGCTGCTCACAGGCTTTGAAGACCCCAGATGCTACTCACCAAGGTAGAATGTAGAACATTGTCTTTATAAACTGTTATGCCAGTTGAGCTAGATGTTCCCTGAGACCATGGTCCCCACAGCCCTCCATCCAGTAATTCAGTCCCTCAGGGAGTTTGGAAGTTTCTATGGAGCTTCCATGACCTTTCCTTGTACAAGTTGTGCTGGCTTGCCCACTTATCTATTGTTTATTTAGTTCCCCCCACCCCCCATCCCTCGTAACTAACAAAGATTGTTTCTTTTATTTTTCCCCCCATGGTTTCTAGATTTCTTTTTTTTTTTAATTGTACTTCAGGTGAAGGCTTACAGAACAAATAGTTTCTCATGAAACAGTAATACACATATTGTTTTATGACATTGGTTAACAACCCCACAACATGTCAACCCTCTAACTTCTCAACCTTTTTTTTTGGTGAAAATACACATAGCCAAAGATACGCCATTTCAAAAATTTCTACATGCACAGTTCAGTGACATTGACTACGCTCTTCCAATTGTGCTGCTATTCTCACTTAAGATGAAGGCTTACAGAGCAAAATAGTTTCTCATTTAACAGTTACTACACATGTTGCCCTATGATAATGGTTAACAATCTCACAACACATCAACAATATCCTTACTCAACCTTGGGTTCCCTATCACCAGCTTCCTTGTCCCCTTCTGCCTTCTGGCCCTTGTCACTGGACTACTGCACCTCGTTAGTCCCATTTGGTTTTACGGGGCTGTCCACTCCCAGGCTGAACGGTGAACCTCGGAGGTAACTTCACCACTGAGCTAAAGGGTGTCTGGGGGCCATACTCTCGGGGTTTCTCCAGCCTCCTTTAGGCCAGTAAATCTGGTCTTTTTTTTTTTGTGAGTTAGAATTATGTTCTACATCCTTCTCCAGCTCTGTCCAGAACCCTCTGTTGTGATCCTGGTCAGAGCAGTCAGTGGTGATAGCCAGGCACCGTCTAGCTGTACTGGACTCAGTCCAGTGGAGGCCTTGGTAGCTGTGGTCCATTAGTCCTTTGGACTAATCTTTTCCTTGTATCCTGTTCTCTTCATTCTCCCTTTCTCCCAAAGTGATGAGACCAGTGCATTATCTTAGATGGCCTCTCACAGGCTTTTAAGACCCCGGACACTACTCACCAAGGTAGAATGTAGAACGTTGTGTCTTTATAAACTGTGTTATGCCAATTGAGCTAGATGTTCCGCAAGACCATGGTCCCAACAGTCCTCTGCCCAGCAATTCAGTCCCTCAGGGAGTTTGGATGTGTCTATGGGCCTTCCGTGAGCTTTCCTTATACAAGTTGTGCTAGTTTCCCCTGTATTGTGTACTGTCTCACCCTTCACACAAGATACCACTTATCTGTTGCCTATTTAGTAATTCCCTCCCACTCCTCCCATCCCTGGTAACCAACAAAGATTGTTACATTTTGTGTGTGAACTTTTTCATGGGTTTTTACAATAGAGGTCTCATACAATATTTGTCCTTTTGTGATTGACTTATTTCACTCAGCATAATGTCCTCTAGTTTCATCCATGTTATGAGATGCTTCACAGATTCATCGTTGTTCTTTGTCTTTGCATAATACTCCATTTTGTGTACGTACCATGGTTTGTTTATCCATTCATCTGTTGATGGGCATCTAGGTTGTTTCCATCTTTTTGCTATTGTGAACAGTGTTGCAATGAATATGGGTGTGCATATGTCTATTTGTGTGACAGCTTTTATTTCTCTAGGATATATTCCTAGGAGTGGGATTGCATTTTGTAGTGCTTTTTTTTTTTTGTGGTGCTGATGTTTTCTTTGTTCCTCTTACTCTCCTGTGCTGAGTTCCTTTTGTTTGTGGATTTTCTTTCATTTCTTTTGTTTTTGTAGGTTTTGTTTTTACTGAGACTTTATGTTTTTCTTCTTTATTTTGATGAGTAGGTTTGTTAACTTACTTTGTGGTTACCTTGAAATTTACCCGTATCTTCCTAGATTTGAACCAGTCTATTATTACTGGGTATCGCCTAGCCTTCCTCTCTGTTAGAAGGTTCTATACCTACACCATTTATTCCCTCTTTTATTGTTCTGATGCTGTTGTCATTTACAGATTAACCTCTCTGGTTCCCTGTTGTAATTCTTTTGGTTTTGCATAGTCCTTTAAGAGTTCATTTCCTAGGTTGGTATCTGGCTAGTACAAAGCTGTGTCCTATATTCAGCCTGTGGTCTGAAGTTGTTTGTTCTCAGATTGAAGGACTCCCTTTAATAAGTCTTGTAAATTTGGTTTGGTTTTTACATAGTCCCTTAATTTCTGTTTATCTGTAAATGACCTAATTTCACCATCATATCTGAATGAGAGTTTTGTAGGATATATTATTCTTGGCTGGCAATTTTTTTCTTTAAAGGTTTTATATATGTCTTCCCATTGCCTTCTTGCCTGCACGGTTTCTGCTGAATAATCTGAGTTTCGTCTTATTGTTTCTCCTCTGTATGTGACTTTTTGTTTTTCTCAAGCTGCTCTCAGGATTCTGTATCTTTGGTTTTAGCCAGTTTGATTATGATATGCCTTGGTGATTTTCTTTTGGAGTCTATCCTATATGGGGTTTGTTGAGCTTCTTGGATGGTCAGCTTTTCATCTTTCATAATATTGGGGAAGTTTTCTGTCAGCAATTCTTCAATGATCCTGTCTATATTTTCTGTTTTCTCCCCCTGTTCTGGAACTTCGATCACTTGCAGATTTTTGCTTTTGATTGTATCCCACATAATTCTCAGGGTTTCTTCATTTTTCTTTGTTCTTTTTTCTGATTTTTCCTCAAGCAGAGTTGTATCCAAGTGTTTGTCTTCAATTTCACTGATCCTATCTTCCATTGTTTCAAACCTGCTCCTCAGCCCTTCTGTGACTTTGTCCATTTGTGAAATCTTGTTGTTTATCTTTTGGATTTCTAATTGTCGTCTTTGTATGATTTCTAGTTGTGAATTTACTTTAGCATTTTGTTCCTGTATTATTTCTTGAATTCTTCCATTTTTTTAATCTGTATTTTCCATGAATTTGTCTGTCTTTTCCATGAATTTGTCTATTTTTGTCTGCTTTTTGCTTCAACTCTTAGATAATTCTGAATATTAGAGATTTGAATTCCTTATCAGTTAGGTCTAGTGGCTTTTCTTCTACTGGAAGGTCATCTGGTGTTTTATTTTGGAAGCCTACTAGAACCATCCTGTCCTGTTTTTGTAAATGTTTTGATATTGTCTGCTGTCTTCAGGGGCATTCAGTGGTTATTTTCCTCATTTACTGATTGTAGATTTGTTTTTTTTGTCCTACTTTTTTGTTTTATTTGTTTATGTCTGAGCAGGCGGTCTGTGCATTCTTTGTTGTTTGCTTGTCTATAGGCATGATACTTTTCACATCCTTCTCCAATGGGCAGGGTCAGTAACTCAGGTATGGTACACCAGGGCAGGTCCAGCTGAAGGGGAGTTGCGGGGATGGGTTGTTTGTGGCACGTACCAGGGCTGACAGTGTGGACTGGGAATCAGTGCAGGGCAGGTCCCAGTAGGCCGTGCCTGTGCTGCTTGGGAGTGTGATGTTCAGCGCGTGGTGCAGGTAGGCAGGAAGGAGGGGGTAGATTGTGATGTGTGGAGCTAAGATGAGTATGGGAAAGATGAGAGAGAGGAGAGGAGAGATGAACAGGAGCCAAAAACATACACACAAACAAAAAGAGTGCTAAGGGAGCTTGCTATTGGAGTGGAGAGATGAGAGACTGAGAAATGGGGAAAATCAAAAAGGGTAAAAGAAAAAAGTGAATAAATCAAGAAACTGGAAATGAAGAAAGATAAAAGGGAATGAGGGAGAGACGAAAACTAAGAAACAACAACAACAAAAAACCCCCAAAAACAAACTAACAAGAAAAAAGAAATGCCCCCAGAGATGTCCCTGTGAGTCTGCACAGAGTAAGGGAGTAGCTTCCAAGCCACGCAGTACTGCCCAGCTAGAAGAGTCTCCCAAGCCAAGGAAAGAAAAAGAAAACAAACAAACAAATCAAAACAGAACAAATCAGAGCAAACAAACAAACAAACAAAAAAGCCCAGGGGGTCCCACCAGAGTGGCGGCAGGGGCCGGGAAGCAGTTTCACAGTACAGCAGTGTTTCGCAGCCTTTCAGGAAGAAGCAAAGATGATGAATGGAGCCAGGTATTTGAGAGAAAGGAGGGGGAGGTGGTGAGAGGTAAGGAAGAAATCTAAAGAAACACCAGCAGCCAACAAATGGCAGTCGGGGAGCTGGCCAGTGTGGGCAAGTGGAATCCAAGTGGCACTTGGGGGAAGCTCGTGCTTCCCGGCCAGTAGACTGTGGCTGCAGGAAGTAGAGGAGGCTCAGTTGGGGTGAAGAAGGGCAGGGGGTGGGAAAGCCTATATCACTGGTTACTGGTTGTACTGTTTCCTGCTGGAAGCTCTGTGAAACTGCTTTCTCATACCCCCATTCACTGATCTCCAATAGGAGTCCAAGATGGTGGATCCATGTTGCGGTAGCTGATAGGGGACCTCTGTATGTATCTCTCCTCATTCTCTGTTCTCGGTCAATTTCTTATTCCATTCAGTGCTTGACTGAGTTCTTTATCTCTTCATTTGATGCTTAGGGTTTCAGGATTGATGTGTGACTCAGTTTGACTTAGCTTTCTGATCTTTGCTGCAGAGGGATGGTGTGGTGCTTCTGACTATAGCACCATGTTGCCCAGAAGTCCCCATTTAACTACATTCTGTTAACATTTACTGCACCTATGATGTATCAGGAACCGTGCTAGGAGCTTTAACTCCCAAGCCATCATCCCTGTCCCCAGAGTGCTTACAGTAGAGTTGGGCCGACATAAGCAGATAGCCTACTTTCAGGCAGCCATGTATTATCACCAGCATGGGCTAAGATCAGAGGCACACAGAAGAGGGAGCAGCTAGTTCTGCTTTGCAGGATTAGATGAAAGTATCACAGAGGAAGTTATAGAATGAGCCCCCAAAACACCCAGCAGAGAAGAGTGGGATTCCCTTGGTGGCAGAAACATTTAATGCCCTTGGCTGCTAACTAAAGTTTGGCAGTTTGAGCCTAGCTATAAGCTCCTCGGGAGAAAGACCTGGTGATCTACTTCTGAAAAATCAGCCATTGAAAATGCTATGGAGCACAGTTTTACTCTGACACATTGGGCCACCATGAGTCAGAATCAACTGGAAGGCAACTGGTTTAGAAAAGAGTGGTTGGGCTGGTGCCAGCTGAGGTTGGAGTGGATGTGGAAGCACAAGGACAAAACCTCATGGATGGGGAAGATGGGAGGATGGGCATGGGAAGTCTCTCTAGGCAGATGGCTGGGAGGAAAGGCTTGAATGTCTGAGAAGAGGACCCTTTTTGGAGGGGGGAAAAAGAGATGGGTTTGAGAAGTGAGAGTGGGATCAGGTAGGGAGGATTTTGAGCACAAATCTAATGATTTTGGGCCACAGGATGCTATTGAAATTTTTGACAGAGAATGAATGACTCACTGAAAGCATTGTTTAAGATGGTTCATTGGGCTGCAAGGAGCAGAATGGATTTGAACTAAGAAAACTTTTGTGGTGGATTTGCCTCAGCCCTCGCCATCTCCTCAGCCCCACCCCCTTCTCCTTCCTTAGTGTGGTTTCCAAGACAAAGATGCTATTTCCTTTGCCTGTCCACCTCTGGTCTGGCTTTACCTCTCTCCTCTGTTTCTCTCTCTCTCCCTTCTGCCCGCTTCCTGCCCCTTTTCTTCAGATCCTTCACTTAAAATGTGGAGCCAAGTAAGAGGGAAATTTGGGTCCTTGTCAGGAAGAAGGAAACCCTGGTGGTGTAGTGGTTAAGAGCTACGGCTGCTAACCAAAAGGTTGGCAGTTTGAATCTACCAGGTGCTCCTTAGAAACTCTATGGGGCAGTTCTACTCTGTCCTATAGGGTTGCTATGAATCAGAATTAACTCAACTGCAACGGGTTTGGTTTGGGGTTTTTTTTTTTTTTTTTTTTTTTTGGTCAGGAAGGAGGGAGCTTCACAGAACAACAGAGGGGAATACATCTGAGAGGATTTTGAGCATAAGCCAATGATTTTGAGCCATAGAAGCCGTAGAAGGTTTTTAACAGGAGAGTGACCCAATGAAAGCAGTGTTAAAGCACTATGATTATCTCCCAGAACTTGGAGAGGGAAACGTGAAAGTCTTGTACCCAGGAGCTTTGCAGTTTCCAGTTTTAAGCCAGCTTCCTGCCTCTGTAAAGTGCTTCCTTTCTCTTCCTGTCATTCCTGTAGGCCACCTCCCCACAGCTAGGAATATAGAGAATAAGGTAGCTTCAGACTCAGCTGCTATTGTCCTCACCATGGAATTGAGGTCTTCCTGTGTCCTTGCCAGGTGTATCAGTGCTTCCAAGTGGCAATTTCCTCATGAGATAAAGGGAAGGAGACTACCATTATCTCCTTTGGAGCAGCTGGTGGGTTTGAACCATTGACTTTTCAGTTAGCAGCCGGGTGCTTAACCACTGCACCATCAAGACTCCTTTCTCTATGATGTAGATACTCTTATCTCACCCTTAACAGATGAGGAGACATAGGCCCAGAAGTCTTAGAAAATTGACCAAAGTCACATAGTAGGTTAGGGGACTTAGCTCACATTTTAACCCAGATGTGTCTGATTTTTAAAACTCTAAGCTCTTAACCACTGCCGTTTCCCAGAACGTTGGTTTTCTTACCACTAAAGTAGGACCTTGCTGGGTTCCTTCCTTGCTGGGTTCCTGAGAAGACAAAATGAAGTCATATGAGTAACCCAGCTGTAATTGTTGGTTGGAATGTCTGTTGATTGCCTTTATAAATGGTAATCGTGTCTGTGTTTCCAAAGACAGAGCCCTGGTTGTCAGCTTCAGCAATATGAGGAAAAAGAATTAGCTAAATGCAAAGGTAAAGGAGAGAACCTGGCTTATGGTGGAAGTTCTTATGCTTGATGAGATTCATTGGTAGCCCTTTCCCTGAGAAAATTGGGTAGAATATTAGATATTGCACAGGCTTTGGAAATAGGTGGATATAATTTCAATCTTTTATTGGCCTTGGACAAATAATTTACCCTCATTGAGCTTGATTCTTATAACTATCTCCCTTTTAGGATTGTGGTGAAGATTAAATGAGATAATATGTATATTATGTTGTTGTTAGCAGCCCCGGACTCATGGTGACCCCTTACACAATGGAACAAAAAGCTGCCCAGTCCTGTGCCATCCCCATGATCAGCTGCAGATTGGACCTTTGTGATCCATAGGGTTTTCATTGGTTGATTTGCAGAAGTAGACCATCAGGCCTTTCTTTCTAGTCCATCTTAGTCTGGTAGCTCCACTAAAACCTGTTCAGCATCACAGCAACACACAAGCCTCAATTGACAGATGGGTGGTGTCTGCACATGAGGTGTATTGGCGGGGAATCAAATCTGGGTCTCCTGCATGGAAGGCGAGAATTCTACTACTAAACAACCAATACCTCATAAAATATATAATGTGTGAATATTTGTATAAAGTGCCTAATACAATGTCTGGCACGGAATCAGTACTTAATTCTTATTACCTTCAATATAAAGAGCAATGAGCCATGAGTGCACAAAAAAAAAGCAACCCTTAAGCAATCCTCTGCATCAGCCAAGGAGAACCTAAGAGAAACCAAACTGGAAATGGTGGCGTGAGGAAGATCTGTAGTGACAGATGCTGAAAGGACAGAGGACAAGATGGAACAGTGTGGCATGTCCAGCAACTGAGAGACAACAAGGGCCATGGAAGCAGGGCCTTTTCAGTGTTCTCTGCTCCATTGGTGGCTTTGGATTCCTTATTAACCAAGTGGTGGTGGTAATAGCAGCATAGGATGGTTCATTTCTAAGGGGAAGTTGGCGTATTAAGGGGGAAGAGAAGTCGCAATGAGTTGCTTTGTTTTCCAAGGAAAGCATAAATTAAGAACCCTGCACATAGCATGGGTAGTTAGCTATAGAACCATTGCATGGGATTTTCTACAGTCTTAGTCTATAGAAACTAATTGTGGCCTAGGCCTTCTCTTCAATAAATATTCTTTGAATGAAATTGAAGGGACAGAGGAGCAGCACATTGGCTTAAAATGAAATGTGCTATCTCGTAAGTTAAGCAAAACATAAAAAGCATATTAAGAACTAGAAAAAGCCAAAAAGAATAGGCAAGAAAACATCCCTTGAAACAGGAGCCAGGAAGAGTTAGATCTGAAATTACAGAAGATCTGAGCTCCAAATAGTACAAGTGCAACATTATGAGCCAACTGGTAACACAAGCAATGGGGCTTTAGACCTAGTGAGGGACATTGATGAATAATGGAAGCAGGTGGCCTAGAAACAAAAGCACCTTTCCTCCCAGTGCATTCCTGGGTAATCTGGTGTGTTTGGAACCAGGGCAAACTTGAGACTGAGCTACCAGGACGCATCCCATAGTGAGCCCCTGTGGCATGCCAGGTGGACACTGAGCAGGCACCTCTCCTCTTGAGTTACAATATCCTGCTGGTTCTCACCAGCCTCTGAGGGCTCCTTGCACAACCTGCTGCTCATGGAGCTCTACCCTGAGGCTGGGTGCTCCCTCTCAATGAAGGGTGAGGACACCTGCTATACTATCCAACATGCAATGGGGGTGCGAGGGAGCATGGAGAAGCCTAATGTGTAGAAACCATCCTCTTCTTATCTCAGATAGACTGGCAAGTCTTTAAGTACCAGCTGTAGCGAAAGTAAACGTGTTAAAAGGGCAGTGGTGGTTCAGTGGTAGAATTCTTGCCTTCCAAGCAGGAGACCTGGGTTTGATTCCCAGCCAGCACACTTCATATGTAGTCACCACCCATCTGTCAGTGGAGGTATGTGTGTTGCTGTGATGCTGAATAGGTTTCAGTGGAGCTTTCAGACTAAGACGGACTGGGAAGAAAGGCTTGGCAATCTACTTCCAAAAATCGGTCCATGAAAGCCCTATAGATCACAATGGTCCAGTCAGCAACTGATCATGGGGATTGTTCAGGACTGAGCAGCATTTTGTTCCATTGTGCCTGGGGTCGTCATGAGTTGGGAGCCGACTCAGCAGCCGACTCAGCGGCAGCTAACAACAACAAACGTGTTAGAGGAAGAAGAGAAGTCCTGGTGAGTTAGAAAACATCCTGATTCAATGTGGGAGGCTGCGTGAAGGGAGCCACATCCTCTGTCAGGGTCCTGGGCTCTTAATACTGCTCTGCCTGGCTAACCTTGCTTCGAGGGCAAGTCTTTCCAGCAGTCTTGAGGATTTAGCTTCCTTATTAACAAAATGGTGATGGTGGTAGCACTAGCTGGTTTCCAAGTTCCTGTCTACTCCCCTAATTCTCTTATTTTACCAGGCAAGTACCAAGGCTGGCATCTGAGGAGTGCACGGGTGGGCTAGAATCCAAACTAGCCAAACTGGCTAATCTGGGTGGGGTACAATAGCATCACCATCTCTGCCACCCAGTGTTGACCATTCTCTTGTTAGATCCAATGGAGAATGGCTCTCGTCCTTTAGCCATATTGTTTACAGACTAGTCTGGGACAGTCAGTACCTGACATTTATAGTCTGTCTGCCACACCATATGCTAAATGACATACATTGCTAAATAATCCCCAGTTTCCCACAGATCTGGATTAGATGTCAGGACCCTTAATTCCATTGCAGGCAGGAGGTTGAGATGAGCACCATGCCTGGACGTGGTGGTCCTGTTCTTATATTTGGACTGGGAAAAGGGGGGCCTTGAGAAGCGTTTAGCCTTAGAAGGACCCCTGATCTTCAAGAGCATCTGTAACCTCCAAAGAAGGCTTTTCAGAACTGCTAAAAGTCTCCTTGTTGTGGGACACTTACCCAATTATCCACTGACTCCTTGTTCATGGGGTTAGTCAGTCCTGTTACAGTGTTGCTTAACTCATAACTTGGAAATAATAACATCTGCCCTGCCTTTCTGAGCATGGCGCAGGACCGGGCAGTGTTTCTTTCTGTGGTGCATAGGGTCACTAGGAGTCAGAACCAACTTGATGGCACCTAAGAACAACAACGGCCTTGCCTTCATTTCAGTATTCAAAGGGAGCGCTTTGAAAAATACCCAAGTGCTATGCAACTGTAGGGTTATTAATAATGTTGCTGTTATACATTGTGATTGATGAGATTTTGATAATGTGAGACCAGGGGAAGGGTCTCCGCAGCCCAACCGCCATACTCCCACCACAGGGCCTGTTCCCAAAACTACATCTCAGTCCACACTCCAAAGACATTTCTTGGAACCGCATCTTAGTGCAGTTCACCCAGTAAAAAGCTCCTCTGGCTCCATGTGGGCATGGAAGTTCATCACAACATTTGCCATCAATAAAAAGTCAATTCTTTCCATGTGAAAAGCATTACTGCTGTCACATAGTTATTGAGTGATGATACCTGAATAATGGGGATACAGGAACAGGAAAATGTACAAAGGGGAACTTCACAAAGATGCCAAATTGTAAAGACAGAAATGCCAGTATCAGAGGGAATTAGTTAAGCCGAACAGAGTACATTGGCCTTCACCAAGCAGGACAGATGAGGAGAGCACAGGTGACGGGAGGTGGAGAGAGAAGTGACAGGTAGAAATGAGAGAATTAGTGCTACCTGGTGGATGAGTCACAGATGAGGCTAACACACGAGAGTAGCTGTGACAACAGCCCACAGACCATGGCTGCATTACGGCCAGCCCTCTCAGTCCAGGCATTCATCAAAAGGTATCTTCTGAAAAATCCTGTCACAACAGCTGGTGCCTCTACAGTTAGAACTTGCTTGTCTACACAGGACCCCTGGAGCTCATGCGAGCCACAACCGTGGCTGAAGGGTGGGAAGCTGCACCAGAATACCAAGGCATCTATGAGGATCATAGAGAAGCTCGGTCTCTTTTAGAAACCCAGCCTGCTGCCTAGAATCCTTCCTGGCCAGAGCATTTTGTCCTTGCTTCAAGGCAGCTCTTCCCTCTGCCACACTTCAGTTCCCATCTGTCTTCAGTTCTGCCACACATGCTGACATGCTACCAATCCAGCCCTATGGCCATTTCTGGTTGACTAGAAGGATTGTGGCTCAGTGTGGTGGACAAAGAATGAGGTCTGAAGAAGAGCTGGGGTTCAGCATGGCTTTATCCACTGCCCAGGAGGCCTAGGGCAAGTGGCTTAGCTTTTCAGCCTCAGTTACTTCATCTGTTAAATGGAAATGATTCTTCCCTCATGGTTGAGGGTGAGGAACAGATGAACTATCAAACAGACAAAAAAAAAAAAAAAAAAAAACCAAAAACCATTGCCATCGAGTTGATTCTGACTCATGGTGACCCCACGTATTACAAAGTAGAACTGTTCCATAGTGTTTTCTTGGCTGTAACTTCACAGAAGCAGATCGCCAGACCTTTCTTCCATGGCTCCACTGGGTGAGTTCACTGCCAACCTTTGAGTTAGTAGCCAAGCACAAACTGTTTGTGCCACCCAGAGACCTTATACAAACAGAAGGTATTGGCTCTGAAGTTGGTTCCAACTCATGGTGACCCCATGTGTGTTAGAGCAGAACTGTGTTCTGTAGGGTTTTCAATGGCTGATATTTCAAAAGTAGATTGCTGGTCTTTTTTCAAGGTGCCTCTAGGTGGACTTGAATCTCCAACCTTTTCGGTATCAGCCGAGTGCATTAACTGTTTGCACCACTCAGGGTCTTCAAGGTATTGGTAGGGGGACCATACTCCTGGTTTTCCTGGAGCACTACTAGTTCAGTTCTGTTATCCTGATGCAGTCAGTAACGGGTCCCCATTTTATTCTCAACAGTGCCCTGGTTTGGGTGATAACTTTTATCACCCTGGATATTGTGATTGGGAATCCCTGGGTGGTGCAAACTGTTCATGCACTCGGCTGCTAACCAAAAGGTTGGAGATTCAAGTCCACCCAAAGGTGCTATCTTAGTCATCTAGTGCTGCTATAACAGAAATACCACAAGTGGATGGCTTTAACAAAGAGAAATTTATTCTATCACAGTCTAGTAGGCTACAAGTCAAAATTCAGGGCATTAGCTCCAGGGGAAGGCTTTCTCTGTCTGTTGGCCCTGGTCAAGGAGCTTCTCAGGCACAGGACCCCAGGTCCAGAGGATGTGCTCTGCTCCTGGTGCTGCTTTCTTGGTGGTATGAGGTCCCTCAATCTCTGCTCACTTCCCTTTCCTTTTATCTCTTGTAAGATAAAAGGTGGTACATGCTACACCCCAGGGAAAGTCCCTTTGTATTAGATCAGGGATGTGACTTAAGTAAGGGTGTTACATCCCACCCTAATCCTCTTTAACATAATCTAATCTTGCCTTATTAACCACAGGCAAAGATTAGGTTTTACAATACATAGGATAATTACATCAATCATAAAATACAACCACATAATACTGGGAATCATGGCCTAACCAAGTTGACACATATTTTTGGGGAACACAATTCAATCTATGACAGGTGCCTTGGAAGAAAGACCTGGTGATCTACTTCCAAAAAATCTGCCACTGAAAACCCTATAGAGTGCAGTTCTACTCTGACACACATGGGTTGCCATGAGTTGGAATCGACTTGACGGCAACTGATTGATTGTTAGGTATTGTGATTTTTGACAGACGGAAACCTGAAGGGACTAAATGAAACTAGGATCTTCAGATCCTCAGAACTCTCGTCCCTTCCTCCTCTGTTGCAGTGCACAACTTCATGTCTATCAGTTCTGATTCACTTTCAAAATAAAAATTCTTCAGTTAGACCTGTTTAAAAAAAATAATAATAACAGTCCCATTTTAATTCCAGCAATGGTCTTGGAATGAAAAGACTACTAATTACTCCAATTAACCAAGCACATTAAATGCACATGTTCAAACAAATATTAAAATACCATAAATTTTGGTCCTGAAGTTCTCGAGATGCTGGAATGCATAAACATTTAGTGGAAGAAACTGTGACTTCAGAGAAAACACAAACAAAGAGGCCTGTTTGTTTGTACGACCGCCTACTTGTGGAGAGACAGCCAGGAGATGCCGAAAGACATGAGGGTGTTGCCTCAGTTTATGTTTGCAATTACTGCTCAGAGGAGACAGAACAAAGAAGCTCCTATTTATAACCCAAGTCTAAAGGGAGAAGGGAGGGGGGAAGAATCTTAATCATGAGAAAACACAATCCACTAGTGGCATTAATAAAATAAAATAAAACAAAACTGTAGTTTAGCAAAAGAACAAGCTGTCTTGGGGAAAATAAATAACTCCTCATTTCCTGACTCCATATACAGGGTTCTCTAATGCCATTTTATGTACTAGTGATGAGAGCCAGGTTGAGGGTCGGCCAGTACTACTGGAGCAGATGGGCTTTTTGGGAGAAGCTGAGTCTGGAGCAGGGCAGGCACAGAAGATTCAGGCCCAGACATACCTCTGCGCTGGTAACCAGCAAAGCCAATGAAGGTCACGTTTATGAGTACACCTCTGATCCTTTGCTCGTTTTTCAGGGCTGAGACCTCAGGAAATGCTATGAGAGAGCAGGGATCAAGGCTCAAGAACAGTGTTGGCTACTTGGAAAGGATTTTGGTTAATAATGTACAAATGGCCTGTAAGTTCAGAATCCCATCTTGTTTGGGAATAGATGAAATAGGTGCTGAGGGAGGCCATGATGGCTGTCTCCTTGGGATGCAAGAGGGGCTGTCCCAGTCTTACGAGAGGGCACGTGTCTCAGTTTATGGTTTGTTCCCTCTTTTGCCCTCTCTTCTTTCCTCCGTCCCTCTGTCCCTCTCCCTCCCTCCATCCTTCTTTCTCTTACTCTCTCTTTCTTTTACCTGCCCCCTTTCCACTTCTCATTCATTCAGCCTTTCACCTACTCATTTTTCATTCAACGAATACTTTTAGGTTTTTAGAGTTCAAATACTGTTGACCAGTGCTTAATGCTATAGTAAAGAAGCAGGATTTCTTGCCTCCAAGATCTTACATCCTTGTTGTAGAGATTCTGATATCACTATTTTGATCACTGATAACGTAATTTCCATAATGGGCTAGGCTTATATTTTAAGAATTCTTGGAGATTCCATCTCTTGATTATTTAGTCCTATTGATTCAACCTTTCCTTTATTTTTTCCTATCTCTTCTTTCCTTTACATTTCCAGAAATGGAAAGGCACTTTATCTTCTCTTTGTAAAAAACTGAATTTTAGTAAGTATCAACAAATAAATCAATTAATTTCATTAACTAAAATGAATTAATAAATAAATGTAATAAGTATTAAATTAGGACATTGGACAAGTACTGTACCACTTTGGAAAAAAACTGGCCAGTGAAAACCTGATGAATAACAGCAGAACATTGTCTGATATAGTGCTGAAAGATGAACCCCTCAGGTTGGAAGGCACTGAAAACACAACTAGGGGAAGAGCTGCCTCCTCAAAGTAGAGTCGACCTTAATGACGTGGATGGAGTAAAGCTTTCGGGACCTTCATTTGGTAATGTGGCATGACTCAAAATGAGAAGAAATGGCTGCAAACATCCCTTAATAATCGGAATGTGGGATGTTTGAAGTATGAATCTAGGAAAATTGGAAGTCATCAAAAATGAAATGGAACTCATAAAGATCGATATCCCAGGCATTAGTGAGCTGAAATGGACTAGTATTGGCCATTCTGAATCAGACAATCATATGCTCTACTATGCCAGGCATGACAAATTGAAGAGGAATGGCATTGTATTCATTGTTAAAAAGAACATATTTCAAGATCTATCCTGAAGTACAACTCTGTCAGTGATAGGATAATATCCATAATGCCTACAATGGAGACCAGTTAATATGACTATTTTTCAAATCTACGCACCAACCATTGATGCCAAAAAATGAGGAAATTGAAGATTTTTACAACTTCTGCAGTCTGAAATTGATTACATTTGCAAGCAAGATACATTGATAATTACTAGCGATTGGAATATGGAATATGGAAGTTAGAAACAAAGAAGAAGGATCCCTAGTTGGAAAACATGGCCTTGGTGATAGAAACGACACAGGAGATCACATGACAGAATTTTGCAAGACCAACGACTTATTTATTGTAAATACCTCTTTTCAACAACATAAACAGTGACTACACATGTAGACTTCACCAGATGGAAAACACAGGAATCAAATCGACTACATGTGTGGAAAAACACGATGGAAAATCTCAATACCATCAGTCAGAACAAGGCCAGGGGCTGACTGCAGAACAGACCATCAATAGCTCATATAAAGAAAATTAAAACAGACCCACAAGAACCAAAATACAACCTTGAGTATATCCCACCTACATGTGGAGACCATCTCAAGAATAGATTTGATGCACTGAACATTGATGACCAAAGACCAGACAAGTTGTGGGATGACATCAAGGACATCATACATGAAGAAAGCAAAAGGTTATTAAAAAGACGGGAAAGAAAGAAAAGACCAAAATGGATGTCAGAAGACTCTGAAACTTGCTCTTGAATGTAGAGTAGCTAAAACAAATGGAAGAAATGATAAAGTAAAGAAGCTGAACAAATTTCAAAGGGTGGCTCTAGTAGGCAAAGTAAAGTATTATAATGACATGTGCAAAGACCTGGAGTTAGAAAACCAAAAGGGAAGAACACACTGGGCATTTCTCAAGCTGAAAGAACTGAAGAAAAAATTCAAGCCTCGAGTTGCAATATTGAAGGCTTCTACAGGGAAAATATTAAACAATGCAGGAAGCATCAAAAGAAGATGGAAGGAATACAGAGTCAATGTACCACAAAGAACTGGCTGATGTTCAACCATTTTAGGAGGTAGAATATGATCAAGAACCGAGGGTAATGAAGGAAGAAGTTGAAGCTGCGCTGAAGGTATTGGTGAAAAACAAGGCTCCAGGAATTGACAAAATACCAATTAAAATGTTTCAACAAATAAATGCATACAGTGTTGGAGACGCTCACTTGTCTATGCCAAGAAATTTGGAAGACAGCTACCTGGCCAATGGACTGGAAGAGATCCACATTTGTGCCCATTCCAAAGAAAGGTGATCCAATGGAATGTGGAATTTCTTGAATTGTCATTAATGACACATGCAAGTAAAATTTTGCTGAAGGTAATTCAAAAACAGTTGTAGCAGTACATTGACAGGAAACTGCCAGAAATTCAAGGCGGATTCAGAAGAGGACATGGAACAAGGGATATCATTGCTGATGTCATATGGATCTTGGCTGAGAGCAGAGAATACCAGAAAGATGTTTACCTGTGTTTTATTGACTATGCAAAGGCATTCAACTGTGTGGATCATAACAAATTATAGATAACATTTCAAAGAATGGGAATTCCAGAACTCTTAATTGTGCTCATTCAGAACCTGTACATAGACCAAGAGGCAGTCATTCAAACAGAACAAGGGGATACTGCATGGTTTAAAATCAGGAAATGTGTGCATCAGAGTTGTGTCCTTTCACCACACTTATTCAGTCTGTATGCTGAACAAATAATGCGAGAAGCTGGACTATATGAAGAAGAACATGGCATCAGGATTGGGGGATGTCTTGGTTATCTAATGCTGCTATAACAGAAATACCACAAGTGTATGGTTTTAACAGAGAGAAATTTATTCTCTCACAGTCTGGTAGGCTAGAAGTTCAAATTCAGAGCCCCAGTTCCAGGGTAAGTCTTTCTCTCTCTGTTGGCTCTGGAGAAAGGTTCTTGTCATCAATCTTCCCCTGGTCTATGAGCTTCTCAGGCAGAGGGACCCCAAGTCCAAAGGACATGCTGTGTTCCCAGCTCTGCTTTCTTGGTGGTATGAGGTCCCCATGTCTCTCTGCTGTCTTCTTTCTTCTATATCTCAAAAGAGATTGGCTTAAAACACAAGCTAATGTTGTAGATTGTCCTGCCTCATTAAAATAACTGCCACTAATCCCATTTCATTAACATCATAGAGATAGCATTTACAACATATAGGAAAAATCACAGCAGATGATAAAATGATGGACAGTCACACAACACTGGGAATCATGGCCTAGCCAAATTGATACACATTATTTGGGAGGACACAATTCAATCTATGACAGTGGAGGACTCATTAAAAACCTGTGATCTGCAGATGGCACGACCTTGCTTGCTGAAAGCGAAGAGGACTTAAAGCACTTACTCATGAAGATCAAAGACTACAACCTTCAGTATGGATTACACCTCAACATAAAGAAGTCAAAATTCTTAACGATAGGACCAATAAGCAAGATCATGATAAATAGAGAAAATATTGAAGTTGTCAAGGATTTCCTTTTACCTGGATCCACAATCAACACCCATGGAAGCAGCAGTCATTGGGCAAATCTGCTGCAAAAGACCTCTTTAAAGTGTTGAAAAGCAAAGATGTCACTTTGAGGTCTGAGGTGGACTTTAACGACTTTGAGGACTAAGACCCAAGCCATGATATTTTCAATTGCCTCTTATGCATGTGAAAGCTGGACAGTGAATAAGGAAGACCAAAGAAGAATAGTTGCCTTTGAATTATGGTGTTGGCAAAGAATACTGAATATATCATGGACTGTTAGAAGAATAAACAAGTCTTTCTGGAAGAAGTATAGCCAGAGTTCTCCTTGGAAGCGAGGGTGGCAAGACTCCATCTCACATACTTTGGACATGTCATCAGGAGGGACCAGTGCTTGGAGAAGGACATCATGCTTGATAAGGTAAGGTAGAGGGTCAGCAAAAAAGAGGAAGACCCTTGATGAGATGGATTGACACAGTGGCTGCAACAATGGGCTCTAATGTAGCAACGATTTTGAGGATGGCACAGAACCCGGCACTATTTCATTCTGTAGTACACAGGGTTGCTATGAGTCAGAAAAGACGCAAAGGCACTTAACAACTACAATTCTGCTACTGCTACTAGCACAACAATTATTACTACTGAGGACACAAAAGGGCTCAGCTGTTTCACAGAGAATCAGTCAAAGAATTGCATAGCTAAAACAAAAATAATTAATTTTTAAGGTAGTTAAAATTTTACCTTTCTAAACCTATTCCTCTTGTATATCATGTATGCCTTTTTTTTTTTTTTTTTTTTTTTTTAACACTACCCTGAAGTAGCTAATAATAACAGATCTCCCTGCAGGACATGAGCCCCATATTCTGAGCTATACCTTTGATAGGGGTATATGTGTGGTCAGTAGACTATAATCCAGTCAGTAACCAGTGTCAGAATCCACAGTGAAAACACTTCCGCTCTGTGCAGCATGGGTGGGCGAGCTGAATGCACACCATTTATTGGAAGAAAGGTGCTACACATATACAACGAGGTGTTATATTTATTATTATTTCTATTTTAAATTACCCATTGAAGAAAAAAGACATGGCAAGAATTTTTAATGAGGCCCAGGGTCAAACTGAGTTCAGAGGCCAAAAGGGGAGAATGGTAGTGTTCTGCTTGGGATGCATGTGACCTTGGGCAAATAATTAATCACCCACAGTCTCACTCTCCTCATGTGTAAAGCAGGACAGTGGGACTCTGTAGTATTAGCAGGCTTCTACATCTAAAATCCTGTAGTTCTCATCTCTCCCCAACCCACCTTCCTGGGCTCCCTAGTTTACTAACTCCTCTAAGACTCACCACAACAGCTGTGCTAAAGAACATTTTTTAGCCAACCATGTCTTCCCAGCATCAAATTTCTCCAATGCGAGAAACAGTAATCAGAGCCACAATGGGAACAGCATACTTAACGTATCTTTGGCCTCTCCAGCTTGACAAGACACTCATCCATCTCAGATGTGTGGTTGGAACATGAGGGGCTACAGCAAGGTACCACAGTTGCCAGCTAAGGAAGGAAGTAGTTGGAACTGATACTGCGTGAATGAGGTTAGCCATGTGCAAAAGGAGCCACACCTAGAGACTGTTTCTAAGAAGACTCAAGAAACACCTTGACCCTTTCAACCCAGGGAGCTGAGACCACAGTAATGGTACATGGCCTGTTTAGAAGAAGGTGATGGTTGAAGGGCAGTAGTCTCTTCGGAGTCTGAAAAATGGATGGCTTGAAAGCAAAGACATAATTCTGTTGACAGGACATACTGGGAAAGGGCAGGAACATTAAAGGGATCTAGAACTAGGCTCAAAGCCTGACTTTTGAAGCCCCTGGTCTGTAACTGAATACTGAGAGTTTCCCAACTTTCAATCATTTGAATGCTGAAGTCAAGATGTTTGCCATATTCATCTGCCATCTGCCCTATTATTTTCTAGTATTGTATGTAAGTGACTTTCTTTTTATATTGAAGTATGTTCGTTTTAAAAGGATGTTTTCTATCATTATCAGAAATAAAAGACCAGTATTATTTGCCACAATTATATGGTAAGCTTTCTCTCTCTGTCTGGAAACGTGTTAAATGTTGTTAAGTCCTAGCTAGATAGTATTACAAGTCTCCGAACCTGAGGCCTGTACCCTTTTTGTTAAAGGGATGATTAGCAAGTGTTAGAGAGGCATTGGACTTACCAGCACATCACCTGAGACTTTCTCCTTGGTGTAATAAGAAAGATTGATAGAGGATAACAGTAACGGGTAAAATCTGTTGAGTCCCTCTTTATGTGGATCCCTTCCAACACCGTGACAAGTATATGAGACAGGTACTCCTGTTATTCCCATCCCTTTCCCCGCATAAGACACTAAGGCTGAGAGATAATAAATCACTTGCTCAAGGCACATAGCTGGTTAGGAAGGTAGACACAATGGAAACCAAAGAGATTTGACTCCAAAGATGGAGCTATTCACCCCAGGGCTACCCCTTCTCTCATGTGGTGAGTCAGTGTTATTTATGCTGTAATATCATGCTCCCTGAGAGCATCTCCCAAAACCAAACCCATTTGTTGAGTTGATTCCAACCTATAGCAACCCTATAGCACAGAGTAGAACTGCCCCATAAGTTTTCCAAGAAGCAGCTGGTGAATTTGAACTGCTGAACTTTTGGTTAGCAGCCGAACTCTTAACCACTGTGCTCCAAGAGCATCTCAGGTGGTGCCTGAAAGCATTTCCTGTATCCTGACTTATGCGCATCCTACACACTGGGGGACACTGCCCTGCATGAAAGCAGGGAGCATTGTGCCTGACACCTAGAAGATGCTCAGTAAGACTTGGTCCCTTCCCCTCTCTCCAGCCCTCCTGTCCATGGTTCAGGCCATCGTGAACCCTGGTTCCAGTACTGAAAGATGCTTGAAGGGAAGTGGCCACATCAACCTCTGTCACAACCTGAAGAGACACTCACAGTTATGTTCTCATGGTTCTGCCATTTCTAGGCAGCCTTCTGATGGTGACTTGTTTTCCATAATGGACTTTCCAACTGGGGAGAGAATGGACCATTCAACTGATAGCAGTGTCCTATTTCTGGTTCACCATGTACCTCAATGACTGACATAGGGCCTGACACATAGTAGGCCCTCTGTAAATATTCATTCAGTTAGTGAATAAATCATTGGCAGTTTTATTTCTAACAGTAATATTATTAGTAGTTAAATGGCTGTATTTATGGGGCTCTTATGCTATGCTTGATCCTGTACTAAATATTTCTCATATATTACCTTATTTTATTCCCTCAACAACTGCATGATGTAGGTAGTATTGTCCTCTTTTATAGGTAAGGAAATTAATTGAACCTTGAGAGATTAACTGTTCGACTACAAGCCCTGTGGGTACTCCAAACCCTGGTTTATACTGCTCCAATCAGAGTTGACCAAGTGCCCTGAGTTCTGGTGACTTTGGTGATGAGGATCAGGCACCCTGGGCATTAACTCTGATTTTACTGACAAACCAAGTCTCTAGCCTGCAAAGCTCATACATGGCATGGGGGTTATGGGCTCTGCTTGGTCTCAGACAGGCCTGAGTTCAAATCTTCCTCTGCCATTACTGGCTGTGTGGCTTGAGGTGATCTGCTTAATTTCCTTGGTTCCCAATTTCTTCATCTATGGACCCTTAAAGGTTCTTGTGAATATTACAGAAGAGAACTCATGGAAAGCTCTTGGTTAAAATGCTTGGTGCATAGCAGGCAGTCAATAATTAAAAAAAAAAAAAGTTGCCATTGAGTGGATTCCAACCCACGGTAACCCTGTGTGTGTCAGAATAGAACTGCACTCCATAAAGTTTTCAATGGCTGGATTTTCAGAAGTAGACCCCCAGGCTTTTCTTCCAAGGTGCCTCTGGGTGGGTTCAAAACAACAACCTTTTGGTTATTAACTGAGTGCTTAACCATTTGCGCTACCCGGGGACTCCATAAGCACTCAATAAAAGGTATTTATTATTATGGAGAGGAAGAAAGGGGACTGGATAAGAAAGGTCATTTTAACAGGAAAAAAGACATGGAGCAATGTTATCTTGGTTTCTTTGTAATTTTGGTAAAATGTCAGTCGAGGCCTCAGAGTGCTAATTTCCTTCTTTCTCAGAAACACACCTGGTGAGAAAACCCTCCCACCCCAAGTGCCCTCAGAATGAGTTTTCAGCACCACTAGTTGTTGGATATACATCCTCCTGAGCCACATGGCCATTCTGCTGCCCGCTCCCGAACGGCCTGCTGAGGCTGTGGCATTTTAGGAAATTAATTCCCTCCCTCACACGGCAGCCAGAGCCGTGGAACACCCAAGAAGCACAGGCGATAGCAGCAGTGATGATGAAGTGAGTGTGAACCCATGGGGCACCGGGGCAGAGCGGGAGGCTGGAGAGGCCAGCGGCAGCCAGGCGGCCACGGGGGCTGCGGGAAGGAAAGGGAAGTAAGGCCTGGAGTTCGCCAAGGCCCAGCCCTCTCCAGCCTGGGCACTGGAGAGACACAGGCCTTCCCATTTTGGCATCTGAAGGGCTCCTTGTCCCTGGCGTTGGAAGGTAACTTCCACCATGGAGCTTGAGTCCTGAGCTTGAGGAAGGCTCCCTTAATGAAATTTGGCCTCTCCTCCTCATCCATCCATCTCGCCCCACCATTCCCCTTCCTTCCAATCACTGTATCAGCCCTCACTTGCCTGCTTAATTGGTTTTGTGGTTTTTACTTAGATGTGGTTAGAGAGAGGTGGGGTCAGGGACAAGCTCTTCTATCCCACTCCTCCACCTCCTCCACACAGAAGTGTCTACTTGGTCTTAGAGACAAGAAAAATGATACTCTTGGCACAGCTGATGGGGAAGTTCTGATTGAGTTTTTCTGGGGTAGGGCTGAGGTATTGGTGTTTGTTAAAAGCTCCCAGGTGACTGAAAGAATCTAGTTATTGAAAGAATCAGGATGACTCACTGTACTTAAAAGGTAAGTCACCGGGGAAAAGTTAGCCTAACCATTTTAAGCAAGCATTGCCTGTTCCTGCATTTCCAGTTGCCATCAGGTTGATCCCGACTCATGGCAACCCCATGTGTGTCACAGAAGAACTGTGCTCCAAAGAGTTTTCAACGGCTGATTTTTTAGAAGTAGATCACCAGGCATTTCTTCCGAGGTTCCTCTGGGTGGACTTGAACCTTTAGCTTTTTGGTTAGCAGCATAGCACATTACCCCATTTGCACCATCCAGGGATTCCTATTCCTGTGTAAACATTAGTTAAGGATGGTTTGATTACCTAGAGTCTTTTGCCAAGCCTCTCAAAAGCTTGTTAAAAAAACAAAAACAAAAACCTTATTCCAAGCATTTTGTGGATGTGCACCAAGGGTACATATTGCCCAGAACATTTTACATCTGAAAAAATGACACACTTAGCAAACCTCTGGGAAAACTAGGAAGTGATGCCACCAATGAAAGGATGTAATCCAGGTGGTAGTGGTGGTAGGAGGGACCAGCCAAGACCCGATCATTCCAGAATTCTCTAAATGTTATTGAACCAGTAGATGCGCCCTTTCCACCCAACATGATCTGCTCGATGTTTGTTGTTGTTAGTTGCTGTCGAGTGTATTCTGACTCATGGCAACCCCATGTGGATCCCACCTGCTGGGTACTGGAAGCCAATGTAAACCTACCAGGATAGCCTGGAGGGTACAAATGTAACTTAAAGAGGAAACTAACAATGCTGCTTCTGAGCAACAGATGTATAGTAGAAATTATGGGCTTAGGGCCTTAGCAAGACTCTGCAAGGAAGATAAAACAAGTTTAGGACTTTTTAAGAATGTGTTATTTGGTGGACAGTCTTGTGTGGATAATCAATGTGGCATGTGGTCTGGTGTCAGGAAATGCCAGGTTCCCGCATAGTGGGCCTGCAGCGGCCTCAGTTATGAAGAGCATGAAGCATTGATCAGAGGGACAGATGGAGATGTCCTCCACCACCCCCTCACCCTGCCCTACTCTTAGACCTCAGGGGCAGAGTTAAGTTACTCAAACTCCATACATAGTTCATGGAATCGCGGTCTGTGAGAGGCTCTTCTACTGTTTTATTTATTTATTTTCCCAGAATAGTGGTCTGTAAGAGGCTCTTCTGTGGTTTTATGTATTTTTTTCTCTTTCCCAGCAAGGTCACCATGATCAAGATTCATTAACCACCAGCAGTGTTGTTGTTGTTAGTTGCTCTCCAGTTGATTCCAAGTCATGATGACCCTGTGTGTCGCTGAGTAGAACTGCTCTATAGCGTTTTCAAGGCTGTGACCTTTCAGAAGCAGATCGCCAGACCTGTCTCCTGAGGCACCTGTAGGTGTGTTGGAACCACCAACCGTTCAGCTAGTAGCTGAGTGCTTAACCGTCTGCACCATCCAGGGACTCCTAACCACCAGCAATAACCAAAACCATCCATACCCACTGTAATCCAGTTAATTCTGACTCATAGCAACCAACTAGAAAATACGATAGAAAGTGAGATACCATTCACATTAGCAACTAAATCCACAATGTATCTGGCAGTTAACCTAACGAAGACTGCCCGAAACCTTTTTGGGAGAGATTTTAAAAACACTTTAAAAAAACATAAAAATAAAAGAATATTATAGCAGAATTTCTCTAATGTAGATTAAAACATGTACACTCCATTTTTTAAAAAAGCGTATGGACTTTTTGCTACCTCAGATACTCAACCAAAACTGGCAAAAATCTGTGCATAGTTACCGTTGTTACGCATACTTTTTTAAAAAATAAACTACCAGATTTTAGATTTTCTTGATGGCATGGAATATTTCCTATGCAAATATACATCTTTATATCCTTCATGGTGCTTAACTATTGACCCTGCATGTAAAAGGTGCACAATACATATTTTTAAGTCCCATTAAAAATATCATTTATACATTATAGAACGTACGTTATAGAAAAGATAAAAAAATACCAATAATCAAAATATATTAAACTCATCCATAATGCCACTAATTATGGCTAACCACCATGAAGGTTTTGAGTATATTATTCTAGTTTTCAATTAGGATTTTTTAAGATGATTGATTGATGGCTTTTCTATTTTTTCATCTCATAGTTCTGCCGTTTAGTAGTTTGAATGAAACCTTGAAACATTATGTTGAGTGAAATTAGTCAATCACAAAAGGATAAATATTGTATGATTTCACTAATATTAAATACCTAGAATAGGCAAATGTTTAAAGATTAGAGTTTAATCCAGTGGTTAATAGTGGTTACCAGGACGGGAGAGATGGGGAAAGGGGGAAATCATTGTTTAGTAGCATTGAGTTTTTGTTTATGGGGATGGAAAATGTGGCAGTGGACATTGGTGATAGTTGTACAACATGATTGATGTAATTGATTTCATTGAAAAATGTCAAATTAGAAAATGTCTTCTCTATCTTTTTATGACAATGAACAAGAAAACCATTTAAAAGTGAATTCAGTATACAAAAGACTTGCTATGCTAGAAGAAGTGAAGGGTGTATAAGGCAGGGACAGCTAGCCTGGGAGTCAATCTGAAGCGTGATCTAAAGGGAGAGGAGGGCTTCGCCAGGCTCAGTGTCGTGTGGGGTTGGAGGAAGGAATAGTGCAGGGGCCGGCAAAGTTCTTCTGTAAAGAACCAAATAGAAAGTATTTGCGTGCCATATGGTCTGTGTCACACATACTCGACTGTGTTGTTATACCACGAAACAGCCATAGACAAAATGAAAATGAATGTGGCTGTGTTCCAATAAAATTTTATTTATGAACACTGAAATTTGAATTTCATATAATTTTCATGCCATGAAATATTCTTTTGATTTTTCAAAAATCATTTAAAAATGTAAAAATCATTCTTGGCTCATGAACCATATAAAAACAGGTGGCAGGCCAGATTTGGTTTATGGGTTATAATTTCCTGGCCCCTGGGGGTAGTGTTTTAGGCAGAAGAAAAAGACCAGAGGCAAAAGAAAGCTCAGCCCACTCAAAAAACTAACAGAGGTTGTTCTAGATCACTGAGTGGGAGGTGGGAGCTAAAGGATGTGGCCAGAGAGGTACATCAGCTTGGTTCTATGTACCACAAAAGGGTTTAATGAAGTGGAGTGAGATTTTCTGGGATTGCACCAAGATTCAAACCATCACTCAAATTGCTTGAGGCCACAAAGTCTGGTTTCAGGTTCTTCTGAACTCATTCAAAGAAGAAAAAGCAACACCCAGGAAAACAGTGCTCCACCTTGGGAACACCCGAGATTGAATGCAACTGACCAACTTGAGATGCGTACGTGGATACACAAGGAGGGCAGGTAGTCTGTGGGATCCTTGTAAAGGCGGCCAGGATATGGCTCCCCTCACCGTATAATGGCACTCCTTCATACAAGCCTGGTTCCATTACTGTTGTGTTCCCATTAACCCCACCCACATCATCCCCAACTCTCCCGACTATAAAACCAGGTCACATTGTCTTAATGGCCTTATTATATGTTCTTGTTTGATCTCATCCAGATTTAAATCCTACTCTGAGAACTTTATAAATACAGGTTCCTTATTTCTTTAGTTATTTCTCCCCTGCCCCGCTTCCCACAACTCCGTGTGGCCTAACTGACCCCAGGCTGTAAGTATATGGAATGACCTGGACTGGGTATGGGAAAGATGACATTTAGTCTCATTTAATTACGTTTTGCTGAAATTAAATGTGTCCATCAATGAAATACAACACATCACAAGATCTAAGCAGACTGTTTTCCTACACCTATTACCTGATCTCAGCTTGGTCCTTAGCACCTTTTTCCAGATTTCCTGGACCTGGTGTTTTGGTGCAATACCTGCCCACTTTTCCATTGCTCTTCCAGCTGCAAGAAGGCTTTCAGCATTTGGAGTTTAAGATTTGATTACTCACCTGAGGAGACATTACGAAGCCATCTCATACAGATGGTTTGCACCTTGCAAACTTGCTTAGAATTTTAAGCAGAGGCTTTTCCAAGTGGACTTGCTCCACTGTCCTGGTTTGCAGGCCTAAATTATGAAGCAATTAATATAGAGCACATAAAACTGTCCAGTCTGTTTGTTCTTGTTGTCATATTCACCGTAATGATGGCAGGAACTGACTAATGAACCGGCCCAAGTATCTATGTACACAGAGAAAGAGAGAGGAAGACGGCGGGGGGCGGGGTGGGAGGCAGCACGCATAACAAATATAACTCGTATTTCTCCAAGAGCGCACCCTTTCATTTCCTAATGCTTTTCTCATGAAGAGTTCAGGTCTTTAAAAAAAAAAAAAAAAAAAAAGCCCGTATGAAATTTAAGCCCCGTTTCTCATTTCATTGAAAAACCTTTAAGAAAAGCTATTTTTCATACTTAAGACTTTTTCAAATCTCTCCTAACCAGTTACACTCTGTATTGTATCTTTTGGAGCTGGCAGCTAGCCAGCGACAATCCTTAAAAATCCCTTTACAGTTTTAAAGGAAAATACAAGCCCTCATTTACCACTGGATCGAGTCAGAAAATAAAAGCTTAATGCCTTGACAGGCCTGGATATTTTTTTGAGGCCTAAGTCTGATTTATGGCGGTAGCCGGCAAACTAGGCTGGTGAAATATTTGCTGCTGCTCCCAGGGATATGGAAAAATGAAGTGTGAAGTTCTGGGGAGAGCAGTCCACAGCCTTCCAGTCACTAAACACTCCCACCAAGTTGGCAGGGGAACAGAGCCTGGGGCTGCAAGATGAACCTCAAAGGAGCAGGAGAGGAGAAAAGGACTGTGCACTGTGTCAGAATACCGCCAAGGCTTATTGCTCGTCATACATTTTGTGACATGGGGAGGGATGTTTATGAGGGGGGTTTAGGGAGGAAAGAGGAGAGAACCTTTCTCTTCCTTCTTTACTTGTTCTATTTTCTTTACAGCTTCCCTGTAGGGGTTTTACTCCACATCGAAGAAATTAAAAGCAACAACGGGAGTGTAGGAAGTCGCTTAAGCCCCCACCGTAAAATGGCTCAGATCGAAAAATATGATCTGGTTAGAGAGACAGCACTGGCCATCTGTAGGGCTTGCAGCTTCAAGGCAGGAGAGAGACCCGCTTCCCCACGCCATGGTCCTCAGATCTTAGGGTGTGGACGCCGGGATTTTCATTCCCATGGAAAGGGAATTTCCTAGAGGTAGAAGTGAGGTGGGGTTCCCCCCAAGAATTTTCTTGAAATGAGTCGTGACAAACGTATACGCCAGATAAAACAGTTGGTGTTTTTTTGTTTTTTCTTTTTAATTAAAGAAAGAAAGAAATTAGCATCTACCTTTACGATGTGTTTTTAACTTTAGGTTTCTGAAATACAGTATTAGACACTCAGGCTTGACATTATTCATGGAGGGGGTGGGGGAAAGGCATGGGTGGAGTCCCTGGGGAGCAGGGGTTGATTTTAGTTGTTTTTTGAAGTGAAAATGCCCTCTTCCATTCACGGTTGATATTTTTAGATAAACAAGGGCAAGAAAGGGCAAAGATGGAAAACATGCAACTCATTTTATCCCCACGCAAACTTATCTTTAGAAGATCGATTTCAAAATCCGATTCACTTTAGAGCTAAAATGGGCCTCCTTTTTCTTTTTTTTTTTTTTTAAATTACAGCATCTCTGTCTGCCAGACAGAGATTTATGTTACTGTTAAATCTTTGGGTCAGTTAAAGCAGTCTCAGTAATTATGAAATGTTTATACCCATATGCAATCATCTCTGCCCCCATACCCCCACACCCCCTCGCTAAATCACTAATAAACACACCTACTTTCACTCAAACAGACTCTTCCAGACTCACTTTAACACCCCCACAAAAACTGCCTCACTCATTTACTCCCATATCATAAAGTTAAACTTAGAGATAATTCAAGTCAATAAATGTTTCTTGATGCGTTCCATGTATAAGGCACTGCTAGGCAATGGAGGAGGCTGGGGAGCTGGGGGTGGAATACAAAAATGAGATTCCAGTCCTAGACCTTAAAACATGTGCAACTTAACGGAGGAAGAAAGTAGACTTTGATCTATTTGACTTTTAGTAAAAATTAAATTACACTTTACAAGCAATAAAATTCAGTTTTTTGTTTTTTGTTTTTTTTTTGTATGTGGGCAGAGAAACTGACTGACTTGCCCAATGCCACAAACAAATAAATGCAAATATGCAAATATTACTGAGCATGTAGTATATGTTGGGCACTAGGCTAAGTGCTCTCTTGCATTCTCATTTAATCTTTGACAACCTATCTTGAGGTAGGTTCTTTGTTCCACATATGAGGAAACTGAGGCATAGGGCAGTTAAGTGATCTTGTCCAAAATCAACAGCAAGGAGGTGTGGGGCTGAGATTCATAGCCCTGTTCCAGAGCGCCCCTGAGTCCCTCCACAAAGTGAAGCTGAAAACTTAGATTTCCTGCATCCTGGTCCAGTGTTTTTCCTACCTGTTTCAGATCCCCAAACTTGTGATGATGAGGTAGAGTTTTTTAAAAATGCAAAATTTTACCTTTTTGATTATTTCAAAGGGGCTTTGGGGTGCAGAGACTACAGAGCGCTTTGTAAACTTCTTTTGTTTATTTGGGAGCAACTAGATTTCACCCTTTGCTAGAACAAGACATTATGTTTGGTGAAGTAGAGGGTCAGTGAAAATGAGGGAAACCTTTCATGAGATGGATCGACACAGTAGCTACGACAATGGGCTCAAGCACACTAACAATTGTGAGGGTGGTGCAGAGCCGAGCAATGTTTCATTCTGTTATACATGAGGTCCCACATGTCAGAGGTGACTCGGGGAAACGAACAACAACAGATTTCAGCCATAAGGAGGTTTGTATATACTTGAAAAAAATTGAATATAGTCATTTCTAAGCTGTACTTCATGAAAAATCTCCCTGCTAGGCCTAGAACTGTCCATGACCAGGTATTTGGCCTCAGACTTTGACTGAGTACCAAAAACCAAACCCGATGCCATCGAGTCATTACGACTCAGTGACCCTATAGGATAAAGTAGAACTGCCCCATAGGGTTTCCAAGGAGTGGCTGGTGGATTCGAACTGCCGATCTCTTGGTTAGCAGCTGAGTTCTTAATCACTGTGCCACCACCTTTCATCACCTGCCTACAGATAAGTCATCATCTGCCTTTGGCTACGGAAACTGTTTCTCTGTCCACTTTAAGCGTGTATCCTATCTGGAGGTTGTGACTGAATTCGCTTCATGCATGTAGCCCAGACAAGGCAAAAACTATTTTGGGAAACTGAGAAACCCAAGGCATGCACAAGATAACCAGACCTCCAGTGTGGCTGCCCTGGTTTTTGGTAACCAACATGCTGAAAGATGTCATCGAACACTGAATTTCCTCAATGGTGACTACCACACACCTGCAGACCTTAAAAAGCACACCCACAGTTCAAATATTTTAGCAAATGTCTTGGCTTTCCTCCACCAGTAAAATGAAAGTGAAGGTGAAATCATTTGGGGGCCACTAGAGTAGAATTCTCACCCTTGATAGCTGCCCGTAGATTTAAATGTCTCACAGGAGACCCAATGAAACATTAGTGAGATCCCAATTCACGGAAGGATCATATTTTCTGGCTATTTTCATCATTCACACTTCCTAGCAATTTAACGATGAATTTAGGATATGACCTCTTCCCTCAGGCACCCCTCCCACCTTTTTTATTTTGTTTTATTTGGGACTTGGAATCTAGATGGCTCAGGAGTCTGGAAATACCACAGGCAGATTTTTCCAACCAGGTGACCAGGTGCTCTGTATACACACACTGGTTTTATTATGATAGGAAGTTATCACAGGTAAGGACTGTCTTAGTTATGTAGCGCTGCTATAACAGAAATAACACAAGTGGATGGCTTTAACAAACAGAAGTTTATTTTCTCACAGTTTAGGAGGCTAAATGTCTGAATTCAGGGCGTTGGCTCTAGGGGAAGGCTTTCTCTATTTGCTTTAGGGGAAGGTCCTTATCTGTTTTCAGCTTCTATTTCTAGGTTCCTTGGTGATCATGTTGCCTGTATCTTCCTCTCTGTTGAGCTTGCTTGCTTGCTTTCTTAGCCTGCTCTTTTATATCTCAAAAGAGACTGATTTAAGATACACCCTACACTAATACTGCCTCATTAACATAACAAAGAAAACTCATTCCTAAATGGGATTATAACCACAGGTATAGGGTTAGGATTTACAACACGTATTTTGGGGAGGCACAATTCAATCCATGACAAGGGATGATAGGCACCTCCATATTTTGTTGCTAATATCATTCAAGATGAGGGGCCCTGGGGATGCAGTGTCAAAGGAGTAAACAAAGCACTGTACCTCACACAGAGAAGATGTTTATTGAATGAATAAGTGGATAAGGAGCCCTTGGTGACATCTCTTGCTTATGAGGGTTAGAATTACAGAGGCAGATAAACTGTGGTACAGCAGGGGCTTCTCATAGCTTTCTCCAGAATGACCCCCATCTTGTGTGTTTGGTCAAAGGCAGTCATTTTTGCAGTGTGGTATGCATTCTTCTGGGGAAACCTGAAGATTTTCCAGGGGATGTGCAGATACAGAGGTTCCTGGGTGGTGCAAACAGTTTGATCTTGGCTACAAACCTGAAGGCTGATGATTCAGCGATGCCGTGGAAGAAAGTCCTGGTGATTTGCTTTCATAAATCTCACAGCCAAGAAAACCCTATGGAGCTCAGTTTTACTCTGTAACACGTGGGGTCATCGTGAATCAGAAACAACTTGACAGCAATGGGTTTGGTTTTGTGTGTGTGTGTAGATATAGAAACCTTTAGCCCTGAACCAGTTTGAACCAGTTCAGTCATGGCTGATGAAGCGAAACTGGAATAGACCTGAATTTTTACAATTTGGCTGATCTGGAACCATAACGGGAATGGGAAAAATTATGGGTCGAAGCCCTGGAATGGGAAACTCGAAAGAGGTGTGGTGAACCTTTTCAGGAGCCAGATCTGTTAAGAGTGGATTGTTGCCAGGGCTGAGGAGAGTGACACATATTCGAAGTGGTGCAGTTGGCCACCATCTTTGAGCCAGGTACTGCTGTTTGGACTCTGCACAGAATCTAATGGGCAAGAGAATTGGGTGCTATGCTACACCTACAATGCCCTTGTTTTCTAAGAGAGAGATTAGATTTCTAGCAGAACTTTGACCTGTAATTTTTCCCATTGCAGTTATGGTTCTGAGTCACCCAAATTTTAAAAATTCGGACCTGTTCCAGTGTCACTTCCTTGGCCATGACTGAGCAGAGAAGAACCGGTTCGAAGCCCTGCCTTAGCTGCATTGATTTCCAGATCCTCAACTTCCATGTGCACTCATCAGCCTGAGAACACAACTCTGGCTTTCTTTTCCTACACCCCTTTCACAATAGCCCTTCTCAAACTTTTTAAAGACATTCTCTCACCCACCCCAACCTGGAGTATTGCTCCAGGGTCTAAAAATCCTCTGGATTTCTAAACAATGGGATAATCTGAGAAGGCATTTCTCCCAAGGGATAGTCCTACCAGAACAAAGCAAAGAGAGCTTTGGGGAGAAAGATTGAAAGGGACAGAGCATTATTTTATCTCAGGGCAAGTCTCCATGTCTGTCTGTTTATCTCTCTCTCTCTTTCTGTCTGTCTATCTATCTAACTAACTACCCACTCATTTATCAGAATTAGAATTCATAAATGAAATAGTTGTGATGGGGACACACACATATTAAAATATTTATTTGAACTAAAAAAATGAAGTCAGAATTTCTCTGTCAGAAAGTGAGTCTGATTTGGCTAATTTAATTGACAATGAGAGCCGGCTTTGCCAATTATATCGTATGGCAGGCATTGCTCATAAATGGAATAACATAAATTGTCTGCAGCAAGGTTTTGCTGAAAATGTAGCTACAGCACAAGTAGAGTACACAAGTTGCCAGACAGAACATCCTTTGTAACTATCTAACCTTATGATGTCATCTAAAATGTCATTTAAAATAATTCTTTCAGGGAGTATGCAAACAACTCATTTGAAGAACCCCAGTCTAGAGAAAGGTTGGAGACGTAGGCAAGGAGAGAGACTCACTCACTAACAGGCAAAAAGGAGACTTGAGGATAGAAAAATGCCCTCAAAATTGCAGCAACCTGAAAAGCAGTGGGAAAAAGATGAAAAGAATTAGGAGACCCTGGGAGAGAAGATACTCCTGCCCACATCGTGAGCATGGATTGGTCTCCATTGCATGGTCTTGGCAAGCTGTCCTATATAGAAAAAGAACACCCTAACCACTCAAGTTGCTTTGTTTTATCCATCAGAATGCTCTGGAATTTAACTTCCTTCTTGCTAGTCATTAAGAGAATCAGGTAGTCAGACCATATGTTCATAAAGTCGTGAACTTGATAGCCATTTTTTAGCTAGTTCTGAAGAATATTTGTAATCCTACTAAGAAGTCATTGCTGTTACGTATACATTTACAGCAGTTTATCCAATAATCAGCGATGACAATGTATTGTAGGTAGTAAATGGGTAATTCGGAAGTAGTTGGAGCACTGGAGTTGTGAATGCCAGTAGGCCAAACTCCCCACAAAATTATTTATGTGAGGTACCTTAAAAAGAAAACACCTTATAAAAAAGGCACACTTTTTAAGAATTTGTCAGGCAACGTGGCCAACATGCTGCAAAAGATGGGCGATTTAGTGCCGATGTTACAGCAGAGAGCGCCATGTTTAGCCGCCTAATTTACTGCCACCTTGCCTCTGCTGCACCCCCATCAATCTGTCTGCGAATGAGCTCTAATTACGCATCTTGTAACCTAGTGTGCTGTAGCACACTGTGTTCTAGTGGGGATAGATCTTGAAGATTTATTGCACAACTGCTGGTAATCTCACCAGGTCTCCCAACTAGGGGAAAAACATGCCTCCTCCCAATTACCGAGGATGCCGTTAGAGGCAGAGAGAAGCAGATGGGCGTGTTGGAAGACGCTAAAGCTGAAGCTAGTGATTCAGTGCACTAAGGCTGAAAAAAATTCGAAATATATTTCGCATGTTGGGGTGGGGATGATGGGGACAGTGGATAGTCCAGAATATACAGTGTAATCAGTTTGTCTGAGGAGTTGTTAGAAGCTTTACTCCTTCCACTGCCAATCTGGCTGCCTCATATGTTCTGCCTCCTTCTGTGGCTGGCCCATTTTCTGAATGGATATGACAGAAAGGAGGGGAAAGAGAAAAGGTTAGAAGCAAATTACATTTTATGAGGTATCAGAGCCTTTACTTAGAACACCTCCCTGAATCCTCATCAAAACCCTGTGAAATAATCCAAATGTTAGAGACGAAGAAACTGTGTCACATGGAGCTCAGATAGTGCTTATACGCATTCGTGTGTGTGTGTGTGTGTGTGTGTGTATGTGTGTGTGTGTGTGTGTGTGTGTTTTGTGGGGGGAGGTGTATGCAATCCTGAAGCTCCCAACTCCTTGGGCCAGCTAAACTCTTCTGATTCTTTTCCATTGGCTTGCCCTATCTTGGAAGAGTAAGTCTCTGATACTTCCTAAAACAGGATTTCTGGATTTCTGGTTGGTGTTCCCATCTGTACTGCAGGTTCTTACTTTCCTCCCTCCATTTACCAGAAGGCTGTGAAGATGAGTCAGATAAAGCCCATAAATAAGTTTTAATGCCCTTTGGAGAAAGTTGCCCACATACAAACATAGTGTCCTGTAAAAACACCATGTGTGTTCATAGCCTCATTATCCTCAAGGAACCTGAGAAAGGCACAGATAGGTGCAATCATCTCTAGCTGCTATGTTCATTCTTCCTGGGGTAGACATTTGTATGGGATTGACTTTGCAGTGTGACATCACCCAAAATATCTTTGCAGGGAGCATGAAAAAAATCTCTGTTTCACAAACACTTACTGACTTTTTAACCAGTGTCATAAGAGTGACTTCAGATGGTGTGAGTTTAACCTTCAAAGAAGGCCATGTGCAGGCTTATTTCCAATTTTAGTATTAAATCTCATTTGCTTTCAGTCTAACATCTTTTAGGCTTATCCTAATTTCTTTATGATTGTGGTTGTGGAAATTAGCATGAATTGGCTTCACTAGAGTCAAAAGCAAAGGATTTTACTTCATTGCAATTCCACTGACTAAATGAAAGAGGTTGTAAACTTGGAGTTTGGTTAGGACTCAGTACAGACCCCCAGACAGTGGTGGAAAGGATCATGGGATCTTTAAATAACCTTAAACATATAGGACCTTGGTTTTCATGGACTACCCTTAAATTCTCTGCCAGCAGCCCCTGAGCTTCCTTTGACCACGTCGGAAACTGAGTTTTCTAAACAAAAAATGTATCCACGATAAGTTGTGTCACTTTGGTGTTACATCTCTTAGAATATTATAAACTGGGTAGCTGAATTTTTTATTGCCTTAGAGACGTCCACAGCCAGAGATCTAAGGATAGAAACTTTATGTCTCTCTCCATTAAGACATTTAATTCACATTTTACTCAGTCTTAACCTTTGATTAATACTCTGGCTATATCATGCAGCGGTCCTTAGGATTATAAAAAGTGATTTGTCTAATCTGCATGTCAGTCTCCTTTGGGGTCTACATAGGGGGAAGAAACAACGCTCTGTAGCTATTGATTTTATAATGCTTGCTTAGCATTTGGCTTTACATTCTGGCCAAGTTAAGTGGATACAGAGCAATTTGATCCATGGAGTGTGGTGAGAGTGTTGTCACCATCTACAGAACCAATTCATCTGGAGGATTTCATGTTGCACATATCAACGCTGGAAGTAGGTTTTAATGAAATCTCTAGCAAAGTGAAGTTAATGTAAGAGTGAATGTAAAAACATATGGTCCCAGCTGGCTGGTGGAGGTACAGCCAAGGTTGTGCAGGATTTAGGTCCCCAATTCTGACTCTTGGCCCCCAAAAATAAACTGTGTATGATCTGAGTCAAACCTGGACCTAAGGACAATGTTTCATGCCTCTGCCTATACAAGTCTGCCCTGATTGTGAGCTAGCCTTCCTCTCTCATCAGCTTTTCCTTTCTCAGTAGCCATTGACTCATTTCTCCATCAAGGCAAAATCTCAACCTCTCTACTTTCATTGTCCATAAATTAAACCTCCTTATATAGGTTGGTATTCTCTCAGAGTCACTTCTTCTTCGATGTGCACATCTATTTAAATAGTTGCCAAGGTGATGCGTGTGTGTTATCAGGCACATTCTGGACACTATTCCTTACCTTAAAGTATTAAATCAAATGCAGGAGTTTCATGACAATTGGTTGGAAAGATATGCTGGAGCATATGGGGCTTTTACACACCTCTATGTTAGCACTCATGTAGTGGTTACCTATTTCTTCTAAACGTGAATTTGGCCCTGCTTGGAAGGGTATATCTTGCAACAGCCTTGCTTCAATTGTTTGCATGAACCAGAGAGAAATGTGGAAGGTTCAGAGATGAGCAGTATATGGAGCTCTGGAGCTGGTAGGGTTGGATGGGGAATTTTGGAAGTGCAGGCAGGGTTGAAAGAAACTTGGGAAGTCAACACCTGCCTTTACCTGAGCCATACTATAAGGATACATGATAGTTACCACAGAATGGGATTATATAACCTTTTGGGTAACAAACTTTACCATCTCATGAATCCTTGAAAGAAGCAAGATTTTTCTGATGAAGTGGAAACCTACTTCCTATTGGTTTTAGTTTCTTTCCTTTAATGCAAATAAAAATCTAGTGCTTATCACCAAATATTGTTATCATTTCATATACTTAGACTGTTAAAGCTCCAAAAACCAAAGAACAAAACCATTGCTGTTGAGTCAATTCTGACTCATAGCAACCCTATAGGAGAGAGTAGAACTGCCCCATAGAGTTCCCAAGGCCGTAAATCTTTACAGAAGCAGACTGCCATATCTTTCTCCCGTGGAGTGGCTGGTGGGTTTGAACTGCTGACCTTTTGGTTAGCAGCTGAGCACTTTAACCACTGTGCAACCAGGGCTCCTGTCAAAGCTCCGTATCTAGTCCAAAATCATTCTAAGTTCTAAAGTTTTCTCTCTCGATTTATATTTTTAAATCTTTAATTATTCTTACAATTTTCTCAGAACTTTTTCCATGTTTCCCACTTTATTTTAGCTGGATAACATCCCAACTGAAGGAACACATTGAACCATGTCCAATACTAGGCTTTGGAGTTTAAAATAAAGTCTATTTTTGAATCTTACCTCCACCACTTAGTAACTGAGATGTTTCTGGGCCTCAGCCTCCACGTCTACAGAATGGGCATGACCAGGCCTCCCTCCCTCCCAGCATTGCTGTGAGAATTAAATTTGAAATATGGTAGCATATTTCTTGGCACCTGGAACATGGGTTTTATATAATAAAATAACTTGTATCCACATGATGCATGATCAAGACCAAATAGACAGAGATACATATACTATCAAGATAATAGTGCTGACTCCTAACCTTATTTGTTAAGACATACAAGATTCTTCATAATGGTATTCCTGGAAAATATTTCTTCAAAGAATCAGGAAAGACTCAGGTTTAGAGCCCTTGAAGCATTGCACTATTTTTGAGAAATATGAGTCATGACTCCGTAAGTTATTTACCCTTTCTGAACCCCAGTTTCTTCATCAATAAACTGATAATAATGATACTACCTCACAGTATTGTGAAGATTAAACGAGATGTAGCCTGGAGACTGATGGAATGTCTAGAGTGACAATGGTAGAATAAAAGCTTGGCAAACACTCTGTCTAAATGCCATGATAGAACTGGATGAAACTGTCAAAAGCACATTTCAGGACTCTGAAAAATCAACTAAAGACATACAACAAACTCAGAAGTGTTTATCCAATATAAACTACTAAACTTTTGTTAAGAATAAAGGGAATTTGTGCCATTTTAGACTGGGGTTGCTCCTACTTTCTGCCCCTCAAACCCCCTTCCCTCCCAGCTTCATCAGCACAGTAGTTCTACCAGGGCAGGGCAAGCCATGAAAACCAGTAGGTTTGCTGCTGGAGGGGGCTGACTTGCTTTGGGGTGTGTGCAGAAAAACCTCATGGAAATAGAAGCAGGTGGCAGATGGATAGGAAAGGCCAACATTGCAGCTATCTTGAGGTTGCATTTCTGGTTGGGGAAAGGAACATATGGGCAGGCTTGCCAAAAATTGAACAAAGAGATACAAGGAATGAGATAGCTGTCTGTGTGGAAGGCTTCACACAGATGCAAAACTACACATGCTAAACAGTGACCAGAGAGGGTCCTAACTAGCCATACATCCCTGGCTAAACATGAGGCATAGGAAACCAGGCTTTAAAAAAAAAAAGGAAAGAAACAACTAATCAGATCCATTAGTGGCTGTACACTGTGGGGAGACAGACTCCACAGAATTAGTCCAGGGAAGTCACTAAATAAAACAAACAAAACAGCAGCAACAAAAACCCTTGGTGGAGGGGGATCAGTATTCAGAGGTGTTCAGTTTTCAATAAAAAATTGCAAGATAGCAGAGGGAGAGTAGGAAACTGATGATAAGGAACACAAATTGAATAAGGACACTGTCGATGTATTGTGAGATTGTTGACCACTGCTATAGGGCAACATTTGTAGTAACTATTAAATGGGAGGCTGTTTTGTCCTGTAAGCCTTCGTCTTGGGCGAGAATGGCAGCACAATTGGAAGAGCATAGTCAATATCACTTAAATGTGTAAGTAAAAAGTTTTGAAATGGTGTTTAAATAAAATAAAATAAAAAAAAAAATAAACAAATGAGACTAAAGAGGTACAATAGTCCACTGACAAGGTCCAGAAGACAGAAGGGGACAAGGAAGCCCCCTGGTGATAGGGAACACAGGGTGGAGTAAGGATATTCTTGATGTGCTGTGAGATTGTTAACCATTGTCATAGGGCAACGTGTAGTAACTGTTAAATGAAAAACTATTTTGTTCTGTAAGCCTTCATCTTAAATGAGAATAACAGCACAGTTGGAAGAGCGTACTCAATGTCACTGAACTGTGAATGTAGAAATTTTTGAAACTGTGTATCTTTGGCCATCTGTAATTTTCATCAAAAAAAAAGGTTGAGAATTTAGAGGCTTAATACGTTGTGGGGTTGTTAACCAATGTCATAGAACAACATGTGTACTACTATTTCATGAGAAACTATTTGCTCTGTAAGCTTTCACCTGAAGTACAATAAAATATATATATAAAAAAAAATTGCAAGATATGTAAAGAAACTGAAAAAGTATGACCTACACTCATTGCCGCTGAGTTGATTCTGACTCATAACAACCCTATACAGCAGAGTAGAACTGCCTCATAGGATTTCCAAGGCTGTAAATCTTTTCAGAAGTAGACTGCCACATCTTTCTTCCATGCAGCAGCTGGTGGGTTCAAACCGCCAACCTTTTGGTTAGCAGCTGAGCGTTTAACCACTCTACCACCAGGGCTCCTTATGACCTACACACAGTGGGGGTAGGGGAGAGGGAAGCAGCCAAAGTAAACTGTCTTTGAGGAAGCCCAGATTTTGGATATAAGAGACAACGACTTCAAAGCAAACACTATAAATATATTCAAATAATTAAAGGAAGCCAGGTTTAATAAATTAAAGGAAAGTATGATAAAAATAACATTTGCCTGGGTGGCACAAATGGTTAAGCACTTGAATACTAGCTGAAAGGCTGGCAGTTGAAACCCACCCAGATGTACCTCAGGAGGCAGACCTGGTGATCTGCTCTCAAAAGGTCACAGCCTTGAAAATCCTATGGAGCAGTTCTATTCTGCACATATGGGGTTACCATGAGTCAGAATTGACTTGACAGAAACTAACAACAACAACTTGAAGACAGCTCAATAGAAATACTCCAATCTCAAGGAGTAAAAGAAAACAGCATGATGAAAAAATGAACAGTGCCTCATTGACCTGTGGGACATCATCAAGCATATCAACATATGTGTAACATGAATCCCAGAAGGAGAGGCAAGGGAGGAAGGGCACAGAAAAAATATGTTAAAAAAAGGCTATATAAGTTCCAAAATTTGATTTAAAAGATTAAAAGATAAGCATCTAAGAAGCTCAATAAACTTTAAGTAGGATGAAAAAGAAAAGATCTACACCTAGACACATCGTAGTCAAACTATTGAGAAACAAAGAGAAAAACTTGAAAGCAGCAAGAGAAAAATGATTCATTTATGAACAAAGGAACAACAATATCAAAGCTGAATTTTCATCAGAAACAATGGAAGTTAGAAGGCAGTGGGATAACATAGTCAAAGTACTGAAAGCAAAAAAAAAGTCAACCAAGAATTTTTATCCAGCGAAACTGTCCTTTAAAAATAGTGGTGAATAAAGCATCTTCCCAGAAAACTAATACAGAGAGCATTCATTACTATCAGACCTGCCTTACAAGAAATATTAAAGTCCTTAGTCCTTCAGGCTGAAAGGAAATGATACTAGATGGTAAATTGAATTCATATGAAGGAATAAAGAGCACAGGAAAAGGTAATTACACTGAACTATATATTTTTCTCTTTTCTTCTCATATCATATTTAAAAGATAACTGCATAAACCATATTTATACAACTGTATTGTTGGGCTTATAACATATACAAATGTAATATATATCACAATAATAGCACAAAGAAAGGAGACAAAGTGGAGCTATATTGAAGCAAACTTTCAATATTGTACTGGAATTAAGTTAGTATTAATCCAAAGTAGATTGTGATCAGTTAAGATGTATACTGTAATCCCTAGAATAACTAATGAGAAAATAACATAACAAATGGCCAATAAACATATGAAAAGCTGCTCAACATTAATAGTCATTAGTGAAATGCAGAATAAAACCATAATGAGATACCACTTCACCTCAACTAGGATGGCTATTATAAAAAAATTGGAAACAACAAGTGTTGGCAAGGATGTGGAGAGATTGGACTCCCCATCCATTTCTAGCGGGATTGTAATACGGTACCAGTGCTGTGGAAAAGAGTTTGGTGGTTACTCAAAAAAAGAATTACCATTGTTGTTGTTAGTTGCCTTCCAGTAGATTCAGACTCCTGGTGACCCCATGTGTACAGAGTAGAACATCTCTGTAGAGTTTTCAAGGCTATGACCTTTCAGAAGCATACTGCCAGGCCTTTCTTCCAAGGCATCTCTGAGTGGGTTCAAACTGCCAACCTTTTGGCTAGTAGTCAAGTGCTTCATCATCTGTGGTGCCCAGAGGCCCCTAGAATTATCATATGACCTAGCAATTCCACGCCTAGCTTTATACCCAAAAGACTTGAAAGCAGAGACTCAAACAGAGACTTGTATACCAATGTTCATAGCAGCATTATTCACAACAGTTAGATGGTAGAAACAACACAAGTGTCCATCAACAGATGAAGAGGTAAACAAAATATACATCAGTAACATGGAATATGATTCAACATAAAGAGAAATAAAATTCTAATACATACTACACCGTGGATAAACTTTGAAAATATGCTGAGTGAAATAAGTCAGACACAAAAGAACAAATATTGTATGATCCCACTTATATGAAATATCTAGAATAGACAAATGCATAGAGACGAAAGTTTATTAGTGGTTACCAGGGGCAGGTGGGGGTGTAATGGGGAGTTATTGCTTAAGGGCTACTGAGTTTCTGTTAAGGATGATGAGAAAATAATGGATAGTAGTGATGGTTGTACAACATGGTGAATGTAATTAATGTCACTAAATTGCATACATAAAAATAGTAGAAATGGCAAATGTTTTGTCGTATATATTTACACAGTTAAATAAGAAAGAAAATAATGTAAAAAAAGCTTAAAAAGTCAACAAAGAAATTAAAATGGCACACTAGAAAATATCTATTTGACATAAAAGAAGATAGTAAAGGAGGTATAGATGAGTATAAAAAATCATGAGACATAGAAAACAAATAGAAAATGACGGACATAAATCCAAGCCTATCAGCAATTGCATTATAGGTAAATGAATTAAACACTCCATCCCAAAGGCAGAGATTGTCAGACTGGATTAAAAAATATGACCCAACTCTGTGATACCTGCAAAAGACACATTTTAGATTCAAAGACACAAATAAGTTGAAAATAAAAAGGTTGAACAAGATATACCACACAAAAAGTAACTATAAGAGACCTGAAATTGGCTATAGTAATGTCAGTCAAAATAGGCTTTAAAACAAAACTATTACTAGATAAAAAGAGTGACATTTCATAATGAAAAAGATCAATTCTCCAAGAAGATATAAAAATTATGTTTATGCACATCTCAGAACGGAGTCCCAAAATATATGAAGCAAAAACTTACAGAATTGAAGGAAGAAATGATAATTCAACAATGATTAGAATCTTTAATACCCCACTCTCAATAACTGATAGAAAAACTAAACAGAAAATTGGCAAGATACAGAAGACTCGAACAACACTATCAACCAACTTGACTAACTGACATCTATAAAACATTCCACTAACAAAAGTAGAATACACATTCTTTTCAAGTGTATGTGGAATATTCTCCAGGACAAACCATATGCTAGGCCATAAAACAAAGTGTCAATAAATTTAACATCATTTAAATAATACAAAGTATATTCTCTGAACACAGTGGAATTAAATTAGAAATTGGCTACTTAAATAAATATGGGAAACCTTCAAATATCTGAAAATTAAACAACACATGTCTAAATGACCCATAGGTCAAACAAGAAATCAGAAGGGAAATTAGAAATTATTTTTAACAGAATGAAAACAAGAGCATATTATCAAAATTTATAGGGTGCAGCTAAAGCGGTACTTAGAAGGATTTTTAAAAAAAATAACAGCTTTATTGAGATACACTTCACAGACCATAAAAATTCACCCTTTTACAATGTACAATTCAGTGATGTTTAGTGTATTCATAGAGTTTTTCAACCAACACCACTATCCAGTTCCAGAATATTTTCATCACCTCAAAAGGAAACCTCACACTGATTATGCCCCTTTTGCCCGATTAACCCTTCTGCCAACCTCTTGAAAGCACTAATATACTGTATCTATAGATTTTCATATTTTGGACATTTCATAGAAATTGAATCATACAATATGTGGCTTTTGTGTCTGCCTTCTTTCACTTAACATAATATTTTCAAGTTTCATTCATGTTGTAGCATATATCAATACCTTATTCTTTTTTATGGTTGAGTAGTATTGTATTGAATAGATAAACCACATTTTGTTGATCTACTCTTCAGCTGATGAATGTTTGGGATGTTACCACTTACTGGCTATTATGAATATTGCTGATACAAATTTTTGTGTACAGGTTTTTGTGTGGACACGTATTTTCAATTCTTTTGGGTGCATACCTAGGAATTGTTGGTCATATGGTAACTTTATGTTTAACTTTTTGAGGAACTACCAAACAGTTTTTCAAAGTGACTGTACCATTTTACTTTCCTCCAGCAATAAAGGACATCTATCAAAAACCCGCAGCTAAAATCATACTTAATGGTGAAAGACTGAAAGTTTTCCCTCTAAAGTAAGGAAGCAAGAAAAGTAAATAAAAGGCATCCAGATTGGAAAGTAGGAAGTAAAACTAGCTTTATTCGTAGATAACATGATCTGGTATATAGAAGATCCTAATACATTTACTAAAAAACCCATTAGAGCTAATAAACAGGTCTAACATAGTTGCAGGGTACAAAAATCAAAACTACAATGCACTGAAAAAAGTTAAATAAGACCTAAATAAATGGAAAGACAATCCATGTTTATGGATTGGAAAATTTAATATTGTTAAGATGTGAATACTCTCCCAGTTTACCTACAAGTTCAATGCAATCTCTACCAAAATTCCATCTACCTTTTTTTGCAGTAAAATCCTTGTTATTTGTTGCTGGATTCAGTTTACTTGTGTTTTGTTGAGGATTTTTGCATCTATATTCATAAGGGAACTTGGTGTTGTTTTCTTGTGATGTCTTTGTCTGCTCTTGCTATCAGTAATACTAGCCTCATAGAATTAGGAGGGAAGTGTTCCCTCCTCTTTTACTTTTTGGAAGAGTTTGTGAAATACTGGTGTTAATTCTTATTTAAGTATTTGGTAGAATTCATCAAAATGTTTGATGAAGCCATCTCAGCCTAGGATTTTGTGTGTGTGTATTTTGTGGGGCGGGGGGCGGGGGGAGTATATTGATTACTAATTGAATCTTTTTACTTGTTATAGGTCTACTTTTGTTTTTTATTTCTATTGTGTCAATTTAGATAATTTGTATCTTACTAGGAATTTGCCCATTTTATCTAGGTTATCTAATTTGTAGGCATACAATTGTTCACAATATTCTATTATAATCCTTTTAATTTTTACATGGCTGGTAGTAATATCCCACTTTTATTTCTGATTTTATTAATTTGTCTTTAGTCTTTTTCTCTTGGTCAGTGTATTTAAATGGTTGCCATTTTTTTTTTTATTGTACTTTAGATGAAAGTTTACAGAGCAAATTAGTTTCTCATTAAACAGTTAATACACATATTGTTTTGTGACATTGGTTGCCAACCCCATGACATGTCGACACTCTCCCTTTCTTGACCTTGAGTTCCTCATTACCAGCTTTCCTGTCTCCTCCTGCCTTCTCATCCTTGCCCCTGAGCTGGTGTGCCCATTTAGTATTGTTTTGTTTTATGGGCCTGTCTAATGTTTGGCTGAAGGGTGAACCTCAGGAGTGACTTCAGTACTGAGTCAAAAGGCTGTCCAGGGGCCATATTCTCAGGGTTTCTCCAATCTCTGTCAGACCAGTAAGTCTGGTCTTTTTTTCTGAGGTAGAATTTTGTTCTACATTTTTTTCCATCTCTGTCCAGGACCCTCTATTGTGATCCCCGTCAAAGCAGTCGGTGGTGGTAGCAGGGCACCATCTATTTGTGCTGCACTCAGTCTGATGGAGGCTGCGGTAGTTGTGGTCCATTAGTTCTTTGGACTAATCTTTCCCTTGTGTCTTTGGTTTTCTTCATTCTCCATTGCTCCAGTCGAGGTGGGACCAGTGGATAAATGTTCGCCAATTTTGTTGATCTTTTCATAGAACCAATTTTTCATTTTGTTGATTTTCTTTATTGTTTTTCTAGTCTCAATTTTGTTTATTTTCTCTCTCATTTTCATTATTTCCTTCCTTCTGTTTGCTTTGAGTTTAGTTTGCATTTCTTAGTTTAGGTTCTTAAGGTTGGAGGTTAGGTTATTGACTTGAAATCTTTCTTCTTTCTTCTTCTTCTACAGTATAGGTGTTTACGGCTATAAATTTCCATCTAAGCACTGCTTTAGCTGCATTTCATAAGTTTTTGTATTTTCTGTTTTAGTTTCCACTCATCTCAAAGTATTTTCTAATTTCCCTTTTGATTCATGGGTTACTTAGGAGTGTGTTGTTTAATTTCCACATATTTGTGAATTTTCCAAATCTCCTTTTGTTATTGATTTCTAATTTCATTTCATTGTGTCTGGAGAACATACACTGTATGATTACTATCCATGTATATTAATTACTGCTGTTTTTATTGTGTAACATATGCAGTATTCCAGAGAATGTTCTATGTGCACTGGAGAAGAATATATATTCTACTGTTGTTGGGTAGAATGTTCTATATATATCTGCCAGATCTAATAGGTTTATTGTGTTGATCAAGTCTTCTATTTTCTTGTTGATCTTCTACCTAGTTGTTCTATTCATTATTGAAAATGAGGTAATGAAATCTCCAACTGTTATTGTTGAATTGTCTATTTCTCTCTTCAAGTCTGTCAGTTTTTTACTTGATGTATTTTGAGGCTCTTCTGTTTGGTGTGTATATGTTTATAATTTTTATGTCTTCCTAAATTATTGACCCTTTATCATTATAAAAGAGTATCTTGGTAGTGCAAATGGTTAATGCATCTGGCTGCTAACCAAAAGGTTGGAGGTTTGAGTTCACCCAGGGGCTCTTCAGAAGAAAGGCCTTGTGATCTACTTCCAAAAAACTTAGTCATTGAAAATTCTATGGAGCATAGTTTTACTTTGAGACACACCATGAGTTGGAATCGACTCAGTGGCAACTGGTTGATTATCATTATAAAATGTCCTTTATCTCTAGTAACAATTTTTGTCTTAACATCTATTTTGTCTGATATTAGTATGTTGTTATTGTTGTTAGGTGCCATTGAGTCAGTTCCAGCTCATAGGGACCCTATGTACAACAGAACAAAATACTGCCCAGTCCTGTGCCATCTTCACAATTGTTCTTATGTTTGAGCCCATTGTTGCAGTCACTGTGTCAATCCATCTCATTGAGGGACTTCTTCTTTTTCACTGACCGTCTACTTTACCAAACATGATGTCCTTCTCCAGAGACTGGAGCCTCCTGACCACATGTCCAAAGTATGTGAGATGAAGTCTTGCCATCCTTGCTTCTAAGGAACATTCTGGCTGTACTTCTTCCAAGACAGATTTGTTTGTTCTTCTGGCAGTCCATAGTATATTCAGTATTCTTCACCAACACCATAATTCCAATGCATCAATCTTCTTTGGTCTTCTGTATTCATTGTCCAGTTTTCGCATGCATATTAGGTGATTGAAAATACCGTGACTTGGGTCAGGCGCACCTTAGTCCTCAAGGTGATATCTTTGCTTTTCCACACTTTAAAGAGGTCTTTTGCAGCAGATTTACCCAATTCAATATGTTGTTTGATTCTTGACTGCTGCCGCCATAGGTGTTGATTGTGGATCCAAGTAAAATGAAATCCTTGACAACTTCAATCTTTTCTCCATTTATCATGATGTTGCTTATTGGTCAAGTTGTGAGGATTTTTGTTTTCTTTATGTTGAGGTATAATCTCTGCTGCAGACTGTAGTCTTTGATCTTTATCAGTAAGAGCTTCAAGTCCTCTTTGCTTTCAGCGATCAAAGTTGTGTCATCTGCATATCACAGGTTGTTAATGAGCCTTTTTCCAATCCCGATGCCGTGTTCTTCTTCATATAGTCCAGCTTTTCGGATTACTTGCTCAGCATATGGATTGAATAAGTATGGTGAAAGGATACAACCCTGATGCATACCTTTCCTGATTTTAAACCACACAATATCCCCTTGTTCTGTTCAATTTACTTCTTTTTGGTCTATGCACAGGTTCCACATGAGCACAATTAAATGTTCTGGAATTCTCATTCTTTGCAAAGTTATCCATAATCCACACAGTCAAATGCCTTTGCATAGTCAATAAAACACACGTAAATATCCTTTTGGTATTCTCTGCTTCAGCCGTGATCCATCTGACATTAGCAATGATATCCCTCCTTCCACGTCCTCTTCTGAATCTGGCTTGAATTTCTTGCAGTTCCCTGATATTAGTGTACCCACTTCATATCTCTTTTGGGTACTGTTTGCAAGGTATGTCTTTTCTATCCTTTTAATTTCAAACTATTTGTGTTTTTGAATCTAAATGTGTCTCTTGTAGAGAGAATATTGTTGGATCATAGTTTTTAAATCCATTCTTCCAATATCTGCTTTTTATTGGAATGTTTACTCCATTTACATTTAATGTAATTACTGACAAGGTAGAATTTATATCTGCCAGTTTGCTATTCATTTCCTAAGTGCCTTATGTCTTTTTTGTTCCTCTAATCCTCCTTTTCTGTCTTCTTCTGTGTTGAATAGATATTTTCTGATATACCATTTTATTATATTTTTTGAGTTATTTTACTAGTGGTTGTCCTGTGGAATACAACAAACATAAAACAGTCTAGCTTAGATTAATACCAATATAATTTCAATACAAACATTTTGCTCCAATATAGTTTCTTTCTCTCTCCCCTCCTTTGTACTTTTATTGTCATTTAAATTATATGTTTATACATATTATAAGTCCATCAACCAACTGCTTTATGAAGTTTTCTTTTAAATCAGATAGGAGAAGAAAACAGTTACAAAAACATATTTATATTCTCTTTTATACTTATCTATGTAGTTACCTGTGCTAGGGATCATGGCAACAGAGTTCTATATGCATCTCTCTGTGGCACAACAAGAAGGGTCCTGAACCCTACTAAGAATACCAAGGACACCAAGGGGTTGGGAGCAGCGTCTGAAATTTCTCAACATCTACCTCATGGCTGCAGGCTCAGCAAGTGTGTATATATTCTGCAGCTGGCCTTACAGTATGTGCCCTGCTGACTCTTCCCAGGTCAGTCATTTTCTATAGAAAGGCATCCTTGGGGGAGTTTAGTTTTGGGTAAGATGCAAGCTCACAGTGGGACCAAGTCGCCATTGCATAGGTCTAATCCTTTAGAGCCTTTCTGTTCTGTGCGGGAATGAAGAAGGGAAGCTTTTGAAGTCTGAATTGCAGGCTCTACCTTGAGGAGTTGGGTGAGATCATAATGCCCCCTTTGCCTCCCCTCACCCCTGCTTTCAGGAGCTTGCAGGTACCTGAAATACTGACATTAACATTTGTTTCTCAAGTTTGATTCCCTATTTAAAAAAAGAGGACTATAGTCTGAGAACATATTTTGTAGGAAAGAAGAAAGTTTCATTAACCAGTTGTTGTATCCCTTGAGTGACAATGGGACTGATTGGAAGGACAGCCACAAAAGGGGTCATGGGTCTAGGTGGCAGAGAACACACATCATCATTTAAGGGAGGACTGGCTCTAGGAAGTGTTCTGCTGGCTGAAATGCTCCCAGAAATGTGGCTCACTGAAAATGGATCATAGACAATGTTCTAATCCAACTGTTGTTTTTCAGGTTAGGCAAGGTAGATTTCATTTGGTTGCTTTCTGCATTTTCTTTTTATCTTAGATAAAGGGTGTGCCCAGTTTTTTCTGCTCTGAACAATGACCTGATTGTAAGAAACCTTGCTTACATGTACATGTGTATGTGTATTTTGCCATGACTCCTGTGTTTTGAAAGTCTTTGGGGACAGATGATATTTATGAATGATGTCCCAAGGGTATAATCAGCATGACTCATTCTTGGAACCAGTTTTATCCATTAAAGGGTGCCAGCTGCACCCAGTTCACAATGGAACATACTTGAGACATCTTCCTGCACTGATGGGCTCCTGGTTTGGGGTTAGAAGGGCATATTTTAGGGGACTTTCTACTTTTCCAGAGATTTAATTTCCTATGATAGAGTCATGGGGACCTTGTTCTGTTAAGTGTTTTGCCGAGGCAAAGACTGTCACACAGTCAAGAAATAAACTGTGCTTCAGGATTTCAGAAAACATACCCCCATAGACAGTTTTATGAATTTCATCATAAGAGCAGTAAAAAGTTTCCTATTTATTCTCTGTCATTCATTAAGTGATTCAGAAGAATTTTCTGATGTTATCATCTCTGTATTCATAGGACACCAGTTAGGCAGGTGGGGTGGAGATTAATAATCATCTTTCCTATTCTGCCTCTTACCCTCACAACAGTCACCCCACAAATGGGGAAACTGAGTCACACATTGGTTACATAATATTCAAAAGCCTCCAGTAATGCAGGATCAGAATTGAAGGCCACATTTCTAGTGTCTAGGTTAGTAAGCTTCCTTTATAAGTTCCACCCCATCCAGTGAAGTTGAAGTTCCTGATGGCATCTGAGACTTAATTCTTGATATTGAGGTACATCCCACACCTCAAAAAACCTACCATGACCCTTGGAAAGGGCTGCCCTTCGTCGAATCCCATCGGCTCACTTCTCCTCAATCCAGCATCAGCTCATCTCAAAGGTATCCTCAGTTCTTTATGATTTGCTCATTGCAACTCCTGCTTTCATGACTTTTCCTGTGGATGAAGGTCCTGGAGCACTTGGATCAGCACAATCATGGTTTCTCTGTCTCCCTGCCATGTTTTCTGGTGTCTTCATGACCACAGATCAGTTTAATCTGAGAAATTGCCCCGCTTTCACTTTTTCCACCTACTTCGCCAAATCAGATATGTTACCAGCATAAGGATTAGGTAGGCACCCCCACCCCCTTTTTTGACTCATCTTTGAAATAGCTGCTTGATCTCGTCTGTTGGAGGGAAGACATGCGGCGAGCATCGAAACACACTTCAACCTGCACATCTGGCAGACAGCAGTGGAATTCCTGGATCGGTTCCTTGGTTTGTGGTCTCTGGGGGATTGTTTGTTGAATAACTCCACATCACATCACTTCACAGATAAGGAAGATGTCATCCCCACGGCATCTCTGATTTCGGCACAAGTTTCAGAAAACCCCAAGCAGCTAATCTAGAACATGATGTTTTAAGCTGCTGTAATCACCAGCCAACTTTGAACATGTGCCATGCATATGACGGCCTTCTCTTTTTGACTGCAACACTTGATCATGAGATGGTCTTAGTGGGCTCTCTCCCCCTTTCCTACTGAAGGTGCTGGAGCTGGACACTGGGGAGGCAACACCAAGCTTGGGGTCTGCATAATGTTCTCTGGATGGAGCCCTTCCAAAAGTTTTGGGACTTTGGTCCTAGTGTGACAACAGGGCTTCCTAGAGTGAGTGGAGGTCAAGAGCCCTGGCTTCATCCTCCCCATGGCACCAAGAATTGTGAGAGCTTAAGGCACGTTTCTTCTCTGGGACTAAGTTTCCTTATCTATGAAGTAGGAATAATTATACCTGTTTTCCACGAGGCTAAGAGAGACCTTACCTATTTTGAGAAACTGAGCCAGGCCCACCTGAGCCAGGCTGGAAGAATGGGTCAAAATGCAAGAATGGAACTAACAAGACAAAGTTTCATGGGATAGATATACATGTCCTAGAAATGGACACAGAAAACAACTGTACCTGTAAGGAATGGGGAAGAGCTGATTAAGCAGAAGCATATGGGAATGAATATTGGAGGTTGTAGTTAACTGCAATGGAGAAATGAGAATTCCAAAAAAGCAAGTACAAACCTAAGCTGCATTAATAGAAATATAGTGCTCAAAACAAGGGAGATGATAGTCATATTGGCCAGACCAGTCCTGGAGAACTGTCCTCTGTTTTGGGCCCCACCCTTAAAGGGACAGTAATAACCGGGAGTGTATTTGGGAAAGACTAAGGAGTGTGGGGAAACCCTAGTGGTGTAGTGGTTAAGAGCTATGGCTGTTAACCAAAAGACTGGCAGTTCAAATCCACCAGGAGCATCTTGGAAACTGTATGGGGGTAGCTCTACTCCGTCCTATAGGGTCACTATGAGTTGGAATCCACTCGATGGCAACAGGTTTGGTGTTTTTTAAACCAGCATGGGGAAGGGTATGGATGCCCAGGTCATCTGCGGATCAACAGAAAGAATTGAGAATGTCTTTTTCCATTCCTGGGAAAGGGTCTATTTAGTCGGGTTTCCAACGCTGCAATCTTTACTGAAGCAGACTGCCACCTCTTTCACTTGCAGTGCAGTGCTGATGGGTTTGAACTGCTGACCTTAGGGTTAGCAGCCGAGCGCTTAACTACTGCACCACCAGGGGTCCTCTGTGTAACTTTAGGCAAGTTTTTTAACCTCTCTGAACCTCAGCTTCTGCATCTGAAAAATGGAGATAATAATGGTATTTATCTTGTAGGGTTGTTGTGAGGACTAAATGCGTATGTGTAAAGTACTTACTAAACCAAAAACCAAACCAAACCTGTTGCCGTCATTAAATTCCATATCATTACTCTCTGCTTGGTTCTCCTTTTCTCCCCGTAAGTAACCACTATATTTTTAAGTTTCTTGTATATTCTTTCAGAGTTTCTTGGTGCATATATAAACAAATATGAATATTCTTATTTTTCTCATTTTTAACCCCAAGTGAGTATATTATGCACATTGTTCAGCACCTGGCCTTTTTTCACTCGATAGTATATCTTGGAGATTTTTCCACATCAGTACAAAGACAACTTCCTCATTCCTTTTCACAGCTGCGTATATAAGGAAGAACTTTCTAACAATTAGAGCTTGTTTTAAAATAAGGCTGTCACTGAAAGCATTCAGGAGAAAGCTAGAGAGCCACTTCTGAGGGATGATGGAGCAGAGCTTTACGTGTCAGTGAGGTAGTCGGGCTCAAATGCTTCTACTGTTCCCTCCAACTGAGATTTCCTGATCCTATGTTATGTCTTCCAAAAAATCAAAGAACAGTTAAAACCACTCTAGTAGTGGTCTTATTTTGTTTATCTGACTGGGTTCTGCCTTGGGACACAACCAGTTCTGGATGGTCAGGCTTCAGGGAGGCTGGCTTGCAGGGCTGACCTGGGCCATCTGAAAATGCAAGGGGCTCTGAGCCAAGGTCTCAGCTCTGCCTCTCACCCCATCATTCATTATTCTGAGCTAACCTTGCCCAGTATTCATTACCTAGATGGAATAAGGACTCTTTTTCCAGGAGATTTTGAGCTACCCTTGGGTAGACACAGTTTTATTGAGACAGATTCTTCAGAGGAGATTGGGGTTGTCCCCCACTTCTCAGTCTGGAACTCAACCGTTGAAGGTAGAACTTTGACGGTGGTTAGCACAGCTGGGCTTCCAATCGGCAGCAAAGGCTCCAGTGCTTTCCCACTGCCTGCTCTTTCCTGACTGTTCAGTTGGAAGGGAGGTGAGAGATTAGCTCAACTTCCATCTATCAACAGACCAATAACCAGAGCATAAAGATCTGTTGACTTGTAATTACAGAAGGTGGTGGGTGATTGCAGGTGATTGTTCATGTTGTGGTAAGGTCCCATGAGCCCCAGAGTGTCTGAAATACCCCTCTAGAAACGAATCCTTTTGAGTCATTGTCACTTTATTCCACAGATCTATAAATACGCAGGTCCCGTCGAGAGAAATAACACAAGCATTTTCCAGGCACTAATTCTTTGGCGGGAGCCCCGGTGGTGAAGTGGTTAAGAGCTCAGGCTGCTAACCAAATGTTGGCAGTTTGAACCCGCCAGCGACTCCTTGGAAGCCCTGTAGGGCAGTTCTACTCTGTTCTAAAGAGTCACTATGAGTCAGAATCGACTCAATGGTGCACAACAACAATTCTTTGATGAGAGTAGGTGAGAACAGAGCCCCTTGGGGGCACTTGGACAAAGCAGCCAGAGGGAGTGCAGATAGGATGGGGCAGAAGGTTCTAGAGTAAGGGAGCGAGGCTACCAGGGCTGGCCCTGGATTTGGGCCTTTTGGGATCAGATCCTAAAGGGAATCAATCTCATTTACCTGTCGGGATTCTTCAGCAGCCAAGTTTCATGGGATGGCACAATAGGAATTTAGCCACCCTCCATTAGCACCCCTAAACCACCCAGATGAACAGGTTAAAAACCCCAACAGTTTGCTATGCAAACTAATCTTCAAGACAAGTTACTAGAATTCCCCAGCCCCAAGCCCCCATTTTCACCTGTTAATGCCATCCTTAAGTCCATGCTCTATAGAAACTCTGGAGCTACCATCAGTTAGTGGTTTAAAGGGAAAGTCATGGTGAATCCTGATAATACAATCTCTATTGTAAGCTCGCCAACAGCAGGGGTCATGCCTTACACTTTTTTTCTTTTTTGAGGTATAATTGACAATAAACTGCACATATTTAATGTGTACAATTTGATAAGTTCTGATATATGTATACATCTATGAAACCATCACCACAATCAAGCTAATGAGCATATCTATCACCCCAGAAAGTTTCCTTGTACCCCTTTATAATCCCTCCCTTAATCATACAGTGGAGCCCTGGTGGCACAGTGGTTAAGAGCTTGGCTGCTAACCAAAATGTGGGCATGTTCAAATCCACCAGCTGCTCCTTGGAAACCCTATGGGGCAGTTCTTCTCTGTCCTATAGGGTTGCTATGATTTGGAATTAACTCGAAGGCAATGGTTGGAATCATACAGTATGTACTTTTTTTTTCCACTTAGCATAATTATTCTGAGCTCCAGCCATGTTGTTGTATTTATTGCTGAATAGTATTCCATTGTATGGATGTTAGACAATCTGTTTATGCATTTACCTATTAATGGACACTTGGGTTGTTTCCAGTTATTGACTATTACAAGTAAAGCAGCAAAGAACATTTGTGTACAAGTCTTTGTATGGGTTTTATAGTTTTAGGTTTTATATTGGGTCAATGATATATTTTCAGTTAAATTTTATAAATGGTAAGAAAATGGATTGAAGTTCTTTTTTTTGTATATTGATATCCAATTGTTCTTAACAACAAATGTTGATATCCAATTGTTCTAGTAACACGTTGTCCTGGTTATCTAGTGCTATAACAGAAATACCATACATGGATGACTTTAACAAACAGAGGTTTATTCTATCACAGTCTAGCAGGCTAGAAGTCTGAATTCAGGATGCCAACGCCAGAGGAAGGCTTTCTTTGTCAGCTCTGGAGGAAGGTCCTTGTCATCAATCTTCTCCCATTGAGGAGCTTCTCAGCGCAGGGACCCTGGGTCCAAAAGACGCGCTGTTCTCTTGGCTGTTGTTTCTTCATGGTATGAGGTCTCCATGTCTCTCTGCTTGCTTCTCTCTTTTATATCTCAAAAGAGATTGATGTAAGACACAACCTAATCTTATAGATTGAGTCCTGCCTCATTAACATAACTGCCTCTAATCCTGCCTCATTAACAGCTGTCTTAGTCATCTAGTGCTGCCCTAACAGAAATACCACAAGTGGGTGGCTTTTAACAAAGAGAAATTTATTCTCTCACAGTCTAGTAGCTTACAAGTCCAAATTCAGGGCATTAGCTCCAGGGGAAGGCTTTCTCTCTCTGTTGGCTCTGGAGGAATCTCCTTGTCTTCAGTTTTCCCTTTGTCTAGGAGCATCTCAGCACAGGAACCTCAGGTCCAAAGAACACGTTCTGCTCCTGGCACTGCTTTCTTGGTGGTGTGAGGTTCCCATGTGTCTCTGCTCCTTTCTCTCTTTTATATCTCAAAAGAGATTGGCTTAAGACACTATCCAATCTTGTATACCCCATCAGTATAACTGCCGCTAATCCATCTTATTAGATCATAGTGACTGAATTTACAGCACATAAGGAAATCACATCAGATTACAAAATGGTACACAATTATACAATACTAGGAATCATGACCCAGACAAGTTGAAAGATATTTTTGGGGGACATAATTCAATCCATGACAACAGCATAGAGGTAGAATTTACAACACATAGAAAAATCCCATCAGATCACAAAATGGTTGACAACCACATAACACTGGGAATCATGGCCTAGCCAAATTGACACACATTTTGGGGGGACACAATTCAATCCATAACACACATGTTGAAAAAAATTTCCTTTCTCCCGAGTTGCCTTTGCACGTTTGTCAAAAATCAGTTGGTCATATCTCTGCAGGTCTATTTCTTTTGAAATCTGAACCCCACTCTGTCATTGCCCCAGCTCAGGGCTAGCACATAACAAGTGTTTAATAATAACTCCTCAGGGTCATAACTTGACTGTAGCTTGTTTTCAAGGGTTCCTCATTGGATCCACTTTAATGTCTCTGGGCTTGGGAACAGTAATGTGGTAAGGAAGTTAGACAGTGTGAAGGATGGAGCAGTGTTCTGTTGGTGCTGCACCAGGGCATGCTGGTTTTTGTTCATACTGTATCTAACAGTCAGTGCTCAATAAATCAGGCTCAGGATGAGTTCCTGCAAGACTAAGGGAATCAAACTCCCTACCAAGATAGTGAGTTTGAGAGACCTTGCCTCCAGCTTGAGAACTTTAGGACTAAATAATTCAAAATGCCATCTCCAGCAAAGTTACCTGGATCCTGGTAACTCTCTAGAGCATTGATGTCCAATGTCAAGATAATGTAAGTCACAAATGTAATTTAAAAAATTTCTAGTAGATATATTTAAACAAGTAAAAAGAAACAGGTGAAATTAATGTTATAATATATTTTATTTAACTCAACATATACAAAATGTTATAATTTTAACATGCAATCAATACAAAATTATTCATGATATGTTTTAAATATATGGAAAGGTGAAAGATGCAGAATAGCAACATAGTAGCAAAGAAGAACTATGTCAGAGGACTGACGCTACCCAGCTTCAAGACTTAATATAAAGCTACAATAATCAAGACAGTATGGTATTGGCAAAAGAATATAGAAATAGATCAATGGAACATAATAGAAAGCCCAGAAATAGGCCCACACAGATATAGTGAACTGATCTTTGACAAAGGAGCAAAAGCAAGTCATTGGAGAAAGGATAATCTTTTCAACATATGGCAGTGGAACAACTGGACATTCACATGCAAAATAGTGTATCTAGACCCTGACCTTATACCTTTCACAAGAAAGAAATCATAAAGCATCAGACCTAAACGTAAAACACAAACAATCTGAATAGAAACCTCAGAAAAGAAGATATACTGGCGGCAAATTAGCATATGAAAAGATGCCTGCCACCAAATGTCATAAGGAAATAGCAAATTAAAATGAGATAGAACTACACACCTATTAAAATGGCTAAAATTCAAAAAACTGGCAACACCACATGCTAGCGAGAATGTGGAGCAGCAAGAACTCTCTCATTCATTGCTGGTGGGGATGTAAATGGTACAGCCACTTTGGAAGACAGTTTGGTGGTTTCTTACAAAGATAAACATAGTCTTACTATGTGATCCAGTAATTGCACTTCTAGGTATTAACCCAAATGAGTGGAAAACTGTGTCTACACTAAAACCTACGCATGAATGTTTATAGAAGCTTTATTCATAGTTGACAAAAACTGAAAACCACCAAGATGTCCTTCAAAAGGTCAATGTATAAATAAACTGTGGTATATCCATATAATGGAATATTATTTGGTGATAAAAAAAGAAATGCGCTATCAAGCCACAAAAAGACATGGAGGAAACTTTAATGCATATTGTTTAGTGAAAGAAGCCAGTCCAAAAAGGCTACACACTGTGATTTCGACTATATGACATTCTGGAAAAGGCAAAAATATAGAGACAGTAAAAAGCTCAGTGGTTGCCAGGGGAGGGAAGAGGGAGGGTGGGAGGAATGAACAGGGGAGGGACGGGGCATTTTCAGGGTAGTGGAATTATTCTGCATGATACTGTAATGGTGGATACATGATGTTATTATGCATTTGTCAAACCACATAGAATTGTACAACAGAAGAGCGAGCCAGAATGTGAACTCTACCATTACCCATTGCCACTGAGTTGATTCGGACTCATAGTGAACCTATAGGACAGAGTAGAACTACATATAGGGTTTCCCAGGCTGTAAGTCTTTACAGAAGCAGACTGCCACATTTTTCTCCTACAGAGCAACTGGTGGGTTTGAACTGCTGACCTTTTGGTTAGCGGCTGAGCACTTAACCACTGTGCCACCAGGATTTCTTAATGTAACTATAGACCTTAGTTAATAATAATGTATCGATATTAGTTCATCAGTGGTAACAAATGTACTACACTAATGCAAGATGTTGATAACGGGAAACTTTTTTTGAGGTGGAGGGTATATGGGAACTCTGTATACTATCTACTCAATTTTCTGTAACCTTAAAACTGGTTTAAAAAAAATGAAGTCTATCAATAAAAAATTTATATAAACTTAGCATTCAATACATTGTATTAAAATGTATATACAAAAGGTAATAAATACATAAAACTTATTACTTCCTAATTATGTTACTACATTACATAGTTATCCATGCTCTTAAGATTATGACTATCACATCTAAATGGTGGAAATAGTACGTAATGGTGTGTTTGTGAGCATCTTTTCCCAACTCTGTCTGAGCCTGAAATTGATGGGAGTATTTATACCACAAAAAATGGTAAATGCTACAAATCAAGGCTTTCCCTCCAGGCTTGCTAATTTACCATCAAACTCATGGAAGGCTCCAGAAGATGTGAACTCAATGAGATGAAGGATGCCTGGCACACTGTAAATGTTCAGTAAATGGTAGCTGTGATTATGATGATTGGAAGTCTGAATAATTTAGATCAAAAGGCCATCCCTGTCCCTTTTCCCCTCCTCCACTCCCAAAAGGGGGAGAATATTTTTGTTTGAAACAGTTTGCATCATTTCTGTAAGTTATTTCCACTCACCCCTACTCTTTTGCATGGTGAGAGTTCAAGGGTGAAGTTAAGATTTAGAACTCACAGTTGACTCTTAGTTGGGCCTTGACTGTAAAGTTATTCTCTAACCACCCTCCTTCTCATTGCTCTAGAGGACCAGGAGGGAGAAAAAAGACTTAAAACGTTACCAGTTGCCATTGAGTTGATTCCAACTCATGGCAGCCCCTTATGTGTCAGAGTAAAACTGTGCTCCACAGGGTTTTCGATGGCTGATTTTTTGGAAGTAGATCACCAGGCCTTTCTTACGAAGAGCCTCTGGGTGGACTTGAACCTCCAACTTTTTGGTCAGCAGCTGAGCTCCTTAACTTTTGCACCACCACTAGATATTTGGAGCAATTCTCTCGAGGAGGTGAGATTTTTTCTTTTGTTTACCTGCATTTTCTAATTGTTCCACAAAGATATGCCAAGTTTTAAATGTTAATTTTTAAAACAACACACAAGAATTTTTAAATGTCTCCAAAGGACTATTTAGGCGTAACTAGCTGGTGCTAATGGTGGGGAGAGGTATAAAACATGAAAGAGTTTCAGCTAGAATGGATGAGTCTCCATGGCTGCCCAGCATTTGGGGATGAATCAATTAAAAAGAGGTGAAACAGGAAGGTAGCAGACAGGTCTCTGTAAACCTGGAGTGTTCCTGTTGAGTTACCCTTCCTCCCACATGAGAGCCCCCATCCATCCTCGTAGATGACATATGGGATGTCTGTAATGAATATGGATTTGATGTGATTTCATCTCTTTGCCAGACTAACTCAGAAAACTAATTCCACTTCAGACTATGTTAAATGAGGTTTTAAAAAGTGTGTTAGAGGATAACTTTTGAAGTCTAAGCTAGATCAAGAGGTGCATTTGGGAGAAAACTTTGGGGACCACTTTTTCCCCATGCCCATGGTTGGAGCCATATTTTGTTGTCTTTGATTTATAAGGGTGAGAGACTATGGGGATCTGTCTTGAGAGGGCTTTGACTTTTAAGGGATTCAACTAGTTGAAACCTTATGTGCATTTGGAAATAAAGCACTTTTATAGCACAGAATCTAAAAACTTGAAGTGGGATGGGACCTCAGATGTTAACACTCTAAACCTAAATCGGATGCCTGAGTCCCGTCCTTTCTATCTCCACCCAGTGTCCAGCTCTGCCTGACACACCCAAAGGAGAGGGATGTACTACCTCTCAAGTCAGCCTGGACCATTTCTACTGAAGTCCACCTCTGCCTCACTGTACCCACCTTCCTGTAATATACACTTACTGTTTCTAGGTTTGGAGGAGGGAGACAGGGACATACATGTATACAATTAGTAAGCTTTATACAAGGAAGAGAGACCACTATTTGTGTGTGTGTGTGTGTGTGTGTGTGTGAAAATATACACAGTCATACACCATTTCTACAATTTCTATATGTAGAACTCCTTGACATTGATTACATTCGTGAAGTTGTGCAAACGTTCTTACCATCCTTCTCCAAATTGTTCTACTGCCATCAACTTAGACTCACTGCCCCCTAAGCTTCTCATCTAAACTTTCAAGTTGCTGTTGTCAACTTGATCTCACATAGATAATTAGAAAGAACATTCTTTGTAGAAACTTAATTCAACATGACTGGCAATTACCGAGTCGTCCTCAGTGTGCAAGGCATGTCTAGGCACTGTGGGGGATATAAAAAGTGAATAAAACCGAAGCTCCACCCGCAAGGAACTCACAAGCCACAGTATAATGTGTGTATACCACAAACTCTAATACAAGGCAGAAGATGGTTTGATGAGGAAAATGGAACCAATATTTATCGAGTACCTTTGATGTGCCAGGCCCCGCTTTCCTTGTAATGGGTCTCATATAATCCTTGTGGGATTGCACACTGAACTCCCCAAACCTCACTTTCCTTATTTGTAATATTTGGCATTGGACGAGATGCCCTCTGAAGTCTTTTCCAGCTCTCGCATCCCGATGATTCATTCCCCCTTTTCCAGTGGCCCTAGACTTCGCTCTTCTGGGTTGGGTTGGCTAGGGAGATGGATGGGCAAAAGGTTGTTTTTTTTTGTTAATGTTCTTTTTTTCTTTCCTTTCCTGTGGGGTAGATTGTTGATTTAAAACCAGTTTGAACAAAGCATTCAGAAAGAAACCACAGAGAACCGTCTAGAATTGGCAGAGGATAACCTTATGACCCCAGAGGTCTTTTACAGCTCTCATTTTTATGATTCACTAATTTGCTGCACCACACTCAACTCTGTCCGGGAATTCAGAGTTCAGAAAAGATGCCATGTAAATTGTTGGAGGTAATGAGAAGGCTGCAGGAATGGTAGGGCCAGAAGCGTGGTTTTGAGTGAAATTAAATACTGGGAGATATTTAAAGAAGCTAGAGAAGCTTTTTTTTTTTTTCTTGAGAGACTCTCATTTTAAGGCAGATTGGGTTGAATTCTTGCCTTCCATGCAGGAGACCCAAGTTTGATTCCTTATGCACAGTCATCTCTGTCAGTGGAAGCTTGCCTGTTGCTATGATGCTGATCATGTTTCAGCAGAGCTTCCAGACTAAGACATACTAGGAAGAGTGGCCTGTCTGTTTTTGAAAATTAACCAGTGAAAACCCTATGGATCTCAAAGGTCCAATCTGCAACCGATCGTGGGTATGGTGCAGGACCAGGCCCCGTTTTGTTCCACTGTGCATGGGGTTGTCATGAGTCTGGGGCTGACTTGGCAGCAGCTAACAAAAGTAATAAGAAAAGTAAATCTCAGACTTTTTCTTTTCATTGTATGACTAGGTTTTTGTTATGTTGTAACTCCAGTAGAGCTGCTTACCTGTTTTATTAAAAAACAGAACAGTCGACATAGAGTTGATTCTGACTCATGTTGACCTCGTGTGTTTCAGGGTAGAACTGCACTGCATAGGGTTTTCAATGGCTGTGATCTTTTGGAAGTAGATTGCCAGGACTTTCTTCTGAGGTACCTCTGGGTGGATTTGAACCTCTAACTTTTGGTTAGTAGTACAGCATTTAACCACTTGCACCACCCAGGTTCTCCTATCTGTTTTACAACCTCCAACAAGCTGCTGAACATTGTATTAGTTTCCTAGGGCTGCCGTGACAAAGTACCACAAACTTGGTGGCTTGAAACAACAGAGATTTATTTTCTAACAATTCTGGAGGCTTGTTGTTGTTGTTAAGTGCCATCCAGTTGGCTCTGACTCATAGTGACCCCATGTACAACAGAATGAAACACTGCCCGCTCCTGTACCATCCTCACAATCGTTGTTGTGTTTAAGCCCATTGTTGCAGCCACTGTGTCCATCCATCTTGTTGAGGGTCTTCCTCTCTTTTGCTGACCCTCTACTTTACCAAGCATGATGTCCTTCTCCAGGGATTGATCCCTCCTGATCACATGTCCAAAGACAAATTCTCACCATCTTCACTTCTAAGGAGCATTCTGGCTGTACTTCTTCCAAGACAGATTTGTTCATTCTTCTGGCAGTCCATGGTATAGTCAATATTATTCACCAACACTGTTATTCAAATGCATCCAGTCTTCTTTGTCTTCCTTATTCATTGTCCAGCTTTCACATGCATATGAGGCAATTGAAAATACGATGGCTTGGGTCAGGCACACCTTCGTCCTCAAGGTGATGTCTTTGCTTTTCAACAGTTTAAAGAGGTCTTTTGCAGCATACTTGCCCAATTCAATGTCGTTTAATTTCTTGACTGGTGCTTCCATGGGCGTTGATTGTGGATCCATAATTCTGGAGTCTAGAAGTCTATAATCAAGGTGTCAGCAGGCTTAGCTTATTCTGAAGGCTCTGAGGGAGAATCCTTCCTTGACTCTTCTAGCTTCTGGTAGTTGCCTGCAATACTTGGCATTCCTTGGCTTGTAGATGTATCACTCCTGTCTCTTCCTTCCTCGTCATATGGGCGATCTCTTTGTGTTTCCCTGTGTCTTCACATGGCCTTCTTGTAAGGACACCAGTCATTGGATTTGGGCCCACCCTAATCCAGTATGACCTCATCTTTACTTGATTACATCTGCAAAGACTCTATCTCCAAATAAGATCACATTCACAGGTACTTGGGGTAGGACTTCAGCATATCTTTTTGGGGGACACAGCTCAATCCACAGCAGATATAAATGTGGGTGCTTAGCAATAAGTTCTGTCACAATTTAAAAAATCATTTTTGAAGCTGTAGGAAGACCAGTGTTCTATAAATATGTATGTGTTTTTTTTTAGGAAATTGCTGAGGGCAGACAACTTGGTATTTAATGGATCTCATGAATTTTTAGTGCTTTCTACATTCCCCCAACTTTTTGGAAATTTTATGCCTCTTGATGGCATCTTTGCTACTTTGTGTTAAAATAATGTGATAAAGATAAGAGGCAAGCAGGATAATTGTTCCAGAACTATAGTATTTCTAGGAGACCAGTTAGCCAGTAGTCTTTGGTGCCTGGAGGAGCTCGGTGAGAGTTCGTTCAGTGGGGGGATGAAGAGAAGGAACTGGGCAAGCTCAGCACGCATCTGTGTGGGAGGCTAGTGACTAGACAGTACAGTGGAGTCACATCTTACCTGGGTCCACATTCTGAAGTCAGCTATAAGGTGTACAAAACGGGTGCTTAAAATTATTGGTGAAATTCCCACAGAAAGTCACTGGGTTTGAGACTGGCACACATTCAGGTGATTTTTCCTCAGTGCTGGATCAGGTTCATGTTTCTTTGCTTAGGCACCAGATGAAGAGGTGGACTTGTCTTTAGGGACCAGGCTTTATAAAAATAAATATGTCTTTTAATGTTGGACTTGCATTGAACATGTGCACGCAGCAGAAGTTCAAGGGGGAAATCTGTCCATTGCTTCTTACAACTTCTGATGGCTGCTGGCATTCCTTGGCTTGTGGCCACATCACTCCAATCCCTGCCACCATGGCCACATTGCTTTCTCCTCTTCTGTGCATGTCATATCTCCCTCTGTCTCTCTCTGATAAGGATGCTTGTGATTGTGTTTAGGACCCAGCAGGATAATCCAGCATAATCTCCCTATCTCAAGATTCTTAACTTAATCACATCTGCAAAACATATATATATATATATTTGCTTTATACGGCAACATTCAAAGGTTCTGGTGATTAGGATACGGATATCTTTGGGGAAGGGGAGGCATTATTCAGCCTACTGTGAAGACTAATCACAAATGTTATGGAATGGCCTAGGCTTACAGTTTAGCAATTTGTATATTTTGTTTGTTTGCTTATTTTTCTGATTCCAGATCCCACAACCTTAATCACTGGCTATATGCTTCACCTCTGAGGGTTACTTAGACTGAAGACAGAGAGGGGTCACCCAGCAGCTTAAGTCACTTCACACTGGTGTTGATCCAATAATTTTGTGTGTGTGTTTGTGCCATGTTGCTATATGAGTGCTAATTTTCACTCTCAACATGGAGGTGACTTTCAGTTTAGATGCTTAACATAGAGTTGCCCGTGGTTGGCATTTTCTCAGGAGGCCACTGCCCATATGGTGTCTACCTAGTCTCTTAAAATCACTAGGGCTTACATTATAGCAAGGGAAAAATGGATGAGATATGCAGGGGAATAAATCATAGAGGCAAAGGGATGGGTTCAGTGAATGCTTCTCAGCATGGTTGGGGTCAGAGAATGGTTAGAGGAGATTCGAGGGGCTCCCAGAGACTGAGACTGCAGAACCAGAATTGAGTCTTTAGCATGTGCGTAGACCTCTGAGTGGGGGAGTAGAATTCAGAAGGGCAGGGAGGTGTGCAAAGAGGGAAGGGCTAGAGGTTCCTCACTATCTGAATGTGTCAGTAGGATGCTGGCGCCATGATGAGGCGAGTCTACCATTCACAACTACCTGCCAGCTCTTCTGGGTGCAGGAAGTGCTCCTTTGTACAGGGAGGACAGGTGCTGGCTCTGATCCAAGGATGTTCAAACCCAGAGGGGCTTTATATCTTGTGGAATCCTCATGATCTCTACCAAGGGCTTGGAGCTCTCTTTAGACTTGGAATTAGATACTTGTGGGTCCCTCCATCACTTTGAAGTCAGGTCTTTTCCCCTCCCCTGCCCAAACCAACTCACTCTGTTGGTGTCCTTTTGGGCCCTTGCATAAGCATTCTGTCAGCCACCTGGGGCTGAAGCCTTTGGTATCAATGTTGACTTCTCCTTTCCTTATCCTTCCACCCACCTCATGCCCCTTAGAGGTGAGGCAGTTGCCTAGTGATAGGACTGTAGGAGTTAGACAAACCAAAGATGCAGATCAGGTTTGGAATAAGGCTGTTTTACTTATTTAATGTGCTACCTAGGATAACAGAGAACGGACTTAGGGTTATTGTGAGGATTGAATGAGATCGTAATAACAGTTATTGTTGTTGTTTCTCTCATAGCTTCCATTCCAGTGCAGGCCTTGATCACCCAAAGTCTGGACTGTAATAGATTCTTCTAAATCAATCATTTTTAAACTTCTTGACTGTGACCCACAGTGAGAAATAAATTTTATATCATGACATTACAATCACACACACACAAAATGAAAATAAAAGTTTTATGAAATATCCTGACTTTTAAAAGTTTATTTTCTCATTTATTTACCAAAAAAAGGTTGGTTTTAATCTACTAAATTGATTTCATGACCCAATAATGGGCCAAGACCCAAAGCCTAAAAAATACTGCTCTAGAGATAGTCTTACGACAGTCTCTACATCCCTCCAAATCACTGAATATCAAACTTTTTAAAGGAGGCTGCTTTCTATGTTTTACGATATAACCCTAGCACCCAGCACCCCATTTATATCACGTTTTGTGATTCCCAGTGCTTTTACATACATCATCTCCTCATCTCACTTAATTCTCACCACTCTTCGAGGAAGATGTTACTGTTAGCTTCACTTGAAAAGCCAGGACATTCAGTTTGAGAGAAGTCATGTGTCTTGTCTAAGGTCACGTAGCTGGGAAGTGACCGAGTCAGGATTGCACCAAACTCTGCTCATCCTAATCCAGGGCTTCTCTACGCACAATGAACAGAAAGAGGAATTCAAGTTTCAGAACTAAATTAGAATACAAAATGGATTAAAGTCATGGCCAAATCTTCAATTTTATGAAACAAAGTGAGTAGGCTTATTACCATGTAGCTTTTTCTAAGAGAGTCGCCTCTTAGAACTAATACTGGCTTTTTGGTTCTGCCACCTTACTGCTTTTCCATTCGTTCATTCATCCACTCAACAAATCCATTTGTCTGTTCATTCAAGAAATGTTTATTGAGTGCCTACTGTGTGCCAGACACCGTGTGTATACTACGATGAGCATACACACAGAAATCTCTACTCTTATACCATACAGACTAATTAGGTGGTGCTGAGTGTTAAGAAGAAGAGAGCATGTAGGGGAAAAGATTGTTAGGGGTAGTCTTTAAATAGCATGATCAGGGAAGGTTCTTGGATGAGGTACCATTTGTGCAGAGACCTAAATGAAATGACGGAGCAAGCTATGTGGATATTTGGGGAAGAATATTCCAGAAATGGTACTGAAGCTGAGGAGGGAAGAAGCTTGGTGGTGACTGACGAAGAGCTGGGAGGTCAGAGTGAGTGGAGCCAAGTGGGCCAGGGGAAGAGTATTGAGAGAGGAGGTCAGAGAAGCAAGCCTTCAGGGGCCACGTCATGTAGAACATCGAAGCCATTGTAAGGACTTCAGATTTTATTTATTCACTTCTTCAGAAAAGAACTCTACAGAATATTTCAAAACCCTTTTGTTAGATAATTTTCCTTCACACCTAAACTATTTTATGCTCTCGTTGCTCATCAAGTTGCACTAGCTGTGTGCCCATATCATTATTATTGGTGATGAAAATCACAAGTTGTAGCTTGAGAAGAAAACACACCCACCCAACCCATCCTCTTTTCCCCGGAGCGTGGTGGTGTCCTCAGACCTCAGCTGAGCTCATCTGTAGATGATTATTTAACTCTCAAAGAACTCTGATTTATCTGGTCATTCGTAGCTAAAAATAACTGATGGGTCAACAACTATCCAATTACAGAATACGGCATAGGCAGCATGGCTCATGCAAAGGGGTAATACACAGTCCAACGCTATGATAAATCTGACCTGACATTTAGCTGGTACGCACTCAGAGCACCAGTAACTTGGCTTCTGTAGATTACTTTGAGTTATAAAGAGGTCTCAGGCATTTCCTTAATGTAGCTCATCAAGCAAAGCAGGTTTTCCCATTTTACATGGTCTGACAGAGAGGCCTTAAAACTCTCACCACACTTGTCCTCTTATTTAAAGTATACTTCATCCTCTAGATACCTGCCTGGAGTCTGGGTCATCCATGTTCCTCTCGAATAATAGTAATGTTATTGTTGTTTTTAGGTGCCATCGAGTCAATTTCAACTTACAGTGACCCCATGTGGCAGAGTAGAACTGCCCCATAGCATTTTTGTTTGTTTGTTTTTTAAAATAAAATTTACTGTGTTTTCGATGAAGGTTTACACAGCAGTTCAGGTTTCCACTCAACAGTTTTGACACAAATTGTTCAGTGACCGCATATGGTTTTCTAGGCTGTAATGTTTATGGGAGCAGATCACCAGGTCTTTCTCCCGTGGAGCCTCTGGGTGGGTTTGAACTACCAATCTTTAAGTTACCAGCCAAGCACTTAACTGTTGCACCACCAGGGCACCTTAATAATAGAATAGGCCATGTATTTTGAGTCTTTACTCAGGGAAGTCTTAATATGCATTATTAAGGCAGAGCTTAACATGCATTATTGCTTTCAGTCCTTAAAACAACCCTTTGAGGAGGTCTAATGTTAACCTGGAATCCCTGGGTGGTGCAAATGGTTAATGGACAGGTTGCTGGTTCGAGTCCATTCAGAGGCACCTTGGAAGAAAGGCCTGGTGATCTACTTCCAAATAATCAGCCACTGAAAACTCTATGGAGCACAGTTCTACTCTGACACACACGGGATTGCCACGAGTTGGTATTGACTCCACGGCAACCATTTTTGTTTTTTTTAACGAGGAAGGGAAGAACAGTTGAGCAAAACTGTGAAGGAGACACAGCTTGTCCTTAGGCCCACTACTTTTGCTCGATCTTCTGCTTTCTTTCCCTTGTCTTGATGGCATACTTTCTGTTCTAGCTCATTCTCTCTGGGTACCTCCATCTCCTCTCTTTTCCTGTTTTTCTCCCTCTCCTTGCCCCTCTACCTCCACTTAATAAAACTCAGTTATCGGGAAAGAATCTGATGAACACAGAAGTATAAGTGACCATAAAAGCTTAACTCTCATGCAGGCTAGTATGTGGCAGTAGTAAATCTGTTCATCAAATATTGGAGAGCACAACCTACAGGCAGCCTTCAGGGCTGTGTAGCTGTATTTTTTGAATCAGTCAATTGCCATGAATCCCAGGGACCTTCGCAGACTACTGGCACATTAAGGACCGGAGAGGTGAAGTGACCCTGGAAAACACATTAGGACAGATAGAACTGCCCCATAGGGGTTCCAAGGAGCACTGGTGGATTCAAACCTTTGGTTAGCAGCCTGAGCTCTTAACCACTGCACCACCAGAGCTCCAGAAAACACATTAATAGGGATGAACTATGAAGGGTGCAAATGGTTAATATGCTTGGTTGCTAACTAAAAGGTTGGTGGTTGCAGAACACCCAGAGGTGCCTCAGAAGAAAGGCCTGGTGATCTCCTTCCAAAAAATCAGCCATTGAAAAATCTATGGAGCACAGTTCTACTCTGACACACATAGGTCGTCATGAGTGGGAGTCGACTAGACAACTGGTTTGGTTTTGGTATTATTATCAGCGTAGGGACATAGGACAGATAAATTCTGATGGGTAGAGAAAGTAAGAAGCAAAGATCTAGAAAGAGCAATGTATTTCCCTGTCAATAAAGGCACTACCTTGAGAAGCCCTGGGTCTCTCACACAGAAGGAAAGCCCAGAGAACCTCCTGGGAGCAGAAGCTTCTAGAAGTAGAGGTGTATTGACCAAGACAAGCCCACTTCACATTTCCCCATGCCGCATCAGCATAATCTAACCCTTTCATCAGATAATTCTGAGAATCTTCCAGTAGCTGGTCCATCTTCAAGATCGTAGGTCAGAACACTGCAGGGCTGAGCTAACTGACCTCTCAGATAGGCGTCCTGTTCCTCTCAGGCTCACAGACCACACTCCCCACCTCCTCCCCCCCGCCCCCCCCCCCCCCCCCCACAAACTACCCAAGTGCTTTTAACTCTCCAGGCGAAATCCACTTTGCTCCTGGGCTGAAGCACTCTGGGCACATTCTTGAACAGAGTTCAAACTCACAGGATTTCCCTAAAACAAGCAACTCCCTGGATGCCCTGGGAAGCACTGTGACTACTGGGGAGGTAGGGGGGTGGGGGATTAACATAACCAGAGTAATGTGGCTCTGATCCAGAAAGAAAATGTATGTGCTTCAAAAAGTAAAAACTGGCTCAGAGTCTTGGGAACCCCATAATCAGAAGCATATTCATTCTGACGGTTTCAAAAGACCCAACACCCACCTCTGTGCAACCTGGCCAGGGTTCAGAGAAATCCACCCCCTCTCTTGTCTTTTGGATGGAATGCAAGAGCCATATAAGACTTCCTGTCTAGAAGGCAGAGAGAGGGCAAGCCTTTGCCACCCGGTCTCAGCAAGGTGGGGAGACGGGTGGAGGCTGTTCTTTGGCTCATCTTTGGGCACTTTTATTTCATTTTATGGCACGAGGCATTTCATATTAATTCTGTATGGTGCCCAAGTCACTGCAAATCTGCTAACTAATCTTCAGCCAGGCTTTTTTAAATTGGTTGATATTGTTTTTTTTCCTCCTTGGGGAGAGTTGCTTGCAGGTTGGGGTGTGGGTGGCTCCTGTCAGGACTGGACATGCAGAGGTGGAGCAGGAATAGAGACAAGGGGTTTGCAGGCCAAGGGTGATGAGCCTGATGCTCGCAGAGGTCAAGGCAGGCCCTTGGTTCGGAAACCAGTGCATTAGTCCAGGCAGGACAGGGCAGACATGTCTTGGAGGTCAAGGCAAGCAGGATCAGGGGGCCAGATGGCTGGGTACCTCAAAACAACAGCACTGGCTAGTAGAAAAATCATCCTCATTCAAAGTAGGAACTGAGTCACCTCTGGCTTCTTGATTATTTCTAGTAGGCTCGACCCAGGTCTGGGCCCCAGGGGTATCTACCTTCTAGCTTTAATGCGCCAAAGACCAAGATTTGAGGTCAGGGAAGAGGTAGAGGCTTACAGGTACTAATAGCACACTTTTGTGGTTTCCAGCTTAGACTTTGCAGAGGCCTTTTGTGTGGGCGTTGGGTTAGCAGGCCACTCTGGCAAAGGAAAATGAAGCAGCCGTCTGCCTGTTGTCTGTTATGATCCACATTTGGTGCAACTGGAAATGGCAGTGGAAGATTTTTAAATATTGGCTCCACACCGAGCCAGCATCCTGAGGGGGTGGGGTGGGAGGGGGGACTCTGGGAAATGGATGCTTCAAACATTTTCTTAGAAATCTTGCTTTTCTAAAACTGGCTGAACTTTAGGATGAAACTAGTTTTGCAGGTGTGGGAACAGCAGCCAGCCTGCCTCTGCACACAATGGTCCTGGTCTCTGGGCCTGGGGATGGGGTTTCAGAGTTATTACTCTTAAGTCTTTTTCTGGCATCCAACGCCAATGGTGAGCAAGGATGAACATGTTACCGCAGTTAAAGCAAGATTCCTAAACCGGTGCTCCGTAGACAACACATAGTTAACACATCAGTGGTTGCTTCATACTCCAGACGAAATCACCCATACATCCCTACCATCATTTATTTGGCCAGCAAGCGTGTATTGAGTGCTTTCTGTTTGTTAGACTGTACGAGGTGCTGAGAGAGGAGACAACTGATTAAGACATGGTTCCTGGCCTTACAGAGCCTGGGGTCTGCTGGGAGAGACATGATTTCTTCTTTCTAGGGGATGGAAAATTGGAAAAGCTTCACAGAGGATGTTACATTTTTACTGGGTCTGCAAGAATGACTGGGTATGCTCTAGGGAGAGAAGGTGGGAGGCATTCCAGGTAGAGGGAACTGGCCTTGCAAAGATAGGAGGCAGGACAGTGTGGGGTTTGGGGGGCCTGCTGGGGCTGGAGCTTGTCATCTATGTGGGGGAGACAGCAGGGGATGAGGTTAGAAAGATAGTTTGGGGTAGAATGTATTCCAAAATAAGGATGTTACATTTTATCTTGCAGGCAGGAGAACCACTGAAAACTTTTAAGTGGGAAAGTGATATAATCACACGTGTGTTATTTAAAAAATTGCATTTTTGTAATATATACATTTATTTTTTGTTAGGATGATAAGAGTCACGGAAAGTTTGGAAAATAAAAATAAGGAAAAATGTTAAGAGCAAAATAAAAGGCGTGGACCCTTCACAGATAACTACTGTTCACACTTCAGTGTGTTTATACTCCATTTATTCTGACAGTTAAGGAGCCCTGGTGGCGCAATGGTTAAGTGCTTGGTTGCTAACCAAAAGTTTGGCGATTCGGACCCACCTAGTGACTTCTTGGGGAGAAAGACTTGGCGATCTGCTCCCGTAGACTACAGCCTAGAAAACCCTATGGGGCAGTTCTACTCTGTTATATAGGGTCGCTCTGAGTAGGATTCAGCTCGATGGACCCAACAACATCCTGACAATTAATGCTGGCCTGGAGATCAGAATCAGCAAGGTCAGCTAACAGCAGTAATCCCAGCGTGTATAAAGATGACCTGAACAGAGGTAGTGGCAATAGAAGTAGAGAAAAGTAGTTTGGGGCAGTGGTTAAGGGCATGGACTTTGTGGCCGTACTGCCTGAATTTTAATCCTGGTTTTGCTACTTACTGTGCTGGGACCTTGGGGAGCTCCCTTGACTTCTCTGTGTCTTCATTTCCTCACCTGTGTTATGAGGATAATTATATCACCCACCCCATAGTTAACAGAGGTTAAGTGTTTGGCACATAGTAAGTGCTGTGGAAGTGTTAACTTTTATTGTTTGACAACTGTTGAGGACATAAAATTTACAGTATTTTACAGGGCTTTGGGGTTGATTATTAGGGTAAGAGCACAAATGAAGTTAAAGATGACTTTCAGGGTTTCTGGCTTGGACTCCTGAGAGGTAACATTCATGAAGCTCTGGGATCAGGGAAGAAGGACTCACTTAGAGAAGGAAAGAAAAGGAAGATAAGGAGATCTTCTGAACACCGAGGACAAGTAGCCCTTGAAAATTTAGTAGATTGGATGTCTGCCTTGAGCATTTTACTCTTTTAAACAGCTATCTATTTGGAATCAAATTGGCAATAGCAACTTGAAAGGTTAGACGGGAAGCTTAGGGGGCAGTGAGTTTATGCTAATGGAGGAGGAGCAATTCAGAAAAGGAGGGGGAGAATGGTTGCACAAATTGAAGAATGTAACCAATGTCACTGAATTATAGAAATTGTTGAATTGCTGTATGTTCTGCTATGTATACTTTCAATAACAACAAAATAGAATAAATCATTAAAAATTTTTTTTAATATGTTTGGATTAGTGAGTGGTCAGAACACCCCTGACAGTGATATGAATGGTCAGGATTTCCAACACTGGAAGAGGCTGGGATCTAAACTTAGAGAGGGAGAATACAGTCTCCTCCTTGTGGGTGTACTCCGCTGCTCTCCCTATCCCTATCTGAATGTGCCGGGTGATAGGGATTGTTGTGAGGATGTATTTGAAGAACCCTGCCTTAATTTTGTGAACAACTCTATTCAAGTTACTGGATTTTAGTCTATGATGGATTCGTTTGGCTGGTTTGACTGGAGTAGGTAATTCTAAGCCAACATCACAGGTTCAGTCCAGTGGGGCCGGTTAACTTCCCTTTTTCCCTTTGGGAAGGGCTGATTGTAGAACAGACATGCACATGATCACATTAGACTCCTAGACTGGAAGTTCCTTGAGGTCAGTAGCATTTTGGTCTATCCTGAATCCCCAAGGCCTAGCAAAGTGCCTTTGTACATAGCAGGTGCTCAATATATGTGGGTATGAAAGATACGGAATTTGGGGAGGAGTGTGGAATGGCTAAGTATGACTTGAGAAACTCCTGTAGTGCCTATCTGCTCTTTCTGGGTTAGTAGGAAGACTTAATTCATCTGTTTTTCCTCCCCACCAAGTCTGGATGCAGAGTTATCATTTAATTTTCCTCTTCTGAAACACTTTGTTTATTATTGTCTGCAACTAGTGAAGAAAATGCTGCTAGCCCAGAGACCTTAACAATTGTGTGAGGTAGCCAGTTTTGGCAAATTCTAATCCCATGATTGAAAGCATTTGTATCAGTCTGGGTCTCTTCAGAAAACAAACAAACAAAACAAAAAAACATGTAGAGTAATTTAATAGAGGAGATTTAATATGGGAAATTAGTTACAAAGGTTTTTAGAAGAGTTGAAAGAACAACCAGGGAAGGCAAGGCAACCCCCACACTAATAATTGCCGAAAGTTACTACTGTCTCTAGGGCTAGGAGCCCTGATGGTGCAACTGTTTGTTAAGTGCTTGGCTGCTCATCAGAAGGTCGGCAATTTGAACCCACCCACTGACTCTGCAGGAGAGAGGCCTTTCGATCTGCTTCCGTAAGGATTACAGCCAAGAAAACCCTATGGGGGCAGTTCTACTCTGTCACATGGGATTGCTACGAGTCAGAATCCAACAGCAACAACAACACCCCTAGGGCTGGAGGAACTAAGATGTTACCAGAGCTTAGGAGCCTGGGCTGCCTGTTGGAGTCTGGTTCTAGGGGAAGTCCAACTGGTGGTGTCCTGGATGGAGGACACTCGACCCTAAGTAGAGAGAGAGGTGAAAAAATATCTGGCTTCTCTTTCCCTCCCATCCTCCAAACTCCTGCCTATGCTTCTCATTGGCTGAACCTAGTAGGAAGCAGTGGGCAAGGGAGCCTTGATAGTCTATAGGGGTCACCACCCTTTGAATACAAAGAAGAACAAGGAAATGGTGGGGTCTGGATCTGAGGCAAATGACCAATATATCATCCATCCATCCATAGCCTCCCCAACACTCCTACTGACTCAACCTTATGGCGTGGATTTGAGGGAATATGGGTGCACTTGCTGTGGATAAATGGCAGCACTTTGGGAGGGTTGCATTGAACCGTTTCTCTCTTTCCTTCTATATTTGGCCTTTCGTAGAAAATGTTTAGACTGATTACTAAAGCCACTGTGCCATCCAAACTAACCTCACGCTTGAAACTGAAATTAACATGTGTGGAGCACCTTTTGTTGTTGTTAGGTGCTGTGAAGTCGGTTTCTACTCATGGAGACCTCACGTGACAGAGCAGAATTGCCCCACAAGGTTTTCTATAAATTATGGTGTTGGCAAAGAGTATTGAATACACCATGGACTGCGAGAAGAACGAACAAATCTGTCTTGGAAGAAGTACGGCCAGAATACTCCTTAGAAGTGAGGATGATGAGACTTTGTCTCATGTACTTCGGACGTGTTATCAGAGGGACTAGTCCCTGGAGAAGGACATCATGCTTGGCAAAGTAGAGTGTCAGCCAAAAAGAGGAAGACCCTCAATGAGTTGGATTGACACCGGCTGCAACAATGGGTTCAAACATAGCAACAATTGTGAGGATGGTGCAGGACCAGGCAATGTTTCATTCTGTTGTACATGGGGTCGCTATGAGTCAGAACAAACTCGATGGTACCTAACAGCAACAATAACAACCTTTACAGGAACAGATTGCCAGGTCTTTCTCCTGTGATGCTGCTGGGTATGTTCGAACCACGACCTTTTGGTTAGCAGCCAAGTGCTTAATCATTGTGACACCAGGGCTCCTTGGAGCACCTTTCCAGCAGCTTCAGGTTGAATAAACACTTGACCTGAAAGGGTGCAGTCTGGGTGCATCATGTTGCTGAACCTCTGTTTATTCATTTGCCCCCACCAGAGGGACACAGGGAGCATGAGGGAGAGGAGAGAATCAAGATGTGCTCTTGGGTTAGAACTCAGATTCACAGGTCTATTGAGCCCTGGTTCACAGGAAACAAGGACAAGCAGGCCTGCAGAGGAATAGGAGAAGCTGGGAGGCCCACATGTACAGTGGCTGCCATTTTACAGACCTTGAAGGCTTCCAGGGGATGAGGCTCTTTGCTGAGGCTCCATTTTGTTTGGATGTTCTGGTGATCACACGTTGTTGTTGTTGTTAGGTATGGTGGAGTTGGTTCTGACTCATAGCAACCTTGTGTACAAAAGAACAAAACACTGCCCGATCCTGCACCATCCTCACAATCGTTGCTATGCTCGAGCCCATCATTGCAGCCACTTGTCAATCCATCTCGTTGAGGGTCTTCCTCCTTTTCGCTGACCCTCTACTTCACCAGGCATGATGTCCTCCAGGTTCTGGTCCCTCCTGATAACATGTCCAAAGTACTTGAGGCAGAGTCTTGCCATCCTTGCTTCTAAGGAGCAAATATTCTGTCATTTAGGGTTTGACCAAGGCAGCAAACCATCGTGAGTGACATGGTAAATAAAGGATTTGCTGTAAGGATTATACCTTACACATTTGTGGGAGCTGGCGAGGAAGTCTATGGAAGGCTGTTGCCTCTGTGTCTGGTGGTGGGCCTGAAGTCACTGCAAGTCGACAGGGCTGGCAATTGAGAAGAAAAGCTTGAATGTGAAGTAGGGGAGGACAGGGACAAACTAGAATGCATGAGTACAAAATTAATCCCATGGAGGCAAACTGGATCCTGTTTGTGTCACTCACCATCTCACCTTGACAATGTGGGTGACCTGCAGAAGCAGGTGACTGTGTCCAGAGAACTGTACACATGCCTGGCTGTGGCCTCAGAGAAGCTGAAGGTGGAGATGCTGCTGGATCTGAAAGGGCTTCAGGCCCAGCTCTACCTTCTCCCAAACAAGGTGGGCTAGCTGACAAGCCACAACAGGTGCAAACTACAGAGGCACCTGGAGCTCCACAGTCACCTTCCCAGAATGATGGCTGCAATTTCACTTCCACCTTCCAAATCCCACTGTAAGTTCTCTTGTGGCCAACCTTTACATGGAACCAGATGGGGAAAAGATTTATGGGATTCCCAGGTCCAGCTTAGCTAAGTCAACACAGGACAAAGCTAGCACGTGTTGCAAGAGGGCTCTGAAAATGCATGACTGGGAGAGAGATTCCTGCTTAGATGCAGAAGTGAGCTTTCATCACCCCGGAGAGAGGGGAGCTGTGCCTTTCAGTTCTTGGGGTGTGGCAGCAATAAAGATGGCAGCCTCCTCTCTGGATGGCTCCTGTGCCCAGGGGAAGCTGGGGAAGCCCTAGCTGATCAGGGACAGTCGAGGATTTGAATGTCCAGGATGCCTCTCTCTCAGGTCTGGGGAAGGCAACGCCTTCTTCATACCATCTCATTCCCTCTCCCCAGTCACACTTCCCTGGCAAGGGCATAGTGAGGATTCACTAGTTAACGCTGGGGCAAGGGCTTTGAAGATGAAGCATACGTTGTAAATGCTGTCATGATTGCACACAGATGTCTGAATCCAGACTTGCTGACTAACAGTAGAATTTGTTGAAGTTGATGTTGACCTTTCCTCCCCACTACATTTCTAAATATTTTGGTTGTCACTTGTAAACAATCCCATTCCGAAATGAAAATCAGACTTTTTTTTGGTGCTTGTAAAATTATCATTATTCCATCAAGCATTTCCGGTTCCCTTCCTTCTCTCTCATTTCTCTTCTGTTACCAGTACCAGTCAATTCTGACTCATGGTGACCCCGTGTGTGTCAGAGTAGAATTGAATAAGGTGTTCGATGGCTGTGCCCTTTTAGAAGTAGATCACCAGCCCTTTCTTCCGAGGCACATCTAGGTGGATTTGAACTGCCAATCTTTCAGTTAGTAGCTGAGTGCTTAACTGTTTGCACCACCCAGAATGGCCAAACAAGGTTTGCCTTAGCTGCCTGTTTTCACTTAGAGAAGAGCCTGTTGAGACCTGAAAACGCCATTTCACCCTGTTTACCTTCTCACTTATTTCTGACCAAGTGGACAGGATGTCAGAGGTGTTGATCAGTTTTGCCAGTGTGGCAAACATGTTAGTTAAACGTTTGGATTATTATTATTATTATTATTATAGGCACCTTCCAGGCTGTGCCGCTGTTTGCATCCTTGTCTTTTGGACTTTCATGCCTTTCTTTTTTGTCCCAGTGGCTTCAACGTTATCATCTTGAATTATGAAACAGGGACAGCAGCTTGATAATAAGTACTCACAGCTTCTCTCTCCACCTACCCCTTGGAGGAAGGTTTTTTTGTACTTTAGATGAAGGCTTACAGAGCAAACTAGTTTCTCATTGAACAATTAGTACACGTATTGTTTTGTGACATTGGCTGCCAACCCCACAGCATGTCAACACTCTCCCCTTCTCTACCTTGGGTTCCCTATTACCAGCTTTCCTGTCCCCTCCTGTCTTCTAGTCCTTGCCCTTGGGCTGATGTGTCCATTTAGTCTTGTATTGTTTTATGGGCCTGTCTAATCTTTGCCTGAAGGGTGGACCTCAGGAGTGACTTCAATACTGAGCTAAAAGGGTGTCTGGGGGCCATACTCTCGGGGTTTCTTCAGTCTCTGTCAGACCAGTAAGTCTGTTTTTTTTTTCTTTTGTGAGTTAGAATTTTGTTCTACATTTTTCTCCAGCTCTGTCTGGGACCCTCTACCGTGATCCATGTCAGAGCAGTCAGTAGTGGTAGCTGGGCCCCATCTAGTTGTGCTGGACTCAGTGTGGTGGAAGCTGTAGTACTTGTGGTCCATTAGTTACTTGGACTAATCTTTCCCTTGTGTCTTTGGTTTTCTTCATTCTCCCTTGCTCCAGATGGGGTGAGACCAGTGGAGTATCTTAGATGGCCGCTCACAAGCTTTTAAGACCCCAGACGCTGCTCACTAAAGTAAAATGTAGAACATTTTCTTTATAAACTATGTTTTGCCAATTGAGCTAGATGTTCCCTGAGACCATGGTTCCCACAGCCCTCAGCCTAGAAATTTGGTCCCTCAGGGAGTTTCGATGTGTCTATGGAGCTTCCATGACCTTGCCTTGGACAGGTTGTGCTGGCTTCCTCAGTATTATGTAATGTCTCACCCTACACCAAAGTTACCACTTATATATTGTCTATCTAGTGTTTTTCCACCTCCACCCCTCCCCTCCTTCGTAACCATCAAAGATCGTTTCTTTTTGTATGTAAACCTTTTCATGAGTTTTTACAGTAGTAGTCTCATACAATATTTGTCCTTTTGTGATTGACTTATTTTACTCATCATGATGCCCTCCAGATTCATCCATGTTGTGAGATGCTCCACAGATTCATCATTGTTCTTTATTGTTGCGTAGTACTCCATTGTGTGTATTACCATACCTTGCTTATCCATTCATCTGTTGATGGGCATCTATGTTGTTTCTATCTTTTTGCTATTGTGACCTATGCTACAGTGTACACGGGTGTGCATATGCCTATTTGTGTGACAGCTGTTATTTCTCTAGGATATATTCCTAGGAGTGGGATTGCTGGATCGTATGGTATTTCTATTTCTAGCTTTTAAAGGAAGCACCATATTGTTTTCCAAAATGGTTGTACCATTTTGCATTCCCACCAGCAGTGTATAAGAGTTCCAATCTCCCTGAAGCCTCTCCAATATCTGTTATTTTCTGTTTTTTTGATTCGTGCCAGTAATGTCGGGGGCGAGATGGTATCTCGTGGTTTTGATTTGCATTTCTCTAATGGCTAGTGATTGCCAGCATTTCCTCATGTATCTGTTAGCCGCTTGAATGTGTTCTTTGGTGAGGTGTCTGTTCATATCCTCTGTCCATTTTTTAATAGGATTATTTGTCATTTTGTTGTAGAGGCATTAGATTTTCCTGTAGATTTTAGAGATTAGACCTTTGTTAGATGTCATAGCCAAAATTTTTTTCCTAATCTGTAGGCTCTCTTTTTACTCTTTTGGTGAAGTCTGTTGATGAATGTTTACTTTTTAGAAGATCCCAGTTATCTAGCTTATCTTCTGGAGTTTGTGTGTTGTTAGTTATGGTCTGTATCCTGTTAATGGTGTGTATTAGGGCCTCTAGTGTTGATCCTATTTTTTCTTCTATGATCATTATAGTTTTTGGCTTTATATTTAGGTATTTGATCCATTTTGAATTAGTTTTTGTGTATGGTGTGCGGTATGGGTCCTGTTTTGTTTGTTTACAGATGGACATCCCGTTTTGCCAGCACCATTTGTTAAAAAGACTGTCTTTTCCTCATTTGATGGATTTTTGGTGCTTGTTAAAGATCAAGTGACCACAGGTGATGGATTTAGATCTGGGTTCTCAATTCTGTTCCATCGGTCAATGTATCTGTCATTGTACCAATACCAGGCTATTTTGACTACCGTAGCTGTATAGTAGGTTCTGAGGTCAGGTAGTGTGAGTCCTCCTACTTTATTCTTCTTCTTCAATAGTACTTTACTTATCCTGGCCTCTTCCCTTTCCATATAAAGTTAATGATTAATTTTTTCCATCTCTTTAATGAATGCTGTTGGTATTTGGATCAGGATTGCATTGTATTTGTAGATTGCTTTGGGTATAATTGACATTTTCACAATATTGAGTCCACCTATCCATGAGCATGGTATGTTTTTCCATTTTTGTAGGTCTCTTTTGGTTTCTTACAATAGTGTTTTGTAGTTTTCTTTGTATAGGTCTTTTATATCCCTGGTTAGATTTATTCCTAAGTATTTTATTTTTTTAGGGGCTGTTATAAATGGTATTGTTTTCCTGATTTCCTTTTTGTCATTCTCTTTGTTGTGTATAGGAATCCAACTGTATATTTATCTTGTATCCTGCTACTCTGCTGAATCTTTCTATTAGTTCCAGTAGTTTTCTTGTGGAGTCTTTAGGGTTTTCTATGTATAGTATCATATCATCCACAAACAGGCACAGTTTAACGTCTTTGTTACCAATTTGGATGCCCTTTATTCCTTTTTCTTGCCTTATTGCTCTAGCTAGGACTTCCAGCACAATATTAAATAGGAGTGGTGATAAAGGGCATCCTTGTCTTGTTCCTGTTCTCAAGGGGAATGTTTTCAGCCTCTCTCCATTAAGATTGATGTTGGCTGTTGGTTTTGTATAGATGTCCTTTATGATGTTGAGGAATTTCCCTTCTATACCTATTTTATTGAGAGTTTTTATCAGAATGGGTGTTGGACTTTGTCGAATGCCTTTTCTGTGTCGATTGAGATGATCATCTGATTATTTTATTTATGTGATGGATTACGTTGATTGATTTTCTAATGTTGAACCATCCTTGCACACCTGGTATGAATCCCACTTGGTCGTGGTGTATTATTTTTTTGATATGATGCTGAATTCTAGGCTGGAATTTTGTTAAGAATTTTTGCATCCATATTCATGGGAGATATTGGTCTGTAATTTTTTTTTTTATGGTATCTTTGGTTTTAGTATCAGGGTTATTCTGGCTTCATAGAATGAATTCAGAAGTATCCCTTCCTTTTCTATGTTTGAAATAGTTTGATTAGCACTGGTGCAAGCTCTTCTCTGAATGTTTGGTAGAATTCTCCAGTGAAGCCATCTGGGCCAGGGCTTTTTTTTTGTTGGGAGTTTTTTTTTTTTTTTTTTTTTTTTAAATTACTTTTTCAATCTCTTCTCTTGTTATGAGTCTGTTCAGATTTTCTACTTCAGTTTGTGTTAGTTTGGGTAGGCAGTATGTTTCTAGAAATGTGTCAATTTCCTCTGCATTTTCAAATTTGTTGGAGTATAGTTTTTCAGAATAGTCTGTTATGGTCCTTTTTATTTCAGTTGGGTCTGTTGTAATGTCCCCCATTTCATTTATTATTTGGGTTATTTGCATCTTCTCCTGTTTTCGTCTTGTGAATTTGGCCAGTGGTTTGTCAATTTTGTTGATCCTTTCAAAGAACCAACTTTTGGTTTTGTTGATTCTTTCTATTGTTTTTCTATTCTCTATTTCAGTTATTTCTGCTCTGATCTTTATTATTTCCTTTCTTCTGGTGGCTGTGGACTTCTTTTACTGTTCTCTTTCTATTTGTTTGAGTTGTGTGGCCAATGTTTTGATTTTTGCCCTTTTCTTCTTTTTTGATGTGCGCATCTATTGCTATAAATTGACCTCTGAGCACTGCCTTTGCTGTATCCCGAAAGTTTTGGTATGATGTGTTTTCATTCTCATTTGATTCTAGGAATTTTTTTGATTCCATCTTTGCTTTCTTCTATTACCCAGTGGTTTTTAAGCAGGGTGCTGTTCAGTTTCCATGTATTTGATTTTTTTTCCTTGTTCTTCCTGTTGTTAGTTTCTACTTTGATGGTGTTGTGATCAGAGAAGATGCTTTGTATTATCTCAGTGTTTTGGATTTTGCTGAGGGTTTCTTTTGTGGCCTAAGATGTGGTCTATTCTGGAGAACGCTCCATGTGCATTAGAAAAGAATGTTTACTTTGCAGCTGTTGGGTGGAGTGTTCTATATATGTCTATGAAGTCAAGTTTGTTGATTGTGGTCTTTAGATCTTCTGTATCTTTGCTGAGTTTCTTTCTAGATGTTCTGTCCTTACTGAGAGTGGTATGTTGAAGTCTCCTGCCATTATTGTGAAACTGTCAAATTCTCTTTTGTAGGAAGGCTTTTTAAAAATATATAATTTATTTTGCCTTTGTTGTTGAGAATATACACAGCAAAACTATACACCAATTCAAGTTTCTACATGTATAACTCAGTGACTTTGATTACATTCTTTGAGTTCTGCAACCATTTTCACCCTCCTTTTCTGAGTTGTTCTTCCCCTATTAACATAAACTCACTTCCCCCTAGGATTCCTATCTAATCTTTGGAGTTGTTGTTGTCAATTCGATCCTGTAGAGATGGATCTTAAAAGAGCATAAAGCTTAAGGCAGACATTCTTTACTAGTTAAGTTAAACTGTTGTTTAGTTTTAAGAAGACTTCAGGGAATATTTTTGATTTAAGGTTTAAAGATTATCTCAGGGCAATAGGTTTGGGGGTTCATTCAGCCTCCATGGATCCAGAATGTCTGGATTTCATGCAAATTTGAAATTCTGTTCTGCTTTCTCCCCTTTTTGATCAGGATTCTTCTATCGAATCTTTGGTCAAAATTTTCTGTAATGGTAGCCAGGCACCATCCAGTTCTTCTGGTCTCATGGCAAAGGAGGCAGCTGTTCATTAAGGCAATTAGCCACACATTTAATTTTCTGGTATCTCCTATAATGGGCAGGATAAGATGAAAATAAGAAGGAAAAAAAAAAAAAAAAAAAGAAGAGAAATATCTAAAGTAGATAGAGAAGCCTCATCAAATGTACATAATAAAGACCTGAGCCTTAGAGGGGAGCAGGCAGAGAGAAATGAAAGCAGGCATGCATTGGGCTTTTGAGAGAGTTTGGGAGGCATAGAGAGAGAGGGAAGAAATAGATTTTTTGGGGGGTGAGAAGCCACTGATATGTATGAGAGAGAGTAAGTGGGAAAGATATCTAAAGAGGATTTTTATAAAGTTTCATTGTATTAAAAATTTATCCTCAGTTTGGTGTTTCCTAAAAAGAATGATTAAAAATTTAAATTGTTTTCAATTATATTTTATGTTGAATTGCTTTTAATACAGCACTGCCCCAAGCTTGAGTCACAGAGGCCCTGGGTTTATATGGATTATGTATAGATTTAGTCAACTCTTATAGACTCAGTTTTCAGAGAATTAGGATGTAACAAAATAGACGATAAGAAAATCAGAAGGAACATAACTTAATCTCTCATTTATAATTTTAAAGACTTATGAGGAGTTAATTTACCTCTAAACATGAAAAGAATTATGTATAAGAAATCCAGATATAGGTTTGTTGTTGATAAAAACAATGCCATGTAATACTTATTTTTTGTAGGTATAAATAAGTGTTTATAACCACATGTAGCTGTATATAGTTACAATGCAGACTTTCTTTGGCTATTAAGAAAAAGAATAATAGCTTCGACTCTGCTTCTCCCATAGTTTCATTTTTGATAATCATCTAAATGAAACCTGTCATTTAGTGACTGCAATTTGGAAGCATCAATAACTGTTTGAAAATGAGGAAACCACAACCTGGATGGAAAAAAAAAAAGCGCATGCTCCACCACCATTTTCTGCTTCCCTGATTACTGCTGGGAGCTGCTGCAGATCCACATAATGCCCCGTTATCCCTGGCTTGCAGCAGGGGCAGTGTGATCTGGGGGAAACTTTGCCGAGGCTGCAGACGCATGTATGTCAAACACAAGCTGCTTGGCAAGATGCAGCTCTAAAGCGTCGGTGGCCGCGCATCTTCAACGTGCTGCGTGTCGAGAACATTGGCGAACGCACAAGTCATTTTCCGTGAAGAGTGAAAGCATGTCTGTGGTTACTGCCATGGCTGGGCCACAGGTAGGGGGTCCAGGATGCATGGCTGATATGTGCCTGGAGCTTTACAAATGCGATTCAATTTTTAAAACTTGTAACAATCCTGCAAAGTAGAAATTATGATCCTGGGTTTTTTTTTGTTTTTTGTTTTTTTCAGATGATGAAAATAGCTTAGAGGAGGTAACTAGCTGGTTTACAGAGTTAACAGAGGCAAAGAATGAGACAGCAGGGTTTAGGGTCACTAAGGAGGTGCTGAGATTCCCTTGCTGGGTACCCCCTTGAGGTGGGTACTGCAGCTTCTAAGACCAGGTTGTCTCAGTGTGGAATGCCACAAAGCAAATATGTCACACAGATAGAAAGAGAAAGAAAGATTGGAGTCGGTCCTGTCTGTGCTGGGTATGAACAGAGGAAGATATAGATCTCTTATTTACTGAGGGGCAATTTCTGGGCCAATTGAATAAACACTATAATAAGGGTAACCTGGTGCCCTATTCATGCAGTAGAATGGTAGTCACCTGTGGTCCAATTTTATAAATACCATACAAGTCCATCTACATTTCCCTGGTACAGGCCGAGTTTTTATTTTTTAGCCATTATTATTTATAATGTATTTATATATGGAAGATGATGGTTCTTTATGGTTTGAATGATTTAAATCTGGGTCTTTAAAGCTATGCATGATTTATTTGCACAACGAAATCATGTTTTCTTTGGAGCTTTTCAATGGAGGCATAATTACAGTGTTACAAATACAGTGCTCTATTTAAGGGTCTGTCAGCATTTCCATAATAAACCTCTATTTTCAGGAGTCCATAACATTGCCAGAGAGAGAGAGATGGAGGAACACAGAGAGAAATATATTCTTCTAAGATATGATCTTGGTGGGTTCATCAGGGGACTTTATTTTTAATCCAGATCTGTACGTGTTTTTGCAACCGCACATTCTTCTTTATTTGTGTGGTTGTGGTGTCACTTATGTGCCAGGCATCCCTGGACCCTGCCCAGTGGCTCTCCAGCTTTTAAGCAGGATCTTCTCGGGAAGAAGCAGTACGTTGGGCGGCTGGCCGTCTCCCTTTCCAGACCCCAGCCGATTGCCAAGTTGCATCTCAGCTTAAAATAAGAAAATTTTTTTTTTTTTTGCTCCTCTCTTTCTGTGTTTGTTTGTTGTTTGCTTCCTTGGATCTTGAATAGTAATAACAACAACAGTACTAATGATATTAACTATGATCTGAGTGCCCAGTACGTGGCTGGCACATCCCGAATATGATTTGATTTTGAACCCTTGTGACAATCCTACAATGTAGAAATTATGGTCTCTTTTTAGTAGATTATTATCCTTGTTTTTCAGACGATGAAAACAGGCTTAGGGGAGGTGACTTGCCGAGCTTATAGAGCTAACGGGGCAAAGCACGGGAGAGCAAGGACCAGGGTAACTAAGATTGTAAGTGAGATGACCTCTGTGCTGGGCTCTGAAATTTCCCAAATGCAGTAGGAGTAGTTTGTTTGGAGAGAGTGAGCCTTGGAAAGGAGAGCGGACTCCAAGAAGATGTGGGCAGGGCTAGAGAGGGGAGAACCTGCCAATCAAGAGA